>OX463226.1:104033809-105387559 GCA_949820135.1 Sylvilagus floridanus
ATTGTCACAAGAAATTTGGGGCAGGTGCCCAGAAACCCCACACACACTGGTTAGCTTTACAGTCCCACTTCAAGGTAGACAGTCAGTGAAATCTTGCTGAATGAATGAGTGACTGCATTACAGAATGAGTCAGCAGCTCACATTCTACACCACTTGAGTGAAGAACCCGGGATTCCCATGTTCCTGCAACCATTTCAGGGACAGTTAATCGACGATGCCCAACTCTGGGTTAAACTCCATCCTGGGGCGAGCACAGGCCAGCAATCTCCCTGCCCTCAGAGGCCAGACCACTTGGATGAAGAGGTAGGACCTGTGCTCTTTAATAACTTGGGAAAAAACTATGATGAAAGAATACTGCTTTAGTTGTCAATAGAGGCAACTGAATGGATATTAAATAATTAAACACAACATTTTTACCGGGTAAAGAACTGAACTATGCACTTCCAAACGGTCCTCATTAAAGCAGACTGTACTTTTTTTTTTCTGAAAAATATTTTGCAATTTATGTGGTTATTGCAAAGTCCAAACAAATCTAATAAAACACACATAACCACTCTCTCTCTCTGCCCTGCACATACATCGCTCAGAATAAGCTAGGTGTCTCAATGAACATGTTGAATGAACGATGGTCAGAAGGAAGCAATATTTTTCTATAGAATGACAGCATTTATCCTTTTTAGACTTTATTTATTTAAAGGCAGAGTTAACAGAGACAGAAGGGGGGCAGAGATTTTTCACCTAGTGGTTCACTCCCCAAATGCCCACAGTATTCAGGGTCCATTCTTCACCAGCACACAACTTGGTAGAACTTCAACAACTCTGAGTTTGTACTTCACCTTCTGAACACTTAACAATTTGTAGGTTTTTGTTCTGAATATATTTCCTTACTTCTACAGTCCTGATCACTTTTGCCTGATACAGCTGTATTAGCTAAATATCATACCCTAAGGAAAACAGTTATATTCATCACGATACAATATTGCACAATATAATGTAAACAAACAAGCCTACGAATTAAATAACCACCATAGGTAAGTATCCACCCCACCGGAAAAAAAAATTAAAAGAAGACAGAACTTAATACATGTATGGTGATATACAATTTTTAAAATTTTTTTTTTTTTTTTGACAGGCAGAGTTAGACAGTGAGAGAGAGACACACAGAGAAAGGTCTACCTTCCGTTGGTTCACCCCCCAAATGGCTGCCACGGCCAGTGCGCTGCGCCGATTTGGAGCCAGGAGCCAGGTGCTTCCTGGAAGAGGAGCAACCGGGACAGAACTGGTGCCCCAACCATGACTAGAACCAGGAGTGTCGGTGCAGCAGGTGGAGGATTAGCCTAGTGAGCTGCGGCTCTTGCGGTGATAGACAACTTAAAGAACAAACAATTGCCTTCACTTGTTCAGTTTTTATAACCAGTACTCTAAGATAGGTACTATCATTCTTACTTTAAGGACAAAATTAAGGATCACAGAGCCCTAGATGCATTTCATAAACCATGAAGCTACTAAGACAACTGGACAGGTAGGTGAGGAGTTATGAAATAACAGAGCTTAAACTTGACAGTCTGACACATCTGTATGAGAATATCACTCCCCAGCACTGTGCTTCTGACCTAGTTTGAGGTTTAGTTCCTTCATCTACTTAACACAAGTGCTTCTTTCGAGACTGTAGTGAGGATTCCTCGTTCAGCACATTGGCACTATGTGTAAATGATGGTGAATTTCCTCATATCCCTCCCTCCCTCCCTCCCTCCCTCCCTCCCTCCCTCCCTCCCTCCCTTCCTCTCTCTCACGAGGAGCTCTCTCCCTCTCTCTCTCTCTCTCTGTTTCCTGTATGCAAGAATGCCTTAAAGAAACAATGGGAAAACAGTACCTACTCAAAAGTAACAGAAGTCTAATAATATTAATTGAAGGCCGGCACCATAGCTCAATAGGCTAATCCTCTGCCTGCGGCGCCAGCACACCGGGTTCTAGTCCCGGCCGGGACGCCGGATTCTGTCCCGGTTGCCTCTCTTCCAGGCCAGCTCTCTGCTGTGGCCCGGGAGTGCAGTGGAGGATGGCCCAAGTGCTTGGGCCCTGCACCCCGGGGAGACCAGGAGAAGCACCTGGCTCCTGGCTTTGGATCAGCGCAGTGCACAGGCCACAGAGGCCATTGGAGGGTGAACCAATGGCAAAAAGGAAGACCTTTCTCTCTGTCTCTCTCTCTCACTGTCCACTCTGCCTGTCAAAAATAAAAATAAAAAAAATAAAAAAAAGTATCTTTCAAAAAAATAATATTAATTGAATTATAAGAACAACACCATGCTAAACTCTTCACCAAGCAAAGGTATCTATGTACAAATCTTTTTATAGCAGCCATGATTATTGTATGTACAATTAGACATTTAAGAATACCATTTCTAGGGTCAGGCACTGTGGTGCCAACTAAGGTGCTGCTTGGTACATCCAGAAACCACACCAGAGTGCCAGCTCCATTTTTGCCGGGTAAAAATTTTACCCCACTTCTTATCCAGCTTCCTGTAGACATGTATGGAAGGCAACAGATGATGTGCCAAGTATCTGAGCCCCTGAAACCCAGGTGGGAGACGCAGATAAGTTCCAGGCTCCTGCATTGGTATGGCCCAGCCTCGGTCGTTGCAGCCATTTGGGGAGTGAAGCAGCAGATGGAAAAATCTCTCTGCACCCCACACCCTTGATGGTTCCCTTCCCCACCCTCCCTTTCTCATACTGTTTTTCAAATAAATAAGTAAACAAATATTCTCCAAAATTCAATTTCTGAGGTTGCATTAGCATCTAAATCTACCTTCTCAGCCTTAACCTTGGTGAGTAGTAAATTTTGCCACTCTAGAGAAAGGTGATCTAAGTTAGACTTACAAAACTTTGAAAAGAGGAGATATCAACAAGTATAGTTTATTCAGAGGCTAACTGGTATTTTTTTTTGCTCTCCAGTAGGAGTCACTATGAACAAGAAATTTAATTCATAAACTAAATTAATGTTAATGATTCATCAGTAAATGTATATGCATGGATTGCTGTACTATCTGAAAAATGGTGATAGCTTACAGCAAGGAAGGGTTAATGTTTAATATCTAACTTCAAGTATAATGGTAAGAATTTCTATTAGCTGGAGCTGGTATGGCCAGTGGGTAAAGCTGCATCATATGACACCAATATCCCACCGCAGAGTGCAGGTTCCAGTCCAGGATGTTTTGAAGGCACCTAGGAAAGCGGCAGATGATGGCCCAAGGATT
Organism: Sylvilagus floridanus; assembly: GCA_949820135.1. Lineage (NCBI taxonomy): Eukaryota > Metazoa > Chordata > Mammalia > Lagomorpha > Leporidae > Sylvilagus > Sylvilagus floridanus. Next base: position 104,037,061 of record OX463226.1, read on the forward strand.
TGAGCCCCTGCCACCCATGCGGGAGACCAGTATGAAGTTCCTGGTTCCTGGCTTTGACCTGGCCCAGACCTAGCTGCTGTAGCTATTTCAAAGTGAACCAGTGGGGAGGAAGGTTCTTTCTCTTTCTCTCTCTCTCCCCGCCCACCCCCCATCTTTCTGCCTTTCAAATAAGCAAACCTTAAAAAAAATCTCTATTAGGTATTTATAATTTCATAAACTTCTATCAAAAGGGGAATGCAGGCAGACACACACATAGACACATACACTGCAAAAAGAGACTGTTCTTAAGATCATAACTCAAGACAGCCTTGCAATCTAGTGGTGAACACTAACAAACCTCCTACACGCACCTTTGTATACTTCCGTCTTTGTATTGAGGTCTTTAGAATGTCAAATAACTATGCTCTCTTAATAAGAAATTCAGATTTTTACTCTAAAAAAGTTATTATCCTCAACCAGAATTCTAATTATCTTAAACTTTCTTCATCATGCACAATTACCTGGAGAAAATATTTGGCTCAGATAAATATACTTCCCAGATAAATCCCAAAAAATATTTATCTGAAGCAAATCCATATTACATGAAGAATTCAGATAACGCAGAAATCATTTCATTGGCATGAGTGTATTCTCCTGGCACTACTTATGGAGCATCAGGTATATTCGTTTTAAGTATTTGTATGGTTCAAATACAGACAAGTTTAGTTTGGACGATGCTTTTATCAACAGCATCAACATATTGGCATAAACTGTGAAATCCCATTTCTATGTGTGGTTTCATCAGAGGCTTTCTATGTTATCTTGAACTGTTTTTGTATGGCCTGAGGTCCCATGTAGACATTTAAGTGGTTTATCACATGATCAAATATTTACTTTCCTCATGGCAGCTCAGATAGCTTTTATAGTGGATTACAATGAAATTCAAATTGACACATTGATTACTAAAGTAAGCAATGAGGATCTTTTTTTTTTTTTTCTTGTTGGGGGAGAGAGAGAGAGAGAGAATGGAGAATGTGTGCTCCATCCTGCTGGTTCACTCCCCAGAGGCCTACAACAGCCTAGGATGTGCTGAGGCAAAGAAAGCCAGGAGCAGGAACTCAGTCCCGTCTACAACGTGGGCAGCGAGTGCCCAAATGCTCTTGAATAATCAACTCTGCCTCCCAGGTCTGCATCCCATGACACCAGGAATTGGAAGAGTGAGACAGAGAAAAGGTCTTCCTTCCGTTGGTTCACTCCCCTAATGGCTGCTATGGCCGGCGCTGCGCCGATCTGAAGCCAGGAGCCGGGTGCTTTCTCCCAGTCTCCTACGTGGGTGCAGGGACTCAACCACCTAGGCCATTCTCCACTGCCCTCCTGGGCCACAGCAGAGAGCTGGACTGGAAGAGGAGCAACCGGGACAAGAACCCAGCGCCCCAACCAGGACTAGAACCCGGGGTGCAGGCGGAGGATTAGCCAAGTGAGCCACGGCGCCAGCCTGCTGTCTTAATCACTAGGCTAAATGGCCACCTCAAAGGCTATGTTTGCTTTTTTTAACTAGACTTTTTTTTCACAAAGGTTGAACACCTACCTGTCAGTGGCATTGTTTTACTTCAGAAGAAAGAGGTGGTCTCCTCATTTTGCAATTATGTGCCATCATACAAACTCATACAGATGTATATTGCTTAGGAGATGTGGCAGCATGCAAAACAAACGCAAAATCCTGGTACCCAAACTCTTGTGTCTAGTTAGATCTGATGAGATTCATTTTTACACTTTTCTACATATTTCCACATTTCTGTGGTAAAGAATACAATGACTAGACCCATTACCCATATGGACATAAAAGTTATGATATTCAACAAGCCAGAGATATAAACAGCATTCCTCTGCAGACAGGGGAACACGCAGCTAATGGCATTATGTGACAAGGTAAAACGAAGTACCATGTGCAAGGTCAGGATATACAGATTTTTATGGTTATTTCTACTGGCAATTGTAGGCTTGATTCAAACTGAGGTTCATTTTTGCCTTTCCTAATTTCACGCGATGATGTGCGGTTACAAAAGTCATAAATCTGTTCTACTACCCACTCTCAAGCACTAAGTGAAATCAGGCAAAGCCAGTGCAATGGACACTTTTGAAGACTAACTAGGTGAAGAATGAACGTTTTAAGGAGAAAAGACTTCATTCATTATGTCTCTTGTTTTTTTCTCCAGGCCATCAATCGGTTTCCCCTGGGAGAAGTGGAATTCCTTAAAAAGAGATCCTTTATCCTAACCCAGTATAATCTACAGACAGTCTCCAAGTACGATATGAAAACAAACCATTTCTATTTTGGTACAATGAGGAAGCATCGCCCTGGACAATATGAAAACAGCGAGGGAGGAAGCTGACTCAGATTGCAGCACTTCCTAGATGAAGACGCTAGCGGGCTGGCCACCGTCACCTGAGTCCAGTGACATGAGAAGGCCATTGTTTTTTCTGTCTAATCGGTACACGTGCAGAATAAATTCCCCAAAAGTTAAAGGGGACATCCTGGGGACATTTGTTTGTCTGGATGAAGGACTGCACTTGAGAAACTTTTGGTAAAAAAATGAATTGATGAAGTGGACTGGAATCTGGGCACAGGATGTAGATGATTTTTAAAAAATTTATGAATAAATACTGGGATCCCCAATGCACTGCTCAATAATCAAGAGGGAAAGGTGATATCACAATGAAAACAATTTTTATTCTAAATAGACTAATTGTCTAGGGTTTATTGGTCTCCTTTACAGTAGGAATTCTAGCAATTTTTTGAGTTTTTTATTGATCACATTTACTTATTGGACACTGTTGAGTAAGTAAGGAGCTGCTAGAGAGAGAACAAAAAATTTCAAATATTCAGTGACTACTTTTGATAAACACTCAGAATAAGAAGAGCAGGTAAAAAGAATTTTTAAAAATTTTAAATTGAAGTGAAGGTAATAGAAGGATACCATCATATGTACATCTGCTATAAGAGTGCCTATTTCAAGTTCCTGTTTTATAAGAATTCTGCCTAAAATACTGCTTTTTGTAACCGGAAACCCAAAACATTGAGCAAAGCTTGATGGTATTTTGAGGAGGAATGAGTAGTAGAATCAAGTTCCCTCAAACTCTACAAATGCCCTGAAGCTTAACACTGGTCTTTGGTCCATTCCTGATCAAAATGTTGTAGCCTTGATCTCAAAATGATCTTGAATTTTAACAATTCAGTTTAAAAAAATAAATAATATTTTCATTTTGTTACTCATAAGCCCGAAAACTTGCACCTAACACGTAAACACAGACAAGGTCATGTAGAGCAGGGGAGACAAGTGTTGCATCATCTTCCATTAAGAGACAAGAGCTTGAGGCAAATCACATGAGTGACCCAATAGAAAAAAAGAGATGGGGAGTTAGATGAGATATGGTACAATTAAGAAAAATTCTGGGCCGGCGCCACGACTCACTTGGCTAATCCTTTACCAGTAGTGCCAGTACCCCGGGTTCTAGTCCTGGTCAGGGCACCAGATTCTGTCCCGGTTGCTCCTCTTCCAGTACAGCTCTCTTCTGTGGCCCGGGAAGGCAGTGGAGGATGGTCCAAGTGCTTGGGCCCTGCACCCACATGGAAGACCAGGAGGAAGCACCTGGCTCCTGGCTTTGGATCAGCGCAGCGCACCAGCTGTGGCAGCCATTTGGGGTGTGAACCAATGGAAAAAGGAAGACCTTTCTCCCTGTCTCTCTTTCTCACTAACTCTGCCTGTCAAAAAAAAAAAAAAAAAAGAAAAGAAAAGAAAAGAAAAAGAAAAAAAAAGAAAAATTCTGGGCTTCCACTAAATAAAAGTGAAAGTTAAGTTTTACTGACTATAAACAGTATGAAAAGAAGAATAGTATGGCAACAATTTAAATTCAGACTTAACATTAGGCCAACTGAGACAGGTAATGAATGCCAAAAAGTCAAATGGCAGTTCTAATCTCTCTCTCTCTCTCTTTTGTTTGACAGGCAGAGTGGACAGTGAGAGAGAGAGACAGAGAGAAAGGTCTTCCTTTTTGCCGTTGGTTCACCCTCCAACGGTCGCTACCGCCGGTGCACCGCGCTGATCCAATGGCAGGAGCCAGGTGCTTCTCCTGGTCTCCCATGCGGTGCAGGGCCCAAGCACTTGGGCCATCCTCCCAGACCACAGCACTGGTCTGCACTCCCAGACCACAGCAGTGAGCTGGCCTGGAAGAGGGGCAACTGGGACAGAATCCAGTGCCCTGACCGGGACTAGAACCCAGTGTGCAGGCACTGCAGGCAAAGGATCAGCCTACTGAGGCGTGGCGCCGGCCAGCAATTCTACTCTTAATTTCATTCATTGACAGGTGCATAAATCTGATTCAAACAGATAGCTTCACATTTATCTTCATGGCCAAACTGCCCAATTACAGTGCTTACCAATCCACAGCCAGGAACGCTGTCTCTGTTTATTTTGATAGTTTATCTGTTTTTCAAAAGATCAGCATTTTGCATTCTTTAAACATGATTATCAGATGCATTTTGAACATAAGACCAGGTAAAAAAGTTCTCAGACAGGTCAACTCTCCCACGCTTTCCATCAAGAGAAGGTTTACCTTACCACAGACTGTGATGTGTCCTTTGACGTGTGTTTGGAGCCTACATGCTCTTTCTGACAGCTGAGTACCTGCATACCCAGTGCCACCATACAGAAAATGTGTTGTGTGCAAGGAGAAATACAGAAAATACAACACAACAATCCCTTCAAGCCACATCCATTTTGTACTTGAACCATGTCCTCCAAACTCACTTGCAATGCTCATATAAGGACTTTTTAACATATCAAGTTAATAATTCTGGATAGAGACATAAGTAGTAGTATGATTATTAAATGCTTATAATTCTATAAGTAATCATTGAACATGAAAAAGTTAAAAGAAATCAATTGTCTTTTTGTTCTTTAAAGACTGATAATACAGTTTCCAGTTCTCCAACTTAGCACATTAGACCTCCATCCATGGGGCTAGCGCTGTGGCATAGGAAGTTAAGCCTCCACCTGCAGTGCCAGCATCCCAAATGGGCACCAGTTTAAGTGGTTGCTCCACATCTAAGCCAGCTCCCTGCTAATGCCCTGGGAAAGTAGTGGAAGGTGGCCCTAGTGCTTAGGCCCCTGCACTCATGTGGGAGACACAGAAGAAGCTCTGGCTCCAGGTTTCCAATTGGCCCAACTCCTGCCATAACGGCCATTTGGGGAGTGAACCAGTGGGTGGAATACCTCTCTCCCTCTATCTGTAACTCTCAAATAAATAAATCTTTTAGGGGCCGGCACCGTGGCTCAGTAGGTTAATCCTCCACCTGTAGCACCAGCATCCCATATGGATGCCGGTTATAGTCCTGGCTGTTCCTCTTCCAATCCAGCTCCCTGCTATGTCCTGGGAAAATAGTGGAAGATGGCCTAGGTCCTTGGGCTCCTGCACCCACATGGGAGTCTGGGAAGAAGCTGGGCCTCTGGCTTCGGATTGGCGCAGCTCCAGCCGTTGCTGCCATTTGGAGAGTGAACCAACAGAAGGAAGACCTTTCTCTCTGTCTTTCCCTCTCACTGTCTGTAACTCTACCTGTCAAATAAATAAATAAAAAATCTTTAAAAAAAAAAAAATACATCTTTAAAACACAAGACCTCCATCCTCAAAGAAATTGATATATATCAATATATATACAATATGAAATACTATATAGAATAAAATATGGAATATATAATATATATTGCATATATAAAATATGGAATACTACACGGCCATAAAAAAGAATGAAATCCTGTCTTTGCAATGAAATGGATGCAACTGGAAACCATTATACTTAGCAAAATAATCCAGTCCCAAAAAGATGAATATCATATGTTTTCCCTGATGTGTGGTAACTAAGAGTGCCAACAAATGTAATGTATAGGAGTGCTACTGACACTGAGATTCCCTGACTGTTTACAGCCCTTGTTTCTACTGATTGAGGAACACTGTGTTTTTCTTCTTAACTATTTGTTGAACTCTTTACTTAGTGGAGGGTTAATCTTATGAGTGGAAAGTAAACTGAAAGTAGAACACTGTAAAAATTAAGAGAGGGAATAAGAGAGGAAGCAGGAGGAAGGGTGGGAGGGTGGGAAGTATCACTGTTTCCGAACCTGTATATATGAAATACATGGAATTTGTTCACCTTAAAAAATTAAACTAAAAAAAAAAAAATCCTCCATCCTCACTGCTTATTCTCAGGGCCTTCTCACAGAGGCAATGTCATGTGGATATCAGGAACGAAGACGTTGGTTTAAGTAAATTCTGACCTAATTTCAAACTAGGGCTTTCAACCTGAGCAAGTTTTAGCTTTATCTAAATCTCTGATTTCCTCTTAAATAGATGGTACTAAGTTCTGATCAAAAAGTGTTTTTTCCCCCAACTCTGAAAGTTTGTGATTTATCCAGGCATTGTAATGAAATGTCTTTAGAAGGTCACTTTTTGAAAATACAAAAACAATCAAAAGTTGTTTCTGCAGCTGACCAAGCAAAAACTCAAATACAGTCCATGTGATTGAGAAAATAGACACAGCTGCTCAATAGGGGTACAACTGATGTCTATGGCCACTGGCTTCACTCATTCTAGACTTGCAATGCTCTAGGATCCAATCAAGTTCTAGAATCACTTCTAGACAAGGACCAGGTTGGAATATAGGATTCTGCAGCAAAGTTCAATGAAATAAGCTGTTGTTTACAATAAATAAATGCATTTATCTTATAGCCCTCAAATCTTTTTTTTTTTTTTTTTGACAAGCAGAGTCACAGTGAGAGAGAGAGACAGAGGGAAAGGTCTTCCTTTCGCTGGTTCACTCCCCAAATGGCCGCTATGGCAGGTGCACTGCTCCAATCCGAAGCCAGGAGCCAGGTGCTTCCTCCTGGTTTCCCATACCGGTGCACACAGCAGAGCTGGACTGGAAGAGGAGCAACTGGGACAGAATCCAGCACCCCAACCGGTACTAGAACCTGGGGTGCCGGCGCCGCAGACAGAGGATTAGCATAGTGAGCTGCGGCGCTGGCCAACAGCCCTCAAATCTTATAAGAATATGACTGAGTCTCTTTGCTCTACGCTCCATAAATGTAATGTGTGTATAATAAAAGCTCAATCACTGAATGATTGAGAAACAAAAAGATTTAGTTCCTTCCTTTCCATGATGACATAATTATCAAGTCCAGCAAGAAGACAGTTTGTCCAAAAAAATACAGAAATCAGCTGTAACTTCAATTTGAGAATCTCTTTCATGAAACAGAAAAATGAGCATATTATTAGGAAAAAAATTTCAGTACATTTATATCTATTTTACACTGATAAAATACATACATATACATAACACTCAAGAATGATGCACTGTTCCTCTCTAGTTTTCAATGTCCTAATCATTATATTTTATTTCATGAGCCTTGTCTGAGCCTCATCTGGGTTACGAACTGTTGAAGAGTAGGAACGGACAAGTCTTATCTGCTGGGTAGGCCAAGAGCACGCTCATTCACACACACAGACTTCACCCACGAGGGCCCTTGTGGAGTGAGTGGGGTTACTCCCGCAGTAGGATGGTTGATAGTGCCAACAATATGCCAAAGATATAATCATGAATACATGCATTGTCACTTTTACAAGGTGCTACTGTAATGCCATACTCCTGTTTGCTGCACATCTTCTTTTTCTTGTCAGGTCACCCCCAATTTATTTAACCTATATTCTATTTTAAACCTTTGGTTTTATTAACATTTTCATAGAGAGACACTAGAGTCTCCTATGGCTAGACATTATTTCCTAATGACGTGGAGGGAAAACAACAAAGAAACAGGTGCTTTCCATGTCATTTCCATGTATTGAACATTTTTGTTGTTGTTGTTCTTTCCAAAACATCCCATTTAACTAGCTTGTAGGCACTACAGGAAAAAAAATACTCAAAAAAAAATCTTTTGTTTCATTGTTAACAGAAATATGAGGATAACAAAAAACCTCATCAACAACTGCATTATACCAGGCAGCTGATTTCATTTATATATTATAATGTTTCGATGGACTGTGTGACTACATTATTTAGAATACTTATAGTCATTGGAATTTTAGGTCACACAGTCCTTGTAGCAGACTACAAAGAGGATCAGTAGTGGCAGGCTTCCACAAATCATTATAAAATGAATTCTTGGGGCAGTCTGTTGGTGGAGTCGTTTAGTTTCCCCCTGCGAAGCCTGCATCTCATATTCAAGTGGGTGGTTTGAGCCCTGGCTGCTCCACTTCAGATCCACCTTCCTACTAATGTATGCCCTTTGAAACAGCAGGTGTTGGCTCAGACACTTGAGTCCCTACCGCCTGTGTGGGAGATCCTAATGGAGTTTCTGGCTCCTGGCTTGGGCCTTGCCCAGTCTCACCTGTTGTGGGCATTTGGGGAACCAGCAGATCTCTCCCTTTCTGTCTCTCTGCTCTCCAAATAAAATGAAAATAAATAAATAAAGTGCAAATTGAACTCCTGTTTGAACTCCTGTGGCCATACTCGTCTCTGCACAGCCCTTAGAACAGCAAAGCCTCCACTCTCTCCACTCTCCAGGAAGTCTGCCTGTTAGTAGATGCATAATAAATAATCTGTTGGATTTTTTAAAAATTTGATATTTGACCCTTAAGCTGATTTGGGGCTAAGCAAGTGTATGATGGTATAGGATCAGTTGCTATCGACAACTTCTGGTTGACATATCAAGGATTTGGGAACCTTTGGACAAATTATGATCCCCAGATACCTAAGTGATATTCTTGTTTACAATTTTGTCTTTCTTAATTTTAAATTTTTTTGTTTGTTTGTTTGAGAGAAACAGAGAGAGAGAGGTTCCACCCACAGTGACAGGGCTGAAGCAAAAAGTCAGGTATATAATCCAGGTCTCCCAGGATGGCAGCCAGAGCCCAGATAAATGAGCCATCATCACTGCCCAGGGTCTGAGTGATAGGAAGCTAGAGTCAGGAGCTGGAGCCAAATACCACTCCTGATGAATACAATTTTCTCTTTTTTTAAGAGAAAGGCACTAACATCTTATAAAGACAAGTTTGAAATAGACTTAAGATTTGGATACACAGAGCCATATCTTTTATGAAACAAGCTTAATGGGTTAGCCTGGCTAGCATTCACTAAGTATATACAAACAGTAAACACACTTTCAACATCCTGTACTAAGAAATATTTTGTCTGCAAGCATATACTATAAAATAAGTTGTTATTCCAATTGTTTTACCTTTTAAAAAAAATTCTTAATGCTATCATCCTAGAGACACCTGGAAGCAACAGAACAGTTAAAGATCTGTCCGGATTTCCTGTGTAATTCCTAATTTTCAGATGTTTGTAAGAAAATTGCCAGAATCTTAAATCTGCTATGCAGAGTTGTCTGTAGAGATGCAAATTTCACTTATCTCTCTCTTTATGTTCTTTTCTTTCTAAAAAATTTCAAAAGTGCTAAGTCATTTTGTGTCATACAGTGCATGAAAATAGACTTTTAATACTCAAGATGTTTTATCTTTATTATGTATTATCTTTATTATTTCTTGCTAGAAAACCAGCAAAAATAAAAACAAAAAACCCTCAACTCACCTCAGCATCTCAATATACCTTAATTTCTTTGAATAAATGCAGGTGCTTCAATGACTGACATTTAAAACCATAATCCTGGTAAGTGGCTATGATGCTCAACATGCTGGCATTCACAGTGCTACTACCACGTAAGTCAACTCCAACCATCCCACTGTACTGTGCAACACATTTAATCTGGACTGTATGGTAATCTCAACTGTGACTACTCTTTGTTATTTTCAGGGCTGCAAGTTCCCAGTCAAGTTGAAAGGCACTGAGTGTTGTTTTTGCTCTCTGTTGTTGAATCTGAAGCACAGCTGTGCAAAGTAACTTCAATGAAGCAAGGGATGGTCACAGAATAGCCGGCTCAGAACTCCGCCCTGAGTTCACAAACCACCAGCTAGCTGATAATTATACGCACTCCTCCAAAACCACAACCACTTGTGTGAATTTTAAGCTGGGTCTGCGTCAAGTAGCATTGATTTATGTTGATCTCAAGGGTATTTTTTTTCTCTGCTTCTACCCAATTTACACAGCAATGGGCAAGGCCTGAGCTTAATTTCATTCTCTGCATGGTAAGCTAGCATGTTTTTAGTGTTCCACAAATATAATGGCATAGTAGGAACATAGACTAAACTGCTAACTCAAATAAAACCATAGTATTAAAGTATTATCCTTTAAAAAAGGCTTAATTTGGGACAAGTATTCTTAAGAACAAAACAGTAAAAGATTGTGACCCATACCTTAGATACCTTAAAACATCCTAAAATAACTTCTGTAAATACCACGGAAGTCTTGTTTGCATAGTTGAGTCTTCACAGTAAATGTACTATGTAGTTTTATTCCAATAAATGACCATATAAAAAAGTCTGCCATTCTCTCAACAAAATTTCCAATTACAAAAATCAACATGAATCTTCATGTAGAGCACCAACACACACACACACACACACACACACACACACACACACACAGACACACAGAAATCTTCAGGTGAAGACTCCTAACTTAGGGAAGAAATTCCTTTCAGGAAAAAGGAAACAGTATAACCTGTGAGCTATATAAAGTATGCTTTAAAAGCAAGAAGGGGACAGTGTCGTCACTACTGTAGAAAGGAAAACACATATATCAAAGCAAACAAAGTCAAGGGATGGCAGGCACTTGAGCTATCAGTTTGAATTTCTAAATTATTACTGGGCTAACTTGGAACTCAAATTATTAACTGCCCAAAATAACTCGAGAAAACATCTTAATCCTAACCTACCAAAACGTCACTACTTAGTAACACCTTTCTTCACTGGCTAAGAGGCACTCATCTTCCACTGTCAGAGACACTCACTTAAATGGCTTAATATCCAAAAATATTCTGATGAATTATTCAGATCTTACTTTTCAAATGTGGGATCCAGGGAAGCTTTGGCAAATAGGTAGTATATTTTAAATCTAATCATAAAATCAATTCATGAGAATTACAGTTAAGGTCTTCGCAGTCAGCGGAGGACCAGATTCGGCCACTGACTGCACTGTGTGACTGTCTTCCTGAAAGACAACAACAGAACACACACATCGGAGCAGACAGAGTGCCGGCCACAGTCAGGGGACTCACACCCAGGGAAACCTGTCCTTAATTTATCCCGGCGTGTGTAGATTTGGCAAGGATCTCCAAACATCATTTACATACCATATGCCCTGAATTACCTAGGCACAATGGCTGTGGATAAATATGTTTCGGGTCTGACTGTTTGCTTCCTTTTATAAGTTTTGCAGCTTTCATTTTTCACACTGCTAAATCATTTAATGCAATATTGCACGCTGCAAAAGAATGTTTTGCTAAATCAATAACTAGTTCATTGTGCCTTGTGACTGGGTAGGCAACCAGGAGATATTACTTCTCTTATGTAGGGATCAGATAAAGGAAATCAGCTGTTGACACTTTCAACATGCTTTAACCTTTGTCTTTGTACTAGGTATATAAATGCAAGACACCTAACAACAAGGGGCAGAAATGAGGTGTGACTTCTGTGGAACGTACAGAATTGGTCAGCAAGTTTTCAGGTTATAAAAGAATACCCTGAAAAATCTACTTGGCAATTCTTTCTCTGTGCCTTAGTTTCCCTCTCCTCCCAATGATGGTTATATAAATTTAGTAGCATGTGTCCAGATTTGCAACTAAATTTTAAACTCAGACTGATAAAAATGTCTACTTAACCAAAAAGATCAATAGCCTAAAAAAGGCTTGGAGCAGAACTATGTACATATTTTTTGTTGTGTACTATAAATTTGACTGTATAAACTTCCAATTAAAAATGACATTCACACCATCATTTTTGATAGAATTTTGCACAGTAGGAATACTCATTAATGCAGGGTAATACAGTGTGATAAGCAGCTTAGACATCAAAATAGCAAAAAGCAAAAAATCAGTTGGGTGTACTTTATACATGAGTAAAATAAAACTTAAAAAATTAAATATCTGAGTAATTAATGGGAAAGAACATTAATGGCCATTTTTTAACTTTGTCTAATAAAGAGCATCCATTCTCTATTCAATTTCTATTCCAGAGATCTCAGTCCTATTACTAACAAAGAAGAAAAAAATCACTTGCATCTTATCTTTAATGATACTACATTCAATATAATATTAAAAACATAATAAAATAGCACTTAAATGATTTTACTTAACACAGAATTTCCTTCCCTAATAGTCAATGTGTGTATGTGTGCATATATACTTTTTTTGCCATTTAATCTGAAATATCTGGAATGTCTGAATTCTTTTCAGCCTTGGTAAAAGACAGGCAAAATTCCATCAGCTACAAAGTGTGCGCACATGGGTCATTTCTGGAGTTTAACTGGAAAATACAAAGTAATCACATAATTCTCAATTGTATGTTAAAATGCATGGCAAGGGAAGTATAGCCATATCCTAGTAGAGAAACAAGTGAAAGGTATTTAAGTATGTTCAGAATATTATCAAATAATTTGCTTTCTTCAGGGGGCAAGAAAAGAAAGAAGCTACACTTGAATACCGGCAACAAAAGGGTTAACAGACATATGCTGTATAATTAGGAGATGCATTAATGATTATGAATAGTAAATGATTTGGTGCAAAGAAAAAAATTTTAGTCAAAGGGACATGTACCTATCTTACATGTTTATTAGTGACTGTATATAACCAGAGAATTCTGCTATTAAGAATCTTGCATTATTGGTGTAAATACTTCCAAGGGTACATCAAATTGTAATCTTTCATACGACATCCATCAAACCAGGCTGGAGATTTTGACAAACATTAAACACAGTAAGGAGGCAATTATGTATGCATGATTTAATCTGCAACTAATTAATATGCAAATTTATTCATATGTTAGTTACTAAATTAAAAATGCAAAGAAGCCCTTATGGTGATTCTCGAAATTTTGCACAAACAGAACATTTAAAATGTAAGAAAAATGAAGTTTTTTAGAAACCTACAACACACTTTTAGTGTCTCCAGAACCTGTTGCATTAAGAACACTCAAAAATATGTGTTTAAATACTAGATAATAATTTAAAAGGTGTGCTAATTTTATTTGCGAATGTGGGAGCTGAAAGGTTAATCAGAATTCTCCTGAACTCTTAAGAGATACACTCTAATTACCAGACAAATGGTATTCTATTTCCAAGCTTCCTTCCCGGCTTTTGGGGTTGTCAGAAGTTGGTCATCTTACTGATATCCTGCACAAATGGTTAGGAGTTCTACAGGGAATAAATAGTGTTCGAAATCAATCGGATATGTTGAAATTTCTAGGATAACTTTGAGACCATGTGGTGTTCACTAACCATGCAATTCACTCCTCAAGATGGCAACTCGCTCTTTTTGCCTTTGGAGAACAGCAAACAGAGGCATAAGAGGAAAATCTTAAGAAAGGCTAGAAATCCTCCCAAACTCTCTTCCAAAAAAGTCTTCAAACTAAATAATGTGGCTAACCAAAGAACAACAATCTCCCCAAAAGCAGGAGGTCATTTCAGCTGAATTCAAGCCGGCTTTTAGCCCTGCATTTTCCAGACAATCCAAAACTGATCTGAACCCTTTCTGTGAGAGGAGGGGCATGCAACGGTGATCATTCAAAAACACGTTTGGGTGTCTGTGTACAGAGAGGACCCACCATTCAAATGCAATGCATTTCCCTTTGGTGTTACTGCATCCTGCAAGAATCTGATTTCCCTCAGCCTGCCCAGCGCTCAGCAGCAAGAGTTTGTGTGTATCACCTCTGCGCTGATGACCTTTTTCATCAGCAGTCTGATAGCCACGCATGCAGCTCCTGCAGCTGGCCCTTGGAACAGCTGTATTGGTCTCAAGCAACCAACACAAGTCAACTGTATGAGGAAGCACAGTAACAGCGTCCACCGCTCTGCCCGGGACACTGAACTCTCACCCACGTTTATAAAAAAAAGAATCGCCATCAGTCTCATCGCTGCCAAGTGACACACAAAAAGGAAGTTAACCATTGGCTGTGACTTGCATTCACAGTCTGACTCTGATTTCCCAGCTTCCCTTAGCCCATGCTGATGCCAAGCGGACTCCAGCTTGCCCATTTCATTTCGACCGCGGCAGCCAAAAAAAGCACTGCCCCACCGTGCGACGACAAGCAGTCTGTTTTGATATTAGTGCCTCAGTATGTGATGTAAGAGTCAGATGTCCCCAAACTACATGCCCTCCCCTCAGGGACTCTGTCCCGGCCCTCCTTGGCCACAGATGCGGGGAGCGTGCCACCGATCCTTAGCTTTGAAAGCAAGGGGGACACAGGGTTCACACAGAAATGGCCATGGGTTCCTCCTCCCCTGAGGGCAAGAATCCCTGCCCTAAAATTCAAAGCTTGCATCTAACTGGAAATATTAACTCAGTTTCTATTCACTCCCTGCCAGCCAGTGCACATGAACGCAAACTGAATTAAATAAGAAAAGGAGAGCTTTTCTTATTAAATTGCAGTAAATGCTAGTAGGTAAACATCGGATTTTCTCCTCTTTCTCTATGAAAGATGGGACTATTTGAGCTTCAGAAGAATGGATTGTTTCTCATCGATTCTCACAGAGGGCTGAAGAGGACAGTGAACCCGTCTCCGATAGGCCTGATTTTTTTTTTGCTGAATGCCCAAATCCAGCTCTAACTTGGTTTAATCTCTGAATGTGCCTTCTAACATTCTAGATCTTTCCAGCATGAGCGTATCATGCTTTTTACTATTCCAGGGAGGCATCAGCAGGGCAGGATTGCAACCGCTTGGCGATGCAGGCATCCGACAGCATCTGAGGCATCCTTCATTTTTACAGGTGACTCCATTTTTGTTGTGACCAGAACTGAACATAAAGCTTTTAAAAGCTTAAATGTACACATTTATGCATTCATTACACAGTGTTCAATCTAATTTGTTCTTTTTACTGTCACAGGAAGCACATGTTTAAAGCAATCTGTTTCCTCATGTGAATGCTTTCCTGTCTGTTTAAAAAAAATTGCGACACACTTTACCCCGAGTAACCAAGAGGTGATCATAAATATCCCTAAATAGCATTAAACAGATATGAAAGACATTAACACTTTCAGAATGCCAAAGTAGTATTAAAAAAAATTCTAACAGATGCTCCTAGGTCAAAAAGTGAAATGTGTGTTTCCTGAAAAAACACTCTCATCAGAATCATAAATGAACTGTGAGTGGAGAAGTGAGGTGTTGCTGAACAAACGAGGGTCCTCTTGGTGAAGAACACAGCCAGCCACTGCCAATGTGTACTTGACATAAAAAGCCAAATTCAAATGCAAGTCTGATGAAAACCAATATCCTTTGTAATCCACAAGGTGGCAATGACTACAAATGAGGGGTGGCTATGTCGGATCCATCAGGCTTCCCAGAGAAAGACCAGATCTCTGTGAACTGAAGCACTAGTCCCAGTTCAGGGACCCCAGGAAGGGGTTCAGGGCTCCCCACCCAATAGGGACCTTTCCCCAGGAATCCGAACTTGCTGCTTGGTTTTCTTGCAAATTACTGGCTGGGAAAAGCCCTGCATTATGGAATGTGGAGACCATGTTCTCACCACATCTCTGTTGTCACACACACACACACACACACACACACAGAAAATTTGGCAGATTTCTCTTTTCTTTAAATGCAAGAGTTAACTAACCAGCCAATAATTTCAAAAATTGTTTTAAGTTTCCCATAGCCAACAAACAAAATCACCTTTTTCTTTTATGAATTCAGCAATGGCATTGACAAAGGACATATTATACAGGGGCAAAGGCCTGACTCTAGCAATTCTTTGACTTTACCTTAACACATCTATACAATATCCCTGCTTCATGTCAGAAACTGACCTAAACAAACTGATCACTGCTGTATTTTATAAGAGAAACAAACTGCCACCAGGTCCACCTACTCCATATGCCAGGTAAAGCAAAAATCCTAGGGTTTCCCTTTACCTTTGCTGGGGAATCGGCACACCACTCAGAAAGACCAGACCACCTATTCTAGAAGACCACTGCTCCAATTAAATGAGAGCATGCAACTCCTGGACATTTAGAGGCAGGACTGATTTGGGTATAAGCTAAAAAAGGCACTACAAGGAGCTCAGAGAATCTTGGACGGATGTCCCATTTGGGAAAAAAAATGGAGTACCTTCTTCCAATAGAAACTCGCACAACCACAAATCTTAGAACTAAAAAGGTTCATTAGGTGTCTTGCTGTGGACAGAAATGGTACTGAATGGATAGAAATACAAAAAAGCATTTGCAGTGTTTTGTAATTTCAAAAGTCAAGCAATTTCGGTTAGATAAATTTCTTTTGAATGCAGTTGAGACCTGGTCTTGATTTCTGTTTTGTTGCTAACTACTCTTAGTAAACTGCCACCATATGACTTTAAGTGCCAAAAGAAAGGTAGTTATTATATTTTGGATGGCAGTGTTTCCAGTGCTTATTATATAAAAAATGCCCATGATGCCAAAACTCCACAAGGATTTCAAACATTTTTTGCACCAAAATGAACTTATTTTTAATTATATTTTCCAAGAACTTTTAGTAGTATTTAAGGATATTGTATATGTGCATTGCATGTGGCTATAGCTAGGAAATGACAGAGCTGACTACACACCCAGCCAGTCAGACACCTTGCTATAGCCATTAGATCAGACTGCCTTTACTGGGGAAATGCTTTCCTAGTTGGCCTGGCCATTTGAACCAATCTGTTGAGGCAGACCAGAGGCTGTCTGTCATAACCAGCACACAGGAATACCCTTCTGTGACATGAAACTTTTGAATACTCATCTATTCCCGAGAGCCATACACTTCTTAAGTGAACAAGAACGATGTCATTGAGAACTTCTCTGTGCACAGTGTTCCAAATAGCTATGGGCAGTATGGGCAGCTACATGGAACAACACGGAAACCTTAGAAACAGATTGCTCAGGTCTCAGTCCCGGCTCTGCCACTTCCTAGCTGTGCCTCTTTAGCTTGATGTGTCTTGTTTCTGTACCCATGAATAAACAGTAGTATCTCTCCCATGGGGCTTGTGTAGGGTCAAACAACTGAATAGATAGCAAGAGCTTAGAACAGTGCCTGGTCCTAGGAATAAGTACTAGGGCTGGATCTGTTCCTACTACACTGATATCACATCATTACACAGAACTATACAGGGCTGTCTTGTAGACCACAAAACAGGTTCCTGACTGGGTGAGTTCATAGAGGATATCAAGGCACTAAATTAGGAAGGTCTGTTTATCACTCACTACTAGAGAGCTATTTCTACCATACGCTACCACTCTCACTACCATCGTTATTTGCTGCAAATATATTTCAAATACAAATAAAATAAGGCAGTGAGTTTTACTTGTATGGGACACAAACGGTGCATGTAAATTATGTCCTTTACCTGTTCATGGTAGTGACAAGCGAGTGGGGAACTAAGCACTTCCATAATATGCTTAAGGGACAAAACATCCCCATGTAACACTGTGCGGGTTATTTCATTTTTTGGATGCATGACTTTCCTAAGGCCAGGCTTTATGCTCTTTAAAACGCCAAGACACACTCCCACAAACCGGAATCCAGGGATACAACACTGTGAATTTAGTTAAATATGAAGAATCTTAGTTGTGAAGCTTCACGATTTAAATAGAGGAGAGACAGCATCAATGTTACA
This sequence comes from Sylvilagus floridanus, assembly GCA_949820135.1. Taxonomy (NCBI): domain Eukaryota; kingdom Metazoa; phylum Chordata; class Mammalia; order Lagomorpha; family Leporidae; genus Sylvilagus; species Sylvilagus floridanus. Next base: position 104,054,822 of record OX463226.1, read on the forward strand.
TAGGATGTATGGTTTTCAGTTTAACTGAAAAATGGGCTTTGAATAAATAGAAATGAAGTAATAGACAAATGAAAACTCGGATTCCTCCTTCCACCTGGGTGCGCCCAGTTTGTTATCACAGGGTTTCACAGAGTGAAGCTGTTGATACGAGTTATTAAAGGGAACACAAAACAGCATTAATTTGTAAAAGAATTATCTACTGGGGTTAGAGTTTTGTTATCCTAACTATACCTGCTTATAATAAATATGCTTAGTTCTGTTTTCTTCTGCACAGTTCTATCAACTAAGCCACAAAATCTAAGAAGGAACTTCAAAATGCTTATGAAAAAATGAAATTAAAAAAATTATTTTGGTGTAAAGAACCCCATATATTTTCCGTGAACTTTCCAGAGTTCCCCCATGTAGGCTAACGTCCTGTTTCCCTCTAAAATAAACATGCATAGAAAGGTTTTGGCAATAGAATCTCACTCATGAAGCATATACAGGTGCAGAAATAGATTTATTTTCTATTCATCTTAATATTTTAAAGATTTTAAATTAAGTCTGGATCACCAGGCCATGAACATTCTTTGAAAATCTCAGTTTCAGCTGTAATGAGAATGTATGGAAGACCGCTGTTTTCTTGAACAAACTTTATTATTCTCTCATCTTTTCACATCTTGAGTTATTAAATGTTCTTACGATACAGGCCCAGTTTTCATTCTCCCTCTATTACTGAGTAGAGTTCATTTCATAATGAGGAAGCTAGGAGATACTATTGTGCCCTGTATTGATACACCTGAGCACCTGTAAAACAGCCCAATTCCCTAAACAAGGTTACTTGCAAACATTAACGCTAAGAATCAGCCTCCTACTTGAAACTGCTTTCTCATAGCAGCTAATGATATAATGATATACTGTGCCAATCGGTAGGATGAAAGCCATTACAATATTATTATAAGTGTAATCCAGGAGGCATATTTAGAATGAGATGGATTGGGAGGGAAGCGGCTGCTGCATAGTTAGGTACTCTTTCTCAGATGATACCAAAATAATTGTTCTCAAACAGTCTTCCTCCAATCTCTGCATGGCAATAGCTAATGATGATAGTGACAGCTTCTGTACAGTCCGCAAGGAACGATGCTTGTTTTAACGATTAAATGTACTATGGGGTCATTCTTCTGCGAGCATGTAAATCTTTCTAATATGAGCCCATGTTTCACAAAGGAAATGCCCTTTAATCACTGCTGACATGGCAACACACCACGAAATTCTCTTTACAGCTGGGCATCAAGACAGCTTCACCAAGCAATGTCCGTATTTCTTCTGTTCTACTGAATAATCAAAATAAATTTAGTGAAATCTAATACATACACAGAACCTCTTCTGATTTCTCTAAAAGTCAACACTTCCAGATCACATCTCAACCCTAGCAGCACATTTATGTTTAATTTCTCAGACGGCAAAGTTAGATGAGCAAGACCACAGCGGTGTTGCTAAACCATTTGAATAAAATTACTTTAAAAGTTCTCAGCAAAATATACTATACACATTCTTTCAGGACTCAGATCTCTACATCTCATGGAAAGTTAAATCGTCTTGACTTTCAACCCTGAAATTTTACAAAATGCAGACCTTCTGCATTACCTTAACTTCTCTGAAGAGGGAGTAGACGTTCAAGCAAAGCTTACAACTCCATAAATAGCTCTACACCTATGTGGCAGCTGCAACTGGAAAAAAACCAGAAGCATTCACATGCTACTGTCTGGAGATAAAATAATTGAGTATTTAAAACTACCAATTTTATATAGCTCTTATTCCTTTAAAGTGAACATCTTCATATACACAAACACACCCCGGACAGGAGAGATCAAGACTAAGAATCCTACATCATTACTTTGAAATGAAGGTTTTAAGATTCAGTGTGATTGACTTAAAAAAAAAAAAAAGCAGGTGTCATGTCTGTCAACAGTCTGACCATATTTATTCTGCCTTGAGAAAATACACTTTGCTATTTTTGAAGACTCCTTATTCTTTTAGGATTATTGCCACACTTCCTGAGAGAATCTTATTTACTCCTCCAAGTTCTATCTCAGTCTGATTTATTACTTTCCAATGAAAAACTCGAGGACTCTTTGAAACCAGAACAATGCACCTTGAAAATGCAGAGACTGTCAGGGGCTGGGAAAATAGACAAAATTTCAGTGATTGAGAAAATCAAATTGTTTCAGTTAATGAAATTTTAAAAGTTAAAAAGCTGATATTCAATATTCAATCTCCTATCAAGCCAGCCACCTATACTATTGCAGAAACATACAATAAATTCACAGTGAATCCAGATGCTTCAATACAAGTTTTTATAGTCTCCAAAGTACACGTAATCCTGTTACAATCCTGTCTAGGTGAAGCAGCCCCTGTAGTGGTTTGTTAGGTTTCTCAATAATCACATCACTCAGATGGAGTCCAAGGCTTCACACCAAAATATACTCTTCAGTGACAACGATAAAATAAGGTTCAAAGTCACAGTTGCCTGAAATATATTTCTTCTTTCCCAACAAATGTGTCCAGTGTTACTTAAAGGTTATTCCAGTGGCTGAAATCTTAACAGAAATCCTGATAAATCTTAGCAGGTGACATGGTATCTTGAAAACCTAGTTAAAAACAAAAGCACTCACTGGCGGATGGGGAGAGGGTCTTGCACAGCAGCTTGGAAGAACCTGCTGAATAGACACATTGGGTGCTGGTGCCTTGGAAGGCATCTCCGACAGGAGGATGAAGCGGTAGTGTTTGGTTGGCTTGTTTGGGGCACAGGACCTTTTGATCTGTACAGATAATCTAAGAACAGCTCACCAATACATCTTTCATCCACTGGTAACTTCTGTGTTTGTCTTAGTTTTCATATTTCTTCTTTATATTGAAAATATGCAAACCAAGAAACTTTTATTAAGGGGGGAGGCAGGTAAAATGTTAATAAGGGAGGAGGATGGTCAAAGAGGGGACTCATTATTTCAAAATTCTACACAAAAATCCTTGTTTGGAAATCTTTTAGCAAACTTCTGACAGAAACATGCTGGTATATATGCTGTATATCTGCATCGATTCGTCTATGCTTCTGAAATATTTTTAGTGGAATAATAATCCTCAAAGGAAAACAAATATAAAGATCCCAGCATGTCTGTTTCATATACCAGCAGCTCATAAAAAGCACCACTGCTATAGCTTCCATGTGCAACAGAGAGGATGAGACTGGATTTCAGAGAAGCAACATACAGGCTGAACTTGAAGCTAAGTTAGTGAATTCAGTATTACCTGCACACACATACAAATACCTCCTATGTGATAAATATTTTCTCAGTATTCAATGTGCTCCCCAGTGACACATTACATCTGCTATGTAAATGGTATGAATAACCATTGGGATGGTATAATTATATAATCTTTAATCTTCCTATCTATATATTTTTATAATCAATAAATACAATTTTAAGACCTACATGTCTTATTTCAATACTGTTAATCAAAACAAAAGAGACACACTAAAATCAAAGTTGAATGTTGTGACCTCTATCAATATGTTAAAGTAAACACCGACATTGTATTTCTACACAAAGTGTTTCTCTCCAAGAATGAACTTTGAAGAGTCCCTTCCTTCTCTGTCTTAGCACAAAACTGGCTACTTGTGGACTTTCCTATAAAGGATGCGGCCCAGGTGGCCGACAAATCATTTGCAAAAAAAACAAGTATTTTTATATAAATTTCATTTTTAAAAGGTTGAATATTAAGTTAAAATTCTGTTGTCCAGGAAAAGTATCATTGTGATTTCCTTATATAATCAGTCTCAGACGCAGTGAGTGAAATTATGTATGTTAAGGAATGGATTTTTCCATTCTATGTAATTTCCAGGTTCTTAATTAGGAAAAAAAAATATTTGCCAACTTCTCTTTTAAATTGTTTGTGATATTTTTAAACATCTGGGGGGGGAGTTTCCCTCAAAATATCAAAATCATGTTAGAAACCTTCAAATTAGGCAGTTTTTTATGCAATGCAAAATACACAAAAAACATTAATATCATTAGCATTATCCATTTTCTCCTGATACTCCTAATACTCTCCTTTAAAAAAGTCTGATCTGGAACTAATAAAGATTTTTTTTTTTAATTTAAGAGTTCTTTCTTAATGATTAACTCCTCTCAAAATTTCTTAGAATATCCAAATCATATTTTAGAATCTTTTTGGTATTTAGAATTATTTTCCTTAAGATCCAAATGTCCAAAATGATCTCTGACCACTAGATGACCAAGAGTTACAAAGAAAACTATACAAAAACAAATGAAACAAAAAACTGCAAGTTAACACAGGAAACAGAGTTGACTAAAACATTTGGTTTGAGAAAAGATCACTGGAGATATAGAAAGTAATAGACTATTTCTAATGCTAAAACTCTGTATTTCTAGAGAATTCTGAAGTTCCAGCGATCCCAACTGAGACCATTATTTAAGCTTTAAATGAGACAAACTCCAACAATGTTTGAGGTAGAGACCACACAGTAGTTAATACTTTCTGACAAAATGTATTTCAATTTGGAATATTCCAAATTATAAGAAGATCAAGGCTTTTTATGTTTACATAGTGATAGGGACTGTTAAGTTTCCCAAAGCCAGTCTTTGGGTTTTTTTGTGTATGCTTGATAAACCTATCTTAAAAAAAGCATGATGCAAAAATTCTTCCTTACTTCATGGACTTTATATTTTCATGTTAATTTCTGTTAAGAATCATCATTTTCTACAAACTCTAATGTGGGTACACTTTTCTCTGCATGAATTCATGATTCAATGAGTATGATTATTAGGTTACACAGAGAGAAAAATTTGCTGGGAAGAGCAGTAAATTTGCAAAATACCAAGTTTACGATGACACACAGTTTAAAGCAGAAAATCAAGATGCAGAAATCTAACCAAACAAGAAGTACACATATAGATTCAAGGGATTAGACATGCAAAATAAACTCTGGCCTCCACAAAAGACAAAGCTTTGGTAACTGAAGTCTCTTCAAAAGATGAGAGCTAAGGAGAAAATGGGATGTGGTTGGAAGGAGCAACATACTAAGTTCAGAGCGAGAACATGAAAATGTTCTGCAGTAATAAGCAGAGTTCTCGCAGACACAGATAGTTGTCATTCCACACAGTCACTACATTATAAAAGAATCCCCAGCCCCACCTCACGAGCTTCTGGTCAGTGGAGGGATAGGCCTCCTTCTCCCCATTGCTCCAGGGCTGTGGATCCTGCAGAGGGTTCTCCCATCATCCTGTCCCTATGTCATGTTTCCACAGGGACTCAAGGGCTTAGATGCAGCACACAGCACAAACGCAGGGATCCTGCCAGATCCGTGGCATGGATGGGGCAGCCATACGTTTCCTCTCTCCACACACGCAGCAGTGTTTCCCAACAGGGCCAGGCAACCCCCTTGCTGTCCTGACAGCCTATGAAGATCGTGCCCCGTGGTGGCCAAAGCAGTCTGGCCTCTGTATCACGGGGTCACACACAGTATCTGACTATGCAGTGTCACAGTTTCACTTTTCTTTGTTTTATCTACTGGAAGAGAGAAGGCCCATTTCAAAAAGGGGGGGGGGGTGAGTTAGCACAACAGATTGTGACAGATTTATTACTATTTATCATTGTAAATATGTATCGAAGAAAACATATAAATGTCTTTAGTCATAGTCACTCCAAAAGAAACCTTTCACTATCTCCAATCTTTTGCTATCTGTTATCCATACACTAATACACATTGAAATCAGCTTTGGAATTATCTCATCAGATAAATATTCATAATTCTATTTGAACTTAAAAAAGAATAAGCATGGCAAAGGTCTAAAAATAAAGAAAAATAGATTTACTGAAGAAAACGTGTTACAATGCTTAGTACAGAACCGCTTCTCAGAAATATGTTCAAATACAGACATTCGTGGTGTGAATGCAGATGGATCTTTACAGGAGCAGTAAGCAACCAGAACATACATACAGTGAAGCTAACATAAACGAAGTAAAACTGCCACTAAAATGGAGCTATGTCCCAAATGATAAATAAGTAAGAGACAAGATTCAAAACCAATAAAACTACCTTATTCTTGCTTAGAGATAAAATTTTCATTTTCAATTGAATTTTTCTCCTTCCTGTTTTTCAAAAAAAAAACCCCAGGAGTATTTACCAAAATGTTCCATGAGGACCATATAAACATGTATCCAAGATAAATTCTCTAACAAGAATTAATCTTAAATTGATCATTAAAAGCCAAAAATTAAATGATGCAAACTAAATTCCCAATTCCTGAATTTATCTGGGAGAAAAGAAAGTTACTTTTATTTTTCTGAGTTTATCACAATGTACCAGCAACACATAAATTGTCTTAATAGCAAAGAAAAAAACTGTACTAGTAAGATTTCCAATAGGGTCCAGTTAGTCACAAGGAAATAGTTAAAAAGTTTATAATGAATTATGAGGAATTATTGTTGACAATGATAAAGCATACAGATGACATTTAATGTCACATCAATGCACTGCTGAGAAACTGTGTACATTATTGCTTAATTTTTCTGTTGGAAAAAACATACTAAGTTAATTTTAATATGAGGCATAAACAGGGGTTGATAGCTCTAAGTTTTTGTGGCTTTTATCGTCTTAGAGCAGCCAAGGTCTATGTAATGTATTTAATATTATCTGTGTTAGGATCAGGCATGTTTAAAGTGTAAACAGCTGTGAGGACTATATCATTTGAAGTTATCATAAAAGCTATTAAAAGCTAAAGTTTCATCCACATTAAATCCATCGTCTACTTCAAGCTCAGAATACACTTACAAAACCTTTGGGAGAGATTAGTCAATTTCAATACAACATGGAATTTCAAAGAATAAAAAAATGCAGTACATTTTTAAGTAACTAACTTGCTGGTAGTCCAAAAATTACTATTTTATATGCCACTGGCATTTTATTTACACAACATTTTTCTATATTTATGGATAATTTTGTGATGCTTCTTCAACATTATCATGTCTATGATAATCAGCTTGCAAAATCTAGGTTTTTTTCCTGATAAGACTTATTCTGATATATTCATCTAATAATTTTTTGGATGAGCTGAACTGAAATCAAGTCAAATACACAGGTGTTTGGGTTAATCTAATCTTAGCACATTTGCAAAACCCATTATTTTTCTAATTTATTAAAAATGAAATAAAAAGTAATAAGTGAATGTTGATTGGAAATATAGTTCCAGAAATCTACATATAATTTTATTTTAAAGTGACAGAACTTATAATAAAGCTCATTAGCATTTTTTTCAAGGACTACTTTAGTGCCTCAAAATTAAAATAAAACTCTGTCCACATATTCAAGGGGGCTTCAAAAGTTCATAGAAAAATAGCATTACAACATAAAGCCCATCAGAGGAAGGAACCAAGAATGGGAAAAAGCAGGAAAGAAAAAAGAAAAGAAGGGAGGAAATCAACTTTTTATTTTGCAAAAGAAAGAAATTACTACAAACAGACCAGCCCTAATCAAAATTAAATACCCAGAAACTCAAATCTAAAAATACATGTAAGAATTCAAAATATGCCATCATGTATTAATCGTGATCACAACCAATGTTTGCTGTGTCGGGGGCTCTGGCAGCCACAGACACTCCTGCGTGCAGCTCCCGCTACTGAAAAGACCCAGAATGCTTTTGGTTACAGCTGGATCCTTCAGTTGTCACCTGGCGTTACAGACACAGCCGGTTACTGATGCAGCTACCTCTGCAGCCTTTATTCAGCAGCCTCTCTAGAAAATAGAGACATTCTCCCTGCACTCTGGACTGAAACCCATGTACATTTTTCCTAAATCCTCTCCACAAATCTCCTTTCGCATGCAAATCCATAAATCATCATAATACTGACAAAGAATTTAACCAACACACGAAACTAATACTCATTCTCCTGGAAGCCCTGTGCAGGTAAAACTCTTGGAACTTCAGGCACCTTTCCCCAGCCCTCTTCAGAGCTTACCCGGCTGACTATCAGCGTGACCACCCAGTCTCAGGATGTGCCACTCATCACTCCGACCGGGTCAGCTGGTTGGGACTGGCAGGTCATTCCTGCCTCCTCCACGTTCTAGATACACACACTGCTCTGGGTGCAGGGAACCTCACTGCCTCTTAACCTCTCTTCACATCAATACAAAGCACAACAAGATCAACACTGCGCACAGCAGGAACGAGCAGTACTTACTGAAGACGGCAAACCTGGAGGAACTTTTCGGACTTTCTTTGTCTGTACCTCTGAAAGAAAATGAGGACATGGTGAGCTCCCACGGGCACAGACTCCCAGCTAATGAGTGTCAGAAGCCACAGAGCCACGCAGATTAGAACAGATTTTCTTACATTACCTTAGCAAACAACCATCACTACTGTACCCTTTTATTCTAACAGGAATCACATTCTGCATTGTTCATCAAAGTGAAGACACCGTATTTAATTTTTTGCTGCTTTAGTATTTGCTTTTTTTTTTTTCTAAATGTTTTTATGTACACGGTCATGTAAAAAACAGAAATAAACATACACTAAAAAAAGTTCTGTTACTCTAAGTTGCTAACTTAGTGGACTTCTGGGAGGAAGTTACAAGCCTGGTAACTGAGCCAGATTTTATTGATTTTGGGGGATGGAGGAGTAGGGTTAGGGAGAGAATATGGTATTTGAAAAGAAAAGGGAAAAAAATACGAGTCACAATCACTAGGGCACTCAGAAATTATCTTACCCATGGCAGTACCGTGAAGAGGCCTTCTTCGGGGGTTATTGCTAGAATACTGATAGTACTGGGAGCCAGGTTTGGTGGGCGAAAGGGTTCCTGGGTTGCCCATATCCATGTCACCTCCAAGGAGACTCTGCTGAAAGGTTAAAAAAAGGGAAAACAAACATATAAGGTTAATTTTTTACACTCACCGACCCCATCTGATTGTTAGCACTTAAACCAATGCAATAAAACAAACAGCATCTGCTCAACTGAAACAATTAAACACAACACAACACAACAAAAACCGAGCAGAAACGCAGTCTAAGAAACTATCACAAAGTTTGCGAATTTTTAATTCTTTACTTGTAGGAGGAAGATGCATCGCTTTAAACAGTATCTTTTAAACCTTTTAAGATGACTTGACATTTTTCAAGAAAATGGCATTGGAAGAAGGCAAATATTTTCTTCTGCTAGACTTATGAGCCTCTCTGGGAACTACTCATGCCCTTCCCTAACAAGAACCAGGAAGATTCTCCTGTTTCCAACAAACACAACTTCCTTGGCTGCTCACACTGGGGGCGAGTGTAGACGAGCAACCCCACTGACGACCCTGCCTCTCTCTAGCTACGGATCACAGCACCCACGGAAGGGAAAATCTTAGCTGAACCCAGAGGAGTTCCAGCCCTCACACTAACTTTCAAAATCAGAGGAATACTAAGCTCACAGGAACAAATCAAAGAACATTCGAATGCCCTCTTGAGGACTATTGGAAGCTACAATACATCCCCACACACTAAACATTTACCTGAACACTACAAAACTTTTACGACTATCATTAACTTATTACCGTGTGACAAATCACTAAACTTTCAAAAATGATGACATAAGAAAAAATTGTAGTAATATCACATTCTCGAAAAACTACATAGAAACTTACCCATGATATATACATCGCCTGATTATACTCTGCATTGAACACATTGTTCTTTTAATTATTCTGATATGCAATAAAACAAGTGCAGATAGTACCATTTATATTAAGAACAAATTTACTGTTTAATAAAGAAATTTTAAAATTAAGTACTAAAAATCTAACTTTATCGTTACTTGTAATCAACTTTTACTGACTGAACTAATTACTGTCCTTGATAAAGTACAGAATGTGTTTTCCCTAATCTAAATTCTAATCACCATGTCACTCACAACAGACTTAGGGATGCTTCACTAACACACTATTCACATGCAAAATACTCTAAATAGGCCAATTATGACTCTGCCCCTGTTCCCTGGTTAACCCGCTGAGAACTGAAAAATTTCACAAGGCAGTCACCAACTAAAACAAAGGGTCCTTGTTTTAAATTAAGACAGTCTTTTTGATTCCTAAATAGCTCAACAAAGTGGCATGTCTTCTAGTGAAAGCAGTTGGTCAAATATGACCCATAAGCCGGAAAATCAAAAATTCAAACCTCCCCCTTCCCACCACCATATAGCAAAATATCATAAAGAGGATCTCTCCATCGTGAGGGGTTTTGTGTGTTGGATGAGTAATATATAAAGGACTAATCAGCTACTGAGACAAGCTAGCCTTCACTAGTTCCAGTTTAAGACTTTTTCAAGGGATACAAAATCAGCAGCACTTTAAAATAAAACTTCAAGGAGGAGATTTTAGGTTGAGAGCACGTTTTGAGTAATAAGTTCATTGCTAGTATTATTCGCAACATAAACATCTGATGAAAACACTAGATAATTTGCTGGATAAAAACCTGTCGCCTGCATGCTCATCTACTGCCTCTTATGAAGTTCAGACACTAAAATGCTACAAAAGGACAAACTAAAATATCGAGCTCATGATTACAAAGTTTTCTGTGAATCAGGACTTGAGGGTACAACATCAAGTAAGTTCTTGGTCGCTTTATGAGTGGGATTCAATCTGAATTTTCATCTCAACCTGAAATTTCACTCTTGGCAAGCCTTATTAACAACATCTACATTTTTTTAAGTCTCGCAGTGCAAGTTCGCTCTGAAATTCCTATCAATGAAACTGAGATGATTTGAGATCATAACCTCTTTCCAGTTAGGTACCTGATCTCTATTTCCACCCTCCCCCTTTTTTTCTTTTTCTAAAAATACATAAAATAGTTCAAACAAGGGCTGGTGAAATGCATGCTTCTCTTTTAACAAGCTTTATCCCTGTTTATTTCTTGTTGGTCCTTGGTGGCAAAGGTTTCCAATCTCAAGCAAGTATGTGCATTCAATAGGTCAACCTAAAGACAAACAGGCTTGCTAGCCTAGGTTTTAGCAGCATTCATAATACAACTGTGAAAAATATAAAATGCTAACTAGAAAACAGTTAACTTATTGTGGTTGACCTTATTGTTGATAATTTTTGAAATCTCATTTCCCAGGCCAGACAGAAATAAATCGTAATCCAACCCTCGCATATGCAGCCACATGGACTATACAAAGCTGCAGTGCTAAGAGCAGACAGCACTTAGAAACATTTACTGGCTCCTGCTCATCTTTTTTTTTTTTCCCTACAAAGCACATTCCTGTTTCTTTTTAGATGTGTTTGTTCCTTTTTCTTTTTCACTTGGACAATAGAATCATTCTTCTAAAGCCCACAAAAATAAACATTTCCTTACACTTAAGGGGGCCCTAATCACCCCCTTAGGGAAAATGAAGATAAAAATATATGTGTTCTTATCGTAGGGTATACTTGTAAAATGAACAATGACCATTTACTATTGTTCGGCCTTTACGTCACACACTTAACTCTCTATAGCAATGAGAGATTACAAAAAAATGTTTTTTCCACTGCCTGAAAAATTCTAGTTTGTAAACTTAAAAGGGTTAATTGTATTAGATTTAAAGTCAGTTAAATCGTGCACAAAATGCATAAGGAATTCATTTATATATATATAGAAATTTGCCTACATTGATATAGTCTGAAGAAAAATTTAGGCCTAATCAAAGTTAAGTTTAAAAGCTTAGCCTACTTTTGAAGTGGGCATACTCATCTTTGGGTTCCATCACATTAGAAAGGTTTCAGGTTTTCACATTGTGCAACCTCATTCTCTGTGGTTATGCTTGGTCCCAGTAGTGAACTGCCCCAAGCCTGTCAGGAAACACTGGAAGCAAGATGTGGTGTTGCACAGCTAACCTGTAAATCTTAAACCCAGAGGTTAGCATTTTGCTAACTGTCCACAGTGTGATGAGACAAGCCCTTATTTTCCTTCAAAAGCAAACAATTTCAAGACTGAAAACAGCCTAACCAAAGAAAAAAATATACTGACTTTTCCCATCAGGTCTAAATGGTTTCTGGTTCAGCCCCCTGCGGCCAACTGTCCACCAAAGAGCAGTCCCAGCACAGCCGTACAAATGCCAAATACAGCCTTTTGCCAGAGTCTCTTTCAATTAAATTTTGTATTTGTTTCACATGGATCTGGGTCTCAGACTGTCTTTCCAACACACTTTCCTGTCCCGATTCCTTCTGAGGGGAGCTTCTGAACATACTTGATCAACCACTGAACTTTAAACTAAAGCAATGAAGGATGCAAACCATGAATTAAACTTGAAGAACAGAAAAGCAGCCTATATCTCAAATTAGATTTATAACTGAATGGTAATCAAAAATAGAACTAACTGCTTGAAGCTTAAATTATCAACTTTTTTCTTGTTAAACTAAAATCATCTTGCTTGGAACTATTATTTCATTTCAGTCAGCATTTTAAATGTAATGGGTGGGTGGTGCATGTCTAAAAAGGAAGATTATATTTACCCTTAATTATAGATATGAGTGAGATCAGAGTACGATGAATGCTGCTTTTTTGGTTTATAATTAATTCATCTAATAGGTGAATGACCTTGAATTTCAAAGTTGGAACCTGGGAGAGGAAAAAAAAGAAGTAGAAGGGGGAAAAAAATCTCTGGGGAAAAGCGAATGTGCCCCTGGCTTCTGAGGGCTGTCTCTGATTTTGCGTCACTCCCATTACGTTGTGATCCGGTATCAGACACAACATCTTGGGGGGATGTGGTAGAACAGAGAAAAGCAGTCTCAGATGAAACCAGATTAAGCTCCTTTTCTGAACTATTGCCAAATGCTTGTGAGTCTAATTCATGTTTGGGTATTCTAGTACTCACACAGCTGCAATTCCATTCTTTCATCACAAACCTAAGTGATGTATAGTGGCTTTGTATGGTGAACTGACTCTATAAAGCCAGGAATTTTTTATGTTAATATGGAAATAAAATTCTGAACCACTATAAAACGTAGGAATGCTGGACATATGCAGAGGTAACTAATACACTTTGCAGTGGGAAGTGCAAATACACATGGAGAGAAAGTACAAATTAGGCTTGTTTAAAACACTTCTTGTTACAACCGAGGTCATTTTTACACAGTTAATTCTGCACAGAATCGGGTTTTCAAAGACACTGCTGAATAAGATTCCTAACAGCCATGGGGAAGTTTTTGCAAATCCCTGTCGAATAGCTGCTGCTGAATTTGCCATTCTGACCACAGAAGAGCCATTGCTGACTTACTCTAGTAGCAGGAGGGGGCGATAATTTTGCTGCAGTTGGCACTTACTCTGCAACCTAGAATATATCTCGCACCAAAGGGCAATGAAGAACACAACATTTCCACCTGTCCACTTTTGAACTTCAACGCTCAAAACTGAAGGTCAGTCTTTGGACAATCATTATTTCTGATCCCCAAAGATCCAAGAAGGTACCTTTGTAGCTATTTTTCCCCTCTGTCCTATGCCTGGTTTCAACAAAAAGAGGACTGGGGAAACTTAGCAACAAGATGTCAGGGAAACCTCTGATAATCAGGGACTTCACAGATTGTTATTGTGTTGCAGAGAAATACTAATTTCTGAAATGACCATATAGCACACGGCTTCTTTTAAGCGCTTCTGGTCAATGGTTTTTATTTCAACTGTAAATATGTAATGCAGATTCTGATGGCTGTTAAGTCAGAAGCGATGTTCAAACACATTAAGGAAAGAGGGGGTGGTTCTGAGGTCTGACAGATCAGACTGAGCCCTAGTTCAGAGGAACACCAGCAGTGTGATTAGGAGTTGGTCATGCAACTACTCCAACCATATTTTCCTCCTTTGAAACAAGGACACTAAAAGCTCAGCCATAGGGTTATTAGAGGAAGATAAACAACACATTTAAAAGTCCACCAGGGCTGGTATCTCCAGCACATAGCTTACCCTCCTCCTTCCTTTGCCCTCAACACACATCCCCAGACTACAGTCCATTGGCAGTTATTTAAAAGGTCATCAAAAATTATGAGTAATTTTCACCTAGAGCCTCTATACCACTTCCAGGTAAAAGTACATACTACAATCAGAATTCTGAAAAGTCACTACAAAGGGCTGAAAAGGGTTAAATAGAGCAGTCTACAAAAACCATGATGGCCTCATAGCCTAGAGCTACAAAGGCAACAAGGAAAGTCTAGGTTTTTTTCCTTTCATATTTAATGAAGAAATTGGCCAACAATCTTGATAATTTAAGCTTAAGTGGCCATTTTCCTGGAACTGCCACAAGGATTACTTCAGTGGCTCATCTAATTTGGTTTCTGCAGGCATGATCAAACTGCTATTGTTAATTCAGCTATATGTGACATCAAAACTAGTTACTGCTAACTAACTAGGAAAACAAAAAAAATGTTTTATATTTCAGAGAAGCATGTGATGTTCACTAAAATTAAATTCTGATGACTGCAGCAGCCACTGATAAATGACTTCAAATACAGTTCAACTGTGTAGTTTTCCCCTCATAAGGCCACTCGAGGCATTTAATGAATGTTTGTGATATTTAACAATTATGGCTTTTTTAAAAACCTTTCACTTCCCCCATGACGTCAGAAAAATAAAAATAATGCACTTAAAATTTTGGTGGAAAATTTGCATAACTCCTAAAGAATTCAAAGGACCTTAAACAAAATTATTTACTTTAGCAGTGATTATATTTCACCAGACATTCAACAATCCAAATATATTGTCTTTCCTCATAAAGCAACACAACACCTTATACTTAAATGTTAAAATGTAATGCAAAGGTTGCCATGGTAACTATTACTTAATGTATAATAGAGTAATAGTCAAGTAAAAACTCATGCATTTTGGTATGGAAATTACAACTGCCCAGGGGTTGGCAAGATTTATGCCTTCACCTATTTGACTACCTCTCAAATTAAAAAAAGAGAGAATACATTATTTATTGTATACACTAAAGTGAGGAGGTTTTTCCACGGTTTCTGAAAATCCAGTCTGGAATCCGAGCACGTCTATTACATATTAAAAAGGGGATTATATTCGTTGGTAGGAAGGTAGAAATTTAGCAGAAAGAAAACATTAAAGCAAACAGTAAACTACAATAAAATTGGACTTGAAGAAATCTTACTTAAATAATACAGAATGTAGGATAACTACTTCCTGTCAGTTTAAGCTCCTCAGTTCAGGAAGTTTACTTAATATGTGATTCAATATAGAGTGATTTGATATGCTATAACCACTACTTGTCTTAAAATGTCTCTCCTCAACAATTTTGCACCAAAGTAAAAATAGAACAATCTGAATATGACCTGTGAACATTCTAGGGAATTAGCACCACTTCTCCTATAAATACAAACACCAGAAATGTGCTGAAAAGCAGATTTGGTCAGATTGCTATTTTAGTAAAATTAAGGAACATCAAACTGTCACATTATCAGTCTCCATCAGATTGAGTGGGTATAGCTCCATTTCAAGATTGCCTGCCCCTCTGAGAAGGATGGATAAAAATCATTCTTATGTAGATTGGTCTCCCTGAGGCCAGGGACCAGGCGCTCACCACCTCACACAGGTGCTTGCACATAGTCTAATGACTAACTTTATAGGATCACTAGAATAAAATCTGCACTGGTAAGTAGGGTGACTACAACATGACATGAAGAGACTGAGACTGTTAGAAGTAATAAATGCATATGAAATCTTCAATTCCTCTTGAAATTACTTAAGTCTTGACCATCTTTGGGGGCTCTGCTCAGCCTCCTGCTCCCACTGGGCCTGATCTCCACAGCCATAACTCCTGCCTTCCTAACATTCTCTCTCTTCCATGAGTACACGGGCTGACTAAGAATGTGGGGTGTGAAGGCCAAACCAGCCTGCATGCTACTTGATAAAGGAAATGACTTATTCATGTTGTAACTCCATACGTGCCTAGAACAGAGAGACCTATCATGGCAAAGGCTTACCAGATACTGACATAAGTGAAGAACTATTGCTATTTATCAAATTGAAGACTTAATTAAATCTATCCCTTTTGTCATTCCAACTGCTGTTGCTCCTAATAACAATAGCCATAGGAGTAGTAGAACTGGTAATAGCAGAATCAGGAAGAGGAGGAAGAATGTGAAATTCAGCGTAGTGGCCAGGACAGGTGGTGCAGTAGCAGCAGTGACCTGCACTTGAGTGTCTAGTAAGTGCCAGGCACAGGTGCAGGTCCTTTACATAGCAACAAGGCAGAGGCTACACCCCCCAGTGTAAAGATGTGGACATTCAGATCTCACCAATACCATGTGGCTGCACAGCCCGTCTGGGAATTCAGTTAGACTTGACTTCAAAGCCTGTATTTGTTCTTTACTCTGCAGTCCCTCCTTTCTGTGCCCTTGATTTTTTCTTCCCCATCCCCACTCTCCAAACATTAGCTGGAGTATTCTGTTCCCTTTGGTTCTTCTTGCCACCAAAAGCTCACCCTTAAAACTTACTACAGAGGAGCCACTCCAACTGGGTTTGCATGCCACTTGCCCCCTGGATAACCTTGGACAATTTTCCAATCTTTGGGGGTATCAGGTGCCTTGTCTGAGATGTGCTGGTATAAATAAAATGACCATAATTAAATTAGATAATACAAAATGCTTAGCAAGTTGCTAGCACTTATCAAATCTTCATTATTTGATAAAAATATTATGTTATAGACTGTCTTATTACATGTTAACACAGAATATATTATATACCCTTATCATTTAAGTTTGAATGAAATAGTAGGATATATGAGTATTCTTTGTAAGTAATAATATATACACATGAGGAACTTAAAAATGCATGGGAAATTCGCACTATCTTTTCAACTTACTTACTAAAATCAGTTAGAGAGAGAGAGAGAGAGAGAAAGAGAGAGAGAGCAAGACACTCCCCTCTGCTGGTTCACTCCCTAAATGCCCAAAATGTTCTTGGGCAGGGGCCAAAGCTAGGAAACAGGAACTCAAAACAGGTCTCCCATGTGGGTGGTAGGATCTAACTACCTGAGCCATCACTGCTGC
Organism: Sylvilagus floridanus; assembly: GCA_949820135.1. Taxonomy (NCBI): domain Eukaryota; kingdom Metazoa; phylum Chordata; class Mammalia; order Lagomorpha; family Leporidae; genus Sylvilagus; species Sylvilagus floridanus. The sequence goes on from OX463226.1 coordinate 104,071,878, forward strand.
CTCCCAGGGTCTGCATGAGCAGGAAGCTGGAGTAAGGAAAAGAACGTTCTATGGAACCAAGGTACTCAATGTGGAACACAAGTGTCTTAAACACCACGCCAAACACTCGCCCCTGCTTTATCTTCTAATTCCACTCCCGTGGACTCTTCAGAGCTCCTTTGTAGATTAACCAAATTTTTAACAGGACCAGGGAGTGCTAGGCTGTGAAACGACATGCTTCTTGCACAACTGAAAGATCATTCTTGCATCAGGTTCTTCTTTCCACAGCATCTGTCATTGATCTCTAATCTTGACTTCCACAGTTTTAATCATCTCTAACACAGCTCAGGCTATTTCTCTTTGTTTTCTCTTTACTAATACTCTTTATTCCTTTTTCCCCCAGTCCTCTCTCATTTCAGGCTTCTTCCTTCCATTTCCTCTGAAACTCCTGCCCTTCCCAGCATTTACCACACTGTACGGAAGCAACTGTTTATGCATCTGATTTTGCCCTTCTAATTTGTGGCTTCCTCGAGGACAGAAAGTGAGCCCCAGTATCTTAGTATTCCTGGCACCTAGTACGGCGGACTCTAGTAACAGAATGCCCTCAGCAAATGTCAAGTGGATTAGTTAATGGACTATGGAGTACGTTTCCATCATTTCAACCAGTACGATCATGTACATACTTTCTCCTCCCCCACCCCAGTACACACAGAATCCCCATCCTTCTATTTTGTCTTGTCCTCAGCTTTTCTCCTTTTCATTTATGAATGTTTCACACAAATCCTAAAATTTGATTCTTAATATGCAAAAGGTTCAACCCATCATTTATTTTTCCAGAAAATTTCTTCTGCTTCCTAATTATTCTCTCAGCCCCTTAAGGTAAACTGGCAGAGTGAGAACTTGTAAAGTCTGTAAAGAAATTAGATGTAGGTTTTTCAAAACACATGATGGTCTAACCCTTGTTTTTTCAATCTATGTTTGTTTTGTTTGAAAAATGGTTGAGGTTCCCCAAATATACTGGGTTGTTAAGTAGCCCATCTTTCATCCGATGGGCCAGTTTCTAGAGAGGATTTGGAATTCTGGATAATGCAGACACAACCTAGGAGGCTCGGATTCAGTGACACCACACACATTCAGAAAAAAAAAAAAGATACTGAAGATACTGAAGAAGAGAGAAACAAAGACATAATAAGAAAAAGAGATGATCTCTGGGGAGTTCTGAGAAGGACAGTCACTCTGGGGAATACCACAGATGAAATAGCTAAGAACTTAAGCAGTTGGCTAGCAAATATCAGAATAACATGGTGTTTAGCTTGTGATTCTTCCTTTCTTAACTACTGCTGACAGGGGGTGCCTGAAAGGATCAGAGCCACAAAATGGCCACAGGAGATCAGAGGCAGAAATTGGATAATCCAGGTACCAACTCTAGGACAAAGATTCAGCATTAACCATAGGAACAGTTTGGGTCCGTTTCCTTAGAGGCAAGGGTAGGGCATATCTTTCTTACACTCTGCAGGTGCCGATATGTCTGAAACCTTCTGAGGACTCCTACTTTTCCACAGTGGGACTACTATATGCTGAGAATGGTAAGGCAGAGGCTAGCACATCTTTGCCGCCAAGAAAAGTCTCTGCTGCATCCACTCAGCTCTACCGTTGCTAACAAGAAATAACTTGAAAGTGGAGAGCTCAGGCTGTGTTCCAACAAAACTTTTTTCCAGAAAGATGGGCTATGAGCCGATGTGGTCCCAGGCTATCATCACAGGCAGATGTGAGTCCCAAGAACGAGTAGGGAGATGCCACTCAACAGAGGACAGCAATCAGACAGACAACAGCAAAGACCAACACAGCCCTTGGCAGGCTCTGTTGGCTGCATCAGTTCATCTGATCTTCAGAACCTCCTGAGGGGGGATCTGACCACTTTACAGATAAGGGGGTCAGAGAAAGAAGTACTCACTCATGACCGTCTGAAAAATATTTGACGATAATGGATAACAAATTTATGCCATTTCTAGTGACACTTTGACATCTTCCATCTCACATCTGAAATTTTCAACAACTGCCTCTACTCATCCTCAAATCATGTGCTTAGAGCTTCCACCGCCATCTCCCCTCCTGTCCCCAACCACTGCCAACTCCAAAGCAACACTCCGGACCCTCACCTCAGAGCTCTGCTGCTCCTGCCACACTTACACAGGGTCTGCCCCTCCTTCGGGACTCATTCAGAAATCACTTACTCCATGAAATCCTTCTTTGGTAAAATAACGGGTCTCCAATCATCCAGTTCACTCAACAGTCTCACACACACAATCTTTATGAGAAATATGGCATGAAAAAAAAAGTCAGCAAATGACTTCACAAAGTTAAAATAAGATGAAAATTTTTAAGTTTCCTTAGAGTAACTGTAGGACATTTATCTCCCTGATTTTCTATTCTTTTCTCCAAGGATTTAGGACAGGTATATTTTTGTTACGTGTTCTCATAATTCTTCATTATAAATATATTTAGACACTTAGCATATGACACCAACTTGCTGAACTAGTTCACAAGCCAGTTTAACAAAATCGTGAAAGGATTCACAGAACAAACACTTCTAAAACACCAAAATAATCTGTATCAATTTATAAAAGAACTAAATACTTTAATCTTTTCACACAAATATTTCTCAAAAAAGCACTTCTTAAATAATCTGGTGATTCAAAATCAAACTTTAGACATTTAATGAAAATCCAACTTCTAAACAGAAAAAAATGGGGTGGTACAGGGATAGAGAGCACAGTTTGCAAAATAATTCTACAGTTTATTTGAGCAATTAATACATGACAATCATTAAGACAAATTTTACAAAGAAGTAAGCTAGGACTATACACACTTGAAGCAAAGTAAATTAACACAATGTAGTATTTCTGCCAGAATAGCAAGCATTATAGAGAGCTTTAGGGTAAAGGCATCATTTTAAAACAATGAGAAAATGATAAATTATTCAATAAATGGGACCAAAAATTTGTTTGGCATTATGGGCTAAAAAACAGGAGTATGCTAATATGTATGTATGTATATTATATTATATATATATGACTTAGAGATGTCAACCTTATAATTTTACCCTGAGGATAAATATATATATATATATATTATATGCATATAATATAAATATATTAAAGTTAGCTTTTTTTCACTAGGTTTCTCTAATCTGGTTCCCTTATTTTATTTTTTAAGATTTTATCCATCAGGACAGAGCTGTGGTGTTGTGGGCTAAGCTTCCACCTCCAACGCTAGGAGACCCCATTGGCACAGGTTGAGTTTCTGGCTACTTCTCTTCCAATCCAGCTCTCTGCTATGGCCTGGGAAATCAGTGGAAGATGGCCCAAATGCTTGAGCCCCTGCATCCACGTGGGAGACTCAACGGAAGCTCCTAGCTCCTGGCTTCGGATTGCCAAGCTCTGGCCATTGCGGTCATCTGGGAAGTGAACCAGTGGATGGAAGACCTCTCTCTCTCTCTCCCTTCCTCTCTCTCTGTCTCTGTAACTCTACCTCTCAAGTAAATAAACCAAAATATTTAAAAAATATTCTATCTGTCTATTTGAGAGGCAGACTCACAGAAAGGAGAGACAGAGAGAGATCCTTCATCTGGTGGTCAACTCCCCCAAATGGCCACAACAGCTGGACCAGGCCGAAGCCAGGAATCAGGAGTCTCCTCCAGGTCTTCCATATGGATGCAAGGGCCCAAGGACTTGGGCCACCCTCTGCCACCACTCCCAGGCCATTAGCAGGGAGCTAGATTGGAAGTGGAGCAGCCAGGACACAAACCAGGGACCGTATGGGATACTGGCACCACACACAGTGCTAGCCCTACCTGCTGGGCCACAGTAAGGAACACCGTATGCAGGTGTCCTGAGCAGCCTCCTAACTGCTGTGCCAAATGCCCATCCAAGCAAAAGCTTTTTTATATGTTAAAGAAGAAAAGATGGTTGTTAGCTAAGAAACTGGATTTGGAAAACATAGAGGAAGGCCAGCGCTGCGGCTCAATAGGCTAATCCTCTGCCTGTGGCGCCAGCACCCCAGGTTCTAGTCCCAGTTGGGGCGCCGGTTCTGTCCCGGTTGCTCCTCTTCCAGGCCAGCTCTCTGCTGTGGCCCGGGAGTGCAGTGGAGGATGGCCCAAGTACTTGGGCCCTACACCCCATGGGAGACCAGGAAAAGCACCTGGCTCCTGCCATAGGATCAGCGTGGTGCGTCAGCCGCAGCGTGCTGGCCATGGCGGCCATTGGAGGGTGAACCAATGGCAAAAAGGAAGACCTTTCTCTCTGTCTCTCTCTCACTGTCCACTCTGCCTGTCAAAGAAATAAAAAAAGAAAAAAAGAAAGAAAAAAAAACATAGAGGAACACATTGAAACCAATGACCACACATTTATTTTTTAAAACACGGTCATGAATGAAAAGAAGCTGGGAAAGATGTTTGCATCAAATAATTCAACTGAAAGATAAATACTCTTAAAAATAATAATAATAAAATTAAACACTAGCCTGGCAAATAACATCAACCACTCCTTGACAAAAACAATAAATGGAATTTGGCAGTAAATACATAAAAGCTATTTGGCAAGTTAAAATAAGACAAATTTTCAATCGCAATTAAGGAAACTCACTTTCATATATAACTAATGGGAATGTAATCTGGTATAAACTTTCTGGAAGGCAATTTAAAATGTATGGCAAACATACACTTTGATTTAGAAATTCAACTTTAGAATTTTACCCTGAGGATCAAACTGAGCAAGCATAGAAAAGTTATGTCTGCAGAGATATCCATGGAAACTTTGTGCTTGTGAAAACTTAGAAAAGCTTAGCAGTAGTTTGTAAGATAAATAAATGCATATGAAGTAATGTGGTAAGTTTGCATTTAACAAAGATGCATGGTTTTTGCTGTTGTTTTTAAGTAGCACCAGTAGAGTATGGTCTAGTCTTCTCAAAAGTATCTTCCAATTTAATCACTTCCTACGGTTCCCCCATCCTCAATCACATCATGATATTTTTTAAGAGTATTTATTTTGGCAAATTTTGTAGCTAACATCTGTAATAAATAACATTCTTGAGTAACTTCATAGATCAAAGTTCCATGAGGTAGCTTTAAGTGGTACGAAATGATAGAATGAAGATTATCTTCATCTCAAAAATAATTCTTGAATTTTTTTACAGCAAGATGAAAACCAATCTTATCATGTTGGTCATTGAACAGGTCCAGTGAAGGCTGCCACAGAGTCCATTATTTAAGAGGTTCTATAGAACAACAAACCTTTCAAAGTTAATACAAAATGGACAATACTGTTTGAGCAATTTGTAAAAATATGAAAGGTAAACTGATTTTCATTTTTGTTCACTGTAGATTACACTATTATTTGTAATTTATTAATGTGCATTAAGGGCTAGAATTAGCAAATGCATATTTTCTTCCACTGCTGGAACCCACCTCCTATTGTAGCTTACTTTTACAGTGCTTTTGACTAAATTATTTCCTGCAGATGCACTGGTATAGTATCTACACCTCCGTGGGGTGAGGATGACTTCAGGGCGGAATCAAGTCCACAGAGCGTGGAGGCAGGACACAGTGACAATGCTGCTTCCTTCCCATGCCAGGGGCCAGCTCTCTACCCCACCTCCCTGGGCAACAATGCACCTTCCTGAGAACCCATGCATCCCCCCACTGGATAGCCTCTAAAGGCAAACAGGCTGAAGGTCTGTTTCTTAGATGAGAGGTGTTAATTCTATTTTTTTTTGATATGCAGAGTTTAGACAGTGAGAGAGAGAGACAGAGAGAAAAAAAGGTCTTCCTTCCGTTGGTTCACTCCCCAAATGGCTGCTATGGCTGGTGTGGTGCGCTGCGCCGATCCGATCCGAAGCCAGGAGCCAGGTGCTTCCTCCTGGTCTCCCATGCGGGTGCAGGGCCCAAGTACTTGGGCCATCCTCTTCTACCTTCCCGGGCTACAGCAAAGAGCTGGGCTGGAAGAGGAGCAATCAGGACAGAATCCGGTGCCCCAACTGGGACTAGAATCCGGGGTGCTGGTGCCGCAGATGGAGGATTAGCCAAATGAACCAGGGTGCCGGCCGAGAGGTGTTAATTCTAAAATTGTGTTCAAAGATATTTTTTAGGGTGGCACTATAGTGCAGTAAGTTAATCCTCCTCCTGTGGCACCAGCATCCCACATGGGAGCCAGTTCTAGTCAGGGCTGTTCCTCTTCTGATCCAGCTCTCTGCTATGGCCTGGGAAAGCAGTGGAAGATGGCCCAAGCGCATAGGCCCTGCACCCGCACAGGGGACCTGGTAGAAGCTCCTGGCTCCAGGCTTTGGGTCAGCCCAGCTCCAGCCACTGTGGCCATTTGGGGAGTGAAAAAGCAGATGGAAGACCTTTCTCTCTGTCTCTCCCTCTCACTGTCTATAACTCTACTTCTCAAATAAATAAATAAAATCTTTAAAAAAAACTTTTTTAGCCATATTAGTAGGCCACCTTTTTATTCCTACATCTTCTGTGAATTGAAATAAACAAATCATTTATATTATGAATTTTAAAAAACATGACTTATTTGCTGTTTGACTCCCTCCCCAAGAAAGGGTATGCATTTATTTCTTTGTTCATTTGAAGGCCCACAGTCCCTTGCCCTCAGTTAGAATTCGCAGCTCTGAAAACTTTGTGTATTTGGTGATAAAATATGGCCCGAAGTGAGGATGATCTATAATATCTTTTTAAAAATCTTATTAGATGTGACTATTTAATGACAGAAATAATAATCTGCTTAATTGTTTGATGAAGCTTATGTCCATACTAACTTCCTAAACGGTAAATAATTCCAAAATTCCAACATCCCTCTTGCCCCAAGTGTTCTACAAAGGGATTATGACTCCTACAAGTCCTCTTCCTATAAAAGAAAATGCACTAACATTTTTTTTAACATAACATCTTTTAATTACTTATAGAGGCAGTCCAACCTCTAATCTAAACTTCTGTAGACTATTCACACATCACTTGTTCAAGCTTAAGTTCTGCGTGTATCTGAATGTACTGAGTTTATCCAAATCTCAGTCTTGTAACTGGAGACAGTGTACTTCTTAGCTACTTGCCACATGGTCATATTATATATGCTGTAGAGCATTTTCATATTCAGAATGACCTAGCGTGTCTATTAACGTTTTGGGTTTGGTTGTTTTGATTTGAGAAGTGTTTAACTGGACACGATTTCCATTGTAGTTAAAGAGAGCTCTGTATGCCCAAAATAATAAATGGTTCCATTACCCAGGTTTCACTCACATGTGGCAGACCCACCTGCACTGGGCTCCTAAAGGAGCTTTGCTTTGAAATGGGTGCTTCACATTTCAGGCTGAGTTTCTCTGAAGTTTTTCAGCACACAGTGCTAAAATGTCCAGGTAATCCTGGGATAGACTAGCTTTGTATGTGTGTACACATGTAAGTATGTGAGTGTGTATATACGTATGTAATGTTTATATTGATGTGTTTGCATGCTGTCTCCATCCAAACACATACAAGCCCATCTGCTACCCTTTCTCCTTCTGCAAACAAAGCCAACAATTCTTGCAATGTATACTCTTTCTCCTGAATGGACAATACTGGCCTAAAGGGGTTGAGGACACTATGACGTATCAAGAACATTTTCACAATGCCACTAAGTTTTAGCTCCAGCTGTTCACTGGCACCTTCACAAATGCTCCCACCTAGAAGTATCAATGAGGTCTTTAGTGAACATATACAACTCATATGGGAATATCTCCCATAAACACTATCATCACAGTACTATGTACATTTCATTTATGGATGGGCAAATAAACAGGTTAGTAAAGTAGGGTTTAAATATTTGCCTCTTCTGGAGAAGTGGGTTAGGTTTGTAAGGCTTATTAAATATTCATATAGAACATGGTCAAATTTTTTAAAAGTTGTAAAAATACACAAAAAGAATAATTTATAGATGGCAAAACTCCAGATAAGATTGAATAAAGAGAAAACTTCATAAATTTGTTTTTGATTGTTCTGTAATCTCCCATGAAATAATGATAAGCAGATTCTACAACCAATAGGTGACAAGTGATAAGAATCTTTCTAACAGGAGGAGTCAACGGCAGCATAGGCTTTCATGGATAAGTCTAAGAAAAGTGAACAGCGAGGTGTTCTCTGTCTCTTGATGTGAAGCAAAATGATGCATACAAGATCACCCATGAAAGGAAATTGAAACTAAATTTTATGAAGCTTCCATAACCAACCACCAGTTTAAAAGAAACAACCAATCAAACCCATAATGTGGGACACCCTACAGAAAAAATGACTTGGTTTTTAAAGTGTGGGGCAGAAGGAGGGGGGATAAGGAAGGCTGTAAATGATTTTTAAAAAACTTAAGAGACATGATAATGAAATGCAATATGTGAACTTTGTTTGGATTCTGACTGAAATACGCCAACTGCAAAATGTATTTATAAGACAACTGGAGAAAATCTCAGTCTGCTATTAAAGAATTACAGATAGTCTTTCTGGCTGTGATAATGGCATTGTGGTTACGTAAAGCAGAGGAGGGAGTTCACTTGTTAGATATGCTCCCAGGATATTGATGGGTGAAATACAGTGCTGTCTAAGCTTCGCTTAATACTTAGGAAACATAAAGTGGAAGGGATGCTCCGTGAAAAAGATTGGAAAAATTGTGGAATCTGTTGAAATTGGATGATGGATACATGGTAGAGCATTTCACAATACTCATGATTTTTGTATATTTTTGGAAATTTCCATAATTAAAAAAAGTTGTTCCAAAAGTTTGATGTGCCAATAGAAAATCAAAGTTCTACAAATTTTAAACTTAAGGAAGGAGACTGAGGCTCAGAGGTGCCTTCGTACCGCCGGCAGTGGAGTTAAATGGCTGCATATTCCATTCCCATCTCAGAGTAACAAAGTTCTTAAAACTGGCAAACAGACAAAGTCCTTGTAGATAGTAGACTAAAGGTGAAGAAGACAGGCAAGGAAAGACCCAGAAGTGCCACCTGGTCTGAGGCCGAGGTCACAAACATGCCCGTCTCGTCCCTGTACCACAAGGCTTGTTTCTTTACCAAGTGAGGGCCAATCAGGGTCAGGTAGCACAATATAGTCCCTGTAAACACCTAAGACAACCAACTTCCTAACCCCTCCCTGGGAATCCATATTGCCTTCACACCTGCACAAATGCAAACCAGGAAATGTAAAAATATTTAAATACTCTAATTTTGGCATTAAAGCAAAAAAAAAAAAAATGACAGAGGAGGGCAATATCAGCAGCTGGAGTTTTTTAAGCTGACATAAATAAAAATGTGTTCATTAAATGTTTATAAAAGTCAAAATTCAGCCGTTCACTAAATTGGGTTATTTGGCTACTGCTCAAACATGAGCCTGTCAATCTGCAGGAGAAAAGAGCTGTGCATTTTTAGCTCTCAATTAAAAAGGGAACATCAAAGTTTTTGTATGCAGCCCGCAATGGATCAAAGGAAAGCTGCTGCCGCCTCCAACGCTGAGCTCATGTTCCAACCTTGCTGGCCCATGGCAGAGGAGAACAGGCCTTCAGAGGCGGGGTGCTCTACTGAGCAAGGAGTAGCTTCTCCCACAAAAAGCATGCTCTCATCCAACACTAGGTTAAAGAGAGGCAGACCATACCATCACCTGGGCACAAGTGAAAAGAGCTTACCTGAGCACCTACTCAAATTCTCCAAGTTCAAAATGGGACATGCACCATGAGAATCAATCTCTCAAGCAAAGATTTAAGTTACTCTGATTGTCTGCATTCTCAAATGACACCTATCCAACAAAATCTAAAGCTCCGAAAGCCTTGGAGTGTGAAGAAAGGGATGACAAGGTCTCTACAGATGGTAATAAAATCTACCAAGTTGCAGGCAAAGGAGATCATCCACTCAAAAGGAGTGGGAGTCAGAAAAAGAAAATGTTAAGCAAAGCCAGTGATGAGGAAGGCAAGTTCTGAACACAGGAAAGAAGACAGAAGAGAAGACACACAAGCATGAAAGAGCTACACTGTAAAATGTCTTTCCTTTATTACTAATTTGAGAATGTTTTGCAACATATACCTGTTTTGGGGAAAATGTTCCCTTTCTTATAACTTTTCTTTCTTACAATTTTGCACTGAATTGAAAATTTTTAAAGATTTATGTAGTTGGGGCCAGCATAGTGGTACAGTGAGTTAAAGCCACAGCCTGTAGTGCCAGCATCCCATATGGGCACCGGTTCTAGTCCCAGCTGTTCCTCTTCCCATCCAACTCTCTGCTATGGCATGGGAAATCAGAAGATGGCCCAAGTCCTTGGGCCCCTGCACACTCGTGGGAGACCTGAAAGAAGCTTCTGGCTCCAGGCTTCGGATCAGTTCAACTCTGGCTGTTTGATCATTTGGGGAGTGAACCAGTGAAATGGAAGACCTCTCTCTCTCTGGCTCTATCTCTCTCTGTAACTCTGTCTTTCAAATATATAAAACAATTTTAAAAAATAAGAAAAGATTTATGCATATATGCATTTATGCATGTATTTATTTGAAAGAGACAAGAGGCATCTTTCATCAGTTATTTTACTCCTCAAATGCCTGCAACAGCTAGGAGCCAGGAACTCCATCCTGTGTTTGGAACCCCAGTACTGCCTCCCAGAACATTAGCAGGAAGCTGGATTGAAAGCAGGTAATAGTCAGGACTTGAACTCACACTCCAATATGGGATGTGGGCATGCCAGGTAGCAGTTTAATCCATTACAACACAACACCTGCCACTGAATTAAATCACTTTAAGTGACATTGGCATCCGTACCCTGATTCCCACCTCAGTGACTAACAGGACTGCAAAAGAATAAGCCCTGGAAAGGTAGCATCAAGGGTCATGAGCACACGGTGACCAACTACTTGGGGATGACTGAGGTCTTCCGGGGGATTTCTATCCCCCTCCATTTTGGCCATGTGGTGCTTCTCAGCCCCTCCTTCAGGAGGCAGACAAGTATACCTCCTTCATCATTTCTCAATACCTAGGATCAGCGAGAACAGGATACTCTCAGGGCAGGAAAGATTGAAAACCAGCTAAAACAATGACTAAGAGGCCATCCAGGGTCTACCCCTTAGGAATTTGGAGGATCAGGATCCAAACCTTACTGACAAGTTCCTTCATTCCCCTTAACCTCATCCTCTTCACTGATAGGCCAGACGTGGGACCTGCACATTCAGGGAGGTGCTTGAGGGAATAAAGCACTCACGCCCGTGGGGATGGGTCCTCAGTGGCACCTACGACGTACACTAGAGCAACAGGTGCACCACAGCAAGGGGCAGGGACACCTTCTTTGCTCATTGGTTCAGGTTTTTAAATGCAAGCTGATAGTCAGGTCCAGTAGCAGAGGTGAGGAGCACAGGGGTCAGCCCCTGCCTGCAGGTGTGTGTGTAGGTTTTAGTAAATGACAGCACTTGAGCTGGGAAGTCTCCCCCAACCAGAGCAGACAGGAAGATGTCTGCCCCATGCCTCGTACTTGTCTCAAGTGTGCAGAATGCTGACAAGTGTGCCGGCTATCTCTCAACTGTCTCCTCCCTCAGCTGTGAGGTCCCAGAATTTAGGGTTTCAGGACCCATGGCACCAAAATTGATTTATATATAGTAGATAATCAATACAAATTTAGCCAGTGAATTACTGGATACACAAATGAAGGAATACATGAATAAAATGTTTAATTTCTCAAGTTTCCTTGTTTATAAAGTAAGAATAATATCAGCATCCCTTTATGCACTGCATTTGGAAGCATTTAGAATGTACAAAAAGTTCCACGTGGAGAGGCTAGCTTGGGATGGTAGGTAAAAATTCACCTCTTCACATCCTCCCATCCCACACCTCATAAATAACACTGGAAAACAAGAAAGAGTACCTTTATTGGATGAGAAATTTTGAATTGTTCTTTTTTGTTGTTGTTAAATATTTTATTTATTTGAAAGAGTTAGAGGTAGAGCCAGAGAGAAAGAGAGAGATTTTCCATCCACTCGTTCACTCCCCAATTGGCTGCAACAGGCCGGAGCTGAGCTGATCTGAAGCCAGGAGCCAGGAGCTTCTTCCTAGTCTCCCTCGTGGGTGCAGGGACCCAAGGACTTGGGCCATCTTCTACTGCTTTCCCAGGCCGTAACAGAGAGCTGGATGGAAAGTGGAGCAGCTGGGACCAGAACAGGTGCCCATATGGGATGCTGGGATTGCAGGCCAGGGCTTTAACCCACTGCACCACAGCACTGTCCCCTTGAATTGTTCTTGAAAAACAAACATAGATAAATTAGTGTGTGTGTGTGTGTGTGTGTGTGTGTGAGTGTGTCTGTATGGGTGGGTGGATGTGAGAGTGAGAGAGAAAGAGATAGAGAGAGAGAGAGAGAGAGAGAGAGAGAGAGAGTATGTGTGTGTGTGTGTGTGTGTGTGTGTGTGTGTTAGGCAAGCCAGAAGATGACAAGGAAAAACAACTTCATGATATTCCAGTCTCAGGGTCAACACACACATGAGGCTGGAGGGGTACTGATGCAATAAGCAGGGTGATCAATTCAGGTGTTGTATTTGAAGGTGCTAGGCCAGCAAGGCAAAACATGAGATGGAAAAAGAGGTGTGTATGACTTTAAAACTCAATATTTTTTTTTTTTGGAAAGGCAGAGTTAGAGAAAGAGAAAGAGACAGAGAGAAAGGTCTTCCTTCCATTGGTTCAACCCCAAATGGCCTCTATGGCCGGTGTGCTGCGCCGATCTGAAGCCAGGAGCCAGGTGCTTCTCCTGGTCTCCCATGTGGGTGCAGGGCCCAAGCACTTGGGCCATCCTCCACTGCACTCCCGGGACACAGCAGAGAGCTGGACTGAAAGAGGAGCAACCGGGACAGAACCGGCACCCCCACCGAGACTAGAACCCAAGGTGTTGGTGCCGCAGACGGAGGATTAGCCTAGTGAGCCACGGCGCTGGCCTAAAACCCAAATTTTCTATCTAACTAATGTTGTATTTAAAAGCTTGGCGGAATAAAGGCAATTTAGAAAATGCAAGGAATCTGAAAAATCTATACTCCCACACTTTTGAAGAATTTCCCTCAGGATAGATAACTGCACAATGACAACCCAAATAAACAGCAAGGTCAACAACAGCAAAAACATAGTAAGATGGGATAAGAAAACCCCAGTAGAATCTTTGTAATGACTGACACCATTTAAAACAAAAAATGAAAGAAACACTCTGGTCCCAACATAGGAGGTAAAGGGAATGAGTATAAGGAGAAACTGAGTAATTTAAAATGTGCTAGGAAGTAGGCATTTAACCCAGTGGCTGGGAAGCCTCGCCCCACACTGGAACATCTAGGTACAATTTCTATCTCTGACTCTTGACTCCAACTTCCTACAGACTCAAACCCTGGGAGCTATAGGTGATGACTAATGTAACTGGGTTCCTGCCCCTCATGTGGGAAACTGGGATTGAGTTCCTAACTCCTGGCTTAGACCTAGCCCAACCACAGCTGTTGCAGGTACTGGAGAAGTAAATCAGAGGACAGGAACTATTTCTACCTCTAAATAAATAAATAGGGGCCTGTGCTTTGGCATAGCTGGTTAGACACTGCCTGCAGTGCCTGCAACCCATATGGGTGCTGGTTCCAGTCCCAGCTGTTCCACTTCTGATCCAGCTCCCTGCTAATGCTCTGCAAAAGCAGCGGAAGATGGCCCATGTGCTTAAGTCCCTGCAGCCAAGTGGGAGACCAGGATAAAGCTCCAGATCCTAGCTTCAGCCTGGCCCAGCCTGGCCCAGCCTGGCCCAGCCTGGCCGTTGCGACCATTTGGGGAGTGAACCAGCAGATGGAAGACTTCTCTCTCTCTGCCTTTGCTTCTCCCTCTATGTAACTCCACGTTTCAAATAAGTAAATAAATCTTAAAAATAAATGTTTAAAAATAATAAATAAATAAAAATAGAAGACTAGGACAAATCTCTCACAGAAATTTAAATCAAGTAGACTGAAAAATATATAAAAAACATTTAATATATTTAAATAAAAAATAAGTACTCATTCCTCTGTTACATATAGAATTTTGTGTTTAAAACAACAGAGTGTATTAAGGCACAAAGAAAAACCTCAATATACTCATCACAAGGTAGGAAATATTCATGTTATTTTACCACCTAAAGTGTAAGAAAATAAATTAAAAACAAAATCATCGCTGCAATATCATCATAAAAAATGTTTTATGACACAAAAATTTTAAAAAGTGTTTTCAGCTCTTAAGGCATTCGGATATGGCTCAAGAGCCTATGAGAGTATTTGAGGCACGGAAAGCCAAGATACTCTGGGAAAAAAAGAAGACCTAAATGAGGGATCTCTGTGAGTGAGATCCCAGTGGAAAGAACGGGGCCACCAAAGAAGGAGGTACCTTTCTCTGAAGGGAGGAGAGAACTTCCACTTTGACTATGACCCTGTCAGAATAAGATCAAAGTCAGCGAACTCTAAAGGCTTCCATAGCCTCGGCAACTCATGACTAGAGCCTAGGAGATTACTGACGCCATAAACAAGAGTGTCATATTGTTAAATCAACTTCAGGAGTCACTGTGTACTTACGTCTCATGAGGGATCTGTCCTTAATGTGTTGTCCAATGTGAAGTAATGCTATAACTAGTACTGAAACAGTATTTTACACTTTGTGTTTCTGTGTGGGGGCAAACTGATGAAATCTTTACTTAATATATACTAAATCGATATTCTGTATATAAAGATAATTGAAAATGAAAAAAAAAACTTGGTGTTAAATTGGAATTGCATAGAAAATTAATCAATTTTTAAAAAATATCATATAGGATCTCTGTCCTTAATGTGCTGTACATTGTGAATTAATACTATAACTTGTACTCCAACAGTACAAGTTTGCTATGTGAGAGCAAACTGTTGAAATCTTTATGTAATATGTACTAAACTGATCTTCTGTATATAAAGAGAATTGAAAATGAATCTTGATGTGAATGGAAGGGGAGAGGGAGTAGGAAAGGGGAGGGTTGCGGGTGGGAGGGAAGCTATGGGGAGGAGCCATTGTAATCCATAAGAACACAGTACTCATGTATTATTTTTATAAAATCTGTTGCAGACATGAAAGCAAGAAGAAGAGAATGCTGTGTAGTTTTATCACAGCGCTTGAGGCTTGTGAGAAAGTCTGACCACTGGGTTGCTGGCTCTGCTTGCAAGTAGGAGGACGTGCTAGCTAACTCAGAGCAGACCAGAGTCCCCCGGGCCTGACTCTCAGCTCAAGTTCCTTTTTCACAGCATGGTGCCAGTTACTTTGCTTTATTTCCTGCTGAAAGCTAAGCATCCAAAGAGCAGGTGACATTTCTCAACCATCAGTTCATTCGTAATGATGGCTTTCCAGGGGCTCTTCAGAGTTTCAGTCCCTTTTCACTTGCATACACAGCATCCCACATTTTCCCACCAGACTCTGGCATCCCAGGGTCTACCCTTCTCACCACACAGGTACCCCAGCGACCTTGTGCACTGGCCTCTTTGATGGCCAGGGGAGTACTCTGAAGAGCCTCAAAATGCTCCTACCATTTAACTGAAACAGAGACTCCGTTTTATCATCACAGTATTTAACCTTGTTTGTCTTGTTTGTAGATGCTACGGAAACGGTTCTCTCCAGCGTCTGGGTATGGGTTTACTTTTCTTGATAGAATTCTAACAGGAACTTTCTACTTCTGTTCTGTCATTAATGTGGCTTAGAAAGCAAGGAAGAGCAAACTTCAAGGTATAACTGGGACACTAAATCATGGGTGCCAGTAACCTGTAAAATGGAGAGCCACACACTTTCAGCATAATCGCCTACCCACCAGTTCTCTCCAGACCTCGTCTTCACAGCCAGAAATGACTCTCCACTATTATGTTGTGATTTATCCCAAGCCTCTGATTAACAAGGCATCCTTGACCCAAGAACGAGATGCCCAATGGGAGATAAAGGATTAAGCACCTGGGTTAAGGAGAGATGGCAAAAACCTAGTGAGATGGCAACTGCTATTTCAATGCAAGAGCACATAATTATCACCTCAGTCACTCACACACCAAGCCACCTTTACCTTACAATCGTATAACTACAAAGTCAGCCACTCTTGAGGGTAATTCCTAAGCCTTCTCCTATCTAGCTGGTATGTTCTTCTTGGGACAGAGAGTAAAATGATTCATTTTCTACTATAAGTATCAAGAAAAGCACGAAACAAATTCAAACACCAGTGGGAACGCATCATCTCTGGAACAGCTGTGTTGAACATTTAACTGATAGAAACACCCAGTGTCTACCTGCAGCCTTAGTTCATGCCACCTAGCTCTTTTAAGAAAACCTTTAAGCACTACCCCTATGTTATCAGTGGTTGGTTCGTGAGACCCAACCGTCTGTGCTCCACATCTAGCATCCTTTTAAGAAAGCTTCTTTCTGGCCAGTGCTGCGGCTCACTTGGCTAATCCTCCACCTGCAGCGCCAGCACCCCGGGGTTCTAGTCCTGGTTGGGGCGCCGGATTCTGTCCTGGTTGCTCTTCTTTCAGTCCAGCTCTCTATTGTGGCCCTGCAAGGCAGTGGAGGATGGCCCAAGTGCTTGGGCCCTGCACCTGCATGGGAGACCAGGAAGAAGCACCTGGCTCCTGGCTTCGGATTGGTGCAGCACCGGCTGTAGAGGCCATGGTGGGGGGGGGGGTTGAACCAACGGAAGGAAGACCTTTCTCTCTGTCTCTCTCTCTGTCTATAACTCAACCTGTCAATAAAAAAAAAAAGAAAGAAAGAAAGAAAAGAAATCAAAGGCAGTGCCATACTGGGCAGAAGCTGCTATGATTCTGTGGAATAAGACATATAATGATTAGGTGTCAGAAAGCCAATTCCTGGTAATTATTAGTCATTCTGTAGCTCTAGAAAAGTTACTTTATACTTTCCTTTTACTCTATAAAATAAAAAATAAGATAACCTGCTTATTATTGTTACTGTATTTTTCTCTTCTAATACATGCCTTTCATAAGTGTTCTTTTAATATTTTATTTTAATATCAAATGAGGTTTTGGAAATCTAGAAGAAAATACAAAGAAAGGATACCTTCTCACCGAGAAACAGTGTCACAAAAGTAATGCACTAGACCAAAACAAAGGTTCACTTAGAAAACCTGACCCCCACATCCTTAGAAGTAATGACACTGCTTGTTCTTGTCCACTTAAAACAGAAGACGTGCTATAAATTATCTAATAATTATGTTTTATAATAACACATAATACATATTGAATGTACTTCATAATCTAACATACTCTTAAAAAATGCCTTTTGTGCACTGAATTACTTAATACTTAAAAAAAACTCTACTAAGAAAGTGCTGATAGTAATGCCATTTCACAAAAGAGATAGTTGTATAGTCCCAGCCCTGACATTTGACCAGTGGAGCGAGGGGGTGGGTAGAAGGGTGACATCCTCCTTCCCTACCTAACACATGCTTTGTTTAGCAACCAGGTGGTACCTGGGGTAAATAGGTCAAATTGTAGATGATTCTAACATACATCACACACCTCATCTACCCTTACACACAACACACAGAAAGCTGTACTATTTATTATCATCTTAAAAAAATGTTTTGTTAGGAAGAATATTTAAAATGACTGTTAAATGTCCACTAGTGTGCATAAACAAGAACAGGTTAATACAAGGAAGGAATACTCAAAGAGAAAACACAAGGCAACTGTTTTTTTCAACAGCAGCTAGTTAAAAGAGCCACAAAAGTTGCTTGAACAAAGTGGTAAAATATCTCTCACAAAACTACCCTAGCACTACAATTATCTCAACATTCTATTCACAAGAGATACTGTACTCCCAGTGGTGTACTATTTGCTGATACACTTCATTTCTATTCATTAGAGGATCTTCCCTCTTTCAAGTAACACATTTAGTCTAACTGAGACTTAAATTTACCAGTAACAATTATTTATATCAAAACATAACTGTAGGAAAATGTGAAGGACTTCATTCTTCTCTTTTAGAAGTGGCATCCTGGAGTGGAATATGGGTTGGAGAATGGGGCAGGAAGACAGAAAAGGAGACAAAACATCTAAAGAGGATTCTGCTCTTGTTTGATAAAGGGCGTCTCCGCCTTTACGTGGTGGGGGCAAGGGGAGAGACTGCGCAAGGCCAAAGCCAGGAGCTTCATCCAGGTCTCCCATGTGGGTACAGGGGCCCAAGCACTCGAGCCATCTTCTACTGCTTTCCCAGGCCACAGCAGAGAGCTGGATCGGAAGTGGAACAGCCATATGGGATGCAGGTGCTGTAGTCAGTGGCTTTACCTGCTATACCCCAGCGCGAGCCCTGCTCTTCCTCTTACAAGGGCCTAATCTCATCATGGGAGCTCTACCTTCTGTCCTAATTACCTACCCAAAGGTTCCACCTCCAGATACCACTCCACTGAGGGTTAAGGTTTCAATGTATGAATTTTGTGAGGACACAAACATGCAGTCCGCAACAATTAGTGATATTAGTGGAAATGGGTTCCGTATATAACAAATGTCAGCTCGTCCTTGCACTGCTGTACTGCTACATGGCAGAGATGAGGAGGCCCCTTTCTATGGTGTAAATACTCCCACTGGGGTCAATCTCAAGCCACTGGTGGTTTAACAGCCAGTTTGCAAAATTGTTGATTATTTAAACAATTTGCTTGCATTCTGCACATCATAATTTATAAGTCAATTTTAGTTTTTTTTTTTTTTTAAGATTTATTTATTTGAAAGTCAGACTTAACATACAGAGAGAAGGAGAGGGAGGGAGGGAGGGAGAGAGAGAGAGATCTTCCAACCGCTGGTCCACTCCCAAATTGGCTGCAACAGTTGGAACTGTGCAGATCTGGAGCCAGAATCCAGGAGCTTCCTCTGGGTCTCCCACACAGGTGCAGGGGCCCAAGGACTTGGGCCATCTTCTACTGCTTTCCCAGGCCATAGCAGAGAGCTGGATTGGAAGTAGAACAGCCGAGACTCAAACTGCCACCCATATGGGATGCTGGCAGTGCAGGCGGCGGCTTTACCCACTCTACCACAATTTTAGGTCTTAAAGACCAAATTATTTAAGAACTTGTATAGGAAAAATAAAATTATGGAGCTATTCATTGTAGTATTAGTTCTGTTTTCTGACCTCTAGCCCGTTTTCCAATCATTTTGCTCTAAATTAGTGTAAAAACAAAATGTTAATTTACTAAAAAGAGAAAAAAAAAAAAAACGCTAACATTAAACTCTTAGATGCGGCTGGTGCCGCGGCTAAATAGGCTAATCCTCTGCCTGCGGCACCTGCACATTGCATTCTGTCCTGGTTGCCCCTCTTCCTGGCCAGCTCTCTGCTGTGGCCTGGGAAGGCAGTGGAGGATGGCCCAAGTGCTTGGGTCCTGCACCCGCTTGGGATACCAGGAGAAGCACCTGGCTCCTGGCTTTGGATCAGCGTGGTGCGCAGGCCACAGCGGCCACTGGGGGGTGAACCAACAGAAAAGGAAGAGCTTTCTCTCTGTCTCTCTCACTCTCCACTCTGCCTGTCAAAAAAATAATTGGCAAAGTTAAAAAAAAAAATAAACTCTAAGATGCAGGAATTTGGCTTAGCAGTTAAGACAATGCTAGGGATGCAAACATCCTATACTGGAGTATCTGGGTTTGAGTCCCAGCTCCACTCTCAATTGCATTCCTGCTAATGTGCAGCCTAGAAAGGCAGCAGGTAACGGCTCAACAGGTGAGCTCCTGCAACCTACCTAGGTGACCAAGACTGAATTTCTGGCAGCTGTTTTATGCCAGACCAGAACCAGCTGCTGTAGGATTTGGAGGAGAGAATCAGTAGAAGGGGACTCCCTCTCTGTGTTTCAAATTAATTAATTAAATAAATAATTTTAAGAAAAATAAGATTCAACTCTTTTCTCACCCCTCATTTTCCAAGCACAGAATGGGGTATTCAAATGTCTTAGAAAACCATTATCCAATTTAAAAGTCCTATTTGTAACAGTATTTGATAATAAATGAATATGCATGATATTAACATGCAGCATGTGCGTACTGTGTTCACACGAAAGAGATTGTAAAATTTTCAAGACTTTTTTGTGTTTGCTTATTAGTTTTAAATGAAAAGCTAAATCTAGATTCATATTTCAAAGGGGAAAACATCCAGGCTTAGAGAAGTAACACCAGAGGCCGAGGCCTCAGTAGGCCATAACATTAGCTGCACTGAGAGTTTTTACGAAAAACTTGCTAAGTGAGTACAGGCCTCCAGTGCAATTTCTGAGCCTGCTGCTTTGGTATTCTCAACAACCACAGAGTTCACTAGAAAATGATCAAATGGTGTCACATCAGCATAAAGTGTGGTATATATTAAATTGAGTAAGACAAGCTTGGCTTCTGTCTCTTGTTAAATCACAGATGAATTGAAAAGTATAGTAGGCAGAAGACAACTGTAGCATTCAGAACTATAAATCAAAGGGAACTAAATATGTGCACTTACATAAAATAAAAGTAGAACACTCAGAAGTGCAAACACAAGATATACCGACTTCCCCTCCCCCCTATGTTCATTACATTGTGTGGAGGTTAGTGGCAAGAACATCAAAAGTAATTACCAGGATGCTGAGCTTCTATCTAGTTCCCAAATAACCTGGGGGAAATGATGCCATGCATCTCTGTTCGCTCATTTGTGAAAAAAGCATTTGGGTGGGTTTGATAATCTCCAAGGTATCAACAAACCACAAAAGTACATGGAAAAAATGTAAACTTTACGTGACTTATGGACAACCTTGATGACAACTGGACTAGTTGAGAATGCTACAAACTTGGAAAATGGCCAAGAACCTTGGTCTTCCTTTGAGGGGGAATCTGGCATTTTTGACACAATTAAACAAAGCAATTCTATAAAGAAAATGTGATCGAAGCACAGGAGTGGAAATTGATAAATCAGTTTCAGAATATTTCTTCAATATGAGGTCATTTCTCTCCTTAAGTACAGCGTTCTAGACAGGTAAGCTTTTACCTACACTGTCTTCCTAAGGCAATTCAAATCTTTCAAAATGACTGAAAAGGGCAGTTACTTCTTTGGTCACACTGAAGTGACTTAACCTCTCTCAGCCTAAAATTAATTAATAGCTTGTTTTCTCCCCTCAGAATTATACTTCATCAAATATACAATGCTACTGAATGTAAAGAACATCATTTTTTATTTACTATCAAGAGGAAAAAAGGTGTCAATTAAATTGCACACCATAAATTTCTGAGATGGTAAAATTAAGGAAAAAAAAAAACCTGTCTTTGAATCTGTCATAAATACATTTTAATACATTGGTTTCCCCCTGCGTTGGATAAAAACCATCTTCCAAGAGGAATCACGTGGGTGACTCATAAGTCCCACTCACCCTTCTCCATCCTGATCATGTTCATTTAACACATTTTAAAAAATGGAAATCAATTATCCTCTGTACTTAACAGAAACTGTGAAAAAACAGTGGATATTAAATATTTACCTCTCAAATGCTTTCTGTCCTTACAGAAAAATGCTTTTTGTCCTTCAAGGACAAAGGGTTTGGTTTCTATGTGCTGTTTTAAAAATATGTCAAGGGCCAGCACCGCGGCTCAATAGGCTAATCCTCTGCCTTGTGGCACCGGCACACCGGGTTCTAGTCCAGGTCGGGGCGCCGGATTCTGTCCTGGTTGCCCCTCTTCCAGGCCAGCTCTCTGCTGTGGCCTGGGAGTGCAGTGGAGGATGGCCCAAGTGCTTGGGCCCTGCACCCCATGGAGACCAGGAGAAGCACCTGGCTCCTTCCATCGGATCAGTGCGGTGTGAGGGTGAACCAACAGCAAAGGAAGACCTTTCTCTCTGTCTCTCTCTCTCTCTCTCTCTCACTGTCTACTCTGCCTGTCAAAAAAAAAAATATGTCAAATATTTGTGCGATGGGTAAAGGCTGACATTGTAGGTTCTCCTTTCCCATTATCTTCTGACAGGCAGAGATCCCTATGGCTAGAGGGAATAAATTGTCTCAGGCAAGACTTCATTCTGCAGAGGGAGAAATGGGACTACTTAGGATAGGAGTCAAGACAAGAACCGGGTTATCTCACTCCCAGTCTAGGAGCTGCTTGATTCCAAACATTCAGCTCGATTTGTCCATCTTGGCCTGTAAGCAACAATTTGGAAAAGGAATCTCTCCCATCTCCTGGCCTGAACTCTGTCCAACCAGTTGAACAATGCCATCTTTCTCCAAGAGTATCCCCAAAATGAGACCACATGTATACAGCATTGGAGTAAAGAGAGTCTGCAACAAATCACTCAAGGTTGTTCAGACCTGTTCTCAGCCATGCTCAATGCCAAAAGCTTGTGAAGTTGCAGACAGTGAATGAGGAAAAGTAAAGCAGAGAAGGAGTAAAATCAGCGTATCCAAGATTCTCACACACTGTCCCTTTCTAATGTACCTTTAATAAATGCAATGAAATATTTTCCTTCTGCTAAACTAAATCACTTCCAAATGTAGGAAGTAGTCCCAAACTATTAGCATAGGTGACCCAATCCAAACCAAGCTAGCTTACCTTCAGGTTGTATTAAGCACAGTAGATGTGCAAATAAATTGGCAGGTATAATGACAAGGTAAAAAAGTAAACATTCAAATTCTCAAGCTGATCTCTGTATGTAATTTAAACTATTTTCCCACTATAAAAGTTCAGCTTGAATTCTCTGGTTCATAGGAAGTATCCTTAAAAAAAACAATCAACCTTTCTACTTATTGGTTACACATTCTATGACGTACAGAGGCTGGGGACTCAGGAGACTGTAGAATCTTTCCCAACAAGGGCACTGTCAGGCCTGGCTGGCAAATAAGAAGAGCAGTTCTCATGCAAAAACGTACACATCCCAAGCCTAGTCTGCACTTACAATCTTCAAAGAAGATATCAACAATGGGGCCCCAGGATTCAGGGATGCTCTGCTTCTGTCTAATCCTACCATGAATCACTGATTCCACCTTGAAAATGAACTTCCCATCATAGACCATGCACTCAGATCAGCTGAAAAGCCATGAACAATCACCACCAAGGAATTGTACAGCCTTTTGGCCTGACTCATCCTGATACTGGCTCATGTTTTCCCTTACCAGGATAGACTTGTAGAATCAGAGAGATTTTGATGGTCAATGGTTTATCAGTCTTCTCCGAGCTCTTCAATTACACTTCCTTCTGAGTCCGTGGGCTGGCAGGCAAGGCCACCCTGCCAGAGCTGCAGTAAGTTCTGCAGATGTCTCTGCTGCACTAAGTCAAACTGAAGTGATGGCTCTCTGACAACAGACAGCTGTCAATTACATGGCACACTCACACTTGGTAGGCCAGTGAGCAGCAATGGAGGTGACAAGTGCATGGCTAATCAGTGTGCCCACAAAATCACAACCTTCTCATACCAGCATGAGACAAAAGATGTGCAGTCTTCAATCAAGCCTGCTTACTCTCTCTTTCTCACTTACTCAAAGAGTCTTGGAAAACAAAGAATCAGACCAAAGGAAACTGGAAAATAAGAATGGGGAGGCTATGAAATAAAGCGACCTACACTGATCCTGGAAGAAGACCCAGTGGATACCAGCGACCAGAAATTGGTATGGGAAGAGACAACTTGATCTTTTCCCCATCCTCCATCTTGTCTTTTCTCCCTCTGGCCACCAGGGGGCACTTTGGGGCTAGATGTTTGTTGAGAAGCCTTAAGATTCTGGGCTTCCACCAGACTTGGAAGCGGAGGGTGGGTGGGGACAAAGCGAATTAGAAACCGAGCTGAAGAAAGAAACCCAGGTGATCTACAGAGCAGTGAAGTAAATTCCCAAAATCTTACACTCACTTCCCCTTAATTAACTCTCACGCTCAAAGATGTCACCTCTGAACTAACCATAAATTCAGTAAGAAACTGGACAATTTTACTTACTGATGGTAACAAAACACCTCTACACACCTCCCTCTCGCTCTCTGCATCAACCCACTACCACCTTCTTTCTCTCTCTCTTTTGCTTTCTCAAAGAACAGCTCACTGGAGGAAGAGGCATCAAGAAGAAAAACATAGGAGGAAGAAACAGCCAGATACACAGTCAAATCTGTGGCTGTCCACATGCAGCATGGAGTCAAAACAGCACTAACCTGTTCTAAATACATTCCAACACAATACAGTCTCATATACACTGAACACTGATTTAGCCGGGACCTTCCACAGCCATTCATGCCCTGCCCACTCTTACAGCTACCAACAAGCATCCGACCTGCCTGCCATGTAAAGTAACCTCCCTTCCAGGGCTTTTAAAAGAACACTGAAGAGGGGCTGGCTCTGTGGCAAAGTGGATAAAGCTGCCGCCTGCAGTGCCGGCACCCCACATGGGTGCTGGTTTGAGTCCTGGCTGCTCCACTTCTGATGCAGCTCTCTGCTATGGACTGGGAAAGCAGAAGATGGCCCAAGTCCTTGGGGCCCTGCACCCACGTGGGAGACCCAGAAGGAACTCCTGGCTCTTGGTTTCAACTTGGTTCAGTTCTGACCATTGTGGCCATTTGAGGAGTGAACCAGTGGATGGAAGACCTTTCTCTCTGTGTCTCTCCCTCTGTCTATCTGTAACTCTGTCTCACAAATAAATAAATAACCCTTAAAAAAAAAAAAAATTGAAGACTGAAACTGTTGAGTGAGAAAAGTAAACACCGGGAATGAGTTTCCTTGATAAAGTAAGAATTCAAGACAACCTTGGTCACAGGCTCATCCAGCACTGCCCCGGCACCCACAGTGTCACTGTCCTGAAGAGAAAGGGCAATCGGACCACACCACTGATGGGTGCAAAAGTTGCAGAACATCCACACAGCCCTGGCCGTCCACCTCAGTCCCGGGAGACAAAGCTGCCTTTCTTTGAGAGGAATGTAAGCAGGCATTCAATCTCTGCATTCATCCCTACAAGCAGGAGCGATGCCAGGACAGAGCCTGAGACTGGCTACGTACTGGCCCTCCAACACCAACACCTACGCCCGGTCAGTCCAGCCGGCACAGCAAGCTCCCCTCATCCAGCTGCCACATACTCTGAGAAGCACGGCTGATGCCCATCCAGAGAATCACCACGCAGGGCGGAACAACCATGGCTCCAGGACTCCAGGCCAGTCCTCTGAGCTCCTAAGAATTTAAGACATTCACATTCCCTCCTCTGCTTCACCTCTGTTAGAGCTGTAATGTCATCCATTTAGACCCTGTTCATGGCCTTCAACATGCACAAGACCACATGGCTTTGGATACCCAGACTCCTCACCATGATCCAGCTCATACTAAAACAGGCATCTCCTCCCCGGCAAAGGTTTAACAGGACCTGTTCCTGAACACATGCTCTAACTTGACCTCTCTCTCTTACGCTCTCCTCCTCTCTTACCCTCTCACTGCCCCCCCCCCCCATCCCGTAGGGCTTCCCACACCTGACAATAAACCTTTCCTCTAACACAAAAGAAAAAAAACGGGCCTGCGCTGTCTGTGGCACAATGGGTTAAAGCCCTGGCCCGAGCAATGGCATCCCATATGGGTGCCGTTCCAGTCCAGGTTGCTCCTCTTCCAATCCAGCTCTCTGCTATGGCCTGGGAAAGCAGTAGAAGATGACCCAAGTCCTTGGGCCCCTGCACCCACGTGGAGACCCGGAAGAAGCTCCTGGCTCCTGGATTTGGATCGGCACAGCTCCAGATGTTGCAGCCATCTGGGGAGTGAACCAGAGGATGGAAGACCTCTCTCTCTGTCTCTACCTCTCTGTGTAACTCTGCCTTTCAAATAAATAAAATAAATCTTAAAAAATATATGAACCAAGAAAAATCCAAAAAAACCCAGGTATCTCCAGACTGAAAGCTTTCCCCCTCAACCCCACCCCCGCCGCTACTGGATCCTTTCCTTAACATAAAAACCCTGGAAGCAAAGTCAACATAATTTCCTGGTCAACGGTCAATTTGCAATGTGTAATTGTACAGTTTTGCTCAAATTTTTTTGTCAAGGTAATCCCTAATACCGAATTCAGTCTTTGATTTTTAGTTAAGAAAGCGATACTTATGTAATAAAAATTTTTCAAAACTAATAGAGAAGCATGTTAAGGAAAAAGCAAAAGGATTGTACATATATACGAAAACCAAGGAGGTCCTTGCAGGCAGCCCCAGCGCCTACCAGGCACAGCACCGGGGCAGACATGGGAGCAGTTTCCCCGCAATGTGAAGACTCTCTGTCGCCTCTCTCACCAGCTGCACCCTTCTTTCACCAATCGAAACCCTGAGCATACACAGTTCCCCGAGCATTTCTGGGGAGATGAGCAAATGAGGGGTGTTGAGATGACAGCAAAGTAAACTATCACAGGAGCTAAGGAAGCACTTACAAACTTTCTCTTAGCCTGATACCCACGCGCCATAGTTATGTTAGAACAGGAAAAAGAGAAGTGATCAGTCCCTCAGAGGAGAAAGTCATTATTAAGAAAAGGTCCAGACTATAGAAGTTTAGGACTGGGGAAGGTCTGACCATCTCCTCAGTCCTTAAAGGTCAAAGGCAAGTTCAGGTTCTCGCTGGATCCTGCCGTTCATGGCTCAGACAGTTTTAATCTCCAAACACACTGCATATTTTTCTTTTACAGTACACTGTATACGTGTAGGCTCCTGCTTGTGGCAAATGGACCTCTGAGGGGTGACATGTATTAAAAAGAGGGTATTGACCACCCTGCTCAGCCTGCTCACAGTTTGGTTCTATCGAGAACAATGGAAGCCTTATCAGTCCTCAGGGATGCTGAAGAGAGTCAAGGCTCTCTCCAGTTCCATTAGGGTCGACTGATACCCTATCTTGCACTCTTGCTCCTTAGTTATTGTAAAGCTTTTACATATTTAGGGAGCTTTTCCATCAAAATATTCTGGAATGGCTAGAGGCTCAGGCACATTAATGATATCTGCACACATGTGCTTTTTATCCAAGTTCACAGCTCTTGGTCACTGAGGGTAAACAGTGTTATCAGTGGTTATTATGGATTTAGTCGAGTATATTTTATTCCTGTCATTTATGAGCACTTGTGTTGGCTGGTATTTACAATGTCGGGATTCTGTCACTTTGGCAACCTTCTGAGACAACATTTTTCCAGTGTTACAGTGACATTTCAAAAACTCAGTATTTACAAGCAAACGACACCCTCTGGCTCTATGACAGTGCGATTCAGTGGGAGCTGAACAAAGGGACACTCGTCTAGAAATTTCTTCAGTATGTGTTCTTTCTGGCTGTTGCTGGCTACTGCTTCATAGTCTAGGTGGCTCTTTGTTCTTTGGAAGAAATAGGGTACAGAGACATCAGGAAGAACTTCGCTGTCACATGCAATTGGAATTTTAATTACCACTTGGGTGCAAGGAGTGAGGTCTACTGTGTGATGCTCAACAAACCTAACATCTCTGCACCCGTTTTCCATTTGCTACAAACTGGCATTAGACAATGGATGATGTTCAGCTCCTTTCTGACTCTTAATACTCTATCTTAAAAATTCCACAAATAAACAAAAGCTAAGCTCATAAAAAGTATTCTTTTTTTTTTAAATGTCCTACTTCAAGATTGCAAGAAAGCAATTCATGTGCAGGAAACGAGAAGCAAACCATGATATACTCAACTAGTTGTTTCCTCCCTGTTCCTACTCAATTCTCTGCCATGCAAGATAAGCCAGGGGAGTGAAGGTGGGTGAAAATTGGCCAACAACAAGACACAGTGGTTGCTGGACTTCTTCCCTGAGCTTCAAGGTCTTTGGATTTTCAGGAGGATCATGGTCTTTTACACCACTATCAGGGAGTAGAATTACTACCACTGACATACAATAGACAACACAGAAAACAGGCACCACACCACTGAAATCTGCCCTCACTTATAGGAAACATTCAAAATATCACCTCTCTTTCACACACACTCTCTCTCTCTGAACATACAGGTTGCTGGGTTTTTCACACCCTCTTTAGGAAGGGAATCTCTCAGTGACAGAAAGAGGCTCCATTATGGTAACTTCTTCTATGGATAAAAACTAAATTAACAAGGAGAAACCTGGAGCCATCAAGAAGACTCTGTGAGCTTCCACTTATGACAAAAAGCTATGCTGACTAACCACGGATAAAGAAGTAACAAAGAAAATGACAATTCTGGAGCCAATGGACTTTGTCTCCTAGTCCCATTTTGGCCACTAATTATTAATGGTAAGAAAAATCTCATCTCAGTTTCCTTATCAATATAATGGAACAAAAAATAATCCCCAGAGTGAATATCTGGCCTAGCAGTTAAGATGCCCATGTCCACATCTGAGTGCCTGGGTTTAATTCTTAGCTCCAACTCCTGACTCCAGCTTCTTCCTAAAGCAGACTCTGGGAAGCAATTTTAAGGGCTCAAGTGATACACAACTGGATTGCGTTCCTGGCTTCAGCCCCAGCTACTGTGGGCAACTGAAGAGTATAAAAATGGATGAGTGATTATCTCTCTCTCTTCCTGCCTCCTGCATCTATGTATGTGTATGTGTGTCTTCAAATATATGAAAAATAGTAGTAATTTAAAAATTTAACTAGTTCTGATCTCTTTGGCATGACCAAGTCAAGAAATCTGCATGAAAGTACTCAGATATGTCATATGCTCTAATAATGTGTTACCACTGTTGGCCCATTTCTTCATTCTCTCATCCATCCACTGATCTTTGGGCAAATAGTAACAGAGACAAAGGTCTTGTCCGTATCTGCCTATACAGAGTGCGGTTACTGGTAACAAAGAGAAGTGACCCTGCTACCTGAGCTCAGAAGACACAGCTCTCATTCTGGCCTGGTTAGAACACTGAGGGTACCTGGAGGAAACAGTGCACAACCTCAGTCTTAAATAAAGCACGTGAGTTTCCTAGTCAAACTGTGCAAGCTTAGGCAGGCAAAAGATATTACAGGAATGGAGGGGCTTTTTTAAGGACAGAAAACTATGGAAAATCTCAGAGAGAACTACAGGCAACTCAGTGTTGCTGGAAAATGAGATGTGAGTGGTGGCTATGAAGGACAAGGCCGAAGGGAGGGAAGGGCCAGGCCAGTAAGAGCCCATGCACCACACTCAGGACAGGACCCTGAGGCCCAGAGGGGTTCTATGCACTAGAACTATCACTCTGGTAACTGTGGGAAAGATGCACATGAGGGAGAATGGGGTGGACACAAGTGGAGCAGGAGATCAGCCACAGTGGGGACTGGGGTGGGGAGGGCCGGCAGGTTTATTGGTATCTTGGAAGCAGAACGGATGCGATCGAGAAAGTAAGAGCTTATGGAGGTAAGAAAAACCAAGCGGTCTGAGACTGTGGCTGGAGGCCAGTCACCACACCAAGGGACACAGAAATTAGTACTACTCCAGTCAAGGAAATGCAATCAATGGAATTTACGCTCAAAAGCACAATACCCTAAGTGAATTATCTGCTCTCCTCTATGCCTGTGGACTACCAAGTTCTACACTACCTCTTGAAAAATAGTCTGAGTACCAAGC
The DNA here is from genome assembly GCA_949820135.1 of Sylvilagus floridanus. Classification (NCBI taxonomy): domain Eukaryota; kingdom Metazoa; phylum Chordata; class Mammalia; order Lagomorpha; family Leporidae; genus Sylvilagus; species Sylvilagus floridanus. Next base: position 104,101,372 of record OX463226.1, read on the forward strand.
AGGCTTTGTGGTGCAGAGAATTAAATCACTACTTGGGATGCATGTGTCCCACACTGGCTGAGTCCTAGCTACTCCACTTCCAATCCTGCTTCCTACCCATGTGCCTGGGAAGGCAGCTGGTGATGGCTCAAGTTCAAGTATATGGGTTCCTGCCACTCACATGGGAAAGCAGATGGAGTTTGAGGCTACAGCCTTTGGGCATGGCCCAAGCCCTGGCTGATGTTGGCATATGGGGAATGAACCAGGAGATAGAAGATCTCTCTCTCTCTCTCTCTCTTTTTTTTTCTCTCTCTCTCTCCCTCCTTCCCTCCCTCTGCCATTTTTCTTTTAAATGAAATAGGTCCCAGTAGAAGGTCAGATTATGAGTTCAAAAAGCTTAAGTATCTGATCCTCAAATTAGTTCATTAGACTATCAGCTCAAGTTTCTACTAGACAGTACTACCAAGATCTTTGGCGGGACATAGAGTACTAGTTCATAATAAATATTTATTGAATAATCAAAATGAACGTCTGGCAGAATAGATTATTTTTAATGTTCTACAAGGTCCTGAATGCTTGTGGAGGTTCTACAGAGGTGACTTCAGGTACCTGCACTTTATTCCTAGACCCATACCTGGAACTGTCTAAAACAAAGACAAGATCATCTGCACCAGGTAATGAAGAATGATGTATTAGATGAAAACGTAGCAGTCTTAGGGTCAGTGCTGTGGTACAGCAGGTTAAGCCGCCGCCTGCAGTGCCAGCATCCCATATCGGTTCTGGTTCAAGACCTGGCTGCTCCACTTCCGATCCAGCTCTTTGCTATAGCCTGGGGAAGCAGTAGAAGATGGCCCAAGTCCTTGGGTTCCTGCACCGGCTTGGGAGACCTGGAAGAAGCTCCTGGCTTTGGATTGGTGCAACTCCAGTCATTGCGGCCAACTGGGGAGTAAACTAGTAGAGAGAGAGATAGAGAGAAGAAGAAGAAGAGAGAGAGAGAAGGAGAGAGAGAGAGAGAGAGAGAGAGAGAGAGAGAGGAAGGAGGGGGGAGACAGAGAGAAGTCGTTCATCTGCTGGTTCACTCCCCAAATGGTTGCAACAACTAGGACTGGGCCAGGCCAAAGTCAGGAGCCAGAAGCTTCATCCAGGTCACCCACATGGTTGGAGGAGCCCAAGCACTTTGGCCATCCTCTGCTACTTTCCCAGGCCCATTAGCAGGAGTCTAGATTGGAAGTGGAGCAGCTGAGACCCAAACTGGTGTCCGTATGAGATGCTGGCACTGCAGGCAGTGGCTTAACCCACTAAACCACAACACTAGCCTCTGAAAGATTCCTTGAGCGGTGAGGGCATGGCAGTGGCAATTGCTGACAAAGGTCTTTGCCAACATGTCACTGCCTATAGTACATCTTTTACCACCACTGATGTGCTATGCCGCTCTCTCTACACACAACAGTTCTGAGTTGCAGAGCTCAGCATGACAGACTTCCGATTTCTGAAATAGATATTTTCATAGGCATGACTCCCATTCAAAGGAAGAAAAGTTCAGTTTATGGGACTTCAAAGGAATAAATGATCTCAGTGAAGATGTATTCCCCAATTTGTGAATGAGTTTTGCTTTAAAAGTTTGAATATAATTCATAATGCTTTTCTTTCTATTTGAAAACTTCCACCAAGTGAAGTTGTAAGCCTTCTAAGATCCTGAATTTTGAGTTCTTCAGGGTTTTGGATACTAGTCACAAGCAATGGCCCCATCCAGAAGCCATTTAACCCCAGGAAACCTTGCATGCCTTGATCAAGAGTGCAACAGAAAAGACCCTAGGAGAATTCAGACTGAGCATTATCTCGTGGGCTCAGGCAACCCCAGTGGAAACCAAATGTCCACTGGCTTTAATCAAAAAAGAAAATTCATTACTTAAATATGCAGCTATCTTTAATCCTGACTCATTATCAATACTTGATTTTTCTAGCCTCTCTAAGGCAGTCATCAACTCATACGTATCAATGGCTTCATTCTCTAAAATCATCTACTTATTGGTTTTTATCAGAGGATATATTTTCTGGGTGTATACTGGCTTTGAGAACTCCTCTCATTCCCTTAGAGCATTCATGCAGTCTTTTTGAATAGCACAAAATGGTCTTTCATTCTAAGAAACTATGTATTTTTTATTCCCCAGCTGAGCAGATATATTTTTCTCTCTTATTGTGCAGGTTGTCTTGGGATATTTCTGTTTTCAGTGAAAATATGAAGTAAATTTACAAAGTCTTCTAGAATTAAACCACTGTATATATGATTAACTCACATGAAAAATTATACACACACTCAACACTGCATAAGTAATAGATAAGTAATAATGAAGCTCTGCTAAGAAATGTGTTTATATCACTACGTATTTTGGAATTAATTCTTGGGATAAAAACTACTTTTTAAAATACTGATTTATTTTCGTGAAAGGTAGTTATAGAGAGATCAATCTCCCACTTGCCTTTTCACTTCCCAAATGGCAGCACTGGCCTGAGCTGGGTCAAGCTGAAGCCAGGGAGCAGGAACTACAATCAGGTCTCCTACATGGGTGCCAGGGCCCAAGGACTTGGGGCATCTTCTGCTGCTTTCCCAGGCACGTTAGCAGGGAGCTGGATAGGAAGTAGAGCAGCCCAGACTCGAACCATCACTCATATGGGATGCCAGTATTCCAGGCAACAGCTTAACCCACTGTGCCACAACATGGGACCCAGATAAGAACTATTAATAGCCACCCATTACTGAGTCAATCATCAAACAGACTAAATGCTAAGGTAAACGGTTCAATGCAGCAGGAACTCATCTGCCTGTTTTGCATGACTGGCAAACTCATTCCCTCTTTATAGTGTTTCCTATTCTCCCAATACGGTAATCACATAGATCTCAAAGAAACTTGAAGTAATCCTTAAAGCAGGATGTAAATTAAGGTTTTGGTCCTGAGTTTGTAACTTTTGTTAATTTAATAACTACTTAAAGAGTTAAAGTTAGGCTGGCACCGTGGCTCAACAGGCTAATCCTCCGCCTTGCGGCGCCGGCACACCGGGTTCTAGTCCCGGTCGGGGCGCCGGATTCTGTCCCGGTTGCCCCTCTTCCAGGCCAGCCCTCTGCTGTGGCCCAGGAGTGCAGTGGAGGATGGCCCAGGTGCTTGGGCCCTGCACTCCATGGGAGACCAGGAAAAGCACCTAGCACCTGGCTCCTGCCATCGGATGAGCGCGGTGCACCGGCCGCAGCGCGCCGTCCGCGGCGGCCATTGGAGGGTGAACCAACGGCAAAGGAAGAACTTTCTCTCTGTCTCTCTGTCTCTCACTGTCCACTTTGCCTGTCAAAAAAAAAAAAAGAGTTAAAGTTGTTAGTAGGTCTTTTCTCTTTAACTGCCTTTATCTTATGCTTATTATGGTTAGCCTTTCAACGTACACAGCTTACACTATTTTTTTTTATTTGTAAAGATGATAGGAAAAGGAAAATAAAAGTGAGAAGAGATGAAAGTAACTTACCATTAAAGGATAAAAAAAGCTAGCTACCTGGCTAAATAAAAATAACATATTTAGTGATTTGTAATATAAGAATAAAATGAACTCACTGGGTCTCCCGAGGTCTGCAATGTGATCCTTGCAAAAGGTAGCTTGCCAATTTAATTGAGGTAGGAGTTATTTCATTTTTTTACAGGTATAGTTTTCAATAAAACTACATATGCCTATAACACTGCAATGGCAGATGTGTCTCGATTATTAGAGGTGGGCTCAAGGGAATATATACAATGGATCTTGAAATCTGTAAGCAGCTGTTGGGGGGGGGTGTGTTGCAATAATGGGGGAGGGCATTGTACCACACACACATGTTCTTTAAGTGCAGCAATGTTTTGTTATTTTACTGCAGGTGTATAACAGAGATGAAATTTAATAACTTACTGTATACAATACCAATAAAACAGAAGATTCAGTGCCCTGCTGTTTCCCGTACAAATGAGTTGGGATCAGTCTGTGTGCATGCATGGTCAAACCCCAACATGCAGAGACCCTCACATGCAAACTCCAGGGGATGGTTCCTGCTTGAAAACCTCAGTGATGCTCCTCCTTAATTGTTTCTTATCACTGAACCACTGCTGTCCCAAATGCACACAAACATGACTTTGATAATGTACTATGCATTTATCTTAAAAAAAAAAATGAGAAGATAGGATTTGGAACATTTTCACTAAAGAAATGTCAAATGTTTAAATATAAACATACTGACCCTAAATAAAACTTACACAATGGATAAATAAAGGACTGAAACATCACATCATACCCTATATACATGACCAATCTTCTTGTGTCTGTTAAATTTTTTAAATAAAACAAATTTTTATGGGTTGACAATAAATATTTGATTAAAATAAAAAGGCACAGAAATCCTTCACCAAAAGATGTCTTTTGAAAAGAGAAGGAAACAGAGATAAGGGATGCGGGGATTCGTTCAGTACCGTAGAAACCTAACAGTGATACCACAGTCTTCAGTCTACTCAGCGAAAACTGTGCAGAACTGAGCTAAACTCACTACGCCACCAAATCCAAAATGCAACTTTTTCCTCATTAAGTAAAAGAAGTAGAAATGCCGAAATACGTGAGACCAAATATTCTTGCAGGGTTTACTTTTTCCCTCCCCATGAAACTACTTCTGTTAATAATCACTAACACACTGTGCTCCCCACCTTTTAGGAAGCAGAGTTTGGTTTATCTGTAAGTGAAAATACACGTAAACAATCCACAGAGACACCCAGAGCGCACACACACACACACACACACACACACAGCTGCCGGAGAAGCGGGCAGCTTTAACTCTAAGCAGGCTACCACAATCAGGCACAGCAGCAGACTCAATACATCTACTCCTTCTAAAGTATTTCTTCCTTTAAAAAAAAAGAAATCCTTTGATAAAAGCCTTTTACTTCGTATTATGAGGTTTTATTGTATTTTCCAAATATTTTAATTCTGGGTTTCAGTTAAGACTTTCAGGCATCAATAATGGAATGCTATCAAGACAAAGGAAAACTATTTCTGCCAATTCATACTGCAAAGTTATCCTGACACTGAGAACACTGCCTTTCTTAGAGAGTGAAGCTACAGGGCTATGCCGACTTCTACCTAATACCTGAGTGTCTTTCCACACAAAATTTTATTTGCTATACCTCAGTATTGCATCAGTTATTTTTTTTACTGAGTTTCCCTTTTCTCTTTACATATCAGAATTATAAAGATGAAGAATGACAGACCTAATTCTAGTCATTATTAAAACTCTTCAACGCTTTTCACAAGAAAAAAAATATGCTAATCCCAGAAACCTTGGTGAAATTTCAACTTGGATATCAAAAGTCCTTTTCTTTGGTGTTTCCTAAATCATTTCAAAGCAATTTCTAGGGTTTTTTTTTTTTTCTATACACTAGCTGTCTTGAACCGTTGTATAAAACTTGCCTCTGCTTCTAACACATATTCTGTCACTTCATATATTTCACAAGTGGGTTAAATGCCATCATCAAAAAATTATTGGGTCACATTTAAGACTCTGCTAAAGGTATTGTTGCAGAATCTCACTACACGTAGTTCCTGTGTTTTTGGAACAATCATTTGATCTATGATGCATCCAAATTTGCGTAACAGCAAATCAGATTCTGTCTGCATTGCACAAAAATCAAGGCCAAACTACAATCTATACATTTTAAAGAAAGTGTTCGTGCTGTTGCTGAAATGTGAATTGGCATATTCCACCCCAGCCTTTTCACAGGAAATCCTCATTGGTTTTAAGGAAATTGCACATGCTAATTCTGAGAATGTTACTGAACAGATTATCCGTGCAACCTTTTTTTTCATTTTTTACTTTTTTAAAATTTAAGCTGGGCAGTCAGGAGCAGCGTGACCTACCTGCCTCTGACCTTCCCTTGCCGGAGATGTGTTCAGAATTCCAGTCAAACCTGAACAGATCTGAGCAAAGCTGTTCTATTCTAGGGACCATGTCAGGCCCTGGCCTGCAACCTGCTGAAAGTGGATTTCTAGATGGGATCTCACACAGACCTCCGAGCCAAGAAACCTCATCATGGCTTTGGGCAGCAGGGAACCCAAACTGGAAAAGCACTGGCTTTGAAACTAGACATTTGGAATTCAATGCCTGACTCTGAAAATTACTTGGGAATGTGACCTGGGGTCTGCTTGCTTTTACTTCTCCGAGCACCATTTTTTGAAGTTTTTAACTGAGAATAATTAATAAGCACCTTGGAGACTTATACTGGTGCCTACTATTAGTTCCCCAGGTATTCTTTGGCCTGCACCCTTAACCACTCGTTTGCATGTGCACTCACCAACACGTCAGGATTGTGAAACGACTGGCACAGGGATTACTGCCCTATCTCACGGATCCTTGATAGGGTAGCTTTGGAGAGATCGCCAGCAACCCTCCAGCATTAGTCCTGATGGTCAACCTTGTGTGATGCTGAACAGCATTCACCAGAACACAGAGGAGCAACAGGAGACTGTCAAGGAACTCCAGGACTTACCGCAAGATCAACAAAACATCTAGGCGCACAGAGATTATCACAGGACTCCAAATTTCAGCAGAATACTGGAGTTATCTACAATTACCTTCTTCTACCCAAAGTTAAAGCTTTTTTGATGCTCATCTTGAACCACAGACATTTTTATCAATATCCCTGATGTAATTTGAAGAATGCTTTAATGCCTCCAGCATTCTCCAAAGAAGGGAACGTATCAAAAATAAGGACTACTGACTCTGTATTAGTATACGTATGTAGCACTCAAATTGACAGCGTTAAAATGAACAATAAAAGAAAGCACATCATTACAGAAGAATGACTGCTACAAATATACAGATTTTTTTTTTCAAAAAATCACCAGATTGCAACCTATAGATTAGCGCAAGGATCATCAATGTGAGTAAAAACTATCAGGCCAAAGGCTGTTGGGGAAAGGGGTATTTGCCCAATGCCAAAGTATCAACACAAAGACTATCTGCTAACTGGAAAGGGGGAAAGGCTTCAGGGCATGCGGGGGTCACAGAACACTTTCCATCTAAGCTAACATCCTAGTGGAATAAAGAACTCAGCACCATCTACAAAGTCCTCTAGTCAAAAAAATTTTAAGCTGAAGCTGAACATAATCTTTGGATATAATTTTTAATGTTAGCAAAAAAAGTACAGAACCAATGAAAAGAATCCCACCGAGAAATAACTCAACAATTCTACAAAAGGGAATATTCTGTAAGGTGACTAGGCTGATCTCTTTAAAGTCACCATCATTTCAAAAAAAAAAAAAAAAAGGCAGAAGAATTGCTTTAGTTTAAAAAAAAAGTATGAAGAAATACACAAACCCAATGTCATGTATAAAGATAATTTTTTTTGATCATTGAAGACATTTTCATGAGAACAAGTGAAACAATTTGAATACGGACTAATTAACAAATTATTAGCAATTGCTTTAGGTGTGAGAATAATATTTTAATTAAATAGATAAGTGTCTAATTTTTAAGAGATGCATATTGAAAAATCTAGGCGCAAAATCTTACTAGATCTGTCAGTGAAAAATGGCTTTCGGAAACATATATATACCTATATATATTCTAGACACAAAGTAAATACAGCAAATATTAATAACTATCTTACTAAATGGGAGGTACACAGCATTTTGTTATCATTTTTTAAAACTTTTTTGGGGTGTTTGAAACGTCTTACTGTATATGACTAAAAAGAAAACTGTTTTCAAAAAACGAATGTGGCTTGAGTTTCCTCTGCAATGCCCAGGAGACTGCTATGTGAAGGGCTGAAGGCAGATGTGCAAGAACCCCCAGTGCGCCTCTCACACACACCTAAACTGTCAATAAATGTTTATTAGCCGATGCGATGAGAGAACGAATCCCTTCTCTCCTTTGGGAAGCACTGGGTGGTTGTTGAGATGGGGGACACCCAGAGCGACCTCCCAGAAAGGTGATTTGAGGCCCAAAAAAAAGCGTGCTCAAGGAGAAGTGTGATGGCACACACGCTGCAAACTTGGGCCCTGTGAGGTCTGAAGCCGGCGGGACGGCCAACGCCCTGCCCACCATTGTTCACACTGGTGCGTTTAAAGGATCAGCCTGGGATTCTGATCTTAGGTTCCAATAACGCGCCCCCCAGAAACACAGAACTTCCTGATTCCCACTTTATGCTTGCCTGGGCCCAGGATGAGAAAGCTACCAGGTAAGTAACTACCAAGCCCAGGAAAGTCTCAGCAAGTGCTGAGACTTGCACAGTCTCAGTATGACCTCTTCATGCTTCCAGGCTCTGCACAGTACTTTACAAGCAGAGGCTTCCAAAGGACTTCCTCTGAGACAATACGGTTTTCTGGTTTTCACGTGCATACAAAAGATGCTCACGATATGGTACACACACATTGCTACTCAGACTTAGGCCTTCAAAATGTTTTCTAAAAGTGATACTGGGTAAGTGTGAGAGGTCTTCCAGAAGTTCATAGAAAATGAGTATTAGGAAAAAAATCATGCACGAGTGCCACCTTTTTTTCTTGCCTGTACCAAAATGAACTTAAATGTTAATTCCACTTTCCATGAACTTTTTAAAGTCCCCTAGTAAGCATTAGGTCATTCTAGTTCTTGCCCACGAGGTGCATGGTACACTAAGCAAGATAGAGCAGACAGGACCTCTGACCTCCAGGAGTATACAGAATCCTGGTGGAAACCAGTGTTCAACACGCACGTGAATAAGAGCAAATCCGAAAAAACACCAGAGAGAAAACATGGAATGATTTGGCCATACACAGCAGGGGCCCTGTGTTGGAGTGGATCTTAGGAAAAAACGCACAGGACCTGGACTGAATTACCGAACACAAAAAACAAACATTTACGCATAATATCGAATTAAAAAGCAATATGTATTTCTGTTTACACAAGCCTTATAGCGTCATTTTCATAATACACAAAGGGATTATATGCCCTCTTTTTTGCTTATATCCTTTCAATTTTGACTTTAGAAATGAAAACCCGAAAGAGGCAAGAGTTTTACAATGAAGTCATTGGCAATACCTTTTGTATCAAAAATGATTAAAAGGAAAAAAATCAATTCTTCACAATGCGATTCATTTCAGAATCAACTACACGTTTAACTTCAATGACTCAAAAATGAGAAGACTCAGGAGCCAAGTAAGTTACAATGGAGAAGACCCGTTTCCTCAGCTTCGAAGTTTTTGGAATTTAACAATATTATCCTAGATTAGGACTAATTCTTAAATCCTATTGATCAGTTTTAAGATCTGAACAGCAAATAACTTGGAACAGCATAGTTCTATTTGATTACTTTCTGAGAAAGAAAAAAGGATTCATCTGAGGTTAAAGCCTTGGCCTTCACCACCGAAAACAAGATATGGACTGGGACATTCCATTGTGGAATTCTGCATAAAGATTTAAAAGTATCTCACTGATTTTCAATATATTATTAATTTGTACTGCTCTTTAAATGACAATCATCTGTGATATGTTTCCATGCCTTGAATAATCAAATTAAGGCAAGAAGTCTAAAAGCTTTTTCAAGGTCAGTAATAATGCCAGAGTTTAACACAATGGTTAAATTACAGGGTATTTTACAGACCATTCTAGGAAATGATCAAACCTAGTTGTTGTACATGAGAATCAATTACTAGAACCTCAGAAAAGCAGAACATCATAAGAGGCCCAACTCATGAAATTCTAACTTGACTGGTCTCAGGCAGGACCCCGCTTTCTGGACATCAATATCTCTCTCTCTCCCACTCTCCCACTTTCTCTCTCTCCCATTTTTTTTTTTCTCTCTCTCTCCCTCCCCCCCTACACACACACACACACACACACACACACATACGCGTGCACACACACACACACATACACACACAATCTATCCTGCCCAGAAGAGATTAATAATGAAACCATGGTTTGAGAGTCAGGCTACATTCCTGAAAAGGAAGACAAACCATTCCTGATAATCAATGTTGAACTTCCCATCCATTTAAAGGGGACTCTTTGGCCCAAATAATGATCATTTGTGTTGACATCATCGTTTCATTGAAAAACAGTGGATTTCAGCAAAATTAAAAGTTTGCAAATCAATGAACATTCAAAGTAGCTAAAGCGGCCAAAAGCAAATGATATTTTTTCACTCTGCCATTTGCAACGATATTCATCATAGATATTAGCCATTGGCTATGATAAGACTGGGGTAAAACCATTTTGCAAAAAAGTTTATTTCTATGATTTTTATTTCTGTCAGACTTTCCATTACAAAATTTATTTTCTCAGCCAGTAAAAGTAGTATAAGGCTACAATCTGGCAGAAACATTTTGAGCCAGTGTGTGACTTTCATACTCTAATTTTGTTTAAATTAGTTTTCCCATGTTTACCGAAAACAAAAAGTCCATTAGGCCAATTTTATTTGCCTTTAAGTTCATTTTCTATATAATTTCGAAAGTCCCAGAAAGTCAACATCTTTACTTCTGATTAATTTCACATGGGAATGCACTAATGAATTTATTTTTTCCATTTACTATTTTAATAAAAATAACAGATAATAAAGATCTCCCTAATTTTTGCTTTTTTTTTCTGCTAAAACATTGATTTTTTAAAAATGTGTATCGCTGTTAGCATTAAATCCATAAGATAAACATAAAGGAGATCACATACACACACACAATGTTTAACCTGATATATTTTTGAAACAACATACATCTTGCAATCATGATTTACTCCCCAGGGGCAGCGCTGTACTACCTGTTGCTTAACACCACCAGTTCTCCACACCAGATAAAAGGCTACTGGGACTGGAACAAGCCTGTTCCCATCTGACACTGCTCCTCCCTTTCAGTCCACAGGACACATCATTACAACATGATAAAGCAGCTTTTGGAACTCCTCGGGGCACATCAGCTAGAGGTTTACTCTCCAGCATCTCGGCAATGTAGTAAACAGGAGAAAACAAAAGCTTGCCCTTCCCAGAGTCACTCACCAGGTCACACAGTGGGGAAGCATTTCAGCTGTGATCTGCTATTTAGACTCCAAGCCCAAGACACAGAGACCAGACCGCGCCTCTTTGGTCTGCATAGCTAGGGTTGAGACAGGGACTCAAAGAACACGGCACAAGGAAACTGATTCACCAAAAGACACACTACGTTCTGTTCTATTCTCAAATTGCACAAAACAGAGATTCCTACCATGTACACTTTCCACGTCCAGGACCTACTTCCCTAAACAGTCCATTGCCAAACCTCCGCTTTTCTTTATCCCGAAGTAATCACACAGTTAGGGACACTGCTGAGCCCATGCTAGGCAGCTAAGCACAGACAGTCACTTCCTGCAAGACTCACAACCCTGCAGCAGAAAGAAAGAATGAAGGAAGCTCTGCACTCCGCGGCTACATCAGGAAGACTTTGTAAAGAATAGCAAAGGCAGTCCTGTTCTTTTATGCAAAAAGCATGTGGCTGGACACAGATGTCTCAGAAGGAACCTCCCAAGGCCCAGAGATCCAGCCATCACACGCCAGTAACCCGCCTCTATCCCACCCTCTGCCCATTACCACTTCTCACCTTGTGTTTGGAAAAAAAAAATTTAACTTCAGTCTCGCCCGCGGGAAGTAGGGAAGTGTTCCCCACAAGCAGAGGGAGGAGGGTCTGCGTGCTGCACACACAGACGCCTCACACGGTCTGGATGATGCTTTCACAAGTTAAGGGGCCTCACGCTTACTCAGCAGAGGAAATCTTTGTGTCTGTGAGGAATCACGCCAATTCCTATTAGGAAGAAAGGATACAGGGGCGAGGAAGCCTATTCTCTCAATGACCAGCCAGAGGGGCCCAGCGAAAACAGAGCCCTCTGCCATGACCATCTGCAGAAAGGAAGGATGTTGTACACTTTCTTCTCCCCAAAACTCTAATGACCTCTGCCTTGACCCTCTGAAACCAGACCCACAGGAACAGGCTCTTCTGCAGGAGTTGCGAGCTTTGCACCAGAGACACAGCACGGAGAGGCTTGTCGCCCAGGCTATCTGCCCCGAACATTTGCACTCACATTCCAAAGATGTTTCCGTTGCGCTGGAATGGCTATAAATTTCTTTCCTGCAGAATTCTTTCCAAACAAACTGCCATGAACTGCACTCCGGCAGGAGTGCTTAACCAAGCACTGTTCACCTCATTGCAACAAATCTTTCAGATGCCGAATATGACTGAACTGAACGTGTAACTGGGCCAGAAGAGTAAACTTTAAAAATGCAAATATATACGGGGGGGGGGGGGAGGGGGGACGGGGACGGACCAACCCACCAGAATTCCACCTTTAGTGCTATGTGCTATGTGACTGATACGCAAAGAAAACTTCCTTTCTAGGCTATGTGTAATTACTGAAACGAATGTGTGCTTACATTTTTTTCAAAGATATATTAAAACAGGGTGACTAAAAATGCAAAATAGAATTTTCCCCCCATATCATTAAAGAAAACAGGAGGGTGAGAGAGTTCAGGAGGTAGCATCCCCCTTCCAGCACAGAAAGAATGTCCCTTCTGTTTCCGTAAAGAATAAAACAGCACAGCGGTTCGGATTTTAAAGAGGATTATCAAATTCTGTAAGAGTTTTCTAAAGTAAGAAAGCAATGCACTTGTAAAAACGATGTACAAAATGTTTTGAAAGGTTTTAAATATATGACTCACACCGATACGGAAATCAAATAGAAAACATGTATAAAATCTCAGTCTTAAAACAAAGCTTATGTCTTTTCCTATTGACAGTATTTTTTTAGCAAAGGGCTCTCTCTGAAGAGTTAAAAGTATACAAATGTAGACCATAAGAGACACAAACACACACGCTACACCTTTGTATTACACTGGCATTTTATTATTTAATTAAAGTACTCTTATTTTTCTAGCTCACGCATGCTTCCCTTGAGACGGCTTTGCTGTTAGCCTGCTGGCCTTGACTTTCAGCCAAAAACAATTCAGAAACAAAAAGGGACAACAAATCATATTTTCACAGACATTTTTATCCCTCAATACAACCCTGTTTTCACACAACATCATACAGCCCCTATGAAAACTATAATTTAGGGCAATCGCCAATCGCCACCCAAAACCCAGAGTATGACATATGCCTCCACAAAGCATTTCCTGTGGAAGAAATTCTGAAGTTCTTAACTGCAAATAAACTCTTTTGATAGAACCACTTTAACTGGCATTGCTGGTTTGCAAACAGTGCCACTGGTCCCGGCTGATGGATTAAAGCAGCAACACAAGCCAGCGACTATAGCTCTGAAACGGCAGAGATCTAAAGATGAAGTGTGTGTTAGTCCTAAGCTCTCTGTTCTTTCATTAAAGACAGACTTTCAGTACATCTCAGTGTCACAGCTGAACACGTATAGCCACATTTACAAAACAAACAGATTTTCCAGGTCCATCCTCCCAAACCCTTCCTCAACCCAGATTCTCACTTACCTGGTGGCAACCCTGTAAGTTTGATTCTCTCCCATAAGATGAGTAGGAGCCTCTCTCTGTTTTACCTGCCAAGAGAAATAACAAAAAAGTGTAAATGATGTTTTTCCTTGTAAAAAAATCCTCCTGCAGGTAACAGCCATCTACTTCTCTTCCCCGATGTTTACATACGTAAAGTAGCCAATGTATGCAAGCAAGAGAGGGAACAGCACTTCCTCACTCTGACTATGATAAACTGGAAAAAAATATCCTTCATTCCTATTCTTAGCCAAACTGCTCCACACTTCCAAAAACTGTCATTCCAATGGCCTCCACTTTCTCTAACAAACAAATTGTCAGTCCTTATTTTCACTTTCTTTCTCTCTCCCGAAATTTAAACAATTTCATTTTTATTTACACAGCAGGCAAATTATCTATGTAATGACCCTAGCCTAGTAATTCCCATTGATTATATTGACACTTAATGGTGAGGCCAAAGCTAATCAATCACAGGCTCTCCAGATGGTGAATTTAGCAAAGAAACTACTCAAAATTCTGAATCTCTCTCTCTCTCTCCCCTCTCCTCTTTCTTTCTCTCTCCCCTTCTCTCTCTCTCTCTCTCTCTCTCTCTCTCTCTCTCTCTTTCTCTCTCTCCTTCTCTATCTCCTCCCTTTCCCTGGAGTAAAGTAAGTCCCATTACAATCAAGATGATGATGAAATTTACATTGGAGAAGGAGGGTTATTGACTTTTGTCTACTCTGAACCCAAGTTCAGATTCTACCAGCAGACTCAGCAGCACAAGGGATCCAGGGATATGAAAATGTCTTGCTCCAATTCTGATAACCTAATTTTTATCTGTAGACTTCTCCACAGAGATGTATAGAGCCTCAAATGCTATTGGGCCATATCAAAGGATAAAATCAAGACTGCACATTACTTTCTTTTGAAAGTACACTTAGCCTGAAAAACCGGCAGGATAGATAATGAAATCGCATTATAAGACATCTAAGCAGTAGAATACAACTAAAAACAGGAAAAGTCATCACAGAAAATTGTCTGTACCAGGACTTACAAGGGGGTAGCGAGGCAGTCAAGTGCCCAGGATCCCACACCACTGAAGACTGAAGGACACTTCTTTCTTTTAGAGTAGAGCTACATGGCACTATTCTTTTCCCATTGGGAAAATTCAAAACTTGTATTTGGAGGGGCTGAACAGACAACCTTCTAGAGTTTATAGCCCCCAAGTTTTCCTCAATCAACCCAAGTGAACACAAATGCTAAAAGTAACAGTAGTCTTTTCATCTTTCAGTCAACTATCAGAACCGTGCCTTCCTGATACTACCCAAAGAGTGGATCTGATAAATTCAATCACATGGAAGGTGATTTGCAAAGAAAGCCAACCTGAGTCTTAAGAATTAACCCTCCCTTGCCCAATATTAACTTTTCTACTGATTTCAATGAATCACAAACTTAGGAAAACATCCCCTCAACCCCACTTCTGGTCTAGTGTTCAGTGCAAAGTATAAAATCAATGCTCATATCAGTTTCAATTCCAGCGAAATAAGATACCATCCCCCAGACTGCCTGTCCTGAGAGATTTAAGAGAGTTAAGTTTCATTGTATGGGGCTTTTGCATTGAAGCAAGCATGCACTTTCCTGTACAAGCAGAGCAAATGATCATACATAGCCACTCATTGTGTAAGTCAATTTGAAGCTGCTTACACCCTTTAGCTTGTCTTCATAAATGCTACTAACAAATACTTTTGTGCATTGTATCAAAGGACATGTGTCCTTCTTTAACCTCTTGCATCTAAAAACTCCTCCATGTGACCACTGCATAATTCACTTTGACATAATATTCACTTGTTCGGCAACAGGCAGACAGGTAGATGGGCAGGCAGACAGGTAGAAAGGGAGCAAAACAGAAAGATAAATACAATAGAATCTGCTCTGACTTCAAAGGCAACTGAAGATCATACGTCCTGGTTTTGTAATTTCTAAACACTGAACTGTAAAATACAACTGGAGTAAGAAAGACCATCTACTCTGTTTCCTCTAAAAGGAATTACCCAAGTGACCCCCTGCAGAATTTCACCAGCCAGCATCATTTCCTAATTCTACTCCAGGACACAGAGCTGGAAAGGAGCATTTTCCTACCAGGATCTGCCTCACTTCACACCCAGAAGCTGTGGTGATTCTTTCCATTATTTTAAAGCTAGAGGAGCAATGCAAATGAGAAGATTTCAAAAAGAGAGTGGGAATAGGTGGGAGAGAAAGAGGAAGAGCAGGAATGGAAGACCATGGGGCTGGGGGGCGGGGGGGGGCAGCGGTGGGAGGGGGTGGTCTGGAAGTGAGACAACGAAGAGGGTGCAGGGAGAAGATTCTGAAACCCTGGTGCAGAGTCCCCCAAGTACTCTTGGCTGCACGGACCCAGCATTCTTTACTATCATATCAGATACAGACTGCTTAATCTTAATTTTGCTTGTTAAAAAATATTTATCCAGATACAAAAATAAACCCACTGCAAATTACAAGTTGTCAGGGTTAAAAATCTACTCCTGTTTGTGTGGGGGAGGATAAGAGACCAGCATAGACATGAATCATTCTCAGTAATTTGAGTGTTTCCATGACATCAATGGGCACCCGTCCAGGACTCTGTCGAAGTCTGCGAGGTACCAAAGAGGCAGCGCAGCCAGCAGGAGGCTGGGAGGTGGCCCTGCTTTTTTTTTTTTTTTTTGAAGGATTATGCTCCTTGTGAAGATTTCATCTGTAGCATCCACTTTTACCATCAAATAGATCGCTCCAGAGATCAGGAGCAAACACATTTCATTCTGATTGTGTAAGCCTTTAACTTTATTACATCTTTTTGTTCCCAAATTCAACTATAAATCTGCCCTCGGAGCCCAAACCCCTGTTTGGGAGCAAAATAAGCAGCGATTGTGGATAAAACCCAAGCACCTTCCCCAACAGAAGAGAGCAACTCCAATCATCTCCCAAGGATAAAAAGCAGCCATTTTAAAATGACACCTCCGTTTCTGGGGAGAAAAAAAAAAAAAAAAAACCTGTACCTTTTGTGTAAATTGTCCATTAAAAATTAGCTATGGTCTTGATGTTGATTTTCTGCTTAAAATTCACTGGAACATTTGTTTCAGATAACAAAATTTCCAAAAGCACTGATAACACTTTTGAGGGGGACTCTTTAAGTAACTATGTGAGCTCATGAACACAAAAGCTCCTAAATATGTATGTTTGCTCTATGCTAGGCATGGAATTTTGTCACTTACACCAACGGGCTGGCACCAACAGCTTCATTCCTCCTTTCTCCATTCTTCACCCCCCCTCCACCTCCACCATCCCCACAACCACAACAGAGCTTCGAAAGAGCTAAGGTTCTATTTTTCCAATATTTAAAAGACATAGCGGTGATGAACAAACCCTGCGCGCTCACTGCAGAATTTTCGAGACAACCCTCCAGTACTAGAATGCGACAGCCGCTGCGGATATTTTTTGGCACAAAGACAATGGTGGCAGTGCCAAGCCCCATGGCTAAAACTACTCAAAAGAGGCATAAGGGTAGCATTAATCGCTCAAGTCTTTTACTGCATGGAGTACTGTTGTCCATATTTTAAAAACTAAAAGTACCCGTTAGTAACATTTGCTGTATGCTCATAAAGGGGTGCATGTGTAGTTGTAGGGGGGAGCTCCTGAAATATAAACCATAAATAAATCTTGTCAGGGATTTGATTCATTTTTATACCTAAAAGGACCAAATGTTAAATTTTGCTGCTGGTGACGCTCTCCGTGCATGAAACGAATGGTATGACCTAACCAGAGCACTGGGGGCTGAACAAAAGCGAGAGAAGATTTCATAAACTAAGGTGACATATTGGCTAAACAAATTTCTTCTGCAAAAATGATGTGTGTGAGGAACATGGAATACCATGCCACAGTTTTTTCGACAAAATGAGAAGAATGTAGAAAATGAACAGACACAACATCCGTCAATCAATCAATCCTGCTGGAGACAAAGGAGGTCAACCGGCAGCCTCCTCTAGAACAAGTCCGAGTCGACCGTGAGCAAACAATCCAGAAAGGCAACACGTGTGCTGTCCCAACTGAGCCCATCCCGCTGCTAAAACCTGTATGCAAATCTGATTATTAGGAAGGGCCAAATGGCAGGAATAAAAGACTCTTGCTTCTGCTGTTGCCCCTGAATAACTGTTCTAAGCAGAAAATGGAAGCAACTTTCCCCTTTTTTCCAAACACAGATACTTCTGCTGATTTATTTAATAAGCTTTTATCTTGCTGTCCCAAGGAGATGAAAAAACTGTGTTCTTTTTTTTAACTTGGGAGCACTATGTATAACAAATGTCTACGGAATTCAGGTTTTATTGCTTTTTTATTTTTGTATTATATTTGCTATTTGACTTCCGATTTTTCTTCCAACATACCCATGGTTTCCTATTGTAAGGGAATTGGACAACAATGAAAATATTACATGAAGGGGAAAAATGGTCTCATAAATCCACTCCATGCACAGGGCTGCTTCCAAGAAGCATCCTCTTCGGTGGATTACCGCACCTGGACACACGCAACTGCTCCATGCCCCGTGGACAAAACTAGAGACAGAGAAGTACAACTTGTCAATAAAATAATTTCTGGAGATAATCTGGGGCATAGACGATCCTTCTGGTGGTTGCCCAGTGGGATAATAACAGGGTCATGTTTGGGTTTGCATCCTTTCGTTAGCAAAAGGCCACTTTTTTTAAAAAAAGATCTATAGATGCTAAGTTTTTCTCCCACTACTGAAACCGCAGCACCTGTATGGTGGAATACATCATCCTGTGACAGCCCTTGATGAAAATCACCTGATGCTGTAGGACAGTACTAAGCAAGGCTATTTCACTGTTAGTCCTCATTCTGGGGACTGAAGAATGAGCCTTTTGTTCCCCAGCATCAGACGACAGAACTCATCATAAACATGTTTGACTCAGAATAAATTTCTGTCCCTGGCCCCAGCCCTCACCCATTTCCAGTTACCCGATGATTTTTTTTTTCCAAAAAGAACATTGAAAGGACTACTTCATTAAACAATGACTGGAATTTTCAGTGGTTCAGAACATATACATGCTCTTATTATTTATAGTCCTTTAATTTTTTTCCATGTCTGCCTTTCCTGCCATACCCAAATAAGAGCAGCTGAGTCCTTATCTTTTATCAGCCACAACCCAAAGGGTTCCATGAAAATTGACTCATTCAGTCTGCACAACAACCCTAGTGATACAACCCTATTTTACAGATGAGGAAACTAAGGTATAAACTGTCCAAGGCCACACAGATATAGGGGCAAAGCCCGGCAAGTGTGTTTCCCAAGGCTGTGGTCTTAGCACTATGCTATGTTGCTCTTGTATAAACTCTGAAAAGAATGTATAAATAAATGAAGAGGCCCAATACCAAAGTCTCTCAAATCCCAGAGCTCAAAACACTCATGAATTTGATATGAAATTAATGAAAGTGTCTTATAGGCGGTGATAATTTACATTTACATGGTGTTTTATTCTTAAAAGGTCTCTGGGTACTTTATAGCTGTACAAATGATATACACAGAATCTGTGACGTCTCACAATTAACTGCCACCATCTCCACATTAACTCGAAGCAACTAATTAACAAAAACATGGCAGAAAACTGAGGTTCTACACATTCCCTATGTGAAGACTCTGACTTCCTAGTAAAATATATGGAGAAATGCAAAAGTAAGAATGTAATTATAATAAAGGGCAATCCTGCATCACAAGTAAGTGTCTTCTATGGAATAGCAATCCCATAACCAGCTGCAAAAAAGATCAAAAACAAGACTAATTAAAGGGATCTGGGAAATGTTAAAAGCTATCCAAAACCTTCCCTCAGAAATTTACATCATATCTTAGTGCACTGAAGGCTCTGAGAAGTCCTGCAGTGAAGATACTTGATTTAGTTATAACAATGTTTCCTAAACGTATTTGAATGCAAATCCTGGCCCATATCCTTTTTAAATCAAGTAATGCAAATCCTGATGAACTTTAGGAACTACTGTTATTTAAAAAAAAAAAAAAAAAAAAACTTCACAGGAAGAATTCACTGTGCTGATATATGTTTGTGATTTTCTAACATAAGCTCAAATTTTGAATTTTATTTAAACTGATAGAAAATCATTTTTGACTATTTATTTGGCAATGTTCCCATTGGCTTAAATTTCTCATTGGGATCTGTGGACATGCAGGAATACCCTTATAGTTCTGACTAGCTGTCGATTGTAATTACCTTGCTCCCATCCTGGAGATAACAGTGTGAGTTTGCAACAAAGTAGAAGTTGACATTATGCTCCCAGTTACTAGAATTTCAGAGAAGAGTGCTGGAGCTCTCCTACAGTATTACTATACCAGGACAATTCTGTCTGTTACTAGTCATTTAAAAATAAAAATTTAAAATAAATTTCACACTACAAGAACTATGCCTCAATCCCAACAAACACGCTAGCTACCCCACAGCCTAGGAAATCCGTGTCTTCCTCTTCTTTCTAAACTCAGAATAGAAGGCCAAGTGAGGGAAGGGTGACTACACTTAGCTTGTATGTTACAAGGAATAATGGGCAATGGGAAGTCAGCCATTTTTTCTGGTAAAGACTGGCATTAACCCTATCACTGGTGTCCTTTTAGTCATCAAAACAGGACAGTCAGTCATGGTCTAGCTCTGATTGTGCTGGAAACCGTGAGTTTCGGCTGCACTTCCTCACTGAGTCACCGCAGCTTGTCTAGGCACTGCCCTGCCTTCAAGAGAGCGTGCGCACTGCAGTCCCACATGTGTTGAGCGGCTTGAGTCACCACCAGAACTCCTCACTTGAGGGCACTGCCCATGGACCAGAATCTACATTCACTTCTATAAGCGTACATTCCTAAAGCATTATATAGCATGCAAAGTAATTTAATTTATGTAAGAACACACCCCAGGAACTCATTAAGTGGGCACTTTAGTCCTTGTTTTTATAACCAAGTCACTAAAATTAAGAAGGGGTAACCAGCTTATTCAGTTGAAGAAGTTATACAGATACTGAGATAAAACTAGAACATAAACTCCCAATTCCAGTATCAAAGCCTTTTTCTACAATATGTTGCTTCTTTTTGGAGTATTCTAGTTATATTTTTACTTTGTACTGTAATAACAAACATTATTCCACTCATCTTCTTACTACCACAACTCTCTCCTCGAATAATTTTAACTCAATTCATAATGTCAAAGATGGAAGAAAATGTCTGAATCGATTTGCAGTGAACCTCCTCTGGTATGTCAAAAATGACGCTCTCCACGCAGAATAAAGACAGCCTTAGCTACGTGCATGTACCCCAGACAACAATGGCCAAACAAACAAACAAAACCACCAAACCCTCAGAGTCATGCTTAGGAGAAGTACATGTATTATCAAATTAAAGCACAGGAGTTTTATGCTTTATTTTCCAAATGCAGGAAAATCTTTCATTGAAAAAACACTAATTCCACAGAGTGTGCAATTAATCAGTATAATCATGGGGATAACTTAGCTGTTTGGGGAGGTGTGTCAAATAACTCTTTAAGGCCACTAAAGCACCACTTGAACCACCAAAGTAATGATTTTCTGAATCAGCAATTTGTACAAGGGTTCCCTGGAGACTGGCAGGCCTCAGGGCAACCCCAGAATCACTCAACTTACTTCTACTGAGTGACTTACCACTGGCTTAGTGCTGCCTACCCACTTTTACATTTTTATTGTAGTTGGGGGTCTATGATGATTGTGCACCACCAAGGCAATTAAGGGCTTGTGTGTCCTGGGAAGCAGCACCATATGCATATGAAGATTTATTTTTCTATTTAAAAAGAAGAAGAAGAATAGTTTCCCACGGTGTATTGGTTTTTGTTTTTTTACAGGCAGAGTGGACAGTGAGAGAGAGAGACAGAGAGAAAGGTCTCCCTTTACCGTTGGTTCACCCTCCAATGGCCGCTGCGCATCGTGCTAATCCGATGGCAGGGGCAGGTGCTTCTCCTGGTCTCCCATGGGGTGCAGGTCCCAAGCACTTGGGCCATCCTCCACTGCACTTCCTGGCCACAGCAGAGAGCTGGCCTGGAAGAGGGGCAACCGGGACAGAATCCGGCACCCCGACCGGGACTAGAACCCGGTGTGCCGGTGCTGCAAGGCGGAGAATTAGCCTATTGAGCCATGCGCCAGCTGTAGTGTTAAGCAGAAAGAAGACTCAGGTATGGAGAAAAGCAATCCTAATCGAATTGCATGACTGAAAAACATAGACGGCTTTCTTATAGATTCCTGGGCTCACAACTCCATGCTCCATGAATTCAGTGCAGTGGGGTTTGGGATTCCCTCTTCCACTCTTTTTTTTTTTTTTTTAAATCAAATTCCATTTTTTTTTCTAACAAACCAGAGATACCACCAATTTCAGTGATAGGCACAGTTCTGTAAAGTGATCTTAGATAAAACCCTGGTAGAGTTAGTAACCTGATAGATAACAAAAAATAGATTACTATTAGATCCAGACCATAGAAGTGATTTTTTCAAAAGATAACTGTTCACCTCTAAGGCCTTTGTACACAACCCCATTTCATGGGTTAGAGGAACCCTTTTATAGGTCTTTGTGTTCATCTCTGTTAATGAGAGCTGGTTGTTTTAAAGAAATTAATTTCGGCCAGCGCCGTGGCTCAAGAGGTTAATCCTCCGCCTTGCGGCGCCGGCACACCGGGTTCTAGTCCCGGTTCGGGGCGCCGGATTCTGTCCTGGTTGCCCCTCTTCCAGGCCAGCTCTCTGCTGTGGCCCGGGAATGCAGTGGAGGATGGCCCAAGTGCTTGGGCCCTGCACCCCATGGGGAGACCAGGAAAAGCACCTGGCTCCTGGCTCCTGCCATCGGACGAGCGCGGTGCGCCGGCCGCAGCGCGCCGGCCGCGGCAGCCATTGGAGGGTGAACCAACGGCAAAAGGAAGACCTTTCTCTCTGTCTCTCTCTCTCTCACTGTCCACTCTTCCTGTCAAAAATTAAAAAAAAAAAAAGAAATTAATTTCAAGAGTCATCTGTACGTTTGTCTCTGCCTCCTTCAGTCTGCCTTTCAAATAAATAAATCTCAGAAAAAAAACAAATTTCAGATTACCAAACAGATTACCCTATTAACACCAGCATCCACAAACCTGAGAGCCCTGGGATTTTGTGAGGAGCTCATCTTCAGTCCCACCCACTGGCCCACTGGCTTCATAGTGTCTCCTCTCCATTCGAGTCCAAAAGAGAAGTTGCCTTCAGAATCCAGAATCAAACTTAAGTGAGACTGCAACTTAAAAGGGCCTCTCCACCCTGTACTCTCTGTCCAGGCTCTGTCATGGGTGGGAAAGGCCATACAAAGTGTGAAATGTTGGTTGTTTTGCTTCAATTGCAGGACACCTGGCCAGATATAATAGAGACAACATTCTATGAGTAAGACTGCTGTCTGGCTAAATATTTTGGAATTTACTGGTGAATTTTATGAAAATGAGTAGTCTTATTACACCACACAAATCACTTGTAATCATTAGTTATTTGCTGCTCATTAAACTGTGTCCTAACATAGTCTTAGTAAATGATAAGAAAAAAAGATCAACTTTGAATAAGCAAAGCAGAACAGTTTTAGAGTGCCTTCATATGCACTTAATTTATATATTGGAGATCTGCAAATTTCACATCAAAGCCTTGGTTTTTAGGCTTAGTTTACAACTAGGAAGAACATAACAATTACCAATATGACACTCAAGATGACACAACAATAAAGGACATGGAAGGTCATGAGACTTTTATTTATTTATTTATTTTGACAGGCAGAGTGGACAGTGAGAGAGAGAGACAGAGAGAAAGGTCTTCCGTTTTGCTGTTGGTTCACCCTCCAATGGCTGGCGTGGCCAGTGCACCGTGCTGATCCGATGGCAGGAGCCAGGTGCTTCTCCTGGTCTCCCCTGGGGTGCAGGTCCCAAGCACTTGGGCCATCCTCCACTGCACTTCCTGGCCACAGCAGAGAGCTGGCCTGGAAGAGGGGCAACCGGGACAGAATCCGGTGCCCGGACTGGGACTAGAACCTGGTGTGGCGGCACCACAAGGCGGAGGATTAGCCTATTGAGCCGTGGCGTCGGCCCAAGACTTTTAGATATGGTATGTGTACATATGTATGTATACTAATATTATACATACATATAAATGCACACACGGATATGTCATGTTTTTAATCCTAGAAGAAGATAACCAAGTGTCATTTACACGTGTATTTGTAACACTGAATAATAAGTTCTCTAGCCTTAACATCGAATTACCCAATTACATTGGGCTATTGTCCCCAAACATACAGAGCTGAGAAGCTGAGTTAAATTAGCCCAGAATCCTAAACATATTCCAGAGTATCTTTAGAGCAGACAAAGGGTAGTAAGATAGCTAACCGTGACATTTACAGAAAAATAATATAGTTTGAGCCATACCTGGCCTTCAAGATCAACTTCAAGAGAACAGGCTCACAGCAGGGAAACTATCAGGTTAACAGGGCCAAACTCCTCAGAGTCCAACTGTGCCCTGGTCTCACTTATTGTTAGGAAGGTAACGTTCACAGATAAAAATCATGCAAGCCACCGAGCCCAGCGCTGTGATGTTTAAGAGAAGCCTCCCATTTACTGATCTATGAGCATGACTCAATCACGACAGGAAGGCAGGAAGCACAGGAAGAGGGGTGGGGGAGCACGGGGTGCTCAGGCAGTAGCCAAAGGAATGACCTCATCCTTCCAATAGTACACAAGAAAATAAAGTGTGTTTCATGGAATATAACTTCACAGATAGCAACCTCCAATTCTGAAACATGTGAAAATCCTCTGCATAGCTGTGAAAGAAGTCTAAAAACCATGACATTGGGACGCAAATGGGTGGGTGTCGTCTGGCTGGCATGAGCTGCCTGCTGGAGAGTCAGCGGTGGGTGGTCTTCTCCAAGAGTTCAGACATCACATGGGAGAAACGCTAAGGAGGAAACACTACACACTGGTCACAGGTGCCGCGGGGTGAAGGAGAGGCAGAGAAGGGACACGCAGCACCACCTCCCTGAAGACAAGGTGGTAGTGCGCAAAGATGTGTATCTGAGATTCTAAGCAGGATGACATGGTAACAGCTCACAATGGGGTCTTACTATTTGTTAGGATACAACTCACGTTAAATAAATCACAATGAATAAAACTGACACTTGCTCTAATTAAGTACACATTCATTCTAGAGAGTTCTGGTCTTCCCCAGCAGGGCCCCAGGACACTCTTCACTCAATGGCAGAGAGGCCAAACGCGCCTTCTGAAACTGCCCTGAACAGTTCGATCCAACAATCTGGGAGTAAACAGACCATTAGCAACTGGTTCCTTTGACATCTCATGCTCTATATTAACAAAAAGCGAAACAAAACCAAAAAGATTCCACTCAAATTACTGTTCCCAGTGTCTGGTGGTGAGCATAGCTTAAAAATGTCTTCATAAAGCATTTGGGTATAAATGTACACTCATTTTCCATGGCAGAACAAATGGAAACTATAAACTCTAACAGGAAGTTCTCTATCAGGGACTACCTGCCACAGCCATTAAAGACAAATAGTCACGTTTCAAAATCTCAATCGTTGATCCTCCTTTATGTTCCATTCACAGCCCAAACAAAAATTCTCAGTAACTATAAAAGACCAAGAGGGCCGGCTCCGTGGCTCACTTAGTTAATCCTCTGTCTGCAGCGCCAGCATCCCATATGGGCACCAGGTTCTAGTCCCAGTTGCTCCTCTTTCAGTCCAGCTCTCTGCTGTGGCCCGGGAGGGCAGTGGAGGATGGTCCAAATGCTTGGGCCCCTGCACCCGCATGGGAGACCAGGAGGAAGACCTGGCTCCTGGCTTTGAATCAGCAAAGCATGCCGGCCTTAGTGGCCATTTGGGGGGTGAACCAACAGAAGGAAGACCTTTCTCTCTGTCTCTCTCTCTCACTAACTCTTCCTGTCAAATAAAAATAAATTAAAAAATTAATTTCTAATATATATATATATATAAGGCCAAGAGGAACTATGAAAACAGTAAAAATACAATTAGGGTAATATGAAATCAGTCACTTAAAAACTCAAGGGAGTTATCTACTCATACTGTATGCTATTTGATAAAGACTACCTATTTAGCAATAATACACCAAAAACAGAATGCCACCTTTATTTCCAAATAACCACAAATTAATAGCCATACTCAGTACTGAGATACAACTTTGTAATCCCTCAGACATCTGATCCAGAATGTAAAACTGAAAACCAAACCACACCAAAAAGACAAACAATCAAAACCACCGCAACCTTGAAAAATCAAACAATTAAGAACCCTACACATCAGTTCGTTCCAATGTGAGCAGCCAGCAGAGGGCGCACATGCCCCAACAAGAGCTGGCTAAGGCTAGGCACTCCCCAAACTGGGAAGTGCAAAGCCTGAGCACATTTGAATGGCCCAGTGGAAGGGCACACTATCAGTGGCACTAACAAAACTAATATGCTCAGTTTAGGATGAGTAAGAAATACATACAAGTACACCTTATTATTAAATAATGACTTTATCAGGACTCTTAGCTGAGTCATAGAATTGCCTGCTTAAAAAAATTTTTTATAGGTGTAAACTTAGGCTAGCTAGGATAGTTTGACCAAACTAGTAGTTTTCATAGAGCTATAGGATCCATATTAGGAAGTCTATATATTACACGAATTTGTAGAAGCAAATTAAATGTTAAATTTCTAACACAACACATCTTTGGTGCTTATAATAAATTACCCTTGGACCTGGTCTCTTACTGTGTATATATTTTTATGTGCTATATAAAATCTATTAATTAATATTTGCAATCAAATCATGTGCCACTTTATGGTTAAACTGAGATACATGGTTACCTATTTTTCTACAGGTTGGTGCCTGATTGGTTACTTGAACATCATCTCCACTTGTACATGGTCTATTCTGGGTCCCTCTATAATTGAAATAATTGCTTTGGGGTTTCAGTAGGTTACACCAGAAAAATACCTCCTATTCGCATACTCATAGATAGGGCACTGTTTATTTGTTGAAGCAAGTTTGCCAATAAATGCAAAAATCATACATTTTTCTTAGTGCTTTCCAAGCTTATGATTTCAGAAACCATAGCACAAATTTAAAAGGGAAAAAAAATAAGTCCATGAAATAACCAGAACAAAACCATTATCAAATACTATCCTATTTACTTTCAAAGATAAAAATTAAATCCACAGGACGCTAAGTCTCTCATTTCAGATAGTTCAGAGTAAGCAAGTTTTTCACTTAAGGTTGAGCTGGGAGGCATGGCAGGACAATTAGCTGCTACTTGTCTGTCCACCAAAATGGTCACTTCAACCTCACCTCTACTCACCAAACAAAAACAATGAAGCCACAGAACATTTCCAGGTGATTTTTTTTTTTTTGTAAACATCCTCCGCAGACTTGCGAGATGAAGTTAATTGACAAAACCTACAAACCAGGTGCTTTAGGTTACACATAGGTCACAAAAAATAATACATATCCTTTGGCTGGTGTGGCTACGATTTCTGCAGAAGTTAAAATGACGACGTTTTATTATTCCTAAGCACTCAATTCTGAACTGTTTGCACAATCTGTTAAGTCCAGGCAAATTTAAATGATTCTGACATGCAGCCTGCTAAGGCCAGTGGCGGGGATAATGCCTCTTTACGTGGGTAAAATTTTGTGGCATATAGGTCACTCTCTTAAGGGGAATCAACTGTGTGTCTCTTCTTTGCATTTCCACCACAATCCTTCATCCTGCAGCCTGGAGCTGAGAGTGAAATGCAAGAAAGGAGCCGAGTGCTCAAAGCAAAAATCTGCTTCCAGGACAATCCATTATATCTGACAAGTTAAATGTTCCATGGTAGGCCATATGGCATCAGAGCAGGCCCGACGATGGAAGAGGGGAGCTCGGCAAATGCATCACAATTAAGGAGTTTGGCCTCAGACTTTACTTTGAATTACTTTTATTTTTTAAAATTTTAAATGCTGTCCCCCAAGCTTTCAACAAAAACTCTGACGAGACTATTTTTAAGGAAGGTCCCCAATTTCTTATCTCATGACTGAAATTTCAAAGTTAAAGGAGACATGGTCATTTTCATCAATTGAAGTTTCAAAAGGAACCTGCGTGAAGACTCATTTCCAGAATCTCCAGGCAACATGTAGACCCTATCTGTTCACTAGATTAGAATATTTAAATGGAACTGATCGTTAGAGTCAAACATTTAAATGAAACAGGTAGCACATTAAACGCAATCAATTTCCATTCTTAAGTCTAAAAAATCTTAAATGATGTACAGTTGGAACTGGAATAGTCCGAATTTTTCCTGTGGTTTGCTTAACACCCATCACACTGAATGAATGAACTGAAGACTGCCTCAGTTAAATTTATCTCCTCCCAACCAATGCAAAGGAACTCTGCACTCCTGTTAATACTATGTCCCAGAGACAAGTCTAAGCTTTCCAATTCACTGTAGTAAACGATAAATAAATATTGCTATGAGGGACAATGTAATAACACAAATAATATTTATTCTCTAATCAATGTATGCATTTATTGTATTAAGGCAGAGGAAGCTGAAATTAATAACTTGACCAAAATAGTTATACTGTAATATACTATTTTACCATGCCTTTCAATAAAGAAAAACAATGTTTTACTTCTCCCACAGAATTCTCAGGGAAGTAACAGACCTGTAATCATAGGAGGAACAGCTCTCTACAGAAGTGTCCAGACTCATCAAGTACAATGTGAAACTGTCAACTTCCCCAGTTCCTGGGAATGGCACATTCTTAAGCCAAATTTTTGTGTATGTGTGTGTGTGTGTGTGTATGAGTGTGTGTGTGTATGAACATGAGATGCACACACTGGGAAGGTCTTCACAATAATGACTATGGTTTAGGTGTTCTCACTGGTTTGCAAACATGAAATTCACAGGGATTAAGAGAAGCACACGTGCACTTTCGAAAAGAGAAGACACTAAGACTCATTTCCCTAAACTATTTCACTCGTCATTTCTCCAGAGGGTCACTATTTCCCTCAGATGCACCCGCATCTGCCTTAATTAAGAATAACATTATTTCAGAAAGCACACATTCTTTATAAAAATAGGTCATTTTGCTTCATGTTGAAAATTCTCAAAACATTTTTTTGGTGGTCTTAAAATTTCCATGTTAATAATTACTTATTTTTGCATCTCCCTTGTTTATGTAATACAAGATAATTTATTGATTTATAGAAGATGATATATGAGCTAAAAATGAGTAATTTGTATTTTCTATTAACAATTGTTATAACTCTTTATGTTTTATTAAGTACATTCACAAACTTGCTCCTGTGAGCGTCATCATAATTCTATTAGGCAAGTATCAAACTATTATTAATACCTTTACTCTACACGTGAGGAAAAAACACTCAGAGTAGTTAATCCACTTGACCTAGAGCACACAGCTAGAAACAGATGAGCCACAGCTTCTTTCCAAGCCACCCTGAAATGTCAGCTTTATGCTGTGCCACGACAACCCACGTATTACTTGAGAAAGTATAACCATTAAAAAATATAATTATTACTCAGGAAAGCAAACACCATATAAATAATTGATATCATGTGTGTATATATATATATATATATATTTGTATTGCTTAAGAAAACTAGTCAATGCTTTTTATATTATGTTAGAACCCAGTTTGAAAAAGGAGCCAGAATCCCAAGCTTGGGTTTGCTAAAAGGAATGAACACATATATACCTAGGTACACACACACACACACACTCACACAGACATTTATACAATGCAGCCACACACACCTCAGCACCAATGCAGTGCATTGTGCCATTGTGTACTGTAGATCCTATTTCTCTGTATGCAGATCCACATTTTTATTACTAATTAAAATGTCCAGATGGTAAAATAACACCTGATCCGAGGGGCTTTTCAGTACAGTAATTGTCAGCGCTCAACTCCTACATTGTTAACAAATTGGAAAAATTGGCCTGTACTGAGTTTTCTAGACACTGTTTCCAAACCATCAGTAAAATGCAGTTAAAATTAATAATCTCAACACAAAAATGCCTGTGTTGAACTCTTTTACTAAGAAAAAACCCAGATGGTCAAAGTATTCCCATTAAAAGAAAGCTTATGGACTCCAAGAGCATGACTGTCGGATCACAGCAATACAGTTGTGGTTGATGGGGAAAAACACAGCACAGAGTAAACAATGGAGTTGGAGCCACTCAATATTCCATCATTTCATGAGGCCTTTTCTTTATATCATCTTTTGCTGAGGCAATGAAGGGGCATTAAATGATAACCAATTAAAAAATAGGTATTTGTTTTTTAAGCTTTATTTTTACTTTTATATAACAGGTGCATAGCTAAATCAAAAACCAAAACCTATATTATCTGATAAGCTTTTCTAAAATACGGATTTTCATGTGACCCCTGCGTTTCAGGTTAGGTGGTGGTTCATGAATAACAGACTTCTGGAAATGCTTTTAAAATGTTTAAGCAGTGACTTCCTAATCCTAAGTGGGTTCTTTTTTCTCAAGCAAACATTTTTTTGCAAATATTTAGGCTGCTTTGATACGCAAATGTTCTCCCAAACATTTCTACCAGCCAGCCACTGAAATCTCTCCACAGACCCCAACCAATGGGAAAGTTTGCAAGGGAAATGTGAGAAGCAACTGGATGGGGGATACTGGCAGGCACATTGACTGCACTGCCCACAAACAAATGTTGATTTTGTTGCAATACCTGAAAGAAAACCCTTGCAGGTCCTGGAAAAGCAACTACTTTAGCATTCTCAATCACGGGGCTGTAATTCTCATTGACTGAACCCACTGCTCCTGGGGCCGGTACAAGTGACCGCCCACAGGTTTCCGATTTCAGAGTCCAGTAACTCCAGTAAATGTGGCTTGCAGCTGGACGATGAGCATCCCACCGCTTGAAAAAGAAAATGCCCACAGGAAGTATTAACGTGTGCAAGAGGGAACAGCAAAAGCAACAAATGATCATGACCAGAGCCCCAAGTCTTAACAAGGGAAACTCCAGCCAGGGACGCAGATGCATCTGGAGTCACCTTTACTCTAATTAATAACTCAAGAAATAAAACTCATGAAAAGGATGGTTTTCTATTAATAATAAAAGGGTGGGTACTGAAAACTAACTTGTAAATAGATCACGACTACAATTATTATGAGAAAAAAAAAAAACACTTCCCACATTCCCTTCCTCTTCCACGCTTCAAAAGCAGCCTCGAAACTTCCTATGCAGCAATGGGAATCCTTGATAACAAGTCAACAGACCATTTCAAAATATTTTGCCAGTTTACCTAAGACTCATAAGCCATCATGGGCTAGCTACACTGAAAAACAAATGCAGATCTCAAGGTTCTGGTCGCTAATACCAAGCTAGGCATGGCTTAAGAAGCTATGGTCTACATTTGAGAATCTGGTGGGAGGAGAAAACTAATAGGGAATTAATCAAAGCCAGTGGAACATTCCCGCTCACAGAATTAAAAGGAGCAGCTTCTAGGCGACTAACCTGCTGCTCCCCACTTGCTCTTTCTCTTCTGCCCTCACTTCCTCATCTGCACACATCAGAAGTGGTCACAGACTTCATCAGATGTGGTTTTGACAATAACAGCAAAGTGCCTAAAGCCACAGATTTTAATTGTGCCCCAAATACAGATTTTGGGGGCAAAATGGAACCAATCACAGCCGGAAGTGTCTTGAAAAAAAAGAAAAAGGAAACACCACCTTCAGCAGTTACTCTGTGCTTACTTGTACTGTATGAAAAGAAAATAAAAAAGCTCTCTAAAATGTCAGAATTAACCTATCGTTTCAGATTGCTTACAGGTGAAATTCTACCATCTGGATGGGCAGTTTGCCCGCATAAAAAAGAAACAAACAAAAAAAAAAGTGAAACCTTCTTCTGCCTGCTATTTTAACACAATAGATTTTAAAAGAAAGAGGACAGAGCCACCACAATCTGCAGACATGGATACACACACATTGACACACACGCATGTATGCACAGGCACACAGGTTCATATACAAACTGCGGCAAAGCCAAAGTTGGAAAAAGAGACTGAAATAAAATTCTGCTTCTTAGAACTCTGAGAAATTGGTAAGAAGAAAAGTCTAGTCATTCTAAATCACATCAACAGGGAGGGAAGTCAAAGTCCTCATTTAACAATTGTTGATACTTTCATTTTACTACGATATTCTTTAAAAACCGAGACCCCACATACTCAGGCTTCTATCTTCTCCTAACAAGGCGTATTTATATTCTTTATTTATGCTGGGCTAGCAACTTTGGGAATCAGGATTTGACTTTAAATAAACAGGAAACAGCATCTTAGGAAATCCCAGAGCTGTTTGCTATCATTTTAGAATCAAAATGCTTATAAATTTTATAGTTTATAAAGAAATAGGTTTTCAATATCCCTTTTTCTTATTCCTCTCCTTATACTACAAACTTTTCTTTTAAAAACATCTTCCTTGGCAAAAAAAAAAAAAAAATGTTTCACTGATTTTTTTTAAACTTAAAGACAAATATGAAATGGAGTGAGAACTCTGTGGTTCCCTTTCTAACCTTAGGGTCAAACTCAAGTTTAACTTCACGCTACTGTGACAAACATGGTACCAGGTTGGCACAAATAGTTGTCAACCTAATGTCCCACATTTTGAAAGCAATTCACAGAGGGTTTATAAATCCATAGCTCTCTGGACTAAACGTCAGGATCTCTTTTCTGGGCGTTCTGGGTATCCATTTGGATGGTGTAGTATCTCCTAAAATTACATTTGAGGCACAACACGACATTGCAAGTGTTGAGTGAGAGAATTATGGGCACATTCTCAAACCCTTACACTAAACCGCAAAGGGAATAGATTAAAAAGAAAAAGCACTGAAGAAACAGCTATCATGGGGGTGAGGGGGAGACCATCCTTAATTTAGAAATCGAATACTTGCTTTTCTTCCGACCTTATGGGTAGCACACGGAGGGAGGCACCGGAGGATCTAAGCCCAAATACGTGATGAGGAGTTGCCAAAAAGCATGTGGATGAATAAACTGTTGTGGCGTAAATTTGCCAGCTAGAGGACAGCCCACAACACGCTGGGGCTTGGCTGTCCTAACATGTTTTACTATGTAAATTTAAATAGTCTTGAAAGGGAAAAGGAAAGAAGGGAAAAGGTAGCAGGATTTATATATATATACACACACACACATACACTTAAAAAAAGTTTGCCAGAAATTCTCACATTTGGATTACAAATAAAAGTACTTTCATTGCTATTACAAAAGGGGTGGGGGGAGAATCTGGTTCTTAGGCTAACACTCATCACATGTTTCCTATGATGGAAATTTAGGGGGGTGGATTAAAGAGTTAAAGACTCCCTACCATTAATTTGCATCTGGTGCTTTTAGTGTGTGTGTGTGTTTTTTTCTTCCCTGAAAAGTTGGCAGAGCTGCCGATTTTCCATAATGCAAGCATTTGGGAATTGTGAGCGGAATGAAACCGATCCAATCTCCTGACTGCGACATGAATTTTCATTAATTACAACCTTGTCAGCAAAAGCATTATCAAAGCTGAATATGAAAATGCTAATGAGTCCTCATTTGCATATTTTTCTTTGTTGGAATGTCATTAATTATTACATTTTATGATGATGAATGCAGCTGTCGAAGCTCTCCGATGCATAATTAGCCATCAGAATGCCAGGAGCCGATCAGCATTTTTGGGTGAAAAAAAACAAATTTCACTTCCACTCTCCCCCATCCCAACACTACCAAACACACACACACACACACACACACACACACACACACACACACCCCTGATGACGACAGTCCTGAGGCTGGACTTTTGGGAAGTTGAAAAGGGCTAGGTTAAAGGGAATTTATTTCTGTGTTAAAATTATTTTGTTTTTAGCCGATAACAGTCCTATACAATAGAAGCAGTCCTTAATAAAAAAAAATCATTATTCCAGCTTAATTAATGCCACGCTTAATTATAACACCATGATGTCAGCGGTTTTAATTAAGTATTGGCTTCGTTACAAAAAAAAAAAAAAAAACCCTCCTTGCTGCAGTAAGAATCACAATACCCAGATTTGTGCAAATCATTTCTGCGAATTTTTGGTCCTCCGTGGTTCGTGAACTCTGCAGATACAAACAGGCAGCATGAAAACCCCACGCACAGACGCGTGCGCAGGAGAGGACACACGCACACACGCACTCACACACCCACACTCAGCGAGCGGAGGGCAGACGCCGGACCTTCCTACTACGCGACTTGCACAGACTTCAGAGCTTACCTACTTGGCCACTTTTTTGAGCTAAAGTGTAAGTGAAGATGACAAAACATAGCTCATCCTCCCTCAGCCGCTGGGAACGGTGTTTATAAGTAAAAAAAGAAAAACAACACCGAGCAGATGGGACCATTACACATGACCAAACCAATCAATCACAGATGAAGGGCCCAGGTGCAGCGCAGCCGTGCAACAACGCACCATTTCACAGTCTGTCAGACACACACACACGGTCGTCCATGAGTGACCCTCCTCAGCTCCCCCCGGACCTCATCTGGGGCGCTGCGCCCCTCTGGCCTGCCTACGCTCCAACTGACGTCTTCATAATCGCCCTGTCTTTCTATCTGCTTTGGCTGCGCTGAAGAGAGGAGGATGGAAGGGGTGGCGACTGGGGGGAAGGGCGGTGGGGAGGGGAGATAAGGACAGGGGCTCGCATCATTGTCACTTAGGAGGAGTCCCGTCTTCCTCCTGCTGCCAGCCCCACGCCCCTCCCTCCTAAACCACCATCAGAGATGCTTCTCGAACCATCATTAAGCTCATTAATTTTTAAGGGTGACTGCTTGGTTGTGGCACCCCAACTGTCTGCCGCTGGAAACAGAGATTTTCAGTTCCTTGCTTGTGAGGCGGCAAGATGTGGGTCACACGACAAAGTCATAATTAGACTGAAATTAGAAATCCACGAATTGGAAGCGGCATACTTTTAACCATGCCCCCCAACCCCAGACTTGGTTAAAACGAAACCTTAGTTACCCACAATCTTCTAAAGATCCAGTTCTGTATCAAGATGTTGTGCCCTAAATAATTTCCATGGCCTTTGGTGTCCTGTATCACAAACTCATGCAGGAATCACTGAACCCAGATGAAACCGTACATTTGCAAGGGTCCCACACCCTCATCCTGGCAACAGACCTGAAATACTAACTTCAGCTCACACGCGTTAAGGATAAGCTCCGCTCCCTGTTGTAAACTCAGAATCCCTAGTATGCTGCCTCAGGTGCTGTGGCTCTCCGCTTTCTTTTCCTTAAAAGACAAAACAAACAAACAAAAAACCTGAAAGAAAAAAGTAGCCAACAAAATTGAATACACAGCACTGGAACCTACCTACTACATACGAAAAAAAAATCTCACTACATCACATCAAAAAATGATTGGTTTTATTGATCCAATGAATTCTTTAATCATGTATACCTTCGAAACCGAGGCCATTTATAACCAAGTTTTTGAGATCTTTTGACACAGCACAGATACTACAAGGAATCAGCTCTACTTCAAGTATTGAAAATGGATACTTGCCCAGCTCCAGGAGATGACTGCTCGTCCAAAGAGTGATTAAATGCTCTCAACAATTTATAATTTATTTTGCCATTTAGAGATGAGAAAGAGTTTAGGAAAGCACTCAACCCTTACAAAGAACAACTGCATAACTCCAGAATAGCTTAAGGGATTTATGTCCAAAACTGCTTGTGACATTCTGGGCTTTACTGGGAAATTTACACTCAGAACAAGAAAAAGTTAATCAAAATAGACCATACAATCCAACCACTCTAAGGATTAAGTCAAGTATCATTTATGTGCAGTTTTGTGTAATGGTAGAAAAATAAAGACTACAGGCTAGGTTGGGTGAGAAAGAGTCCTACCTAAAATCTGCATGCCATTCTCTCTACAGGCAAAGGCAGTTTTCCTGAACACTAGGCAGACTCAATTCGTTCCAATGAAAGCTTTGTCTCTTAGCATGGGCCCCACTATCATTTCAAAGATATTCTCGAAACAGTTAGATGACGCACTTGTTTCAGGCTTTTTTTTTCTCTTTTGAGGATTCAGTGTATGCTTTCCCATCTCTCCACCAATGAATCTGTCCTTTGAAAACTTTTAAATATGAAGTAATCATGAATCTTTCTGTTCCCCAATGTGTCTTATAATTTTTACGTTTAGTCCTTGTTAACAAGGCACTTCTCATCTCTGATGCCCAGGAGGGGAAGAAAAAAACAACAACAATAGAGAACATATATATTAAAATCTTCCATAGCCATATAGAAAAGCTCACCTTGTGTTTTGGGAGAGTGGTCTTTTTTTTCCCCTCAAGGAACAGACTCTACACATTTGCATTAATAAATTTCTATTTTCAAGCACAATAGAAATTGCAGTACAAAAAGCAGATGTGTATGTTGGATTCTTTCAAATTAAATTTCCAAAAGCAGAGCCTATTCTAGCTCGAGATCAAAGGAACTAAAACATGATCTCCTCCCCCTTCCAATATAATTACAGAGATTTCATTTCTTTTGTTACAAGGAGCACAACAGGTAAATCTTAAACCTGAAGGATAATGATCAGGTGCTGCAACTCAGCTTTGCTGGGTTGCTGAATCCCTGTGCTCAGTGCCCCTGCTGTTTAAACTACCACTCTACAGGAAGATGAGAAATGCTGAATGCTGTCTCTACTTCATTCTTGGAGACTGGAGGTTTGTTTCCTTTCCAACATCAAGACTTTACACAATGGTTCCAAGATGGACACAACCCATTTTGCAAGAGGGATGCACCCACTCTAACACATACATCCGGAAAGAAAACCACACTCACACGTCTTTTACTGGAAGGCTACCTAAAGACCCTTTTGGAAGTAGATGGGTTATAAATAATAAATAGATGAGGAGTGACACTGTTGTGAAATGTCATATCCTGGCAGTCCTGTGAAAGGACAAGACCCTGGGGAGGGAGAAGAAAGAGATGCAACCGCAGAGTTGTCCAAAAGTGAGGCTAGAGAGAAAATCTGTTCCATTCTGAAATGCTCAGCATGGTCTACTTCTTTGGGGGAATACAGGTAAAGACGGGACAAAATTAAAGCCAAAACCCACAAAAAGAGAAGGCCTCGATAGACTTAAGCATCCTTCAGACCAAATGCACGCAATACTTGTGTATTTCCATCTCCTTTTTAAAATTCCTGGTACCTCATTTCATCCTTTGCTGCCCATAGGCATCTGTTCCCCTCTAATTATCTGCCATTTAGAAAAACTCTGCTTAAATTCCGTGTGCATCTGTCCCTTGCTTAGTGTATATTTGTGCTGCTTAAATATGGTGCTTGATATTACCACAGCCTTGCATCTAAGTACAAATACTCCCCCTTCCCAGAAAAACACCCCAAAGAGTATTTCCAATATTTCAAAAAATAAATACATACATCACCCAGACACTTCTCAAAGGCTTAGTTTCAACAAATCTTCCAGACAACAGTGGCCCCTCACCAAGCAGGTGCTGGTCATAACATTCTTTCCAAAATGTAGTCCTTTAAGTAGTTATGGTCTCCTAGCTAGTTCCTAATTTTTTTCCTGATCAATGAAATGGATTATTATTATTTTGCATGAAAATATCCTTATTTCAAGAACAGCAATCTTGAGACTATGTAGGTATACGGGAATACTTGAAAAGTCAGACAGTTTGTAGTATTGAAAACTCCAAAGCAGTTGCAGGCATTTAGCCCAGCCATTGAAATGCCTGTTAGGATGCCCATGTCTTAAGAGTACTGGATTCCATCCCCCAACTCGGGCTCCTGATTCTGACTCTCTGCCAAGGCAGATTCTGGGAGGCAGTGGTGATGGCTCAAGTAATTGGGTATTGGAGACTTGGATTGCATTCCGTGTTCCTGGTTTTAGTCTCAAGAGTCACTGTGGGCATCTCCCACGGATGCTCTCCTCTCTTCCTGTCTCTCAAATAAATAGTCACTCTTAAAAAAACATTTTAAATCAATCAGGGTTACTTCCTTTCTACAGGTCTTCCACATATCTTCGTTCTCTTTGCCTATCCCTTAATTCTTCCACCCTCTCCCTCTTCTTCCTCTCTGTTTTACAGAAGAGGCATCACATGTAGGAAAACATTGGATTGGGAGCATGGAGACTTGGCTTCTACACTTGGTCTGCTTGTAACTAGGTGTGTGAGAATCTGTTACCTCATTTGAATTCTATCAGGTGATTCCTAGGCTCCTTCAAGGAATAGTCACTGTTAATAAATAAAATTCCCTATAATAAAAAATTATTTACCCTTTGCCAAACAGTTTGCAGTATAGTGGGCTGATTAACAGCATGGATTTGGGGGTCAAATTGCCTAGTTCTGAATCCTAGAAGCACCCAATGCACTGATGACCCTGGCAAGTCAGTGAATATCTGAGTGACTCCATTGTCTGATGAATAAAATAGGATTGAAATAATATCTACCTGTGCCTTTTATGAATAACAAACATGATAAGAATACGTACTTACTGTTTATCATCTGTAGGTTTCACATAGGGAGGATATTAGCTTTTGTTCACTAGTATATTCGCACGACCTACAACATTGCCTGGCACAGGGTATAGAGTCAGGAAACAACAAATGAATAGATGGATGAACACACTTAGAATTGTGAGACCCAGTGATTCTAAGATTTAACTGTTAAATACTAGCTAAAATTTCTATTAATTTTTAAAAATTTACTTATTTGAGAGGTAAAGAGAAATGCACACAGAGACAGAGATACAGAGAGACAGATCTTATCAGGTGGTTCCAAATAGCCACAACAATTGAGGACCTGTTCTTATGAATGGCAGGAACCCAACTACTTGACCCATCACCACTTCCCCACAGAGTCCACATTCACAGGGAGCTGCAAGGAGCTAGACTTGGGCATCAAACACAGGTACTCCAGTGAGAGACAAATCTGTCCTCATCAGCAGTTCAACTGCTAGTCAAATACCTGCCCCAGGGGGATCTTAGACCCACATGACCTCTGTTTTCAGAAAATTGAAAATTTATTAGAGGAATGAACCTAAGTGCAAGCAATTACAAATAAAACAAGACAACTCACATTGGAAGCATATAAAAGTGAGTATTTTTTCCAAGTCAAATAAAGATAATTTATAGGGCATGGAGTGTTTCTACTCTATGATCCCACCCAAAAAACTATGAAAATGTCAACAATGGTGACCAAGTAGTAAAGCCAAAAGACAAAGTTGATTTCTCATTTTCCTTAATGATCAAAAAGAATATTATCCCTCCGTCTCAGAAAAATATGCTTGACAAGCCTTCTCCATGATATCACATTTCCTTTTCTCCTATTACTTGGGTATTTTGTTTCGTTCTCAGCTGTGCCTTTAAATGTTGGAAATCCTCTGAACACCAGGGTCTATGTCCACCTGTTACTCAAGATGCCACATGCAATCTCGTATCAACGGGCATTTTATTATGAAGAATCCTTCAACCGTGGCCCTTCCACTCATACACCTCTGAATTTTACACCCTTAAATCCAACTGTCCACCTGAACGGTTTAAAATGATCTCAAGCTTAATATCAAACTTAGGACCTCCTCCTTTCAAGCTAGACATTTCCTTATGTTACCAGGAGTTTACAGAAATTGAGAAAGAAATGAGGTTACACTTATTAAGAACCTCTTACTTCCAGCTCTTGTGGTACATGCATGCATCTCATTTAATGTTCATTACAGTGTTTGCAGGTAGATGTCATTATCTTCAGCTTAAAGAGCAGTGTCACAGAAATCGCCTACGTTTTATCATAGGCCATAGATTTCAGGCTGCACAGCTCCAACTTAAGAGGATAAATAATACTTGGTGTAAGAAACAATCTTGTTCCCTCATTTTGAGCTTTATCACCTGGAAGGGATTGTTACATCTGAACTTCCTGATTCATACTGGAGAGATATTTAAGTGAATCAATGAGAGGTCTACTAAGGGGACTGGAGGAGATAGATATAGATATAGATATAGATATAGATATAGATATAGATATAGATATAGATATAGATATAGATATAGATATAGATATAGATAGATATATGAATGGATATATATATGAATGACATACTAATGAATAAAAACAGACTGTAGAAAAGGAGAAAAATTACAGAAAATAAAAATAAATGGGAAATCAGGGTCAGCACTGTGGCACAGTGGATTAAGCAGCCCCCTGCAATGCTGGCATCCCACATGAGCACCAGTTCAAGTCCCAGCTGTTCCACTCCCAATCCAGCTCCCTGAAAGTGCACCTGGGAAAGCTGTAGAAGATGGGTCAAGTACTTGGGCTCCTGCTGCCCAAATGGAACACCAACATGGAGTTCCAGGCTCCTGGCTTCAGCCTGGCTCAGCCCCAGTCATTATGACCATTTGGATAGTGAAGCAGCAGGTGGAAGATATGCGTTCTCTCTCTCCTTCTCATCTTTCTCCTCCTCCCTCTCTTCTTCCTTCCCCATTGTCTCTGTAACTCTGCCTTTCAAATAAATAAATAAGTAATCATTAAAAATAAATGGGATTGATCGGCGCCGTGGCTCAACAGGCTAATCCTCTGCCTGCGGCACTGGCACACCAGGTTCTAGTCCCGGTCGGGGTGCCGGATTCTGTCCCGGTTGCCCCTCTTCCAGTCCAGCTCTCTGTTGTGGCCAGGGAGTGCAGTGGAGGATGGCCCAAGTGCTTGGGCCCTGCACCCCATGGAGACCAGGAGAAGCACCTGGCTCCTGCCTTTGGATCAGCGCGGTGCACCGGCCGCAGCGGCCATTGGAGGTTGAACCAACGGCAAAGGAAGACCTTTCTCTCTGTCTCTCTCTCTCACTGTCTACTCTGCCTGTCAAATAAATAAATAAATAAATGGGATTAAGGCCGGTGCTGTGGCTCACTTGGTTGATCCTCTGCCTGCAGCGCCGGCATGCCAGATGGGCTCCAGGTTCTAGTCCCGGTTGCTCCTCTTCCAGGCCAGCTCTCTGCTGTGGCCCGGGAGGGCAGTGGAGGATGGCCCAAGTGCTTGGGCCCCTGAACCTGCATGGGAGATCAGGAAGAAGCACCTGGCTCCTGGCTTTGGATCGGTGTAGATCTGGCTGTAGCGGCCATCTGGGGGGTGAACCAACAGAAGGAAGACCTTTCTCTCTGTCTCTCTCTCTCCTGTCTAACTCTGTCAAATAAATTTAAAAAAAAAAAAATGGGAAAGCATTAAAAATATAAAGCTGTGCAAATCAAGTATATTAACTATGTTTTATCAATAAGAAGTTATAATAAGGCAAAATTTTAATGAGTAAATATATCAATAGCAAAAACAGGAAAATAACTCCCAAAGGCCCACAGAGGTATTAAATGAACTGACTCCTTAGCAGAGGTGTATAAGGTGAGATGACCTCACATGGTGGCCAAAGCACTTGGCTCAGCCCTGGGCATACCCAGCACTGGATTATGAATGCCAGAGGGACTTTATTACATCCTGAAAGTTCCTATGGAAGTCACAAGTAGTGCCACATTCCTGTACAACACGAATGACTAGACTTCGTGCTTGGCTTAGGACAAAACATGCATGCTTCCCTCTTAAAGGTGATGCATCCAGACCTCAGATTGCTTGCACTCCAGAAGAGATTCCCATCTCTTCTAGCATAACTCTAGAAAGTTCTCTTCTTTCCCTTGGGTCATCGGTAAGCCTTCTTCAATCCAGGAGACTGCCTCCTACCTCCAAAACCAGAAGATTCCACAGTTTGGATCTGTCACAAATGATAAAAACTTGGCTAGTTCAACTCTTCACAGACAGGTAATGACTGCCTATCTCCCAGGGGCAAAGACCTCCGCAATTGGGGGTAGCGGTTCCCACACTGGCTTCAAATGTCACATAGTATATTTTATGTAATATTAATAATAGAACACTCACTTCCCTGTACCCACAGTTTTATATGTTTTATGTCTCCACACTGTCAGAAAAAAATATTGTCTGGCAGAGAAAAATTGACCCACATTCTTACCTCCATTAATCACAGACAGTTCTACAGAGATTTTCTACCTTCCTATGCTTGCCATGCCAAACTGACCATGATGTGGCGAAGGAACGTATCATGAGTACGTGGGGGCAGCAAAAAGGATAGGAGGCGATTTATGTTTCGGCTCTCACCCCGCGCGACCACCAGCTAAGTGGAAGAAGCAGATTCACAGAACACAAATAGCTATGTTTGGGTTCTCAGCTCAAAAACACTACTGGTTAGCCACAGAAACCTCCAAGACAGACGTCCTACAGAAGATAAACATGTGACCCAAGATCACACAGC
The DNA here is from genome assembly GCA_949820135.1 of Sylvilagus floridanus. Classification (NCBI taxonomy): domain Eukaryota; kingdom Metazoa; phylum Chordata; class Mammalia; order Lagomorpha; family Leporidae; genus Sylvilagus; species Sylvilagus floridanus. The sequence continues at coordinate 104,143,277 of OX463226.1, forward strand.
AAAGAAGCCATCAGGTTGCCACTCAATCCCCACTCTCACGCCAAATTCCAAGCTCTTCCCATGAGGATGCTTAGAAAGACAAACAAGGAAAGCAGAGAGAAGTGGAGGGATAAAGAGGGCAGTGAGCTGTTGTTGACGTTGTAATGTTGAAGGAGGTGGATTTCAGAAAACAGAAAGAACAGGGCTAGAAAGCGGTCAAGGAACTTGAAGCTCTCCTCTACTCTGCGATGGCAAACTTCCTTTGACATCCATCATTTCAGGAAAGCTGCAGGATTACACACTCCACTGAGATGATTCATAGGCCTGAAGTGGGTCTCAGTGCTCAGAGTACCCCAAGAGATGTGATGTAAGTGATCTATGAACCACACTTTGACAATGTACAGGATCCACTGACTTTTTTTTTTTAAAGAAAGACTTATTTTATTTCAAAGAGTGACAGAGAGAGAGGGAGAAACACAGAGAGAAACCACTGGTTCCACACTCCCCAAATGGCCTCAATGGTGAAGGCTGGACCAAGCCAAAGTCGGGAACTCCATCCACATCTCCCGTGTTTGCTGGCAGGGTCCAAGGACTTTGGCCATCTTCTGTTGCTTTCCCAGGCACATTATCAAGGAGCACATCAAAGAGGAGCAGCCTACACTCAAATGGGTGCTCTAATATGAGACAACAGCATCACATGGCAGTGAAATCCACCAAGCACAATGCTGGCCCCAATTGCCACATTTTTAAGCAATGGAAAAGGAGTTAGTGTCAAGAAAGAAGATAAACGACAATAGGAAGACCTAAGGGAAATGGTCCCAAAAACATAAATAAGTTGAAAGGTGCAAATGCAGAGTGTTGTCAAGAGAATGGCAAGAGAGGGGCATGGTATCTTCCGAGACATGGAAGCAGCAGCAGCTAGTCAATTTAGCTGTATTTGTTCTGAGAAGACCACTGCAAATCAAGCAATACATTCTAAAATGCTGGAGTCACTGCTCTTTCTCATCACTTTTTAAATTTTTTCCTCTCTGAGGATTACTTGATTTAATGAGGGTGTTGGATGCTGACTGAACAATGAAGATCTGGACCAAAAAAGATAGAAGTAGGGGTGATAAGAAAAAAAAGGAAGTGGGACTCATCTCCAGCTGCAGCCTAAGGAGAACCGATATCTGACTGAGCTACTGGTGAGGTCTCCCAAGAGTCCACATTTCTCTGGTTTCAAGGCATTTTACTGTACACAAATGAGGACTCAAAATCACTTCTTGATAGTATACAACTGAATCCAAAGGTTTTTCCAAAGATACAGGAAACAGAGAACAAGAGGACCCACAGAGTTACAGAAAAGGTAGAATTAGGAAGGTTCTGAAACTCTACACCTAGAAAGTCAAATGGAAACTTAAAAATTATAATCCTGGGGGCTGGCATTATAGCACAATAGGTTAAGCCTCTGCCTGCTGTGCCGGCAACCCATATGGGTACTGGGTCATGTTCGTAGCTGCTCCTCTTCCCATCCAGCTCTCTGCTATGATCTGGGAAAGCAATGGAAGATGGCCCAGGTGCTTAGACTCCTGCACCCACATGAGAGACCTGCAAGAAGCTCCTGGCTCCTGGTTTCAGATCAGCCCCACTCCAGCCTTTAGTGAGTGAACCAGCAAATAGAAGACATGATTCTCTGTCTTTCCCTCTCTCTGTGTGTAACTGCCTCTCAAATAAATCAATCAATCTAAAAAAATTATAATACTGTTTGCCATGCTGAACAGACATTTGTCATTTGTTCATTCTCTTTATCAGGCCAAATACGCAGTAGGGGGGAAAAGAAGGCCAATATTCACTAAAAGCCAACAGTGTGTCAAATCTTGGGCTAGGAACTTTGTCTTACCAGCCTTAAAAGATTAGCTGTCCAAGTGTATCCCCCACGCCAAAAACACAAAATGAAAGGCCACGGAGTTTAAGTGATTGAGTCAGAATTCAAACTCATGTCAAGGTATGGAATCAGCAACTCCCAACAGTGGACAATCTAGATCAACAATCCATCCCACCATTGTACTCTCCCCCCACCCCCAGTGCATGTGCTACTCCGACTCTCGCTTAATTCTGATCCTCTAAACTGCTCCTCAGTGTTTTCATCCTATTTGGCTCAAATTTGTCAAAGATTGTAAACTACTTGGGTGTGAACACTGACCCGAATTCCACAGTGGTGTCTAATTGCAGCCCATCAGTGTACTTGGCAAATACAAGTCCCTACCCAGATGCATCTATTTCTTTTAATAAAGCAACAGGTCCTCTCCGCATCACTTATCACTTATTCAAAGCTAATGATAACAACCTTCTTTAACTTTTGGGATCCTTAATCATTCATCTGCCAAAGTCTTTTATTATTATTGTAGTTTAGTAGTGTGCTAAAATAAAGAAAAAGAAGAGGAGAAGAAAACTGGAAGAAAGTAGCATTAGTGTTATCCCTCACTTGTTGTCTGCATATTATCTTCATAACTTATGTTACCGAACACTTTTTACATCTAACCCATTCTACCTTTCACATCTGCCTGCAGTGTCCAGGGAAGTAGTCTGTTAGTTAGGAACACACGTGGGCTGGCACTGTGGCAGAGTGGGTTAAGCCGCCATCTGCAGTCCTAGCATCCCACATGGGTATCAATTCGAGTCCCGGCTGCACAACTTCCCGTCCAGCTCATTGCTAATTCTCCTACAGAAGCAGCAGAAAATGGTCCAGGTTCTTGGGCTACAGTTCCCTGTGTGATGAAGCCTGGCCCAGCCCTGGCCGTCGAGGCCATTTGAGTAGTGAAGCAGCAGTTGGAAGACTTCTCCCTGTCTCTCCCCTTTCTCTCTGTAATTGCAACTTTCAAATAAATAAATAAATCTTAAAAAAAAAAAAAAGAACACGAGTCAGTCTTGTAGACGGCAAGCTTCTGTGCAAATTCCACACATCTCTCTCTTTTAAAAAAAAAAAAAAGTATTTATTTACTTCAAAGGTAAAGTTAGAGGCAGAGAGGCAGAGAGAGAGAGAGAGAGAGAGAGAGAGGTCTTTCGTCTTCCATCCGCTGGTTCACTCCCTGAATGGCCACAATAGCCAGAGCTGTGCCAATCTGAAGCCAGGAGCCAAGAGCTTCTTCCAGGTCTCCCGCAAGGGCATGGGGCCCAAGGACTTAGGCCACCTTGTACTGCTTTACCAGGCCATACAGAGAGCTGGATCAGAAGTGGAGAAGCCAGGACTTGAACCAGCATCCAAATGGGATGCTGGCACTGCAGGCAGCAGCTTTTACCCGTTACACCACAGTGCAGGCCCCTTCATACATCTCTCTTAACAAGAGTGTATCAGAGCTGGCACTGTGGCATAATGGGTAAAGCCACCGCTGGCATCCCATATGGGTGCCGGTTCCAGTCCTAGATGCTCCACTTCTGATCCAGCTCTCTGTTGTGGCCTGGGAAAGCAGTGGAGGGTGGCTCAAGTCCTTGGGCCCCTGCACCCACGAGGGAGACCCAGAAGAAGCTTCTGCTCCTGGCTTCGGATGGGTGCAGCTCCAGCCATCTGTCTCTCCTTCTCTCTGTGTGCAACTCTGACTTTCAAATAAATAAATAAATCTTTTAGAACACATACACACACACACAAGAGTGTATCTTCTTTCCAGATTATTTTTACCTTTCTGACCTTCACTTTCCTTTCTGGGTATAATGAGCATAATAAATACTTCCCACAAAGAGTTGCTGTAATATGAAATATGCAAATAATGACATAGTGTTTGGAACGGAGTATCCACACTTAGCAGATTAGGATAAACCATGGACATTATTAAGAAACATCATGGATACTGTCAGACAAAGGTCATGGTTGCTGTTACTAGCTAAAATTTAGTGTTGATGGAGAATAGACCTTCTGCACTTATGTGGATAAGTAAGCTTTAAACTTGTATCCCAGACATAAAGACCAGGACTTGAGACTGTTTTGAAAATGCATGCCTTTGATATGGACTGGAGAGCCATGAGATTTAATGTCTTTCCAAATACATCTAACTGTGTGCAACTGATGTCAGCAATGTCTATGCAAGAAATACCACACATTTTCAACTGAGCATATTTGTATTATGTGAAGAGCAAAAACATGTATCACCTGACTGGTTCCCAAGGCTTTGTGCTTCTGCTGTGATATTTTAGTTCCAAGCAAGCCTCCTTGGTTTTATGACCTCTTCCCTCTACACCTTTCTCTGCCTGTGTCCCCTCTGTGCCCACTCATCCATGTGCATGACGCTGACAGTGCCATTTCCCCTTCAGCTGTCACCCTTGAGTAGTTCTCCAGTCCCGTACAAGCTAATACTTCAAGGTGTAATTCCTACCCACTTGCAACTTTTATTCTAAAGGAATAAAACAAATCAGACTACCACAATTGACAGAGTACAATTTTTCAAATACACATTGGAATGGTTTCACTCAGTGCTCTCACAAATAAATAATAAATCATTCTCCATTCACTATGCTCAATTATATTTCTCCTTCTTCTACACACTGACTTCTAGTATCCTTTTTGCTCTTTATTAATTCTGCTCAAAAATGTTCATTGCGATAAAAATGCTTACTTACAAGAATTCATCTTGAGAGCCAACCAAATATGTGATTTTAACCACAATGTAGAATATTTAATTTTTTTACTGTTTACATGTATGCAAAAACTGGAAATTTTTCTGCTGATATTGTTTCCAGTGCTTTATGGAAGAATTCTAGCTCTGGTAATATGTTTTAAAGCCAGAAATAAAGGGCAAGCTCTGCCCCCAGCCCTATAGTGAGCAACTCTCAAGAATTCTCATTTAACTTTACAGATAAGCCCCCTACTCTGAAAGAGTAGCTACCTATCTGGTGAACTTGAAATATCAATGGCACTGAACTTCAGTACTGTTCCTAATGTGTAATGTACATGGTTACTGCTTAGCCCAGTGCCTGATCCAGTGTGAGTGATCAATAGGTAGAAATTACTGGCCACCTCCAATGTTTCTTGTAAACATTTCGAGCTAGCAACGAGCCTATCTGGGGGCTGGCGTTGTGGCACAGCTGGTCAATCCACCACGTGCAACATCAGCATCCCATATCAGAGCACCAGTTTGAGTTTCAGGTATTCCACGTCTGATCCAGCTCCCTACTAATACGCCTGAGAAAGCAGAAGCAGATGGCCCAAGTGATTGGGTTCCTGCAACCCACATGACAGAGACTCTGGTGGAGTTGCAGGCTCCTGGCTTCAGCGCAGACCTGCAGCAGCTGTTATATCCATTTACAAAAGTGAACCCTCAGATGGGAGGTCTCTCTCCCTTCTCTGTCACTCTGCCTGTAAAGTGAATAAATCAGTAAGTCTTAAAAAGAAAAAAAGAGGCCAGCATTGTGGTATAGAGAGTAAAGCTGCTGCCTACAACACCCGCATCTCACACGAGTGCCTGCTCAAGATCTGGCTGCTCCACTTCTAATCTCACTCCTGACTAATGCGCCTGGGAAAACATCAGAGGGTTTCCCAAGTGCTTGGGGCCCCACTCCCACGTAGGAGACCCCAAAGAAGGCCCTGGCTGCTGGTTTCAGCCTAGCCCAGCCCGAGCCATTGTGGCCATGTGGAGAGTGAACCAGCGGCTGGAAGACCTCTCTCTCTTCTGTCTCTTCCTCTCTCTATATAACTCTGTCTTTCAAATAAATAAAATTAATTAAAAAAAAAAAAAAACAGAAGAAAAGCCTATCTGTAATCATCAGCTCAGAACTGAAATGACTGCAAAGCTATTTTTATTAAGTAGTCTTTAATTTGTCCAACAACGCTGGCAAATAGGAGGTGTGTAACCATTGGGCCCACACATGCTTCTGGTCTACTCTCTAGACCACTTGTGACATCTGACACATGTCAATCATTTGCCTCTCCCCACGTGAATGAAAGCTCCATGGGGATGTCAGTATTTTCTGCTTTGTTTCCTGATGCATCTCAAGTACCAAAGACATACTTGGTGAATGAATACAAATTTGGCACAAGGCTCGTGCCTTCATGAGCTGGCTCTTGAGTACAGAGAGGCTACTCCTTCCACCCTTCCTCTCACCCAGTACCCAGGAGGAGCGGCACCATCCCGCCTCCCTCTTAGCTTTCTGTGGCTTCGGCTGCCCTTGTCTTAAGCACCCATCCATCCCAGGCCCATGCTGGGCTCCCTTTGCCTTGCTGACTCCCCGGATCGTTCAGGTCTGATAGTCCACATCAACTTCTCCACCTTCTGCTGTGCTGCGCGTCCCTCTCTGTGAGGAGCTCTCATGGGAGCCTGCCTTTTCCTTGGCTTGTTTACCACTCCCTGCATCTTGCCCCAGACAAAGTAATTCCAAGTATGTGATAATAAAGCGTATATGCTCAGTGCCAGGATGTGCGGGAGTCTAAAGCTGGTACTCAGTAAGTGTTGGAAGAATGTGCCAGCATCCCATATGGGCACTGGTTCGAGTCCTGCCTGCTCCACTTCCAATCCAGCTCTCTGCTATGGCCTGGGAAAGGAGTGGAAGATGGCTGAAGTCTTTGGGCTCCTGCACCCATGTGGGAGACCCAGAAGAACATCATGGCTCCTGGCTTCGGATTGGCGCGGGGCAGCCCAGCTCCAGTTCCACAGGTATCAGGAGATTAAGATACTACACGCATGTGAAAACAAGGACACCTCCATTCTAAGAGTGACAGAACGCAGAATAAGATTTCTTTTTTTTTTTTGGACAGGCAGAGTTAGACAGAGAGAGAGAGACAGAGAAAGGTCTTCCTTTTTCCATTGGTTCACCCCTGAAATAGCCGCTACAGCCAGCGCACTGCGCTGATCCGAAGCCAGGAGCCAGGTGCTTCCTCCTGGTCTCCCATGCGGGTGCAGGGCCCAAGCACTTGGGCCATCCTCCACTGCCTTCCTGGGCCACAGCAGAGAGCTGGACTGGAAGAGGAGCAACCAGGACAGAATCCAGTGCCCCAACCGGGACTAGAACCTGTGGTGCCGGAGCCGCAGGCGGAGGATTAGCCAAGTGAGCCATGGCGCCGGCACAGAATAAGATATCTTTATTACACACCACACCTCACCATTTTACAGATTAATAACAACAAAAATCAAAATTCCTGGAATCAAACCATAACAACTGGGAGTTTGTATTCCTTTTATAGAACAAGCAGACTTTTAAAATCTTTCATTGTGCAAAATAAGTCACTGAGCATAGCAGGGATAATGTTAGAATGTGTAACAAAATCACCCAAGTACTTGAAACAAGACATACTTGCCTATAACCAATTTCAAGACTGATTTCACTGCATCTTCAGTTAGCTATTTCCCTAACATTCTGCATCAGGCAAAGCTTCCCTCTTCAGTGTCATTTAAGTCATAGCTGTATATTACAAAAATAATAAATGGATGTTCTTTTTGAAATATTTATAGTGCTGACTCTCCTCTAATTTGGTTTGCCTTTCCTCTAAATTAGTAAAAATCTGCTAACATTTTTCCTTCAGTACAGGGAAAATCATTCCTACCGCATTCACACCAAGTTAACTGTGAATATGCGGCACTGTAGGACTGTCATTCATTTAATTTCTGTAGAAGCAAACCTTTAGAGCCGTTAGATTAGATCTATTGTTTGTGATAGACAATCAAAATAAAAAATAGAGATCATTTCAGCCTCTTTTTTTCTTAGTGGAAGTATGCACAAACATTAGAAATGATCCATTTTCTTTGACCTAAAAAAGTTATTAATTATGGCATAAAATGTTGATAAATAATTAGGTGCTAAGTAGGTGATGACTCACTTTTACTGGGTGAAACATAAATAGAAGGATTTAAAATAAGGACTTATTTCAAGAAAATCTAACAGCTTTGCAAAGGGAAATGACAACCTTTTGAAGTGTCGTGTAGGTCAGAGCTTCACGTTCAAATTACAGATGGCTGGATCCCAGCCTACATTGCCAAACCCCTACATTGCCAAACCCAGGTGGAGCCCAGGTATTTGTATTATGCAAACAGCCCACAGGTAAGTCCAATTTTAGCAGGGCTGAAAAAAAATCACAAGATGCAATCCTATTTTCTTAAAAGGTTCACGGACTTACATATGAACAATGTCATTCATCAGACAGACTTCTGTATCAGATATATAAGCGCATTAAGAAATGGTGGAATAAGGTGATAGTCAAAGTAAATATAAACAAACATTTACTAAAGCTGCTTTTGATCTTTCTCTGCTTAGGTCTTGCTTCTACATTCTCATCAGTGGCCTTGCAGGTGGGACTGGTGTTGCTACATTCACAAGGGTCTCATACATGTTGGTCTCTCCTTGTGTTACACTGGCAAACTCACCCAGGGCGGAGACTAAGGCTTACATTCCCAAAAGAGTGATCTATTCCTGGAGACATAGCCAACCAAGCTATGCAAGATGCAAGATGCAAGATGAAAACAGGAAAACAGCAAGAGGGATGTAGCCCCACTGACCCTTCTGTTAGGGATGAGTTCAAGTCTACCAGCTTTCAGAGACTTTTAAACACAGAACAGCTATCCATGAGAATCCAGAGTGCTCAGGGATCCGTTCCAACCAAAGGTCACCACCCACAGTGCTGGCAGGAAAGGAGCAGTGGAGATTAACTTTACTTAGATTTTTGATCATGGGAACAAGGCAGGCAAGGCACAAGTTTCTGTATCCCTCTCCCCACAGGTTCAGAAATGTCTCTGAAACATCTCTCAGAGTCCCAGCCAAGGCTGCCCCTCCAGTAATATCGGTAAGCAGGAGAAAGTTAACAAGGGAAGCCCCCCACGCATAACAGCATTCATACAAATGGGTACCTCAGAGTCATCTTTAAACACTACGCACACACACAACAAAGATGAATTCTCGGAAGAGAAACGGAAAGGCTGTTTTCCTACGTGTGGCCTACCTCTCTCCATTCAGAAAACAGGGAATGGAGTGGTCTAAACAGAGACAACAGTTATGAGCTCGGGCCTGGGGAGTGTGGACACCACAAGGTGGAAATGCAGGAGGTGAGGAAAAAATACAGTAGAAAACGCAGCACTCCCTTGCCCCGTGCCAAGAACTGAGGAATTCCAAAGCGGTGCCTGAAGATGAAGGAGTCCTCGATTCAATCACGGGTAGCTGGCAGGGAGCAACACACAATCACACATCGTTTTCTCTGAAGCACTAGGGAGAGAAGTGAGCCTGGGAAGAGAAAGGTGCACATCAGAAGAGGAGGAAGAGAAAACAGACACCACGTGAGGACAGCACAGCAAAACAGGAGGCAGCCCGTCCCCATTCTCTAGCAAGTTGGCCAAAACCAAGACCAGGAATGATGAGCACAAATAAATCAATGGCCTGCCTTTGTCTTGCTTGAGGTAGGGTTGTAAGTATGAATGAAGTGAAGTAACTGCAGACACTCCTAGGCAGCTCGGTCTTTTCCAGCCCAGCATTCCAGGATCCAGTAGGCTGCCTGGCCCTAAAAAGGATTCCTCCAATAATACTGGCCAAATCAATGACCCTGTGAATATCCTGAAAACAGTAACAAAACCCAATGAACATTTCACACACATTAAGCACTGGACATAATGGGGTAACTCTAAAGGGACTGAGATCTCGGGGGAGGGGAATGATAAAAAGGGGGAGGCATTTTGGTTATTCAAAGCCCACTTAGGATAATTTTAAGTACACTAGCTTATTTCCTTTAAAGCCATATTTCAATGGGTCTAAAGAAATAACTAGATAAAAACAAACCCATAATACATTTGCGACCATCCTAACAGACGAGTTCTTTTTCCTCTCCTTTCCTACTCCTCCATTCTTCTGACTTCTTGAAGATTACTGGAGTAGACTCCTCCTAAGCTTTAGAATTTGTGTTTTCTTCTTCTCACCCCTTCGTCACCTGTTCAGCAGGAGCCTGATTTCTTTTGTAGTTCTTCATTCTCCCCTGGGAAATTTATGTCTGTTTCTGGCATCTGTCCCCCATCCTCCTTTGTGAACACCGAGGTGAAAAATTCATTTATTTTTTAGCAGTGTCTCCATTGTCTGTCAATAAATTACCCTTTCTATCTCTGAGACTCTGCAAACCACTTTTCCGAATTCCAATTCTTTAGGTGCTTTGAGAAAGGACTCGTTATTATCTATCATGATCTCATAGGTAATCTTCTTTTAATCTTAATTTTTAATGTTTTTTGATAGTCTTTACATCTTTTTGTAATCACACCCATCTCCTCTATAGCACCTGGTGTCAACTGTGCTTTTTTCTTAATAAATAATTACTCTGTGCGCTTCAGTTTCCAACTGTTAGTGTGAGAGTTGGAACTTTCTTCAGGTGTGTTTATTCTTCATTCAGTTCTTGAGGATCTGCTCGTGGGACTGATCTCAGAATACACTTGCCCATTCCCATCCCGGGTGCTTTTCCCTCCAGTCTCTGTGCCTTCATTTCTCATTCTGCTGTACTGGGTCTGACTCTCAAGGCCTGACTTGTGTATTCTGTTTCAAGGGATAGAAAGGCTACAGTTCTGCCTACACATATCCTGTATTTTTCAAATCTTCAATCAATGGCTAAGAGAATATTAGCACGAAAAGCATCATTTGATGACCAAATCTGGTGTGTAAGCCATTAGATCCAAACTCTTGCATATGTCCCAAATTTGCATAACCAAATCAAGCTTCCTAGCTCTCTCTTTCCCTTGTCTAGTTTGACCACAGCCTTGCTAAAGCCTCTAGAGGGATTATCATCATGCTCTTAAAATACTCTCCCATTCTACACTTCCAATCAGGTCCTTTGTTTCAGATAAAACTTAATCAAGAAGGGTTTTATGTAAGTTTCCACTTGTACATAATGATAAATAGCTTAAGCTACATTCAGAACATTCACAATCATTATTTTTCTTTCTTTACCATACACAGATAAATCACATTTTATCTACCCCATTATTTCCCATGATTATGTCCATATTTTAGTGGTCCTTGCTATCTGATAAGCAGAATTTAACTCCTTTCCCACTGCCAATGTTGTAACTTTTCATTATTATGCAGTATTAGCTTGTTCCTGCAATGTCAGGCAATGTCCTATCCTTCCAAACAAACAAAAAAAAAACTCACGAATGAAAATCAAGTAGTCATCTTCTGAATACTAGGAAGTGCCTCCATTTTCTCATAAGTGGTTATCACACCCACTGAAAAGTGGAAGTGGTATGCATATTAAAAATGATTCTGAGAGCCCAAACAATAGAAAACAGCACAGCTTGAGATATCTGGCTAGATGCTACCTAATAAATATAATAAAAGTACAAAATAGAAAGATTTCATCCCTCTCTTATAGAACAGACTAAGGGAACTGAATAAATAAAATTAAGACAGCCACCAATCATGAGACACTTAAGTAGGCCACAGCACAACGTGAATTTATGTGCTGTTCTTTTTATCCGAAAAACACATCATCATACCCATTCCAAATAAGTGTAAATTTGCACAAATAGAAAGGACTTTTCTAGGATCACTAAGAAATCATGCGATCCAGTCCCGTGTGCTAATTGGTAACGCTTTTAAACACCACAGTTAACTGAATTTTCTTATAGCACTAATGTTCCTCCACTGACACAACTTAGCAGGCAATGTATTTACAAAACTATAATAGCCTGAAAAGAATTAACAATGAACAATGTGCAAAATAGTCAATTACAGGCTTAAACTTTAAACAAGCACTTACAATGAAGATTAAAAAAACTATCTTGGCTATTGGGTCATTTTCCAGGCTACTAACTGCTAAACCATGTGCAGAACGTGCTTCCAATTTAACCACCCAGATTTTCTAAAAAGGCAGATAGCTTTGCTCTGCAAGTAGAATCAAGTTGGTCTTCAATTTGATTTTTAAAAGGAAGCAGTTCAACATTTTTTTTCTCGAGATTATCAGAAAAAGAAAGAAAAAGGGAAGTAGGTTTTATTTTAAGGATGCTAATTTATCCATCCATGAAAGCAAAAAATATACCTTACTTTGGTTTAGAAAGAGGCAGTAGATGAATTAATTTTACGGCCCCATCAGTTTCTGAGGAATACTGACCACAAGCCTCAGCTCTTCTGAGACAGCACTGGCAATGGATACAAATGCAAACAATTGCACAAAGGAGGTCAGGATGATTTTTAAAAGCTACAGAGACCTCACAGGTCTTGAAAATAATGGGATACCATGAAATCTGAAACCTCAGAATGGCTTGCTTCTTTCTTCTATCAGTACCAGATCAAAACCCATAGATAAGAAAATGACCAGAAGAAAGGTGCACAGGACATCTGCATTCCCACATGTGTGCAAAGGACTTTATCACAGTACAGAATAAATACTTGAAGCTCCTACTCTTCTGAAACACTGCTGTTACCAGGCCTGAGTCTGCAGCAGTCCTACATTCTACCAGGCTGAACTAAAATGGATTAGCCTTTGGGGTCAGCACTATGGCATAGTAGGTAAAGCTCCCATCTGCAGTGCCAGCATCCCATATGGGTGCCAGTTCAAATCCTGGATACTCCATTTCCAATCCAGCTGTCTGCTATGTCCTGGAAAAGCAGTAGAAGATGGCCCAAGACCTGGGGTCCCTGCACCCTTGTGGGAAATCCAGAAGTCCCTGGCTTTGGATCGATCAGCTCCAGCCGTTGCAGTCATCTGGGGAGTGAACCAGCAGATGGAAGACCAACTTCCCTCTCTCTCTCTCTCTTTCTACCTCTGCCTCTCTGCAATTCTGCCTGTCAAATAAATGAATACATCTTCAACAAAATGGATTTTTAATGTCCCACTTGTTTTTCTTGTGGGCATGATCAAACAGAGGCACCTAAAGAATAGTCTGTCCACAGGAAAGTCTGTAACCGCAAAGGGTGTGCTGATGTCCCTGATGACTTGTCCTATTGCGACATTCACTAAGTCAGTCAGTCAGGTAGATTTAACCCCCACTCAGGTTGACCTGGACCTTGAATGGGATCTCACTGCTTGGTTTTAAACCAGGCTGTGGGGTACTAATGCATTCCCCCTCTCTGTGAATGTGCCTTCCTATCAAGTTAATGCCCTACAGTACAAGCCTTGCTCCCCAAAATTTCCTGCCCTATGGAGAGGGTAGGGTGGGGAAGCTCACACATTGCTCTCCAGAGGTCTGATCTGTCACAAGAGATTCATGTTCCTCAAAGTTTGTCATGAGTCTAATGTTCAGTCTAGAGTTTAAAGACGTCTCCTAGTAAACTCATCATAAATGAACAAACAGCTCACTCTCAAACTATCATTAGTATTAACCAAAATTTTCATATAACTTCAGCACCTATAATTTAACATCTGCCTTACCTTATAATTTGGACTTAAAATCAAGTGTAGGTGAAGAGCCAGCAATGCCACTGCTGGCATTGTTTACTTTTAGTCCTTTCTTCAGGAGGCCCAATAAAGTAGCCAGTTAGTGACTGTCATCATCAGCAGATTTATTCATCACTATAACCTATCTATTGCCAAGTAAATTTGGTAAATCACACAATTCAAAATCAACACTTGCTTCTTCCATTGGTCATAAAATACACACTTGTATTGAGTTTTTCCAGAGAATAACACATGGATAAAAGAGAAAAGGAGTAGCAATTATAGAAACAGACACATGTAATAGCATCAGAGAACATAGAGAGTTCTAGAACACAGTGATGTTCTAGCCACTCTTTTATGCATTACACAGGTTAATATCTCGTTTATGTCGCTCAGCAATCCTAACAGGTGGACCTGATAAAATATCTTCAATGTAGAAATGAGGAAACTATGACTCAGAGAAAATAACTTAAACAAGATCACACAGGCAGTAAAGGGTGGCGCTAAGATTTAGCAGAGGGCACACTACTAATCCTGCCACTCATGCCATCCAGCCTCTGATATTAACAGAATGAAAGGATACACTCATGGCACATGTGCATAACAAAACCAACAATAAGAAATCAGAAGAGGATAAATACAAAGTCACATTCTACAGAAAAAAGTGGAGAACCTGGTTGAAAATAATTAATGTTAAAACAAAGCAAAACAATGATTTTAATGGACCAAATGCTCAATTTTCAGTCAATGTTAAAGCAAGGATGGATTATAAATGCAATCTTACGCTGCATTAATAATGTCAGCAGATTCACTCCAGTTCAAATCAGATCTGCAATGTTAGGGTAAACCCTGGATTCACCACTTGTTGAGGGAAAGAGATCCATTCAGACTACAAATCAGTAGCCGCAGCTGATAGCTGTGGACTTGAGAACTTTCAGGAAGTCATGAGGCCATCGTCTGCCTTGTCAGTGTTGGCCTCCTCAATGCAGGAGATGAAGAAGCAGAAGAATGCAAGCAGCCACTCACTCACTTTTTCATTCATACACACATACATTAGGTACAGTGCCACCTATGTGCCAACAGCTTTGCTAGGGGCTCAGCTAAAATGATTCCTACACTGGCAGGGAAGTTGATGTAAATTAGAAGAGGCCGAAATTCCATTCCAGCTTTAAGAATGTATCAAGTCTTACCAAAGCGACGGGTAGATGAATGCTCTAAACAAAAGTTTCATTCCAAACTATCTTACTAGAGGAAAAAAGGGAGAGAGAGAAAAGAAAGGAAGGAAGGAAATAAAAACAGTATGTTTGTGATGAATGATTAAATATAACAATGACAATGACTACTGATCAAATAAGAATTAGCCAGTTTTCTTCAAGATACCACATTTGTAGAGGGGGAAAAAAAGGCTAGATAGTGGCTTTTTTTTTGGGGGGGGGGTGTCAATTTAGGAACTTCAGAGAACAAAGTAACTTACCATAAAACAGCCTCGCTTTTTTCCATGAGTAACTTATTCATTTCCATGATTTTACCTACCAAATATGGAATATTCTATGCCAAAATGCAATCTTAGTAAATAACCACAAGTCCATCCATCCACAGATATCTAAAATAATTCATTAGGCCCAAAACTAAATTTACCATTTTAATCCCTCAAAAGCTACTTCTCTTTCCATATTCTACATCTTAATGAATAGTTTTGCATTCCAAAGATGGCTCAAGCCAGACACCAAGGTGCTCAGGATAACCTCTCCTTTATCTATCAAGTACTAAATCTAAGTATTCTCACCAATTTAGTATCACTCAAATCCACTGCTGCTTCTTCATCCCCATCATTTCTGATCCAGTTCAATCTCTCATTATTTCCTTTTGGAACTGCTTTAATCACTCCCTGACCAAGCTCTTTGCCTCTCCAGTTGCCTCCTGTTCACAGATGCCTGAGCTCTTGTATATTGTAAAGCAGACCATGCTATCCACTATTCCACCTACCACACAAGAAAGACACTTCACTTTTCTGGGCCCAGGATTCTCTTCCAACTTTGCTTGCCATCCCTTGCTCTGTGAAATTATGCCTTAGTCTCCTACAACTGCTATAGTTTCAGCTTCCTGTTATATTCTCTGGCCCCCACACCTCAACTCAGCCAATTTTCTTTTCACCTGGCTGGTTCTAACTTACCCTGTGAGACTCAGCTCAGGCGGAATCACTTACACTATTACAAAATTCATGTTGACTCATCTAATGACTGCTTCTAATTCCTTTCTCCACTGCTTGCCTCTTGAGTTACAGACAGAACTAACGCTCGAAGTTCACTTTCCCAGTTTTTCTCAAAGCTACAAGTAGATGTCTACTAGAGGTCTGACCAGTAAGTTGTTAGTAGAATACTACTCAAGGCCACTGGTGGCTCAGTATGCTTTTTACACCCTGAAGAAAAGGGATATAGTAGGAAGGAATGCTACCCTAATCTTTGCCTGCCCTGTTTCCTGTCGTGGATGAACTCTGAGATGATGTTTGAGGTCCAGCTGCCATCTTGCAAGAAAACGCAAGATGAGAGAAAAAGCTGACAAATGAAAATCAGCATGCTAGGGAGGGCAGAGAAGAAAGATGGGGGCATGCAGCCTCCTACCTGCTGGCATTTCTTGAAGTGAGGAGGCGATCCTTTGTTCGACTAGCCTACTATCACCAGGCATTCGATTAGTTGCAGCTGAACACATGTTTAACTGCTACTGCATCTCTGGGAAGTGTTTCCATCTTCTCTACCACTGATGCAGGGCAGCACTCATAAAAGACAAAGGTTTTGGAGTTCCGCAGATCTAGCTTCAAATCTGGCTACACAGTGTTATGCAGGTAACCTCATCTCTCCGACCCAGCTTGAGGAGAATGGGCATGAGGATGCCTAGGGTATTGCTCAGCTTTCCATCACTGTAACAAAACACCTGTGACAGCTAACCTTGTAAAGAAAATAGGTTTATTTAGGTCATAGCTTTTGGGTTCAAAGTTCAAGATTGGACAGAACCATGGGATTGGCATCTGATGAGGAAGGCAGATGGCAGCACATCATGGCAGGAATGTATGTGTGTGGGAGTGCGTGTGTGTGTGTGGGAGGGAGGGAGGGAGGGAGAGAGAGAGAGAGAGAGAGAGAATTTGTGTGTAGGTAAGAGCTAACATTACCAAAAGGTAAGTCAGAGAGATTCAGGTACCATAAGTCCTTCCAAGGGTATACTGCCAATGAGCTAAAGACTGCTCACTAAGCCATCACCTGGCAATAGCATAATCTTCAAAATCAAGTCTCCAAATACCTTGGGAGACATAAACCATATTCAAACCAAATAACCTAGCAAAGAAGGTATTGTAAAAAGTAAATAAAATACTTGATATAAAGTATTCAGCAAATGTCCAGTATACCACACATACTCAGAAATTTTAGCCATTATTGTGAGAAAGCTGATGGTTAGGTGCCCCTGCTATGTAACCAACAGCAACCCTGTGCACACATTCATTATTTTCCTAATACTTGAATTATGTCTGATATCCACCTGATCCCTTCCTTAGCATCTGGGCCAAGCTTAAAGCAATATCACTTTCCAGTACCCAACAGAGCGCCTGTGTACTGCAGCCTTCCCCCAAGCATTTGTTGGATGAGTCAATATATGAACCAATGACTACTTTGAATGTTGAAGTTTATCATTTTGGTTGACTTTTAGTAAAATGGAATTTTATACAGTTTTTTTATAACAAAGATATACTAGGGACCATATAATTGCAGACATACCAATAACCTACTTTTATTTATCAAGCAGTCAATGAGACTTTTAAAGCACTAACATGTTCACTTTGCTTTCATAAATCTCTACGTTGCCTTTCCCTCACTGCTGTTAAGAAAGCACTTCCGCTATGTCTACAAATCACGACAGCTAAGATGTGAGGTGCAAACACCACTCATGAGAGCCAGGAAACAAACTGAACGTGAGGTCTTACAATTCATCTTCTTTATTTTTCAACTTACACATCAGAAGGGGTTCTCACTCTGAATATCGACTTAGCTGAAATCATGAAATGAGCAACCCCAATTGTTTTGGGGGTGGGAATAAAGACAACTTGAAATATAAGAAATTCACCAGAATATTTTCCCTATGCAGTGTTTTGCTGTCTATGGCCAACCCCATACTCTTTAAATCTGACTGCAAAAAAAAAAAAAGTTACCTAATCACAATGGCCATAAAAAATAGTGTTTGACATAAAAATCAGCCCTCTTTTAGTAAAGCTTTTTCACGCATACAGAGCCCATTTTCTTTAAAAAAAAAAAAAAAAACAGGGAGGTACATTTTCTTGTAATAAGGTAAAGTGATCTGCTCTGATAAAACAGGTGCTGAAATTTATATATTCTATTACAGCCTTACAAGCCTCCACTAATTATTAATTATCCACCTAAGTGTATACTACTTTACACATCCTGCCCCTTAACTAGAGTGCTCAGAGAAGCTATTGTACGTTGCCCAACTAACGGACCATGTCTTCAACAGCTCAGTGGCCTAGCAAATGCAAAGATTTTCCCCTATGCACGCTTCACAGTGTTCACGAGGACCCACCGCCTACACAAACCAACTGCCTCTCCATGGCCACATTCCACCTTGAGGAGCATGGGTAACTTAGGGAGGGCTCTAGCTGGGGACAACAGCAACAAGTCAGAACCAATTTAGAAAGCAGCATCTCATCAGTGTTTGCAAGGACCCAACTGTACTCTCTCGTTCTGCTCTGCAAATGTTTTAAAGAAGTCACAGAGACCTCTTTTTATTCTAGAACAGGTGTGAGCTCAATTCTACTCTTAAACTAGTATCAGCTCAGTTTAGAGAACAGCCATAAATTTTTATTTCAGAACCAAATGAAACTCATGAGGCTGAGGGGCATTAACTATTAAGATGCTTTTGAAAAACTGGGTGCAAGGCTGCTCTCTTGTTTTCAGTCTATGTTCAAACTACACATACACTTTACAATGAATGGAAAATGTAATCACATGAAAGTATTTATATTTAGAATGATTTTAATTCTGAGGAAACAAAACACTTCAGAGCTTTTTCCCCTTCCTCTATCATTTCATGAGTTGGGTCAAAAACAGCAATAAAGAAACTCAGGTTAAAGTGGAAAATGGACTGATGAAAATCACAAGGATATCATTTGGTAAACTGCTGTTTGCCAAGTTATTTTTTCCATTAACTAGCTAACAGCGATCATCCACAGCTGCCATGGTAGTCCACCAAGATATTTAAAATATTTATTAACAGATATTTAAAATATCTGTTCTTGCTGCATCTCAGCTTCCAAACCGTACTTGTGAGACCATCAACAATTAAGGAAAAGGGAAACTTCTGCAATGGAAAAAACCACCCACAGCTTAAAGTATGAATTTAATCTTGTCAAGAGACCAATTTTTCAAGCTTCCAAAAATATGGATATTAGGCTCATTTCCAATTACTCCAAAAGTTCTGAAGGAGACCAGGTCACTAATAAATTCTCTTCCATGATTTGCTATTGCCCGATTAAGTACAATCAGTTACACATAAAGAGTTTATGCTTGCATAGCATTCAGATTTGGCTACTGAACTGTTAAGAGTACAGCTTGGTCTGAATAGCCAAGGTGAGGAAGAGGCACCAATAATTAGTAACCCAGTAATTCCAGAGACTCAGACAACCCAGCTCGTGCTGATAACATAAAGGCCAGAAAACTGCACTTTGCAATCAGAATGCTCTAAAAATAGCCTTTTCTGTGTCTTTTCCCCTCCTCTTTCACTTCTTTTGTCTTTCCCTTCTCCACCAAATGTTACCAGACATGGCCCACTTTCTATTTTCATTCAGCTTTTTGTTACTTTAAAAAAATTTTTTTTTATTCATTCAGTTTTAATATGGCCCATGAGGGGTGGTGTTTAATTAATCACTTCCACATTCTGCCAAAATTCACTACATGGGGCTTTAGTCTGCGTATCAAGCTGGCCAACTCCAATAAACAGAAAAACAGCCTACATAAGACAATAGTAGGTGCAGTAAGAACTTACATTTACTGAATCTCAGTGCCAAAGGATTTTCATGTTATTTCAATTCAACCCAGGGCAGCGCAGGTGAGAACTTCCAATGCATCACTACAGAAACTTACATGTGGTCACAAATGGGATTGTGGTGAGCTGTTGGCCAAACCAACGTCCAGCCAAAGACAAAGCCTTTATTCAGTCTACCATCTTTCACATCCCCCATTTTAGGGTTTCTCCCATTATTTTTGATCTGTAAGAAAGCACTATATTCTTTATTTTAAACAAAAACAACATAAGATTCTAGATCTTATACCAATTTCGAGTCTCATAAGTTTTTCTATTAATAAACATGTGTCAAGGAATTTCAGAATGAATAATAAGCAATCATCAAGAAAATGAAAAATGTTGGGGCTGAATCTCTTAAAGCTTCAAAATTATTTTAATTTAATTTAACCTCAATTTCTGCTCCATTTTGTTTTCTTTATTTATTTATTTTTGACAGGCAGAGTGGACAGTGAGAGAGACAGAGAGAAAGGTCTTCCTTTTGCCGTTGGTTCACCCTCCAATGGCCACGGCGGCTGGCACGCTGCTGCAGGCGCACCGCCAGGACAGAATCCGGCGCCCCGACTGGGACTAGAACCTGGTGTGCCGGTGCTGCAAGGCGAAGGATTAGCCCGTTGAGCCACGGCGCCGCCCTCCATTTTGTAACTGTTGGTTCCTAGTCCTAATATTCTGCAAAGGAAATAAAATGTGACATATACTGAGTACTTCTTGCTACTCAAAAATAATACATGGTACCTATGGACATAAACTCTGAGAGTGGAAGGAATAAGAAAATAATCCTATTGAGGGGCAACATTCTATGTCAATCTTCCTTGAATAAGAAAGACCAGAAGTGCAACAGGACAATCACCAGAGCATTCCCAAGATCATAGAAGGTATTTGGAAAAGTATCTCTTTGATGACAAGCATCATGCCTAGCAGTGACTCCATTATTTAGCTGACCAACAATGCAGGCAAAGAAATCTCAATTTGGACTCACTACTCAAACATCACACCAAGGTAAAGATTTTACCTAGGTATAAGGATGAAACTTGAGAACATTTAAAATGGAAAGAAAAACGGCTGGAGGCAAATATTTCACAAAGGGGCACATCTGAATTCAACAAACCTGTCCCCAAAGAGGTACTTATTTTATAGGATTACTGTTTTTGTGGACAGGCTAAAAAAGAAGTCTTTCCATTTTGGTCTTGATGTTTACAGAACTGAACATTCTATACTACCTCCACCTGCTCGTGCCTTCTGTCGCACTCTCATTAGAAGGCAAAGGTATTTTAAAGCTGCTATTGCTCAAAACCCAGTCTCTAGACTTTTCAATTCATTATACAGACAAAAGAGACAGACACCCAATGTGCAGCCCTGCAATGTCATAGCAGTCATACAGTAGAGAACAATGGTTAACGGCCTCAAGACCACATCTCTCGGGGATCTGGGGACTGGCATTGCTGTCCTCAGCAGAGAAATATGAAAACTGGGGTTCATCTGAAATTTACCCAATGCCTCATCATCACCAAGTAGAAAAGTCAAGACTAAGGCTGAAGTGTTCCCTAGAGCCCACTGTGTCATGATGCCTCTTAACACCTGCACTGCTTAAAATTGTGCTTTGTCTCTTTGGTCTGAACGAATGATACAATGGAAACAAAGAAAATAATTTTACTTTGATTGAAGACCAAATAGTACTTAACGGGAAGACATAACTGTCATGTATATCAAGTCTATGGAACCTCTAAACTAAACTGATATTAATCTCTTGGAGTCAAGGGACAATGAAACATGTGAGAGATTCAAACTATTCAATCCCCTGACCTGTAATCCAGTCAAGAAGTGGGACCCTGGTTAATAAGTCCACAGGCATATCTTTAATGCCAAACTTAAGCAAAATTCAAAGAATCTCTCTTCCCAATGAAAAACATAGAGAAAAACTTTACTACTGAATTAAAACAGTAATGGTTATTTTGCATCCCATTTATCTTTAATAATAGATGATCCTTTCCCCTGCCTATATTCTCAACTACCTGAATCATGCCATGACAGTTCAATAGGGATGGAGAAACTTCTGGCCAAAATGGGATCTGGCTCCCAGAATTTCATCAAGTCTTGGCACATTGACTAAAATTAAGTGTCTTTGGGCTGCACCTAATCTCCCACGTTAAGAATCACCAAGGGGCCGGCACCATGGTGTAGCAGGTAAAGTACCGCCTACAGTGCCAGCATCCCAGATGGGTGCTGGTTCGAGTCCCAGCTGTTCCATTTCCAATCCAGCTCTCTGTTATGGCCTGGGAAAGGAGTAAAGGATGGCTCAAGTCCTTGGGCCCCTGCACCCACATGGGAGACCTGGAAGAAGCTCCTGGCCCCTGGCTTCCAATCGGCATAGCTCCAGCCGTTGCGGCCATCTGGGGAGTAAACCAGCAGATGGAAGAATCTTTCTCTCTGCCTCTCTATAACTCTGCCTTTCAAATAAATAAATAAATAAATAAATCTTTTTAAAAAAATCATCAAACACAATTGTGTGTACATATTAGAAGGAAAAAGGTTTTCTCTACCCCTCCCCTCCACCCTTGCCCAGACAGTATGCACTGTAGTCTGAGTGTTCAAGGGTGACATGGCCAGTTCTTGGTACTAAGTCCCCTGGAGATGATTTTGGGAAAGAGGATATCTGACACTGGAAGGGCATGTCCCTAGCCCTTGCTGCTCCATGGTGCCAGCTCAGCTCTGAATGAGAGCAATCAAAGACTGTGGGCGTGGGAACTAGCCTTTGGCTCTGCCAAGTACCACCAAAGGAACTGGGGAAAGACTGGTGGCTGGAGCCATGCGCTTACTGCACGATCAGGATGCTCTAGACAGACTGGTAGGAAGTCAAGCCAGAGACGGAAATGACAAGGTTCTAGGCAACACAGATGTGCAGAGGTTTGGCTTTGGTTGCTGCCGCACTCAAAAGATTAGATGAAGCAAGGCACAGGCCTCGCAGGTGAGATGTGCACAGCAAGCCTCCTTTTGCCACACAAGACTCTCTCATGACTATCCTTTCTCCACCTCCCTTTGTCAACACAGGGAAGTCTCTGTTATCTGCACATCAAAAAAATTTCAGGGAAAAATGCATCTGTACTGAACATTCACATTTTTTCTTGTTATCATTCCCTAGACAATACTGTATAACAACTATTTACAGAGCATTCATATTGTATTAGGTATACCCAGTAATCTAGAGATGATTTAAACAATACATGAATATATGCTTAAGTTATATTCAAATATTATGCCATTTTATATGAAGATTGGAACATTTGCAGAGTTTGGTATCTGCAGAGGTCTTGGAACCCATTTCTCGTGGATGCTGAGGGATGACTGTGTGCCTATTTTCTATTCTGTTTAATTTCTGGCCATAATTTAGAATTGAGACACATTTTGTCTATTACATGAAAGTGTGAACCTTAATCTTAATTTCGAAAACTGTTAAATTGAAAATGACATATTTTTCTCTTATAAAACTAAACTGTGTGGAGCAGGTGTTTAGCCTAGCAGTTAAGATATCTGTATCCCACATTAGAGTACCTGGGTTCAGTTTCTGACTCCAATTTCCTGCTAACATAAACCCAGGGGGACAGCAGGTGACGGCTCAAGTAGGTGAGTCCCTGCCAGTTAGACCTGGGTTGAGTTCCCAGCTCCTGGATTCAGCCCTGACTCAGCCCTGCCAATGCAGTTGAGGAGTTGACCAGAAGGAGACAATGTTCCTTGCCTGTTTCTCCATGTGTGTGTTTCTGCCTCTCAGACAAGCAAACTGTGAATCAAATACTCTAAGTTGGCAATCCCAACATAAACTCCCAACTCCCTTCTCTTCTTTCTGTTTCCACCATAGACGCCATAGAAGCTATTATGTGCATCCCCCACTTCCAACTTATCCAGCCAGAGGTGGCCATGGGTTATGGGAGAGCGCTGAGGACAGCGAGGTGGAAATTGCATTCCTAACTCACCCACTCTCTCCTTTCTGTATCAAACCCAAACCTGACATCTAAAACTGTGACAGTCCTCTTGAGACAATGCAGGGAAGGACAAGGAATCACAAAGCTGCCAGTCCTGATGTCACTGAGCTGAAAACCAATTCTAGCAGTGGCCTCTTGCAGCATGGACAAAATTATTTTCATACCAATACTAACTACATTTCCTAGTACTTCCAAGCAAATCCATCTTTAAGTGATAAAAACAGTTTTCTACTCTCAGGTGAATGTGAGATTATTTATTTCCTTTTACGGTGAGTAACTTCCTATTTGAGAAATCTTCCCCAGGTATTTAGATGATCTGTCACTTTTGGCCACAGTTTAAGTACTGCAGTATCACCTTTTCTGTGGCTTTAGTTACAAATGATCAACTTCAGTCCAAAAATGTTAAATAAAAAAATCCCAGAAGGACCCTATTCATAAGTTTTAAATGCATACCATTCTGAGTAAACTGATGAAATTTCACACCACCCCTCTTCTTCCCATCCTAGGTATCAATAACTCTTTGGTCCACATATCCACACTGTATGTGGTACTCACCCATTAATCACTTAACAGTCTTATAAGGTATCAGATCAACTTGCTGTATTACAGGGCTTGTGTTCAAGTAACACTTTATTAAATAACGATTCCAAAACACAACAGTAACGATGCTCGCAATTCAGATCCACCAAAGAGAAGACATGAAATGCTTCCTCTAAATGAAAAGGTGAAAGTTTTTGACTTGATACGGAAGCTATGATCTATAGTTGGAGAAATATCACATTCATGTAACTTTTACCTTAGTATGATTATTCTGCTTCATTATCAGTTGTTGTTGATCTCTTACTATTCCCAATTGTATAAATTAAACTTTGTTATGGTATGTGTATGTGTATTTATAGGACTCAGTAATATCTGTGGTTGCAGGCATTACCTGGGGTCCTTGGAACCCATCCCCTGAGGAAAAGTTCAACAAATACAGCATTTTTCGGATTAACAGTTCTTCTACATTTTACAACTGGCTTAGTAGAAAGTATTTGACTAATGACAATGAGTAGGCGGCAGAATGGGAAGGAAACACAACCAGTGAAAGAAGAACAGAGAGGCTCCCTGACTGGACAACAGGAAACAGTTATCTTATCTGAACACTGGGAACATGCAACTTCTTTCCAATGGCCTTGAAAAGTGCTCAACTTCTGATTTTACTTATCTCTTCTTATAAATAAGATAATTGGTGGTGTGTATATTAAAAACTGAAATGGACCACATTGTAACTTGCCTCATTTCCCAGCCAAAGAACAGGATCAGCACAAGACCATAGCAATACAGATGAAAATCTGGGTTTCTATAAGAATGGCTCTGGTTTAGGGTGTTCTTGCATGACTTTAATTTTTTTTAATATTTATTTTATTTTTATTTGGAAGGCAGAGTTACACAGAGAGGGAGAGACAGAGAGATTCATCCATCCACTGGTTCACTCCCCAGATGGCCAGGAGCCAAGAGCTTCATCCAGGTCTCTCATGTGGGTGCAGGTGCCTAAGCACTTGGGTCATCTTCTGCTACTTTCCCAGGCTCATTAGCAAGGAACTGGATCTGAAGTGAAGCAGCCAGGACTTGAACCGTTTATATGGGATGCCGGCACTGAAGGCAGAGGCTTTACCACTGTGTCACAGCACTGGCCTCCTTTCCTGACTTTAATAGATGAGCTTTGCATTCAGGATTTAAGTCCTACACAAGGGCACTTCAAATGGAAAATGGAATTAAAAGGTAAGTTTGTTTTAGGGTAAAAAATTTTTTGAATCTAGGCATAGCTTTTCATGATGTGCCTTTTCATGAACTTTTAAAAAACCTTACATATGCAAGGGCACAAATTTTTCTTTTTATTTACTTATTTATTTATTTGAGCCACAGAGAGAGGTAGAGATGGAGACAGAGAGATCTTCCATCATTGGTTCACTCCCCAGACGGCCGCAACAGCCAGAGCTGAGCTGATCCTAAGCTAGGAGGCAGAAGCTTCTTCTGGGTCTCCCATGCTTTCCCAGGCATATTAGCAGGGAGCTGGATTGGGAGTGGAAAAGCCGAGACTTTAAACAGTGCATTGCAGACCAGAGTTTTAACCTGCTGCGCCAGTGACAGCCCCAATTTTTCTTATGATAAACTGAATGGCGTTGTCCATGAACTTTTTAAAAGTCCCCTTGTGAAACTAATTCCCTGATTCACACATGTATTAAACCATTCAATGGCATGTGTTGATGTCCAACAACTCTACGCCTAGCAGTGGGCTATATAAATACTTCTCCTCCTTGAGATTCAACTTAATGAGGCATTATTTGATCCCTGATCAACCCAGATCCTTAACAACAGTTCTGGAATGACTTGAGGTATAACAGAAACATCTATTTGAATCAGGCTTTAAATAATTACATTTTGAAAACACATCACTAGCAAAGTGAGGTGCCAGCGTCCCATATGGGGACTTGTTCAAGCCCTGGCTGCTCCACTTCCCATCCAGCTCTCTGCTGTGGCCTGGGAAAGCAGTGGAAGATGGCCCAAGTCCTTGGGCCCTGCACCCATATGGGGGATCAAGAAGAAGCTCCTGGCTCCTGGCTTCAGTTCGGCATAGCTCCGGCTATCGTGTCCATCTGGGGAGTGAACCAAAGGATGGGAGAGCTTTTTCTCTGTCTCTCCCTCTCTCGCTGTCTGTAGCTCTCTCTCGCAACAAGAAAGACAGAAAGACAGAAAAAAAGACAGACAGAAAGAAAGAAGCAATACATTTCAGAAGATAAAACACAGTATAAGGATAAAATGGCAAATCTAAAAGACCAGTTGGACCACTGAAGGAGAAAGCTATCTCAGAGGGCCTCTAAAAGGCTATTCCTCACTCAATTTAAAGATGTGAAAATGAGGGGCAGGCATTTGTCACAGCAGTTACCGAGCAACTTGGGGCACCGTGAGTTTGAGTCACAGCTCTGATTTCGATTCCAACATCCTCCTCACGCACACCCTGGGATATGGCAGGTGCTGGTTCAAATGCTTGGGTCCCTGCCACCCAGGTGAGAGACCCACACTGAGTTCCAAGCTTCAGCCTGGCTCAGCTGTGGCCACTGCAGGCAACTGGGGACTAAACCAGCAGAGGAGGGAGCTCTCCCTGTCTCTCTGAATGTGTCTGTCTGTCTGTCTCCCTTGATGTCTCTCTGCCTTCTATATTAAAAAAAAGGAAAGAAAAGAAAAGAAAAGAAAAGAAAAGAAAAGAAAAGAAAAGAAAAGAAAAGAAAAGAAAAGAAAAGAAAAGAAAAGAAAAATCCACAAAAATATGTCATAAAATAAAAAGCTTTGAAAACAAGCTAGCTGCCCTAAGCAGCCACAGGCAGTTGCAGGAAAACAGTAAAAAATTCTACTGCCTCCCAGCCTTAACAATCAGGATGACTAAAATCCCTTGTGATGGCACTCAAGACAGTCATATTTGTTACTATTTCAGGAAGACATTTTAAGCTTAATGTATTAAAATATGAGAACTCCCAAAAAAGTAAAATCAAGTAAGTCCATTATTAGAGATTTCTTGTCTCGGAAATTGCTTAACACCACAAAACTGGCCCCCACGATACTATTCGGAGAATCTGAATAACCAGAAAAGTGCTTTGAAAAAAGAGCTCTGAATGTCCCTCGCTGGGGGAACTGCCACTGTGCATCACTAACTTCTGAGCATTTCCAACACGAACTAAAATGTCCAGAGCTGACATCTATATTCACAGCCCCACTTTGACGAAGTTCCTAGAATATGATTTGGCCTCTAGAACTTTCGAACATCAAATGTTTGTTGTTTTCACACAGGTTTTGCTCTTCTGGCATTTACTTTCTTGCATGGAAAAACCATCTGACAAGAGGTCAAATAAAATTCATCCACACTTTGCCAAAAATGATTTTTTCTTTGTGGTTCAGCTTTTCCTTTGAACATTAGGACTTCCAAAAGCAGTTTTCCAAGTAAGAACTGATTCACTGGATATTTTTCAATTTTACAATGAGAAGAAAAACTCTCTGCATTAGCATCTACTCGAGTTTGCTGTTTTACAAGAACTCCGTGGCACTCGCCTCTGCCACTGGGATTTGAAAACACTCACAACACTTCACCTTTATGCTGGGCTAAACTCAGGGTAGCCATAAACACGCTGAAGTAATGCAAACCTAAATATTCCTGCTAGGCAAACGGAGCAGTGGAACCGAATTATAATGAGCTAGCAGCTGTCACAATATGACCACAGTAACCAAATCAAAATATCAACCGCTAACCCAGATGAGATTCAAAGGTCATCCCATAAGCCAGCAGCTTTCTTCAGTTCTGCCTGAAACCTCAATCTAATCCTGCAGTGAAATGTTCCACTGAGCTAGTTGAGAAACCAGTTACTCTATGGTGGTAAATTATTTAGGAGGGCTAGAACCAAATACCACAGAAAGGAAACTCAACCATTCGCAACAGGACCTCTAAAAACTTAGCAGCTGATGTTGAACTAAGCTGCACCCAACTGTACAAAAGTAACACTTTTCACATCCTTCAGTTACCAACCCATGTATATAATCTCACTGGGCAATGTGCTCACTTACCCTCAAACAATCTGGGTTTCAATTAAGACTCCTGAACACTAGAAGGGAAATGCATGCTTTGATTCTCCTTGGATCAAAGAGTTTTAGATAGAAAATATATTGTCTACCATTGTAAAAATATTTGGACAATTAGCTACAAAGGTTTAATGCTTGGCAAAGAAAAAAAATGTCTAAAAAAATCCACACTCTTTGCATATATTTCTTGCCAGGATTCTCAAACTTCTATGGCATATAAATAATCATTTTAAAGACATGGGGATCATTTTCATAGCTTCTCTACCCCATTAACATATTCTGATAGCTACCCAACTGACCACCTGTGAAGTTCTAATCAAAGTGTTTAAAAACAGCAGCAAACAAGTTTCCAACAGATCAAGTGTACATCATTATCATTAGTAATCATGGGTAGTCACAAAGAAGAATGATTTGTACTCTTCAGATGCGAAACAGTATACGGAATTTCAACCAAGACTGCTGGCTTGTATCTACCCACTGAAAGTCATGAGCTAGGAATCAGAGGACACAAATTGGTCAAGGCAGGAAGTCAGCACTGAAAAGTCTCAACCCCTCCAAAACCCATCTCACACCAAAACAAGAACAAAATGCCCCATCTATTTTTTTATGTAGAAATTTGCTTTTTGTTTAGTTATGCTTTTCTTTAAAGAATCAACACAATTTCAACTACTAGCTGTATAACAACTAGACAGCAATACAAAAAGAAAAATATTCTAAATCAAGGAAGTGTCATTAATTCTTTTGGCATAATATGCTCATTTGTATACACATTCATGTACCCACACGAACATATAAAGGTACACATATATGTACACACACATACATAAAGCACACATGTATGTTCATTTATATATTTTCATGTTAGAGCTTAGATACAAAATCTTATTTCTAAAAGAATACATTAGCAGATACTCTACTACTCTTATAAATTAAATCCCATTTTGCATAAATTTGAGATAGAAATAAATAAGTTGAGCTTTAGTGTTTCAGTATAAACACAAATATTATTATCACAAAAACTGCAACATTTATGCAAAACCATTCATGTGAAATCAGGAAGTTTGTAATACAGTTTTATTACCATAAGTGAATTTTTGAGCAAATATATTATCAATGCACCTATCACTTTCCTGAAATCATGTACTGCCTTAAAGAACAAAATCTATAATTGACTTAAAAAGGAGAGAATGTTGTAGTAATTTTTCTTGCCTTAAAATAACATAAAACCTTATGAAGTGACTAGTTTACCAAAAAAAAAAAAAAATCAGGTCATCTGCAGTTAATAACTCTTTCCTGTAAAATTAGTGTCACTTACTTCTGTAGCAGACGCCTAATTCACTCACAGGCTTGATTGATTTGACAATAGAGAATCTGCTCCAATAAAGTGGTTGATTTATTTCTGATACTATAGCTTTTACCCTAACGTGACATCATGGCAGCATTAAAGTCTTTGAAATGTAAAGAAACCCTTTGTAGTTTAAATCAAAGCCAACTAAATAGTCTAAGGGTAGATTGTTTTCAAAAACTTACAGTAAAGTCTAATGCCTTCTTTTGGCAGACAGCAAGACCCACAAAGGTCATCACAGAGAATATGGGTTTGGACACAAAGAACAGTTTGGAACACAGCCTATATTCTATGAGTTCAAACCACTGGCTACATTACTAGATCTTACTTGGTCTACATCTATAAATTGGTTGCCCTGAATTTCCCCAGAACAGCTTATCTTTTCTTTGTGAAGGTGCAACGTAACACCAAACATGGCTCATCTTAGAAGTAGTTTCATTTTAAATAAACAGCAGCTTGGGCAAAATCAATGAGAATCTTTGTTCCCAGAATCTAGCCCCGAGATACTCAAGCCATGGAGATATTGGGGGATGTGAGAAATTACAGCAGTGGGAAGACTTTTCAACCAACATCACAGTATCACAGTCAGTGCTCTCAAAATATTTTCTAATTCTTCTTGAAACTAAAAATGTAAGGTATTTCATACTTGTTTCAATGTTTCTTTCTCCCTTTTCCTTTTTTTTTTTTTTTTGCACACTGCACAGTGGCCTCTCGCTCTGAGGGCGACTTCCCTGACCCGAGTCTGACACTGCACGGTTAATGTCAGATAAACCATTTAGCCCAGGCACAATTCTTTTCTGTGCAAAAATCTGCTTGAGGTGGAAAATGTAGCAGTTTGTAAACAATAAAGAGCCATGTTTCAGACCAGACAGCTTATCTAACAGAGAAGTCCTTTCATTGGGAGCAGTGGGTGGGAGCCTCGTGGACATAGCAGCATTTCCTTTCACAATGCAGGAGACTGTCTTGGCCTCCATATTTAAGAGTTTAATGGGAAGGAGGGCAGACGGGATAAAAGGGCAAGGCTGACATGGATTTTCAGCTTAAACAACGACTAAGTGAAAAGAATCAGCTTTCTCTGCTCTAGACTGTCAGCCTCCTTATATTTTAAATAGTATTTGGATTGAGGAACTAATTTGGTTTGTAAAGCAGGTGCCAACAGTGAAATGTGGAAAAGAGCAATCGTTTAATATGTGTGTATTGTGTGGTAAATTCTGCAATATTCATTTATCAAGAGTAAACTTTTTTACATATATTATATAAACTTCTAAATATGAGTAGTAATTTATTCTAATTTACCTACTTTAGATCACTAGAAGGTAATTTAAGGATCTTCTAAGGCAGTCTGTATATTCTTTAGCTACTACTTCTCAAGACTATCATTTTCAAATTAATCTTTATTCTATTTAATGAAGTTGCATGACGAACAGAAGTAAAGGTGTTAGAATCAAAATCAGTACTACTCACATTGAAGAGTACAGTCATTCTTTAATATCTCAATTGACAATCTAGTAATCTCTGCATATCCTGAAAACAGGAAACCTGATGCACCTCACTACCGACAATTATTAAAGACAAATAATTCTTGTTTTAGTTACAAAGTTAAAACACAAACATAAAATTTAATGTTCTGCAGTCAAAAAGCATACAAAAATAACAACAATCTACAATAAAACTTCAATGTTCTCATAGTTGGGATGATGCTCAAAGGCACAGCATAGGATGTTACCTATCAAAAGTAACTGCAAAAATGAGTATTTATTTCCACTATTCACTGTTAAATACCTGAAACTTCTTTAGAAGGATTTGATAGTGATTTTTTAAAAAAAAACTGGAGTTTTTCACACTATCTACACCTTAAATAACTAATACTGCTTCCAAGGTGTAAAAATCAGAACGTTCTTCAGAAGAATTTGCAATTATGGTTTCAGAACGATATAATTATTGCCATGAGTTTTCCTTGGAGTGTTGTCCAACAGCTTTTGTCAGTTTAATGTCATTTATCGAAAAATCTGCGATGGAATTTAGCCAGGTTGAGAGATTTATATTGTTAAGAACTCATATTTACTCTAAAAAAAAATCACTTTTTCAATCAAACTAAAGTAACCAGCTATTAGGACCTTTTAAGCCGTTATGAATTGCCTTTTCATTGCTCACATTACTAGTGTTATACAAGCATCCCTCTAGGGTAGTCAAAAGCAGAAAAATAAGCTAAGGATGCCCTTCGGTATGATACAAATTCACTGATAGCCTCAAACTATTTTTTACATAGCTTGCTTTCATGACACAAGATCATTAGCACTAAAGGTCACACTCTGTTCAACACAACCAGATTTTACAATTCAACTTGAATGCACTACTCTGATTCAAGCACACTAAGCCCATTAATACTATTTATTTCTATTACCCCATTAATAAAACTTCACAGCTAACTGCAAGTAAATATCACTGCCAACCAAGAGGTCCCATGCTATTTTTATTTTAAACAATCACCACGTTGCCTTCATCAACCTTAACTTACACAACTACTTTTGCAGCACTGAAGTTGGAACAGTGCTTTCTATCGAAGGAAGACAAAATTTCCATGCAGATACAGTATCACAGAAATTATTTAATCCCACATGGCTGGAATGCTTAGTCCTTATGAATCATATGCTACTGATATTTTCCTACTGTTTAAGTAGCTAAAAATCCTAAAAACTGAACCTCTCTCTAGGGCATAATATTCCCCTCTATAGTAAAACACAGCATTCAAAACATGAATGTAAAGTTAAAAGTAATCTTACTTTGTATTCTGGAATTGACAAAAGGTGGGGAGAGATTGTCATGTGATCCAAGGTCCCTGCTGGTCATGTGGTCATAGGGAGTCCCATCTCCATAGTTCTGTAAGTAAAACAACAGTGTAAGCTTTAATTTCATATTCCTAAATTACCACACAAACATATCCCCACGATTGAAACTTCTCCCACTCAAAGAAATTGGAGCCCATTATGTCGTCCCTGGAACTATGCTATAAGGAACCTGTACCTTCACAGGTTTGGTAGCAAAAATAGTACCGAAGTCTGCAAAGTTGATATCTGCCTCATGTCTGTGAAACTGTGGGAATTACAGTAATGGGACCAATGGCATGGAGTTGGCGACATGATTAAAGGAAATAATGTGTGCAAAACACCAGATACATATAAAGTATACTGCAACTGTGAAGTTATTATTTGGTAAACCCACATTAAAGCAAGATTGTACTATAAGGGAAAACTACCTATAGCCTATAATAAATTGCTTTAAGAAGATGAAGGTAGAGACATGTAAACAAAAACATTTCATTTTACAATATTGACATTTTAATTTGTATTACAGTAAGAGTTCACTATATAATTAACAGATAAGAATATGAATGAACAGCTAAAACTTTTAGCATAAATTAGTGTCTCTGGAACTGGACAAAATATGCCACAAACAGTTTTAAAGCAATTTTTGCCAGAAATGTTACATTGTTGTAATGATCTCATTGTTTTAATGGGGATTTAAAAGCAAGTAAGAAAGAGTGAAAAATCATGTGTTTTATACAGTTCAAATTTCAGTCTACTGAAGAGCATAAAGTGACTAAAAAGGGGTGGGGCGGGGAGTCATTCTGCTCAGCTGGCTGAACTGCCCATAAAGTCTAAGTCAAATTTACTTAGAGGTATCAGTTGGCATGTTAGCCAAAGGGCAGAGTCTGCCTGCACAAAAACGAGGCATGCTGCAGGAGCATGAAAAGGCGCATCACCAGAGGATGGCGGGAACCGAAGGACAAACAACCCTGGTTTCAATCACCTTTCTTTATGTATAAAATTAACTGGGATGATATTGTAATCTAATTCTGCCAATACGTCCATACATAAAAATACGTCACATTTTAAATATCCATCATGGGCTTCACACTCACGAATTCTAAGCCAGGCACTGCACAGTACTAACTGTTATTAAGTGTCCTCATCCTAGATAGTATACAAATCACTTAATATACATGATCTAATTTAATCCTCAGTGCAGTGCTGCAAGGGAGAAGATAATATCACCACTTTAGGATGAGAGAAGAGAGACTTGCCAAGGTTGTCTGGGTACAGTCTGCCACTAATAACCAGACTCATGCAAATTCCCCGAATTTAGAAAACACAAGTTACAATATGTGCTGATTCAAAATTATTTACTACTCTGGTCCTAAATATCTTGCCTAAATAAATGGCAAGATAGTCCAAGTAAACTAAATTTAGAAGTCAGTCAGGATGATTCTAAATGGACCTTGTTCATTGTGCAAACACAATTAAAAGCACTAAATGGAAGAAATTACTTTGTATACTTGGTTTAACACACGAGGTATGATGCTGAAATATATACAATACAATTGTGTATAAGAATAAAAATTAAGTGAACTGAATGAACAATAGAGGGAAGTTCAGTCATCTCCACTTGCTGTCAAAAGGAAAGGATTTATCTCTGCAAGTGCAGACTGTAACATGAGGAGGAGGGAAGATTTCCTCAGCCCATCCATATCATGCATTAGAGTGTCACACTCAACAGCTGGTGGAAGGGCTCCACAACGTTGCTGGGAAGCTTAGAAATCCTGCTGTACCCTGCAGGCTACACAGAGGATCACCCTGCCAAGGACAGGTGGAAATGTTCAACGACGGCTTCATTTCAACAGCTTGATTCCCTTCTCTGCCTTTTGAGATGAAATGGAGACCTTCCTCCAGTGCAAATATATAGGCAAATGGTACCCTCCCCGCAGAATGCTTCGCCTCCATAGCCGGTCAGGTGTGGGGGCGTGATTAATTTTATTACATACACTAAGTCTACTTTTGTTTTAGGACATTGTAAGTGAAAGGCCTCAGAATGATTCGGTTAATGACGATAAAATCATGCATAGTTAAATTGGAAGAAACATAGAAGATCCTCTGAATCAACTTCTTTAGTTTACAAAGGAGGAAAATGAGGCTCAAAGAGGTGACATGACATGCTCAAGGTCATACACATACAAAACACACAATGCCTAACCTCACTCCATGGTCTTTCCATTACACCCAGAGGAACAATTAACATATTGAAGGAAACCATGAGAAACGGCAGCAAAAATGTGAAACCAAATAAATTAATGAATCTACCAGTTGGAAAGATGTTTACAAAAAAGTAAACCAACTAAATTTATGACATGGATTTTACTGATAGAATTCAGCCGTCTATTTACACCCCTATGTTATAGGTATATTAGCATTTTTTAAGTTGTTCCATCTACAACAAATAACTTTCCATAACATTGAAACAGTAACTGGCAAAGTAAGGGCAATAACTTAATAAAGGATTTTTCTTCTGAGCCAAAGTAGAACCAAGAGTCAAATTCAGTAACACCATGACATAAGAGAAACTGTCGAAGACTAGACACTGATTCAAAAAGGAACGCGTGCGTGTGAGTGTGTGCATGTGTGTGTGTGATTGTGTGTGAGTGTCTCTGAAACTCACCTTCAGTTTGTCAATTTCCCTACGTGGGATGTCTGCGTATGGGAACAGAGATTAGATATACTTACCCTGGATGGGCTTGGATGTCCTCCGTTCCCCCAGGACCCTGAGCTACTTCTGTCTTCTACATCTAAGGGACAAGAGAAAAGTTCTTTAGGCTTTCTGGCAATAATTCTTTCCTTTTGTATATGCACTTTTAAATTAATGTTTCAAATTAATCTCCTGTTGCCTTTAATTAAGAACCAGGCACAGGGCTACCATGATGATAGTGGCTTCTGACCCATCTACTTAAATTAACTCATTTAAATTCACAGCAGAAATGAACTGGACCCTCAGGAACCTGAGGTATGCACATAAAAATTACTTCCATCCTTCACAGCGCTTGATAGCCTCAATTTCTAGAGACATGAAAACACACTGCAAGTTTTATTCAAATCTTTGAGACCAAATAAGTTGAAAAGCACAGAACATAACCTAATGTAAAAGGAAAATTGAATTAAGGTAAATATGCATATTAACACTAACACTTCCAGTATTGTTGCCATAATGCCCTTGGATACTTTCTGTCCTTTAGCCAAGGTTTACTATACATGCATAACAGACATATAACAGAAAATAGAAGACAAAAAAAAAAAAAAAAAACACAGCAGTCAGGAGTCCACCTCCACCAGCGTATTACAGGTTTTTTAATTGAGTTTCTTAGGTTAAGACAACACAGTCTCTTTGATTTGTTTTCTTCAAACTAGATATACCAGTTGGCCTTCAGTCCTTAATCTGGGCTTTGAGATGTGGAAATGAAAGTTGTTATTAAGTTACAAAGCAATGTTTTATTTTGATAAATCATGGTGAAGAGCTCAGCAAGAGTGACTGGAAAGTGAGAGTCTAAACTCTGTCCCAGCAAAGCCCTACAGCTGACCAGCCTACAGAATGTTCCATCCGTGCTTCAAATAGTGAACACTCGGTATGGAGAGTGTAACCGCTACGTTACCATTTTAACTGCCTGAAGCACAGCAGTGTTTTAACGATCAGTCACTCTATATTTAGGAATAGCTTTGAGATTTTTGATGAAAGCCCTTTGTAAGCATAAAAAGTTTCCCCATTATGTTACTTTGATAGCAGACAGTCATCACAAACATCCTTTGACAGAGCTGGAGGAGGAAGTGTGAAACACTGGTTCAGGAGACATAATCCCATTTATTGTGTTTCCTAACATTTCAGTAGTACTGTTTATTCTCTTAATGCTCTTCTGTCATTCCTTTTATTACTGCTATTTTATTATCAGCAGAAGTAATCACAGCATAATTAATTGATTGATTTTTGGATACAGTGGAGTACATGGTGTTTTGGAGTATCTGAAGAGATGGAAGAACAACAGCAACTTAATGCCACTGAACCTGAACGCATTCTCTCTAACAGTATCTCGATGCTTCGAAAGATAATGCAACTGCAAACAGATGTCCCCCATGGACACTTAAAATCAGAGCACTGTGAACTTTAAGGCATTTCAAGAAAGCTCTCGAGACTACAGCCAGCCTGAAGAAACGATGTAAAAGCTTCCCAAACCTGCCGTTTAACAACCCAACACACTGGCCTACCCTGTATATGCTGAGTACAAGTACACAAAGTTACTTACAACCTTTTAGGAGCCTCACATGAGTAAGCCTTAGCCTATATGGTTCTCTTAATTCTTAAACAGAAAACAAATATTTTCAGCCAAAAACAAAAACTATATAAACAACCACAGCAAATTTTCCAAAGTCTGATCCATCCTAAAAAAAAAAAAATGGATGTGGGAGGCAGTAACTGGATGGGCATCATGTCGCAGCAGGTTAAGCTACCACTTGGGACAACCACATCCATTATCCAACAAATTGGGAAAACTGACGACTCCACTTCCAACCAAGCCTCCTGCTAATGCGCCTAGGAGGCAGAAGCTGATGGCTCAAGTGCTTAGGTCTTTTCCACCCACACAGGAGACCCAAACTGAGTTCCAAGCTGGATTCCATTTGGCCCAGCCCTGGCTCTTACAGGCATGTGGGGAGTGAACCAGAAGATACTGAATTTTTTTTAAAGATTTATTTATTTATTTGAAAGAGTTACAGAGAGAGATGGAGAGGCAGAAAGAGAGAGAGAGAGAAATCCTCCATCTGCTAGTTCACTCCCCAGATGGCTATAACAGCTGGAGCTGCGCTGATAGGAAGCCAGGAGCTTCCTCCAGTCTCCCACGCTGGCGCGGGAACCCAAGGACTTGGGCCATCTTCCACTGCTTTCCCAGGCCGCAGCAGAGATCTGGATCGGAAGTGGAGCAGCCAGGACTTGAACCGGTGCCCACATGGGATGCTGGCACAGCATGTGGCGGCTTTACCCACCACACCATAGCGCTGGCCCCAGGAGATTTTATCTTTTCAGTTTCAGAAGATCCTAAACATGAGAAGTAGGCAGAGTCTTGGAGGAAAGGCAACCATTCCACCAGGCCAGTGATTCTCCACTGGGGATACTTTTGTCCTCACCCCCACAGGACATTTGGCAATGTCTAGATATATTTTGTTGTTGTTGCTAACAACTTGGCAAAGTGGCAGGGGATGCTACTGACATCTTACAGATAATAGCTGAGGACTTTGCAAAGCATCTGTGGATATATAGAACTGCCCCCTCATCAAAAAATGTTCTGGTCCCAAAGGCCATTTTTGCTGAGGTTGGGAAGTCCTACCTAGAGCAAAGAGCAAGAATGGATTTGTTGAAAATATGTACTAGAATTTGATTTATAATTTAGCAAGAAGTCTTCCCAAATACAAAATATCATGTATTTTAACCCAGACTTGAGCTGGAATGTTTCATGAGATCATACCCATCTTCTGTCCACTGAATAAGGGAAAAATGATGGTCAACCAGGCAGCCTGCTAATTAGCAAGCAGATAAAACACATCAAAACTTGAGTATTCCCAACTGGGCAATTTCAAAAGCGAGCAATCCACTAATTAAAAATGCTGGGAGTCGAGCTTTTTCCAAACAGGTTAAATACTGGCTGTGTTCCTTCACAAATAGATTCTCAACCAATCGGGTCTGACTGCTCTTTACACATCCTTTTTTGTTTTCATCTTTCTCATTTCCTGACCTCACACTGCTGCACCTTCCTTTCTGCTTCCTCCCTTCTAAACTGCTCTCTGTTTTTTTTTGTTTTGCTCTGCCCTGGCCTCCTGCTAGGTCCAGAGGATGAGGACAAATCACTAACTCCTCAAACCCAATAAATAAAACAACCATATGAATTACAATTTTATTTCATCTTGGGCGGGGAGGAGGGAAGGTGTCCATATAAAAGCTGGTCATGTATCCATGGCAAGAAGACACAACGCTACAGCATGAATACTGGTAATCCACAACTCAGGCAAACATGTTACATCTCAGTCATTTGTTCCCATCTTCCCTGCCTCAGAGCCTCAACAGACTGCCAGTTGGTCAGCAAGCATTCCCTCAGTCAGTATTCCAGAGCATCAGAAAGGGTGACCACCTGCATCTCCATCGCCTGATGCACTCACTGCAAAATCAGCCTTGGCGGGCTTGTCTCAGACCTACTGAGTCTGGAACTCTGGGGGTGGGGCCGAGAGAGCCGTGTTGTAAACAAGGTTGCCAGATAATCTTCATGCACACAGGAGTGTGAGAACAGCAAGATTACTCTGCTACTGCAAATACAAATCACCGGCTGCAGTGGCCTGCCTCACTCCCTATCTAAAAAATCCTGTGTGGGTTGCCGGTTTCAGAAGCAGTCAGTCCTTACTCCCATGATATCGGCATCCCAGGGATCTCTGCCCAGACTCACTTTTTAGGTAAACCCTGCACATGGTCTGCACTTGGCCACTCCCGGTTCCTGGCTACTGCATCTGATACTGTAACTCTTCAATACTGCAGTGGTTTTGTGTCTGCTATTCCCTCTCCTGAACTGTCACTCACTTTCCAAAACACAGCAGCAGCTCACGTTTGTGAGCTTAAATATGTGTTACAGTCACATTTAAGCATCTACATGCCCTAATCATATCCTGGCTTTCTACATGTGAAAACTGAGTCTCAGATGGGATAGAAAATCTGCCCAAGCTGCTGGTGTCAATAAAGGGACACAAATCCAAGACCTGGGATGCCGAAGCCTGTGAGTGCTCTTGCCCAACCCCTATCTGCTTCCTCCTAAAAACCTTCTCTCTCTCTACAACCAGCGGGAATGTTCCTCATCCTTTCTCCCTGGGTAGGGTGAATGAGATTATTTGGAAGTTCATACCCACTCTTATGTCCACCTAAAAGTACAGACTCATTCACAACACAAAATACATAAAATAAATATATGAAGGAATCAAGAGACTAGAAAATAAAAAGAAGAACCATGAAGCCAGAAGTACGCAGAGTTTACACAAATGTACAGTGATGAATGGGATATTTGCTAGAGTAGTAAAAATTATGGAAGCAGTTAAGTGGGCAAAGCAAAGACTGAGATAAGACTGACGGTGACCATCAGACAAATACCGCACAAATTATTTAGGAGAAATATAACTAATGCTGGAATTGATAAATGGAAATGTGTATAGAGATCCCAACATAGAATGGGACATTAATTCCCACAGCACCAATGGTAACCACAATGGGGAAGTTTGTGAGGCTAGCTGAATGAATGGCTCACTGAATACAAAGGAAATTTATTGTACACAAATCGGTATACATGCAGCTATAAAGGTGGGGTATACTATGGTACATGCTTTTTAAAGAAAGAAATGGGCCATCTCTCAACATCTTGTGCAGCATACAACAGTGGGTGGGTTCATTAGTTCCTTACTGAGATGAATTCAAATGGCAAAAGGTGAAAGGCATACATTTAGGCATAAGAAGCATTTACACCTAGATGGTGAGACAAACTACACAGAAAAAGATGAGTGGAAAAACGGGAATCATGAAGAACCGCCCCAGAAGAAGCCACCAAAGACTTGGTTCTCCACTCTCCCTAATTCTGCTGCTGTGTGCTCTGGGAAAAAAAAAAAAAAAAAAAAAAACAGAAAATCCCCTGGCAGAAAGAAGAAAAGGAAAAAAAAAAATAGTAAGTGGGTGATAGAAATTATACTCCCTGAAGAATAAGATAATTTCAACTGTCCAAGATTTTCCTAATTTCTTATTTTACCCTAAACAAGGGTACACCTGGTAACTTTCAAGGGCTTCACAGTTACCCTGGGAGGC
Organism: Sylvilagus floridanus; assembly: GCA_949820135.1. Lineage (NCBI taxonomy): Eukaryota > Metazoa > Chordata > Mammalia > Lagomorpha > Leporidae > Sylvilagus > Sylvilagus floridanus. The sequence goes on from OX463226.1 coordinate 104,183,271, forward strand.
AACCCCTAGGAGCCACAGCTTTTCATTAGAGCTGGTCAGTTCTGCGGAAGTAGCCTCTAAAATGTCTGACATTTCAGTGCCAAAGCCAGAGAGTTAGTTTGGGCAGAACTGGGACCAAATACTCCATTTTGAGGAAAGATGTGAACATGCATTTCTTAATTTTGCATCCAAATGATTAAACTTAGGATTTGATTACGAAAATCTCTGTACACAGCAATTTGGAAACCATCAGTCAGGCCATACAAGTTAGAAAACCCAGCGCCACAATTTGGGATGGCGCCCCGGATTTCAGCGGGGACATTGTACCGTCCAGCTCTATAGTCTGAGCGAGACACTGGCCTCTTTGAACTTATTTTTGTGGGCTGTAAAACAACTGCGTTTGTCTTCCATTCTTGGAAATAGGGCAGGCTATATATTTGGACAAGTCTCCCACAGAAAACTAAAAATGATGGATAACATTTTTTTTAAATCTTCTCTACAATACTAATGAGCTGACGATATAGTGAGGAAGGATCAAGCCAAAATCAAAGTGAAAGGCTGGAATCATGGAGAAAGAACAGACAGTTTTGCCTTGAGGACATTCACCAACCAGAAAATTCAATAGCCTCTAGGGTGGAGGAGCACAAAAGTGAAAACACAGGACTCCACCCAAAGGTGCTATCCAACAGGAGATCAGGAGTTGACAGTATCTGCAACCTTGAGGAATTTCTGTTACAGTAAATGGGTTATTAACACTTGTAAAACACTTAGGGAAGAACCTGGGCCATAGTAAATACTCAATAACCAATCCCTACCTAAATGCCTAATCTGCTTAGATCCTCTAAGATCCACAGGAAAAACAGAAAATTGTGATTTAGTCAAGGAAATCCGAGGCCAACATTTTTTGATTCCCAGTTCTGCTACATAGGTCAGAAACTTAAAAAAAGAGAGAGAGATTTTATTTATTTATTTGAAAGACAAAAATACACAGAGAGAGAAGCAGGGGTGGGGGTGTTGAGACTGATTTTCCATCCGCTGATTCACTCCCCAAATGGCTACAACAGCCAGGGCTGGGCCAGGCTGAAGTCAGGAGCCAGGAGCCAGGAACTTCTTCCAGGTCTCCCAGGTGGGTAAGGAGGCCAAGTATTTCGGCCATTTCCACTGCTTTCCCAGGTGCATTATCAGGGAGCTGGACCAGAAGTGGAGCAGCCAGTGCCCATATTGGATGCCAGCACTACAGGAACGGGCTTCACCTTCTAAGCCACAGCATCGGCCCAAAGGTCAGAAACTTGTAAATACTCTCCTGGATCTTGGAAACTCCCAAAGCTGACATTACACAAATTCCACCTTCTCCATGAATCTCTACACACATGCACAATGAGAATTCAATAAGCATTCAAATTGTCAGGAACTTAGTTTACCCACAGAATATCTTTCTTGTATCACAATATTATAGATAATTGCTACATATGCTATAAAAATGAAGTATTGTCAAAAGTTGTGTATGCTGGCCAGTGGCCCAAGCTAAGAATTAAATGTTGAGTGAGTTTAATCTTGATTTGTAACAAACAGGTTGTGAGAGTTACCTACACTGGTTTGAGGCAGAGCTGTGCATCCATTCTTTCCATACTTTGAGCCTAGAACAGGCCATACATCCAGGACTCTAGAGTATCAGGAAGTCAAACAACCACAATGGTATTTTGCATTGCTCTCTGAGCTTACAAATTCCTGCATTTGTAGAAATATATTGATTTGCTCTTGAAAACTTCTACATATTCAAAATGCATCTGGAGACTGAGGGTAAGTTTTTCCAGGAGAGAAATATAAACCATTCTGAACACATCGAAGTCTACACTGCCTCAAATCCTTCTCCCTGCAACAACAGACACTGTTAAATATCCTCCACACCATTATGGAGACTCACAGACTGCGTACATCTGTGGCTCCTACTAATTTCCTAGTCCAGGAAGAACCCTTGGCTGAGCCCTCCACACAAACTGAGATGGCATATGCTCTCCGTCAGTGCCAGATGAATGTAGAGTTCAAAATATTTCATCAGCAAAGAGCGTGTTAAGGATGTGCGCATTTTCATTAGCACCCAGTGTAATAAGAGCTGTAAGTAGAGTAATATGAAGTCAAACTTGAGTACTAACACAGACATAGGAAGAGTTGAAGAGCTTCAGATATTGACAGGCCAATGATCACACACACCATGATCATGGCTTTCTGTTTTCTACTGTGCGGTGTTTCAGAATGAGCGAGTGGTCTGAGCACCTCCCAAATACGGCTGAGCAAGGGATGATGGTTGAGGCAATTTGTCCCACAGAGAGTCTAAGATGCATCCAATGGAAAGGATGCACAGCTGGACTTCCCACTGCCAGATCACTGCTGGCAACTCTGGCTCCCTCAGAGTTACTGGATTCCTGTGTCAGATAAACCTGAAACTTAGTAAACACACAACGACCACACACACAGTAAATGTGGATCTACATAGTTGGAAAAGATGTCCAGAGTGAAATTATTTCAATATTTTACACTTCCTTAACCTCCAACCTAAATTTCCATTAATATGTCCTCTGAACAGTTTAAAACAATATTACTTTCACCAAGCTCAAAATAAATTATTTTTCATAAATGAACATAATTTAAATTGAACTTTAAATTTTCATAAATGAACACTAAATGGCCTCAAATACTTAAAATGCAGAGTTAATTCCATTGTGTGGTATTATAAAATAGGAAAAAGCATTTCGACATAATATGAAATGCAGATCATATGAAGATAACAAAAACAAAGTTAAGCACCTAGTTACTATATTATAAATATGTCAGTGATATTCCTCATCCTGAAACCCAGAAAGCTTTTTGAGAACTCAAGGCAGTAGACAGATATGAAACTGAAACAAAAGTAACCTTGAAGCCTCCATTACATACCACTCCCTATAATGTGCTGGTGTCAGTGATAGCTAACGTGAATGATACCCTTGAATAATTAATGTGAAATACAGAGGAGAGGGGTGCTATTTAGCAACCATCTAAACATTTGGGACCGGCTAGCCAGGGTCTTCCTCTTGAAGGCAATTTAGTCCTTTCAGGATCCCATCTTTCTGAGAATGAGCCCAGAAATAAGAACAGCCGTGAACAAGTAAGAATAGAAAAACATCAAGTGTATATATGCCTCCTTTAAGTCTATGACATGTGACCAGTCCAAAAACTCTCAATAAAATTGTTCTTCCAAAGATAATGCTCTTGGAGAGTACACTTACTCAAATCAGATGAATATAACAATTGGAAGTAGGCTGCCTAGCTGAAGACTTTGAAAACAAACAAACAAAAAAACCCAAGTACCATCTAACTCCACCTTTACACATATAAGCCTTAAAGTACCTAAAATAAACATGAAAACACCATGGGGATGTTTTTCACCAGGTGCTCAGTACCTTTGTATGCTACAAATATGCATCCCAAAGTGTGAAAAACCAAAGGTAGTTAGCTGTAGAAGACAGAATCTGAAATGGAGGAATAACTTTAGGAATACAACTCACTTTCTAATAGAACAGAACATGTAACTTGTCCATGCAAGTACGTTTTTTTTACGTTGCAAAATCCATAGTAATGTAATGATTAAAGAACTACAAACTGACATTTAAAATGCCTACTTGGTAAATAATTTATTAAATTTATTCTAATGGGGGTAAAAAGAGCTAAATGACACATGCAACAGCTTTATCTTTCCTTCTTTTCTCCCCTGCACCTCTTTACTCCCTGGTGTGCCATTTGTGAGGTTCTGAGAAAGGGAGGCTGGCTTAATTGAAATATTTGTAGGATGTAATTGCTCTGTGTAACCATAATGGTCCACTTCTCCCAAACGGCATTCTCTACCCTTGCTTTTTACTTTTTCTTCTATTTCTTTTTATACTTTAACAAAATCCACTTCTGTTTCTTCTGTTCTCATCTCCTCTCACCCCCATTCCAGATGCTTGACTAATACTGCTAAAGCCAAGTTTTAAGTAGTCAAAAATCATCCCTAAAATTCCATTTTCTAGCGTAGGCAAAGTTAGCTTAAAATAATCATTCCCATAAACTGATTTTCATTTGACCATTTCAGCCTCGCAATCCTTCCACCTGTGTCTAATACTACATCCTAAGACCTGGCAATGACAACCAATCAATCTTACATGTTGTCTTCAGGGGTCATGTCTAAGTTTTAGGCCAATTTTCCCTGTATTTGGGCTCAAATGTGCAAACCATACTATATTACTCTGCAAAACATCAATGAGAAGGCTTAATTAAGTAACACTGACAGATAAATCCATTTCTTTCGCAGTAATCAAATCAAAGCAGGTTGACATAACACAGGAACTTAATACAGTTATTCCCTTGTAATTGGAAAAAGGCCCTTTACTTCTCATTAAAGCAATCTTCTGGGTATTGGCATAATAAGAAGGCTCAGAGCTTTAATACTGCCCTATAAAAGTCTCAAGATACAGACCCCTTAAGCAAACACACCAGATTATCTAATTCCTGAATCACAGCACAACATGTTATTCCTACTGTTTGAAACTACTAATTCTTTATCTCTGTTACAATTAAAAAGAGGTAAATCAGTATCACACACATACAACGGAAATCCTGCAAAAATGCATAAACTGCTTACAATTTTGTAGATCTCTACATGTACTGAAGGGAAACAGTCCATTAAAACATGAATTTGAATTCACTTTACAAATGTGAAACTGTAATAGCTCGGATCAGGAGGCAATCTCTTTACTCCATGTGCTCAATACACAATCTTTGGCCTAAATTTACAGCCTGATATTTAATCATAATGTATAACTTTGTTCATCAGAATTGTGAAAGAATAGAAGTTTAAGAACAGCACTGAGTATTTCTGGTATATACAGACAGTGAGTCATCTGGTCAACTAGCTACCCTGACTAAGCAGAAACACCATAAAAGAAATGCAGCAACATTATGCCACGTTCATATTTCATGCCACGTTCATACAGTTATCACCAGCAGGAAATTGACCACTGATACTTTTAGCCAATCCATGACCGGCATTTCAGTTTGCCATTTTTCCCCTTTGGTACAAGATTTACACCATGGATGCTCATTGCGTTTGTCACATTTCTTTCACCTATTTTAATTACAAACAATTCCTGAGTCCTTCTTTTTCATGCTTTTGGAATTTATAAAGAATACAAGCCAGTTGCATTACAGAACGCTTCTCCATCGGAGTCGATCCGAGGCTTTCTTGTTAGCACAAGAGTGGCCATGTGTCATCCCCAGGCTATCATAGGCAGAACAGCAGGATTGCAAGTTGGTCTGCTCTTCATTTGTTATGCTAATCTGCATCACCTGGCCAAGGTGGTGTGTAAATTCTTTATTGTATGAGTCTAATTTCCCCCTGTTCAACTAATTAAACCTGATATTTAATTACACGTTTATCCTATATACAAATGTATGAAGTGAAAAGTAAAAGTTCCCTCAATCCCAACTCTCTCTACCCTCACATCAGGGATCACCTGTAACAACTTCCAGATTCCCCTGGTCTGTGATAACTGGTTTTCACACAACCACAGAAATGTAGGGCAATCCCTGCAAAACTTGACTAAGACTTCTGTTCTATCTGAATTCAGCCAAGAAGACATGATTGAGCAACCGATTTGTGAAATAATGCAACACATAAAAAAACAAGTTAAATAACTGGTTGTGGAATGAGGCTCTCCTAACAGGCTATTTGTAGCCTCTTCTCGGCAACAATCTATAAACCATCGCCTGACAAGGAGACCAGCACAGCAGCAGCACTTCCCAGCGAAATTCAGATGAAGAGATAAGCACAGTTATAACACACACAGAAAACTCACACAGGGGCTTCGCTGGCCACTAAGAGGAAAGGAAAGTGGGAAACATCTAAAATTTTTAGGAGGGCGATAACTGACACACGAATAGGAATACACTCCCACATTTAGAGCTGAGGTATCCAGCTGAAGAAGCCACTGGAACAAAGCATAGCCATGGAAGACGAGGAGAGAAACGTTACCACTGGATAGAATATGGGTACAGTATGCAGTGTTAACTTCATTAATATAGGTTAATACAGGGTAGATATGGCCCCTTTAATCTCTGGATAAAAACCCTTGTATTTGTGTAAATTGAACAGTGCTACTGTATTTCAATTCTGACTTACAAAGGCTTTGAAAATCTTCACAATGTCATGTCAGTCAAATAGCTGGGTAAACACTGGCAAAGGGGAGCCAAGTGTCTGTGCGTGTGTGTGTGTGTGTGTGTGTGCAAACACAGATACAATATACACACTTGAATTACCTAACAGTCTTTTGCCAATAATAATTATATTTAAAACAGTACCCATAGGGTGCAACTTGTTCAACTGATGACTTTATTTTTGATCAGTCAGAAAATTGTGTCTGGTGCTTTAAGAGTTTTCCATTTTATCTCACAATTACATAAGCACACTTCTTGAGTATGTCCTCTACTTTTCAGAACAGTTTTACATACATTTCTCTTAGATGATGTGTCTGGAGTCATTTAAGATATGAAACTGGGATCAAGAGAAGTTACATATATCCATATGAACAGACTAAAATTATTTTTCGAAAGAGTGAAAAAATCAAAAGAAAAAGAAATTGGTAGATATCCTATATGAGAGAGGCCATGTCCCATAAGACTTACTTTCATCCTTTCATGTTGTTGCTGTTACCTCTTTAATTCTCACAGGATTGAAAAAGGAAGAAGAAGAAGAAGAAAGAAAGAAAGAAAAAGCTTGCTAAAGATCCTCAGAGCATTTGCTAAAAGAAGGCAAGAATTGGGTATGAACAATGATTGAGTTTTCAAACCTAGCAATATGCATTTATACTTGATAGGCCACAATGCAGGCCTAGCAATATGCATTTTTAAATTATGTCAGCAATGAAAACAACATTCTAATCTCCACTCTGCACTGCCCTGTGTCCCACACATCAGGTCCCCAAGATGGCATGAGTTTGGCATCAATTTGGGAAAGGCCCTGGCCTGTGATGGCAGGTTAGAGGTCAGGTCTGCCATGACAGAAATGGACATGGCTTCCCCAAACCATGCTGCTCCTCTTACTTTCACTTTCAAGTGCTTTCAATCAGGTTTATAACTCAAGGAGGGAAAGCACGTCTGCGTTAATTTCCTAGTCCAGCCTTTGGGGGTAGGGACTGAAGCAGATGAGAAAGCATCAACTGATATTTTCTTAGTTTAATCACATCAAACACATGGGAATAAGCCTCTTGTGGTCTAGCAGGGCTGCAACTCTGATGCCTCCTGCTTCCTGCAGATCTGACAACCAAGGGAACCTGGTCAGAAGGAGGTGGGCTGCTCTGAGGTGCTGGTAGTGCAGACGCAGTACGTGGAGAGGTCGAAAGCTCTAAGTTTTCCACAGGAATGGAAGAAATGTTAGGTCCACAGGAGATAGGAGCAAAGACTTGAAGAATGACAATAACCAGGCATCTTGAAAGCAAGCAGCAGAGAAAGGGTGCAGGGGACGCCAGAGCTGTCAGTGGAGAATAATGATTTATCTGATGAGATTAGAAGAAAGTTTGATGAGAAAAGATGCCTTCTTTACATAGCAAAGATTGCAACGTGACTTTTAAGATTTTGTTGTAGGAAAAAACAGCACTTGCCAAATGCGGTCTGTAACAGCACAGGCTAGCTGTGAGTGATACAGTGGGAAAATGGCCACTGAGCCAGATTTTATTTGATTTGTGCTGATGATTTTTATTAGAATACATGGATCATTGCTTCAACCTTTCCATGTAAAACCAAATCAAATTCAAAAACTCACACATCAGTCACCTAACCTTATGTCATTCCTTCTGCTTTACTCAAGTTGAGCCACATTTCAGCTGATCTGTCCTCGATCAACTGTGCAGCTACTCAAAACTGTTGGGACAAATTCTTAGAGGCAAGTGGGATACAAAAGAAACCACAAAATCTGTAGTTACAAATAAGAAAGCCAAGGAAAAGAAATTCCGGAAGCTTCATAAATAACAGAAGGAGATCAAAACAATATATAACCAATGCAATATATAACCATTGCATCAAATGCACCTCCTCCAGCTTTTTTTTTTTAAAGATTTATTTATTTATTTGATAGACAGGTGACAGAGAGAAAGGGAATGACAGACACACACACACACACACACACACACACACAGATATCTTCCATCTACTGGTCCCACTCCCCAAATGGCTGCAATGGCCAAGCAAAGCCAGGAGCCAGGAACTCCACTCTAGTCTCTGACATGGGCGGCAGGGACCCAAGTAGTTGGGCTGTCGTCATCTGCTGCCTTCCCAGGCATATTAGCAGGAAGATGGACCGAAGTCACAGCAGCCAGGACTGAAACCAACACTGAGACATGGGATGATGGTGTCAGAAGCAGCAGCTTAACAGACTGCACCAACACCCAGCCTTCCTCCAGCTTTTTGAAAACCGCCTGTAATTCCAGGCACTGTAGAAGACTCTGCAAAATTGTTCAGAAACCAGAGAAAGGCCACAATTATGTGGCATAAGAAGATGTCAACTGCCATAATTAGTTTTACAAACTAACATGTGAAGGTGAAAATTCTGAATATTAAATATTGTGGAAAAGACTTTGTTATTTGCAAGAACTGCTCCATTAAAAGGGATAGAATTTCATTATAGGAAATATGGCAACGGGTTTCCAAAGAGAAAGTGCCTGTACCCCATCTCTCATTATCCATTCAGTTTTCCCAATTTTGCATTAGCATTTTTCCCTTTTTTCCTCCGAAACACTGCAGTTTTCGGTTTAAGTGTGTAAGCAATAATGAGTGTTTAAATAGCCATTTCTGGTCAACTAATCACTCCATCTTCAGGATTTTCTGCAGTGTCCCATGCAAATCTTGAGATTCCCATTATTATCTTCTCATTAGAGAAGCCAAACAGTTTTCCCAGTTCCACACCACCAGCAGGCCTCAATCCAGTGTCAGCGAGAGGCTGTCATGTGCCACATGCTGCACTACCTCTGAACCCAGCAGTCACCGAATTCTCTGGCCTTTGCTGTACCCTGTAGCTGTGACCATGCTCTTTCTCCATCTCTAGCCGCCCAACCACTAGGAAGTCTGTGTCTCCTACTTTCCCTGCAGTCAGGTGGGACCACGGGACTAAGATTTGGCCAATAGAATGTGAGAAATATTGCTTGCCTTTTCCGGGCCTGCTCCCTAAAACTTCCCATGGAATCTTCCTTGCACGCTCTCCTCTTTGATCAGTCCCACAGGACTACCCAGTGAATCCCCCTGAGGCTGGGATGGACCGCACAGAGCAGGGCCACCACCACTGCCCTGTGTCACCAGAGGGCAAGCGCCCTTTTCAGTGTTATGCGACTGAAGTCTAGGGCTGTTTGTTCCAGCAATTAGCATACCCTGACTAATGCATCTTCTAAAACAGACTTCCGTGAGCTCTGGCGCTATGATTCTATCTTCCAACTAAAGCAAACATACGCAGTTAGAGCTGGCACCAGCTTGCGCTGCGAAGCAGAGGAAACTGGTCTTTGAACTATCCTTTCAGACTTGTTTTCCCCTCTTAGCATTTCCTCCCTCTGAGCACCAAATGTTCCCAGGCTGCTGAACCTCGTCTGTCTCAAGAAAATAAACCCCAAACACTCATTATCCATTCTTTCTGTCAACCGTTACCTTTTGAACGCCACTCATGGTGGTGTGGAGAGCTGCTTGCTACTTATACAATGCTGGAGAATTCTTTTAACACCTCAGATTGGATGCATCCTCATCTGTGAAATGGGATTGGCTGTCTCCACCCTCCAATACTACTGTGATGATTACTGACAACTTAGGAAAAATGTCACCGTGTCCCCAAAATGGGGTAACTCCTATATTTATATAGTTACTCTTGTTATCATAGCACGCTATTTGACATAGCAAATGAATATAAAATAGAATCCCTTCTCTTTGAAATATAAAATGTAGATTGGGAGAAAAACCACACCTCAAAAGGTTGTATTTGGGGGCTGGCACTGTGGCATAGTAAGTTAAGCTTCCGCCTGGGCGCTGGCATCCCACTTGAGTGCCAGTTCGAGTCCCGGCTGCCCAACTTCCGATCCAGCTCTCTGCTGCTGGCCTGGGAAAGCAGTGGAGGACGGCCCAAGTGCTTGGGCCCCCACACCCACATGGGAGATCCAAAAAAGGCTCCTGGCTTCAGATCCGCCCAGCTTCAACCATTGTGGCTATTTGAGAAGTGAATCAGTAGATAGAAGATACCTTTCTCTCTCTCTCTCTCCCTCCTTCTCTCCCTCTCTTTGTAACTTTGCCTCTCAAATAAATAATGTTTTTAAAAAATAGGTTGTATTTGATTATTTTTAAAATGTTCCATGATTTATGAGAATAGAGAATTATATATGCTAGACTACACACTTACAAATTACTGGTCACATATGATACACTGATGTCCTATTTCAAATGGGCCTAACAAAAAGGCTCACATTCAACCTAAAGGAATGAACCACTACACCTCAGCATCCTCTATATCACCCAGTTTAAGACGCAACTGTTCCCAGTCTCTCTGTGGATCCAGTAACAGATTTTGTAGCAACAATGGCACAGACGTCACTAAAATCAAGCCCTAATGTAAGAGCGAATGGAAGGAAGGACTGACTGACTTTTGCTTTAAAAAAAATGTGAAAACAAAATACCTACATTTTCCCAAGACACAACTAACCTAGCAATGGGAAGGAGAGCAATGGCATCTGGTGAGTGCTCCTGGAATCCTAGCTATCCCTCTGTGATTCCCTGGTCAACGCCACAACACACGGAAAACTAAGGGGCGGCAGAGGCACAAGCGTTTACGCCACGGAAATTGGCAAACACCGCAAATCCGACCTGTTCTTGTCTTTGAAGAGGAGGTTTTTAAACATGTACCACCACAGCACTGAAAACAATAATTCCCCGTGAGGCATTTTTTTCTCAAATTGCTTCACTTAATTCTCACAGCCACTGTGCAGGTAGTTGTACCATCCTCATTTCACAGATGAAATATCAGGCCTCAAAATGTTAAGTGATTGGCAAAGGATCCTGTTGCTTGTGTTCTCTGCACTAACACCCAGGCTGCTTACCAAAGGGAAGGATGCCTGAATTTCTTCTTCTCGACATACAAACAGGCATTCCCATTAACACAGAAAGCCACCTATCCCTCAAAACCATCTCCTTCCAAGCAGTCTTTCTCCCAACTTTTTCCAGTCTTCTTCATCGTGATCCTCTATTTACCAAAGTCTCCTTAATCAACACATAATTCCATTTCTTAGTATCCTTCCTTCTACACATGCAGTCCAACATTTCATACACACATCCTTCCAAGAATAAGCTATTACAATGTCCCAAGAAATAGACTTGTGCTTAAAGGCTGGGATAAGTTATGAACTATCTTTAAAGCAACAACTCCTCATGCACTGTCCTCACCAAACTGTTCTATCTTGGACTGAGATAAAGACAGTTCAGGGATTAAGTCTGGGCAAAAGGGGAGCTGGGCTACCTCTTAGCTTCAGAAGTGTTTTCTGTTAACTCAGTAATGACAGCTGTCAACAAATGAGGTCAGGCCTGGACACGTGACTGGGGACTGGGAGAAGGAGGAAGCTTCCACAGGTCTCAGCAGACATTTACGCCAAGGGTGATTTTCAGTGGCAATTGGTGCTTGCCACCCTGGTAGTGCAACATCACTCCTTTTCTGCCTGACCAAAGCTTGGCCATTTCACAAGACCCAGAGCCTTCCAGAAATAGAAAAACAAATGTGAAAAGGCACTGAAGCATAAGAGAGCATCCCCCCATGCAGGGCCTGGCCAGGAGCACAATGAGCGTTGAAAATAAGGTACAGAAGTCAGTGGTGGACGACGGCGAAATGCTGGATCTGGGTGGGGCCAGAAGACACAGCCTTGTACACAGCACCACAAAATTTACTATCTGTTCTAGACACGTTGGGTGGTTACCAGAATATAAAAGCAACAGGTTCACATTTGCATGCTAGAAATATTACAGTGGCAATGGTGGATTGTTAAACAATCTGTAGGCAGAGACAAATCAGTGTACAAAAAGTTACTATCACTTTGACGACAGACAAGATAGAACTACATAAACAAAGCTAAACAACTAACATAATGAGCAAAATGAAGAGGAACAGAGTAATCAGGATTTATTCCCTGGATTTTGGCTAATGGACACTGGTAAACATTTAGAAATCAGTTAGTTTTAGTTTTTTAAGCATATTTTAGACAGTTTGTGTTCTAAGTATCCTTTTATCAGCCAAACATAAAATCTAGTAAAGTAACTTAGTATGTGGGTCTGTAGCTCAGGATACATACAGATTAAGGTAACTTCAGTTGCAATCTAACCTAAAATCCCCTACAGCACTGGTCAAGTCCTGGCTATTCCACTTCTGATCCAGCTCCCTGCTAAGAAAGCAGTGGAAGAAGCCCAAGTCCTTGGGCTCTGCACCCATGTGGGAGATCCGGATGAATCTCCTGGCTCTTAGCTTCAACCTGGACCAATCAAGCTGTTCATTTGAAGAATGAACCATTAAAGGGAAAAAAATATCTCTCTCTCTCAAATAAATAAATAAATCTTTTAAAATAAATAAATAAAATTCACTTATACAGACAACCTACTGGTCCAGACAGGTGGAAAATTCAGAGGAAAGGTAGGCTTTAGGGTTGACAAATCCAATAGAGGCACCACATTAACAAGAACAAAAGTCCTTTCCATCCCTCCACACATCCTCTTCCAAGTCAACTTCATCCTACACAAAGCTGGCTTCTTTCATGGACATAGGATTTCTAAGTCTACATACTTCCTCATCACTTTCAATGGTGGAGAGTTCAATCTCCTCAATCAGAAAATGCCTCCCAAACATTGTTCTGATAGTGATCAGCATGAAACCAATCCCTAAGACCAGAGAATATCATGCAAGGATTTGCTTAGGCCTGGATGTGTCACGTTAATCACTGTGGTGAGGCAGAGAGAATGACCAGACTGAGTTACTCCAACAACAACCCAATCCACCCACCTGGGAATGTAGTGATCCCACACTAACAACCTGGATGGCACACACTGGGGAAGGAGTGAAGAAAGTATCAGTAAGGCACTCACAATTGGAGAGAGAGCCCCAAGACCCACTGGTACATTAGTAAGAAGTACACAGTGTGCCATCAAAGAGGTCTCTGTGAACAGACATCCAAACCCCCTCCTTCAAACGTTTCAAAGCCTTCCCTTTGGTGTCCAGATAAGAGCAACACTCACTGCAGACGTCAAGGCCATCTTGGTAAGGTCCACACACCCGCATTTTCCTGCCTCCATGTAATGTGATCCCCATGACAATGCTCAAGTACATTGCTGGCCCTCATGCTGCAGGACTTGAACATGTGTTTGCTCAAACAAAACCTTTACCTGCTCCCATCACTCCACATCTCCACCATGCATGTTCCTTCTGCGTAACCCTAGCTGGAGCAGCACTTCCTCTCGGCAGCTTCTGTCCCCCTGACTAGCAAGAAAGGTCCTCCTCCGTCACACTTCTTCTCCTTCTCCTTCACCAGACTTGTCTAAGACATAAATGTGCATCTGTATGATTCTCAAGAAATTCCTCTTTTCTTTGCAGTGAGCTGTGCGAGGACATGGACTGTATCTGGTTTGTTCCTTCCTACCCCAGGGCCCAGCACGGGGTGAGGCAGGGTCAAGGTGCTCGGTGCAGTCTCAGTTAACCACGCAGCTGCAACTACAGTGCCTCAAATGGACTGGGCAAAAAGGAAAGATCAAAAAATGACAGCAGAATTCCTAAAGTTATAAAGCATCCCACAGTGCTCTTGTACCTTTAAAAGAGTAACTTAACATGATGGAAACTCATGAGTTTCCACCTTGTCTGTCCACTACTAACCAAACAAATTAAACACAACACATTTAAACAGTCACTTGTTTCACAAGCATGCAAAGATGGATTAAGATTCACTAAGAAAGATGCAGGTCAGAACTCTAACACACTGAAATACTTGCCACTCATGTGACCAGATGGATGTAATGTATAAGTCACAAGCTCAGTGATTTCTACAATAAAATCAAGTTACAGTCAGACTTCACGTATGTCTTCTCCCTCGACAGAAATCACCTGCTATATGGACGTTGTAAAGGGAAATATTTGTCTCTTTATGATCACTTCCATGGGCACCCCACTGACTTGATACATATTAAATAACCATCGGCCTCAGGACAGAGGAGAAAACAATTGTTACTCCCAGAGCAAAAGAGCTTTCTGTAATCAGGTGACAGTGAGACAGAAAGTGGGTGAGAGGTTCTGTTACCTGGACAGCAGTTACAACTCAGTATTATTTTTAAACCTTTCCACTGCAACTTCCCTACTGATGAACAAGAACACCATTAATATTTAAAGTTCTGCTTCAATTATAATCATCAGAACCACAGTAACAATAATAAACATCCTAGGGCAGCTTACTGCTTTCAATTTTTCAGAGCACATTCATGCACAATTTTTCATCTTCCTTTACCATTTAATACACCAGAGACATTCAGGAGTCGGTCCGAGTCCTCAAAGATGAGTGGAGGAGAAGAACCCATTACTTCTCTCAATCTCTCCAAATTTTCCCTCATCAATTTTCTCATGCTATGAAGGAGAAGGTGGTCTCCAGAAGTTAGAACTCCAAATTTGGCATAGAGAAAGTTATCTTTCCCCATACAGATCAAGCATTCAGAATCTCAATTTCCTAATTAGCAGGGCTTTTCCTCTGGGTTAAATACACCCCATAGGAAAAGGCTTCTGTTTAGTACTGAGAAACATTTTTAATTTGATTTTGTGTACTTTTCCCCTTCATCTACACAGAAACAAAAATATCTTTCAGCTGAAGTTGCCTATGACAGATGACGGTATGTACCACCTTGTATGCTATACCTGAAAATTTCAAAGCCAAGAATATAATACATAACTGAACTTAATAATAATTGACTCACCTATGAGGAAAAGTGCAATTATAAATAATAGATAGTCTAGGCAAATTCTACAGTTCAGTCCAACTTAAAATAATCTCACCTTTCTCTCTTTCTTAAAAATTTTCATTTATTTATTTGAAGGCAGAGAGACAAAGAGAGTGCAAGAGGTCTACCATCTGCTGGTTCATCTTATTAGCAGAAAGCTGAATTCTGAACAAGCCAGGACTCAAACCCAGGTAATTCTCAAATGAGATGCAGTTGTCACAGGCAGCGTTTTAACAACTAGGCTGAAAGCTCCACGCCCGCTTTTAACTGTGCGTGACAGAAGAACCCAGAATTAAACTGAGGAGGAGCAATGGACACCAATCTCCATGTGGATAGAACTTCTATTATAAAATTTAACTCCTGGGCCCAGTGCTATGGAATCCTGGGTTACGCTATCACCTGCAATGCCAGCATCCCATATGGCCACTGGTTAAATTCTGGCTGCCCCACTTCTGATCCAGCTCCCTGCTAACGTGCCCAGGAAAAGCAGTGGAAGATGGCACAAGTGCTTGGGCCCCTGCACCCACATGGAAGACTTGGATGAAGCTCCTGGCTCCTAGCTTTGGCCTGGCCCAGGCCCAGCCATTGAAGCCATTTGGGATTGAACCAACAGATGGAAGAATTCTCTCTCTCTCCCTCTCTCTCTCTCTCTAACTACACCTTTCAAACAAAATTAAAAAAAAAAAAAAACTCCCATAGACTATAAGCACTTGAGTGTTCCCTGTGTGTTGTGGTAGTGAAAATAACAGAGATGTAAATAGATTAAAAAATACAACCACATGGCAGGCATTGTGGCCCACTGGATTAAGTAACATCTTGGGACACCCACACTCCGTATCAGAATGTCTGATAAAGTCCTGGCTGCTCGACTTCTGATCCAGCTTCCTGCTAATGTGCATCCTGGGAAGCAGCAAGTGATGCATCAAATACTTGGGTCCCTGGCACCCATGTGGGAGACAGGGAGGTCCAGGTTCTTAGCTCTACCGTGATCTGGCCATCACAGACATTTAGGGAGTGAACCAATGGATGGAATCATTCTCTCTCTCTCCCCCCCTCTCTGTCTTTCAAATAAAATGAAAATAAGTAATGTTTTTTAAAATGAGCTCTGGGAAATAAAGGTACATCTTCCACTGGGTCACTGGGAAAGGCGTCCACTCCAAGACAAGAGACACATCGGGAGAAGGACCTCTGGGCTTCTCTGAAGGTTTTGTTGTTGAATGTGAAGCACAGATGCAAAGCGCATCTCCATATCACTCCTAGGATGAAAACATCTGAACAAGTTGTGTTATATAATGCATTTCCCCATGTTTAGTTCAATCTAATCAGGGTTTTCTTTAGCTGCTGCTGAAACATTCTAAAATAAACACAAAATTCCTCCTCTCCATTACCCCAGCAATAGGCTGGTGAACTTAATTTTCTCTAAGGGTCTTTAACAGCAAAAACTCCAAATCTGAGGAATTCTGGAACTCAACACTTCATCTACTCAAAGGCCATCATCTCTTGGCCAATCATATTTGCCTAATCCCACAGCACCATCATGTTCAGGACGTGCATGGGCCTTGCATGCTGCATAATTCCCCACTTCATTCTACTCTGATCCATACACATACCTCTCTGGAACCTGTGGCCCCCTCACAAATATCAATCAGCCAGCAGTTACCTCATGAGAACTTAGCACAATTCAAAGCTAATAGCCCCAGCCCCAAAGGGTACCTAAAATGTACTTCCTCCATAACAGTATCAGTCCTGCACATTTGCTACATCCATGGCCTAAAGACTACATTACAAAATTTGACTCATGGGTTGATTTACATGCGTTTTTCTGAGAAGAGCATCTATAGCTTGCATTACTTTTTCAAAACACTCGCCAGCTAGGAAGGTTAAGGACTTCATTCTAGATCAGCTGTATTTCACTCCAGATCAACAAACCACCCTGTCTAGTTGGACAACCAGTCATTATTGTAGCAGAAGTGAGAGCAGAGGATGTGTTCCCCAGATCTTCATATTACTTGCTTGAGGCAAACCATCTTTAAGGATTAATAATTCTGAAGTTTTGCAGTAATTTTAACTAAATAAAATTTTGTGACATCTCCTGGGAACTGAAAGGCCATTTTTCAACAGAAAGACCCAATTTGAAGGCCCAATTCAACAGAAGAAAAAAAAAAACAAGCCTCATTACTTAAAAATATGGTACATAATCTATTTATCTGTTTGTGCCTCTACAAACAAATAATGAACCCAGAGCTCAAAACCTAGTTGAAGGAGCAAAACCATGTACTTTAAAAACTAAGTAATATTAACAGAAAATTGTAAGTTAAGCTACAAATGGCAAGGAGTTGTTTACTGGAATATTTTGCAGAAGGAGATGAAGTTTCCTTGAAGCACAACTTCCAAGGAAGGGAAGAAGCACTTTAAGCACTGGAGAGTACAAGGAAGAGAATTCAAGGTGTGGCCCAAGAGCGGTTGAAATAAGGAGAGGCCAAGGCACACAGGGGCAAGCACTCACCCAACATGCTACCGAGGAATCAAGAGTGGTTTGATTTCACTGAAGAGCATGTCTAACACACAGCTGTCTTCTCCACCTGCCACGCTTAATGTCGTCTCCTTCAGCCTTTCCCAGTGTGATCCCTGCAGTCTTTACCAATGTATTCCCCTTGTTTCCTTCTTGACTGGCACCTCTCATAGAAAGGCCTAAAAACTGGAGTTTCTGGCTTCAGATCTGCTCTCACGCCAACCTACTATGAGCCACTGACAACTGTCACTGCTCCATACTCATAAACAAAACACTCAGCTACTCAGCTCACTCCTTTCTGCTTTCAAAATAAAGTTAAAACTCCTTAGGCTAGCATTTAAGGAGTTCCGGGGTCTTTTGTCTTCTTTTCTCTTACTACCAAGCACTCCACTCCCTTTTATGTTCCAGTCACATCACATGCCTCTGTAGTATCCAATATATCTAAGGTTGCCTGTCTCCTGTCCTCTCTCCTCCACCTGGGAGACAGTTCTTTTATCAATAAATGCATGCAGCATGAATAAGTGAACGAAGGATTCCGCTGAGAGAAATGTACACACACACGCAAACACACAAACACATACCAATCAATTTAATTCTATCTGCATGGTATGCAGAGACAGAGCTAAGGGTTGAGATAACAATCCCTCAAAAAGATGAAATAGAAACACAAAGTATTTAGTTGCAATTTAACCTCTTAATATTTCAGCTTTCAGGCTTTAATTATAGAGGCAGCACATCAGCACAAATACAACCTGCAAATGACTTAATAGTAGATGAATGAGTTGTCTTCTCACAGCAAACATGAACTTCAATTTGACCCTTGTTTGGACATAGTTTATATTTTTACATACACATATTCCATTATGACAAGATGAAAAATTATGATACATGTATATAGTTGTGGTAACGTAACTTCTAATATGCATCCATGTAAATGCACTTGCAAATTGTTTTCCTGTCTACAGCCTAAGTTGATGGTATTCATATATAAGGATTTTAACAATCTGTACTGTCCTTAAATACCTCTGCAGGGGCAAGCGTTGTGGCATAATGGATAAAAAAGCTGTGCCCATGAGGCCAGCATCCCACATGGGCACCTATTCCTGTCCTGGCTACTGCAGTTCCTATCCAGCTCCCTGCTAATGGTCTGGGAAAAGCAGCAGAAGATGGCCCCTGCCACCCACATGGGAGAACTGGATGAAGCTCTTGGCTCCTCGTTTCTCGTTTCGGCCTGGTTCAGTGCTGGTTATTATGTCCAATTGGGGAATGAATCAACAGAATGAAGATCTCTCTGTATATAAAAATATAATATTGGCCAATGCCGCGGCTCAATAGGCTAATCCTCCGCCTAGCGGCGCCGGCACACCGGGTTCTAGTCCTGGTCGGGGCGCCGGATTCTGTCCTGGTTGCCCCTCTTCCAGGCCAGTTCTCTGCTGTGGCCCGGGAGTGCAGTGGAGGATGGCCCAAGTGCTTGGCCCTGAACCCCATGGGAGACCAGAAGCACCTGGCTCCTGCCTTTGGATCAGCGCGATGCACCTGCAGCGGCCGCCATTGGAGGGTGAACCAACGGCAAAAGGAAGTCTTTTCTCTCTGTCTCTCTCTCTCACTATCCACTCTGCCTGTCAAAAAAAATGTAATATTATTTATCCCCAGGAGTCAACTGACAATTGACTGACAATCGTTCATGGTCTCAGCTTAAACTTGATCCCTTTAGAGATGGCCTCCTTGACAAGCCACATGAAAGAGCATCCACAGCCCCCGCTCCTTCCGTAACCATGTTCTAATCCCTTCCAATGCTCCACTGCATCACCATGTTGAATTACATATGTGTACACATCTGCATAGAGGAACACATAGACACACACGCAAATAAAGTCATTATGCCACTATGAAATCTGAGAAATATGCTTCTTGATTCTATCATTGTGTGAAGGAATGGAACACCATCCATGACAATACACTTTGTTTAAAGATTTGTTTTTATTATTTATTTGAAAGGTGGAGAGTTAGAGAGCAGGGGACAGACAGAGAGCGAAAAAGACAGAGAAACACAGGTCTTCCATCCCTGGTTCACTCCCCCAGGGGCTGCAATGGCCAGAGCTGGGCAGGTCCAAAGCCAGGGGCCAGGAGCTTCTTCCAGGTCTCCAAGTGAGTGCAGGGGCCCAAGGACTGGGCCCATCCTCTGCTGTTTTCCCAGGCACATTACAGGAAGCTGGATCAGAAGTGGAATAGCTGGGTTCTAAACTGGTGCTCACATGGGATTGCCAGCACCGCAGGCAATACCTTTACTTGCTTCACCACAATGCTGACTCCAACAATATATTCTTAGGGGACCGCTCTCGGTTATACCACCCAGCACTGACAGAAATGTCATCGTACAGTCTATGACTGTGTGTGCGCGTGTGCTGGGGTGGGGGTGGGGTGGGGTTGGCTTTCTTGTTTACTGACCCCTAGTGGGATGTAAACTTCAGAAAGACAAAGACTCTGAGTAGGCCCCCATGACCCAGAATCTAGATAAATCTAGCAAACAGCTCAGTGAACATTTGTTGAGAGGATAAGTAGGTTTATCAATCATGAAAACTCAGAACCTTTGACGTAAAACAACAAGAACCAGCATCATCAAATAAAAATCATGGAATTTGACAAAATAATTATCAATAATAAAAAGGAAGTTTTTAAATGCTGATAGAAATGTACTATTACAAAGCACAATATAATAAAGAAAAAACTTCCCCAGTATAGGCTTCATACATTTTAATTAGGCTATTATATGTTTTATTTCCCTAAAACACTGAGTGGGGGAAATCTATAAAGAAATAGACAAGGATGGGATAACAACTTGATTTGAAACATAAAAATATCCTGGAGATGAAAACTCACAAATTATTACCCCCTTTAAAATAAAAAACAGATTTGAAATGTCAAATCTGACTACCTGATATATAATTCACTACTGGCTTATCCAAGGGATTGTGTAAAAGGCTTTCTGTTCTCTTAAAAAAAAAAAAAAAAAGTAGAACCAACTGGTAGATACATACAGTGTCCTTCAATAGCCCCTGTTAAAGCCACAAATAATTGCAAAATTCGTTCAAATCAAATGGGCAATTTATTTTATGTAGTTTTGCAAAGCCTTTACAAATATCCATGGATGGCTTTGCACCCCATTTGAAAGGATTTGCTTTATAACTGCACTGGCATAAACAAACAAAACTATTCTCAATATTTATACTCATAACAAAAAACTATGTAGCTTTATATTCAGTTGTGGTCTTACTCTCTGGATTTCAATTGGCTATAGTCTAATATACAAACTAAACAGTGTTTTCAATTTAAATGTAACACACACATTCTCTCCTTGGGTGTTCATGTACCAAGCATTTTTCAAAAATTAATTCTCAGGACAAAAAAAAATCAAAGAAAAAAGTGTATATACATTTTGAAACATACCATGACCTTTTGTAATGCAGCAATGTTTAGACCAAAAGGAGTAACTGGTTTTAAAACTTCTTCCTTTGAAATTTTAGCCTCAGAAGAGATTAAAAAGCAGAGGATGGAGATAAGAAAAAGGAGTAGTGGAGAACCAGCACTGTGGTTCAGCAGGTTAAACCACTCCTGTGACCTAATATCTCATGTGGGCAAAGGTTCAAGTCCTGGCCTGCTCCACTTCCAACGCAGCTCACTGTTACTGTGCCTGGGAAATCAGTGGAAAATGGCGCAGTTGCCTGGGGCCCTGGCACCCATGTGGCAGACCTTGATGGAATTTCAGGCTCCTGGCTTCAGCCTGGCCCAGTCCCAGCATTGTGGCCACTTAGAGAGTGAACCAGCAAACAGGAGATATTCTCTCTCCCCCTACCCACCCGTGTGTGTGTGTGTGTGTGTGTGTGTGTGTGTGTGTGTCTCCTTGTTACTAATTCTGACTTCCAAATGAAATAAATCTGAAGGAAGGGAGTGAGGGAGTGAAGTAGTGGCAAGAAAAATGCCAAACAGGGAGCTGCAGGATCAAACACGGGGACATCCAGTTCCGTCTGTTCTGAGACCCTAGGTTAGGAGCCTGAGCCTGCTGGATCCAAGGTCACAATCCCAAACCCTAGGGGGGAGGAAAGGAACAGACAAGGCCAGAGGTAGGTCAAACAGGGAAACAAACTTTGGCTGTTCATGGCCTTGGTTTGCCTTGGTAATCTTTTGTTGGTCTCTTTTGTTCTTTTTAATTCACAAATACAGCTTCAGTGTAAATAAGAAAAGGCAAAGGGAGAAAAGACTCTCTTTACAAAACAAGCTTTCCAAACACACCTGTCCCTTATTAGGAGGATTCTGTGTATCTGCACCGATAGTAGAAGCAGGATTTGCTCCACAATTTCCTGTCATGTAGAAATAGGAATCCACATGGGGAGAGGACAGCACTCCCAGAGGAGTCCAGGAATCTACAATTACAAAAAAAAAATCCAGCATACTAAGATACAGGATACCTGCTTTGAAAAATACTGGGAGTCAAAGCCATAGTTTACCTAAATGCAACTGATCCTCTTCTCTGAAGCATTGTTCAAAAACATGTATTCCTCAGGCCATCTCAGAGATACTGAACCAGAACCTTCCAGATTGAATAGAAAGTCCCAAATTGTCATCATCCTCTCTGTCCACACTTTGATACCCCCTGCACCCTCCCTGCCTCTACACACACTTTCTCAGGGCAGGAAGTGAGCTACATTTCTCTCAGGTTCCTTGGGAGACACCTTGCCCACAGAGGACCAGGAGCTGCAGTCAAAGAAAGGATGATAATGTTCAGAACCTGAAGCACCAGTAGAGCATTGGGGAAGATGTCAATCACCACTCAGAGAAGAAAGTGGACCCCGGAGCACCAAGCACTCCAGAGGCGCCAGTGGAATCAATGGGTCATGGAGGGGCCCAGAGCTCAGGAGGAAAGACAATAAAAAAATAGCAGAAGGATGAAAACCAAACAAAACCCAAAAGAACCTTTCGTAAGGAAAAGGATTTTGTCATGTTCCCACAAGGCAACCTGCATCCTGCACACAAATAAAATACATCACACAAGCGGACATATTTTTCAAACAGACCCAGAGAGACTCCCAAGTTTCTTTGCAATCTCTCCCCGAGGATTCAGCAACCCTCCATGATGAGAGTCTGTTCAACAACCCGAAACCACCAACACCTAAGCACGTGTGAAATGGCCAAACGAAACGCTTCCCCCACGTCCCAGCGCCGACGTCTGATTCAATCAGGCCACATTCAAAGCAGGTGGTTCCGAAATCACGGGCGCCAAGGGTGCCAGCTCCTCCTTCTCCCACTTTACGCTGCCACGTGAAGAGTCAGAAAGAGCGGTTTCCTATCTTTCTGTGGACGAAAGTTAATACCCACGTTCTCAGTAAAAAGTATCAAGTCTGAAAATGGGCCTTCAAACAGCAGCAAGCACAAGGAAATACTGAGCAATTACAATATTCACGTTCAGAAGACTCGCAAATTCTGTCAAAGCCGGTCAAAATGGATTTCTGTGGTTGCTTGGCCTCTGTTTGGCAAGCTCCTTTAAGACAGACTTATTTATTTACATATCTATGTATTTTTCATGAATTGGACTTCAGCAACACAAAGAAAACACTGACCAGAAAAGCACCTATTTCTTTTTTTTTTAAGATTTATTTATGTATTTGAAAGTCAGAGTTACACAAAGAGAGAAAGAGAGGCAGAGAGAGAGAGAGAGAGAGACAGAGAGAGAGAGAGGTCTTCCTTCTACTGGTTCACTCCTCAACTGGCCACAACGGCAGGAGCTGCGCTGATCTGAAGCCAGGAGCCAGGAGACTCCTCCAGGTCTCCCACGCCGGTGCAGGGCCCAAGGACTTGGGCCATCCTCCACTGTTTTCCCAGGTCACAGCAGAGAGCTGGATTGGAAGAGGAGCAGCTGGGACTCAAACCAGCACCATATGGGGATGCAGGCACTGCAGGTGGCAGCTTTACATGCTATGCCACAACGCCAGCCCCCAGCACCTATTCCTGATCTCTAAGCCTTTTCCACTTATGTACTAGACCACTTGGTAAGCATGATGTATTTCACTGTGTATCTCAGTTTACTCATCTGCAGAATGTGGATACACATTGCTGCACACAGTCACTGAAATTACTAATGTACTAGACAGGGCAGAGTGACATGCACATATGAAGGGACTTCTAATGTTTATCTTAATGCAAAAAGATGCTGACACCCATGCACAGTGTTTTCCTACCTTGCACTCTGCATGAAATTTTGGAAGTCCTCTCATATGCACAGATTTTGAGGGTTTTTTTCATCTAGTTAGATTTATCTTTTATTTTAAGCCCACTTTCCACAAACTTTTTGACATATCCTCTTTACCATTTTAATGGTACTGACGCTTTTATAAGTATTACTAGTAATAATTAATCACATAAATCATTTCCTTGACAAAGATAATTTAGATATAGTCTGATCTAGAACGGAGTACAAAAATAAGCTGATTAATTTCCATAGCCTTTCTCCACAAGGACAAAGAAAGGCACACAGAGACAGGCACACAGAGATGATCTGACCACTCCACCTAGACACTCCACCTAAGTGCCTAACCTACTCGTCAATGAAAGCAAAGAAAATTCCATTTACATTGCACCATCGTTTGATGAACATCTTCAGTGTCCCATAGAAGTGCTGACATAGAAAGGGAATGACTGAGAATGCTACTTAGTTGCCGGAGATTGGAGAAACTGTCTCAACAGTATTTAGAGAAAGGTTAAGAAAAAGCAGGGTAGAAAAAAATAAGTCTTTCAAAGGATGATTTTTCATTAAACTTCAGTTGATTGGGGGGAGGGGGGACGGAAATTCCAAGCTATTAGTCTGTAGTGTTGGTTAATAGTTTTCCTTATTTTGAGAAAACAATGAAAACTAATGAGTTACATCCAGCAGCTTTAAGAAAATGAATTACTGTGCATAATTCGTAAGCCCTTACACCACATGCCTCTATGCAGTCCTTCTTTTGTTAAGGTTTCAAATTAAGGTTATTATTTATAAGAAAAAGTTGGAGACACATTAAGAGCTGTAACAATTCCCCCAGACCATCAGTGGGGAAGAGCAGTTCCATTCAAAATGAATGGAAGATGTACTCCAGGCCAAATATTTAAACAGGGTTGCAAAGGATAGACACACAGCAATCCGCACGCACCTGTCACTGCAAAATTCAACACTCACACAATCGAAAGGGCATTTGTGTTCACAAATCAAGTAATTATATCCCTAACTATCCATCTGCATATGCAATTACCCAGTCTGTTGCACAGAAAAGCAGATTTTTGCAGGTGTTTCCTTACCATCTTGCCTTCAAAATCCAGTTGCCCTTTATGTCCCCAAATCTGGGCACATACCAGTCCTCTAATTGAATCTGCGTGGCACTGTGCTGAAGATCAAGTGCTATGTTTTCACATACTGCGCTCCCATACGGAAGCTTTTGTAATCTAATCAGGCTCTTGCTCCCTATCACCACTTAACTCATGGTTTAGTGGGCTCTGCTGACACCTTGATGTTAAAGGATGTGCAGGGTGCTTCAGAACTCCTTTGATGAGTCTGTTCCTAGGTTTCTCCAACACATTCCAGTTTGCATATGTACTTTAAACCTCAGAGTCATTCTCATGTGCCAAGTAGAGAGAATGACAAAGATGGAGAAAATGAGCGTGTGTGGTTGAAGGCAGTGCATTTAATCAACAAGAAGTTTTTCTGAATTTTGGAATCACAGAAATTCAAATTACAAAATGATTTGCTATACTCAGAACCTGTTAAACGGTTGTTCTGATTGGTGCAAATTGTACGTCTGTGCAGTTGTACTTATACTTGACAAATCAATAACATCTCAGCCCCGAGGGCATCCAGGGCCGTTTCTGTTCATGTCAATCTCAGACCTAAGTTAATCTCAGACCCTGCTTTACAGAATCTGAGAACCAAACAGGACATCAGATGGCATCAAATCCAATAATCATCACAGAAACAGAAACCAATGGACTTAAGGTATTCATTCTGGAATCTTTGTGGATTTGAGAGTATTTCTAACTTTCGTTTCCTCACTGTTTTAAGCTAATGTTCATGCTCTGTCATGCAATCATTTATATGCACATTTCTTTAATTTCTTAAATTTCCCTGCATACACAGTATAAACAACAAAGAGTTTATTCAAAACAGTAGCAGTAGTTTGCAGTTCTGGGGAAGAGAAAAGTTGCTGGCTAACCTTTATCTCTCTTGCTTAAAGAAGCTTTTAAAAATACAGTTTTGCATGTTCTTTATAACAAATATTATATACAATCTTTAAAACATAACTGTGGCCAGCACCGCGGATCAACAGGCTAATCCTCCACCTGCGGCACTGGCACCCCAGGTTCTAGTCCTAGTTGGGGCGCCGGATTCTGTCCCGGTTGCCCCTCTTCCAGGCCAGCTCTCTGCTGTGGCCTGGGAGTGCAGTGGAGGATGGCCCAAGTGCTTGGGCCCTGCACCCCATGGGAGACCAGGAGAAGCACCTGGCTCCTGGCTTCGGATCGGCGTGGTGCACCAGCCGCAGTGCGCCGGCCGCGGCGGCCATTGGAAGGTGAACCAACGGCAAAAGGAAGACCTTTCTCTCTGTCTCTCTCTCTCACTGTCCACTCAGCCTGTACCAAAAAATAATAACTGTTTAGATCTAAACAAAATGTAGCTTATATAATATTTGTAAATTAAAGAAAAGCAGCATAAATAAAAGATGAATAACGAGAAGACAGCCAGCCCAACTCATTTAATTTCTTTTCTTCGAATCAAGGAAGGACAAAGACAAGACACTCCTGGCCTCCAAATATATTTTGCTTGCTTCATGCAGAATTCTTCAGAAGGCTGGTTGTGTGTTGTCAGTGGGGAGTGTATATCCCTGCTGATCCATATGCCCCTCTCCCTGTTATCTACTACAATCATTTCCATTACCTGCCCAGAGCCCTTGTCAAGGCCCTGCCCTACACGTGGTGGGTACCACTACGCTCTTGGCTGTTACAGGGAAAGAGAAAGAGACGAAAAGACCACTTTAAGAGAATGGACAAAAACCACCACCAGAGGCCAAGTTGCATCTCCCTCGACAGAGCAGCCAATCTCTGCTAAGATACAGCTACCATCTGACAATACAGTACGTGGGCAGTTAGTTGACTTCACTGTTTGTTCACGGGTTACAAATCACATTTCAAGAGCAGATTGTGAGTAGCACAGCTATGCTAGGATTACTAACCAGTATTTAAAGAATGAGAAACTAGTTACCACCGCCAACTTGAGCTGCTTAAGAAAAAAACTATTGGACTAGGCTGACAATTCCCAAAAGTATGTTCTGTACTATGTTTCCCATGGGAGGTATTTCATGAAAAATGGAGTTCTTTGGTCAAAGCAATTTGGAAACCATTACAAACTGTATCACTCTCTTAGGATGTTTTACAATATGTAATGCAGAATGTTCTCAACATTTCCATTGATATGACTTAAAAAAAGATTTCTAAAAATGTTGCTCTACATCTTTATTCTTCCATAAGGTTCAACTGGAAAGGGGGAATAGAAAAATTTATAAATGACCATTGTGAATTGTAAGAAATGTTAGAATTAATAAATATAATATGGCACATTCAGTACTGAAGCATCTCTTTCTTGACAATTCTTGAACACAGAGACATGTGGGGAAATTAATTTATAACGTAATTATCTTAATTAAATTATTAGATATTGGCATCCATATCCAAAGTTAAATATGCATAGACCAAAACTCCTCTGCCTCTCTGCAGTATGTTCATGCCTTTAGTTTATGAGGTCTTTTGTTAAACTAGTCCCTAAGCCAATTTTAGTTTCCAAGGTCAATGTTCCTGTACCTGTCTCACCAACCCAAATAGTAGCAGCAAAATATGTTTTATATACATTGAAATAACCTAAGCTGGTAAAAAAAAAATAACAAGCTTAGAATATTGGGATATTTTTGACTTGAAGTCAGACTTCATTTTCTAAATCATTTTCCTCAAATTTATGTGATGATGCACTCATTCCTTCTTAAATAACTTTTTGATTTAACATTAACAACTCGATTTTTACGTCACTGGCCAAAAGAGCGTATTTTATTTGAAATATTTATGGAGATATATATACGTGTGTGTATATATGTTCATACAGAGGGAGGGAGGAGGAGAGAGAGAGATTGGTCAGGTATACACAATCAGGAAGAAAATGAAAGGAGGAGGGACCAGCACTGTGGTATAGTGGGTTAAGCTACTGCTCTGATTTTGGCATCACATATACCAGAGTGCTGTTCATATTCCAGCTGCTCCACTTCCAATCGAGGTTTCTGCAAATGCAACTGGAAAAGCATTAGTGGGTGGTCGAAGTGTGTGAGCCCCTATCAGCCACGTAGGAGAAACAGATGGAGTTCCTGGTCCTAGTTTGGCCTGGCCCGGTCCTGGCTATTGTGGCCATTTGGGAAGTGAACTAGAGGATGGATGACCTCTCCTCACTCACTCTCTGTTGCTCTGTTTCTCAAATAGATAAATTTTAAAACAAAACAAACAACAAAGGAGCAGTGCGAAAGTTTTAGCCAATACAAGCTCTCCTCCATCTTATAAATTCACCACAGGCTGCATATATATTTTATTTAGTAAAAAAGGTATCCTGAGTGAAAAGGTAGTGAGGATGCACATGGAGAAAAATGGCCCATGAGAATAAAGGGACTTCCTAGCTAAACAGAGAGCCTTTTTAGATTAGTATTATGATTTAAGTCTACTTCAAAATGGTTTCAGCCTTATTAAAATTACATTAAAACTAGCCCTGTTGCATTTGCATTTAAAGGGTTGTCTCACACTACTTAGCAGGCACTGAATTTCCCCATTGACTTATAGTATTAGGGCACTACAATCACAGACATTTTTCAGGATAAAGGACAATAATACTCTGAACAAAGGGTTTAAGGATGCAAGTCATCAGGAACATGAACAGAGAGCTACATTTATTTGTGCAGTAGAACACATTCACCTGCCACACTGAAACAATCCAAAGCAGAGCAGAGGAGGGAATTATTATTCCATTCCACGTGGTCCTTACCTTAGGACTGCATTCAAGCAGGAACAGTGCGCTCATACAAGAACATAAATCTTGAAAGGGAAACAGATAATAAACTATTTATTTTAAAGTGTTTCAGTTAAAGTTACTAACTTTGATCCTTTCAATCCTATACTAGGAGAAAGGGGTATCTTATTGCAACATCTATAAAGATCTGAAACAGATAATAAAAGGCTTTCTTTAAAAAAAAAAAGTCTACACAAAGCAACACAGCTCAAAGAAGTGGGAGTCTTGACTTTCCTTTTGAAAGAAAATAAATGCATTCTTAGGTCTGTCTGATTCTTTAATCATGAAAAGCTCAACCACAGGACTACTGGCTTTATTATTTTAACCAATTCAAAACTATTTGATTCAGACTGTTGACTCATTCAAGTGACTAGATGAGTTGTTTCAATGTTTTGCACAAAGTAAGTTATCAAAAATCTACATGAACACAAGAGGATCTAAAACTACAACTGAAATCCCCCCTAGATCACACTGAAATAACCCCCATGAGACAACAGAGACTCTGAGAAAGTACTTGAGGTGCCAACATTTCTCAGTTGTGTCACTGGCCACTTATTTCTACCTCTAACGGGAAAATAAATGATTTCATTTTTAAATCCTGTCCTAAACATACATAGATTTGAAAATGCTTGGAAAGTTCAAAATGTTACACAAAATTGTTATGATCGTCCCATGATGTAAGATGTTTGAAAAAGTAAAAGGTTCTATGAGAGCTCATTCTTTCCCACAGTTTAATTATTCGAAGGTAAACATGAATGTAAAAATTTCCTGGCTTCAAACAGATTATATATTTTTAAGGACAAACTTTTTTATGATGAAGTAAAATCAGCCATGGGAAATTTCATACTTTTATTCGCTACTGTTAATATCAACATGATGGGTCAACAGCAATAAATATTAATTAATATCAACAGTAATCTAATGTAGACCTAAAGTAAGTAGCTATTTTACACCATTCCTTGATTATGAAAAAAAATTTTTGTCTATTAAAAAGAAAACTACTGCTGAATTTCTAAAGAGTTTAAATAACTCAGATCTGTCCTTTACATAAAAATGAGTGCTGAGGTCTTCTTTCTCAATTCTTGCAGAAACTGTTTACAGGAGTCATCTGCACTTTTTCCTAATTTCCCCTTTTCCTGGTTTCGGCACTGAAAGATACCTTCAGGTCGTTTGCTTGCTTGCTTCCTGGTTTATAACCACAAGCTGACTATAAGTGATGCATACTTTTCAGAGACAGAAATCCCAGAGATGCAGTAACTGAAAATGGAAGCAGAAAAACCAGTGCGGCAAAGCCTTTAATGTGAGGCAGAAGAAAAAAAGGAAATACTCAAAGTTTTCATACAGCTAACTCTGTTTATAGCTGCCAAGTAAAGAACCTAAATTCAAGTGCTTTATAATTGTTACAAATTGTGCCAAAGTACAGTGTGCTACAATAAATTATGAAGCTTATCTAAATTATAAAAGTAATTAAACTTTCCTCAGATACTCATAATTCTGCCCTCCATAAATTTTCTGTTCATTGCATATTCAATAGCTATGTGTTCCAGTTAAACAACAACAAAAAAAAAAAAAGAGAGAGAAAGAAAGGGAAAAAAAGCTCCTTCTAAGAACACACAAGCATATATAGGCATATAACATGTCTAAATTCCAGAGATGCACAAACAATGGCATTCAAGATCTTCAAACCACAGCTAATGTTAATAAAAATATTCACACTAGAAACAATTGTGAGCTTTTCTTTTTCAGTTCTGTTTTCCTCTTGTTATGATAGACATTTGTGTTAACATGAGTTTTCTCCTCCACCTCAAGATTTCCTCCTGCTGCACAGTCCTAAATCTGTTAGCATATTACTGTACACTCCGTTGCAATAATAAAAATAATGAAAGCAAGAGCACCCAGTTTAAATGGCCTTTGCCATTCACAACACAGTCCCAACTTCTCCATATATGCTAAATAGCCACAACTTCTCTGTGTATGCTAAATAGTAGCTTATATTCAGGATGCATCAGCTCATGAAACACTGTAGTGTAGAATGCAATACAGTGAACAGGAGTTGTAAAATTATCAAAAAAAAAAAAAAAGTTTAAAGCCACACGAGAGTGTGTGCAGGATGATACCATTTCCAAGTTTAAATTTAAAGAAAAGCCCAAAATGACATCTTGATTCTCATAAGGAAAAAAAAAAAAAAATCTCTTTTGAAAAGGTTCAACCACATTCCCAGCGGGAGCAAATCAGCCGTGCAGGTGGGTTAGTGATGAAGGAAACCCTTGTTCTATTATAAATATCTTCAATAATTAGCAAACATGATGAACAAATTAAGAAAAAGCATATAGGGTGAAACCCAAGTTTGTCTGAAGTTTCCTGGGATTTCATTTGATTTTTGTTTGGGTACCTGGTTTCTCGATCCTAAATTAGGCACTTCTATTTCAGTATATATTCCCATTTAATGAAAACATTTATTTTATAAACAGAAAAGGAAATGAGTTTGAATAAGATATATTTATGCAATTACCATATCTAATAGCCAATTACATGTCCTTACATGAACAGATAAATAATATATGCACATACATTTATCAATCTTGTCTGTGAGGGAAAGAAGAGAGAAGAAATTCAAAGAAGAACAAACTATTATATACAGCATGCAGTTTTCATTATTTCATATTTGCATACGAGAATGCAATATTTGTCTTTAATAAAGCTACAAATTACAAACATTTGGTTTAGATCTTTTTAAACCAAACTAAAATATACAAGTTATCAACCACATCATGAAACCTGGAAGCTCTATTTGTCATTTAACTATTTACCAATTTCCCTTATTTTGAAAATAAAAGGAGAATGTTCAAATTCATATAAAGTCACTAGAATATTATTTACTTTAACATCAAGCTAACTATTTTTGAAAACAAAATACTTCCCAATATCCAGGGAGAGAATACAATGAGCTCATGTGAGACTAGGATCAGAGGTGCTATATTCTAAAGTATCCATTCACTAAAGCTACATGAAACTAGAAGAGAGGGGAAAAAAAACTCTGACATCCACATGAATACAAAATTAATTCATTATGATCAGTGCTACTACAATGAACACAAAATTAATTCATCACAGTGGAATACACAAAGCACTACCCACTTGTTATACCTACTGACAAAAAATAATAGGACGATTATCCTCCACTGGGGTGACACACGTGGCCATGGGCACTGCAGGCTTGTCAGTCACACAGGGTTTCCTTCTCTGGGAGTTGACACCATGAAATTTTTGCAAGGAGGCTCTTTGCCGACCACATTCAGAAAAGCAAAAGATATGAAGAACCTTATACCCAGTGGTTTTCCCTATTGTTGTTGCTCCCTGCCAGGACTGGGACCAGGGAAACTCCTAGGTTGCAATACGCAGGGAGCACTCATATTCAGGGTCCTGACACATGCTGACCCTTGCCTTGTGTGACCCTGACAGTAAGTCCCTCAGCCTCTGTGAGCTGAGACCCTGGAGCATGACTACCTCCCTTAACTGGGAGCCCAGAGCTCCTGCCACATCTGTGTTGATTGGGCAGTCTTGACATTTGCTAGTGTCACAGCCAAGGTCAGCTGTCTTCTCCCAGAGAAACCTCAGGAATCCTTAGACAAGACAGTACATCAAAAACTTTGTGCAGGGGCTAGCATTGTGGTATAACCGGATAAGCTGTAGTCTGCAAAGATTGTATCCCATGTGGGTGCTGGTTCCAGTCCAGTCTGCTCCACCTCTAATGCAACTCCCTGCTGATGTGCCTGGGAGAATAGCAGAACATGTTCCACGTACTTGGGCCCCTGCCACCCACATGGGAGACCTGGATGAAGCTCCTGATTCCTGGCTTCAGCCTGGCCAAGCCCAGGTCATTGCAAAAATATTTCTGCCAAAATAAACATTTTCTAATTCCATTTTTCCAGGATCTTTTTGAAGTTCCCGGGTAAGCTTACTTATGAGCAATAGACCAGCCATTAGGATTCTGAGGTTCATCACAAGACTCTGCCACAGAAATGTAAAAATCAAGAAGAGTAAATCTCCCTTTCCAATGTCCCTCTCCCTAGAGGAGAAGAGAGGCTGCTGGATGTTTTCCCTCCCACATCTTCAGAGATGCACAGAAACCTCAGGAACTCAGTCTGCACTCCACTCCATTACCAACTTCAAGATGTGCAGGCAGTAGGAAAAAGGCTGCACAGCTGTTAACATGCCACTTGGGACACCAGCATCTCACATCCGAGTGCCTGGCTTGAGTCGTGGTTCTTCCTCTTCTGCTTCCAATACAGCTTCCTGCCAGTGCACACCCTCGAAGATGGCAGTGACGGCCCAAGTAATTGGGTCCCTACCCTTCTATTCACCTGGAGACCTGGATGGAGTTTCTGGCTCCTGGTGGTTGTGGCCATTTGCAGGATGAATGGCAGATCTCTCTTTCTCCCTCCTCTCTCTGCCTTTCAAATACAATGAAAATGAGCAACAACAAGTAGACGTGCAGAAGTGGAAGGGCTGCTGCTCCTCAGTAACTTGAGGTACCACCTCTCAAAAGCAGAGCTTCCCCTTCTAAGGAGCACTGTGCACAGGCCTACCCTTCCTCTTCTCTCTGTAACACCCCTGAAAGCCAGGGAATGCTTCCATACCTCTGTGCACTGACAAACAGAGTTCTCATGCATCACTCCATGCCATTATTCTTGTGGGAATTTTGCCCCTTTCTCTTAAAACAGGGAAAGCAGGAGTGTGTTTTTGTTTTGTTTTGAGATCTTCAACAATGGACTGATCTCAGATCCTTTTACAGAACAGGCTTAGCAAAGATGGAAATTAGTCAGTTTAATGTCCCAACTGGCTGAAGAAGAAACTTACCAATTCAAAATTTCTCCTGGGGCACACAAGGGCTCAAAGGAGAGACACTCTCTCCATTACTGAATGGCTATCTGGCTCTTCCTCCTTACCACTTAGCCTCTGTGGGTGCTACGGCTGGATGAGTTCATCTATACACTGCAGATGGAGTACTCAGGTAGGAGACAGGGATCTGTCATGTGACCGCGGAGAATTGTATTCCCACCTGCAACAGGTACTACCCATCCAATCAAAAGCCTTTTTCGATGCCTCTCAAGAGCAACAAATGATGCGTTAAATTCCTGCATGCCTGCCCTTCATGTGGGAGACTTCGATGGAGCTCCTGGCACTTGGCTTCTGCCTGGCTCAACCCTGGCTATTGTGGGCATTTGAGTGAACCAGCAGAGGGAAGCTCTCTCTCATTCGCTTGCTCGCTTGCTCTCTCTCTCTCTCCTTTTCAATAAACAATAGGAGCAAAAGAAAAAAAAAAAGCAGCAGCAATAGGCTTCAGTGGTCTATTTGTGCTCAGACAGAGACAGAAGCAGAGAACTTAAAACAACTTGTAAAAGAAAACTAGGGAGTACTCTTTCTGTTAAACCCAGCTCCATCTGTTCATGGAGAACAGAAAACTCAAACTTGACTGTACACCAGAATCACCTGGGAAGGTTTTATAACTCCCCAGCTTAACTGAAGGTAGGGTCAAGCATCAGTATCTGTTCTCCAAGAGCCCCAGGAGATTGTAATGTGCAGCCAGTACTGCACACCCCTGCTATGGAGGCCAGATGGCCACGTATCATATACCTGGGAAAGAGAGTTTTACTACAAGGGGACACAAATGAGAGAGCAGTTTCCAAGCCGGGCTTGCTGTCTGAATCCCATGGGGAACTTTTATTAAAATACAGACTCCTGGGTCCTACCCCAGACCTACTGAATCAGAATCCCAGTAAATGGGGTTCAGCGATGCTTATGTATTTAAAAACGAAAGGAATCTCCAAGTACATTTGGATTGTCAGTAGGGCTTGAGAACGTCTGGCTTAGATGAAACTCGGAAGCAACCCTTACCTTGGCTGATTTCCAACATGATGCTTCCTGTTTGGATGGGAAACATCAGTCTGCCCCGAGAGTTGGGAATGGTAAGAGAAAGGAGTGGAGGAGGGGAGAAGTATTTAAGAAAAAAATAAAGAGAAAAGAAATTTAAGTGTCCTCTAAGCACCCACAAGTCTGCTTGTTAAAGTGCTGATAATGAGCAGTGGTGTGCTGAAAAGACCAATGAAACTAAATTTTGTACCAGTTCATTTCAGCACATCCTGTTTATACGACTATTTAATGAGTCATTCAGCCAGGATGATTTTCTGTCTGAATATGTTAATTGCCATTTTTTTTCATAGCTCTCTATTAAACAGTACAGATAAAATAGGCAGGCTCGTGTTTTTAAGCCCTCTCAGCCTCTCACCCTCAAGGGAGTGGGCAACAGGAGTAAAAAGGGGGAACTTTTTTTTTTCTTTAGTGTTTAATTCCTTTAACATACACTGGCATTTGGAACACTGCTTCAATCCACAAGCATATGTTAGAGTTAGCATTAAAGTGAAAATGAAATGAGGTGGTTCTCCCCCATATGGCACTAGCTTCGTTATATCACAAAGAATTAGTTCAAATAACAGGGCGACAACACGAAGCCTCTCGCTGGCAAGTTCCCCCACTTTTAGGAGATCAGAGTGGGTATCGGAGGAAAGATAAGTGATTAAAAAATGGGAAATTCTTGAGTCACACTGGTATTCAATTACACAGAGCTTGCTTAAATAAGTTAAGAAAATGCAGTATATAACGATTATTATTATTAATAACAGAAAAGCCTGGAAGATCCAGGAAACAGGTGAAAGGTCTGGGTAGGATTTTTGAAATTTGTTTAATGAGTGTTTAAGAACTCACAGTGAACTCATTTTTATATTTCATTTTTCCCCAAAGGAAGAATCTACAAATGTAAATTCAGAAACAACATCAATGCTTTTAAGTACAGTAATAACCATCAGTGAAAACAGCTATATTTTATGCACATCCTCCATTAATAAATCAAACCACTGTTAATATTCATTTTAGCATTTATGCAGTTTCCAGTGCCTTAATTTTAATTTTAAGCATTTACATTAAACAAATTACATATCATTATACTGCATTCAGAAAGGAAAAACACCACCACAAACCTTAAGGCTCCAACAACATATTTTACTCTTAAGTGCTTTGTTTACAAATATTAAATGTTCAAATTAATAGTGTTCTCAATGGCTCTTTGACATCTGCAATTTTTCATAAATGAAAAGTACACAACCAAAACTCTGAAACTCCAGTAGTAAAGGTTGATTGGTCTTTGTCTCCCATTACAGGGCCTTTATCGATCACTTTGTTCTTTTTAGTAGCAGCTAACACCACTGAAAGGGACTGGTTGGGTTTTAGCAGAAGGTTCGACTGAAGGGGAGCACATTTTACTGCAGTGAAATAAACTGAGGAAACAGTTTGCAGATTAAAACCCCTTGAAAAGAAGCATCATCTTTGGGAAGGGGAAAAAAACATCTTTGCTGAGGAAAACAGCTGGAAACAGGAAGCTTTGGGGCTTTCATCCTCCTGCTTTGATTCCACCGCATCCCCCACATCATGAAAAGGCGAAGAGGCTGATTTTAGCTGTGCCTTCTTTCCTTAGAAGGGGGAAAGGCTTTGTATACTGCAAGCAACCCCATCCAGAAGACCCTAGCACCACCCCAGTTATCCAAGCACTCACAATGAAGCCAAGAAGAGGAATGGAGATAGTAAGTAGGTAGCAACTCAAAAGTAGCATTATACAGATTTTAACAACGACAAGAAAGGTTTGCAACTTCATTGTTTCCCCCAAGTGATTCTCTTAAGAATCTGCAGTCTACTCTGTGGAAAAAAACTAATCAAGACAGATACATAATTATGATAGGTTTTCTCTTCTGTATACTTGCTTGACATTTCCTTTTTCAACAGGGGAAAAAGGAGTCAGATGTCCTCAAATCTAAAGTCACTCAGATTTCTCAAGACCTTAAACTCATCTGCTGGATTTTTCCCCATTGCTACCTGGAAAATATTTTTATTATGCTTACGGTGATATTTAAAGGACAATGTAGCACAGTAAATGAAAGCTTGGGTTAGAAGTTTTAGATCATCCTTGGTAACCAGATAAAGCAACAGCTCAGTAAATGGATCCTACAAACCTAATACACCCAAGTCACAATTTATTCTTTTGTTGCTATTTTGGGATGCCTTTTAAAGCAGGGATTACAGAGACAGACAATATAGGGAAACAGAAACATAAAACTCTTGACTTTGAAAACTGCAACCAATGGTTTTATATATGGTACAGATATGACTTCCTATTCTTTACAAAGAAAAACTGATTTACACACAAGTTAAGGATAAGAATTTACATGCAAGTTACATACAAGACAAGGAATTAACAGACTCATTTTTTCTAAAGCTATTCTTAATAGGAAAATTTCACAGCATAAGAGCTTTCAAGCAGGATATCTAAAGTGAATATTAACTTCATCTTAACAGCTGGCTTGAAAGTAGACATCTTCAGATATTCAACCTTACAGTGGAATACTTTTGATTCCATGGTAACATTTCAATTTCTCAAAAATATGTCTACTGTTGACATTTGGTATGTGCCACCTCCTTACCAATGGATATTAATTACCTTTGATTTATCATTATTCATTCCGAATGTCTTTTATTGAACTACTTTATTCTCATTTAAGATGATATTAACAGGATATGTCTCTAAAATAAGAATGATCCTCACCAACAGAATAAAATAATTTTTTCTGTCAAATTTTGGAGGCTGATTCCTAGTCCAATATACTGCAGTGATATCAGAAATAGAAAATTTGAATCATCATGCATTCCTGGCATTTCCAAGTCAGAGAGACATGAATTGACTCTGGATTCCCATAGCTTTGGTACCATCACCTTTTTCACCACCATCACCATCACCACCAAAACTACAATGCTGTTTTATACTTGTGAACAGAATCCTGGCATCTTCTTTCACTGATTTTCAAAAACAACCAAAGAGAAGGATAGAATAGATACTCTTCTTAAAATATGACATACAAACCGGGCCCTCAGAGGGTAACTGTCCTAACCACGGTCACCAGAGGCATTAGCAAAAGTGTCCGAATCTCTGTCAGAGGTCCATGAGTAGCTCCATGAGGGAGACACTAATCCTGACTTACAACCTCCTCCAGTACCTAGCAAATGATCACCTCAAGTATCAGAATTTTTTTAGACCAATAGGATTCTTGTTATTCTAGCAAGTTCCCAGGAAATTCAAGGTCATTAGGCAAGGACAGTATAGCCCCTGTAGACTTAACAACATACAGCAGGAAGCAGGGAGTGGCATTGGCAATTTTGCTTCATAAGCAATTCTGATTGCCCTACTGTACTCTTACTGCTCTTCTCTTCTAACCAGGTATTCCTTCCACGACACTCGCAATCCTCTGCCAAGCAGCAAGGCCACTGGCAAGCATAAAAGTTTAAGTCCACAAATGCTGCTCCCAAAAAGTCTATCAAGAAGAAAAGATATGCTATACACTGGAGAGAAAAGAATTAACATCTGTTGATTATGATTGAGGACTGAATCACTTACAATTGGATCTACTGAATCGCTGTAACAGTTATATGATGATGAAGACTGAATCTCAGGGAGAAACTATGACTTTTATCCAAGGTTCCACAAAAGGTGACCATTAGAACTCAGACTGATGGCCAGATCTCACTAAAAAGTACACATATTTTTTACACCACATCAGGTGGTGTAAAATATATATAGCAGGAGGAATTTTTTTTAAATCCATAAGAGAAGTTCAGAAGAATGGGGACAGTTGCTGTGGTGTAGAGGGTTAAGCCATTGCCTACAGCGTTGGCATCCCATACGGGCACTGGTTTGATTTCTGGCTGTTACATTTCCAATCCACTTCCCTGCTAACATGCCTGGCACAGCAATGGAAGACAGCCCAGGTCCTTGGGCCCCTGCAACCACATGGAAGACCTGAAGAGGCTCCTGGCTCTGGCCTAGCCCAATCCTGAGCCATTATGGCCATTTGGGGGTGAATCAGCAATCTCTCTCTTTTCCCTTCTCTCTCTCTCTCTCTCTCTCTCCACACACGGACACACACACACATACACACAAACATACACACACTTCAAATAAATAAATCTTTTAAAAAGAGAGAAAGAGAAGTTCAGAGGAAGTGTTACATGAATTCAGAAAGTCACAGTATTTCTCTATACAAAGTTACTAATAACTTTTGCAGCACCAGGTTCTCTTAGGAAAATTAAAAATCTTACTAACCACCGAGTAAAAACAGCAAAGCGTTTTCATCACTAAAGTTATAATACGCTGATAAATGCAAACTATTTCCTCAATGCTTTAGAGAAAACATGATTATATCATAACAATGTAATCTTTTTCCCATAATTTTAATCCGTCAAAGATTTGATTTGGTAACATAATGGAGGCAGCAAAGCACAGGAGAGCTGAACACTGGTATCAAACCAAAAATAAACTGAAGCACGGCAAAGTGACTAAGCTCTAATGTCCCTCCTCACTGCCCCACTTCACGTCTGTTCCATGCACAGTGTGCCCACCCCGCCTCTGATCTGTTTTGTCTACTGGTAAAATGGACTGCAGTACCAACTTTAAAAACCTATCAAAGTATTAAAACAAAATAGACATCCTCTCCCCTATTTGGCAGGAAAACCCCAATTTAAATGTTCCAAGCCTCCCCCAAGAACAAGCAATTATGAGGTGCAGAAAGGCAATAGCTTTAAAACAACATGCTAATCCTAATATTAGTACCTTGAAAAAGGAAAACTGCCAAGATGTTGGAATAATGCCCAGTTATCCATCTTACCTACAGCAATAAAACTGTCCTATAAATGTGAACAAGACAGTAAGGATACATTTTGGAGCTAGGTCCCTGGCATTTTTTTTTTCCATCTCACCATTCCCTAGAACAAGTCTGACCTAGGGAGACAAAACACAGCAGATGGTAACCCTGCCTGGTACCATGAGCACTTAGTCAATCCAAATAATTCACACAAAAATGAAGCAAGATGTTCAATGATTTATGGCCCTGATTTCACTAGATAATTATGGAATTCTACTCTTCAATACAGTCACCTTTTTATAGTCACATGCTGGATAGCTAATGTGTCTAAAAACAATACTTTACTCTTAATAATAAAATACTCATTACTAATATAATTATTACTAACAAGAGTGCCAGGTACTCTTGAAAGTATTATTTAGTCCTCATTCCAATCTATAAAATTACTGTACACACTGTACAGACAAAGGAACTGAAAAACAGCAACTAAAAAACTAACAATGACACAGAGAACCAACTTTCAAATCCAGGAAGTACAGATCCTGTTCAAGTGCAGAACTACTTGGTATGGGACTGGGTTTAATCTAACGATTCTGCAAAAAAGCAAAACTAAACTTCGTTTACATAGAAAGAACACCAGAGCCAGATTCAGCTGGCCTGAGTTCTAGCCCGGGCTGTTCACTGTGTGACCTCCATGGAGACACCTCTCCGCAATGGTTTCTTTATCTGTGAAATGAAGCTAGAAAGCTTGTTTTTCAGGTTTTCAAGATTTCAGGCTCTGACGAAAAACACTTCAATCTCAGTGTTACTTAATGACCAGATCATCTTTCTATCATTGTTCAGATCTAGAAGCACTGACCACTTGCAGTAGAAATCAGATGGCAGCAGTTTCTCAGTGGTTCAATGATCCTCAACCCACTCGACGTGTTATGGAACTGCGCTTCCTATCACTGCAGGCTACTTTCCAGGACGTGTAAGTCCAACACACACAGGAGGGTCTGAGGCTGCTACTTGCCAGTTCTCGATCTGCCTTTTCGATTTAACAGATGAAGCTAAATGTTCAATGTAGAAACGTCAGCCATGATAACACACATATTCAAAAGTCTACAATGTCCTCACACACTCCAAAGATATTTCACCAGAAATGCACGCACTCATTCATTTCAACACAATTATTCCAATTATGTTTTCCTTACCTAAGACTTAACATACTTCTGTACAGTTCACGTGCACACCAATGGGTAACTGCACACATGAAGATGAAAAACCCAACATCTTTACAGCCACAGCACTGCTGGCAACCACAGAGGTAACCAACGATTTCTAACCTAGACCGAATTCTTGTTGGAGAACGCTGGGGGAGAAGAGTTTGGCGTGTATCAAGTACACAGAGAAATAACTTGGCTAACAGACTGGGCTCGAGTGTTGGTGGGAATGAGTTTCGCTCATTTTCTGCATTGCCCTGAAAAGATCTAGGCTGAACCAGCCCTGCTGCAGTCGCTTCAGTAAGATGGAGGAACTGATCTGGGTGACCTGGAAATGGCTACAACCAGGAGGAAAAACTGATGATTATTTGTCGCCTAACAAGCCACATCCTCAAGCTGGCGCTTACCAGAACAAACAACAGAACCAGTGAGAGAAATGGGGTCTCCTGACTGAAGAACCAGCAGCAATGGGAAGAGGTGGTTGGCAGACCCCGCAAACACACAATGTGCCCCAAATCCTCCCACCATGAAACAAATGGACTCTCAAAACCCCACATCACTTGATATGTGAACTGCAGAGTCATTAAAATGAAACAAGCAGCATCCTCAGCAAACACTGCTGCTTTCAATTGGTCTGACCACGGTCTCAGCCCGTCCACGCCACCGTTCCTTGTAACCACACTGCCATTCCTAAATCCCCCTGTGACAGCAGCTCCCTGCCACCACTTCTAAGAATGGTTTTTGAATGTCAATATTCTGGTGAATTTTCAGACGTAGTTATTATTTCTAATGATAACTGAGAAACTGCCCAGTTATATTTTGCTTCTCAAAATTTGATCATGCTAGTAACTTTCAAAATACTCACTGAGCAGTTAATAAGAGCCAAACACTGTTCTCAAAGCTTTAACTGTACTAACTCATTTAATTCTCGTAGCCCAACGAAGTAGATACTTATATTATCCTCATTTTATACAGAAATTAAATAATTGTGTTGCCCCAGGCTTCAGGTAGCAAGTGGCAGAACTGAGATTAAAAGCCGGAATCGGTGCTGGAAAGCCCACCCTTTCCAGCTCACACTTGTTCTCCAGCTAGAAAACACCAGAAATCTGCAGAGTAAACACTGTTGCCGTGCATGCCCTGTTATTCCTGGAAACACTTAATAACAAACTGCAAATAACAAACCGCAATACATGCTCAGTGCAACAAGCCTTCATTTCACAATCCCTATAAGAAATCTGCTTACTTTTAGAAATGATGGGCTGACTTTAAAAATCCAAACAAAACCTAATTTGTATTTTGATTAACTGTTAAACAGATTATATGAAGTAAACATCAGCATATATCTTCTCTCAAAAAATCACAGGAAGACTCCTTTAAGTTCAAAAAAAAAAACCTAACATATTTTTAACAGGAAAAAGACTCCTGTTCCTGAGTTTGACAAATACCTAACGCCTGAATAATCTGTACCAAAAATCAGATTAGTTGGCATTAAAGTCTATCTATGTGTGTCCTATTTCTACAAGTACTAAAGGACCATTACTGCTCCCTTACTGCCCCCAAGTATTACGGATTTTCTAAAGCAATGTTGCACACAGGATGGGATTTTTAAATGATATTGCTGAAGGACTGACATAGAGCTTTGAGGTTACCTTAGTTACTCTCTTCCCTGATGAAGTACAGTTACTTAAAGGCAAGCACATAGCAACACGTGCACAGACACACCACCATACACCCAGTTCAGACACTGACAGTGTTTCTTGTGTTTCCAGTCTTAATTCACTGTGTAGAAAACTACACTCACGGAGATAGTCAGTGCCTCTCTTGCCAGGACAGCCTGCAAAAAAAAAGCCCCCGGATTTGTAAACAAAATCGAGTTCATTTTGAAAAACATGGATCACAAATGGCATGATCCCCTTAAATATACAAGGAATCTTCAAAAAGCTCATGGAAAATACACATTCTGCAAAAACTGTGCAGACATTTCAAAAGTGTTTGCACCACAATAAACTTGCTTTTTAATTTTATTTCTCCACAAGTCTTCTGAGTCATCCTCAAGTAGTTGAAAAGCAACTCAGGTCATCAGGGGTGAAATCTCGTAATGGCTGAATGTGACACCGAAAGCAATCCCCCCCACCAAAAGGTAGTCCCTGTACACTAGGAGGAGGGCCATGTTCCTCAGAATCTTAAGTC
This sequence comes from Sylvilagus floridanus, assembly GCA_949820135.1. Lineage (NCBI taxonomy): Eukaryota > Metazoa > Chordata > Mammalia > Lagomorpha > Leporidae > Sylvilagus > Sylvilagus floridanus. The sequence continues at coordinate 104,226,057 of OX463226.1, forward strand.
ACATGAATCGTCAGGGCCTGAAATAGCCCCCAACCCTGTGTCCTACGGGAATTTCACAAAGCCAGACATTAATCTGGGGGGTCTGTGCCAAAAATGGAAGGCCCAGCAGGTCGGGGGTGGGGGATCATAAGAACTGAAACTGTTGGGATGGCAGCCAGGGAAATTCCTTTGACAATCAGTCCTATCTTCACCCTGAGGCTACCTTTCAAAGGTTGAAATAAGTACTTTCTTTGGAAATCTTAATACATGAAAATGGTTGGAAATAATTACCTAAAGGAATAATGCTAAGGAAGAAGTAAGAGAAATGAAAGCAAAAGCAAAGATTTTTTAAACCAACACTGGCCTTCCACTCTCTCACACTGTTTTTCTCTTTCATGTTTGTCTCCTTTAAGTTTCTACCAAACCATCCAAGAGTTGTACTTACACAATTTATATTTATTAAATAAAAACTTTCTATAAAAAAAATTTCTACCAAACCAAGGCCAAGTCTCCCCCTCCCAGTGTCTCCCCACGTTCTATGTGGTGTCACTCAATGCATGAGACTGGCAGTAATCACATCTTCTGACTCAAGGCTAAGGAGATGCGTCCATCACCTGTAACTCCAGAGGTGACTCTCGTCTGCCCCTCAGACTGCCTGAGTCACAGCGGAGGACCCAGGGAGAGCTCCATCCCACTATTTGTCTAAAGAGGCATGACAATGTTGGGCGTTTTGATAGATACAGCAAAGAAAGAGCTGAAAAAAATCAGAAATGTTTATAATATTCTCCAGAACATTCTCGTGTGTGTGTGTGTATGTGAATGTACAACCAGATACAAATTTTTAAACTAGATTCAAGTATTATATGACTCTATGACTCTAAACCATGCATTCCAGCCAGAGTCTCCCAACAAACCTCAGTCAAGAACATCCAGTGATTCAACTTCTGACGGCAACAGATGAAACTTTTTTAATAGAGACTGGGCTTATAAAATACAAGTTACATTAACATTTACCTCCACTTCCATACGAATAGGAAGTGACAAATTCCATCAATATATCTGGCGATTGAAACTCTAAAATACAGCTTTATGAACTTTCAAAGTTTGTAAAGATCTCCATTCAAGGAACCTTCCTTTAAAGGAGTGTCACTTGTTACTCTTCTGTGCTTCACGGAAACAGAACAGCAGTTAGCCATGAGGGTGGATTTTCATTTATTTGAATACATCAGTCGGTAGAAGGGGAAATTATATTGGCTGTGTGTTTATGAGCTGCATTAGAAATCTGAACAATAGCAGACCTTTACCAAAACAAAAATAAAATATGAGTCAACAAGATCTTTGCCAAACAGAGGTCTCAGGACAGCCTTGTTCAGCCTTCTGGGAATCCCACTCCAATAAGCGCAATAAAAGCAGGACGTGCCTCATTTCCTTCAGCCGCTCGCCATGCCTCTCTTGGAGATGTTTGTAAATTTCCTTCCTCTACGCATCAAGCTGGCAAACTGTCGTCATTTCTTCGGGGTAATAATATCCTGTTGATGTCTGGGTAGATCTGTTTTGAGTGTTCCTTCCACATACCACATATACTTTTACTATTATTTTTCAACACAATACAATAAATTATTTTCCAACATATTTGGACACAGTTCAGCAAGGTAAGATTGGAAAAGGCGAACGGTAGGACATTTTAATAAAATGCTAGGTTTTATTTTTGGATTTACAACCTAGATTTAGGTAAAAAAGTAAATTCAATAGTAGAAAAATAAATTCTCTGCTATTTCAGAAGCTAAAAATAGTTCCCTAACACTATTTGAATAATATAAATATTGTCATTCAACTTCCGTGCTGGAGTTTGGAAATTTCATACAGCAAAAGAGGTACCTTAGCATCAAAAAACTGACTTGAGAAAATGGCAACTTTTATTTTACTGGATATACAAACTGTACCAAGTACTTTTAAGAACAGAAATCTAAATTTATTCTAAAAGTAGGCAGACAGAGCATAACTTCAGTCAAATGTACTGAATGATTAAAACTTACTCTGAATAAATGTTTTTCAAAAAACTTAAGAAGGTATTTGGGCATAAATGTGTACTTCCTGGACAAAATATATTATTACCTAAGCTAATAATTCCTGATAGAATTAGATTTCTTAAGAAAGTTACATGCTATAAAGAGAGAAAATTACAGACGGCAATTTTGAAAAATAATACAGAAAGTGAAAAGACAGACCAATAGTCCGTTAATGGATCTTGCACTTGGGCAGACATTCTGGTTGTAAACACAGCAAAAGCTGATTTGTGAAATACTGGAAATAACTGAAAGTGTCTGCAAAGCACAAGACTTCACACTAAACTAACTGGCATGCACCACTCACTGCAATTCCAGATAACACCTTATTGAACTGATGCGTAAGCATCATGAACGTGAAAAACGTTCAATGTCATTAATAATCCAGAAAGTACCAGTTTTAATAGGGCACAATCAAACTACTATTTTTGACTACCACATTAATAAGAGAAAAATGACTCATTGGCACAATCTTTCTGGATAGCACTTTGGCAAGGTTGTGAAGAGCCCTGCATCTAGTAATTCCCTAGGAAATTATCCTGATAATATCCTTGCAAATGTAGCCAAGTATTTAGGCACAAGAATGCAGAAGACAGTGGTCAACAAAAGGGAACTGTTTAAATAAATGAAGAAAGAACCAATTGAAGGAAAATTGTGCTACCTTTAAAAATCAGACTTTCACAAAATATTCAAGGACACTGTAAAATGTTAAGTTAAAAAGCAATATACAAATTTCATACTAAGTTTCTAAAGGCAACAAAAGACTAGAATTTGCAGTCATTAAAACTTTAACATTATAGGGGGGAGGGTTGCGGGTGGGAGGGAAGTTATGGGGGGAGCCATTGTAATCCATAAGCTGTACCTTGAAAATTTATATTCTAAATAAAAGTTAAAAAAAAAAAACTTTAACATTATAATGAGGACATGTCATTTTAATCAGAAAAAAATTAAACAAAGATATATTAACTTTGAAAGAAAGGTATATATAGCTTATATAATTTCATATGTAAGTATAAACTTCATAAAATATTAAAGGTAAATAAACATCGTATGCATTTTATGTATCATCCCTAACTTCAAGTATCTCAATCTATTATTAAATATTAAAATCAGAGTGAGCATTTCGCACAGCAGTTAAGACCATATTTGGCGGCCGGCGCTGCGGCTCAATAATAGGCTAATCCTCCGCCTTGCAGCGCCAGCACACCAGGTTCTAATCCCGGTTGGGGTGCCGGATTCTGTCCTTGTTGCCCCTCTTCCAGGCCAGCTCTCTGCTGTGGCCAGGGAGTGCAGTGGAGGATGGCCCAAGTGCTTGGGCCCTGCACCCACATGGGAGACAGGAGAAGTACCTGGTTCCTGCCATCAGATAAGTGCGGTGCGCCAGCCGCGGCAGCCATTGGAGGGTGAACCCATTGCAAAGGAAGACCTTTCTCTCTGTCTCTCTCTCTCACTATCCACTCTGCCTGTCAAAAAAAAAAAAAAAAGACCATATTTGGGATTCCCACATTCCCTATCATGGTGCCTGGGTTCAAGTCCCAGCTCTGCTTTCATTTCCTTTCCTGCAAATGCATTCTGGAAGGCAGCAGATAATGGCACAAACACCTGGATCCCTAACACTCACATTGGAGACCTGGATTGAGTTCCAGGCTTCTAGCTTCAGGTTGGCCCAGTCCGAGTTGTTGCAGGCATTTGGGGAAGGAACCAGCAGATGGAAGATCAATCTCTGTCTCTGCCTCTGTTTCTTTCAAATACAAATTTAAAAAAAAATAAATAAAAGTATTTGAAAAAAATTAAAAGTACCTGTGGGTAGGGAATGGGATGCATAGACAATTCAAGAATAGCAGAACACTGGTTGCCATGGAAGCTGGAAGACGACCACAAGTGGGGATTTATTCTACTATTCTGTTTACTTTGCACATTCGTGAAATGTTTTTCAAGAGAAATCCTTAAAAGAATATCTACAAAGCAATGAAAATGGAGTACATGTCATAAGAGTTAAGCCAATGAATACTATAAAAGTTCAGGAGTGAGAAAGGAGGTATGGGCAAGTTAAGTACTTGACAGTGGTAGTAAGCACAGTGGGCAGAGTCCCACTGGGGAAAGGCAAGGGGTCGGGAACTTTAGGCCAGTGGGTGACTGGCAGCTAACTCACAGAATGTCACTGCTGCCTCCAGTATTAGATGCAAGCCCCTGAAAGAAGCTAAAAGAGCAACATTAGGCCACAGGAGTAAGCAGCTCACCTTGGTGCAAATCTCCACCCTAGCATAAAGAAAGGGAAAAAGTATAACTGACTTCTGCAGACTTCAGATCCCACCCTTGCCAAACTACAGCACAGGGATTCCTGGGTAACTCCTCTGAGTTCTTTATTCTCACTGAACATCTCACTGAGATGCAGGCATAATGAAGACCACAGATTAAAAAGCTCATTTACTGAAATAGGGTGCTCGTTCCTTACCCTGCAAAGCCCTCAGCTTTGTATTTTTTGTGTATCAACAGACCATCTCCCCACAAATGTCTAATTTTGCAACACTTAAGGTACCACAGCGTCTGTCTGAATGAGTCAGAATATATATCACCAAATAGTTTTTCTAACCAATATTTATTTTTGAAAGTTTTTTAAAAGTCCATTGCTTCTTCCAATTTTTCCATAAATATCTAACTACTCTCAAAGCAACCATTAAGATTACAACTGCATTCTGCAGTCATTAAAGAAAATTTCCATGACTTCCAACTACAAATTTGGAAAATGCAATAACTTTCATGGCTACCAAGATATGACTTTGCTTTCCCCTATTTAAGAAAAGATATGTGTTCCTGAAGTAGCATTTCAGAATGCAAACAGCAATTTTTAAAACAAATTTTAAATAGATCTACATCATCACATAAATCTCTTTCTTCTTTTCTCCATACAATAGTCCCTACAATCTTTTCATTTTGCTTGAAAATATTTACACATAGAAGTTTGAGGCTGCACAGCCAGCATGACTGGTATCCCCTGTTCGTGCTGAGTTAGCATAAACATGTAAATCTTGTTGTGTAGAAGCCTGGCTTCTCCTTCCTCTCTAAGACCAAACTATAATCTACAAAGATAAGTAAAACCCACTTCATCACTTGCTTTCCATGTAAATTCTTTCACATAGATAAGCTCTTGATCAGCACTACTCTTCAGAAAGATCAAAGATCATTCTCTAAACACTGGGTTGCTCTCCTATCTTCTGTCTCTTCTCAGGTTCCACTGTGTCTTCTTCCCTTTGCTAATGTTCTCTGAGTAGTATTAAATTAAGAAATAATGATATTCTTCGTAACTATTCCATGGTATCCTATGTTGACAATGCAATAAGAGGAGCATTATGGCTCCAAGCAACATGGTCTCCATGTTTACTTCCTGATAGAGACTCAACTACTCTCTATGTATTTATAAATATTACACACACTTGCATGCTCATGTGTGCACACACAGAGAAAAAATGCACTCACCACCATGCTGGTCCATACTCACAGCTAATGAGAAACAAAAACCTGAAAATTAGTCTACTAAAAAAGTGAAAAAGTAGTGACAGCTAATCCAAATAAACCATTAAACAGAAAACTTACAAAGAAATGTATACTTTCTACCATCTGAACTCTTAAACATTCATTTCAGAAAAAGCCTCTTCCAGGGTAAACTTTGCCCCAGGCAGCCTCAGCACTGAATTTTTCAAAGAAGCTTTTTAAAGTAAAAAGCAGCAAATGAACAGAAGAAAGTATGATTTTGTGAAAGGGATCTATGTAAGACTGTACTGATATACAAAGCAATTAATGTGTACTGCTTTTGTTTTATTGATAATATTTGTAGAAAAGCACAATGTTTTACAATGTACTCATACATTATCTGGTATATGAAACTATGTTATATACAGTTTATTACTACGGCATTAACATAAAACGGTAACTGGGTATTGATTATGAACTGAATATTCATTATGATTATAATGCCAATCCATTATTAAACTTGTTCAGATGACTCCTCCCATCCTACCATACATATTACCTTTTTTTTTTTTTTTTTGACAGGCAGAGTGGACAGTGAGAGAGAGACACAGAGAGAAAGGTCTTCCTTTGCCGTTGGTTCACCCTCCAATGGCCACAGTGGACAGCGCGCTGCGGCCGGCGCACCGCGCTCATCCAATGGCAGGAGCCAGGTGCTAGGTGCTTTTCCTGGTCTCCCATGGTGTGCAGGGCCCAAGCACTTGGGCCATCCTCCACTGCACTCCCGGGCCACAGCAGAGGGCTGGCCTGGAAGAGGGGCAACCGGGACAGAATCCGGCGCCCCGACCAGGACTAGAACCCGGTGTGCCGGCGCCACAAGGCGCATATTACCTTTTTTTAAAAAAAAAGATTTACTTATTTATTTGAAAGGCAGAGTTACAGAGACAGAGATCTTCCATCATTGGTTCACTCCCCAAATGGCCCCATCAGCTAGAGCTGGGCCAATTCAAAGGCATGAGCCAGGAGCCTTGTCCAAGTCTCTCACATGGGTGCAGGGGTCCAAGCACTGGGACCATCCTCCATGACGTCCCAAGATATTAGCAGGGAACTGGGTCAGAATTGGAGCAGCCAGGATATAAATCAGTACTCATATGGGATACCTGCTACTCCAAAGTGCTGGGCCCTAAATATCACTTTTTTAAGAATGAAAATTTCTGCAAAATAAAGCAATCTGAATTTTGAAGCCAACCCATAAAAGCAAATCCCAAAAATAAAGTTATCTCAGGACCAGTAGTGTGGCACAGCAGGTTAAGCCATGAGGCAGCCTGTACTAGAGCACCAGTTCAAGTGCTGGCTGCTCTGCTTCTTGTTCAGCTTCCTTCTAATAGGTCAGATGATGACCCAAGTACTTGGATGCTTGACACCATATGGGAGACCCAGATGATGTTCACAGCTCCTGGATTCAGCCTGGCCCAGCTCTGGCTGTTTGTAGCCATCTGGGGAGTGAACAAAAGAATGGAAGATTGATTCTCTCTCATCTCTCTCTCCTTCCACCTTTCAAATAAATCTCCTGGTTACCTCTTGTTTAGACCTACCTTACCAACACTTAACGTAAAAACAGCATATAATGGGAAAATGAACAAATAATAGTTAAAAAGAAAGGCAGGCAAGAAGATGGGGGGAGGGGGAATATCAGAGTGTCCAAGGTAGAAAGAGGATACAGAGCACATGAAACTCAGGGGAAGAAATGCTTCACCAAGCTGAGAAGTTAGCAGGGCATGGGGAGAAACACCAACAAGAAAGGTGAGGCTGGGGTGGAGTTCTAGGAAAAGCAGGTGGTATCAGAGAGGTTCCTGGGTTTTTCTGCTTGACTCTGAGTAAGGTAGGAGGTCAGGACAGTGTTCTGAGTAGAGGCCAGAGAATATCTGACTTAGTTCCCAGGGTCACTGCTATGTCAATAAATTGTCTAGAGTCAAGAGCTAATAAGCAGACAGTCGAGGCAGAAGACTACTGACACGGTGCTACAAAGAATTAGCAGTAGAGATTAGGGGAAGGACTTGAATTCTTGAAAGGCAGAATCCTTTGTCATACATTACAGCAAGAGATCCTAACGAATCCCACCTCCCTTCACTGAAACTTCTCTACAATCTTCTGCGAGCTGATACTGGACTAGGCCGTGGGATCTGCTTTGATGTTCCAATGGAACTCCAGCAAGCATGATGTAAACAGAGGTATGCTCATTCAATCTTGCTCTCTGGTGCTGCTGGATAATTCTTCCAACATGATGTGAAGAAATTATGGCTAGGCTGTGAAGGGTGAAACTAGGTGGAATAGGCCAGTCTAGCTGAGTATGCAGCCCTCCAGCCCACCTGACATCTGACTGCATCTGCATGAGTGACTGACAAAAGAACTATCCAGGTAAACTCAGTCCCAACTGCTGAAACACATAGAAAATTATAAGAAAATACACCTCTGTTCAGATACAAGCAGTAAAGCATTGGTGACTCCTCATCCACACACACAGTCAGGAAAGTATGAGTCCAGGCCATGGCTTTCTAGAATTTTTTCTGTCTTCCCACTGTTTGACCCTGGATTTCAAACTACAATAGTTTTTCAGACATCCATTGTTCTCCGAATCGTTGGTATTCCATGGTTACTTTTCAGTCTGTCATCTATTGTAAGTGATTACATAAATTAATGCCTACCATCAAATGCTTGTTGAAATACTTTGAATGTTCACTTTAAGATTTAAATCTTGAAACTGACCAAACTCTTTTTATGCTGAATTTCTAATGACTTCTAGAGCTAATGGAGCCATCTTTCCTACATTCCCAGTAATGTGATGATCTGTTCTCTGTCATATGAGATGTTTGAATGTTTACAGCAAATATCAATTCATCAGGTACACTTAAATACAGCAAACTCAGTCCTATGAAACTTCACTTTCTAAAACTTGATAGAAAAAAATTAAAAGACCATTGCAAGCAATTGGCAAACTATCAAGAGCTATAAAAACAGCACAGTTGAGATTATAAACAAAAGAGAAAGAAAACAATTTGTACAAAGATATGGAAGCAACCAAAATTATCATCAATGCAGGAGAGACTTTAATAAGTGATAGCAAATCAAACAATTAAACTCTAAAGAGCCATTAAAATTCAGAATGCAGCCTATGGGAAAACATGGTATTTCATGTTTGAAAAAAATGATAAAGAAAATGAACACAAAAAGTATGTAAGCAATGAATAAAATTCTGTTTTAATTCCTTTTAATAATCTCACAGAATTATGGTTTTTATGTCAGTTAAAATCAAGTGAAGCAAGGCAGGAATAACTCATAAAAACAAAAGTTTTGTGAGTATATGTACACGTAGGGACATTGACAAAAATCAAAATCTGATTTGGTAACTTGAAGTTCAACAGTCATTGGTGGTCGTGAAAATGAAGACTCAGTTCCCAAAGAACAAACATCTGACCTAAATCCACAACATTATTGTTGATCAGAGCTCTTTATTTACTAATTTTCAGCACAAAGGAAGGGAAAGGTGGTAAGGACAACCAGGACAGTGTGCAAATAAATTCCATTAGTGACACAGCAACAACTTGGGACTCACAACAGGATCCTCAATCTTAAAGAAATGAAGACTTAGTCTAACGATCCCTTGAGGAACAACTGCAGCAATTGTCTCAGCTGCCTCAGTTTGAAGACAGATGGAATTTGAAACCTGCTCGGAGGTTCTTAGACAACTTTGAGAAATACAAAAAAAAAAAAAAAAAATAGTATTTCAGAGCCTAAAGGAGAAGATCGTTTCAGTAAAAGCACTGATTTGCCAGCCATAAGACAGAATGGTGCTACCACACCCATGTTTCACTTACATGCTAAACAGAAACACTCAAGGGCCTTCATATTACCCCTGAATGTGCCTACACTGTCCCCACTATAATTAATTAACAAGTTCCCAGTGATGTAATAGATGAAAAACCCAGGGATGGAACTTAGGCCTAGCATATATGCCTGAGTCCCATATTGAAGTACCTGGCTTCAGCGCCCACCTTTAGCTTCTGACTACAGTTGCCTGCTGATGCAAACTCTGGTCCAGGTAGCTGCGTTCCTTGTCACTCATGTGGGGCACTTGGATTGGGTTCCTGGCCCCTAGCTTGTCCCTGGCCCTTCCCTGCCGTCGAGGGCATTTGGGGAATGAACCAGCAGATGGGAGCGCTAAGTGTTCCCCTCCTCAACTAAATGAATAACAACTCAAAGAAGGAAGAAAAGAAAGCAACAAGGGGAGGTGGGAAAGAATGAGGGAAGAAAGTTGAGAAAATCCATGTGAACGTCATTTCCCATTTTCAAAGGCACACTATTAAAAATATTACATAGCAAACATAATATAAACTGTGACTACTAAAAGACTCTGAAAAGAAAGAAATTAAGGGCTTCAATTTCTTCCTGGATACTTTATTGGAGAATTTAAAATTTGATTTAGTGCTTAAAAAAGAATCTTCACATCTCTTCATCTTTCCCCTCTCACACACATACACACACACACACACGCACACTGATAAACAACTGAAAGCAATGCCACAGAAGAATAAGTCAAATCTGTTAAGCTACCTATGGTAAAATGGTATTCCTGTCAAGAAATCATTTTCTTAGAGCTTCTCTATCCAATGGATAGACATTTCGTGGAAATGTCTCGAAGGCTCAGTTCACACTACTAGACTTGGATCTTCTGGACACCAGATCATCATCGGGGTCTAATCATCCAAGCATTGATAAAGAACTATAAAATAAAGCTTGTCTGTAAATGCATTGAGTCACTTAAATAAAGAGCAATATGTTTCACTTCTTCAGCTATATAAATATAGATATGTATATATAAAAACAAGCATCATCCCACATGCACATATATATGGCATGTGCACATGGGCAGGATCGATGATGTTTATAGATGTCTATATGTATTTATATAGAGATATACATAGGCTCCCAAGCAAAATGTTCCTTGTTTTTAAATTCCCTGATTTTTGTTGGTAACAGTTATTTCTTGTTAACCACATAGTAAATACGAGACTATCACATTATGTAAACCATGCAAAGCTGATTGAGTTACATTTTACATTTTTTTTCCCCTGAAAAAACATAGTCTGTGGATTTATAAATGAAGACACAACTTTTGCACAGCAACGTACAGCTTCAGTTATGAGCAAAGAACTGGTTAAAGAAAACATGATCAGACAGAAAGAGCAATGAGTAGGTTAAGGAGATTACTATGGGAGAGCCTGCCATTCATTAAGTATGAATCATAACATAATTTTCTGATACTGCGCCAGAGTTTTATTCCTATTACTAGTTAGGCATAAAATTTATGTAAAAAGATTCCACTCTGAAATCACTGTGTTCCTTAAGCCACTATAGATTTGTGACATTTCTTCATTCAGGCTTTTCTTCACATTCAAGAGTCTAATTATCCGGTTTGTGAAATACTTAGGCCTCTTCTCAAATTTCTTATTTGGCTTCTGCACTATGTCTTAGTGACAAGGCAGAGGAGGGTCAGAAACATTGTGACACTCCTATCAATCAGCAGTGCTACTTACTAAAAATTCTGGGAGCGAGTTTATTTGGAGAGATTGAAACAGCTGGTTAACAATTTTCCTCATGAAACAAAAATAAATGGAATTATCGTTTCCTAACAATAGATTTTAACGTCATGCAAAAATTATGACAAATCAGATTCAAGTAGGAGAGGCAGTATTTTTAGTATGGAAATAACTTTCTTGAAACAGTTACAGTAATAAAAAAAATGAACTTAACTCATTACCTTAAAAGCATGTTATGTCGATGTTATCTTCTAGCTTCTAGTAAAGAATAACACTTTGCTTTACATCTCGTGCACTGCAATGACCTTAAATATGGATGTCAATAAGCCTCTTCCCTGCTCTGCAGCACCAAAAGGGAACTGTAGGGAGGTTTCCTAACGCAAATCCTCCTTTCCCCTGCATGCCTCCTGCCTACCTGATCCCCCTACGGAAACCACGGCACACTGTTGGCTCACTCTCACCTCTTCTCCGGCTTCCCCGCTGCAAGCCAACTGATGAAGGCCATGTGTTTTTCGCTAGGCCATCCAATACTACCCAAAAAGATGTAAGTTATTTTAATAACCCTCTTACCCTTGATAAAGTATGACATCCACATCACTTACAAGACGCAATTAGGTTTATAATAATAAACAGCTAGATGCAAAGTTTTCCTAGGACATGAAGCATTTCTTTCTCAAAGTTCTGGTTTGACAGGAAATTGCTAAAAGGCTGACTCCTGGAAGGCCGCTGCGCTCCCGACTGGACTCTAAGACTGGAGGATGCCTTCTGCAATATCTACCTACGGTTCTCCAGCATTGCACCTGTCAAGAGATACCAAAGACTCCTCCAGTGGAACCAGCTCTCCTCCCCTGGGTGGGACAAGCAAAGCAAAGCAGCGAGGCTTTGCAAAGCTGGAAGCACAGAGCAGACAGGATGGTGCTGGTATCATGCAGGAAGATTGCTAGGAACAAAATGTAAAAAAAAAAAAAAAAAAAAACTGGAAAAACCGGAAGTCACCAGGCTGATGATGACAAGACCAGGAGAGGCCATGTCCTCTTCCTCCTGCAGCCCTTATCCTTCTAGGGCTTCCTGCTGCAGAGGCCAGCGTGAGCACCAGCTTCACAGACCAAAGGGGAGGCAGGTTTGCAGCCTGCTATACTTCCTTGCTAAATATTACATCATAAAAAATAAGATGTACAGGAAAAAATATGAGAGTGTGTCCTCGGATTCAGATGAATACCAGAGTTTTTTACCCTACCAACATAAAAGTAGATTTGAGAAAACATCACATTTAAAAAATATATTGATAAAAAAGAATCTCTCTGCGGAACAGGTGCCAAAACAAATGATTTGGGAACAGATGTAAAGGCAGACAGATGCATACAATAGAAAATAAGGCAAGTAATATTTAATTAACAAAATTAAAATTATAGTTTAAACTACAGAAAATGTTAGTATTATACATGACAAATCAAGACAACAGAAATAATAAAGAGGGAGCATGAAAGACCAAAGGGAAAAATATAATGCAGTCATCACAAGTCAGTCATTAATGAGAAATAACAGAATTACCATTATTTGGAAATGTGTAACCTATCTTTCCAGGTCCCAAAGGAATACAGTGAAGGAAAAAAATTTCTAGATAAAAAGCAAGTTCAAATGCATACTAAAAATATAAACCTCACTTCCAAATATTCTTGAAAAATTCCCTAAGTACCATTTTTAAAGACATGACGAGTGTAAGAAATTTTAAGATGCAGAAACTACACTCACCACACTGCAATACAACTGAAAATCAGTTATGAAAATATTAAAAGGGAAAGCTGATATCCAGGAAATTTAAAAGGGAGTTCATATTAGCAAATATATTAAGAGAAAAAAACAAATGAAAATATTCAAAAATCAGTGACAAAGAGAAAATGCACATATCAACAAACTACATAGTGGGCACACAAATGTACAGCCTGAAACAAATTCCTAGTCTAGAAAACACACCTCCAAAAAGCAAAAGAATAGGTTTTTTGAAAAATCAATGAATCAGAAAACAGAAAAACTATAATAAATAAGTAACACCAAGATCTTAACAATTTTACCTGCAAACATAAAAATATAAAAAGAAAAATGTTACCTGACAATCAATACAAGTTCACCTATATAATTCAAAATTGCACACATATTTTAAATTGTGCCTACAGGTACGCGTGCGTATACACATAAAGACTCCCAGGCAACACAGCTGCCTGCTCTGGGGGGAAGTATCATGAGGAACCTCTGTTTTCACTTTTTTATTTTTTAGTGTTCACAAAATGTCCCACAATATGTATGTCTCTCCTTCTAAAAATTTATTTTTGAAAAACAGCTCGAACCAAAGGATTCTTCTGTGATGTTCATGCCAAATAACAAAAATTTAGGTCACAGACATTAAAAATGACAAATACTATCAACGGTCCTCCCACTGCAGGACCATGAGTAAGGGCCCATTATTTTCATGAAGCTATCTGAAAATTTACACTTTAATATTCATTGAAAATTTTAAAAACATTATGGAAATCAATCTTCCTAACATCCAGATTTAATAATTTTTAATGTTTACATAGAAAAGGTCAGGCATGTTATTTTGCTGCAGCTATAGTGCAAAGAGATGTGAGATTCTGTAATATCAAATTGAGTATACAGAAGAAAACTGATTAGTTCTCTTTGTGAAACACGTAGAAAAGGCATCTGTTCTGTTGGATCAAGTCCTATTGGTCAAGAGTATTTTTCTGCAAGATTCCCAAGTATATTACTATGACATAGTACTTATTAGTTAACTACCCTAGTAATCAGATCTTACATTGGTTCTTCAAGGTGCTTTCATATGGATTATCTAGTTTATTTTTTAAAAATAATGGTGAGTTTCAAGGGGGAAGAAATATAGAAATAACATTCTTTAAACATTATGTTTGCAGTTGTTTTTCATGAGAAACTAAAGATGTCCTGCTAATCATTTATGGATATTCTTTCAAAGGATCTTCCCTTCAAATGAGCTTCCTGGCCAGTAAGACTCACTATTGATTAAAGTAAATCTGATTAATCTGCATAAAAATACAAAGGCAGTTTCCTTCACCATTACTAACTAAAAATCTATTGATGAAGGACAATCACAAGAGGTATGCTAACCACCCCTAGGCCAGCTCATGCTCTCAGCTGAATTCCAGATACCCAAGCACCACTGGGGTGGTCATTTGCCAAGGAGGAACCATAGAATAATTTCCCATCTGGTGTGCTGCTCCCAGTATCCCATTCAAGGACTAGTCTCTAAAAGTTTAAGAATAAAAAGTAGCCAAAGAGCTGTGAACAATGGTCAATTATCTAATTAGCATTTCAAAAGACAGTGATAAAAAGGAATAAAGCTCTGAGGCCCACAACTCAAATGAACAGCTGTGTGTGACAAGATCAGTTAATTAAGGCTTCAGGACTTCGCAGGGCCATCTCCCTTCACCTCTCTCAGTCCCTTCTTTCTCTTTTGCTGGGTCTTCCTCCACCTCTCCCTTCGTACTATTAAGAATGGGTATGCCCCTCTTCTAGCACCTCACAAAGCCCTGTTCCTCTCCTCTCTGTTACCCTAACCATCTCCTTCTGATGTGCTACCCAGTCAGATTTATTAACCAGTCCAGATTTAGATTCAGTTTTAAATCTATTTTTTTTTCTTTTTAAATTTGAGAGAGCTCCCACTCACTGATTCACTCCCCAAATATCCTCTGTGGCAGAGGCTGAATGGGGAAGGGAGCCAGGAGCCAGATCTCCTATGTGGGTGACAGGAATGCCATCACTTGAGCCATCACCCGTGTCTCCCAGGGTCTCCATCAGCAAAACGTCAGAGCCAGGAGCAGAGAAAGGCACTGAACCCAGGCACTCCAATGCAGGACACAGACATCTTAACCACCAAGCTAAATGCCCACTCCTCTTGCACGTTCTAAACAAAGAT
Organism: Sylvilagus floridanus; assembly: GCA_949820135.1. Classification (NCBI taxonomy): domain Eukaryota; kingdom Metazoa; phylum Chordata; class Mammalia; order Lagomorpha; family Leporidae; genus Sylvilagus; species Sylvilagus floridanus. The sequence continues at coordinate 104,241,113 of OX463226.1, forward strand.
TTTTACATTTTCTGATCAGTTCTAAACCGAGTTTACATTTTTAATCTTAACTTTCCAAAAAACTTAATTAAATCACACTGCTTTTTTACTTGCATGTAACCTTGACTGGTTGTTCTCTGAAGATCAATGACTCTCTATAAAGAAAATATTCTTCTACCCACATGGAGAAATATAACATTTAAATCAAAGACCAGGTAAGATAACTCTTGATTCCTCAATTTTACTGTTGCATTTAGTAGTTTTTTTTAAAAAGTAACTGGCCAGCACTGCGGCTCCCTTGGCTAATCCTCCGCCTGAAGCGCCAGCACCCCAGGTTCTAGTCCCAGTTGGGGCGCCCGATTCTGTCCCGGTGGTTCCTCTTGCAGTCCAGCTCTGTGCTGGCTTCTGGACTGGGATCTGCGCAGCCATTTGGGGGGTGAACCAACAGAAAGGAAGACCTTTCTCTCTGTCTCTCACTGTCTAACTCCGCCTGTCAAAAAAAAGTAACGTTAAGGGCCTTATTTGTGGTAGAAATCTGAAATGCTATCTCAATCAACAGTAGAACCTTACAGAATACATATGACTAACTCCATATTATAAATATGAAAATGAGGCACAGTGACATTAAGTAAATCACAAAGAAATGAGTTTCAAAGTAAGTTATCTTTAGGACCAGAGGCCAAATTGGCCAGTACTGGACTACCTCATGTTTAGTAAAAAACATGATTTTTTTAAAGATTTATTTATTTGAAAGGCAGAAATAGAGACAGAGAGAGAGAGAGAGAGAGAGAGAGAGAGAGATCTTCCATCAGCTAGTTCATTCCCCAAATAGCTGCAACGGCCACAGGTAGGCCAGGCCAAAGTCAGGAGCCAGGAGCTTCTTCTGGGTCTCCCAAGTGGGTAAAGGGGCCCAAGCACTTGGGCCATCTTCTGCTACTTTCCCAGGCACATTAGCAGGGAGCTGGATCAGAAGTGGAACACCTAGGATTCAAATCGGCACCCACATGGGATGCCAGCATTGCAAGTGGCCGCTTAACCTTCCATGCCACAGCATGGCCCCAAAATACATGATTTAAAAGCTAAACTAGTTAGGTTAACAATGACCCTAGTTCCCAAGCCACAGGTCAAAACTTGTACATACTGTAAATGTCCCTCATGCAACATGGAGTAACTCAGTCCATTTCTGCTGTGCCCTGAGCTTGGACCTAGGTGCTGAAAAGCCTTGTGACCTTCTCTACAACAAGGCTGATTCCGTGCCATGGAGGAGAAAGAGGAGTGAGGGAGAGGAAACGAGCTGATGGTCATTAGGATTGCTTATCCTGATGTGAAAACTCACTTCGTTGAAGGCAGAGTGAAGCCACTACACTCCTGGACCACAAGCTCTGTTCTGGAATGCTGGCATCCTTTTCCAATGTTAGCACTGACACCACACAGCCATTCAAACCGCTACCCAGCTGTGCACTACTTCTGTGTGTCAGCACTAGCTTTGCTCTACATTTGGAGTTCCTCCGGACTCAACATTGGATCCACAGAACTATAAAGACGAATGTGCTCCCTCTTAAGGACACGTTAAAAAAAATTCACTTCACTGCACATTGCATACTTGTATAACAAGGGGTCAGGCTGATGGGGTAAAGGTTACTTCTGCCTTCATGCTTGCTACTTAGTGCGCCTCCTACAGCATTTGAGGCCAGAATTGTCTTGGGTAATTCTTTGTCTATTGAAGGTCCAAGGATTGACCCCAGGAAACATCTCATTTCACAATGGGTAGGGACTTTTAAACCAAAATTCTTGCAGCAATCCTAGGAAAAGGTGTTGTGGATTCTTATGTTCTGAGTAGTTTTGGGGCTTTCAGATTAATTGGGAATCCCAGGCCAAGCTTAGGACCAATTGCTAATACTAACTTGGTTACTGATCAAGTCTCCCATGCTTTAACCTTTCTTGGGTCACAGAATCCTCTTGAGTTCCTGATACAAACACCACAGATGCTTCTCCCTAAACGTGAAAGTATAAGTACACATTCAGGGACCCCTCGTGAACCGCAAGTAAGACCCCCGCTCCAAGCTCAATCCATTGCTATAACCAAAGGATCTCATGGAATCTCAACAGATTAGAAGACCGAGCAAGTTTTCCTATAAATGGCAGAGAAAGGAGAAGCTCAGCGAAGAAGTCGGTGACGTCAGGCATCTGTCCCTCCCTCTGCCAGCTAGTTTGCAAAGTCAACTGTCACAAAGATCTCACTCTACCATGAACCATTATTGGGTCAAATTAAAGTTCATCTAAGTCAGCTAAGAAACTTGTCCCAGTGATAGGATCTGGAAGAGTCTCTATCAGTAAAGCAGACATTACTGCTTCCCCCCCACTCACCCCCAACCTCAGGATTGTTTTTATGAACAAATGCCTCTCTTCAAAGACCAGGAATTACTGAGGCAGCAGACAGGAAATCCCCATCTCTGGCTCCTTAGAGGCCCACAAATACCATGGATCATTGGAATTCATCCTTGTGGACAGCTTCATGTACATGCAAACAGGTGAGACTCCAAACACACAGAAAATGTATGAGATTGTTTTTCCCTCTAGATATTCAAGGTACCAGCAATTAAAAAGCATAATAGCATGCATATGATAAGCACTCAATAAATGCAGCCTAAATGAATGAAATACAGAAGTAACTGAAGAGGAGCTCTTTTTAGGAAGCAGATGTGTAACCAACTTGAAAAATCTAAGAATTTGTTTTTAGATTGGCCTCTCCCAAGATTGCCAATTGCCAAGATAAAATTAAAACTGGTAAACAAAAAGAAAAGAGAAATCTGTGAAAAGTGGTCAAAGATGTATTTTCTGTTTTTTTTTTTTTAAATAAATGTTAAGTATAGATACACCCTCAGTATAAACCGACGGCAATGAGCCTGAACTAATTAAGCTCCTGCAGACTGTGGCCAATTTGGGAGAAAGCATGAAGAAGCAAGAGCTAAGATATTTGTACCTGCTACAAGGTAACCTTGAAACAATTTTTGCTGAATCTTTAGAAATCTGTTTCACAAAGAAAACAAAAGTGTATGACCATATGATTCAAATTAGCGGAAAGCACGAGGGTAAAAGTTGAAAAATCTATCACACAAGGCTGCTGTTTCTCCTACCACTGCAATTCCAAGAATAGAAAAATGCTTTCTCTATGGTGTGCATCACACATAATATTCTGTCCACTCGTAAAGAATAAATGCTTCTGGAGGATGGTTATTACTAAGATATTAGGTACCTAATGCTTGGTAAGTAATTCGGTGTGGGTAAGAAAATCAATTTCATTGAATAAAAATGAAGTTTAGAACTATATCCTTCTGTACTCACACATAGTTAAAAACATCCCCATAAGCCAATCCATTCCTATGTAGCGCGTGGCCCAGAAATTATCTGTTACACACTGTAACTTGTACAGTCCCCAAATCTGGAAATCTTCTGCAATTACAACTTTATTCATAATCAGCCAGGTTCTTAAATTATTGGAGATTTTTTAATCTTCCTGAGTCCAACATGTACTAAGAGCACACTTTTGACAAGACATAAAAGTGAAAACATACTTAAGCCACAAATTTGGATCTGTGTACAACCAAAAATCAGAATTCACTGAAATTCATGCAAAGCAAAAATATTACATATAAATATTACATATCCCTGTAATTAAAGGAAAACTTCTGACCCCACGCTTTCTCAAAGAAATTTACGGCACCTCATTATTAATTGACAGTAAATCCCAAAAGAACCTGAATCAGTTGTTGCTCTCAACATACCTTCTATTTCTCTTTTTTGGATTCTGATGCCTTTGCTTCAGTAAAACCTCATTTTTGAATAAGAACCAAAAAAATTCTTTTTAGAAAGTATGAGACATTTAAAACTACCCTATTGCATAACGAATTTTGATTTTTGACACTGGTAAAATATTTAGCTCTCTTAAGCTCTCGAACAGCTACAGAGTTTTGATTTTCTCCACATCTCAGGAGTTAATAAATAATTCCATCTTTCACTTTAAGTATGACCTTTCACCTCCAATAAAATATTGTGTGAATCATTTTAATCCCTGACAGAGAGAGACAGAAAGAGAAATGACTGGGGTTCCAGCCATGGCAAAGCTGGTTATTGGTCCTCTCTAGTTATCCTACATAATCAAGCTGGTTAGACCTCAGATTTATTTTTAAAATAAAAAGAATAAAATACTTAGCATTTATTGTTTTAGATCAATCTTCAAGGCAATCTTACCTAGATTTATTTCCTGCTGAGCTAAATCTCTGCAGGGATTCTGTGAGTAAAATTATCCCTGACACTGGGAATGGAAAAACACTAACAACTCTGCGATGGCTACAGTAACGCATTTCTAATGGTAAGTAAATTGTTTAGTATTTACTCTTCCACAGGGGGACTGTCCCTAGCAGGTAATACTGAGGGGAACAGGCAACATTGTAACCATCTAGAACATTACACAGCCCTCACCACTGCCATCATAGCAGGTTATTCTGTGACACTCCTTTTGTGGCACATATCCTAGAACTCAGACTTAGAAAAAAGAATCTATGCACAGAGTGTCGGGTTGCCAAGCACCAAGGCAGAGAGCCTGCTGTTTCTGAGATATTACATTAATTTCCGAAGAACAAAAGGTTCAAGCCAGACTGCTCCAAGAATAGCAGCCACTAGGCAGCACAAGGCTGAGTACTGTTAGGTCAAAATGGTTTGCCAGGAAGCGGCTGAAACTATGTCATTAAGATATTAAATAATTTGGCAAAAATTGGGCAGAGGGCAGGTACTTTAGTTAATCTACAGCTTTGGGAAACATGCTTCCCATATCAGACCGCTGGTTGGAGCCCTGGTTACTTGGCTTCTGATCGAGCTTCCTGCTTATGCACCTGGGAGGCAGCAGATGATGGCACAAGTACTTTGGGTCCCTGCCACGCACGTGGGAGGCTTCCCGAATAGAGTTCCTGGCTCCTGGGTTCAGCCTGGCCTCACCCTGGCTGTTGCAGACATTTGGGGAGTGAACCAGAGAGTGGAAGCACCATCTCTCTCTGTCGTCCTCTTTCTCTCCCTCTCTTCCCTCCTCCACCCCCTCCCTGTCTCCCTCACTCTCTCCCTTCTTCTCTCTCTGCCTCTGTCACTCTTTCAAATAAACAAATCTTTTAAAAAAACAAGGCGAGTGGAGATCTGGACAAAGGCAGCAAGCAACAACAACCAAAAAAAAAAAAAAAAAATAGGGAATAAAACAGGTGATAGAAGGAGAGAGTCTATTCTCAATCAAGCTATGCCATGCTTCTTGGCTCCCTGCACTTGAGGTTTATTTGCACACTCTTTTTAGAAAAAGTGGGGGATGGGGACCCAGAGCGGATGAAAGAGTTATTTAGGAACAGACGGGACACCAGGATGGGGTGGTAAGAAAGCTATGGAGGAGTGTCTGGACTTGTGGATAAAGGAGGAAGCAGACATATGGGGAAATCTATATAGAAGAAACAGAGAGAGTGAAGAAGAGGCTAAAACAGGCAGATGGCTGGACTGTAAAGGAATAGCATTATGCGGGGGCTCTGAAGAAGGGGGGTGGCCCTGGGAGGAGGGGAAATAGCTAAGAGGGAAAAGGGGTCAGGAGGGATGTGCTTGAAAAGTTTTTCAGTTTTTTAGAAGTTGCAAAAATGATATATGGATGAAAACAATTTTTAAAATATATTGAAAAAGCCAGGCAGAAACTGAAACAAAATGAAAAGGACATAGTCTATTTAAAAAGTATTCTTGTGAAAAGCAGTGTTCAAAATTAACAGCAAACATTTTTGACAGAAGTGTGAAAAAATTAGAACTAATAAAATCTACTAATGCAGGGAAGGGTCTTCTTGAAACACAGATTCCATAAAACTACCATGGCACTGCAAATGATACACCCTGGGAAACCTTGCGAATTGCATTCCTGGGGCAGGCTGGACATTCTCTGGACTGACAGAGCATCTTCTAAGTGAGTCTCTCACAGCACTCACCAGGATGGGTAACAAGTGTTTGCTATCCAGCCCCGGGCAAGAACTTGTCTCTTTAATCTTTATATTCCCAGTATCTGTCACTGTGATTATTCTAGAGAAAGAAGTCAGTAAGTACCGACTGGAAGACGGAAGAAAATGAAAAGTTACTGTATAAGTCCTAATAAAAGTAACAAAATGGAAGGAAGCTTTCAAAGTCACCACCTATTAAGACACACAGAGATGAAAATACAGACATTCATACATCTGCACACATATAAATCATGCATGAACATATTAGGGCAATTTTTCTATTACAATGGCCACTCCAGATCTATACAGTAGTACTATATCATTGCTAATATTCACAAGCTCACTAATTACAAACAAATGATAAATGACATCTATGCTCTCCAATCTCTCACGTGAGCATCTTGTCTATTATGACTCTAGTTCTCTTTGGTTGGTTCAGGATATCAACAAATCCTAGAAAAACTGTACATTCTGCTTAGATGCATCTCATTTTTCCAATATTTATTATGGAATTCATTACTATTTAAGGAAAAAATGCCCTCAAGAAAACTAATAGAGACACACTTTGCTTAGTCTGATCTACATTAGCCATGACCAGTCAATACTGCAATCAAACACCAGGAACATGATATGGCATTTCTGTTTAGAAAAGAAAGTCTTATTTCCATCCACTGATTAAATATAAAAACAGCTGTCAAAAATGTAAAACTTGCTTAGGATTCAAATATGCTAAATTTACATTTCATTGAAAAGTTAGGGTTTGCCACCAATGAATGACGTAAAAGTTGAACGTACTTCCACTGGTGAAGTCAAACAAACAAGTCAACAGGAGTAAGCACAGGAAAGAGGGTCACTTTCAGCCACATCAAGTCCAAATGCTTCAGATCCACAGTACTATTTTCAAAATGGCATAGCCTAGCTTGAACTTGATAAAGTGAGCCTTCAATAAGCAATAGTCAATTCTGATGATGTGCATACACATGGATTAAGGAATTAATAATCTCATCATCCTCATCCTCATCTTCAACATGCCCTGCCTGGTCTCCAATTCAAAACCTCAAGAGCTATCTATCAGCCAAGTCACACCAGCTTCTAAGGGACTGTTCATGGTGACCTTTCCTTCTCCATTAAAGTGAGGACACAAAGGAGTTAATTTCTTTTGGAGAACTGGTGGCCAAAGAAAGCTGGAAAAATAGCAAAGGAAGAAAAAAAACCACAACCTCTGACAAGTGCTGCCAGTCCTAAGCATATAGATCCTCACTCAATTCTCTCCTTCGTTTGTTACATTTAGAATATAAACAATGGAAAGGGTCAAACATTGCCAGATCATGTACACCACAAGTTGCAGAAGAGGCAATTTCAGGGTAGAATACTTGCCGTCAGAGGCCCCTCCAATCATAAGGTTCTATGACTCAATTTACATGCATGGGGTTCTACTCTGAAAGGCAAACAACCGCCCTCCCCTTACTCTCTGAGAGTCAACAAAAAATGCCTTTCTTACATAACTCATGGAAAGAACTCTGAATTCTAATTTGGAATTCCATCTACACTAACCAGTGATCATGTCTCCATATCCCCATGCCTTAACTTCCCTATCTTTAAAATGGGGACATAATAACTGCCTTCTTACAGGATATAGGTAAAGATATGGAAAAGATATGAGAAATCACAGACAGCATTTAGTTATACAAATACTGCGATTTGCATTCCTTGTGCATTCCCAGCCTGCCCTCCTTTCTATCAAGTGGCACAATGGAACAAAATGTGGTTATGAACAAAACAAAACACCAGCGGGACCACATGTCCAACTATCCTTAATATACTTCATGTTCAAAAATAAAACAAGAAACACCCTGATTAAAGCCTGCCAATCAACAGCCCCAATAAAAGCTGCAAAAGAAACCAGCCTCCTGGGGAGGGTACTGCTGCAGGGCGTGCGGCCCCCCATCATTATTAAACCCAGGCACAGGTAAAGCACTCTGGCTTCTATCAAAGGGCACATCAAAGAGTGAACATGTACCCTCACATGTTTAGAATTGCTATAAAACCTGAAAATGCAAGATCAATGCCACAGACCACGGGGACCCATAAAGCCCAGAGGAAACCAGGCAGGGCCGGGTCTACCTGGCTAATGTTAATCTGAGTGGGTGGGTGCTCTGGAAGCACAGCTGGACCCCATCAGAGCCTCTCCAGCGGCTCCCAGGATCACCTAGCAGCCTTGGCCCCCAAAGCTGCAGGTCTGAGCTGCAAATTCATGAAAGTATCTTCAAAGACAAGTCTCCTAGACCTTCCCCAGCCTTTAATTGGCACAAGGAAACATTTACCAAAAATGTAAATGTATGAATTTCCACCTAATTATGTCTAACTCCTACCAACACAGGACAGGCAAACTTTTTAAAATAACCTCATGAATAAAATCCCTTGGGTACTGATCATTTTCTGATAGCCCAAGTGAAGAAGAAGAGGACATGTTCCATCAGCAGGTTCCTGAGTTTACTTCCGCCAAGTTCCGGCACTTCTCTGTCTCGTCTCTCCTTCCTTTATTCTGCGGACAAAACTCGTGCAGAGCACCCACTCTGTGCAGGCTCGGAGGAGGCAGTAACGCTAGCGCCAGCCTTTACAGTACTTCTCCAGGGCATGGAAGGGAAAGGAGGGCAGAGCCACACAACACACGTTACCACCAGCTCGGGCAGGTGAGGAAGCACGTGAAGCAAAATTAAGCAACTAAGAGGGCACTGGAGAGGGGACAGACAGTCAAGGACGTGGCAGTGTGTCGATGGAAGGGGTGGGAGAGTAGGCAAAGGCCTCTGAGCCCCTCCATTTCCTGGTAGGGTGATCCTCCCCCACATCCTCAGTCAAGGAAAGAGAAAGTTTAGGTATCTGACTAGGAGACTGTCCAGACTTGTTCCACCCAGTCAGCCACAGCACAGTAGGAGCTGGACATGTAAGTCGGGAGTCATCTTATTTCCTGGTCAGCAACACTTCTGCCCTTTGCACAAACCAACCAAGACTCTTCTCAAACAAAATGTAAATATCAGCTTAGAAAACTGTCCTACCTAGCGCTTTTAAAACATGAGGATTAGGGGACCAACACTGTGTCACAGAGGGTAAAGTTGCCACCTGTGACATCAGCATCCCGTATGGGCACCAGTTCGTATTCTGGCTGCTCAACTACCGATCCAGCTCCCTAAGGGTCTGAGAAAAAGCAGGGAAAGACGGCAGATGTGTGTGAGCCCCCGGCACCCAAAGGCAACCTGCCAGGTGCAGTATCTGGAAGAAGCTCCTGGCTTCCACTGGGCTATTACAGCCACCTGGGGAGTGAGCCAGCAGATAGTCACTGTCTCTTTCTTTCCCTCTCTGTAACTCTGACTTTCAAATGAACAAATAAATCATTTTTTTAAGAAATGAGGAATTTACTTTATATGTCACTCCATTCCTGAGAACTTGTAAACAAAGTAACACAGTGGTGAATGAATGGAAAAAAGAGTGAACACCTACTGTATCCGTGTATCTCACCCATTTGCACAACAACAAACATGCCCAAGGAAACTCTTTATCATCACATAAGACAACAGAAGCTGGCGCCTTGCTACTGTCCCTTCACAGTCCCTCAAGCTGTGACCTCACCATAGGGAATGTAATGTGGATAAGCAACAGGTTATAGTCTGCACTGAGGATACATATGACACAGCAGCAGAAACTGTGTTCCTCCAGGTCATTAGCTAAGAATAGTCCCAACATAATCTTTCCAGGGTTGCTGCTCTTTGTTTTTAACTTCAGTGTGATCTCTGTGGGTGTGAAGTCAGAAGTCAGCAAACTCTCAAAACGTGGCCTCAGCACACTCGGACACATGGCTTTGCCATAAATTGTCAAGGTGCAAAAACCTTGGTATCTGGGAGGAATTCAAGCACTGCACCAAATGGGGAAAACTGGAGAGGCCATTCTTGTTTTAGTTAAGTGTAAACAGCAGTTGGGAGAGGGAGTAGGAGAAGGGATGGTTTGCAGGTGGGAGGGTGGTTACGAGGGAAGAATCACTATAATCCAAAAATTGTACTTTGAAAATTTATATTTATTAAATAAACGTTTTCTATTAAAAAAGTGTAAAAGGAGAAAAGTGAAGGTAACTACGTAAGCATAGATTTTTAGAACTGCCCTATTAGAAACAAGAGTAGTACAAATTTCGGATTTGTATATGCAAGGAAGAAAATTATAATACTCCCAAGCCTTAAAAATTAGCTTTCTTACTCATTTTATTGTCTGTGAACCCTACTAGATCAATTCAGAAAAGTGGCAATAAAATATATTTTTTTTCTTGGAGGCAAATCCAAAACCAGAGAGCAAAATCATCTCCTTTTTGCCAAAGGCACACACTAATTGAAGCAGAAATAAAATGTGGAATAGAAAAGAGATAAAAATATAAAAGTTATGCCTTGGTCCAATTAGAAGGTAGAGAGTTAAACAAATTATCAGTTGGAGGCAGTCTATGAGCTTCAGCATTAAAAATCAGAAGTAAAATGGCTGTAAAACACATGCACCTGGTCTTGATAGTAGAATCTACAGCAATTTCAAGAAAGTAATATTTTACATCTGGAAGCAGTCCAATGACAAATGAGAACTAACCAGTAAATCCATAAAAGGATCTTAGTAGAGCTTTTATTTTTTTAAAATGTGTTTCCACTTTCTCAACCTCAGATATATTTCACATACAACTAACTGTAGTTCATACTTCTGGCAGACTAATCTGGTCCCAATATAAAATAATTAAACTTACATTATTTTTCACCGTGGATGTTTTGATCACTCCCCAGACATCAAAGTTACACAGCCCTCATTAGCAAATAAATGGAGAGAATATCAATACCAATACTTTAAGTTTTTTGTATCATGGTCTTTAAGAACTTCAGAGAACACTGAAACTATTAATAAGTCAACTTTTCCCTACTGTGAAGCACACAAAATAAATCTCAATTCCTCCAATATTCAAATATGTGTTCATATTAACTAGAGTAAGGGTGGGGGAGGAAAGAACAGAGAGCTCTTATACCCTCAGCTTTGTACCATAAAACCATAGATCAGGTTACTAAAATGACAATAACCTAATGTCACCACATGTAAGAACTTTCAAAAACCAGGGTACTTTACAAAAACATAACTGCAAAAGACAAAGAATTACCCAGAAGTAAAATCAGAAAATACAAAAGTTAGTTATTAGAATGTCCCCCAACATATAAGAATCCCTTAAAAAGTTCATAGAAAATACAATTAAAAGGTTTTATGATTCCAAAAATTTGAAGTCAGTGGCTATGATATGCCAAAGTTCATGAAATATATGTATTATGGAAAAATGATGAATGAACTTTAAAAGTTTCTGCACTGGAATAAACATCCTTGAATCCCAATTTCCATGAACTTTCTGAAGTACTCTTTCTAAAGTGCCCTCATTTAAGATACCATGAAAATGTCCTATACTCACATCACATTACTGATACTATGACAAGACAGACTGCCGAACACTGAGGCTATGAACAATAAATAAATAAACAATAAATATTTAAAAATCTCTGAGAAATCTACATTATATATCCTAACCAGTACAACTGAATAAACTTTAATGAAAAATATGCTTTGTGTCTCCTGTCATACTTTCAGGTTCCAATTAGAAAACTTTAAGAAAAAGCAAATTATTAGACTGTCAATATTTGCAAAAACTCAAAGTGTTGTAGCATTCCCGCCACACTACCTTCCTTTCTCAACAGTTTCCTTCCTCTTTTGCCTAGCTTTCTGAATTATGGACTGTGACTAGGAGATATTTATTCCCATAAAATCAAGGGCATGTATGGACATAGGTGTGTGTTGAGAAGCTGATCTTTATGTTAGCTGCCGTCAAGGTCAAGGACCTGAAGGTTTAAAAAAGGTTTTGATAACTTAGAAACTGTGGAAGAGCTGGTGAGCAGGGTCACCACAGGACAAGTTACTGTGGGGTGGATGTGGGTCTCCTGACGCTAAGAGAGATCAACAGATTTTCATTCACAAGAATCCACTGTTCCTACAGTCCGTGGTGAGTTACTCAGGTAGGACGGTTATCCTGGTAGTCAGCCATCACTTGCTACCCTGGATTTAGCTCACATTCAGACGTCTTTAGTTCAAGTCAGAGAAAAATGGGCAAAGGTCTTAGGAGTGATTGTGTTGCCACTAGCTCACGTGATTTGCATTACTGGTAAATGAGTGTGCTATCATTTGCCTCTGCTTTGTGTCACAGATGTCCACAATCAAATCAATGTGAAATACATTCCTGTGGGTTGTTCAGTTCTACCACAGTAACAATGAACGTAGCACAAAAGATATAATCCACTAAGTCCTTCCTAAAAAACAAACAAAATACCTCTTGATCATGCTCCTAGACTTTCTCAGTGGTTTGGAAGATTCTTCCTGTCCAATACGACTGTGATCCTTTACCAGTTCTGCTTTGTAAATAAATATTCATCTTTATTATTTGAATCTATTTAAACCATGTTCTTGGCCAGCGCCTTGGCTCACTTGGCTAATTCTCTGCCTGCAGCGCCAGCATCCCAGGTTCTAGTCCTGGTTGGGGCACCAGTTCTGTCCTGGTTGTTGCTCCTTTTCCAGTCCAGCTCTCTGCTGTGGCCCGGGAGGGCAGTGGAGGATGGCCCAAGTGCTTGGGCCCTGCACCCGCATGGGAGACCAGGATAAGCACCTGGCTCCTGGCTTCGGTTCGGCATAGCGGCCATTTGAGGGGTGAACCAACGGCAAAGGAAGACCTTTCTCTCTGTCTCTCTCTCACTGTATAACTCTGCCTGTCCAAAAATAAATAAATAAACCATGTTCTAACAAAGAAATCCAAATACAACAACCTAGTTGAGGCCTGAGCCATGAGACTATACAGTAGGAAAAGTTTCAAGGATTTCTTCAGTCTCCAGTAGAAATTTAAGATCAGCATGACAAGCCATCGAAGCCCATCCTAGACTGCAAGATTTCCCAGGACACGAAACTTCTGCTGTAAGCCATCCTACTGCTGTACCAGTACCTTTCCCTAAACACTGAATTCAAGGGTAAGCCACAGAACGATGATGGCAACCGCAGCCACAGCTTATGTAGTGATCTTCAGCAAACATCAGGTACTTCCCAAGAAAACTGTAGGAAGATTTTATAGACCAAACCAAAAGAATAAAGGCTTGGTATTTCTACCAGAAAAACTCCAGGGACAGGAGCCCAATTCATATTACATTCTGGGAGGGGAAAAAAAAAAAAAAAGCAAATATCCACATAATTGAGCTTAAAAATGACAAAGCACTTCTCGTTTCAGCAATATAGTGACCAGAGATAGAACACGTCTCCAAAATGCACACACACACACATACACACACACACAAACCCTTGGAAAAATACAACATGAAAAATATTAGATATATAACAAATACCCCCCAAAATTAAATTCCCAGAAAGAATGCACAGTCAGTCTAGAAAACACCAAAGTGCAAACCTTAGCAGACCTATGGACTCTAAGGGATAGAGATTGGAGTTTTAACGCCCACAGAGAGGCAGTTCCCAAAGCACCCTACACAGAGCCAAGGATTTGGAAATCCTAGTGACTCCATGTCATTGATTCAGGGAACTGGCCAGGAAATACAGTCTGGCAAGGGCTCTGGGGAGCGAAGACAGAACTGTCCATGAGTAATCCAACCTCCGAAATTTTTCCACATGTAGTTGCAGAATCTAAATTTATACTATTTGCATAGTTTGAGATCCTCAAGCCATAAAATTAATTTAAAAACTCATGCCAGACCAATAAAATTCCAGAGGCACTAACATAAAACCACTTTGTACAAACTGTCCCATAACCTAGAGCTCATGGGACTTCCAGAAAAAAGAAACACCCCAGATGAAGATGAGCTTACAATCAAAAATTAGAAACACAAAAGATTCATGGCTGACATGTCCGCAGACACACTAAGGAGTATTAGCATCCCCAAATCTTGACAAACAGAAAAGAAACGGAAGAGACAACTGTATTTAAAATGTCAGTAGAGACAAAAGATTGGAAATTCTAAGGAAAGGCCACGTTTGAAACAACCAATTAGAACATTGATAAATTAAAAAGCACTAGCCATTGAAATCAGGAACACAGAGCTTGTGTTAAACAACAAATTAGACACAAAGAAAGCTAATTTAAACAAAAAACAGATCACTAGGAAGTATACAGGGATCACTCATACATATAATTTCTTTGTGTATTGTACATCTGCTCTGAGTCATTCCTCCACATACTTGGTATATATTATTGCCGAAAACAGAAAAATAAATTGATCCTCACAGACTTTATATTCTAGTGGGTAAAATAAAGAGGAAAGAAAGAAAACATAAAATAAATATAAAGCAGCATAATACAGAATAAAAAGTTCAAAAGCTTAACAGGAGTTTCATAAAGAAAAGGCAGAGGTTTTTAGAACTGTTGAAAGATAGGAAGTCAGCACATTGAAAAAACAAAATAGATAAATTTTAAAATAGATACAGATACATCAAAAGAAATCTGCAGAACCTCTCACCAAAAGAGAACATCTTAAAAACAGAACAGAAATTTTTTTCCTCATTATGTCTGATGATAATTTGGGGTAAATGAATGTGCAATGTTACAATTAAATTTAACAAGTGAAATTGATGACATCTATTTTGACTGTTTATACACATCTCTACTTTTTTTAAGATTCATTTTATTCTTTATTTGACAGGCACAGTTACAGAGAGAGAGAGAGAGAGAGAGAGAGAGAGATCTTTCGTCCGCTGGTTCACTCTCAAAATGGTTATAATGGTCAGGGTTGGGCTTCTCTGAAGCCAGGAGTCAGGAGCTTCTTCCAGGTCTCCCACATGTACAGCAGGGACCCAAGCACCTGGGCCACCTTCAGCTGCTTTTCCAGGGCTTTAGCAGGGTGCTGTATCAGAAATGGAGCAGCCAGAACTTCAATGGCCGCCCATATGAGATGCCAGCTTTGCAAGTGACAGCTTTACCCATCATGCCACCATGCTGGCCCTAGGTACTTATTTTCATGATTGAAAACGTTAACACTATTTTTGACATTTTGTAAAATCTGATATCACTCCCATAGTGTGCCTAATCAAGGGTTAACCATAATTTCTAAGGAATTATAAAATCATTATTATTTTATAATTTTAGTAAGTTACATATGAGTTTACTATTTTCCATAGTCAACAAATATGATGTTCCTATTCCACAAGCATTAAGAGTAAGACACATAAAAATCCACAATTCAGAAAACAAAAGCACGTAACTTCTCTTTCACTGTCTATGTTGTCAATAAAGCAATACTTCTGTTCAGTTAAGATTTTTCTTTGCCCACAAGACTTTCCCATTTCAAAAATCCATCACTGATTATGCCTTTGAAAGACTAAGTATGTCCCATTTTGATTTTGCTAAAATTATTTTATTTTACTGGAAAATATAATACAGCAAAGAATAAGACCTCCACCACTAAGGTAATTATGTGCTGGTGCACATGTGTGAGAAATGTGTCTCTTTCCTTTAGCGAATTCTAAGATACACTGTTTGAAGACCATTGAATCAGGAAAAAAAAAAAACTGCCATATAAAGAATTTTAAAGTTTTACTTATTTAAAAGGCAGGATGACAAGGCATGGGTAGGATGAGCTCTTCCATTTTCTAGGTCACTACCCAGATGCCTGTAATAGCAGGGGCTGAGCCAGGATGCAGTTGGTAACCTGGAACTCCATGCAGATCTCTCAGATGGGTGGCAGGAAGCCAAGGACTCAGCCCATCAACTGCTGCCTCCCAGGCAAATGAGCAAGAATCTGGACTGGAGGTGGAGTAGCAGGACTGGGAGCAGCTTTCCAATACATGGCATGCAAGCATGACAGCTGGCAGCTTAACCCACTGAACCACAACACCCACCCCAGAGTAGTATTAATAATAATAATAATTCAGAGATCTCCCCCCAAGATCCTTCTCAAGGATCTAGAAAAACTGCAGCAAACCAGACCCAAAACTAGTAGGCGAAGAGAAATAATTAAAATCAAAGAAGAAATCAATAGAACTGAATCCAAGAAAACATTACAGAAGATCAGCCAAATGAAGAGCTGTTTTTTTGAAAAAATAAACAAAATCACACACCATTGGCCCAACTAACTAAAAAAAAAAGAAAAGACCCAAATCAATAAAATCAGAGATGAAAAAGGGAATGTAACAACAGACACCACAGAAATAAAAAGAATTATCAGAAATTACCACAGAGTTGTATGCCAGCAAACAGGGAAATCTATCAATACCCAATATCTAAGGAGTATCCACCATGAGTAAGGTACTTGAATAGCTACTATGGAGAATTTAAAGACAAACTGCCACCTTCAAATAACATCTATTTTATCAGGAGAGATCGACATGGATATTAATAACCACAGCTCAGGGAGATGAATATAGAGAATGGACTGTTCATGGAAGAAGAGGCCTTTTATAAAGACTGAAAGGACTTCAATGAGGAGAACTGGCTACCTCTTATGTCTTAAATAGAAAAACATATAAAAATACAATGTTATAATGAGCAAACACAGTAAAATTGCATTTATGTAGTATTGTTAAGTGCATAAAAGTACACATAGGGGCCAATGTTAAAATGTAACAGGTTAAGCCACCACCTACAACACTGATGTCCCATATAGGCATCAGTTCAAGTCCCATTTACTCCACTTCTGATCCAACTCTCTGCTAAGGTACCTGGAAAAGCAGCAGATGATGGCCTAAGGGTTTGGGCCCCTGCACCCATGTGAGAGACCCAGATGGGGCTCCGGGCTCTTGGCTTCAGCCTGGCCTAGCTCCAGCTGTTGTGGCCATTTGGGAAGTGAATCAATGAATGAAATCTCTCTCTCTCTCTCTGTATCTCTGCCTCTCTGTAAATCGGCCTTTCAAATAAATAAAACTTTAAAAATAAAAAAGTATACATGAAAAAACATGAACTGAGAAGGAAGAAGGAACCAATAAAAACTGATTTTCATGTAAAATTAATTTAGCGGTTCTATATTTTGTTAATATTTTTATTTTGTAATTTTTCTTGCATAAGTGTGGCTGGACTATAGTAGATGACAGAACCAGAATTGAAGCAAAATCAAAAACCAAGCCTTTGAATTGGTCTTGAAAACAAGAGAGGATAGTTAAGAATTATGTTTCTAAATATACTTGGTAGTCTTGGTTTCTATCTTATACCTTTGCACCAATGGAATCTGGCTTTGTTATGATCTTCTTTGATGAGCAATGGAGACAGAAGCTATGTCCTAAGTAAACAAAACCATACGCGAGTCCCATTTCATACAATACTGTCTCCATTCAGATAAATTCACAGAAAGTCGTGTCCCATTTATGTAGCAGATTTCAAAACACTTTGTAAAAAAAAATTTTTTTTAATTTCCTTCTTTAAAACTGTTGAGCAAACAGAACAACAAAATCACCCCATATGATAATATTTGTAAATTGGAGGTAATTGAAAAAAAATAGTTCAAAGATCTTCCCCCACTTTCCATGACCATACAGAAATTCCAGTTAAATATTATTTTCTCAAGTTCATTATATATGTCATCTTTAATTTCATTTAACTTTTATATGGCATTTCACATTGCAAATTGCATTTTTAATTTAGTAATCACAATTTTAGAAGGATTCCTTTTTTACATCATTCATACTATTAGGTAATTTGATCAAAACCACTGTATGTGAGAATTCATGATCATTCTAATGTAGCAACCACAAAATATTAAAAAGCATAGGTATTTATAAACATACTTTATAGGGTAAAGATACCTGAATTCAGTCTCTGAATTGAAAATAACAACATTAAATTCCCTTTTCTTAACTAAAACAACTCTAATAGTCCCACATTAGACATTGGCCCTTTGTTAAATCTGTCCTTTAAACAGTTACACAACCTCATTTTCCATACTCATATATAAACCATCTATAAAGTACAATTTTCAGAGTAAGCAGTTATTAAAATAAAAAATGTATTTATAAAAGGTCAAAAGAGACAAGCTTCTCAGCACATCTGCTACAAAACTAAAGGTACCCTCATTTATAAAATAATGCAACTGTGAAGTAGTCATCTGCTTACTGGGTCAATATGGATCTTAGCGTGATCATCCCTGATTACAGAGCCACATTCATCCCTTTTGCACTTATCGCTTCAGCTAATGCAAGATGCCAATGGAAAAGTGAAGATGCCATTATTCAGCATCATAGAGAAAACACAGGTAAGGACACGCCTAGACCTTTCCGTATGTGCTTGACTAAGAATTAAGGACTATTATTAATCTGGATTTACAGTGCCAATTTGAAAAAAAAACTTTGATTAAAACAGAACTCACTGTTGATAGCAGGAGATTCTGTAAGATTTTAGATTTGAATATGAGGAAAAAATAAATCCAGTCATTGTGCATTTCTCTAAATATGAATATTGAAAATTAATTTTAAAATATAAATACAAGAATACATGATTTTATAGCATTCTTTACTTCAAAGGGGATTTAGGAAAGACTAAAAGTTTGTGAATAAGGTAACAAAGTAGAGCTTTTTGTTTCTAGTAGTTTCCATAAGTATAGTTTCCATAAATGCCATCAAATAAAATCTGAGTATGAAGAGAGTCATAAATCCACACATCTTAAACATTAATTTGCTCAACACTTGCTTAAACCATATCTTCACAATGGGCAAGGGAACTTCAGAATGAGAATCTCTGTACTTTATGTACATAAAATTAACTTTCTTGTGGTTCATTTGTATATTTAAGGAAAAGAATCTACAAACTACTATCTCAAATGCACTGGGAAAGAAATGTGTATACTCATGGATTAAAAGTGCTTATCAGAGAGCCAGTGTTTGTGGCATCCCATATGGGCACTGGTTCGAGTCCCAGCTTCTCCACTTCTGATCCAGCTTCCTGTTATGGCACTTCGGAGAGCAGAGGAAAATGGGCCAAGTGTTTGGGCCCCTGCACCTACATGGGAGACCTGGATGAGGCTCCTGGCTCCTGGCTTTGGCATGGCCTAGCCATGGCCATTGCAGTCATCTAGGGGAATGAAACAGCTGATTGAAGACATCTCTCTCTCTTTCTCACTCTCCCTCCTTCCCTCCCTTCCTACTTCCCTGCCTCCCTCCCTCTTTTATGGCTCTGCCTTTCAAGTAAATAAAATAAATCTTTAAAAAAAAAAGGACTTATCCGTAATATTATTTTATGGAAACAATATAACCTAAAAATAAAAAAAGTGCTTCTGATTTAATTTTCCCACATTTCTACAGACATAGCAATGACCAACACACACACACGCACACACACACACAAACACAATCTGCCACGACAGCACTGCTATCAAGTCCACAATATCTACGGAAGTTTTTATACATTTATGAGAGCAATTCCAAAGGAAAATTCTTGTTTTTAGCAACTCTATCACCATTTTAATTTGCAAAATACACCCAGACAAACCCAACAGACATTTCTGAATTTATAGGCACAATTAGAGACTTCGATAATTAAACATTACCTAAAACTATTATAGTATGTTGGGAACACATCCTTCGTCAGTTGGTGATTCCCAGGTACTCAGTGCCAAATGCCGAGCAAAGAGGTTTGCACAAATTTCTTCCGTTTATGCTGAGAGCGACCTGATTATTCCCATTTTACAGAGGCTCAAAGACGTTAAGCTCTTTGGAACACATTCCTTCTAAATTAAAGGGGACAAAATGAATGCCTCTCTGACCATGGGGACAATCACGTTTATGTAACGGTACATATTTATGTGGTACTGTGTGGCATTTCAATACTGTGCACAATGTGTAATGATCGGATCAGGGTAAGTGGCGTATCTATCACCTCAGACCTCTATCGTTTCTTGCGACAATGACATTTACCTTGGTATAACAATGACAGTTACGCTGAGGATAATGTAATAAGGGAAAGGGTACAGGCACCATGTCAGAGAGCCTATTAGTTTGTGCTCCAACTCCTACTTAGTAGCTGTGCACCTGCAGGCAAGTTATTTAAATTCCCTGAGCCTCATTCTTCTTAGATGTAAAATGGGGGTAATGTTATCTATAAGGTTGGGGCGGATTAAATGAGATTAAATGAGATAATGCACTGCCTTGGCTAATGCCTAGTATAAGGCAAGTGCTCAACAAAGATAAGGCTCTTCCTTATCTTCCCTAACAAAAAGTCCCTCTGACAGTTTACCAGGAAAGGAGAAAGCAGCAGAAATCAGCTGCAGTCGGCATTCATCAAACTTGTCAAGCTGTTCAACGTCCATTATTCTTTTTTATTATATTTAAGGCACTTAAAATAATCTCCCAGTGATTTATTCTCCTTTTAACTAGATGCAGTAATTAGAATATCTTTTATGATACGGCAGAGTTTTCATTTCAGTCAAGGTGTGACTGTTTTAGAAAGCCACCGTTCACTGAAGATATTACAACCCAGAAACTAACTGCTTTTATTCTCATCTTGAATAGAAGCACAAACACAAAACGAAGAGGATACATAGAGTATTTCTATAGCTGAAAGACGAAAATGCTCAAGCAGGCACGAGCCAATAATTCCCAAAATACCTTTCATGAACTGAAAAACAGATATGTATGTTGCCATGGCATTCGGCAAAATTAATACATTTGAAATTTGGATTATGTATGGAGGAAAGTCTGGTAAGTTTTTTTTTTTCCTTTTCCATAATGCTGGCATGTAACCATTTTCTTAAAAATCACCCAATATGTATTCCCCAGAGGAAAAACAGGAAGGACGGCAGAAAGTTGAGTGTGTGTGTGTATGTGTGTGTTCAGAATCACATTTTAAATGCAAGGATTATGTCTTATAATTGGTTAGATGGAGGCTTGCGTTCCAACAATGCTGTCAGATATGCTAAGAGCACTGACCACATGTGTGTCATGATTTCAGCCCTGGCACAGTCATTAGCTAGCTGGGGTAACCTTAAGTAAGAAATTTAATTTTTCTAGAATTTAATTTCCTCAACTGTAAAATGCTGACTTTTATGACAATATTTCTTATGATTTTACAATGTGTTAGGAAATGTACTTTGCGTATGTTTATTTCCTCATTAGACTCTCACAACATACTAGAGACCTGACTAGTAGTATTACTGTTGTATTTGTAGGGAAAAGCAAACAAGTCACAGAGGGGTTAAATAATCCACTCCAGAGCTGGACTCTCCTAATCCTGATGATTTTGCTAATCTGTACCTTTCTCTCACTCCCCAAATACTTAGATGAGATCATTTCTAACATTCCTCACAAAGGTAAAATTCCCAGATTCCAAGTTTTCTCTTTTGGCGATCTTTTTTCACTCCTGTGTAAATTACCTGTTCATCTCCCTGGCCTCAATGCAAGATTCTGACGGTCAGATACCAGTTATTACACATTTATATGCATGACTACCACAAATAAGGTGAAGCTCTGTAAGAGCAAAGCAAACAGGCTTGATGGTGCGTTAGTAAATTTCTAAAAGGCAGGAGCTGAAGCTTCATGAATAACTTCATCACCTGTTGCCCAGGGTCCATAATCTCACTCGTTACAGAAAACCCAGCACAGCCATCTATCAACCAACTCAGACGACTGACGAAACGAAGCCAAAATCTGGCAAGTTCAGCACTCAGAACAGATAGAAGAGTTTTTCTGATATCATTGTAACTGAGGAATATTTCCAGGGTCCATCACAGCAAGTCGGCGCAGTACCTGACTGTGGGTATGCATCACACACAGCCAGGTGTCACAGTGATACGCTGTTAGCTGGAGCATGAAGTCCTGATTGCAAGCAGGGAATCATTCAGAGCTCGCTCATATTCAAATCCGGACTCAGTTAAATAAAAGCCCCAAGAGTTTGAAAAAATGACTTAGCTACTGTGTCTTGGCTTCCTTGTCTGCAAATCAGGTAACTGCTACCTCAGTAAGGGGCTGTGAAGGTTGGAGTCACTTTATGGAAAATACATGAACAGAACCGGGCACCTAATAAATGGCCCGAGTACTACCATTCATCCAATTCTCCACATTCACACAGGTACACATTTTTGGATCATTTATGGCCAAATGGCTTTGTCTTCCAGTCGAGGGACAGATCCCACAAGAGAGGAACCTTTTCTTAGACGCACCTCTGAGTTATTCCAATCATTGTTTAATTCACCCATTCAATGGCTAACAATGAAATAACTTCTCTGTGTCAGACAATGTGCCAAGAACAAGTGAAAGAGCAATGATTAAGTTAGACAAAATTCCTGTCTCTAAGATAGCTATAATATTTACAAATCTGTACAAAACAACCTCACTCCTAGACTGGGGCAGAGTGCTATTCAGGACTGTCCATCACTAAATATCAATTCCTGCAGGCTTTTCACATCCTGCCTGGCCTCCCTGAGGGTACTTCATAAAGTCCGTGGAAAATGAAATGATAATAGGATATGCTTATTTTGATTTCAAAAGCAGTTTTTTGAGGGGCTGGTGCTGTGGTGCAGCAGGTTAAGCCACCCGTGATGCCAGTGTCCCACACCGGAGCACTGGCTGCTCTGCTTCTGCCCCACCTTCCTGCAAATGTGTCTGAGAAGGCAGCAGCAGCAGATAATCCAAGTAACTGGGCCCTGGCCACCCATGTGAGACCCAAATGGAGTTCAGGGTTCCTGGCTTCAGCCTGGTCCAGTCCTGGCAGTGGTGGCCATTTGAGGAATGAACCAGAACATTCTCTCACTCTCACTCTCTGTCACTTTGGCTTTCAAAGAAATAAAGCAAATCCTTAAAGAAATGAAATCTACGCATACAAGAGGTTCTCAAAAAGTTTGTGGAAAATCTGTATTATTAAAAAACCATCGATAGATTTCAAAATTTTATGCATTAAAATAAATATTTAACTCCATTTTCCCATGAATTTCTTAAAGTCCTGCCCTATGAAAACTTTTAACATTCAAAAGTGCATATGTAGAAACAAGAATAACTATGAATGAGTTGTTTAAAAGTCTGGATGGAAGGCAGACACTGGGCACAGCAGTGAAGTGCTGCTCAGAACGCTTGCTGACCTTAGTATCGCATCCTCAGGCCCAGATGCCCTCCAGATTCCAGTTTCTTGCTAATGTCCACCGTGGGATGCAGCAGGTGGGGATTCAAGTAACTGAATTCCTGCCACACATGTGGGAGACCCAAATCGAGTTCCTGGCTCTTGGCTTTGGCCTGGCCTAGCATGGCCTGTCTGTTGTGGGGCATTTATGGAATATACCACAGCGGGTGGCAAAATCTCTCTTTGTGTCTGTTTCTTTCTCTGTCTCTCTGATTTTCAAATAGGTAAACTAACTCTTCTTTTAATTCTCGATGGGTAGCTCTAACAGACAATACGACTTTTACTATATTTGCAAAATCAATCATAAATCAAAGTTTCCAAAAAATACCTCCATCATAAGCATTCACAGGAACAGTGAGAGAGATTAGAAAGCAAACAGCAGCCAGGTGAGTGCTGGGGGACCCTATTTCTCTATGTTTTCCAATAATTGGGTACAGGGCTACTGGAGAAGGTGAAAAAAAGGATAAATTTTAACTTCTGATGGTCTACAAATAAATCCCCCCAAATTAACCAGATGCACAGCATGTTCCTATGATCATGTATCAGCAACCAAGAGTAGGTGAGAAAAATAATAAATTTTCAGCTTTGAAGGCTGTAATAATATCACCATTATAATTCATCCCAATATATCAACACAGGCTTTACGTTAACAGCCTTACTTTCAAAAATAGACATAGCACCACCATAGCATTTCATACTTCCAGTGTTGGGAAAGAATGTCAGGGAAGGCTCCCAGCACGTGTTTCCATCAATCAGAGCAAGTGAAGGGGGAAGACAGAGGAAAAGAAAGAAGCCGGGGGGGAAAGCCCCCAGATCCCGCGTAGGGTGGGCGCAGGAGGGGTAAGTGCAGCTCCAAAGCTCCCTGGGACTCCAGACAGATCCCAACAGCTGCTGAGTCGCCCCCAGTCCTTTCAGACAGGCAGAGCTTGACTACAAATCCACTTTTACAGTTCGGAAACTCCAAATATCGGATTTGTTGGAGCAATTCAGTCCTCCCTCCCCCACCTAAAAATGCACTTCGGTTTCACTGTGTGATTCCAGTCAATGTCATCACTGAGTGTTTTTAAAATGTGACGGCGTAAAATAACATTCGATGACAGGACTCCTCAATGACTGTGGCTTGGTGCATTTTGAAACCACTCTATAAATTATTCTGTGAATATAATTCTGTCAAACCAACATCCATACTTCTTTTTACAATAAAACACTGATGGGTTAGACTGAGCTGATCACCTGGTTGACAAAACCTATTAAAATTTCTGGTTCTTTTTGACATCCTGTAGCTCTACGTAATTTATGGCGACACAGCTTGCTCTCTGCAACTATCACTGGCACCTACACATCCCCCTTGTGTGACGGACTGAGAGGCTCCTTTTAAGGGAATAATCAAAGGACTAAATAAACAAACAGGTGCAAGCTTCCCTAACAAAGCTTTGTCTACACTTCAATCTTCCTCTCAGATATTTAAGATTTCCTGGGCCATCTTTTGGACACAACATCTGAAAGAACTGTGAAAAAACTCTTGTGTGGGGATATTCAGCCTCCACCAGAAAGGGCTGACCACGCAGGCTGCCAAAGGCTGGCTGCTCTGCACCCAGCTCTATTGTAGAAAACCCAGGGCCACCATGCAGTGACTCAGTGGTATTTACAAACAAAGATGAAGATGTAACATAATAACGAGGTTTCATCAATTCAGACCAGACTTTAAATCGCCATCAAGTCTGTGGGGCTCATATTCTTCACCATGCAACTAGGGAACTGAGGAGGGGTTTGTGACCTCACCAGCCCCACCCTCCCCTTTTCCAGAACCAGGCGAGATTCTAGTGTGTTCTGATGAGCCCCTGGCTCTGCTCAGTAATCTGCACAAGTCTGAGTGACGCTTAAAAATGTGAATATGTAAAATTTAGGTTAGGATTTGAATCGCAATTTCTTGAAATAGAAAATGTGTGAAATCATTTGCTGGGCATATTGCATTTAGTTTATTTTAATGATTAACATGTGGAATTATTACTTTGTTTTCTTAAGATTTTGAAAGGGAATCCCAAGGAGGACTCACACTCTGTCTAGGCAGTAATCTTCATTTAGGTGGTAATCTCCTAGTTATGGTCAGCAACTTAAATGATTTGCAAAATAATTAGATTCTGTAGCCACACAGATCTTGCCAAGAATAGAGTCAGAATAATTTATTCTTTCTGGTTCCTGGTGGCATGCTAGCACATGCTGAACAAATTCTGACCCCAAAGCCTACACTGTCCCCTGATTCTGATTCCTTGTGCCAATCTCATGGGTATCTTTTTTTACTCTGTCTAAAGCTATTAAGCCAATTTTGAAACTACTTCTGTCCTCTGCAATAGATTATTAGCTTATTCCTAGCCCCGATGACTCATTCGAAAATCAAGAACTATGATGAGACAATGATCAAGTCCAATAAAGCATGCTCTTTTCTAGCATGAATCCACAATAACTGTAAATACAATTCTTGGATTCCAGAAGTAAGTAAGACTCACTGAGAGGCACACTGATATCAAAACTTTTAACTTGATGCACCTAAAGAGGCCTGCAGATTCTCCCAGTGAGAAATCCTGAATTTTCTAGAAATCTTATTCCTATCAGACACATATTTTCTATTAGACACATATTACTCCTATTAGACACACTATGTTTCTGAAGTGGACAAAAGAGGTTAAATACTATTAGGCTACTTAAATAATTATTTTAATATTTTCCAAAGGGGTTATTTTACCTCATGTCAATATTTACAAACTTGTTTTTCCAGACTCTTCAAAGATGTGAACTTCATACTTGATATAACATGGGCCCCACTACCATCCCAGCACTATCTATGCTAGTACTTGATCTCTTCTTTACCAACAATACGCTCACCCTGAATCCCCTTGGCTCATTAGATCACATGACTTGCTGGTGTTGCATCCCCCCACTGCAGTTAATGTAGCAGGTACAAATATTTCTGTTACAGCATCTTCTTTGGTGAAATTACACAGGCCAGAAACGTGGTCTTGTGTGTGCAGAGTGAAGCGCCACGTATACTGACTGTGTTATATAAATAATGAAAATTAAATTACAGGATTTTAGGGACACATTCCAAACAATCTACTTTACTGCCAACTACACTGGGCGCATGACCAGCTGTGGAGCAAAGAATGTCCCCCTCCTCTTAAATCTTTATGTATCCCTTTTCATTGATTCCAATAAAAATGGATTGAGTTGGGTATCTGTGTCACACGCAACCTTCTAAAATATCTGGATCTCAATCATCATGCATTTCCCAGAAAACCTTCTTTGTTTCATGGTTAATGCTGCAGGATTCTCAACAAAATGTCTATCCTGCCCCCCCTTCAATGTGGTTAAAATGCCAATGCCAAAAACACCTCCTTTGTATGTTTTTCTTTCAAACACCTCAAATATCATTCTTCTGCTCCACAATGTAGCTTATTCAAGGGTTCTTCAAAAAGTTCATGGAAATGTGTATTGTGAGAAAGCTATGCATAATTTCAAACTTTTCTGCATGAAATAAACATATCCTTTAATCCTGTATTCCATGAACTTTCAGAGCACCTTCAAATAATCAATCATATTAATATTTTTAGTGCTTTCTGGATGCAACCCTGCAGTCAGCATTTTATAAGGATTGGCTTATTTACGTCTGTGAAGTACACACTGTTACTCCTGCCATTTTACAGATGGGCCAACTTAGACTTGGGAGAGGCAGATCAGACAGGTCACGCAGCTGGTGAACAGCAGAACCAGGCTATACACTGCACAGTCCGACTCCAGACCAGGGCCTCGTCACTGCGCCCTGTGACTCCCCAAAGCTCTTCCAAGCACAGTCACGGCTCTCCACCTCCACAAGACACTGCCAAGGACCCAGCTCCGGCAGCACTCGTTGCTCTTCAGCGTCCCTCCAGCGTGAGGACTGACAATACTCCCCACACTGCCAAATCACTCTCCTCAACCTAAGTGAAATATCCTTCGTTTATCTCCTCCTCCTCAAAAGCCTGGGAAGTCACACCTAAAAGGAAAGGTACAAAGGGAAGAAACAAGCAAGCAAACAAAACTCCAGAGTATCCCACCAATCAATGTCAAATAGCAACCAGTCTGGTCTCTGGGATCCACGATGACATACAAATAACTGAAATCCAAAGGTGATTCTTTAACACACTTAACCAGTCATTTACTGAGGACTACTTAAGTGCAAAGCAATCCACTACTCAGCTTTTTCAACTGCCTTATCCCAGTCCATTTAATATCACTACTTGTATATACTTATGTCTCCCCCCACACTGCAAGCCTCATGAAGTCAGCTAAATTGTGTCTGTCTTTTCATTCCTTAAAGAAACCAGTGGAGTGCTTTGCACTGAAGCTCACACTCAGAAATGAAGGTTAAAATGGAACAAAATTGAATTTCTGTTATACTTAATGTTGCTTATGAATAAATTCAAAATCACTAATACAATAGAAAACAATTAGAATTAATCCTAACATTCATGACATAGAAAAGACATTACACTTACCTTAGAAAATTAGTTACTACACTTCTTTGTCAGCCCCAAGATAAATATACCTTAAAATACATTAATTATGGCTTGTGTCCAATTTTTCAAACCTTAAAAAGGCATTTCTTGAGTGATTTCAGTCAAACTAGCAATATTACCTTGAAGCATCAAGTTTTATTGTTTTGTTGTTGTTGTTTAATCTCTAAGAAGATAAAAGACCAGACCAAAAACCTGTTGGTGCTAAACCTGAAAATAATGAGAAATGAAACACACCCGACCAGTAATACTGTAATGTTGATTAAACAGTAACACTGTTTTTATACATCGCTTAATGGGCAAAATTCCCCTGGATGGATAGCTGCGGCTGAACTAACATGTTGCACCACTGTCGCAAACAGCTGCAGAACCCCGGGACTGAAAAGCAGCCTCCCCACTTAAGCTCGTTTCATCCATTGTTACTCATAACATGATCTATGGGAACACTGACAGGATCTCACAGAAAGTTTAAATGCTGTTTGATGAGAATTGTTAGATATTTAAATCAGAAATGAATGGCATGGCAAGAAAAGCAATCACAGTGCACCTCAAGCACAAAACTTCCAAGCTACTCTCTCGACTCATTCGCAGCTTATATTTGTACCCGTGTGTATCTTACTGAGAACACAGCCAGAGAGGGAGAAAACCCCTTCAGGGTCAAATGCCCTTTCAGGTGTGTATTTCCACCACTTAGTAGCTCAACGCATACCTGTCCTGGGAAAAGGCATGGGTCATTTGTATAAGAGTGACTCTTAGGACAAAAGCAAAAGCATTTCAATAATTTAAGAAAGTAATACCATATACAGGGACAGTTAACATCCTCCTTTGGTGGTTTGGTTTGCTAGATTTCATCAGGTAACAAAGTCTACTTCCTATAAATCCTAAAGATCAAGACTCTCAAGGCACTTAACAGGAGAGAAGACAAGGCAACACAGAATGAATAAAGGAAGGAATGACAGCATGACTTATGCACACATACCCTTCAAAGAGCATTGCTTTAAAACTGTGTTCCATCCAGGTACATGGAAGGAGTACCCTGGAATCTACAACACAGCTACATATCAAACATTATACCTCTTCCTAGCTTCAGTTTCACAGACATGTTTTGTACCGGCCTGCAAATAAATTTCAGACTTTGGGTGGCAATTTTCAGCCAAGTCCCCAAGCTCCTTGTGTTTATGTATTTACTTTCAGAAGAGAAAGGTTTACGAAGCTCTACAGACTACCGTGTACACAGCGGATCAGTAAATATCAAGAATGAGTATAAGGGTCTATGATAATATTCAAGGCTTTTGGTGTGGCGAAGCGAGTGGCTGCTCTGGGCATATTCAGGATATCAAAGACTTAAAAACTGTATTAAATATGCAAGTCTGAAAGTAAGCCTCACAGAACTTCAGTATATTTATAATTCTAGGTAATACAAGGCCAATCCAGTGGAATCCAATTTTTCCATTTACTTTATTTCAAGAGGAAAAGATAAAGATGAGTTCCCATAGAAGCTGCAACATAACAACCATCTAGTTCAATCCCAAAGCATATTAGTATCATATTCATTATTAAACTAATTTTTAAAAATACATAAGCAAAAATTATAATCAGTTGATAAATAGTTTTAAAATTACTTAAATACAAAAGTATCTCAGAACTTTCTGAAAGATTCATAGAACAGCTTTAATGAGTAAAAGAAAACCCAAAGTCAGCACAGCATATTGAAAAGATAGAACACTAATTCCGCTGTAAAGGACTGTAAACGTTATATACTAGTCTCTTGTGGGTAATGCCATCCCATCCTATGCTTAACTATCTCAGTAAAACTCAGATATCTATTTTTATATGAATTTTAGTGTAGAATAAGGTTGAGGGGAGGAAGGAGAACATTTATTTGGAGAAGTAGGAAAAATGTTAAGGAGTATAACACCAGTTACGTTCATAAATGGTACAAACTGAATTCTAACTTCCCTATAAATTGTTTCCCGGTTATACTCAATGGAAGTAGTCGTTTCTTTTGCCATATTCCTATGGCACTTGAAATTTTGTCTTCTTTATGTTCTGTAACACACTCATGTGTACTCTGCCTTAAATTAGGCAAGTCACTTATAAGACCTCTCTGAACATGGTTTCTCATGTTTAAAATTGAAATAATCAAACTGTTTTAAGCATTCAAATTACTAAGAATGTTATTTGTGAAAATATCCTGGAAGCTCGACCAAAAACAAAACAAATCAAAAAAAGAGGCTATCGTCACATCCTTCTTGTAGGAAGCGAGCAAGATGGCCACATGCCATGCACAACACGGGCCCTACCTGAAACTTCCCAGGCCCAGAGCAGACCTTCACATGTCATTTAGTTCTCTTTAAAGATTTATCAAACCAAAGTGCATTACATAATGTCACAGATTTTTAAAAAAGGAAGCTAAACCAAAATGTTCCTATGAAACAGTTTAGCCAACAAACAGCACAGGCTGCCTATTAAGACAGAAATCTGATGAGTGACAGGGATCAACAGCAGGGTTTCCTTCCCTTCTGTATTCAATTCAGAAGTACTCTGGCTCCATACCCTAACCACAGGTAATTTTGTTTCCTGACGCATACTCATACTTCGACCATGTTTAAGCCATTCACAAGGAAAAGACCTTTTGAAGAGCCTGCTTCTCCTTTATTATTTCCTTTCCAAAAATGTTTTGCCCTTCCACTGAACTTCACAGGCAAGCACGCAATTGACTCAATCTATCTGTGTATGTTCTTGGGTTAACAATAATTTGTTAAGCCAACTCAACTCACAAAAACACAACCTGTAAAAACATGAAAACCTCAACTACAAATGCAAACAATGTGAAATACTTAAAGGAAAGCTGTCCAGCCAGTCAGTGAAAGCCATCAGTAGGACAACCTGTAATTCTCCAACAGACAGCAAAATTTTCAACTTAATTTGGTCACTAGTGGTTGTATATAAGCAGTGCACAAAACATTGTAATTCAGCTTAGCTGTGTACAAATCATAAACAGGTAACATTTCCAGAAATTTGACTTCTATTTAATGGAAAAATAATTCAGGTGGAGAGTTCATTTGATAGCATTATTGTTGCAGATTTGCAAAGAACTATGAAGACAAGTACACCGCATATGATGCATTCCCTAAACAACCTGGCCCCTGAATATTTTATGTGTATTGTGTGCATTCTCATAAAAATTGTTGTTATCCAATTCCTACAACTGCCAGAATGAAAGCTATAAAAACTCTCAGTTAAGACTGAGAGGTAAAGTCCCTAATCCTTCCTTCTCAATATGTTATATCAAATGTCTCTTAGTAACTGCATTAGAAAGCAATTACAGCTTAATAGCTGTCTAAATCCATTATCAGTGTACATTTAACCTTTCAATATTTAAAGATAATATTTAATTTGAGCAAATTAATGGACTGCCTGTGAGACCAAATACATCTATTTAGTCTTTCTGGTTTCCCATCAACGATATTTCTCTTTAGAGACTGGCTTCTGTAACAAGAAGTCTGGCAAAAATGGAATTCTTTCTATTTGTAGTTTAAACAGATATTAATAAATGAGAGGCCAACCTAACCCCAAATGAGAAGTAATGTCCTTATTAACTTCATGTGTCTTCTGCCATTAACAAAGCTGCTTTTAATTCTTTGCAGATTAATTTGTATCATTAAGTTAAGTGAGCTTATATACTTTATCTTTCAATGTAATTTTTTTTCAAATTCCAAATTGTTTAATCTCTTTCACTTTAAAAGGATTGAGTGCTTTTCCAGAATAGAAGTTTTTTTTCCCCCGCAAATGCTGTATTTCACATCCCTGTTCAAGAGCAATAACATTTAAGAACTATGAGAATGGCTTTAGCATCTCAGTTTTACTTTAAGAGATCACATCAATCAGCAAAATGTCACTAGTTTTTAAAATAGCATAATTTCCCAAGAGTACTATATTAATAAATACAAATAATATTTTTAAATTAGTGATAGTAGATAATCCCCTATCAATAGGAAAATGAGTTCTCCAACTGATCAGTTTCATACATGACATAAGGCCCACCACTCTGAGAATTTCTGAGGGAAATTTGCCCATAGTGTAATAAATACACATATGTTTCTGTTCTCAAATAAAGGTTAAAACTAATCACATTTTTCCTTAAAATAAAATAATGAATCATCTCATTTCATTACTCTGACTCAATTCAGTACAAGTGCATTAGTGTCTATGTACCTGTAAAATTAAAGATTTTCATTGACATCTTAGTTACTCTATCAAGTTAACATAAATCTAGTGTGAATAAAGTACCTTAAAACTAACCAAAAATTTAGATTTTATGTCAGCTTCAGGGTCTCAGGATAAAGAAAACCTTCGTACCCACTGCTCAGCATCTGAAGGCACCTCTGTTCTCATCACACCCTAATACTTAACAGTGAATCCTCCATCCCCAAGGACCACTGAGCCAATCAGGTCATAAATAGATGTATGATTCCTGTTAGTCCAATAGCTGCCTTTCCTAGAGCTTCTAAGTCTGAATTTTAATGCTGTCCCAATACCTAAACTTAAGCTTCAGAGCATGCAATGTGTTTTAGTTGCCCCAAAACTAACACAGAAAATTGGCCACACTAATAGGAATATAATGATGATGACTCTACTCTTAATTGCATTTGTTTATTTATATTTTATGACTAAAATTCAACAAAACCCAAAATATTCCAAATGTTTTGTTTTATTGTCCCCCTCAAAAAAATCTAAATATACTTAAAGAAAATATACTCACATGGTTCAAATCAAAATATTATAAAAACTTACACATTTGGAACTCATATTCCCACTCCCCCTTCTTGATTCTCTCCCCACTCCTACTCAGGTAACAACTTTTGTCTTTTACAGTTTTAAAAACCCAGACACAACAAAATCAAGAAATTATATGAGCTGGTGGAAACTTGTATTTCAAACCAAAATGCAGAGATTCTATTTCAATCTCTTTTTTATTACTGCTCTGTATCTGCAAATCTGAATATGTAGGAAAATCTTCACTAATCTCATAAAAAGTAAGCCAATTTCTTCAGGAGTTCTAGTTATATTATTTTAATTATAGTTTTTCACATAGAATTTATTAATTTCAACTAGAGATTATGAAACTGGAAGATGAGTAATGACCATAAAAAAAAAACAGATCTCTTTAGTTATGCCTACACAATCAACAAAACAGTCTAAAATTACTAAGCCTCATACGGTATCCCAGCATTTCTCAAAGACAAAATTAACAAACTAGAGTCACACATTCTGAGGTTACAAAACAATATGGATATGGTTGAAGGATGTCCTTTGTCTTTATAAATTATTTTAGAACAACCAAAACAAAAATTAAATATTAACTCTTAAAAGCCAGATTCTATTACTGTTACTGTTTTTAATAGATTTCCCCAGGGCATTTCTCTTTAAAAGGATGTAATATCTTATTTAGGTCACTCCTAAGTGGCACAACAAGGCTTTAATCTAATTATCAAAAAAAGTAACACAAATGCATTCTAGAATTCACACTGATAAAAAGAGAGCTAAAGCTAAAGCTTTTTTTTTTTTTTTTTTTTTTTTTAAAGATGGAAGTAAATTCATTGAATAGAGATTTCTGGATAAATAAAAATTCTGAATTATTTATTTTTCCTCCCTTTAAAAAGATATTAGCAATGATCAAAGTCAACACATGCCAATCACCAGGCATTTAACTATGAGACTATCAACATCAAAGCCACATAGGATGAGTACCCCAAAGCAAAAGAAAAAAGCAATTGTTAGACTTCCGCGTATGGCCATCAGAAATGTTACCTTAATTTGGCCTTAATGACCTATAATCACTTTTAGCATATGGCTTTTAAGTCTGCTATTATTCAGCTTGATCTATGGATATAATGGAGCAAAACAGAACAGTGGGTATCATTAAAAATAAGTTCCTGCAAAAGTGGAATATGTAGCACGTTGCTAATGTGTAAATGACTAAATAACTTAATTAGGTGAAATGAAGTGCACTTATAAACATAGATACTTAAACCGAATCATGATAGCGTTGTGTACATGAATATATTCTTTTTAAAATGTTGATTAACCAAACAGTAGGACAAAGAAATACAAAGGGAATAGAACCTATAAAATTAACACTGGTTAACACTGGCTTTTAAATAAAAACAAATAAAACACATTTCTATTTCCAGATGTCAAAAATATAAGAAATTACTATAGCATTTTTAAGGTTATTTTAGTAAACTTAAGTAAAAGAATGATCTAGTGCTTTGACTTAAGCTCCTAAGTTTTATTTTTGATAATACACTCTTTTATATTTGTAATTAAGAAAAGAGGGTGGCAAGGGATAGATGAAGGCTAACCTCTCCACCTACATCCTAACTTAAAATTATGATAAGGGGAGTTTGATAAATTAATTAATTTAAAAAATAAATTTTGTATTTAACTCCTGGTTTTGGCTTTTCATATACATAAATAAACTCAGCATACAATTACACAGAAGCACCTTTGTGGTGGCACCAGGAAAAACATGGATGTTAACATTCACCCAAAAAGGCTGCTGCTCCCTGAAGCAAGATAAAGTAGCAGACAAACACAGCAGGCAAAAGAGTGTGAGGCGCACATGTGGGGCCTTGATTCAAAACACAGCTGCTGGATCTAATTTTAGGCCAACTGGCCTTGTCAGTGTCTCTTAACAAGAAAAATTTCCCCACTGAATATTAGAAGCTGTAAAAAAAAAAAAAGACATAATAATAATATTCATTAGTTAACTTATCTACACCACTGCTGCTTTCCACAAAAAAAAAATATATATATATATATATATATATATATATATATATATATATATGTAATGCCACCCATTGCAGAGAATAGCTCTACCAGTGCTGGGAAGGGAACTTCAGTTAAGGAAGTTTTATTCCAAAGAAATGAGCCATGAAGATCCAGAAGTACATGGCCCCACCATGACACTTACACAGCCAATAAGAATGCTGCAAGACCAATCAGACGCTCAATACAGGAAGTCAAGTATTTGTGAGCACTCCACATATGGACGTAGATTTTTCACAATGCTAACAATGCTATTCACTGCTAGCATTTTATGGAGTCCTTAGAGCAGTATGCTAAACCAAGGCTCAGTTGGATAGCTGGCTGAGTTCCTTAAACCCTCACAACTCTCGTGGTATGGCCTGTGAGAAGCAAGGTTTACAAGTGAGCAAAATCTGCCCAAAGCCGTCTCTCCGCATTTAAGGTGACTGAGGTGTGTGGGCATCTACCAGTGAAACAAGCCTCTCCGACTGCTCAATCATGTCCCCAAGGAAATTATAAATCTCACAGTTCTGTCACAATCGCATGTATTCCCGAGCCCTGAAGTCAATGAAGGAATGAACTTTATTTTTTTAAAAGATGTTTTTATTTATTTGAAAGGCAGAGTTACAGAAAGAGAGGAAGAGACAAGCTTCATGAGGGTCTCCCACGTCGGTGGCAGGGGCCCAAGGACGTGGGCCATCTTCTGCTGTTTTTCCTAGGTGCTTTAGAAAGGAGCTGGATGAGCAGTGTTAACAGCCAGGACACTAACTGGTGCCCACGTGGGATGCCGGCATTGCTGTGGCCACCACACCACAGCGCCGGCTCCCAGGAATAAACTCTATTCACGCTCATCACTGGCTGCTGCCATCAAGCAGGGCGACAAGGCACTTGTCCACACAGGTATCTGTTATCTCTTTTTTTTTTCCCTTCAGAAGGAAGCATACAGAAAATCTATAATGTTCATAAAGTGATCTTTAGATTTTATCCCCAAAACTGTAAGCAAAACATTAAATCTTCATGTTAAATGAATTTTCCTATGGAAAAGTGTTTTATCTTTCATTAGATTCACAAAATATTCTATGGTTCCAAAAATGTGCAAATTCCCTGACCTTCTTCATTGCTTAGCCCTGGTCAAGGTTTGAGTATTGCAGCCCCCAGGACTCCCACAATTCTATCCTGCAGAACAACCTAGGATTTGCAAATTTCACAACTGCACTCACATGTCCCTCAGCTCAACCTGCCTTTCTACC
Organism: Sylvilagus floridanus; assembly: GCA_949820135.1. NCBI lineage: Eukaryota > Metazoa > Chordata > Mammalia > Lagomorpha > Leporidae > Sylvilagus > Sylvilagus floridanus. The sequence goes on from OX463226.1 coordinate 104,276,853, forward strand.
TTTTGGCTAGAGACTCCTCATTCATCCTTCAAGATTCAACTGCAGGTCCCCTTGGCACTTACCTGTCCTCCAACAATTTGGACTTCCTAGTGGTACCCAATTCATCTATGCTCTTATCAGAGAACTTATCAGACAGCAGGCTAATATTTTATATGTGTGTTCATTGTTCTCAAAGAAAGCACGTTACGATCAAGAAGTACCTTCTGGGACAAGCATTGTTATATAGTGGTTTTAAACCCTGGGCATTCCATATCAGAGTGCCAGTTGGAGTGTCAGCTGCTCTGCTTCCCATCCAGCTCCCTGCTGGTGCACCTGCTGCCACACACATGAGAGACCAGGATGGAGTTTTAGGCTCCTGGCTTCGATCTGACCCTGCCTTGGCTGTCATGGGTATTTGGGGACTGAACCAGAGGTTGGAAAACAATCTCTCTCTCTCTCTCTCTACCTTTTTCTGTCAATTGGTATTTCAAATAAATTAATAGTAAAATAAAATGAAATAAAATAAAAATAACTATCTTATTTATAATTTTTCTACCTTGAGATTCAACACAGCCTTTCATAAGTAGTAAAGGCTCAATGAATTTTATAACTTGTTAATGAATGTAAAAACAAATGCTATAAAAATTAATTTGCTATTTACTAAGGGGCTATATAACACAAAATTACTAAGAAATAACCTTTGTCCATAATAATCTTCATATCTAGTACCCATTTATTGACTTATCTGTATCTGTCAATTTCCACAAAATAATCTGATTTACTGTGTTGCATAAATAGTATTTTCCATATTTCTTCTATTTTTAGATTATATTTTAACCACTTGGATTACAAAAGAAATACACGGTCATTTTAGCATAGTAAGTATATTTTAAAAATAAAGAAAACAGAAACTGCCCACTGAGGAAAACTGTCCCACTTCTGAAATGAGCAAGTTCAGTCTCTGTGATTTAAAGTGAGTTGTCCAAGATTACATAGCTAATAACGCAGAAGGCTGGACAGAGATGCCATCTCCTCTAACTCCCAGGTCTAAGATACATTTCACTAATCTGCAGGTCGGTGAACTAAAGCCCCTTTGGTCAAAAAGCAGCTGATGTTTTTGTCAAGAAAGTTTTATTGAGATACATATGATCATCGGTTTACTTATTGTCTACAGCTACTGCCACGCTACAACAGCAGAATTTAGTAGTTTCAATAGAGGCTTGTGGCCCACAAAGCCAAAAATACTTCTTATCTGGCTCCTTTCAGAGGACATCTGCTGACCACTGCTCTAGTTTCAGGAACATGCATTTATTCTCTTGTTCTGAAGTAGGAAGTCTTGTTTTAAAGAAAATTTTCTTTATAAATGCCTACACAGATACAACATAAAATCTATAACATAATGGATGGAAAATTACCATGTACTTTTAGAAAAGCTTTAGTCTTATAAAATCAAAACATCACAATGTGTTTCTGAACCTGGGTGCCCTGCCAATAACGAGACAGTGCATTTAATAAAGGCAGTAAGGGCCGCAAACAGCCCTGGGAAAGCTCCGCACAGGCAAGGTAGTCCCCTGCAGAGGTGCAGCTCCCTCCCATATCCGTGGGCGGACCCACTGCCTGGCACCAAATAAACCAACTCACCCAAATACATTTTCCTTATCTGTATCCCCCTCTTGACTTCTGTCATAACTATTACATGGACTTTTATCTATTTAGACTCCTTCTTTATGAAGAATTAACCTTAAAAAAAGTTGCTGTGTTTTCTCCTTCTCCAACTAATAAAAACTACCCATCAATAATATCCCTTAGTGTTACTTAACACAGAGCTTAATCATGCACTGTTTAATTTTTCTCATTTCTAAACTCATGAACCTAAAAAGGAAGGCTAAAGAGCAATGAAAAGGAAGTGAATGAAAGTCCGATCCTAATAAAATATCAGACATGCTTTGAACACTCTAAAATCTGATGTACATATTGCATGAGGAGATATAAACGGGAAAATATTATGAACTGTAGACACTATGGTAATATGTTAGCAGTCTGCCCAGAGTGGGGAAGTGCAGAAGGCATGGAGAGTCCCCCCCTAGAGTACAAACAGCTGCACTAAACTTAGGCCCTTCCCGCAGTAAATGTGTGGCACTGGACAAGTCAGGCAACTCTCCAAGTCTTGGTTCCTCTTCAATGACGGGATAACCAGACATGAGGGCTTCTCACAAAATAATGACTTAGGGACTCTGAAATACAGTCCTCAGTAAATGTAAATTCTCCAACCCCAGATTTGGGTCAATTATTTTACCTGATAATAAAGATTACAGGCAGAAAGCTATTTTCAAATTCAATAATTATAGTAAGATTATTAGAAATTTTTCTGACTTAAAATCCACTAACTAGACACAAAAGGAAAGAAGTGCAGTAGTTTCCATTGAATCATGACTCTAAACTTTAAATGACCATGCCATCACTGTCATTCCAGCGAATCAGACTTTACAATATGAATCATTTATTAAACAAAATCAGTACTTACTGAATCGAAGTTTTAACTTGACTGGGAGGGACCAGTGCTGTGGCATAGCAGGTAAAGCCTCCATCTGCTGTGCCAGCATCCCATATAGGTGATGCTTTCAGTCCTGGCTGCTCCACTTCCAATCCAGCTTTCTGCTATGGCCTGGGGAAGCAGTAGGAGATGGCCGAAGTGGGAGACCTGCACCCACATGGGAGACCCAGAAGAACCTCCTGGCTCCTGGCTTCGGATTGCCACAGCTCCAACCACTATGGCCATCTGGGGAGTGAACCATTAATAGAAGACCTCTCTCTCTGTCTTTGCCTCTCTGCAACTCTACCCTTCAAATAAATAAATAAAATCTTTAAAAGAAAAAAAAAACTTGACTGGGGGATCAAACAGAGTATATCTGAAAAATGGCATTTCAGATGAGCTCTGAATGGAGTTAGCGAGGCATAGAGTGAGGAGACGGGTACTCTACAGCATGTGCAAAGGCCTGGAATTAAGGAAAAGTCTGGCAAAGTCCAAGACCTAAAGGAAGAAAAACATAACCAGGTCATAGACAGAAGAGAACCAAACAAGATTGAGGCGATCTCGCAAGAACATGTGAGGGAGTACAGAAGTTATTCTAAGCACCACGAACAAAACACTGAAGCTGGGATACAACATGCTCTGTTTGACATTAAAAAAAAAAATTTCACCTGTTGCTCTGGAAGACAAATTCAATAGGGATGGAGTGGGAATGTGGAAAGTAGGTAGGAGGATACTACAGCAGGTGAGAAATCATGGTACCTTGTTCTCAACAAGCAAAAGCTCAGTGGAGAGCACAACTCCACGATCAGTAGATGGGTTGAGATGTCTAGATCCTAGTCCAAACAACGAGGCGCATGGCAGCGTCACTCCTTATAGGCAGAAACCTAAGGTAGGCCTATATGAAGGGAGCAGCAGGAAATCAAATATAATAGACAGCTGGTTCTACAAACTGACACTGAGAACTTGGAGGGTGCCAGAACAATGGATGTGAAGTGGACAACTGGAAATAGAGATAACTAGAAAGAAAACAGCCATGAGAACAGAAGTAGACATGTAGACATGTACTGAGTGCCGCCCATGTGTAGTACATGGACTAAGTACAAGGCAAGTACTGTGTTACTGAATTCTCCCAGCAACCTTGTTTTTAACTGCTTTACAAGACCACACTATTAATAACCAGCTATTAACTCAATCTGATTCCAGATTGAGGCCCTGCACCACTCTGCCCCTTGCCAAAAGAGGAAAAGCAAGGATAGATCCCTGAGGAACTTAGATATTGTCAGTTCAGGCAGAAGGACAGCCAGCCAAGGACAGGCAGAATGAAGAGCAGCAGAGGGTGATGACGAAAAGCCAGATGCATAGAATCTTCAAAGTTTCTGGGAAGGATGAAAATTGTTAGTAATCTTAATAAAGAGAATAACAGTAGATTAAGTGAGGGCAGAAGCCGTTTAAAAGGCTTAAAGAATACAGAGGGGGAGAGTGCTCGGCACAGAGGCTAAACACTGCCTGGGATGTCCACATCCCATACTGAACAGCTTGGGTTAGAGTCCTGACTCTATTTCAGATTGCAGCTTCCTGATAATCTATGTGCACCCTGGAAAGCAGCAGACGATAGCACACAAGGAACTTGGGTCCTTGCCACCACCTGGGAAGCCTGGGTTGAGCTGCAGGCTCCTGGTTTGGGCCCTGGCCCAGATTCAGCTGTTTAAGGAGTGTGAAAAGTGAAGCAGTGGATGGAAAATCTCTCGGTTTGTTTTATCTGCCTTACAATTAAATAGAAATTGTAAACAACATACACTGAAGACCTCTCGCAGTAAAAAATAAATAAATAAAATAACCAAGGCTATTCATTTGGAAAATTTCTGCAAAAGCATAAATTCAAGAAGTAAGGAAACACTGGAGCTAGTGTTGTGGTGCAGCAGGTTAAGCCGCTGCTTGCGATGCTGACATCCCTTCTCAGATTGCTAGTTCAAGTCTCAGCTGCTCTGCTTGCAATCCAGCTCCCTGCTAATGGCACTGGGAAGGTAGGACAGGGTAGCCCAAGTACTTGGGTCCCTGTACCCACGTGGGAGACCCAGATGGAATTCTAGGCCACTGGCTTCCATCTTACCATGACCTGGCCACTGCACCCGGGTGGGGAATGAACCAGAAAATAGGAAGATTTTGCTTACACACACAATCTCTTTCTCTCTGTTACTCTTTCAAATAACTAAATGAAAGAAAGAAAGAACGAAAGAAAGAAAGAAAGAAAGAAAGAAAGAGAAAGAGAAAGAGAAGAGAGAGGGGAAGAAAGAAACAAACAAAGGAAATGTTGATAGTATCAAGAATAAAAACAAAAGTTGGGTTTCCAGCACAGAGAGGTAGGCACAAAAAGATGCTGGCATCCCACTTGGATGCTGATTCAAGTCTCAGCTGCTCCACTTCTGATCCAGCTCCCTACTAATGGCCTGGGAAAGCAGCAGAACACGGCCCAGTGATTAGGCCTGAAACTCATGTGGGAGGTTAGGATGAAGCTCCTGGCTCCTGGTCTTACTCTGCCCTAGCCACAACCATTGCAGTCATTTGAGGAGTAAGCCAGCAATGGAAGTGCTCTCTCGGTCTCTTGTCTCTCTGTAAATCTGACTTTTAAATAAATAAATCTTAAAAAAAAAAAAAAAAAAAAGAGGGGCCAGCACTATGGTGCGGTAGGTAAAAGTCACTGCCTTCAGTACCAGCATCCCAAGTAGGTACCAGTTTCTAACCTCGCTACCCACTTCCAATCCAGCTCCCTGCTAATGGCCTAGGAAAAGGAGTTGAAAGATGGCCCAAGTATTTGGACCCCTGACACCCAAATGGGAGACTAGAAAGAAGCTCCTGGGCTCCTGGCTTTGGCCTCGTCCAGCAATGCTGAGCACTGCAGCCATCTGACGAGTGAACGAGCACACAGAAGATCTCTGTCTGTCTCTGTCTGTCTGTCTCTCTGTGTAAGTGACTTAAAAAAAAAAGTCACAGATGCTATAAGGGCAAATGCCAGTATTAGCACTACAAACACAAGACTGACCACTGTGTCACTGGGGAGCTGAACAGGTGACTCCCAGATCAGGAAAGAGACCTTGAAGTTAAGGCAAATCCTCTCTAGAGGAAAATATTTTCACTTCATATTCCTAGATTTTCAGATTCAATACCCACCAAACATGAATTAATCAGCATCACATACAACGAAACATAAGTGAGGGTCAGCTGAAACAACACTTCTCCAACACGTTGAGCTAAATACCCTTCAATGCATGGACTGTAGATACTGGAATTATCTGAAAATATACATAAAACCTTAGATTGTATTTAAAATAATTAAAGATATAACCTTAAGGATGAACAAGGATTAAGCAAATATTTTTTAAAAATTAGCAGGCATATGTTAAAAACAACCAAACAGAACTTCTGGAAATAAAAAAAAAAAAAACTGGAATAAAGAAAAAGCATTAAACATTTCTGACAAAGGTAAAGAGAGAATTAGTGAACTGGAAGATGATCAAAAGAAATTATGGAGAGTGAAATAGATGAAAATAGGCAGAAAGCAAAAAAAAAGACGTTAAAAGAAATGGAGTAGGTAGATGTTTAGTGTAGCAATCAAGACACATCTAGAGATGCATACACCCCTATCAAAGTGTCAGACTCCAAGTGCTGACTCCACCCTAGCTTCCAGCATTCCTGCTAAGGCACACCCTAGCAGGTAGTTGTACTTGCATTCCTGCTACCCATATGGGAGACCTGGATTAAGTTCCCAGCTCCTGGTTTTGGCCTGGCCCAGTTCTAGCTGTAGATCTATTTGCTGTTATAGGCATTCAGAAATAAACCAATAGATGGAGATACCTCTCTCACTCCCTCTCCCGCTCTCTTTTTTTCTCTCTCTCTCTCTGCCTTTCAGATACAAAAAAACTTCTTTTAAAAGGAGGAATGGAGGAAAGAAGAAAAGGTCTAATACATATTTAATCAGAATTCCCAAAGTAGATAATTGAACACATAAAGAAGTCATAATATCTAAAGAGATAAAATTTGAAAATTTTTCTCAATAAGAAGAGGAAATAATGCCACACAGCAATGTGTACCAAGAAAAATTAAGAAAATAACACAATGATCATAAAACTGCTAATATTCTAGAAGGGAATGGCAACTGTACAGGCATAGTGGAATTGAGAAGACAGTAGAATACAATTTTCAGAGTAGTGAAAGACAACAAATATCAACCTGTAATTCTGAGTCCCAAAAAAATTATCTATCAAGAACAAGAATAAGGACATTTTGGGTAAATAAAAACAGAAGGGTTGACCTCTAAGGACTTCTAAAGGATATACTTAACTAAATATGAAAACAACCCCATAAGAAAGGTCAGAGAGGCAAAGAAATGTTAAACAAATAAATCAGTGAACTGGTCAATTGAAACTATCAATAAAATAGTGATACATAATCTATAGAAATCATGTTAAAGGGCAAAACAAAAATGATTCTAAGTAGTGAGTGAGTAGGGGAGTGAGCAATGGTGAGTAGGGGAGTGATGGGAGGAATACTATTCTCTGGTCCTAAAAATTATTTGAAAGAGAATTGAGAGTAGAAATTAGATTCTGTTAGACAACTACAAATACTAAAAGCTCAGTGATGACCATTAAAAGAACAAAAATAAGTTCCAAACAATGAAAAGGGAAAATGAAATAAGAAACAAAATTTTATGATTTGTTTAAAGAAAGGAGAAAATAAAGGATTAGAAGGAACAATACAAATGCAAAGTTAGTTTATATGACAGCAACCTCAGAGCCACCCAGCTACACAGCTCCAAGGGTGCTGTTTCTCTTGTAGTCTATGAGAGTAATCCAATCTGAACTACAAAAAAGTTACATGTAAATAATTTGATATCATCTGTTGAAATTAAAATGAAGATGCAGCTGTAGCTGGTAGACATAAAACATAACACACAGGGGTGAAAATCAAGGGTTAAAGAATATATACATTGCGGGGGGGGGGGGCAGTGCTGTGGAATAGCAGGTTGATCCAATGCCTGCAACACCAGCATCCCATAAGAGAGCCAGTTCAAGCCCCGATTGCTCCACTTCCAATCCAGCTCTCCACTAACACACCTAGAAAAACAGCAGAAGATGGTGTCAAGTGTTTGAGCTCCTGATACCCATATGGCAGATCTGGCTAGTTTTAGACTCCTGAATTTGACTTGATACACCATAGTCATTGTGGTCATTTGAAGAGGGAACCAGCAGATGCCAAGATCTCTCTCTCTCTCTCTCTCTCTCTCTCTCTCTCTCTCTCTCTCTCCTTCTCCCTTTCCCTCTAACTGTGCCTTCTAAATAAATATTTTTTTTAAAAAAAGAATACATTAGGGGCCAGCACTATGGCATAGCAGGTGCAGGCGCAACCTGTGACACCAGCATCCCATGTAAGTGCCAGTCAAGTCCCAGCTGCTCCACTTCAAATCCAGTGCATTGCTAATGCACCTGGGAAAACAGTGGTGAATGGCCCAAGTGCTTGGGTCCCTTGGGTCCACATGGAGCTCCTTGCTCCTAGCTTCAGATAAGCCCAGCTGTGGCCTTTGCAGCTATTTAAAGATTAAACCAGAGGATGGAAGCGCACGCTCTCTCTCTCTCTTTCTCTCTCTAACTCTGCATTCAAATAAATAAATAAATCTTTTAAAAACATAGAAATTAGGAAAATATGAACAAAGACAAATACAATGATATGATAAATACAATGATATGAAAACACAATAGACCTTAAGACAAAAGAGCAGAAGCTGGGTGACCATATACCAGAGGCCTTCAAAAACATCATGGGAAACTGAATTAAAACATAAATTTATTCTTAAAGACTTCCACATAAACTAGATACAGGATTAATTAACCAGGAAGGCATTCTAAGCGCAAAATATGTAATAACATAATTTCAGTATGTATGGAGTTGGGACAAAAACACAAGGAGAAATTCACAAATTCACCATCATAGCAAATAAACAAAAGTACGGGTGATTTTAAGGTGCAATTAATAAGCTTGAATTTCTAGACACATATAGATCCGTGAACTCAATAAGAGAATATACATTCTTCCCCAGTACAAAATGGAACACTTATGAAAACCAATTAACAGGCCAGTGCCGCAGCTCACTAGGCTAATCCTCCGCCTGCGGCGCCGGCAGCCCAGGTTCTAGTCCTGGTTTGGGCGCCGGGTTCTGTCCCGGTGCTCCTCTTCCAGTCTAGCTCTCTGCTGTGGCCCAGGAGTGCAGTGGAGGATGGCCCAAGTGCTTGGTCCCTGCACCCGCATAGGAGACCAGGAGGAAGCACCTGGCTCCTGGCTTCGGATTGGCGCAGTGCGCCAGCCATAGCGGCCATTTTGGGGGTGAACCAACAGAAGGAAGACCTTTCTCTCTGTCTCTCTGTCTCTCTCTCTCTCATTGTCTAACTCTGCCTATCAAAAAAAAAAAGAAAACCAATTAACAAAACTGACAATAAAAGAAGTCTTAACAAGTATCAAAGAATTATAACAGCATAGAAGAATTCTCTAACAAGTTACAATAAAAGCCAATTATAAAAAGACAAGACACACATTTATAAAATTTCCCAGATACCAACAAATATTGCAAGAGTAAGAGAAGAAAACATATTGAAAATTTTAAAATGCAAGATGAAAATATTAAAAATTGAAACCAAGGAAAGCAGGCCTTAGAGGACACTCTATAGCCTTATATTCTAATGTTATAAAAAGAAATGATAGCAACTTAATGTACTAAGCAGTAGATGCTTAGTTTTTAAAAAAAATTAGAATAAGCCAAAATAAATAGAAAGCATGAAACAACAAAGATAAGAAATTAACAAAATGGAAAACAAACAACAAATACAAATAGTCCAAAAGGCCAAATATTGAATATCTGAAAAGACTAATAAATGAAAAAAAATCTAGTTATCTTGATCAAGGATGAAGTAGATACAAATAAAAGGAGGAGTGAAAAATGAAAATTATAGAGTCAACAGAAATCAAATAGTTACAGAATACTACATAAACATTTTGGTACTACATTTAAAAATGGAGCTGAAAGAGAAAAGATTGACATACATATTCACATAAATATATTCATATGCACAAATACACAAATATTTATTTATTTGGAAATTTTTAAAGCATCTGCAAAAAAAAGTAAAAATCAATTAACAGTATTAGAAAATACAAAAAGTTTATCATGCCTTAAAATCATTCCCATCGGCATGCAGAGTTATACAGATAAGCTTTAAACATGAGGAACAAATTGTTTCAGCCTTGTAGACTCTTCCAGAGAGGAAAGAGTTAAAACACCACCCTATGTGGTCAGAATAACCTTGTGGCCCAAACCAGACCACAAGAGAAAGAGAAAAATAAAAAGTTATACAGTAACCCTACTTACAAACATAGATGTAAAAGTGTTAAGGAAAATATTATAAAACTTATATCTAGGATATTATTTCTAAAGAAAAATAAAAATGAATCCTTGTTTTTATCCCAGAGAAACAAAGGTAGTTTACCACAGGAAAATACTTAATAAATTTCATTCAATGTTAATACGTTAAAGGAGACAAATTCAATATCTGTTAAATATTTTTTCAAAATCTTGGCAAAATATGTATAGAAAGAAGTTTCTCAATGAATTTTCTATCAATATCACTAGTACCAATCAAGACATAAAAGGATACCCTCCTTTCTCCTTTCTTTTAGCATACACTTGAAAACCTAAATAACGCAGTAAGACAAGTAAGGGAAAAAAGCCAGGTGTAGGGATGTGAAAGGACAAAAATCCCACTGGCTTTAGCCACATGCCATGAGACAATCTACAGAGAAAACTCTAAAGGAGACAAAAGACATTTTAGAATTAATAAGACAACATTGCAAGCTGGCTGAAATGAAAATCAATATAGAAAAATCAACTGAATTCCTACAGACCAGCAATACATAATACCAGTTAAACAAAATAAATATCAATTTATTTTATTTATTAAAATATTAGATTATTAAAATAATACCAATAAAGCAAAATATTCAAGAATAAATCCTCAAAAGAAAGGGACAAGCTCATGAAGAATATGATAAAACTATAATTACAATCTAAAGATTATGTTGAGAAAGCAAAGATCTAAAAAATAGATACACTTTTGTAAAGATAATCATTGCTAGAAATACAACAATGCTCCCCAAATTGATCTGTAGTTTCCACTTAACATTCACAATGCCAAAAAGGCTTATCACAGACCTTGACAGAATGAATTTTAAACTCATATGGAAAAATACAGGCTCTAAACAGGCACAAGTAAAATATATATGCTTGGGACAGGAGAAAGGAAGAAGAAGAACTCAATCTATAAGATGTATAATATGATTCTAAGGCAAAGGCAGAAAAACTGACCAACACATGGAATAAAGGACCCAGAAATGAAAGATCCTGATAAATATGGAAACTTCAAATATTACAGAAGTAGCATTGTACATGCCTGGGAAAAGGATGACCTTCTCAATACATGACTGCAGCACAAATGTGCATCTAGACATGTATGGAAAATCAAACTGGAGCCTTCCTTCCCACTACACACAAAATCAATCACAACTGTGATTTTAAAAAAAATGTGAAAGCAAAACCATGAAGCGCTTTTCAGAAGAAAAAGAGCTTTAAAAACAACACTGGGGTAAAGAAAAAGTTTTCAACCATGATAGGAGGGAAAAAGTAACCTGGCAACATTAAATTTAAGGTCTTCTCTAACCAAAATGCAGCACAGGGAGAAGGCATTCAGCCTAGTAGTTAGGATGCCTCCCACTTGGAAGAGCCTGGTTTGACTCCCAGCGCCAGCTCCTGATCAGCTTTCTATCAGTGCAGATCCTAGGAAGCAATTGGCTCCCTGTCCCTCTTGTGGGAGACTAGATTATGTTTCCAGCCTCTGGCTCTGGCCCTGGCCCAGCCTGGCCACTGTGAGCATTTAGAGAGTAAAGCAGTGAATGGGAGCACTCTCTCTGTTTCCCTCTCTCTCTCTTTCTCAAATGAATAAAATAAATGTTTTTTAAAAAGGAACCATAGGGGCCGACCCTGTGGTGCAGTGGGTTAACACTATGGCCTAAAGCGCTGGAATCCCATGTGGGCGTCGGTTCTAGTCCTGGCTGCTCCACTTCCGATCCAGCTCTCTGCTATGGCCTGGGAAAGCAGTAGAGGACGGCCCAACTCCTTGGGCCCCTGCACCCACATGGGAGATCTGGAAGAAGCTCCAGGCTCCTGGCTTCAGATAGGCACAGTTCCAGCCGTTGCAGCCAATTTGGGAGTAAATCATCAGATGGAAGACCTCTCTCTGCCTCTCCTCTCTCTGTGTGTAACTCTGACTTTCAAATAATTAAATAAATCTTAAAGCAAAAAAAAGGGGAGGGGGGATGCTTGCCTCTGGCAGTGAAGATGAGGACTGTGCACAGGGAAAGCCTGTTCTAGTCATGCTGAGTGGTGGGTACACAGGTCCTCATTCCATTACTAAGCTTTGTAATTTACACATGCTACATATACTATTCTACAAGTATCAAATGTTATATTTGATTTTTTATACTTTATGTTGAGTATCCCTCCTCCCAAATGCTTGAGACCCCAGTGTTTCAGATTTCGCATTTTTTTCAGATTTGGGAACATTTGCATATACATAAGGAGACACCCTGAGGATGACACAGTAGTCGAAACACAGTGTTCAGGGACAGGCCAAGGGGCACAGCAGGTTAAGTGACTGCTTGAGACATCCACATTGCATGCTGAAATGCAGGTTCAAGCCTGGCACCTCCACTACCCTGTTCACTTCCTGCTAAAATATCGTGGGAGGCGGTGGATGAGGGAATTCTGGATGGAATTCTGTAATCCTGGTGTTAGCCTGGCCGTGGTCCTGGCTGTTGGGAGCATTTGGGGTGAACCAGTGGATAAGAAAACTCCTTTTCTCCCCCTCATTGTCTCTCTATAAATCACTCTGCCTCTCAGGTAGAGAAAAATAAATATTTAAAAATAAAATATTTATTAATTAATGTTTCATATATACCTTATGTACAACAGCATGAAGGCAACTGTATATACTATTATTTAGTGTGCCTACAGAATGACTATGACCAGCACACACAGTCAGATATGGCATTTCCTATTTGTGATGTCATAATAGTTCCCAAAAATTTCAGATTTTGGAGCAGTTCAGATTATAGATAATCAGATTAGGGATGCTCAACTTGTATGTGGTTGTGGTTAAATTTAAGATGGTAAGTGGAGTAGGCATTTGGCCTTGCAGTTAAGAAACCCACACCCCACATCAGAGTACCTAAGTTCAAATTCTGGCTCCACTCCTGATTCCAACTTCCTGCCATTGCAGACAATGGAAAGCAGCAATGATGGCTCAAGTAGGTGGGTCCGTGTGACCCACTTTAGAAATCTGGATTGAATTTCCAGCTCCAGCTTCACCCTGGTGCAGCCCTGGCCACTGCAAGCATTGGTGGATTGAACCAGCAGAAAATCTCTCTCTCTCTCTCCCAGAAATAAAAAGCATATGGGAGGAAGGCAAACAGAGGCAATCTGTGTAGAAAACACTTAATAGAAGCCCTGCTGTGAAGAAGAGCAAGAAAAAGAGCTGTGGCCAGGGGGGGATGTGAATGCCTGGAAGAGTTTTCACATTGTTATATACTGTTTTGTTTTCCATTATGAAATATTCCAAGTACAAAGAAAAGGAAACAATACTGCAGCAAACGGCTAAGTCAACCTCAACATTCTATCACACAAATGGCTTCAAAACCAACAGCACCGCAAATAGCCTAGAAGCTCGCCACGTGTCACGTGTCTCCCCAGAAGAAAGGGAATTCCACTTAATTTTCTAAGAATTATTAAAGCATGCCTGGATGTTGACAGGAATTCTTCAGGAGGCAGACACAGCATCCAAGCAATGTCCATTTATATCAGTACTATGTTGTTAATATACCAGCTGTGAGCACACACCTGGAGGAGATTTTTGCTAGGTGCAGATGGTTCTAGGTGCCTCTCTAGCACATGGTGATGAAGGATACACAAGGAGCTCCTCTAGGGTCATGGAGCCAAGTGTCCCCAACTGGCACAGACAGGAGGACCCTACCCATCACTGGTGCAGTATTCTCATTGCTCTAAGTAGCTAGCCAAGCCCAGGAAGGAAAAATGATATTAAAATGGGGGAAGGGATGAGAGGGACAATATTTTTTCTTTTCTTCTTCAACTTGAACAGTAAATATACTGAAAGAATGGCAAAAATCTCCCTAACTACAATGTAGTAACAAGCATTCCAGTTTAAGAGATGACTTCCAATAGCAAGCAATATGTGAGAAAACGGAGTGGAGAGAGGCAGAGACGGTTTCAGGAAAAGAGGAGGCGGTCAGGAGGAAAAAGCAAGGTGAGTATTTGTGGGGATCTATAAAAAGAGGAAGCTTCATTTTTTATCCTAATCAGGCAGCCAACAGACAGAAGTGGGTGTTGTGACCACAGGGTTAAATTGCAGCTTGCAGCAGCAGAATCCGAGTGCTGGTTCCTTCCAGTCTGTTTGCTCTGCTTCCCATCCAGCGTGCTGCCAATCCATCTCGGAAGGCAACAGAAGGTGGCCCGAGTACCCAGAGCCCTGTCTCCCATAGAGCAGACCCTGATGGGGTCTGGAGCACCTGGCTTCAATATGGACCAGCCCCAGTTGTACCAGGCATTTAGGAAAGTAAATCAACATATGAAAAATCAATCAATCTCTTTCTCACCCTCCTCCCCTGCCTCTCAATAAATAGGTAAATCAAGAAAGGAAGGGAGGGAGGGAGGGAAGGAAAGTAGGAAGGAATTCAAATAGTGCTGTGATCCCAGGTAAAATATCACATAAATCAAACCACTCTCCTAAGGTTCACCAAAAAAGATGCTCACTACCATCTTGTGGCTGCTAAATCAATCTAACACTTGTCAGAAAATGGAAAGCACCTCTGTAGTGCTTGGTTACTATCAAGGCAGAGAGTATCACACAACAGCTGAAGCTCATGGTTATTACTAGGAGATACAAAGTAGGGCAGATTTTCAAGTGTTAAAAAGTTACAGGAAAAATAAGTGCCTACTATGAATGCTACCCAAGGGGCTGGAGGCAGAGAGTACAAATAAGGTCTGAAGTTCATTCAACTTCACCACCCACACAGGAGAACCAGTCCATCTTTCTCAGGGATTTCTGCAGAAGAAGCCTCAGAAGTGGTGTGGGCCCCCACACTGACTACCGGTTGAGTCTGGGCCCAGTTGCTGGCAGGGGCCCAGATGCAAACCTGACCATCAGCACAGTGCAAACGTTCCCATCATGGCACACTCTGCATTGTAGCAGTTGCCTCCATCCCACCTCTGCAACCTCAGCTGGGTTCACACTCTGTTCTCCTCCCCCAACAACCAGGCCCTGCTCTCTCTGCACCAAAACTCTTCACCCACTTAGCTCTTCCCTCATCCTCAGACCACATTCCAAGTGTGCACATCGCCAAGACACTGGGTCTGATATACCTACCACAAACTCTTAGGTCACACACCTCCCAAAGGTACTTTCACATTCCTTAAGTTGACTATTTCATTAATATGTGTCTCCCACTTTTAGCCAACCAGGAACTTATCTGCCTTGTTCATCATTTTATTTCCAGGTAGCAGCATATTAACCTGACACATGGTAAATGCTCAATACTGAATTTTAAAAGCACAAGAATAGGGACGAGTACTGTGATGCAATAGGTTAAGCCTCCGCCTACAGCGCCAGCATCCCATATGGGTGCTGGTTCTAGTCCCTGCTGCTCCTCTTCTGATCCAGCTACCTGCTAATGGCCTAGGAAAGCAGCAGAAGATGGCCCGGGAGGGCTTGGGCCCCTGCACCCATGTAGGAGACCTGGAGGAAGCTCCTGGCTGCTGCCTTTGGATCGGCTCAACTCTGGCAACTGCAGCCATTTGGGGAGTAAACAAGCAGGTGGAAGACCTCTCTCTTTGTGTCTCCCTCTCTCTGTCTGTAACTCTGCCTCTCAAATAAATAAATAAATCTTAAAAAAAAAGATGCAAGCATTAAGTATCACTAAGTTAATATGAAATAGCTACTGAGAATGACAGATGGTAGAACAGGGAGGGAGCTTACTGCTCTACTCTAGGGAAAGACAGTTTTAAAAAACAGAGAGAGTGCAAGCTCATGGAAGAGTCAGGGAGAAAACTGCAGAGGAAACTCCATGCAAATCAGAGGAACACTGTGGATCTTCTTGGAGTGTGTGGATGCACACAACACAGGGACCCCAGCAAACGAGAAACTCAGCACCAGTTTCGGAGTGAGATGAAACCATACTGCAGCACCCCAAGTCACTGGCGCTAAAGCTGCAGGAAGAGACTGGCAGGAGTCTGACTTGGAGCCCTGTGGGGGACAGTGTACCTGCCAAGCGAGAGGGGAAAAAGGGGGGGCACATTTCTCTCTCTGCGACCATCTGGCTCCGGCATCCTATAACTAGCCAACAGAGGGTGGGCACCATTTTAGACAGAGGTAACAGCTATGCCTGCCCGTGTCCCCAAGTCTAGCAACCAGCCAAGAGGAGACACCAGAGTATGACTGGGAGAACTGACAGAGGGCTAGGTGTTCCCAATTGTTGCCAGCCTACTGTGCTAGGACTGTGAAAACCCTGTGGCTGCATGGGAGAATGCAGATTGTGGTAGTCACTGTGGGTGGGTCCACAAGCTTGGGGCTCCCTGTCTCCCTGCTGAGGGTCACTGCTGTGGGATCTGTGCTCACACCAGTGAAAGCTTGGATCCTTTCTGTGGGTCGTGTGGCAGCACAGATGAACACAGTATCCAGTGGGGCTAGTGCCCAGGCATTGGTCTCCCTGGAGGAGAGGAGGTGAGCATAGACTATGCCAACAGAGCTGATAAAATCTCCCTTCTGATTAAAAAAAAAAAGGAAAAGATTTACCATGCCCAACTTGGGTGTAACCTTGGATACTCCCCTCATCCTGGAGCACTGAACAGAACTCCCTGGCAACACCTAGCACACGCCTCTGGGTATTCACTGAAAGAGCAGACACTCCACTAAACCACAGACATAGCCCAAAGATAAAAGACATCACAGGTACAAAAAAAAAAAAGTATCTCCATAAATGCCTAAAAATAAATGTAGCCATTCAAGAAACAAGAAAACAGAACACAACATGTTGTATACTCAAAAGTATACAACACTTCAATACTAGAATGTGAAGATGAAGATATTGAAGAAATGCAGGAAACAGAATTCAAAAAACTGATTGTAGGATTACCTAGAAGTAATCAGAAGCAAATTCATAAATTAAAGAAATGCATACATGTTATGAATGAGAATTATTTCCATGAAACTGAGATTTTAAAGGGAAATCAAAATGAAATATTGAAAATGAATAATTCAATAAATCAAATTAAAAAATGAAGTGAAAAGCCTTAGCAATACATTTGGTGAAGCAGAATAAAGAATATCTGAGTTAGAAGACAATCTCTGGAAATTTTACAGCCAAAGAAAAAGAAAAAGAAATTATAAAACCAAAAAAACAGTGCTGGAGATTTATGGGATACTATTAAATGATCCAACACATGGGTCTTAGGAGTTCCTGAAGGTGTAGAAAGAGAATGGACTAGAATGCCTTTTTAGTCAAATAATTACAGAAAACTTCCCTAATTTGGAGGAAAAAAAGGTATGTCCAAGTACAGGAAGCAAACAGAACTACTAATAGACATGACCAGAAAAGAATGAACAGTGGGTCATAGGAGAAACCAAAAAAATTCTGCAAATGAATGAAGATGACAATACAATATACCAAAATTTATGGGATACACAAAAGCAGTGTTAAGAGCAAAGTTTACAGCAGTTGGTGCCTACATTAAGAAGTTGGAAAGGCATCAAATAAATCAGCTATCAATGCATCTCAAGGATTCAGAAAAACAATAGCAAACCAAACCCAAAATTAGTAGGAGAAAAGAAATAATTAAAATTAGAATCTAATCAAAAAATGGAAACAAAAAAACACAAAATACAAAATATCAGTGATATGAATAGCTGTTTTTTTGAAAAATAAGCAAAACTTACACAACAATTGGCCCAAATGTTCCTTCCATATCCAATTTGCTTAAAGTTTGCATCATGAAAGGATGTTGTATTTTATAAAATGCTTTCTCTTCATGTATTGAGATAATCACATGGTTTTTGTTCTTCAGTCTGTAATGTGATGTATCTCATTTATTGATTTGCAAATGTTGTACCATCTCCCCATAACAGGGATAAATCCCACTTGGTCGAGGTGAATGAGCTTTCTGATGTGTTGTTGGATTTGACTGGCTAGTATTTTGTTGAGTTTTTTGCATCTATGTTCATCAGGGAAATTTGTCTGTAGTTGTATATGTTGTATAGGTTGTATATGTCCAGGAATCTATCCATTTCTTCTAGGTTCCCCGATTTGTTGGCATACAGCTCTTTGTAATGATTTCTGATGATTCTCTTTATTTCTGTGGTATCTGTTGTTATCTTTCCTCTTCTATCTCTAATTTTATTGATTTGGGTCTTCTCCCACAATCAAGGCAACTTATAACAAACCCACAGCCAGCATCCTATTGAATGGGGAAAAGTTTGGAAGCATTCCCACTAAGATCCAAAAGCAGACAAGGATACCTACCCTTACCACTGCTGTTCAATATAGTCCTGGAAGTTTTAACCAGAGCCATTAGGCAAGAAAAAGAAATCAAAAGGATACAAATTGGGAAGGAGGAAGTCAAATTATTCCTATTTACAGATGACATGATTCTATATATAAAGGATCCAAAAAGACTCTACTAAGAGGCTACTGGAACTCATAAAAGAGTTTGATAAAGTGGCAGGAAATGAAATCAACACACAAAACCCAACAGCCTTTGTATACATAGACAATGCCATAGCTGAGACAGAAGTTCTAAGATCAATCCCATTCACAATAGCTACAAAAAAAGTCAAATACAGGAGCCGGTGTTGTGACACAATAGGTAAGGCCACTGCCTACAGTGACAGTGTCCCATATGGGCACTGATTCATATCCTTGTTGCTCCATTTCCTATCCAGCTCTCTGCTATGGCCTGGGAAAAAGCAGTAGAAGATGGTCCAAGTACTTGGAGTCCTGCTTCCACATGAGAGACCCAGAAGAAGCTCTTTGCTCCCAGCTTCTGACTGGCCCAGCTCCAGCTTTTGTGTCCATTTGGGGAGTAAACCAGCAGATGGAAGACCTCTCTCTCTCTGCCTCCCTGAAACTCTGCCTTTCAAATAAATAAATAAATGTTTCAAAAATCAGATAGATTGGAATAAATTCAACAAAGGATATCAAAGATCTCTACAATGAGAATTACAAAACATTAAAGAAAATAAGACACGAAAAAGTGAAAAAAAATTTAATGTTCATGAATTTGAAGAATCAGTATCATCAAAATGTCCATACTACTAAAAGCAATTTATGGATTCAAAATACCAAGGACATTCCTCTCAAATATGAAAAAAAAAAAAAGATGCTGAAATTCATATGAAAACACAGGAAAGTCCCAGTAGCTAAAGCAATCGTGTTTTATTTTTATTTTTGTTTTCTTTAAAGTTTATTTATTTGAAAGCTAGAGTTACAGAGAGGCAAGGATACAGAGAGGGAGAGAGGTCTTCCATCCACTGGTTCACTCCCCAGATGGCTGCAATGGCCTGGGCTGGGCCAACCATGCAGGTGCAGGGGCCCAAGGACTTGGGTCATTTTCTATTGTTTTCCCTGGCCACAGGATAGAGCAGGATCAGAAGTGGAGCAGCCAGGACTTGAACTGGAGCCCACATGGGATGCTAGCACTGCAGGCACCAGCTTTACTGCTAAACCACAGTGCCAGTCCCACTAAAGCAATCTTATACAATAAAATCAAAGCCAGAGGCATCACAATACCTGATTTCAACAAACTCCAGGGCAGTTATAATCAAAACAGCCTGGTACTGTTTAGGACAGACCAATGGAACAGAAGAGAAATGCCAGAATCAACCTATGCATCTATAACCACCTTATCTTCACAAAGGAGCTAAAATCAATCCCTGGAGCAAGGATAGTCTCTTCAATAAATGGTGCAGGAAAACTGGATCTCACATGAACAAGTATGAAGCAAGACCCCTCCCTACCTTACACCTTACACAAAAATGCACTCAAAATGGATCAAAGACCTAAATCTATGACCTGATACCATCAAATTATTGGGGAAACCCTGCAAGATATTGGCACAGGCAAAGAGTTCTTAGAAAAAACCCCACAGACCCAGGCAGTCAAAGCCAAAATTGACAACTGGGATTAAATAAAATTGAGAAGCTTCTGTACTGCAAAAGAAACATTCAGCAAAGTGAAGAGGCAGCCAACAGAATGGGAGAAATTATTTGCAAACTATGCAACTGATAAAGAACTAATAACAAGAATATATGAAGAGCTCAAGAATCTCAACAACACGGCCAGCGCCACAGCTCACTAGGCTAACCCTCCGGCCTGCGGCGCCGGCACCCCGGATTCTAGTTCCAGCTGGGGCACCAGATTCTGTCCCGGTTGCTCCTCTTCCAGTCCAGCTCTCTGCTGTGGCCCAGGAAGGCAGTGGAGGATGGCCCAAGTGCTTGAGCCCTGCACCCTCATGGGAGACCAGGAGGAAGCACCTGGCTCCTGGCTTCGGATCCGCACAGTGCACCAGCCTCAACATGCCGGCCATAGTGGCCACTTTGGGGGTGAACCAATGGAAAAAGGAAGACCTTTCTCTCTCTCTC
This sequence comes from Sylvilagus floridanus, assembly GCA_949820135.1. Taxonomy (NCBI): domain Eukaryota; kingdom Metazoa; phylum Chordata; class Mammalia; order Lagomorpha; family Leporidae; genus Sylvilagus; species Sylvilagus floridanus. The sequence goes on from OX463226.1 coordinate 104,297,166, forward strand.
TCTCTCTCTCTCTCATGTCCAACTCTGCCTGTCAGAAAAGAAAGAAAGGAAGGAAAGAAGGAAGGAAGGAAGGAAGGAAGGAAGGAAGGAAGGAAGGAAGGAAGGAAGGGAGGAAGGGAGGAAGGAAGGAAAGAATTCAACAACAAAACAACCAACCCAGTTACAAAGGACTTAAAACAGGCATTTTTTCCAAAGAGGAAATCCAAATGGCCAAAAGACACATGAAAAAATGCTCAGCATCACTAGCCTTCAGGGAAATGCAAATAAAAACCACAATGAGATTTCACTTCACCCCTGTTAGAATGGCTTTCATACAGAAATTAACAAACAACAAATGCTGGAGAGGATGTGGGGGAAAAGGTATCCTAATCCACTCTTGGTGGGAATGTAAACTAGTACGGCTACTGTGGAAGACAGTATGAAGATACCTCAGATATCTGAATACAGACCTACCATATGACCCAGCCATCCCACTCATGGAAATTTACCCAAGGGAAATAAAATTAGCATATAAAAAAGTTATCTGTACCTCCATGTTTACTGCAGCTCAGTTCACAATAACTAAGATATGGAATCAACCCAAATGTCCTTCACCTGAAGACTGGAAAAAGAATAATTTATGGGATATGTACACCATGAAATAACACAGCAGTTCAAAAAAAAAAAAAATGCAATCCAGTCGTTTGCAACAAACTGGATGCAACTAGAAAACATTATACTTAGTGAACTAAGCCAGTCCCAAAAGGACTAACACCATATGTTCTTCCTAATCTGTAGTAACTAACAGAGCACCTAAAAGGTAATCTATAGAAGGGAAATTGACACGTTGACATGAGGTGACTTTGAACAGTTTCCTTTATTCATACCATTTAACTCTTTCCTTAGAATAGTGTTAATCTTATGCGTATAAAGTTAACTGAAAATATAGCTAGGCTGGGGGCTGGCGCTGTGGTGCAGTGGGTTAAAGCCCTGGCCTGAAGTGCTGGCATCCCATATGGGCGCCAGTTCTAGTCCTGGCTGCTCCTCTTCCAATCCAGCTCTCTGCTATGGCCTTGGATAGCAGTAGAAGATGGCCCAAGTTCTTGGGCTCCCAGGCCCCTGCACACATGTGGGAGACCCAGAAGAAGCTCCTGGCTCCTGGCTTCGGATCGGCACAGCTCCGGCCATTGCGGCCATCTGGGGGGTTAACCAGTAGATGGAAGACCTATCTCTGTCTCCATCTCTCTCTGCTACTCTTTCAAATAAATAAAATAAATCTTTAAAAAAAAAAAAAAACAAGAAAATATAGCGAGGTAAAAAATTAGAATGGGTATAGGAGAAGGAGGAGGAAGAAGAATGGGAGTGTGGGTGGGAGGGTGCTTACAGTGGGAACAATCACTATGTTCCTAAAGTTGTATTTATGATAATGCATGAAATTTGTATACCTTCCATAATAGGTTTCTGGGGTGGGGGAAACTAGCAACTTAGCAGCAAACACAGCAGAAGAATACATATTTCTAAACTTTCAGTAAATAAACAGTATTTCCAAAAAGCTGTCAGTCATTTTGGATTAATCAATTTCCCTGCTGTATCACATTACCATTAAAAAATATACAAGTGGACTTCAAAACAAAGTTCATGGAACACTGTAATTTTTTTTTTGCTTTTTGTTTTTTTTTTTTAATTTGAAAGGTAGAAACTGAGAGGCAAGTACACAAAAATCTTCCATCCACTAGTTCACATCTCAAATGCCCATGCTGGCAGCTGGGACTGGTTCAAACTGAAGCCAGGAGACATCAGGGTCTCCTAATGGCTGGCAGGGACCCAAGCACTTGAGCCCTCACCTCCAGAGTGCTCATTAGCAGGAAGCTGAAATCAGGAGCAGAGCTGAGTCTCAAAGCCAGGTTTCCCGATCAGTGGCTTAACGGCTAAGGCAAACACACACATCATAATCTTCGATTTCATTTTTCCATCAACTTCTTGACAACTACTCATACTTCTGGAGGGAATTAGATTATAATCAATAATACCCCCAGGAAAATTCAAAATCAGGGTAGGAAAAGTGCATCCAACACAGGGATGTTTGCCTGGAAACCATGGAGTTCCTGGCCCAGCGCTGGCTCCACCCCAGAGCCTGCTGGACGTCTCTCTCTGGGCAGTCTCCTCAATGCAGCCTTTGCATCTCCTTTCCTAGCGCCTGTTGGTTCACGGTGTTCCTGATAAACAAGCTCAGTCAGCCACATGTCAGAATCCTACCCCTCTCAAAGAAGGATCACAGTCAATTTGTCCATGAACCCTTCATTATTCACTTCCCCTGGCAAGAAATGCATTTTCATTCCTCTACACTGCCACAAAATGATGGTGTCTTCTAATTGCTGCGTGTTAATTATCTATGCACTTTTCCATTCTTTCTTGTTAGAATATATGCCCTCTAAGGGCAGGAGGGGCTTTCTTGCACACAGCCATCTATGTCCTGTAATTGTTAACACAGAGATTAAGCAAAGCACATATTAGAGAGAGAGAGAGGTGACCCATTCATCAGATAAACAGCTAGCTAGACAGACACAGACGCCCTGTCTCCATTCCCAACATATTAAAACCTAAGGGGGCAAACTGAAACAAGAGTATGTATGAGTCTCTGGATAGCGGTATGAAGAAATATACCTTTCTAACCATTCACTATCAAATTTTACTCATCTTAAGTGAACATAAAAGCAATTACTGGCACGGTACGCCAATTTGCATGTCTTTCATGTCTGGCTCTTCAGCATTTTACACAATATGAAAAGTAGATTGTCCAGAGCTATAATTTCAATATCCTCCATGGACACTGTGTCTTTTCCTAATTTAACAGTCTTCTAAATACCTTGTAGTTAAGTCTTGGTTTGGCAAATTTGAGATTAAAAACCTTCCATTTGGATGCCTTGCAATTCAGCTAAGTGCCCCAAAAGGGAATGTTTAAATTAATGGAAGATTAAAGCAAGGAAGAAGATTCTAAAAGGTATTCTGTAATGGGATTTTGTCACCACCTTCTCTGTTTTATTGAGAAAATAGTCAGTTCCTAAGGGGCTGAAAGTTTACATGCCAACCATCACTCTAGTTTAACTGTTGGAAGTTAAAAATGTCAGGGAAAAACAGTTTGTAATGGAAATGCTGACATGCCATGAAGTAAGGGGGCACAAGCAGGTGCTCCTGGAACCCACAGCCATAATTCAATCAAGCTGTATTTTGACGTCATCTGTTACAGAAAAAGCCAAATGGTTTATGAGCGGCACCAGAACCCCCGAGATTAAATTACAGCCCTGATAATTAATCATGGGTCTTACTTTGTTATTTTTAATAACACAATACGTTTTAACAGTTATTCGTCAACTGCCTAACCCAAATTAGAACATGTGATGACAAGCAAGGCGGATTACAATGTCTCTCTCTCTCTCACAATCTCAATTTTTATTATTATTTTCAGAATAGCAGATTAAACAGTTTTCCTCTTCTTAAGAGACATACAGTTGGTACCAATGGATTAAGTTCAAACCTTAATTAAAAGCAGCATGAGGTCTTTGACCAGAGGGTCAGGACATGTGTATTTGTGTCCTATCACAGCCAATAACCAACTGTATGATTTGGGCAAAAGACATTTCACCCTCTCAAACCTTGGCTCGTTATCTAAAAAATTCACAGGGCATCTGTAAAGTCTCTTGTATCTTTAAATTTGTATAAATTATTTACTTGAAAAACAGATTGTGCCATGTCTTTGGAGTCTTAGAAGATCTGAATGCAAAAGTTTTATATCTCTATAAAGTTGACATTCATGAATTGGGTAATTCAATTAAAATTATTCTGATCAAAGAGGCGTTCTAGCATATGAGAATTTTTAAGCTAAAGTTTCTAGAGGCAACATCAACATCAGCAAATAAAACAGGTTCTGGAAAAGTAATGTACAAATCCTACAGCACACATAAAGATTTGTTTGCGAAACAAATCAACAGAGGCACATCCAACAATGGATCACAGTTAACAAACTACCTATAGTAATTACCACCAAAGGCAGTCCAGAACTTCATTCATTAAATGTTAACTGTCACACAAAAGTACAAAAGCATCCAACTGAACACTCATGTGATTGCACCTTTAAATAAAACACTTTCTTGCAGCCCTGAAATTCATCCACGTAAACTGATTTTAAACACACCTGGATATTTGATATGCTGATTAACTGGGCCTTTTTTATTTTTGAAATGAAAGTAAACTTGACAACCTTTTCAACACTTTTTCTACTCCTGCAAGTTTGACATAAATAAACATGTGTGTCAGTGTATGTGGGTGTGTGTACCTATATATATATATATATGTATATGTATTTATATATAGACATACATTACACACATATACATACATACATTACTTGTGGCAAAGTTTTAACCAGTTTTCTATAAAGGTTAAATTGCTTCCTCTCTTATATTTCTCCTAAACATTAAGAGAGTCATGATTCCTAGGCATACAGCTAAAAGCATATGCATGCCTTATTGTTGAGTCTAAATGGGCTCATGTATTCAAAAAATGGGTAACTCACATGTCACTTTATAAACTTGCTGGCCAAATTTGAAAATTTTACTCAAGGTAATGAGAAACCTGTAATGAAAATAACCTTAAAAAAAGGAAAAAAAAAAACAACCTATAATGCACTTTATTTTCCCTACAACTTAGCACTATCTAATTAACTTAGAAGAACACCTGGCCATAAAAAATAGCACATAAAATATATAAAAAAAAAAAAAAGGAAAGGAGGATTTTTTTTTTCCTTCAATTTGACACTACGTCTGTAAAAGATCTGGTTTGATCAAAATACATATAGATTCTAAAGATTTGGCCAAGAACATTTTGGTTCAAGACTTGTAAACTGAAGATCATTTCAAAACACACCATGTTCCTTATTAGGCAACTTGAGATCTGTTATCTTGGCTTATGGGAACAGATCTAAATAGCATCATAATACTAAACGTTGAAAATCACAGGCCTGAGGCCACCAGGACTCAACTCTATGCCTTGGACGAGGTTGCAAACTTCCAATATAAAATGCAGTTTACCATTAGAAGTAAATGTTTGATCTGTAAAGCTTACAAAATTACTTTGTTTATCATAGCAGATGAAAGCAAAAAGGAATAATTTTAAGCTCAAAACAAAACTGTTTATATGACAGTCTTTACTGCTACATGATTCTAAGCATTTAAGACAGATTCGAGCAATTAACAGCATAAACTTTCATTACATAGTTCTATTATATATGTTTATGTGACTTAGCTGTTCATCTGTTATTTAAGTGATTTCCTCATTACAATAGTAGGGGAAGGATAATTTGCTGATGCTGTCAAAAATGTTAAGCATTTCAGTCTCAACAGTTCTTGGATCCCCACGCTTGTTTAATGCTTTTTATTTACTTAAGTCAGTGTCAAATAGAGTACTGCTTCTTCCTTCTGAATTTAGAAAACTAACATTTTAAGCACATGTCTGGTAATACACATCTCTAAACTTCAAAACTGCTTCTTTTAGTGATGCAGATAGAATTAAGATTGTTATTCTTGAATATTAAGTTTCAAAACTCTAACAATGAACTGCAAAACTTTTAACTTTATAGATTGGAAATCCTCATTGTTTTAGATATTAATAAATCAGGCTTTGTGACCTTAAATTCTGGTCTAAATACATAAAAATAACTGAAAACGAGGTAGTTTATTAGTACCCATGTAGACTACCAATGTACAGCAGAATAACTTGTACAATATCTACTATATTTTCTTGGTTAAAAAAAGTAAAATGAAAGAGACATTCTAAGTGACATACAAATCCATCATAAATGGGATGGCACATTTGGACACAAAGGCAAGAAAAATTAGTATGGTTTATATTATTATCTTAATTTTTTAAAAAACGCTATCTACTATAAAGATCATGGACACTATTTCACGCCACGTCTCAATATTATATTCCACACCTGTACCATCTCGAAACAATGAGCTGCATCAGACTGTTGTGTGTCTGTGTGCACGCATGCATGTGTGTGTGCCTGCAAGTGTGAATGAAAGGACTAAGGACTTTGAACTAGGCATGGCTGAGCTGAAAGCCTAAATTTCACTGGCTGCTTTGAAAGGGAGTTTTTAATATCTCTGTATCTCAGTTTCCCCATCTATGCATTGGGCAGGATACTCACTAGATCGCACTAGATTCTTCTGAGGATTAAAAAACACAATCAACTCAAGGTGTGGAGCACACCACCTGGCACACTGAGCAGCACTTTCCTTATGTCTGCCACCCTCATTCACACTCTATTATTCCACCTAACACAGTGCAAACAGCCACAGAGAAGACCAGGCAAAAGAGGTCAACAATCCAAAATTCAGCTCCAAACCCCTTAAAAGAAGAAGGAAAGGGGGGGGGGGGGCACTCAGAGGGCACAAGCACATACAGAAGCATTTATTTGCACAAATAACAGCACACAAATCCTGATACCTATTATACAGGACAAATGACAGGAAAACAGTGTTGAAATAAACGTTATTTCCAATAAAGGATTTGCAGAGGACCACAGAGAATTAGCAAATCAGAACTTGTTCTTTTAGAACAAATAAAAGCACTGTTGAGAAACTCTTAACTTGGGCTTCAGTTCTCTTTGGTTGTATGAAGGAGGCACTGGGCAGCCTATTCTGCGGGGTTTCTATCCCCAAAATTCTGATTCTAACATAATGAATTTAATTCCACTATATTTATTTTTAACCTATTAAATTACTATGCACTCTACAAAAAAAAAAAAAAGCCAATAGGAAGACTTTTAAAACAGACACATGACAGTAAGTAGCTCTCCTCAACAGACAAATTTAAGGGGAGACCAATTTCTTTTTCATCACCATGAACTCAGAGAAATTAATTCAGGATGCTAACCACGTGAATTCTCCATCTCACAAAATTATCCAATGAATTGCTTTTTTTTTTCCCCTCAACAAAATTTACTAAACTGATGCTTGGTTTTGGGGTTCACATGGATACAGTTTAACAAACTCACAGGATCCTCAAATGTACTCCCTCTTCCAAAATGACCCACAACAGAGATGTGCTATGCTCTACTACTGCTCTGAATTGTTCAAACACACGTTCCTTTGGCAACCTTTCACAGCCGCCGAACACCTAAGTAAAACTAAACACTTACAGGGTGAAAAAAACTCAACTTTTACACTAAGGGAGGAAAATGTAGAATCCATCATAGATGAGCTGTAAATACATGTACCAGATGTGGTCAGGGCTGATCCAACAAGTTCTTTAGTAGACACAATTCCAGTGGCACACTTTAAAACCACCTTTTAAAAAGATGCCAAAGCTAGTGTGCTTAGCTTTCCTCATGAAAGACTCGAGCGTAATCATCTAAACTATACTTTTGTTCTATTGGAAAATTAAACCGCCAGCTCATCAATAAATCACAGACTTTTTAGGTACATTTTCCCCCTTTGGTAACTCTGCCATCATATTTTTTAATGAGAATAATTTTCCAGTCATCCAGGCATGTGGATGCTTTTAGTGTGTTTTAAGATCAATGAAGATAGCGGATATTAAATCCCTTTGTATAAATTACCATATAGGTTATAACTATTTCTTAAAAATAATCCCAGAGCCCACCAATCCACCGTGTTAAGGTCATCTTAGCTCTGAACCATCATGGCTGAATTGTTTTAGTGCTTTCTGCTGAACACCTGCAAACATCAAACAAAAACTGCTGGTCCTATCCAGGGTTGACAAAAGCCTTTCATGTGAAAAATGCTCCCTGGGAATGTCGGGCTGTAGCTCAGGTTACATTCCATTCTCCCCAGCAGCCTCACCATTTCTTAAGGTGGTAGGAAAAACCATGTTTGTGAAATGAAAGATTAAAGAGAATATGGCCACACTTTATTTTCATTCTCACATTGCAAATCACGATGGAGCATCCTGTATTAATGGAATCAAAAGCTATTGGAAACTTTAAGCATGAAATATTACCATGCTTCACTGTGAAAAAATACAGCTGATTTCTCAAACAGAAACAGTTTACTTATAGTTTAGATCTTTTTTTTTTTCTCTTCCCCCTGGATCCAAGTTTCAAAGAGACCCATGAAAGTGACATCTGAGTCCACACAGGGCAACCGGTATTAACGTGAACTAACTTTAGATTAAGATTTCTCTACCAAAAGTTTCCTAGTCCATCCTTCCAGTTAAAGAGAAAAGTGAATTTTTAATTTTTAATTTTTTAATTTGTTATGCTTTAATAGTGACTGCTTTATTTACTGAGTAAAAATATGAGCCATCTTCTTCACTAACAGCACTGGGTTCAAATATATCTTCACAGACTGGGAAATATCAACACTCCAATCTGTACCCTATATAATACCATCATATTTGATTGAATGAATACTCCACATCTTCCATTAAGGCAACCAGAATCAAAGCCCATTGCACTTTGTACTCTTAAAGGTAAATATTTGGTTCTGAAAACTACACCTTTGGTACAATGTAACTTTAAGTCCAACACCTTGAAAATAATCACTACACTGTCAGGAGTTACTGTAACGTACCTCACTAAGAACCTTGTGTGTGTCTGCCTATATATATGTGTGTGTGTGTCTATATATATATATAGATGTATATAGTTCTCTTCAGAACTATGTACATTAGGATACATGATCACTTAAGCCAGGACTTCATTTAAAAGTGAACATTACAAATGGACCAGACACACACAGTTATCCTCTGAAATACAACAAAATTTTATACTTCTAATCACTTTACTTTATTAAACCACATCTAAACTAATACACTGAAGTTCCTTCAGATGTGTCCATTTTCACAGCAGTGCAAGGAGTCTTTCACAGTGACTTTGAAAACAGTGTCTCTCTTTGCCTGCCTGACATAATCCACTTTTTGGATTTAATTGAATATACATTCCTTCAGTAAAATCAGAAGAATCACTGTCAGGGATAAAGGTAAGCTACTGTTCCCGTTGTGTTTAACATGACAAATGAATCTGCCTACAAGAGGCACTTGTGCTCATTGTTACTTCAAAAATGCCTATGAATATTTTCTATTTTCAAAGTTATATAGAGAAACTACACACAAATGTCTGGGATATAACACTAACACAACAAAACACTTAAGGAAGTCCCCAAAGGGGGACTATGAAGGGTCCAGGACAGCACAAACAGAAATACACAGTCAGTATGTATTTTTACTTTTTAATCAAAGTGGACCAAAACCAAGCTAAATTGTGACTATAAGAAGAATCTCATATTTTGTAAATCAAGTGATAAAGCGACAAAAATTCCCTTGACTCAGAAGAAGTAACTTATTTGGAAATGAGGAACTTTTAAAACTCATTAATTTCATGAAAATTCACCTATGACACAAATCACATTGATCAACAATTTCTCTCATTGCTACTGCACCAAATGAAAATTAAGAGATGTGAAATTATACTCATAGTTGACAGACTAGTCCACCAGCATCTCACAACTGAAAGATGTCAACATTTACCAGTGAGACCTAAGGAAAGAGCTCTGCCTGCACTGCTATGTACCACTGCCAGAACTCCTAAGCTACTGCAGCTGTTTAACAAGCATAAATGGATGTAAGCCTTGCACCTAAAGCTTAGCAGGCAACAATGCAGGATTCCTTTTATTTAAAATTCATTGGACAAAAAAAAAAAAAAAAAAAAAGCCTTGTAAAAGAATATCATACTTTCACTCTTTGACTTTAATAAGAGACATTCAAATCGCCCTGTACTACAACTCCTCCTTAAATGCCAGATAATCACTGTGCACACAGATTTCCTTTGTGAATAGCGCTAACGTTGTTTTTTAAACATCACCCAAAAATCTTTCATTTATAAAGTGTTAAACATCCTTCCAAACTTACAACTTAAAATATCACAAAAATTCACTGCACAAGTAAATGATTAGGGAAAGGAAACCGCTAAAGCAACGAAAAGCATATTTGAAATATAAATGAATTCATATTTTGCCTCTCAGATTAGCATGAGGCTCTTTTCAGGGATGCTTTCCTACACAGCATTCAACCACAAAATTAAGTACTAAACTTCTTTAAAAGGGTTAACTGTACACAGTACCTGATCACTGATATTATTTACAAGAGATTTTCCTTTTTATGAAAGTTAGATTTTTGCCCCCATTTTCAAATAGGGATCACTAATTTAATTCCCTATATTAACACTGGCCTTATATTCCCATGTGTGATTACAAATGTTTTAGAAAATTGCTTTCAAATTAAGTGATGGAATTTTGAGACAGTGTCTTTGATTTAATTTTTAAAAGGCCTAATTTTAATCACAAAAGATAAAATTTTGTGTAAGTTAGACCATTGATGGATGATGAAATAACCAGATCATTTCTAGGCTAAAATTCAACGCCTTTTTCAGAACCCTTCAACAGAGCCAAGAAACACACAATGTGTAAAGGAACAGCTAAGAGCATTGAACTTCACAGGAAGAAAAGAATTTACATACTTGAGCCAGTAAAATGTCCACTCGCCAAAGAAGTTGGTCCATTTTTGCCACTGCTCACAGGAGGTGAAAACATCTACAAGAAACAAAGAAATATCACAGTTGAAGACATTTGTGCCCTTCAGAGCTCATCAAAGACCTTTCATACTCTTACCAAACAGCCTGGAGTTTACGCTAAGGGTTTATCCAGTAAGACATCACCAGCCAACTGAAAACTACAGCAGACACCACACTACAATGCCCTCCCCATCACCATGCTGCTCTTCCTTTCTCCTCAGGTCATTAGACTGCCATGCAGTCCTAGTACGTGCTGAACAAACACAGTTCCCCATAGTGTTAGCAAGATTCAGGCTGGAGGGCAGCAGCCTCTCTAGGAAACACTACTTTGACGAAGGAAGCAAAAAAGTTGTTTGTTTCATACAGAAAACCTGGGCCATAACCGTGGCAATGTCCATTTCCATCCTGTATAGGATCTGCTTGTCATATGTGAACCCAAATAAAAATAAAGTGCCACCTGCACTAAATTCTCATTTCGTCTCTAGAATGAGAGCAATTGGAAGCAAGACTCTCTCTCTCTCTCTCTCTCTCTCTCCACTCTCTCTCTCTCTCTCACTCTCTCTTTCACTCCCTCTCTCTCCAGCATTTATTTCTACCCTAATTGGTCTCCCTCTTCTTCCACGTATGTGGTGGATAATGCACACCTTCCCAGTGTCACACACTGCAAAAAGCAAAGGAATGAATGGAGAAAGTGCAGCAAGCAGAACGGGGGCTGCAAAGCTGCCTAGGGCTACGTTTCCTGGCAAAACTTCCGAAAGCCATTTCTCCAAAAGGGCTAGGAGAGGAGCAGTGGCAGCGGCGGCGGCGGCAGCAGCAGCGGCAGCGGCAGCGGCGGCAGCAGCAGCAGCAGCATGAAAGAGCCCCACTCAGAAGGCGGTGTGGACTGTATTGGTGTGTTTTGTGCATTCTCTGTATTTTGCTTCACAAATGCATCTTCCATCAAACTCATCTGGCATGAACTCACTCCCCTGACCTGCTGGAGGCTGGGTTTGGGAAAGGGGAGCAAAGGGATGGAGAAGGACCAGAGTCGAGTGGTGACACTCCACAAGTGTGCAGGTCCGCTTTGTGCTGACCTCCAGGCTAGGAAATTGGCAAGAACAGTCCAAAGGCTTCTACAGAAGGTCAGCTCAGCAGATCCAATGGAGTGTTCAGAATCCCAGGAAGAGGAGTTAGGAGGACTACACGCAGTCCCTACTCACCCCAAGGCACCATCAGTTAAAACTTTAGACAGACAACTGAGGCTCCTGTTTTCCACTTCCAGAAAATAATAAAACAACAAAGTACGCAAAGTACTGGTATGCTCAGAGTTCAGATACGGCCAAGTTGTAGGGGTGTCTGGTTTTTCCTTTCCACTGGGGTGAGACTCCATTATTTTGGGGCATCAGTGGGTAGGGAATTCAAGGCAGGTAATTAAAGACTGGGGGGTGGGGGGGCCTGAATCTTGACTCACACCCAAAAAATTTAGTTAAAAACTTGTCAAAAGACCTTCGTATTTACCAAGGATTCAGTCCATTAAAAATTACACTGTCCTTTAGACGACTACCGGTTTCTAGCTGAAGTGTTTGGGTGTTTTGAGTTTCCACCAATCTTTCTTACCGCACTGAAATCCAGTAAATCACTCAGCTCTTTGTCCGTCCCTAAGGCAGCCATTCGCTGTTGGTGATGCATTTTAGCAAAATCACACAAACCTAGAAACATGGAAATAACCGCAATCAGAAAATCCAGTCCCAATCCTTGGAGAAAACACAATCGGATTTTTGGAGACTGGGGTGTGGGGGGTGGGAGATGTAGGGGCGGGTGGGATTAAGGTGGTGGGAGGGGGGAGGGATGGGAGAGTTGTTGCTGGGTTTTGTTTTTGTTTTAAGATGGAACAGGCAGCAATAGCAAAAAAAAAAAAAAAAGCGATACTGTATTTCCAAAGAGACGATCAAACTGGTAACATCCACTAGAAAACCAAATCCAGGAAGGGAAAAAAAAAAAAAGAAAGAAAGAAAAGAAAGAAAGCCGCTCGTGAGCGCATCCTTTTATGCAACAGGAGGTAGAGCGAGAAATGAATGGATCCCAGAGCAAAGAGAAACTACTCCGGACGGCCCGGTCTCAACTTTCCCCCACCCGCACCCCACCCCCCGGCACTGCTGGCGCTCGCACCCCGCGCGCCGCTCCCCTGCGCGTCTCCAAGTCGCTCCGAAGAAATTGCGGACGGGCGTCCCCGCGGGGCGAGCACGTCCCCAGGGGGAGGGGTGACAGGGCCGGCGGCGGGGGCGGGCGGAGCGCAGGCTCGGGTCCCCCCCCCCCGTCGTCCGGCACCCTCATTTGTGAAAGCAAGGGCTGTAAAAAATTAAAGTCAGGCCCTTGGCAAAGTCCTCGGCCCCCCGCGAGTGGGCACCGCCGGGGAGGGGGCGGGGGCGGCGGCGCGGGGGCGGGAGGGGACGGGGAGTCTCTGCCCGGCGCGCCGGGAGCCGGGCGCCCGCGGCGCGGGAGGCGCGGAGCCGCGTGGGGGCCGCCGAGCCCGCGCCCGAGCCCCGCGCCGCCCCGGGCATCCGCCCGCCGAGCCCGGCCGGCGCCCGTACCTACCGGCCGCGCGCGAGAAGGGGCTCCCGGTGCACCGCCGGCGCCGCGGCGGCGTTCATGTCGGAGCCCGCCCGGCCGCTGCGCCCGCTCGCCGGCTCCCGCGCCTCCGCCGCCGCCGCCACGAGCGATCCGCGCGCGCACAGCCAAGATCCCTGACTCTTAACACCAACTCTCTGCTCCGGGGAGGGGAGGGGACGAGCGCGGGGGGAGGGGGAAACACGCCGAGGCGCACGGAATTGCAAGTTCAGCAAAGAAATGGGTGGGGGGGCTCCGGCGGGGCGGCGCGGGCTCGCGCGGGGTCGGGACGCGGCCCCCCACCCCCGGGGCCGGGGGGCGGCTCAGCGCCTCCCCCGCCTCGCCAAAAAGCACGAAGGGCGATGCGCGGAGCACCTCATTTGTCAGCTACGGTCTGAAGCCTGCCCAGGTCGGCGCTGGCCCGGTCCATCCCTCGGAGCCACTTGGAAATGTGTTCGAGTTCACATCCCGCCCTCGCCCCCACGCCCGTCCCCTCGCGCTCGCACGGCCACACACGGCAAAGCAAGTTTATACCAGGCTGCGATACACGTGATGCGAAAAGACTTTGCCAAGAGCCACCGTGTTTCCCCTGTCCACAGAGAAGCCCAGCCGCCGGGAGTCCTGCGTCGGGGCCAGCCCTGCGTGGCCCACGCCAGTCCCCCTCCCTTTGGACTCACAGACTGGTGCGGCTAACAACTTCGCAGGAAGGGGAAAAAAAAGAAAAAGGCAATTTGGGGGGATGGATGTTGTTTTGTTTTCACACTTGAGTTCCTAGGCACGCGAAGTCCCCACTCGCCCGCGCTGTTTTTTAATTCCACATTCAACATCACAGGCCCTGCATGCTCCTAAAACATACTTTTCCACATCACTTTTCAGGGTAGAAATTCAGCTGCACCGTCCTATCGTCTGGTAGTAACAAGCGTGCTTCATCCAGCCTATGCAACATAGTTATTCCAACGTGTGCTAGCACACTCCACACACCCTGGGATCGCTAGAGGAGCGAGCACACACACAAGATGCATGCACACACTTTTTCCCACTGGCGATTATTCCATAGGTTGTTCCTTTTGTTTTCATAAAACCCTGGGATCGACATTTTAAAAATTCAATTCAATTACAAACAGTTTACTCTGACAGCAAATAGTAACGTTACCTTAAGTGGCCACAAATATGTTCACAATATTCCAAGGAAAAAGACTTTAAAAAGAGAGACAAAAATCTTCTGCAAGTACTTAGTATCTCACATGTGTATCCCCCAAAAAAGTATTTTAACTGGTACTCAGTCCTGCTCCAGGGATATCCACAGATTACAGGATCATGCACCTGGCTCTGCTTTTTGCATTTTCCACCATAAAACTGCAACAAAATGCCCTCCCCAAAAAAAGAATTCATTAAAAAAAAATCCAACAACTTTTTCTTATGGTTTATAAAAAAAAAAAATCAACACTGGGTAGTTAGAATTGTTCCTCAAACAAATCTCGTTGGTGGGTGTTTTTTCTTCTCCTCTTAGAAAGTCTTAAACTTGCTCCAAGTTTAGAGGTGTCTCATCATCATCCTCCTCCTCCTCCTCATCACCATTGACTCCCCCGTGGAGTCACATTGATAATAATAGGTTTCCCTGAAAGATACATTGTAATCCATTCACATCCGGGCACTGCGGGCTTATAAAGAGAAGGCGCTGCGGCCGCGGCTGCTCCTCCAGACAATGACTGGGGAGGGGCGGGGCGGGAGCGGGCGACCATAGAGTGGTAAACAGATGGCCTAGAGAGGCCGCCAAGATGGCGGCGCGCGCCGGCCACGCCTCCTCCGGGAGCGCCGGCGGGCGACGGGGTCCGTCGCGCGTGGAGCGGCGCAGAGAGTGCTCGGTGCCGGCGTCGACGGCCGGCCTGGCCCCCCTGCGCGCGCTTCGTCCTGCTCCCGTTCCTTGGCCGTCCCTGCTCTTTGACTCGAAAGTGTAGTTCCCGAGTAAATACACGAATTAAACTCCACAGACTTAACGCGGGGAATCAAATGCCCGACCCCCCCAGCCTGAGGAAGGCTCGGAAGAGGCCGCGGCGGCCTCCCGACAGCAAACCCCAGCCCGGTTCTTCTGCGGTGTGAGCGGGTTCCCTGGCGAGGCCTGAGCGGCAAGGGGTCCCTCCCGGCCGCCGCCGCCCCCACTTGCTAAGGCGTGAGAACTTGGTCAGTCCGGGAAGCGGTCACCTGGGGAAGCCCTTCATTGATGGCTTTGTACACTCAGATCGACTTTGTACCACAAGGCATGGCTGACTCAACTTACAGCTCTGGCCAAGCAGTTACCTTCTGGAGGTGGTTTTCTGGTCAGACGCAAACAGCAAAGCCCACTTCACGAATTTTGCACAGGACGTGGATAACGCTGGAATCACTGCGATGTTTGCATGCATACCCTGTGGCGACGTGGACATCCCAGTTCAGAGCGCTTCCCCACACCGGCGGCTCCACTTCCGAGCCGGCTCCCTGCTGGGGCTCCTGGGAAAGCAGCGAAGATGGCTCCAGAGACCCAGAAGGAGTTGCTGGTTGCTGGTTTGGGCTTCGTCCTGCCCCTTCCGTTGGGGCCCTGTAGGGAGTGAACCACAGCTGGGCTCACGCTCTCTGTCGAGGAAATAAGCAAACCTTGAACATCAAAACAAAAGGCCGTGGTTGTGGGGCAGTGAGTGAAGCTACCACTTCTAATACAGCTCCTTACTAATGCTCCTACAGAAGACTCAACTACTTGGGCCCCAGTAGCAATGTGGGAAACTGGGATGGAAGGCCAGGCTTCTAGCTTGGGTTGCCCCAAACCCATCCTTTGAAGCCATTTGAGGAGTGAACCAGCCGGTGGAAGATATTTGTGTCTCCTTGACTTTCTAACTCTGCTTTTCAAATAAATAAATCATTAAAAATAAAAAAATAAAACTTTAAAACTTGCCACTTACTAAAAAATAGATTTCTTTCCATCTCTAATGTAGCCAACAGAACTTTAAATGGAGGCTTCCTTATTTTAATAGAACAGTCTTTACGTCTCCCAACAGGAAAAAGCCAGTAATAGCAAGTAACAGAGAGTGTGTTTCATGTGTGCCAAACGTTCTGCTAAGAATTTCATAAATATTGGCCATTTTAATCCTGAGAATGACTCTGTGGAGGGGGTAACTACTCTCTTAAGAAAAACAGAACCAAGTAAAATGGAGTAGCTTGACCCAAGGCAGCAGTTTAGTAACTGAGACAAACTTACTAAAGTCACAACCATCACTATTATGAAGGAGCCCATCTCTGAAACCAGGCAGTCTGTCATCAGAGTCCACTTTAACTTCCACGTTCCTTCATGCCATCTGTCAATGGGAACATCCTAATCTCCAATTATGTCAAAAATGTGTGGCAATAACAGTTGAGATCAATTTTCAGGATCTTTTCTTTATGTGTAAGTTTTTACAGAAAAAGAATTAGGGCATTTGCAGATTGTTTTCCTGTCCATTCACAGGTTGTGAAGATTCCATGTTCTCATCTTAAAATAGTATTTTACATTTAGGCGCCACTTGACTCCGCGTTATCACAAGCATTATCTGTGGTTCTCGACATAAAACCTCTCTGCAGACCCTACTAAAATGATGTGATGAAAAGATCACAAATGTTGGCTTGAGAGAAAAGTTCCCTTGGCTCTAGCTCTAATCAGCTCCGTGACCTAAGGCTCAATGTCAATGACTTTTGCTGTAAAATGCAGAGTGTAGATTAGATAATCCCATGAAGTCCCTTTTCACTTTTAGGTTTTTTAGATTCCCCTTCCTCTGAATTTCAAAGGCAATATATGATTCTACCCAGAAATCAGTGGTAGGATCAGGTTTTGGGTCCAAGGATTCCCAATTACCATTCTAGTAACTTTTTACTCAGTGGCTGATTTTTCGGCCCCACAATCAGCCATGCAACTACCCTTCTCTTTTAAATTAAGGAATAAATGTGGGCTTAGTTCTTTTCTTGAGCTGTCAGAGAATAGATACTTTCTAATATACATGTGGGGACTGGAGGCTTTTTAGAGAGCCTTAAAAGGACCCTATGAAACTTAGATTTAAAAAAAAAAAGTATCAGATATGTTTTGGAGTGCCTTGTTTCATCTACAGATTCCCCTGCCTTGGAGCCTGTCTGGATGCTGACAGAGAGGTATGCCCCAGTCAGCTGGGGCTGCTGTAACAGAACACCATACACTGGGTGACTGAAAGAGCAGACATTTATTTTCATAGTTCTGGAGGCTGGGGAGTCTGAGATCAAAGGCTGGTGTGGTTGGGTTCTGGGAAGTACTCTCTTCTTGACTTGCATTTGACTGACTTCTCACTTTATCTTCACATGGGAGAAACAGCCCTCAGGTCTCTCATCTTGTAAGAATATTAATGTCATCATGGGGCCTTCACCCTCATGACTTCATCTCAAACCAACTTCCTCCCAGAGGCCCCATTTCCTACTACCAGGAAGTTAAGGCTTCAGCATATGAATGGGGGCACTGGAGGAGGGCCCTAACACTTAGTCCATAGCAAGGTAGAACTTGATGTGTTGCCGCACATCTCCTTCCTATCCTGCCTTCCAGCCCCAGCAGATTGGATCACAGGAGTGATAAGAGGAAGAGATGGCCATTGGTCTATGGTGAGTGGTGGATTGGACATGTCTTGGAATCAGGTGACCAATGCCAGTGCCAGGAAGCCACACCATGTGACAGCCACGGCTATTAGGGAAACAAGAACCATGAGTAAGCAGAGGAAACTGCTCTTCAGATAAGAGAGAAGGTCTTAGAAGAAATGCCTGCAGATATTTTCCCAATTACCGTGAGCCAGCTAGCTCCTGCAGTGTTCCCCTTCCCCAACTGAGCTCACCTGTGTACATTTTTATTCTACAGCTCAAGTATTTAACGAGAAAAAAGTACTTTAAATTTCAATGTTGCCAAAACCATTGCTAGCATTAAAATAAATATATATGTGTATGTATGTATATATATATATATATATATATATATATATATATATATATATATATAGTTCTAGAGGAGAAACAATCGATTTCCTTCCTACATGGCAGAAAACCTATCTAATTCATTCTGCCACCTACAGTCAGTAAGGTGCACACAAGTGTTACTTTCTTTTCTTGATTTTGGGCAAGTTTCACATCTCAGATGTTAAAAAAAAAATTATACATATCTTACACACCTTTTATGACTGGTTAAAACCACATGAGAAAGTGTATGAACGAGCTTTGAAAATGAATAATTCCTATCAAGTAAGGCATCATTATTGCATAAACTGAGTTCATGGGATTATAGAAGGGGTGGCAAAGAGAGATACCCTGTGAATCCTTAGGGGAAAAAAAGTCATTGAAACATGTTAGTACCAAAACCTGCATTTGCAGTTGAGGATGTCAAGGCTGAAGTGGATGACTTATCCAAAATCATGTCACCAGTGAGTGGCATAGCCAGAAGCAGCCCTTCTGCAACTGAGTGTGAATCCAGGCACCACACCATTCTCCTCAAAAGCCCATCCAGTTTCCTCTCCCCCAGTCCTGCCTAGCTTAAATCCAAAAGCAAGCCTCAAACAAAAAATCAGCTCTCTGATGCTCTAAAGAAATTCGTCCAAAAAGTCATCAGGTAATTTTTGAACATCTACTTTATGTCAGCAGCTCTTCACTAAGGACCTGAGGCCAAAAATAAAAAAGTAGGCAAAGAAATCAGAATGGTATAAATGTCAAGGGCAGTGTTGATTGAATGGCTAAGTCACAGTAAGTAAGATGCAGGCTGTGGCAGATGTGTGCAAAAGGGAGGGCTGTCCCAGCATCTTTTTAGGCTGCAATATCAAATGAATATAACTATCCAGGGCCTCAATTGGGAGCCCTACTCATACTATAAGAGTAAGTCAGAAAGGCAGCAGCCAGCAAAACACAAGAGGAAGGACTCCAGTCAGTGTAGGTGGAAGAAATTCAGAGCTTAGTGACCCATAAGCAGTCCTACCTGCACCAGGACTTCTTTGTTTGTTTGTTTGTTTTTTAAGATTTATGTATGTGAAAGGCAAAGTTACAGAGAGGCAGAGAGAGAGGTCTTCCATCTGCTGGTTCACGCCCCAGATGGCTGCAATGGCCGGAACTGCACCTATCTGAAGCCAGGAGTTTCTTCCTGGTATCCCAAAAGGGGGCAGGGGCCCAAGGACTTGGGTCATCTTCTACTGCTTTCTCATGACATAGCAGAGAGCTGGATCACAAGTGGAGCAGCTGGGACTCAAACCAGCCCTCATATGGGATTCAGGCACTGTAGGCGGTGGCCTTACCCTCCATGTCACAGGGCCAGTCCTGCACCTCTGTGTTTACCAGTACCTGGATTCTCTGCCTGGTTGTTTACAAGACGGTGTCCATGTCATCCTTCTGGTCTCAAACATCACCTTGTCCTAACAGGTTTCCTCACTCTTCTGTCTAAATAAAGCGTCCATCCTATTAGTCTCTGCCACAACATCAGCTTGATGTCATTAGTGGCACTTTTCCCACATACAATCTTTGTGGTGATGTATTTCCTTTTATGTGACCTATCTGCCATCCATTTGAGGACTCCAGGATGCAGGGACTCTATGAAACTGGTTCACACCTGCCACAGTGCCTGGCACATGCTAGGTATCCTGGAACTGTTTCTGAAATAATTAAACGAAGAAACTGTCTTTATCCTCAAGATGCACACTGCATGCTGAAGAGTACAACTTTTATATTTTTTCAACTCAATTTTTTTTTAAAGTTACATTTTGGTGTGATTGCATTTTAATAACTGTTGCTGGATTTGCAAGGAGCCATTGGTATCCTGTCACCTGAATCCTAGACCCTAAATAGAGAACCAGGATAATTTCCTTACTATACCAAGCTATGAGGGCGACTTCCTCATTATTATAAATAAAATTCAAGATGCTGTTGTTATATTTTAACACTGTATGGAGGAGGAGACCGAGGCTTGTAGGTCCAGCAAATAGTCCAAGGTCACACAGCTACTACATGGCAGAACTGGAATTTAAACACAGGTGTATTTCTGCCTACAGCTCAGTGACCCGTGCCATGTGTCATGGCCAACCGCAGGGAAGATCTGCCTGTGTCAAACTTTAAACTTGCTGCACACACAAGGGAGGACAAGACCACCAGGGCACAGACAAAATGCTCTCTGCCCAACAACTTCACGTCTTCTCCGGAAATCTATTCCTTCTTTAGTCTCCCATTCTGCAAGTCCTTCAAAAACTGGCAAGCCCCTTAAAATAGAACACTCAAACTGAAATGGAGAAAACAGTTTTATGACTAAGAGGAACCTTCTTTGAGACTGGCACTAAATCTCCTGAGTCTGTTTAAATTAACATGACTTCACGGACACTAAGAATGAAAGATTGTCAACGGTTTATTTTTTCTCTTTCCTTTCCTCAATCCCCCAAAACATCTAAAAGTAGGAAAAGTAAAAATTCAGCTTTGCCAGGATTATGAGTCAATCCTCTGTCTTTCCTAGACATCTTGTACTGTTATTTCTGCATGGATACCACTGTGCCCAATTATTGGGCTGTCATGTTCTCTCTTTTCAGCACATGTTGCCATATAAAGGTGAGGAACGGGTCTTCATATCCTAAAGATCCAGGACGGTGCCTGGTGCATGACTGACTGTTGGTGGAACTGAAGTATTCCTCCACGAATGATGCAGAAAATTAGGTAATTTTGGAAATCAAGTTGTATACAGTAGAATGATATTTTAGCTAATAAACCTTCCTTATTGGGCCTAGCCACAAAAAGAGCAGAATTTATAGTTTGCCTACTTTTAGATATTTTGGGAGTTTGGGAAAATGAGAGGGAAAAAATAAAAACTCTGTGGTGATTTTTCTTTCTTAGGGTGCATGAAGTTTTGGTAATCTAAAGAAGACTCAAAAGATTTAGCGCCAGCCTTCTAGAAGTTTCCTCCTAATCATAAAACTGTTTTCTCTGTTACAATCTGAGTGTTCTATTTTAAGGGCTTTGCCATTTTTTTTTTTTTTTTTTTTGAAGGACTTGTAGAGGGAGGGACTCAAGAAAGAATAGAGTTCCAGAGAAGAAATTAAGTTGTGGTAGAGGTAATGTTCTCTGTGCCATGGTGGTCTTGTTCTCCCCTGAGTGGCTGCAAGCTTAAAGTCACACCATGCAGCTCTTCCTGATGCTAGCCACGATACATGGCATTTATCCGTGAGCTGGGAGTACATGGTCTAGCTAAGTTTCAACTCTGCCATCTTGTCTCTGTGTGCCCTTGGGTAATTTGCTGAACCACCAAGCCTCAGTTTTCTCTTTCATAAAACGAATATAGTGATTAGTCACAGAATTATTATGCCAGATTAAATATAACAATATTAGCCATGATATTAGCAAAAGCACTTATTAATGCTCTTTCAATAATTTTGACCTGGTAATTAGAATACATGTGCTTTAGTATCACATTTTCAAATTGCAAACCTCAACTCTTTAATGATCATGAAATTGATTCAAACCAATTTTTGTTTGCTTATTTGAAATGAAACTGAAAAACACAGAAAGTACCAACATACTTTTTTAAAAAGATTTATTTATTTATTTGAAAGGCAGAGTTACAGAGAGGCAGAGGCAGAGAAAGAGAAAGGTCTTCTATCTGCTGGTTTACTTCCTAGATAGCCGAAATGGCCAGAGCTGAACCAATCTGAAGCCAGGAGCCAGGAGCTTCTTCTGGGTCTCGTATATGGATGCAAGGGCCCAGGAACTTGGACCATCTTCCATAGTAGAGCGTTGAATTGGAAGTGGGGCAGCCAGGTCTTGAACCGGCACTGCAGACCAGAGCTTCAACCTGCTGCACCACAGTGCCAGCCCTCCCCCTCCACATACATTTTAACAAACTGTATCACAAACGTCCTGTTTTGGGCCAGCATTGTGGCTTAACAGGTTAAGCAGCCAGAATTCCGATTGGCACCGATACGGGCTGCCAGGATCACTAGTGGTGGCTTTACCTGCTATGCCACAATGTTGGCCCTGTAGGACTTAATTTTCTGAAAAGTTTTAAGGCTGTGTGAGTTTGACTCAGGTTCAGATGTTTCTCCTCTACTGTCCATTAAAGCACAAGAGAGAAGAATTTCTAGCAGCCCATCACAATGCTCATTAAGAAACTACATAGGAGCCTGCATTGTGGTGCAGCGGGTTAAGCCATGGCCTGCAACACTGACATCCCATCTGGGCACCAGTTTGAGTCCTGGCTCCTGCACTTCCAATCCAGCTTCGTGCTAATGTGCCTGGGAAAGCAGCAGAGGATTACCCAAGTGCTTGGACCCCTGCGCCCATGTGGAAGACCCTGAAGAAGCTCTGTTCCTGGCTTCAGCCTGCCCAGCTCCGGCTGTTGCAGCAATTTGGGGAGTGAACCAGCAGATGGAAGATCTCTCTGTCTCTCCCTTGCTCTCTATGTAACTCTGCTTTTCAAATAAAAATAAAATAGGGGCCGGTGCTGTGGCTTACTTGGTTAATCCTCTGCCTGCAGCACTGGTATCCCATATGGGCGCTGGATTCCATCCAGGTTGCTCTTCTTCCAGTCCAGCTCTCTGCTGTGGCCTGGGAGGGCAGTGGAGGATGGCCCAAGTGCTTGGGCCCTGCACTCCATGGGAGACCAGGAAGAAGCACCTGGCTCCTGGCTTTGGATCAGTGCAGCACCAGCTGTGGCAGCCATTTGGGGAGTGAACCAACGGAAGAAAGACCTCTCTCTCTCTCTCTCTCTCTCTCTCTCTCTCTCTCTCTTTCTTTCTCTCACTGTCTAACTCTACCTGTATATATAAAGAGCTCTTGTTTCACTTATACAATATATAGAGTGTAGTATGTGTATAGTATGTTAGTTATCATTAAAAATGTTTAAAAGCATCATTCAAGCTGCTTTGCCAGCAGGGGTGAATATTTTGTGCTCACCATGAAGGAGAGAAAAGAAAGCCAATCGCCTTTTCATTCCATTCCTTCTCAAACTGCATGTTTCAAACCCAACAGTCATCTCCCCCTCCGCCAGTGAGGAGACGATGCAAAAGGTGAAAGGTTGAGAAAGAAAGAATAAAAGAATTTTGGAAAACGGAGAGAAACTTTCACCTATTCCAGGGTGTCATAAAACAATAGAGCCTAGACCTCTAATCTGGTTCTTAAAATCCTCAAAAAACTGCCTTTCCATCCCACCCCACCTAACTTTTCGAACTTTGTACCCATCTACCTCCCTAAGGAAGCATCCTCTCTAGTCAACTCACCATAGGACACATGACATCAAGTAGTTTGTGAAAAACACCATGCAAGGGTTGATGAGGAATTTGAGATGAAAAATAAGGGTCCCTGCGCTCCCAACATTCACATTCCACTGGGAAGGGCAGGAACAGATAAATCACCAGCACTTCCGTCACATGCGTGGAGCCGAGAACCAGCACTGAGTAAAGGCGTGTCATGAGACTGTAGTCCGTAAATGCCATCGGCCGGGGAGCCCTAAGAAGGCTTGTTAGAACAGATGAGTTTACAGCTGGACCTTGAAGGAATCTTCATGGAGGTGATAGAGGGACTGACAGGGATGCCCTAGTTTGGAATATTAACTCCGGCAAAGACTGGAGAGCTAGAGTGGGGCATTTGTTACCTACAAGAGCAGAACAAAAGGACTCCAGTGTTAAAACTCACTTAATGAATTTGCTTCCATTAGCCTTTATTCATGACACATGGAACCATTAGTGCCATGAGTGTAGCAGCAGAGATGCCTGAGAAGAACATTCTGGAAGCAATATGGAAGGTGAATTAAGATAAGAAACTGAAAGGAGGTACCAGTTAGAATCTGTTGCAGTTCTCTCAACCAGTGATTATGAGATTCTGAAGTGGGGCTGTGGCTATGGCCTGATAACTTAAAGATTCATTTAGGAGATTATGTGGAGGCCAGCACTGTGGTGTAGAGGATAAAGCCGCCGCCTGCAGTGCTGGGATCCCATAGAGGTGCCGGTTCGAGTCCTGGCTACCCCTCTTCCTATCCAGCTCTCTGCTATGGCCTGAGAAAGCAGTAGAAGATGGCCCAAGTCCTTGGGCCTCTGCCCCTGCATGGGAAGACCTGGAGGAAGCTCCTGGCCCCTGGCTTCGGATTAGTGCAGCTTTGGCTGTTGTGGCCAACTGGGGAGTGAACCAGCGGATGGAAGACCTCTCTCTGCTTCTGCTTTTCTGTAGCTCTGCCTTTCAAATAAATAAATAAAATGTTTGAGAGAGAGAGAGAGAGAGAGAGAGAGAGAGAGAGAAGATAGAGAGAGAGAGATGATGTGTATAGGTTAGTAGAAAAGCTACTTGGGTTACAAAATAAATAGGAAAAAAAATCAATTTAAATTGTCTTAAGTGATAAAATGGTCCAGATTGAAAAACTTTTAGTATAAAACCAATCTTTAGGGCTCTAGCTTCATTTCTCTACTTCTCTCTCATCTCAGCCCCACTTTCTGTGTCAGGTTACTTCTATAATGTCCCCAAGAAGGCTACCAGCAAAAACTGACTAAAATTAGTTGCTTTGTATAAAGATTTATTTATTTGAAAGGCAGAGTGGGGGAGCGAGAGCGAGAGCATTTCCATCTGCTGGTTCACCACCCAAATGCCTGCAACCGCCAAGGCTGACCAGGCTCACTCACGCCAGGAACCTGGAACTCCACTCAGGTCTCCCACAAGGGGAACAGGAATGCAAACACTGGGGCTATCTTCCACTGCCTTCCTTCTCCAGGTGCATTAGCAAGAATTGAGACTGGAAGTGAAATAGCCAAGGCTCCACTGGTTGTCTAATTTACGATGCGAGCATTCCAGGCAGTGGCTTAACCTGCTGATCTACAACTCCTGCCCCGATAATAAGCTTTTATGCTTGCCTCTAGGAAGACAAAGTTATGGGTTTTCCCTGTCTCATAACCATAAACTCAGATGAGTTCCAACTGGACCAGGTTGGGGATACAGTCACCTATGAGCCAAACCATGTAATATACAGTTGACATTTATTCCCAAGTAATTCTGCCAATAAGACTCAAAAATTAAAGTCCACCTTTGGCACTAAAGAGAAGCCAATGGTATTTAATCTCCAAAGCTTCTGAACAAGGAGTAAGAAAAGATGAGTATTGGAGACACAAGCCCAAAGTTCACCAAACTTTCTGGGCATCTGTGCCACCAAGGGTTCACGCTCCTTGATTCTCCAACATGATTTTCTCTTCCCCTGGCTACTTGTTCCCTTAAACAATTTTTTAAAGATTTATTTTATATTTGAAAGACAGAGTTACAGAGAGAGGTAGAGACAGAGAGAGAGGTCTTCTATCCCAATTGGCCCCAAGGGCCAGAGCTGTGCCAATCTGAAGCAGGAGCCAGGAGCTTCTTCCAGGTCTCCCATATGGGTGCAGGGGCCCAAGCACTTGGGCCATCTTCTACTGCTTTCCCAGGCCATAGCAGAGAGCTGGATCGGAAGAGGTGCCCATATGAGATGCTAGTGTTTCAGGCCAGGGCTTTAACCCACTGCACCACAGCACCGGCCCCTCCCTTAAACAATTTGTACTTTCCTTCCCCTTCCTTTATTCCACTGTCGACTGCACTCTGACTTCGTGACTTCTTCCATCACTCCCTTCTCATAATTAACTCATTTACGTAAGGTGACTATTTTTCTGAAAAATGCCATGCAGCATATGTACAGTAAAAAGCAAGCAGCAGAATTGCGTTTCTATATGCACATGCACGAGTGTAAGCACCACCAGGATCAAGTTCCAAAAGGACTTCCTCCTGCTTCTTCACAGTCAATATCCATATTCTTTGACTTCTACTGCCATTGATTAGTGTTATCTGTTCTTGAACTTGGGAATCATCCAGTATATATTTATGTGCATCTGACTTGTTCCCTTCACCTTGATGTCTATGAGATTCATCCATGTGATTTCTATAGAAGTTATTTTTAAGCCGGCGCCATGGCTCAACAGGCTAATCCTCCGCCTTGCGGTGCCGGCACACCGGGTTCTAGTCCCGGTTGCCCCTCTTCCAGGCCAGCTCTCTGCTGTGGCCCGGGAGTGCAGCGGAGGATGGCCCAAGTGCTTGGGCCCTGCACCCCATGGGAAACCAGGAAAAAGCACCTAGCACCTGGCTCCTGCCATCGGATGAGCGCGGTGCGCTGGCCGCAGCGCGCCGTCCATGGCAGCCATTGGAGGGTGAACCAACGGCAAAGGAAGACCTTTCTCTCTGTCTCTCTCTCTCTCTCACTGTCCACTCTGCCTGTCAAAAAAAAAAAGTTATTTTTATTGCTGTATAATATTCCATTGTAGAAATATACAACAATTTATTCATCTACCGAACTTCTCTCCCCTAAATGGAGACTTTTCAGAATTTCAGAGCTGCTTTGTACATTCTGTACATGTATTTGGGTGAACATAAGCATTTATTTCCCTTGAGTATATACCTGAGTTATTCCTATTATACATATAAAATGGCTAGGTCACAGACAGGCACATCTTAGTTTTAGTGGAGCCTGCCAAAGTAGTTTTACCAATCTGCATGCCCGCTAACCATATTTGAAATGAACTGACTTTCTTTTAATATCTACTGTAATTTAAAAACTTGCATATCACTCCTGCATTCTCAAATAGAGTCTGAACCTCTAGTGGAGATGAGGAACATCTGGCTCACGAGCCATATAAGGCCTGCAAAATCATTTGGTCATTCCTGCCAGGAAAACTTAGGTGTGACCTAAAATTCAATAAATCTATAGCAGGTAATTTTTTTTAAAGATTTATTTATTTTATTTAAAAGTCAGAGTTACACAGAGAGAGGAGGAGAGGCAGAGAGAGGAGGAGAGGCAGAGAGAGAGAGCAAGAGAGCGAGAGAGAGGTCTTCCCTTCTGTTGGTTCACTCCCTCATTGGCCGCAGGGCCGGAGCTGCAACAATCTGAACCAGGAGCCAGAGCTTCTTCAGGATCTTGCACACAGTTGCAGGGGCCCAAGGACTTGGGCCATCTTCTACTGCTTTCCCAGGCCAAAGCAGAGAGCTGGATCGGAAGTAGAGCAGCCAAGACTCCAACCGGCGCCCATATGGGATGCCAGCACTGCGGCAATGGCTTTACCCGCTACTCCACAGCACTTGCCCCACAGGCTAATTTTAAAGTTGATAATTGTGTACGGTTCATAAATGATGTCATAAATATCCAAATGACCCCTATGAGAGAAAATTTCCCCACTTCTGTGAGGGCAGAGACAGACCTAGATTTCATTGTTTCCACACCTAATACTGTGTGTTGCACAGGGATAATGATTGTATCAATTTTCAAAACCTCTGTGGCTATGATGTCCAAAAGTGTGTTTATTAACAACCAATAATTAATAATAATGTCACTCTAGGACATATAATAATCAAACCTCTGGATATTTATAGGTACTTCAGAATGCTCATGATAAAGGTAGAATTGAAAGATAAATTTATTTTGGTACAAAATATTTTTTAAACCATGCATAGTTTTTTTTTTAGGTTTATGTTTATATATTTGAAAGAGTTACAGATAGAGAGAGAGAGAGAGAGAAGGAGAAAGGGAGAGAAAGAGAGAGTGAGAGAGAGAATCTTCATCTGCTGGTTCACTCCCCAAATGACTGCAACTGCTGGGGCTGGGCCAGGCCAAACCCAGGAGCCAGGAGCCTCCTCCGGTTTTCCCAAGTGGGTGCAGGGGCCCAAGCACTTTTGCCATCTTCCATTACTTTCCCAGGCAGGGTGCTGGGTTGGAAATGGAGCAGCTGAGGCTCAAACTGGTGTCCATATGGGATTCTGGTACAGCAGCTGGCTGTTTAATCTGCTATGCCACAGCACTGGTCCCATAGATTTTTTCATAATATGCATTTTCCGTGAACTTTTAGAAGGGAAGACCCTTCATATGTCCAAAAGAATGGAAAACAGGCTCTCAGAGGAATACACAGCCATATATACCATAGCAATACACTTAGTAGCTAAGAAGCGGTAAAGGTAACCTAAATATCCATCAAAGAAAGAGGGGATAAAGAAAACATGGTAACATATGTACAATGAAATGCTATTCAGCTTTAAAAAAGAAATCCTGTCATATGCTACAATGTGGGTAAGTCTTGAAGACATTGTGCCAGGTGAAATATGCCAGTCCCTGGAAGATGTGTGCCACAGATCCCACTTACATGAAATATCTAGAGTAATCCGCCCTCTTAGAAATGCACCGTCTTCAAATGTCGAGTGGTGGTGGCCAAGGTGGGAGGGAAAGGTGGGCTGTTGTTCCATGCATACAGTGGCAGTCTTGTAAAATATTTTCAAGATCTGCGTAACAATGTGCAAATCAGTACATTATTGTTCACTTAAAAATGGTTGTAATGAATTGGGCAGGTGTGGTGGTGCAGCAGGCTAAGGGGCCACCTGGGATGCCCACAACCCTTATCAGAGTGTCTGATTCAAGTCCCAACTACTCACTTTCCAATCCAGCTTCCCACTGATGTGCCTAGAGGCAGTGGGAGATGGACTACGCACTTGGGTTCTTGCTACACACATAGGAGACCCATATAAAGTTATAGGTTCCTGTCTTCAGCTGGGCCCACACCTGGCTGATGTGAACATTTATGTGGTGAATCAGTGAGTGAATGACCTCTTTTATTGTCTCTCTCTGTATCTCTTTCTTTTTTTTTAAGATTTATTATTTATTTGAAAAGCAGAGGGAGAGGGAGAGAGAGAGGGAGAGGAAGAGGGAGAAGGAGAGAGAAAGAGAGAGAGAAAGATTTTCCTGGTTCACTCCACAACTGGCTGCAATGCCTGGGCTGTGCCAGGCTGAATCCAGGAACCGGAGTTTCACTCAGGTCTCCCACATGGGTGGCAGGGGTCCAAGTACTTAGGCCATCTCCTACTACCTTTTCCAGGCCATTAGCAGAGCGCTGATCAGAAGTTAGAACAGCTGGAACTCAAACCAGCACCCATCTGGGATGCTGGTTATCACAGACACAGTGGCTTTACCTGCAACACCACAATGCCGGCCTCCACTCTAACTTTTAAATAAATAAATACATATATTTTTCTTTTAAATGGATACTATTGTAAATTTTTTATTATATGTTTTTCACCATGATATTGTCTCTAATGTCATAATTTGAGCAGTTAGAAATAAGTACACTATGAAGCATGTTCATATTCACAATAACCAAAAGAATATAGCCATCATTTCACTAAGTTAACTTTCCCCAGCAAATTTTAGAGATCTGAATTTTACTAATTTGACTCTGATGTATTTTTTAGTCAGCAAGCAACTTTATCCTATGCTGTAGCAGCCATTTAGTGATTGCGTGTAGTTTGTAGTTCTAGTAATAGAAGCTGATATCCATTAATTTTTTAATTTACTCCTTACTTAATTCTCGAGAAACTTTTGAATATTTTTCCTTGGGTTTCCTATGATTGCGCTACTGACAAATTCTGCCCTCATGTCTTCCATATTTTAGCTAATTCCATAGCTGCTTTCTCTTCGTACACATGGTCTTAGTCTACTAATGAGTTTCTAGGGTGAAGTCCACTCCTGCATGGGATAATTTGGGCTCCCACAGAGTTGCCCATTTCTGTACTTTTTAGCTCTTCAGGAAACCTCCAGGCATGCTGACTCCCACGGTCATTTATTTCACAGCTCACCCCAGACTTTTGTGAGCATCACAATGATTTGGAGGCTTCTTAAAACTCCTATTCCTGGGTGCCCATGACAGAGGTTCTGAATCGTTAAATCTGAGAGGAGGGACCGAGGGACCCAGGCCGTGGCTTATGGAGCCAGCTGTCTGCACATGGCTTCCCGATTCCACATTCACTCATGTTTTATACCAGGGTATTTCAAAGAGTTTGTGAAAAATGGAATCTAAAAATAAATTTACCTTCATGCAAAAACTTTGAAATCCACACATAGTTTTTTTTTCAAAATACACATTTCCATGAACTTTTTGAATACCCTAATTATGCATGGATTTAAAACTTTTTTGCACCAAAATAATCTTATTATTTAATTCCAGTTTCCATGAACTTTTTGAAGCACTCTCGTCAATAGTTTGGAATTGGACAAGAGAGGGCATTTGCGTCGCTGAAATCAGGACTTACCCCACAAAGCTGGATGCTAAAATATTTACCAGCCTGTATCTGTATAAGTGACTGCAAACATCCAAGGGGTGCTGATGTTGTTAGTCCTGGGACCATACTTTGAGCTGCAGGAGTCTTTGCACTTGGAAAATACATGGATGTGGGAGCCGGTGCTGTGACACAGTAAGTTAATCCTCTGCCTATGGTGCCAGCATTCAATATGGACTCCTCTCCCGATCCAGCTGTCTGCTGTGGCCTGGGAAAGCAGTGGAAGATGGCCCACGTCCTTGGGCCCCTGCACCCACATGAAGAACTGGAAAAGGCTCCTGACTTCTGGCTTCAGGTTGGCTCAGTTCAGGCTGTTGCAGCCATCTGGGGAGTGAACCAGCAGATGAAAGACCTTTCTGTCTCTCCCTCTCGCTGTCTATAACTCCACCTCTCAAATAAATAAAATATTTTAAAAATACATGAAGGTGCATATACACACATGCACATATAATCCTGATTTTTGAACCAATATTATTTAGCTGTATCTATTCTGCTACTGCTAAAGTTTCAAATGTGTAGAAAGGTCAAACCAACTCTTGTGGTCAAAAATGTACTCTTCTGTCTATGTATCTTTCTATCAGTCTGTTCAACTATCTCTGACTAGAAAGTCCGTGGGAAAATGAGATTAAAAATAAATTGATTTTGAAACAAAAAATGTTTAAATTCATGTATAGTATTTTTGTAATACTTACTTTTCATGACCTTTTTAAAATTTTTTTTTATTTTCTTTGAAAGACATAGACCAAGGGAAGGAGAGACAGAGAGAGCTTCCATCTGCTGGCTGACTCCTCAAATGCCTGCAACAGATGGGCTTGGGCCAGGCTGAAGTCAGGAGCTCTGAACTCCGTCTGCCTCTGCCAGTAGTTTCTAAGGGACCCAACCACTTGATCCCTCATACACTGCCTTCCCGGGCACAGTAGCAGGAAGCCAGGTCAGAAACAGTGCAGCCTGGACTCATGGGGTGCAGGTATCCTGAGCAGAGGCTTAACTTGGTGCACCCCAACACCTGCCCTCTTTTCATGAACTTTTGAAGTTCATGTTTCAAATTTTTTTGCACCAAAATAAACTTATTTTTTGATTCCACTTCTCATGAATTTTTGAAGTCCCTTCATATCTATGCTTAATCTACATCTACATACATATTGACAGATCCAACGTGTGCCATTTCCCCAGACTGTCTTTCTGCTCTGGGTACTTTTTGAGTCTAAGGGAACAGTTTTGTTTCTGAAAACTAGGAGAGAGGACTGGCAAGTGTAATCTTTTCCTGGTGAGATGTCTCTGACTGCCCCAGTGGCATTACTGACAGCAGCTCCTGTGCAAGTGGATGCTGCTACCCACACCACAGTGATGTTCCTGCTGATAGGGTCCCTGGAGAGGCAGCGGTCTTGCCCCACATCCGGGCTCCAGTGTTACCCACTTCTGTCCACACTCAACACGAGTGAACTAGGGAGCAAGGGTGCTCATGCCACTTGAAGTCCATCTGCATCAGAAGTGGCCATCCCCATTTACTGCCAGGCCAAGGGGATATAGGCCTTGTCACTCAGCCAGGCTCTTCATTTCCCAGGGATCATTTCTCTTTGGGGGCCACTGGAGCATATTCTTGCTGGCAGACCACAGACATGCTCATGCCAACAGAATGGAGTGGTTCTAAACATGGTACTCTGGGCATGGAAGGAGCCAGTAAGACCCCTGTCTTCCCTGGGGGTTCATCAAACCCAAAACCAACTGCCCACCTCTTCCCAAGTGATCAACTCTGTATACCACAGGCTCTTGGGAGAGGTTATATTTGATGGGACTTTAAAGTTCCTTCTACATTCTTCCCCTGGGGTTTACACTAGTCTCCTAATCTTACATTTAAGTATTGGGGAAAGTGAAACAGAGACCACTTTGAAGTGATCATCTGTGTCTACATGCTTCTGAATCAGGGAGTGATAGCAAACTTCTCTCACTGAGGAAAACAGTTCAAATTTGTTCTCACCATGCAACTATAACTCATGTGTCTAGTCATTAAGGATTTTCAAAATATAAATGGGCCCCAGTGATAATTATTGCTCTGTGATTTTTTTTTCACTTAACAAGATGTCATATCATGTTTTCATATCACTATACATAGACTTCTGGATTTGTGTTGATGCCTATAAAATGTAGAAAATATATAGCACTATCACACTTCCTGTGTGCCAAGCACATTTTGAAATGCATTAAGTTTTCAGGACCATCCTATATGGTAGGTACTACAAACACTCCCACTTTATAGTCGACACAACTGCAGTAAGGAGAAATCAAGCAACTTGCTCCAGATTGTAGCATTAGTAAGACTGCAGACCCAGGATTAGAAATCAGGCTGCCTGGCTCTGGTATCCACAACATAGCTCTACTGCCTTTGTCTATGATATGCCTGCACCACAGTCTTTTCAGCCATTCCTTTACTAATCCTGTTCCAATTTTTCATCTTTATTGGCATCCCTTACTGACTACCACGTTCTTGGATGCCTCTCCTGCCTCGCAGGGATGTGTACTTAGGGAATTAAAAATAACTGCTATAGTAGTTTACCTCAAAATTAAAGTAATTATTAGATAGATGACTCTCCTTTTAAAAAATGTTTTGTATTCCAAATCTCAATAAAAATGACTTTTGGATTATCAGCAGCTTTGGCAAATGCACATTACATCCACGGGCCATTACCGTCGATAATTGAAGAATGCATACACGTGTTAATCAATCATTTCTTCCTGCTTCCCATCTCTCCTGCACAGTTCTAGATGTTGTTTACCTCAGCCTTAGAATTGGGAAACACAGTACAATTTTATCAATGTTTTGTAGTACAAAAAATTATAATTGTACCTACTACAGAGTGGAGATGGGGGGAAGCGATGCCTCAAGGTTTTCTAGCTTCACCAGCACCGATTTTATGCCATGGAACATTCCATTCCCTATTAGAGGCTTAAAAGTCTCTCCTGGAGCAAACATGAACATAATATAGGATGTAATAGACTATGTGTCCTCATTCAATCCATGATAAAAATTTTCCATATATGACCTACAGTAATATCCCTGAGTTCAGACCTTACTAATTTATGATTCTAGGTCAGGTTTTCTTGACCTCATTATTGAGATTTGGGCTAGGTAATGCTTTGATGTGAAGGGCTGAGCTGTCCAGTGCAGTATATGTAGTAGGATCCCTCATGTCTATCCAGCAAATGCCACTGTCTTCCTTCAGACTCACCCTAGCCCCAAGTTGGAACTACCAGAAATATTTTCAGACATGGCAAAATGTCACCCCAGAAAGCAAAGTCATTCTGGTTGAAAACCAATGCTCTAGACAAACCCTTTAACTTCTCAGTGCCACAGTTTCTTTATTTCTAAAAATGAGGAGTATTTTATTTACTTTACAGAATTGCTAGAAAGAGCTGATGTAGTCCTATCAACTTGGACAATCGAGAATTATTACTTCTAAATGAAACATTATTTCTCTTTATTATTTCACTCATAATGTTTGTAAGAGTGCCATATATGATCTGAATTATAGAATTACCAAGCCCAGAATATATTTCTGTACATGTTTCTAAGAGGGAATTCTGAAGTTGTAACCGGAGCAGTGTTTAGCCTAGCCGTTGAGATACTTGTATCCCACATTGGAAGATATGGGTTCAATTTCCTACACCATCTGCTGACACCAGCTACTGTACACCCTGGGAGGTAGCAGCAATGACTCAAGTAATGGTGTTCCTGCCACCTAAATGGGAGACCTGAGTTGTGATCC
The DNA here is from genome assembly GCA_949820135.1 of Sylvilagus floridanus. Lineage (NCBI taxonomy): Eukaryota > Metazoa > Chordata > Mammalia > Lagomorpha > Leporidae > Sylvilagus > Sylvilagus floridanus. The sequence goes on from OX463226.1 coordinate 104,331,204, forward strand.
TAGCTCATGGCTTCTGCCTCAGCCTGTGCCTGGCCATTGTAGGCAGTGGGAAGTAAATAAGTGGATGGAGTGCTCTCTCTTGCTCTCTGTATCTCTCTGCCTCTCCAATTAAAGAAAAAATTAGTTTTTTTTTTAAAAAGGAAGTAGTTATAAAAGTGAAGCAGGATGGCACTAACTCCTCACTTCATAAACACAGACCACGTCCCTGCCATTGGTTAACCCGTTTAGGAAAGAGCTGCTGTCATTGCCAGAGGGAAACAGGTACACAGATGCGTAGAATAGATACTCATCATCCCTGTTAGTGGAAAAAAATCACAAAGAGCACATCTTAATGTCAGGGAACTGGGAAGTCATATCCATATGCAAAGCATGGCACAGGAGGTTTGTTCCTCCTGATAAGAAAACAATTTCTCTGAGACTTCAGTGGTGCAGTAGGATGCTCTTCTTATAGTACTCATAATTCAGAGTTTCAGGTTGTCATGAGTGACGCTACTACCACCATTGTCACATCATTGGAGCTCCCGACTAAAGTAGGGATTCAGAGTGCCCAGAGGGCGCATTCCATGTGCAACTTCTGGTGACCCTCAGCATTCTAAGGGGCGGTCCTTGAGCAGAACAAGCACTGGATACTTTTTTTGTTCTATTTTAAAAAGATTTTTTACTTATTTATTTAAAAGGAAGAGTGACAGAGAGTGAGAGACAGGAAAAGAGAGATATTCTATCTGCTGATTCACTCTCCAAATGGCCACAAGGGCCTGAGCTTGGCCAGGCCAAAGCCAGAAGCATAGAACTCCATCTGGATCTCGCACATGGGTTTCAGGGGCCCAAGCACTTGCACCGTCACCTGTTGCCTTCTCAGGCATATTATCAGGGACCTGGATCAGAAGCAGAGTATCCAGGCCTTGAAATATCACTCTGATATAGGCATTCCAAGCAATAACTGCTGAGCTACAGCACCTGCCCATGGACACATTTACTGAGTGACACAGTAATTATTATTTTGCTATGTCTTCACAATAATTTTCTGGAAAGCAGGGAAGGTTTTGTTTTGCCACTTCATCAACTTGTTTCTATCAGATTCTTCCTTTTTTCTTCTTCCTCCCCATTCTAGAATTCTTCTGTGTCAAGGCCACACACTGGGGTTGGGCCAAGTTCCTTTCCTCATCTTCTCCTTTTTTCTTCCTCTGGTGTGGCGAAGATGGGCCTTGCTGCCTGCCTTCTGCTGGGCAGGAAGTGCTGGCGGTCTCCTTGGAACTGGCTCTGTTTATCTTTGAAGAGTGAGGACCAAGAGGATCTTTGCTTTGAGAACATTGCCCAACCGGCCTCAGCAGGGTGAAAGAATGCAGGGATTCAGGGACGTGAGAAGAAAACCAGGGGACGGCAGGACATGATTTTAGGGAAGGGATCAAGGGATTGCAAATAACCAAGAAATGAAAAGGCAACTTCTAAAAAATACCAGCAGTTATCTTGGTTGTGGGAGTCCTGTTGTGTCATGCAGCAAAGTAGAGTAGGATTACAAGAGGGTGAGTGGTTATCATGATCAGTACCATTTAAAGACAGCCTGCTACTTGCTGGGAATGCAAAATTGCTAAGGACAGGCCATGGAAGCAGATGAATTGGTCTAAGAGTGAAAATCTGGCCCGGGAAGAAAACAATTGAGATTCCAGCCCCTTGTCTTTTGAGGTTATTAGAAACCTTCAGAACACTCATGGTCCCTTTGAGGGCAGCTGGCATTGCATGAAGGCATCCTGAGTCCCAGAGGAGTACTCGTCTTAAGAAAAGAGGGAGACAAGATGAGTGACTGACATTGTAACACAGAGTAGAGTGGGTGGGATAGCAATGGGTGCTGGTATTAGCATAACCTGTGACCTAGACTAAAAGCCCATCAAATCGAGTCACCTCCACACAGAGGCATGTTTTAGGGAAATGACTGAACCAGTGAACGTGAGCTGAAAGAGCTGCAGTCTTGAGGCCAAGTCTGAGGTTTCACCATGACCTGAAAAGACCTTGGGTGCATCAAGGGCAATGTAAAGAAGAGAAATTCCATCTGAAGGTGTGAGATAAATTTACCATGGTGACACTGCATGATGAGACAGAAATGAAGTCCAGTAGACTGGTCACTCTGGTTCTTTCCTCTGGATTTGGGAGGTGGACTATTCCTTTCGGTGGAGTACCTCCTGTGATACGTATTTTGGAAAAGGAAGGGGTCTACATGGACAGATTATGGAAGTTGGGCCCAAAGGGGTGTGGATGATTATTTGGAAACACAAAAGGGATGAATTTGCATCAGTCTCCAGTTGGTGAAGCAAATTAGCCAAGTGGCATGTGTATTTTCACTTGGTTCCCTACACACACAAACACATACAGTCTCATATCCACACCAAAACCTACCACTCCCGATGTTCCACACAGAGAAATAGAGGCACAGAGGATTGAGTAATTTATCAAAGTCAAAGAGGTAGGAAGAGATGGAATCATAGGTCCAGTCGAAGTTTGGCATTCTTAATTACTTGGGTTTCAACATTGCTCTGCTGCCTTGGAGGACAGTGGCTCTCAAAAGGTGGTTCCCGAACCAATTGCTTCAGAAGCACCTAGAGTCTTGTGCAAATCCTTGGATCCTTGAATTCTTTCCCCAGATCAGAAACTCAGAGGTGAGCCTAGAAATTTGTCTCACAAATCCTCCTGAACTCTGAGAATTAGTGCTATAGGTAATGGGATTATGTTTCTGTAGTTAGGGACATCCCAGTTCCAATTCCTAGCTCAGTGTGAGAGTCGACAGCTAGAATTCCCTACCCTCACCATAGCTTATTGTCTGCATAAGTAGGTGCTGTAGCCACTTGTATCTACCCAAGGAGATGAGGGAAGATAAGAATGAAGTAGCACATACACTCCTCCTTCGACTTTCTATTTCGTCTAAAATTATTTGGGAACATCTTTATCCTATTATTTCTAAGAGTGTGAAAATATTATGATTGCTCTTTTGCCCCAGTATCTTCTTCCTCCACAGGAAGGTGAATTGAAACGTTTCTTCTTTACTAGGAGCCTAGCTCACAGCTAAAAATCATAGCTCAAAAGACATAATTTGAAACTATATTCTTTCTCTCAATGTGCCATTGTCATTTTATCCTAGACACAGCGAGATTTTTGTCAAAATGATAACATAGCTCTATGACTCAGCAGTGTCTTCAACTATGAAATTATTTTATCAATCCAAAGTTTGACGAATAAAGATAAAAATTCCTTTCAAAACAACAGGTAGTATATCTAAACATTTTTCTATGTGAAAAATAATATAGGCTACATATAACAAATAATCAGACTTGTCCTGATTAAAATCATATTCCTTCATTGTTCTTTGGCGGATAGATGACAATTGAAATGCTAGAGAGAATGTTTATCTCCTGCAACAATTATACTAAATTAATTCAAAATATTCACTCAATAACATTGTTTGCATCTACTCCTATTGCTAGGAAAGTGCTACCTAATTCATTTTTCACACATCAAAATCCAGGAACTTGCTATAATTATATTATCCTCCCTAGAAATAATGATGGGGTCTGGTCTACATTTCTCAGAGGGAGGGGGATGAGAACAGTGGGTGACATCATGTGCCATATGTTCAGCAATACCTACAGCACTAGAGGCTCAATGGGCAGAGGTGAGAGTGTTTGTGCCAAAACCCTTCCTTATTGGGGGATGTGATACATTTTAATTTCATACTTTATTCATTTTCCGGGTGATACACGGACTTCAATGCTTCTCTGAAAAAAAGAAAATCCGTTAAGCACACCAGAATTTTTCCATGTTCCAGAGAAACCTGGGAACCAATGGAAATATGTTTGATTATCATAACAGTGTCTGACAAAACATTTGATACAAACATCTTGATCTTGAAGGTCAGTGGGTTAAATCATTGATTGGATTTCATGCAGAATTTTGTGATAAATTTTCCAATAAATTATAAGAAAATAATTATAAGGTTCAGAGAGACTTTTTCCAGTGTTACAAGGCTAGCCAATTTGAAAAGTAAGTTTCTACTGGAAACCCTGCCTTTAGCTTGCCTTTTTTTTTTTTTTTTTTAAGACCCCTAAGAGACTTGCCAAAGAATCAACAGGACAAAGCAAGCACAGAAGGCTCTGTTCCCTGAGGGACTAAACAAAGATTTCAGAATTACATGCTCCGATCCTAATCCTAGGTCTGCAAAGAACTTCAGATGTCACCGTTGGCAAGTTCCATTTTTTAGCGTTTAAAAACCCAGACACCGATGTCATTGCACAATCTCAGCATCCAATTAAGAATGAAGAGGTTGTGGCTGATACAAAATGCTATCATGTCAATAATAGTAGGCATAAGGATTTAAAATTTGCTAATTCAATTTAAGGAATGAACTCAGGGAAAGAAAATGAAAGAAAATGCCAAGCTTTTTTTTTTTTTTTTTTGACCTAGGTTTACAGCAGCACAGAATGTATAATGTCATATTCAAAGATGTAGCCTGTGTATACATCCGAGTAATATTTTCACTAAAATATTTCTATTTCCCTACCCAGCTTTTCATTCGTGTGATGATTTCTAACACCTGTGAACAAATGTGTTTAGCCCTGCTAATGCTGATAAAAACTACAAATCTCTCTATAAAGCCAAGTGCCACATACTCTGTCTAGCTGTACCCTTAATGGAAAATCAGCAGGGCAGTTAGCAAATTTCCTAGACCATGTAAAGATAATATTAATTCAAGCACTTTAGGAAAATTCTCAGAATCCATCTTCTCCTTGATAATGTAGTAGAGGCATTTGATGTACTGATATTTTGAGGGGTTAAGGTTTATGGCTTATTAGTAATGCAATTTATTAATCATGTTAAGTCAACATTGCCCATAGTTTTAAAGATTTACAGTGCAAGGAGAAAATTAGACCTAGCTAGCATCTTGCCACAATGTTTTCAGCATATGGGGTTGTGGTTATCACAGGTCAAAATGCCACCTTGGGAATAAACGGATCTTGAGTGTGTTTCAGGGGAAGGAAGAGAGTTAAGTAATCTCCATTCTGATTAGTCTGTTTGAGCCATTTAAAGAGTAAAAGAGATGAGCACATTTATTTTTGGTTCCACAAAATTCTGCTTTCAGACTTGTCTCAAGATTTGCATATTTTTATAGAGCACATTAGGCAAAGGAATCACTGTGCTACGGGCTGTGGGAATAATGATGACTAAGACAGTGTCCTGCCTTCAAAGAAAGTGTTATCCTTTAGAAGATAGGCTCTGGAGGGCATGAGTCTACTTAATTCACCAGGAGCCTATAATATACCCTCAATAAGAGTTGGGAAGCCACTGAATAAGTGGGATTGTGTGCAAGGGTGAGAGGTATGGAACTGAATGTGTGCAAATGTCAGCAACCAAACTGAAAAAGGGTGAGTACTATGGCTTAAATGTTGTGTCCCTCTCCCCTCCCAAATCCACTTATTGAAGCCTAATCACCAATGTGATAGCATTTGGAGGCTGGCCCTTCGTAGGCCATAAGGTCATTTTTTTTAAAAAAATTTTATTTATTTATTTGAGAGTTGGAGTTATAGACAGTGAAGGGGAGAGATAGAGAGAAAAGTCTTCCATCCATTGGTTCACTCTCCAAATGGCCTCACTGGCCGGAGCTGGGCTGATTCAAAGTCAGGATCCAGGAGCTTCTTCTGGGTCTCCCATGCAGGTGCAGGGGCACAACCCCTTGGGCCATCCTCTACTGCTTTTCCAGGCTATAGCAGAGAGCTGGATCTAAGAGGAGCAGCTGGGACTAGAACTGGTGCCCACATGGGATGCCGATGCCACGGGCAGAGGAATAACCTACTGTGCCACAGCACTGGCCCCATAAGGGACTGATGCCCTTATATGAAGAGGAAGACACGTCTCTTTCTGTTTTCCACCACATAAAGATAAGATGAACAGACAGACAGACACCAGCAGGTGGCTGGGCCTCAGATACCTGATGTGTCAGCATCTTGGCCTTGGACTTCCCAGACTCTAGAAAGCAATGTTCAAGCCAGATAATCTATGGCCATGTGTTACAATAGCCTGGGTTAGGACAGAGGGTGCTGCACCAAGTGTATAGTCCAGTGCTCAGCCTTGTGCTCTAACTTAGTTTTTAAATAGTCTTTATTTTCTAATGTTGTTTGTTTGAAAGTCAGGGTTGTGGGGAGGAGAGAGGAGAGAGAGAGAGACAGAGAGAGAGAGAGAGAGAGAGAGAAGAGAAGAGAAGAGAAGAGAAGAGAAGAGAAGAGAAGAGAAGAGAAGAGAAGAGAAGAGGAGAGGAGATACACATCTCTCATCTGCTTGTTTACTCCTCAAATGCCCACAACAGCCAGCACAGGGCCAGGCTGAAGACAGGAGCTGAGAACTCAATCTGAAGCTCCCATGCAGGTGGCTGGGATCTAAGTTTTCGAGCCAACACCTGTTGCTTCCCAGGGTACGTACGCATTAGCAAGAAGCTGGAAAAGAGAGTGGAGCCAGGGCTTGACTCCAGGCTCTCTGATAATGGGATGCAGGAACCCCTAGCAGAGCTGTGACTGCTGCACCAAGTGCCCACCTCAACCTTGTTCTCTGAATGAAACCACCGCTGCTGGGAAACCCTGCACTGATTCAACACTGAAGAGAAGTGTAGAGATACCCAGAAACAGGTTTTCATGGAAGTCCTTGTGATGGTGGCCTACGAGTGTCCTTCACCACATACAAATTGAGAACTTGCTTTCTTAATGGCATTTACTGGGATTGATTCAGAGATGTGTGTGTGTGTGTGTATGTGTGTGTGTGTGTGTGTGTGAGAGAGAGAGAGAGAGAGAGAGAGAGAGGAGATTGATTCTCTGCTCTTCAGCTGTTTTTACCCTTTCAGTGAAGGAGAGGCGGGCTCAGAGCAGCTGCAATAAGTGTATATAGTATGTGACTTATTTGCAGCTTGTGAGGAATGCAAAAGGAAGTTACAGTTATGAGACCCAGAGCTGTAGTGGGACTGTCAGCAGAGTCCGGATATTTATGTTTTTTTTAAAAATGAAAGTATAAGCTATCCTGATCATTTTTGAATGTTTACTTCTTTCTTTCTTTATTTTTTATTTGAAACGCAGTGCAACAGTGGGAATGGGTGGTGGAGAGAGAGAGGAGAGAGGGAGAATCTCTTTCATCCACTGGTGCAGTACTCAAATACTCACAGCAGTCAGGCCTGTGCCAGGTTGAAGCAAGAGCCAGGAACTCCACCTTCATGGGTGACGGAGATCCAACCACTTGAGGCATCATCTGCTACCTCCCAGGGCACACATCAACAGGAAACTGTATTGGAAATGGAACATGGACTTGATCACAGGTGCTCTGATTTGGGATGTGGGTATCTCAAGTGACAGCTTAACCCACTGCATCACCATGCCTGTCCAAAAGGCTGAACTTCGATACACACACAGGAGAAAGCAGGGGTAGCATGCCATGAGCATGTCCTGAGGTCAGAACCTGTGTGTGAGCCTACCCCGTTCTTTCTGTGTCGGCCACTCAACCTATTTGCTTTTCATCAGATATTCTTCCCCAGGTTCTTTGCACCTGTAGAACTTCCCCCCAGTTCTCTCATGGGATCACTCCCTTACCTCCATTAGTTCTTCACCTTCCACTTTCCCAGGGAGCCTTTCCCAAGTCACTGCGTGACAGCATAGCTTCCATGCCCACTCCTTGTTGATTTTCTTCCTTTCAGTAGCACTAACCACCATATGAAGGACTTATATCCACTCATTTACATTCTTATTTTTTCAGTGTCCTTTGCTAAACTGTGAGCTCTATTAAGGCAGCCTTTTGGGCTACTGTTTCATCTAGTAGTACCTAGCACAGTACAATTGAAACACATATGGGCAAATATTTTTGGAATGAATGAATGGAAGTTGCGTCAAGAAAAGTGTATTCTACAGGTCTGTGCACCAAATATGCTAAATACTAATGTTATAAAAACCTGCCGCATGCATGACAATATGCATTCACGTAGGTGGGGAGAGGGAGAAGAGCCGTTTCTGGGAATTTCCCCATGCAGAGGGACTTGTGCTGGGGTAACCTACTTTTCTCCCCGTGTCTCACTCACTCCTGAATGCTGTTTGCTTAGTTTGGTTGGCATTGTTGATCATGTTGTGTCTTGCTGGATTCTTGCTTCTCTTTCTTTCTTTCTTTCTTTTATTCTCTTTTCTTTGGCTGGTGTCACAGGATGTCAGCCCTATGTTCTGCTCCTTCACACACTCAGCTAGGAATAGACCTCCCCTGTCCAGCTCTGTTGGTGATGGGGTGGGTATCTCTTATCCACCTGTGAAGTATCAGGGAGATTTCTGAACCTCTAATCTAAAGCCACATTCTTTCACCATCTGTCTGACTCCTGGATCTGTTTTTCCATTGATTCCAAAATTGAGAAGGCGATAAAAGGGATGTTATATATTGACTGCTTAACAGCTCCAACAGGAAGATATCCATCAAGATGGAAAGATTACCTTTAGGAAAGTAGTTAACATGGCAGCATGAGGCATTAGAGAGAGAGCACAATTTCACTGCAAGACTTGGCTCTGCCTTGTGTGACATTTGTTGTGCTTTGCAATTCCCACGGCAGTTTTTGAATGGGATTTACCATACAAGATGAGCTCTGAGCACTACCTACCAAATCTTGGTAGGAACACAGTGATGCTACCAGTGCAATGGGCACTCTACCATCTGTCTGCCCTATGGGCAAAGGGTCAGCAAGGTGCACCAAGGAAAACTTCCCAGATTCATTGACACACACATTTACAACAGTGTGGCAGAGCAGAGCTCTAGCTGATTAGGAAGAGGAGTAATAGAGAGAGCACTAGGGTGCCCACCAGTCTGGCATGAGAGAAAAACTTTGCAGAATCGAGATTTTAATCCACTGAGTCAAAACTGCAGCTGCTGCTCCAAATCTTGCTTTAGTACCAGCTACACAGATAATTCCTCAGCTGGGCCCAGACAACTCTTGGGTGCACTCTTTCTTATACAATGGCCACCAGAAGCCACAGACACATGATGAATCATAACCCTAGCACCGCACCCCAAAGCAGTTCAGCATGAGAAGTGTCTTGTTTTCTAAAACTGATCTTAGCATCAAGCATTTTCCACCGCTGTACTCTGAGTACCTACACTTTTTCTTTGCCCTAATCACTATCTGTTACTTTGCACAGGCCTATTTTCCTTTGAGTATGAGTGTAGATTCTCTCAGTGGAACCCAAACTAGAGCCTTCCAACCTCTTTTGCAACCATAGCTATGTAGCACTGATTAAAATACAAGTTCATCATTTTCTGAAATTGTCAAAACAAAGGCCTAACAGTGCTTTTCCCCAGTAGGATTTAGACCAGTGCTGTCCAATAGATGTATAACTTAAGACTTGTGCAACTTTACATTTTCTAGGAAACATTTAAAAAGTAAAAATAGAAGTCAATGTAGTGGTGCAGCAGGCTAAGCCACTGCTTGTGAGGCTGGCACCTCGTATCAGAGCAATTGTTCAAGTCCCTGATGCTCCTTTTCCAATCCAGCTCCCTGATAATGCACCTGGGAAAGCAGCAGAAGATGGCCTAAGAATTGAGTCCCTGCCACCCATGTGGGAGGACCAGGATGGAGTTCTTGGCTCTTGGCTTCAGCCTGGCTCAGACTTAGCTGTTGTGGTCATCTGGGGAGTGAACCAAAATCAACCTCTCTCTCTCTCTCTTTCTCTCTCTCTCTCCTTCTCTCTTGTGTTCTTTCAAATAAACACCCCCCCCTTTTTTTTTTTAAAAAAAAGGTGGTTTTGTCAACTCAGTGTATCCAAAAATTATAATTTCAATATGAAATTATGAATGAATATTTACAACTCCGCCATCTAGACTGTATCTGACGCTTGCTCTCTATCTCCACTCAGCTCAAAGACATTTCAGATGCCCCATCTGAACTCTGCAGGTGACGTGCTATCACAGATTCTGGGAGATACTGGGAGTTGGAGTGATAGAGGCGTTTGGATTTACCGATGATCTTTGAGAGGGAATGTGAAGAGCCCGGGGAGGAAATGTTTAAGGACCAGCACAATGAAATCAGGTTTATCTTTTATTTCATTTGCTTGTTTTTCACTTTCTTAATTTATATAAAGGGGATAACTTTCATATATTTCATATATACAGTATTAAGTTCTTTTTTGGGGGAGCCAGCACTGTGGCATAGTGAGTAAAGCCTCTGCCTGCAGTGCCCGCATCCCATATGGATGCTGGTTCAAGTCCAGGCTGCTCTACTTCCAATCCAGCTTTCTGCTATGGCCTGGGGAAGCAGTGGAGGATGGCCCAAGTCCTTGGGCCCCTGTCCCATGTGGGAGACCTGGAAGAAGCTCCAGGCTCCTGACTTTGGATTGACCTAGTTCTGGCCAATACGGCCTTCTGAGGAGTGAACCAGTGAATGGCAAACCTCTTTCTCTCTGCCTCTGCCTTTTAAACAAACAAACAAATACATATTTTTAAAGATCTTTTTTAAAAGATTATTTGAAAGGCAGAGAGATTGAGAGAGAGAGAGAGAGAGAATCTTCCATCTGCTGATTCATTCCTCAAATGGCTGCAAGGCCAGGAGCTGGACTTGTCGGAAACCAGGAGCCAGGAGCTTCTTCTGGGTCTCCCACGTGGGTGTAGAGTCCCAAGCATGTGGGCCATCTTCTACTGCATTCCCAGGCCATAGCAGAGAGCTGGATGGAAAGTGGAGCAGCCGGGACTCGAACTGGCTCCCATATGGGATGCTGGCGCTATAGGAGGAGTCAACCTGCTATGCCACAGCACCGGCCCCAGTTTTAAGAGCTTAATAATACTTCCCACATTACTCTCCCTTCTTCCCTCACCTCTACCACCCCTCCTCCTTCTTTTAGTTTTCTTCTAATTTTTACGATGACTTACTTTCAATCATATTTAAGCTTCCACTAAATAAAGAATTCAAGAAGCAGTAAGTAGAAAAACCACTGTTCCCCAGGAGTCCAGACTAGTGCTATATACGAGGATTCCGAGTCATGTTTGCTGACAAAGGTTAAGCAAGTTAATGCCCTTGAGCCTTGGTTTCATCATCTCACATGAGAACAATAATACATAACAATAATATGCTAAATAATCATAATATCCAGCTCACTGCTCTGTTGTAATGACGACAGTTGAGAAGCAAAATAAAATACATCATTAGTTATTTATTTGGTGATAATTTAACTTCCTCATCTCCTACGTCCATCCCCAGGCAACCAAGATTCTGCTTCTTGCCCCTAAAAATACTTTGTGTTTTCTGCAATTTTATATATGTGCGATCATATGATTCATACTCTTTATCCTATTTTATTTTTTGATCTGGTTTCTTTAACTCAGTGTAATCACCTTGTGATCCATTGCCTCATGTGTCAACAGTCCGTTCTTTTTTATTGATGAGTAATATTCCATTGTATGTAACCACAATTTGTTTCTCCAATCACCTGTTATTGGTTTTTTCCAGTTTGGAGCAATTACAAATAATGCTTCTATGAACGTTTATGCTCAAGTGTTTGTAGGGACACATACTGTCATTTCTCTCTGGTAAATGTCAAGGGGTAGGATAAATGGTGTATATAGACAATGTTTGTTCTAATTTTTTAAGATGTTGTCATACTGTTTTCCAAAATGGTGATTCCTTTTATATTTCCACCAGCAGTATAAGCAATTTCTAAAAATTTTAATTCCTCCACATCACTGACATTAGGTATGAACTATCTTACTTTAACTATCTTTCTTACTTTAACCATTCTGATATAATACAATGCTATTACATTGTGCTTTTAATTTAAATTTCTGTATTGACTAACATTGTTGACAATCTTTTTCTAGGCATATTTTCTTTGGTGAATTATCTGTCATATCATATCATATGATTTTTAAAAAATGTGAGGGGCCAGCATTGAGGTGCCACAGGGCAAGGCACCCCCTGTGATACTGGCATCCCCTATCGGAGCACTGGTTGGGGTTTCTGCTGCTCCATTTTTCATCTACCTCTTTGCTAAAGCACCTGGGAAGACAGTGAATGATAGCCCAATTTTGGGGGCTCCTAGAAGCCATGTGAGAGATGTAGATGGAGTTCTAGGCTCCTGGCTTCAACCTGATCCAGTCCTAGCTGTTGCCAACTATTTGGGGAGTAACCCAGTGGATAAAAAATTTCTCTCTCTGTCTCTCTCTCTATGCCTCTTTCTCTCTGTCACTCTACCTTTCAAATAAATAATTTTTTCAGTTTTTCAACTTTTAAATTTGGGGATTTTAAGAGTATAGTATTTGTGTGGATACAATTCTTTCATAAGTATGATCTGAAAATACCGTTTCTCACTCTGTGGTTTATCATTTCATTCTCTTTACTCTGTCTTTCACATAGAAGAAGATTTTCATTTTGATGGACATTTAGGCTGTGTTCACGTGTGAATCAACACCTTGTTATTTCAAGGGTGACCCTTTACAGTTCTCTGGAATCCTCTTCTGGTTCTCTGCCCTGTGGACTCTCAGTTGCTTTGGTTTACCTAGACTTTCAGTGCTTTTCTCCTAAACTTGTATGTTCTGCTTGATATGGTTCTTCCTGCCCTAAAGTATGAAACTATTAAGACATTAACATGGGGGCTGGCGCTATGGTGTAGTGTGTAAAGCCACTGCTGAGTGCTGGCATCTCATATGCATACCGGTTTGAGTCCCGGCTGCACCACTTCCGATCCAGCTCTCTGCTATGGCCTGGGAAAGTAGTAGAAGATGGCTCAAGTCCTGGGAGACACATTTCAGGAGTGAAAATTATTTCACATATTTTGTCGAGAATTTGGTTTTCTTGGCTCTTTAAAATTTGTTTCCATTTTATTTGTAAGGAAGAGAGAAGAAAGAGTAGGAGGAGACATCTATATTCTGGTTTACTTCCCAAATGCCTTCAATAGCTAGGGCTGGACTAGGCTGAAGCCAGGAGCTTGGAACTCAATCTGATCTCCCTGTGGGTGACAGGGACTCAAGTACTTGAATCATCATCTGCTGTCCTTCCAAAGTGTGCATGAGTAGGAAGCTGGATAGGAAGCAGGGTAATCAGGATTTGAACCAGGCACTCTGATACGGATGTTGGTGTCCCAAGAGATGCCATAACTGCTTTGCCAAATATCCTTTTTTTATATATATATATATTTTAGATGGCCGAGTCAATGCAGTTCATGATTTCCCATCTGAGTTGGGAAGAAGAATTCTCCTTCATTTTATTTGCAAACATTTATGTATCAGACAATATGATTTTCTTTAGAAAATTATAGTACCTTTTTCTTGTTGATAAAAAGAAAAATAATATTGTTGTTACAGTGCTTCAATAGAATGTACAATCAGATAATGCATTTGTTAGTGCTACCAAAAATATTTTCAAAATAAAGAGAACAGAGATTAGTTCTCTCTAATATTGACTTTGAAAGGCTATGACTCTTTAGGGGAAATGACCAGGTCTCTGAATCTCACATTTCTTCCTTTGGTTACAATAAGGATGGAACATTTCACTTTCTGGGTCTACATTTTGCCATCTAAAAATGGACATAATTATAGCAGCTTCTCATAAGAGTCACACTGAAACTTACATGAGATAGAACTACTCAAAAAGGTTAGAAAATCTTTAATGCTTTTTCTCTTTAAGTAACAAAAAAGCTATCTTTAAACTTACGAGACTCACCCCCACCTTCTCTTAATTGTGCTGAATTTCCAAAATGGTGTACTTTCATGTTACCTTTAGCCTTTTTTCATTGAGAACACCCTCTCCCCTCTTCTCCTCCTCCTCCTCCTCCTCATTATCATCATCCTCTTCTTTTCAGCAGACTTAAGAATGGCTAAGGTTTGTTTATCATAATGGTATATATTAGAGTTATTCAATTTCAGAGCTTGACATATACTTAGGGGCAATTTTATCCAATTCCTCCATTTTTCAGAGAAAGAAATTGAAATACAAAGATATGAAATAATCTACCCAATGTCATAGAGTTGACCAGTGTAGAACTAGGTCACTGGACTTTACATTTGAATGCTTAATTTGTGAAACATTACCTCTTCTTTCTCATTTCCTAGGCTTCTTTCAAGCCTGGTAAATACTTTGACATTGAACAATAGGAAGTTTATAGGATATTACAGATATATTTATACCAGAGCTGTATTTAAGATTTATAATTTTAGCTATATAAAAATAGTTTAGCTATATACAAATTTTATAAAATTATTATAAAATAATTTTAGCTATATAAAAATCTTTTTTAAAAATGGAAGATTTAAAATTTTATTTCTCCAGTTTATGTTTGTGTATATGTGTGGTGGTGGAGGTGGTTGTGATGATGGTGTAACAGGAAAATCTAGTCAGATGCATTAGGAATCAAACTAGCTGTCAGAAAAGAAACTCATGACTGACAGATACTGGAGATTCCCAAGTCCATCATCTCCATTTTAGAACGGATAAAGTTGTGACACTGTAAATGACTTCTCTTAGTTCAGTATTTGAGTAAGCTAAACTTTAGCCTAGAATAATTTCCATTGAACACATTGTCTGCATGATAAATACATACAATCTTAACTGTCAAATTCATTTATTGAAAATAAATACATTAAAAAAGAAAACAGGAAAGCTATCTTTGCAGTAGTTTGTAACTGGTTCCAAGATGGTTGACCTGGGTGATTATTATAATGTGTGGTCACTATATCATAATTTCTATGACTTCTTGAAAGGAAGTCTTTGTTAAGATCTGGTTATAATTTTAAATTTTAATACTATTAATTACTTATACTGTTTTCCCCTCTCACATCAAACATATAACAAAGACAACAAGAAGTTGTCCTTCAGCTTAAGCATTATGATGGTAGTGTCTATAGAGTTGGTTCACATATAAAGAATTAAATTTTGGCTCTAGGATATCTTCATAAATGAAGCATAGTTTCATCTAACTTTATAAATGTCTTTACAGCAGCCAAATTATCCTGCAATAGAAGTATGAATTTTATTACATCACGAATGTATAGTATATGAATGCAAATTTGGATGCTGTTAGATCTTAAACAATCTGATTTTCAGAATGATTCTGTGATTGAAATTCTATGAATAATACTTTGGTAGTGAATTGGTTTTTTTTTTTGAAAGTGAATTCATCATTTTCTTGATTGTGTCTGATCCTTGGATCCTTGGGGGTAAATTTTCAGTATAGCACATGGGGATTTATCTATGTGAGTCCCATTAGTGTGAATTGGAGTTTTGCAGCTAAATCCATGAGTTGAGCAGTTGCTCTTTAATGTTATTTTAATATTTAATGGTTATTGCAGGGCTGTCAAGCTGGGACTGTTTCAATGAGAGAGATTTCCAGAACTTATGAGAGAGATTTTAAACATCTATTCAGAACATATTGCACTATCTTTCATTATAAAAGGAAGATTCTTTAGGGAGAAACAGTCCAATTCAAATGGAATTTCTCTTTAATTGTGGCAAATTTGAGACTGAGATAATCAATTCCTTATTTTTATTAGAATTATCCAAGGAATTCATTAAATTACTTTCATCAGGTGATGTAGATATTAATTTTGTGAAGTTTTAGTGCAACGTCAGCAAGAGTCAGGGATAAAGGGAGTTTTGTTCTTGTTTTTTCTTCATGATTATTCATTGTTTCAACATTAATTTTATAAAATTTTTAAAAATTAATTGGTTTTCTTCCTTAAAATTTGGTAGGCAGAACTGACCGACTTACTGTATATGAAGAAACTTCCAGGAAGAATCAGTGGTCTTTGCCACAATGTAGATTATTTCCTCATCTCAGGTACATATCTCACTCTAGGGCTGCCTTCCACACTTTGGATAGGTTGACCCTGAAGAAATACAGGCCCAGGCATTCTGGATGAGTGAAAACATCTGGCCTTTAGACCTGAAACATGCCACATCTTATTTTGATCGATTCTAATGAATGTAAAACCTTATGTCTGAGCTAGCTCAGGAAATCAGTCAGGAGGCTCAATGGGGGAAGCTCTGGAAAGACCCAAATGAGAAAGAATAGCTGTATTTACCCATCACTTGTCTCACTACTCCTGAGCGCTCAAACTTTCCTTCTCTTCTTTCACTCAACTTGGAAACCTGTGCAAGTTTCCACATTCCAAAAACATGCAAACCAACTCATTTTTCATCCATGCAACTCTCCTCTTAGCTATGTTCTTATGCCCTTCCTCTCATTTGCCATCCAACTCCTTGAAATAGTCATCTTTGTTCTTGGATTTTGTCTCTGTCTCAATGAAAGCAGCTATCCCAAGCTATTTATCTTTATAAGTCCCTTTCTGCAAGGCTGAACTATGAACTCCTCAGAATCAAACATCCTAACTTTATTCATCCTATTATGGCCCTCTTTTAATCAAGTCTTGGAATGGCTGATATGGAAAAGCCAACATTTTGTCTTTGCACAAAACATTATGCTTCATCCAGAAAAAAATTAAAATTGTGTATTTAATTTATTTGAAAGATAGAGGGAGAGAGATGGAGATCGAGACAGAGACGTAGAGACATATATATATATATATATATATATATATATATATATATGGGGGGGAGAGAGAGAGAGAGAGAGAGAGAGAGAGAGAGAGAGAGATCTCCCCTTTACTGGTTCACTTCCAAATGCCCACAATAGCCAGAGTGGGACCAAGCTGAAGCCAGAAGCCAGGAACTCAACCCAGGTCTCCCATATGTATTCAAGGACCTATCTACTTGAACCTGCTGTTTCCAGAATACTAATTAGCAAGAGACTAGAACCAGAAATATAGCCAGAACCTCAACTTGGGCACTCAAACATGGAATGTGGGTGTTCCAGGCAGTGGCTTAACTACAGTGCCAAATATCTGCCCCTACTTCTAGAAATTCTAATCATTAAAAAAGTACTTTCACTAAATTTCTGGACTTTTATACTCAAAGTCTGCTTTATTTGAGAGTAAAATACTTTTTTTCTTAAGGAAAGCTATCTTCACAATACTTTTGGAATATTTAATGTAAAAATTGTTGTTAAAGTATTTTAAAATCTCTATAGAAAAATTTGAATAGTAATCTTTAATAATATTATCACTATGATGTTAACCACAACTCTTAAAGGTACTAATACTGTAGGTATTGTTATAAAACTGTTTTTAAAAATATCTTTCTCACTGATTGTGAGAATTTTAGTCTCAGTAGCCTATCTCACCTTCCAAAGTATGTATTTTCTAATTCATTTTTGTAGATATTTTTGTTAATTATGTGAACTCTTGCTTTTGTTATCGCTTGTTCTTGTAACATTCAAGTTTTCCCTTGAACTGTACTTTCATGGGACTTTTAAAAATAGCAGCAAAGCAGTGTTTTTCATTTCTTTCATTTCATTTGCCACGTCCATCCAAATATGATTTCTCGTTCCACCCTCATAAAATGTGTTCTTTCCACTGAATGTAATCCTGGAGATAATCTCGGATTCAGGCAAGAGGACTGGCAGCCTTCCACAGTGGACGACTTTACGACAAAGAAAAGTATTTCTGTCTCTCCCCTATTAATTTCTATCAAAATCCTGCTTTGCTTTCCTTTTCCCCAGTGGAACAATTTCTGTTTGATTTCAATTAAAAATGAAATGTCAGCATTTTAGGATGCCTTGTGCTGTTTTATGGTGCACACGGTTCCAATTCCTCAGGGATAAGGCAGCTTGTTTGGAGGAAGACCAGTTGGGATGCAAAAGTAGATTTGTTTCACATTTTTGTTAGAAATATAAATCAGAAGCGTTATATATATATAAAAAAAGAAATATAAATCAGCATGTATTCTATCAAGGCTTCTGTATAAAAGAAGACTCTGAGGGAATAAGTATCTCAATAATCAGATCACTCACCATCCTTGATTTATCAGGAGATTTCCTCTGGTAGATCTTATTTTCCTTATTCTGCAGCAAAATTTATCTAGAAATAATCTCACCATCATTTATTGTCTGTAATTACTATGTAATGTTGAAAGACAGTGTTCAAGCTTTGGTGAAGTGCTTGTGTTTATCTTAAAAAAATTGATTGCTTTACAGGTGGTGTTTTATATAAGTTGGTTGTTCCAAGAGAAAACTTCCATGCCTCCAATTTTGACCATCTGAGACTGGACATATAAAATCTCAAGTGGATGTGAAACTTGAGGAGAGTTAGAATCATTCTGCCTCTCCTCTCTCAAGGAAATGGGCATATGTAGGCAGTTATGCATCGGTAGTGATGACAGCTTGGCCAGGAGTGTAAAATGCATGATAACGTGATCCCTTTTAAAAATTTCAACAAGAGATCTTTAATGCTTCCGGAAGCACCAGCATCTGGAAACTGTAATACCTTTCCACTTAAAAGCAAATAATGTATTTTTCCAATTTTCTTTTTGTAAGGGAAAAATAATAAAAGAATATGTGTTCTGATTATATCACATTTGACAGTGCAGAGGACATAAATTGGGAGAAGCATGGATTGTGTAGTCAAATTTTATAGGGAATTATAACCACTGGACACTGGAATTATCTGAAAAAAACTTCTAAAATCCTATCCAGAGTTCAACCAAGAATAGTGATTCTTTCTTTGGTGCCAAAGGTAAGCTTATTAATGTGATCACAACATGAAAAGTTGAGAATAAAGTAACCTATGAACAACACCTCATGATGTTCAAAAGTCTGTTTTGCAGCTCTGTCTCTATTTGGTTAGAGACTTCTGCTCAAAATGAATGACTTTTTTGTTTGATGAATTCTAATACTATGCTTCAGTTATTTTCAGACTGCATTTGTGCTGAAGGCTATGTTTTCTTTCTATGAAGAATTTAGGCAGCAAACATATATGGGACATTGACGATGTCCCAGATTTTGTACAAAGTGCGACAGAGAAAAGCCATAGTATTCTTAGGATCTCAGGCTTTATGGTATAGTAGAGGGAACAGAAATGTATCCTAATTAGTGAAATCAGGTGTCATAGATGAACCAATAATGGTTTCTTTGGGGTACCATGGTGACACAAGAAAGGAGTGGATGTCAGTGTATTGAAGTCGGGAAGGGCTTCATAGGGTTACATACATCTCCTGGATTTTGACGAGAATCACATAAAGGCTGAAAATGGCCTGACTGTGGGACCTAGTGGGGATAAGTGACCTTGGCCTTTTCTTTTCATACCCATAGATTCAGAATGAGCACTGGAGAAATGTCTCTAGAAGTTGGATGATGTCAGGAACTGAGACAGAAATCTCAAATGTGTGAGAGGGGATTTGAGAGAATTTGACTAGCTCACTAACTTCACAACAGTGCACCTTCCAATGAAAGCCCTGTGGGTCTTTTGTTTGTTTGTTTTGGTATTCACGTTTTAGGCTGAATTTGATAGACTCTAACTTTAAAAAGTTATTTTAAAAAGTCTACTAATTTATTTGAATATTAGAGTTACAGAAAGAGAAAGAGAAACAGAGAAACAGAGAAACAGAGAGAGAGAGAGAGAGAGAGAGAGAGAGAGAGGGATCTTGCATCTGCTGGTTCACTTCCCAGATGGCTTATAACGGCCAAGCCTGGCCTAGGAGCCAGGAACTTCATCCAGGTCTCCCACATGGGCGGCAGTGGACCAAACATTTGGGCCATCTTCTGCTGCTTTTTCTAAACCATTAAAGGGCGCTGGATGGGAAGTGAAGCAGCCAGGACATTAACCAATGCCCATATGGGATGTCAGTGTCGCAGGTGGCAATTAAAAAAAGTATTTTTTTCTACTGAGATCTAATTATTATTCTTTTTCACTAGTATTGTTATCTTATTTTTAAAAGTTGTGTCTAATGGAATTTTTTTATTTTATTACACATTGAAATGTGTTAGAAAATTTAAATACTAGACACATATACATACATATTTGTTAACTAAATATGAAGTATTGATGTTCATTAAAAATAAGTTTTGGAGAGTTTGTTTTATATGAAATATGACTATGCCCTAGGTTGATGTGGAATATATTAATCTAGACAGGATTAACCACAATTTCACACCCTTGATACAAGCTATAAAGTGAATACATCACTTTCTACAGTCTTTTGATGTCTGCGGAAAAATCGATTTGGTCTAGGACATCAGTAAATATGTATTTGAGGCTAACAAATAGATGACATCACTGGTTCTATGAAAAAATAGTACATATATGATAAAAGTTTCAAACTAGAATGAAGCATAGGCTAAGCCTTCAGGGAAATAGCGAAAACTCAACAAACTTCAGAAGAGTTGAGGACAGGATAGCATGCTAAATATTTCTTCATGAATTGATTAATTACTAGCAATCAATTTTATAAATTTATGGAGTTTCCATGAACTAAGCATCATATGCTGCATACAATTTGTAACCTTATAATTTGTATAATGATCTTCAGGAAAAATAATATAGTTTTCACTTCAATTTGGAAAACTTTTATGATTGTACAAATGTCGAGAAAATTCACAACAAGTCTCTGTGATGCGCTGAGTATGCTCACAAGAAGGCCTGAGGTCATCATCAACAGAAATGTTCTGGGAAACAAAATTTAGGCCAAGATTGATAGCTGCCTAGTAAAGCATCGGCTATTATGTCTCTTAGACACACCAAATTAAAATATCTGGAGAATGATGATGATATAAAGTTAGCCCAAATTTAGGGAGGGCTGCAGTACAAATCTTACTGAATCAACCTGATGACTTAGTGGTAAAGAGATATAAGTAAATAATTGGGATCCTCTTCATGAAAATAAGACTTAAGACACTACCATGTTTGGGTGCTAAAATAAAATTCACTCATTTCATTAAAATGGCAAAAGTAAGAAGACTGCAGAAGCACTGAACCTGGATGAATGAACACGTGGGCGCAGTAGCTCTAAACCTGGAGGAACAAGCACACACAGGCAGGGCGGTGGAGGTGCGGCATTGTGCTTCAAGCCAGCTTTGAAAGCAAAAGCTGTTCTGTAAGGAAGCACATCACAAAGGCATGGGAGTGAAATTATCTACAAACTTTTATTTAACAGCAAACCCCAAAAATAAAGGCATGCACCATTGAAATATGAGACAGAAGTCACCATTCTGGTTGCCATGATCTCGGACCACAGGGCTTTTGTGAAACAAATGATTTCCAAGTGCTTAAGGTCGAAGTGGAAAAAAAGGCATTTTATCAAACTTGTTCAGAGGGAGAAAAATCCTCCAAGATAAATGTCATGTCCTTGGCTCATGTATCATTCTTAGCGAATTCTTTGAGGCCTCTCTAAGGTTTCACTGCATGTTCACCACATCTGTGTAATTTAAACCATTTTGAACACCATCTGAAATTATTCATATTTTCAAGCAAAGTAAAGCATTTAAAGGTTTTTTAAAAATTACTATAATATGTCATTAATTTAAAATATAAGACACCAGAAAAATGGACTAATATCTGTGAAACTTTGCATTGCCTAATAGTGTGTTAGATAATTATAACATTACTCAAGTAATTATAACATTATAACAATTTATTATAGCAATATTATAACATTATAACAATAATTATAACATTTTCTCAAGTAATTAATTACTTGAGAAAAGCATGCTTTAAAAGTTACATACTACTTGGGGGAATAATAGAATTAGCAAAATTTTACTGCATTAACAAAAATGGCATTAAGTTTTTTATTATTTTTTAAAATTTTATTTAATAAATATAAATTTCCAAAGCTCGACTTTTGAATTATAGCGGCTTTTCCCCCCCTAGCCTCCCTTCCACCCTCAACCATCCCATTTCCCACTACCTCTCCCATCCCATTCTTCATCACGATTCATTTTCAATTATCTTTATATACAGAAGATCAATTTAGTATATACTAAGTAAAGATTTCAACAGACTCCACCCACAAAGACACACAAAGTATAGACTTCTGTTTGGGTAGTAGTTTTACCATTGGCATTGATTTTTAATCACAGTAATGAATAATAAGAATTAGTTGATTGTATACTCTCTCCACGACAATGTACTCAGCACTGAGAATTTAAAAATAATATAGAAGCCCTTGATCTTTTTTTTAATCATCAGGATTAAAAGCCTCCTTATGACAATGAAATAGTGTAACTATGACTTTGTTAAGCTTAAATTAGTTTTAAATTTAATTTATTTGAAAGGCAGGGAGAGAGAAACAGAGATAACTTCCAACTGCTGGTTCATTCCCCAAATGCCCACAATGGCTGGAGCTGGACCAGGCTGAAACCAGGATCCAGATCTCCCACATGAGTAGCAGGGACCTGACTACTGGAGTCATCAACTATTGCCTGTAAGAAGCTGGAATTGGGAGTGGAGTCAGGACTCAAACCCAGACACAGGTGCCCTAAATGGCACCTTAACCACTAAACCAGACTCCTTCTCTAAGGCTCCTGATCTTGATAAATATGTACTAACAGAGAATACCAGAGCCATAGCAGAAAAGAAAGGAATTATGTCAGATGTATCATACCACAGTTATGCTTTATAACTGTGTTCCAACTTCAGAAAAAGGGCCAAGATTTACAAGCTGATTGGTGCAAAACACATCGAAATTCAATGGTCATTTATTATGGTTCATGTACTGAGTCTATAGATAGTTATTAAATGCCTACTGTGTGTCAGAAACTCTTGCTAGGAACTCGAGAGGCTTATGTTTTCTTCTCTTTTGGAGCTTAAACTCCAGTGGATATATTATCAAGTCACCTGTAATAAATTGAGTTAAAACAGGTACCTAGGGTAGTGAGTTTATCTAGTCTGAAGGAAACTAAGAAGAAAAGACATTTGATTTATGAGCTCTAGGGTGAGATAGGATTCAGTTGCAAAGAGCTTGGAAGAGGCAGAGGCAAGGACATCAGCTAATGCAAAAGCTTAGTCTTCTTTGGGAATAGGAAAGAAGGCCAGAGTGGCCATAGAACACAAAACAAGAAACATGATACAAGATGGTACCTGCCAGGGCACACACGTCTTATGGGTTATATTGTAAGAGCCATGCGAAGGAACTTATATGAGACATGATGCTTTTTATATCAGGGTTTATAAAACATTAGTTGCAAGGCAGAGAAAAAGTAGTAGACATGCTAGAATGAATGCAGGTGGGCAAGGTAGAAGACAGTACTAGTAGTCCAGGGAAGAAAGAGTAATACTTCAGAACAGGTAGAAGACAGTGGAGATGAGGAGAAGCACACAGAGACTCTTGAGCAAATGGCTGGATTGGTGAAGGCCTCAGCCCTATCTGCTCCAAACACAGTCATGCTTAAAATAAATAGTTGAGCTGGAAAGCAAAAGGGAAATTGATTAAGATGTGCCTAAAAACAAAGCCATTGTCTGGAGTGGAAGACTTAGATCATTGGTTTCTGAGAGTAATTAGTGCCTTAGGGAATGATGGTTAATACTCATTCAGGTAGTGGACTTCATTCCAGTAGGAGCAGTTATCTCAACTTGCAGTTTTTCCAAAAGTTTTAACCATTATCATTGTTCCCCTCAGAAACACTGGCACCAACTGGCCAGCATACCTTGTTCAAAGATGCTAGTTTCAGTTCTGCCAGGTCCTTCCTCCAAGTTTGTAAATTTTAATAATGCTAATCACATCCTTTGCTCTCTTAATCCTAGTGTGGTAGCAGTTTCCTGTAGTCACTAGTTCTATACATCAGTGCCCTCATTTTGCACTTGACATGATTAACAACTTGTTAGAGTAAGTATTTGCTGAAATTACTGATGTGTGGCCAGCGCCATGGCTCACTAGACTAATCCTCCACCTATGGCACCAGTACCCTGGGTTCTAGTCCTGGTTGGGGCGCCAGATTCTGTCCCAGTTGCTCCTCTTCCAGTCCAGCTCTCTGCTGTGGCCCGGGAAGGCAGTGGAGGATGGCCCAAGTGCTTGGGCCCTCGCCTGCATGGGAGACCAGGAGGAAGCACCTGGTTCCTGACTTTGGATCGGCGCAGAGCCGGCCGTAGCAGCCATCTGGGGGGTGAACCAACGGAAGACCTTTCTCTCTGTCTTTCTCACTGTCTAACTCTGCCTGTCAAAAAAATTACTGATGTGTGTTCTGTCTCCTGATGGTGCCCAGGCTGACACAGAAGTAATTGAGAGAGGAGTCAAAAGGTAACATTCAAAAGGCCATAAAGATTGAAAGTTTCAAGAGTTGAAGAGCTATGTAAATCTTCAGATTGAAAAAAAAATCCCACCAAGTCTTAAGTCAGACAATAAAACAAATCTACATTTAGGTTTGAGAATGTACAGAATCCCTCACAGCTATCAGAGGGAAAGATAGATTACTGTCAAAGAGTTCTCTTACAGCAGACTCCTCATGAGGAGCAGATGTCAAAGACAATGAAATAGTATTCTCAATCTACTGCGCAAAAGCACCGCCCTGATTTGAAAGCTGTATAGTAGTTCATTCAACTAAAGTTGGTGAGGAGTTGGATAAAGAATGTGAAGGATAAACAAGTATCACAGATGCCCACATTTGTGTTTATGGATCAATCTTGTGCCATTACTGAGAAAAGGACTACTGGGGGAGGGTTATATTTACGTGGGAAGAGACAGAAAGCCTGCATATGTTGGGTTTTGGATGCCATTGGGATATCTACAAACAGACATGGAATAGGCAGCTATATACAAAGGTATGAGGTCATAGGAGAAGGCCAGGTTGTGGTGTGCATTTGTCTATGACCTGTGGATGGTCACTGTTCGTCACCTATGGCCATGTTAAAAAATTAACCCAAATCAGAGTGGCTTACAACAACATTAAGCATTTATTATCCTCACAGTTTCTGTTGGTCAGATATTTGGAGAGGCTTAGCCAGGAGGTTCCGGATTGTGTTTTCTTCTGAGGTTTCTAGTCAAGATGTTGATAAGGGGCTGTGGTCAGAAAGTTCTTCTGAAGGCTTCCCCAGGTCCTGGAGGGGCTCCCACACGGCTGGCATTGGTGCTGGTTGCTGTGAGGAAGTTGCTGCTCTCTCTGCCTGGAATCCCTTCAGGCTACTTGAGTGTCTTCATGATGTGCTGATTGACCACTCACAGAACTGACAATCCAACAAGTGCCTCTTACAATTTAATCTAAGATGGTGCACCCAGTTACAGTGCCACATTCTATTTTGCTACAAGCAAGTTACTATTTTTAGTCCACATTTAAGGGGATAGGAATTAGTTTCCACTATTATTATTATTATTATTATTATTATTATTATTATCTTATGTGAGAGAAAGGAGACACACACACATGCACACACAGAGAGAGAGGCAAAGGAGGGAAAGAGATAATTGAGACAGAGAGAGCTCCCATCCATTGGTTTGCTCTTGAAAATGCCCCTGATGGGTGGGGCTGAGCCAGGCTTAGCTGGGAGCTAAGAACTCAATTTAGGCCTCCCAGGTGGGTGTCAGTAACCCAGCTGCTTTAGTTGGAATCTTAAAAAATGATTTTTGAAATGTTCCACCTTTAGGGGTGAGTTTTGTTGAATAATCTGTGGACATATGTAACAACCACTACCCCAGGAAGATAATTTGAAGTGAGAAAAGGAGGAAACCTTAGAACAGGGGTTGGCAAACTTTTTCTGTAAAGGACCAGAGACCAAATATTTTGGGCTTTGCAAGCCTTGTTGTCTCCGTCACAGCTATTCCACCCTGCACTGTAGGAGGAAAGCAGCCACAGACAATGCTTAAATGAATGAATGTGTTTCAGTTAAGTCCAAGGCAGGCTCATGGGCTACAGTTTTGTCAATGCTTGGCATAGAACATAGCCAGAAGAAACAGCTACACATAATGACTATAGAACAAAATAATTAAACAATAAGAACAAAAGCAAAAAATCCCAACTCCTAATTCGCGGACCGGATGTAGCAGGTGCGTTTCAGATCTAACAACAATTCTTATGGTATTATAATGTACGCAAAATAGTCCTAATAGTTATCTATTATTGTCTATATATTTTGTTTCTGTTTAAGTATGGAAACTGAGCCTCACAGTAGTTTAGCAAATTATCTAAAGTAGTAGTAGCAGATTGGCATTTGAAACTAATTCTGTCTGATATAAAGTTTATGTTCTTTCTACTTAAAAAGAAAAAAATAGTCCTATTAAGTGTTGGGGATACTTGCAAAAATGGTCAGGAAAACACTTTGAGCCATAATTAAGAGCACTGGATGCCAGGGACCTTGTACTTTGAGGATAGATTGTTAATGGGTTTTAAGCAATGGGGTGTGAGTTACGTAACTGGAATTGTCCCCTGTACTAAGTATCTGACAGTGGTGAATAGATTACACAGAGGGTAGGGAGTAACAAAGCAAGGAGATTGAACAAGAGGCTAATTCAATAGTCTAGACAGGAAACTCAGAATCTGAACTTGAAAGATGGCATAATGTAAAAGTGGTACTGTACAGGGAAGTCCAACTAAACTTTGGAAATAAAGTATAAAAAGAAGAAATAAAGATGATCCTGAAGATGGTGCTTGGGTTGATAAGAGGAAGCCACAAAAGAAGTGGTTTACACAAAAATTTATGAGTCCCATTTTAGATAGATTGCATTTGAGATGCCAATGTAACATTCAAATGGAGGTGAATTAGAGAAAGAATGTGGGAGTGAGATCAGGACTGGAGATATATTTGCTGGCAGGGTTCTTGGAGGGAAAGAGAATCATGGACCATAACTACTGAGAAGCAACCAATTCTAGGATTTTGGTAAGAGAGCAGAGGGAAGGGGAAACAGTGAAATAAGTTAGATGAGAACCAAGGCATCATGGACTTTAGCAACCAACTGAGGAAGGAATTTCCAGAGGGAAGTTCAAAATCATGGAGATGCTCATGAGGTTGAGTTAGAAAAGATGGATGTATTTGGCTATGGAGAGGTCATTTATGATTGCAGTTTCTACCAAGATATTAAAGTATCCCACTTTCTGGTTCTTATCTCCAAGATCAACTCGAAGAAGCAAGAGTATTCTCAACCCTGGATGCACATTGCAATATCCTGAGATGTTTTTAAAAATTCTGCCTTCATTTAAACCACAATCTCTATCTTTTGATAATTTGACAAGATGATGAATGCAAAGATAAAAAGGAGAGGCACCCAAAGTATGTTCTCTAAGTCTTTCAGAAAGCATGGGGTTGCTCCTTTGGCCAAATACATGCTAATCTACAAGAAAGGGGATATTATAGACATCAAGGGAATGGGCACTGTTCAAAAAGTAATGCTGACAAATGTTACCATGGAAAAGCTGGAAGAGTCTAGGATGTTACCCAGCATCCTTTTGGCGTTGCAGTAAACAAACAAGTTAAAGGAAAGAGTCTTGCCAAGAGAATTAACGTACGTGTTGAACGCATTAAGCACGCTCAGATCTGAGATGGCGTCCTGAAATGTGTGAAGGAAAATGATTAGAAAACAGAAGGAAGCCAAAGAGAAAGGCACATGATTGCAGCTGAAGCATCAGGCTGCTCCACCCAGAGAAGCTCACTTTGTGAAAACCAATGCAAAGGGGCCTGTTCTATTCACTATGAATCCACAGCATAATGGGAGTAAAAACAAATAAATAAATTTAGAAAAGACCTCTCGTCTGCAAGGGGGAATAAAAGATGAGTTAGTATTATCCCAAGAGCTTCTCCATTAATTGGTCTGAGAATGTTAGGATTTATAAAATATTCCCAAGCAATTATAACATGCAACGGACATTGAGAATCATTGCCATAGAGGGAGAATAACAATATACAGAGAGAGAATTGTGAGGAATTCCTGGGGTAATGCTGGGTGCTTTGAAGTTGTGTCTTGTGTGTGTTTGGGGAGGGGTGGGGCATTGCTCTGGGGCAGGAGGCAACTCAGCAGTTCAGTTGGGGGATAAAGTAAGGATAGAGCTCAGGAGTTTCTGTCTTACATCTCCTAACATGGCCTTGGGACAAGTTATGCCCACTCCAAATAGATATATACACACATATAACATATATATTGCATAAAATATCATGCCATATAATTGTTATATAATATACTATATATAACATATATACACATATAACACATATTACATGATATATAAAATATATCATATATAACAGATATATATACATATAATATTATATAACATATATATGTGTTATATATACATATAATATTATGTAACATATATATGTGTTATATATGTTTATAATATATGTTATATGTATATATCTGTTATATGTATATATATATCTGTAAGAAATAACAGTTTTTTAAAAAAATATTTTAAAAAATATTTAAGAAAAACAATTTCAAATCTGGAATTTTGTAACTAGCCAAATTGTCATTCAAGCATGAGGGCTAGATTAAAAATATTCTCTCATGCATAAGACCTCACACGATTTCCCACTCAAAGACGGGAAAGAATTTTGGATAAAACACTCCAAGAAGTGGAGACAAATTTAGAGTAAGCTTCAATAAATATATGAAGTAGAAAACATTTAATATTTCAGTAGCTTTTTGTTGTCATTAAAACATTACTAAGATGGAAGAAAATGAGATGGTGTATCCATTACAGCCTGAAAAGTGTGGCGTCTGGATAAAATCAACATAATGTGGATTGAAGGAGAACTGTAATGTATGAGAATGTACTCAATATGTTTTCTAGGAGATATATGTAGATATTCAAATTAAAAACCAACAAATCAGTGAATGTATTAAAATGTGCCACAGAAAAAGTGGAGAATAAATTAGGCAGGTAGGAAAATGTTCAAAAAAACTATAATTGAACAAATGTAAAAAGGAAAATGTAAATGTTGACAAATTTGGGGAAAAAATCCAGAATTATGTTGTTTATTATAGACACACTTCTAGGCATCACGATGAAAGAAAGGCAAAAAGCAAAGCAGGTGAATGTTAATTTTAAAATCAGTTTGTATACTTACATTAATTGCTAACTAAATTAGATGTGAAGAGCAAACAAGAGTTTCATTGGGGATGGGGCTAATGATAAGCGATAAAGTGACCTCAAAATACATGAAGTGACATTGAAGAAGGCACTCCCGTGGTGGCGTCAAAGCATGCTCCATAGGGAGCCTCGGATGTATTTCTGCTTCTAAACTCTGTACTGAGGGCTTCTTTTCTTGTGATGCCAGTGGAGACCATGGAGGGAGACTGGGTTTGCACTCCAATTTGGCCACAGTGACGTGCCAAAGTTTTCCCCAGTAGGATGACATTGGGAAGGCCTAGTAGAGAGGCAAATCTTTCATCATACCCATTAATAATGAGTCACCTTAACATGGTGTCAGTGGAAGCCATGGTAAAAATTTCAGGGAGGCATTCTGACTTCTCCTTCCTATTCCTGCCCAGCAGTAATGAGAAGCCCTTAACCATCAGGTGTCAATGGACAATCAATAGAAACCTAGACTTCTGTCCACACTCGGCAGTAACAGGACACACATGCACTTACACACACCATCCCATGTTGGAGTGCTCTTGTAATAAGTTACCAAGAAGAGAAGTTTAAAGAAAATCCAGAGTCTCATAAAACAATATCCTTGAACAGATTTTAAATGGAAAATTCATTCATTGCATCAAGAACCAGGAAGATCTCATATTGAATTAAAAAAAGACAACAAATTGATGCTAATACTGAGATGACCAGGATATTAGAATTACCCAACAGAAACTTTAAAGAAGTCACCTCAAGGGGCTGGTGCTGTGGCGCAGCAGGTTAAAGCCCTAGGCTGCAACACCGGCATCCCATAAGGGGCCAGTTCGTGTCCCAGCTGCTCCTCTTCTGATCCAGCTCTCTGCTATGGCCTGGGAAAGCAGTGAAAGATGGCCCAGGTCCTTGGGTCCCTGTACCCATGTTGGAGACCTGAAAGAAGATCCTGGTTTTGGATCGGCTCGGCTCTGGCTGTTGTGGTCACTTGGGGAGTGAGCCAGTGGAATGGAAGACCTCGCTCTCTGGCTCTACCTCTCTTGTAACTCTTTCAAATAAGTAATAATAAAAAGAAATAAAAAAAGAAGTCACCTCAAAAAATGCTTCAGTGGGAGCTGATACTGTGGCATAGTGGAAAATGCTGCTGCCTGCAGGGCTGGCATCCCATGTGGGCACTGGTTTGAGTCCCAGATGCTCCATTTCCAATCCAGCTCCTGGCTAGTGTGCCTGGGAAAGCAGTGGAAGACGATGCAAGTCCTTGGGCTTCTGCACCCACATGGGAGACCTGGAAGAAGCTCCTGGCTCCTGGCTTCGGATTTGTTCAGCTCCTGCCATTGCGGCCATTTGGGGAGTGAACCAGTGAATGGAGGACCTTTCTCTCTCTTCTCCCTTTCTCTTTCTGCCTCTGCATCTCTATAACTCTACCTTTCAAATAATTAAATTAATTTAAGAAAATGCTTCAGTGAGCACTTATGAACACATTTGAAGCTAGTGAAACAAATTGGAACCTTCAGCAAAGAAAGAGAAGATATAAAGAAGAACCAAATGAACACTCTAGAACCGTCAAACACAGTAACCAAAATAAGAACTTAGTGGATGGACTCAACACCGGAGTGGAGAGAGAGAGAGGAGCAAATCTGTACTGGAAGGTAGATCAACCGTAATTATTTAATCTGAACAACACACAGCATGTAGTCTGGAAAGCAGAAGAAGAGAGCCTTAGAGATCTGTGTTAACAGCAAAAGATCTAAATTCAAATCATCGGGTTCCTGGGAAGAGAGGAGAAAGAGTGCAAGGCTGAGAAGAAGGAAAAGAAACAAGAGCTGAAAACTTAAAATTTGGCAAAAGACATAAAGCTAGGATTCCCAAGGAATATCAATTTCATTCCCACAAATCCACACACCAAGACGTATTGTAATTAAACTATATTAAAAACTATAGAGACAGAAAAAAATATTAACGGTGCAAGAGAGAAATGACAATCTAGCAGTAGAAGAAACAGTTGGAATGACAGTGGATTTCTCTCCAGAACAGCGGAGGCCAGAAGAAGTAGCACAACACGTTTCCAGTGCTGAAAGAAAATAGCTGTTAACTCAGACTGCTCCGTCCAGTGAAAGTATTCCTCAGGAAGCAAGAGGAAACTAAGATGTCCTCAAATGAAGGCACTAAAAGACTTTCCCTAAAAGAATGGCTAAAGAAAATTCTCTAAACAGAAAGGAAACAATTTATTTACAAAAGGGAATCATGGAACATCAAGAAGGAAGAACACTATAAGCCAAAATATGGGGTGAGTGTAAGAGTTTCCTGCTCTTGAATTTCCTAAACTGTTTGATGGGTGAAACAAAAAATTTTAACATTATCTGGTGTGGTTCTAAATGTTTGTAGAGAAATTATTTAAGGCAATCATTTTTTTAAATGGAGAGGATAAAAGGACATAAAGTGATAAAATGACAATGCCAGGAGACTGTGATAAGTTATTTGTAATGCCCAGAATAATCACTAAGAAAGCTGTACAAAGAGATATACTTAAAACCACATAAACAAAACAAGTGGAGTTTTAAAAATATTCCAGTAAGTCATAAGGAGGTAAAAAAGAAAATAGATAAATGAAAAACAGAAAGAACAAACAGCAAATAAAAAACTAAATGGCAGACTTAAGCCCTACTGTTTCATTAATTATATTAAATATAAATGGCTGAAATATACCAATCACAAGTCCCAAATTTGTTGAATGGATTATAAGACATGACCAAATATGCACTAGCTACATGAAAATCACTTCAAATGTAATGACATAGACAGTTTGAAAGTAAAAGTTATAGCACACAAATATTAACCCAAAAAACAGGAGTTTGCTATATTAATGGGAAATACAATAGACTTTGCAGCAATGAAACTTTTCAGAGATAAAAGGCTCAATCAATCAAGAAGACATAGCAATCTTAAATGTGCATGCATCAAACACAAGAGATGAAAATATGTGAAGCAAGGCTGAAAGGAGAAACAGACAAATCAACAATTATGGTTAGAAGCTTCAAAACCCTTCTCTTAACAAGTGATGAAAATAGAAAATCAGCAAGTGTATAGAATAACTCAACAATAGTAGCAATGAACAAGAAAATTATCAATACTTAGAGCTCACACATTCTATTGAAGTCTTGACACAACATACCAAAATATACTATATCCTCAGTCATAAAACAACCTTCATAATTGGAATAATACAGAGTATATTTTCTGATCACAATGGAATCAGTCTAGAAAACTTTGACAAAAATAACAAGAAATTCTCCAAAAAATTGTAAACTAAACAGACTGCTAAATAATTCAGGGACCAAGAGAAATTTCTAATAGAAATTTAAAAAAAATACATAGAACTGAATGGAAATGAGGGGACAAATCAAAATTTGTGAGATACAGCTAAAATAGTACAGAGATTAGAATTTAAAGCAATTAACACATACATTAGAAAAAATTTTAAAGTCAATAATCTAAGCTCTTATCTCACTAACAGAAAAGGCAGAGGATAATACACTCACAGCAAAAAGAAGGAAGGAAATAAGAAAAATGAAAGCAAAAATCAATGAAATAGAAAATAAAACGCAGGCCGGCGCCGTGGCTCAACAGGCTAATCCTCCGCCTTGCGGCGCCTGCACACCGGGTTCTAGTCCCGGTTGGGGCGCCGGATTCTGTCCCGGTTGCCCCTCTTCCAGGCCAGCTCTCTGCTATGGCCCAAGAAGGCAGTGGAGGATGGCCCAGGTGCTTGGGCCCTGCACCCCATGGGAGACCAGGAAAAGCACCTGTCACCTGGCTCCTGCCATCGGATGAGCACGGTGCGCCGGCTGCAGCGCGCCGGCCGCGGTGGCCATTGGAGGGTGAACCCAACGGCAAAGGAAGACCTTTCTCTCTGTCTCTCTCTCTCACTGTCCACTCTGCCTGTCAAAAATAAAAAAAAAAAATAAAAAAAGGAAACAAAATACAATAAACTAAATGAAACAAAAGATTGTTTTTGAAGAGAACAATTAAATTTACAAACATCTAACAAATGACAAAGAGATGAAAGAGAATATTAATTATTATCACAAATAAAGCAGAGAATATCATTATGTACCTTGCAGTCATCAAAAAATAATGAGAATACTATGAACAATTCTACAGATAAATTTAAAAACTTAGGTTAAATGAGTGAATTCTTAGAAAACACAAACTGTTGTAATTCACCCAATATGAGATACATATTTAAAATGTCTCTATAAATATTATGAAAACTGAATTTGTAATTAAAAGGCCCTCCTTCCCCTTCCCCAAAAGAAATCTTCAATACCAGATAGTTTTGCTGGAGAGCTCTACCAGATGTTTAAGGAAGATAAAACAAGCATTCTACACAATCTCTTGAAAAAAATAGAAGAGGGGACAACTCCAAGTTCATTTGATGAAGCTATTATTACCCTGAAACCCAAACCAGGAAAAGATAGCTCAAAGAAAATTACAGAAAACAACCCCAATGAATACAGAAAAATCCTCAGTAATAGAAAATAGAATCAGCAATATACAAAAATAATGATATATCATGATCAAGAGGAATTTATTCCAAGGATGTGAGGCAGGTTCTAAATTTGAAATGAGACCAGGATATCCTCAGTCATTATTTGTTTTTTTTTTTTTTTCAAATTTAAAAAGCTAAATACCTCCAGAAAAAGTAGCATAGAGGGAGGCTTCTAAGAGAGGAAAAACCCAAAATGGTCCATGGTAGGTTATAAGGCAGGGATGAATCCATCAAAAGACCTGATGTACAATCCTTTATCCTTTCTGGCTTGCTCATGATAAAACAGAAAAGTATCCTGAAGGATGGGATAGGTAACTTGTTTTCACAATAAACTGTAAGCTCAGGAGGATGGGATCACCACTCCCTTGATATTCTAATGGTAAATTTGGAAATTCCTAAGGAAGGAGGGTGACAGTTTGTTCTCATTAAGTTAACTTTTTTTGGGGGAAGCAAGCATTCTATAACCCAAATTCCACTGGGACCACCCTGACCGCCTATTAACCCATCTGACACCTAAATTACCCCCCTCAAGAAGAATGGCCCCTAACATCTGATGGGGGGAGTGGGTGATGATTGCTCTGGCTGCTTCATGCTGCAAGTGGACATCATTGGGAAGGGCAGTCAGACAGGGTTCCAGCAGAAGGTGGCTTCTTGAGCAGGACTCAGTGCCAGCTTGCAGAAACTGCTTCTGTACTAAGTTTCATGAGTCACTACTTCTATTCAACAATTTACCACAGGATATAGTCAGTGAAATAAAATATGAAAAAACAAGATGTTTAAGAATTGGAAGAAAAGGAAGCAAATATTAAATTATTTGCATAATATGATTGTCAGTATAGAAAACCCAAAGATGTTTATAGTTTATTAGAAATAATTGGAAAGTCTATCAAGATTTACCTACCAAGTTGTGTTTCCATAGACTCATAGCACATAACTAGAAAAATAAAGATAAAATACCATTTGTAACATAGAGAGTATTACATACCTAGTAATAAATGCAGCAAAATATAGGCAAGACATCTATAGGAATTATGAATCCTCTTTAAGAAAAACCATGAAGGGCCAATGCTGTGGCGCAGTGGGTTAATGCCCTGGCCTGACGTGCCAGCATCCCATATGGGTGCCGGTTCGAGACCAAGCTGCTCCACTTCCAATCCAGTTCTCTGCTATGGACTGGGAAGGCAGTAGAAGATGGCCCAAGTCTTTGGGCCTCTGTACCCACATGGGAGACCCAGAAGAGGCTCCTGGCTTCATATCCACGCAGCTCCAGCCGTTGTGGCCAACTGGGGAGTGAACCATTGGATGGAAGACTTCTCTCTCTCTACCTCTCCTCTCTATGTGTAACTCTGACTTTCAAATAAATAAATAAATCTTAAAAAAGGAAAAACCATGAATGAAAAGATATACTAGTCTATCAACAAGAACAGTTACTACTGCAAAGAAGGCAAACTTTCCATGTCCAAGTGTTAAAACCAATACAACTCAAATAATATGCTAAGGTGGTTTTTCATAAAAAGTAAGCTAATATTTCTAAAATTTATATGAAAGAATAAGAAACCAAAATTAACCTTGGCACTCCAGAAGGACAAGAGCAGAAAGAGGCAGTGTTTCTGACTGCATAGCAAGGCTTATTATGAAGCTAGAGTAGAGGAGAAGACATGTCCTCCTAGGTGTCAGGGAATATTGTAAAGCTAGATCATTATGAGGATGCTATTAGCAAAATGCACCAAAGTTAACAAAAGGAACAGAAGCCTAGAATACACCCAATAATGGAACTTTGGAACTTAATAGAAGTAATAAGTGAGATTAATGGAGAAAGGTAGGGATGGCTAGTGGACGGATTTAGATTTGTAAAAACTTGTATTCATTTGTAAAAAAATTCTCCAAAATATATTAAGAACTTAAATTTAAAATCCAAAACCTGGAAGCTTTAATAGAAAAAAAATAATTTAATGCCTTTTATTTTTATTTTTTTTAAAGATTTATTTTATTAATTTGAAAAACAGAGTTACAGAGAGATGTAGAGTCAGAGAGATCTTCCATCTGCTGGTTCATTCCCCAACTGGCCGCAATGGCAGGAGCTGCACTGATACAAAGCCAGGAGCCAGGAGCTTCTTCCAGGTCTCCCACATAGGTGCAGCGACCCAAGGACTTGTGCCATCTTCTACTGCTTTCTCAGGCCATACAAGAGAGCTGGATTGGAAGAGGAGCAGCCGGGATTAGAACAGGCGCCCGTATGGGATGCCAGCACTTCAGGCCAGGGCTTAACCCATGGCACCACAGCGCTGGCCCCTTGAATGCCTTTTATACCATGATTTCTTAAACAATACAGAAAACATTGATTATAAAAGAAAAGATAAATAACTGCCAAATTAGAGTTAAGAGGTTTGTTCATTTAAAAAATCTTAGGGATAATAAGCAGATAAGTTCAGACTGAACACACATATTTGTAATACACACAAAAAGTAAGAACTTAGCATGAAAAATATACGATGTTGTGTTACAAATCATTAATACGTTTCAAAGAATTGATAATAAAAAGGGCAAAAGACATGAACAGGCTTTTTACTGAATAGAAAACATTCATGTCCATTAAATATATGAAAAGATGATCAACATAATTAGTGATCAGGGAAAAGCAAATATCAACATTCTAATTGCTTAAAATTTTCTATCTGTTCTAAGCCAAGTGTTGGAGAACACACATACACACATATACACTCACACACACTCATGTACATATATATCCATATGTTTCTTATTTACCACTATGGGAATGTGAAATGTTTCAAACACTTTGGAAAATATTTTGATATGCTTTCTTTGCTTTATAAAGAACTTATTTATGTATTTTCATCCACTTGAAAGGCAGAGCAGAAGAGAGAGAGAAAACCTGAGAGCAGCAGCGAGAGTGGGAGAGATCTTTCATCCATTGCTTTACTTCACGAATGCCCAAACTAGGGCTGGGCCAGGCCGAGGCCAGAACTCCATCCAGACTCCTACATGGGAGGCAGGGACTCAAGAATTTGAGCCTTTATCTGCTGCCTTCCAGGGTGCACTAGCAGGAAGCTGGATTAGAAACAGAATAGCTGGATGAACTGGCACTCTGACACAGCATGTGGGCATCTGAAGTGGCACCCACACTTGCTGTGCCACGATAACCACCATGGTACTGTTTTTTAAGGTCAAACATTCATGTTCTTTAGTATAAAACAATTATCTCCTAGACACTTGTCCTAGAATAACTTTTGCACATATATAATCAAAGACACTAGTGCATTCTTTAGACAACACAAAATATGAAAACAACCTGAATGCCCATTTGCTTGAGTGGCTGAATATATTGTGCTATATTTTGAGTGGAATATTATTTTGTAGTTGACATAGATGAACTATAATGACATGCAGTGACATTGATGAATGTTAGCGATATAGCCAATGAAAAACTCATTCACAAAACACTAATCAAGTATAAAATAAAAGCACTTTAAATAAAAATACACTTCTAAAAAAGGCAGATTTTGAATTTTGTGTTGTGAGTATATATTATCTTTTCAAAAAAAGTGAAAGGTGAATAGACAGATATTGCTCTTTCTGATGGAACATCAGCATAAAACACTTTGTATACCAGTACATCGTTCTTTGAACTTGGACATTGATATAGTAGAATGAACTTGCAGATAAAAGTGTAAGGAACCTGTAAGGAAGAAAGGATGAACATGCACACACACAAACTGATGATGTGGCAAGTCCAAGGATGTGAAAGAATCCACTCAATCAAGACTCAACAGATAGAGAGGAGCAGTGTTTCTATAAAATCTATAATAAAACTCAAGTTAAAGATTATTTGGTTCTTTATTTTTAAAAAACTTATTTTTTGTTAACTGCAATTTTATTAGAATGCTTTGCAATATTAGGTGGAAGTTACTATATATATATTGTTAAAAACTGGATGACATATAATTTGGAATACAGATATTTATATTTAAATTTTATCTTCATCGAATTATTTTCCTTACATAATAATATACCCTTCTTTTTTCAATTTATGATCTTTGTCATGAATCTCACATTATGTGATACTACTATACATACCTTAGCTTTGAAAAA
Source organism: Sylvilagus floridanus (assembly GCA_949820135.1). Classification (NCBI taxonomy): domain Eukaryota; kingdom Metazoa; phylum Chordata; class Mammalia; order Lagomorpha; family Leporidae; genus Sylvilagus; species Sylvilagus floridanus. The sequence continues at coordinate 104,368,713 of OX463226.1, forward strand.
GATGCAATATATGGATATATGTATTTTTTTTTAATTTTTTTTTCTGACAGGCAGAGTGGACAGTGTGAGAGAGAGACAAAGGTCTTCCTTCCATTGGTTCACTCCCCAGTGGCTGCTGCGGCCAGGGGCACCACGCTGATCTGAAGCCAGGAGCCAGGTACTTATCCTGGTCTCCCATGGGGTGCAGGGCCCAAGCACTTGGGCCATCCTCCACTGCACTCCCAGACCACAGCAGAGAGATGGCCTGGAAGAGGGCAACCGGGACAGAATCCGGCACCCTGACTGGGACTAGAACCCAGTGTGCTGGTGCTGCAGGCCAGGTTAACCTACTGAGCCACGGCGCCAGCCTTATGTATGTGTTTTACATATGTTTATAATATATATGAACTCTTTATATATAATGTTTATATATAATGTTTACATATGAAGCAAATACAGCAAAGTGTTAAAAACGTTACATCTATTTGTGCTCAATGACCTCTTCTTTATACTTTTCTATTTATTTGAAATATTTGAAAAGAAAAAGAAAAAAAGTTACAGAAATTTTGTGAGGTGGTTGATAACACAGCTGCTACTAAAAACCTGATGGGCATCCCTAATCGGAGTGCCTGGATTTCATTTCTGATCCAGCTTCCTGCTAATGTGAACCCTGGTTGACAGTAGGTGATGGTTCAAGCACTGAGGGCTCTGATACCCTCAATGGACACCTGGATTGAATTTTGGGCTCCTGGCTTCCATACGGAGAGTGAACCAGCAGATGGAAGATTTGTGCCTGTCTCTATGCTTTTCAGAGAGATGAAAATAAATGAATATAAATAAATAAATAAATGAAATAAAAATGTTTAAAAGATAGATGATATCAATTCCAAGGAAATAAATTAAAATAGAGTTAATTATCATTCAAAACTAAAAAGAATTTTAAAATACTTAGCAGTTGCTTAGATTGGAAATAATTATGCATACATGCTTTGAAATATTTCAGAAATGATTTTAATATTTTGAGGTTAAATTTTAAATTTTTAATAATCTAAAAACACTTGTTTTAATAAGCTTTTCTCTGATAATCTACCATAAAAATGATGAGTATAATTGTTTTGTTCTGCCTTTTCTTTGTTGTCATTTCTTGCTTAGTTTTGTTTTTGTAGCTTCTATAACTCTCGCTTTACCAAAAGCATTTACAGCATAATCTCACTTTTGCTAAGGAGTTGTTATACCCTCAGGCACATATAGATAGAATAACTCAATTGCACTCTCAAAATAATGTGAATAATTATGCCTCATATTGTTCATGGGCAATGTGAGTTAACATACTTTTGAGTGAAATACGTGGTCATGGTGGAAGCAGAAAATAATGTGTATGTCCATTCAACACTGCTACAAATAGTAAGGTTTGGAGTTTGGTTGAGTTCAAGTTGACTTCCAAAGGAGATGAAGTAAGCAGGAGGAGGAGAGGCTCTCTAGGGATGGATTCTTCTCTTCAAAACACATTTTTTAAAAAATGTGTTTACTTGAGATGCAGAGAGAAAGAGAGAGACAGAGGGTAGGGGGAGAGAGGGAGAGAATAGCAAGAGAGAGAGAGAGAGAGAGAGAGAGAGAGAGAGCGCTCTCATTCACTGATAGAGAGCTCCTATCCTCTGGTTCACTCCTTAAACACCAGCTATGATTGGGGCTGAGCTGGGGCCAAAGCCAAGAGCTAGGAGCCAGAAACCAGGAGCTAGGAATGCAATCCAGGTCTCCCACATGGGTGGCAGGAACCCAAGTTACTTGAACCATCCTCCTGCTGTTTCCCAGGGTCTGATGGGTGGAAAGCATAAGGCAGGCGCTGGAGCCAGGGATCAAACCCATGCACTTGAGTGTGGGATGTGGGCATCTTAACAGCTCAGCTAAATGCCCACACCCCACCTCACCCCACCCCAATGCTAAAGCAACCTGGATCTTCAAACCATGGCTCCTCCTTATGGAGGCCACATCCCTGGATGAGTCTGGATGTTTCTACATCAGTCTAGGAAAACTGTGACATAGCAAACTCTCATCTTTTTAGCTTTTGGAATCTAGGATGTTCCTTCTATTGAAACTTACTCTGGAGAAAGAAAAAAAATTATCTTAAATCTAGAAAAATTGAAGTTTAAATCATTTTTCCTCTTCTGTATGTGTGTGTGTTTGTGTGTGTGCATTTTAAGGTAGCTGTAATTGTGGAATGAAAAGCTTAATTCACAGAGAAAGTTATTCCAAGTAGCAGACAGCAGGTGGGAGACATTTGGCAGGAAGAGGGGTTGGGGCGGGGGAATTTGTATCCCATGAGATGAGATGATACCACACATATTATGCCATGGATGTCCTGACCTGTGCTTATGTGGGTCCTTGATGCCTACATCTGGGACCGTACTTCTTTTTGGAGGAGGGGGTAAAAACTGATGCATTTGGCTCTGTCTCAGCTTTCAGAATCAAAACTAATTAGCCAAAATAAGAATTCTATAAGCAGCTTAAACCCAAATGGGAAATCCACACACAGTGGAAAGCTAGATCAGATGAATACAAAAGATTAAAGAGAAATAGTCATGTCTTGTGGGATAAAAATGGCAAAACCAGAAGATTTTACACTTAAGCTGAAAGATGCAATAAGAATAAGAAAAGGATAAAGGGAAATATCCTTTAAGCAGATTCACGTCAAGCAAAACACTCAATCAGAATGTTGGCAAGGAAAGACACAGAAAGCAGTAGAATGTTTCCATACCCTGGATGCATTTGGATATACAGATCCTGGTGAGTTCAGTGCAGAAATGCATTGACCAAAGAAATCACAACATCACTAGGTTTTTGAGGATTTGTTGCATATGGAGAATTTATAACATGAAAGTTAATGAAAGAAAAACAATACTTACCATTTTAAAGGTTATGGTTATGTAAGTAAAAATATGACTTTAAATATCAACTGCTACTGACTGATCTTGCTTTATTTCCCATTTATCCTTACAGGTTTTCTATGGAATAGAAATGACAATATAATTTGATAATAAACCAATGAGGGAGAATGAGTAGCATCATGTTCAGTATGTTGTTTATAGTAATCTTTTTTCTCTCATACCTTTGTGTGAAAATACATTTGTACATCTCTCATGATTTTGAATATATACACACACATATATTGGGGGGAGGGAATGAAGATCACAAAATCCACCATAAATAGTTGAGTAAGGGGGCCAGGATTGTGCCATTTGTGATGCTGGCATCCCTTATCGGTGCACCTATTCAAGTCCTGGATGCTCTGCATTTGATCCAACTTCCTGCTAATTCACCTGGGAAGGCAGGAAAAGATGGCCCAGGTACTTGAACCCCTACCACTCACATGGAAGACCTTGGGTTTCTGTCTTTGGCCTGGTGCAACCCTGGTTGTTGTAGCTATTTGGGGACTGAACAAGTGGATAGAAGATCTCTCTTTCTCTCTCTCTCTCTCATGTGTGTACACTGTCATTCTGACTTTCAAATAAATAAATCTTTTTTTAAAGAAATTGAACATAAATTTATACTGTTTAGGGAGCTCAAATGTCCTCCACAATGAACTGCAGAAAGGAGATGAACAAAGTCAATGAGTGCCTCCAAGAGAGGTGACAGAAATGAAACTGAGCTGTAGTCCTGTGTGAGTTGTAGGCCACACTGACCTGTGGGGATACCTGTGCCCAGAGCGTAAGAATCACATGAACAGATGTCCTGCATCCACTGGGATCTACTACCTCTCATGGGTGGACACAAGCTACTCCATTCTTAAAACATGTCTGTATGCCAGTTTTCTTCTGAACATGGAGATCCCTGCCCACTTTCCTCCTGCCCCAGCTTTGCCAGTAATTCAGCTCCTCTCTCCCCTTCTCCAAATACTGAGAGTTGCCACATGGGGAGATCCCTGGGTGCAACAGAGATTGGGACCAGAGAGAAGCATTCACTCACAGCAGCACCTTCCATCCAACCCACGATCCTCACCTCTGCTGCTCTCCTAGGCCAGAACTGGGATTGGAAGGGCCATTATGTGTCCTGTCTCAACCTTGGTGCTGAGGACAATCGCCGAGTTTGCTGCTCTTTTGAGTTGTGGGCGAACTCTGTGGTGCATTGGGCTCAGCCTCACCGCGTGCATGCACAGCTTCTCCACCCCTCAGTGATGTGAGCAAAATAAAGGAGGCAGCACAAGGGACTGAAAGTTCTGAGCTGGCTGCCCTCGGTGCAAGAACAGGTATGATCCACCACCAGGAGCACAGCCTCTCAGGCCACCACTGGAGCTGGGGTGGAAGTGAGAGGACACAGCCCGTCAGCCACACACGAAGCTGCAGAGTCCCGAGGTAGTTTCATAGGAGTTAGGAAGTGTGGCGCTAGCCATTATTTTCTCACTCAGTTCTTGTTCTCACCTGACTTCGCCATGGCTGTGGGACTTTGACACCTTCCTTGGGGTGAGCATTACTTGCCTAACCAACAGGCATCAGCCAATAAAAATTGAGTCATGTGCCACACCCACTCAGGAGTCTTAGGGGCCATTGCTGCTTTAGCTCTTAGTTTCATGCCCTGCTATGCCAACAGTATGCCTTGTGGTTCTGTGAGGCAGGGATGATCTGTAAGAGCCACAGCCAGTCTCCACCAGACACTCGATATGAACTAGACAGAAATATTGATGGCTAAAAGCCCCTAAATATTTGGGATTGTTTATTGCTGAAGCTGCTTTGCGTATCTTTTTAAAAAAGGATTATTTATTTATTTATTCGAAAGGCAGAGAGAAGGGGAGAGAGGGACACACACACACACACACACACACACACACAAACAGAGGTATCTTCCATCTGCTGGTTCACTTCCCAAATGCCCACATCAGCCAGGGCTGGGCCAAGCCAAAGCCAGGAGCCAGGAACTCCTTCTGGGTCTCCCACATGGGTAGCTGGGGCCCAAGCATAGCTTCAGCTGCCTTCCCAGGTGCATTAGCAGGGAGCTGGATTGGAAGCAGGCAGCCAGGACTTGAATTAACACTGCAGTATGGGATGCTGGTGTTGTAAAAGGAGGCTTAACCTGCTTGTCACAACACTGGCCTCACTTTGGGTATCTTGAGAGTGGGTTCTGGTTGAAATGAGAAGCCTCTCTCTCTCTCTTTTTTTTTTTTGAACACTGGTAGATGTTCAGTAAACTATTACTGCAGGGCCAGCGCTGTGGCGTAGTGGGTAAAGCTGCCATCTGCAGTGCCGGCATCAAATATTGGCACTGGTTTGAGTCCTGGCTGCTCCACATCTGCTCCAGTCTCTGCTATGGCCTGGGAAAGCAGTAGAAGATGGCCCAGGTCCTTGGGCCCCTGCACTTGCATGGGAGACCCAGAGGAAGCTCCTGGCTCCTGGCTTTAGATTGGCACAGATTCGGATGCTATGGTCAATTGGGGAGTGAACCAGAAGATGGAAGACCTTTTTCTCTCTCTGCCTCTCCTTCTTTCTCTGTGTAAGTCTGACTTTCAAATAAATAAATAAATAAATCTTAAAAAAAGAGAAAACTATTACTGCAAAATATACTGTAGTGTAAAAGGGGAGAAATAAGGGGCTGGCACTGTGGCACAGCGGGTTAAAGCCTGGGCGCCGGTTTTAGTCCTGGCTGCTTCTCTTCCGATCCAGCTCTCTGCTATGGCCTGGGAAAGCAGTGAAAGATGGCCCAAGTCCTTGGGCCCCTGCACCTATGTGGGAAACCTGGAAGAAGCTCCCAGCTCCTGGCTCCTGATTTTAGATTGGCACAGCTCCGGCTGTTGTGGCCATCAGGGGACTGAACCAGCGGATGGAAGACCTCTCTCTCTCTGTCTCTGCCTCTCAATGTAACTCTGTCTTTCAAATAAATACAATAAATCTTTTTTAAAAAGGAGGGGGAAGAAATAAGTACAACTTTGGGGTAGATCATTCCTTTAATGATGGCTTTCAAAGTTTTCTGGTAGCAGCTGGCTCTTTTATTCAAGTAGGGACAGCTATGGACAGGGGCAGATTCTTCCACAAAGAGAGAGGCCTGTTCTGCTGTCATTCATCTTTTGATGGGTCAGATTCTACAAGAGGAAGAGAACATTTGGAAAATCAATGAATAAATAGCTCCTCCTGGGTCTAGATGCTAAGGAGTCAGGGTATAAACAAGAAGGATATTCCCAGGTCACTGGATAGTGGTAGGTACAGTTTTGTGAGACAAACCAGTGTCTGGGATGACAGACAGCTGACCAGCTGGTAATCCCATATGGATGACCTCTGGACTGTGGGTCCTGGGAGCAATCACATGTAGGAATCAGACCTGACTGCTTTGTACGTTCAGGTCTCTTCTCTGCCTGGATTCTTTGAGTGTATCTGGTGAGCCTCATCTCGCTTGTGTTGTGAAGGAAAGCTAAGTGTAACTTAAGTTAAGGGTCTGAAAGTATCTGAGACAGCTGACAACAGGATGGAGAGTGGTCTAAGGGAGACACTTAGGTTGCATGACTATTTCCAGTGACATTGGAGGCACAACCACAGCTTGGACAGATGGAAGAACACAAGAGACATGACTTTTCCTTCCAGTGGGTTACCTCTAACATCTTAGGAAAGAGGCAAGAAACGTTGACAGTGTACTGAGGGTTGATCATCAGGCTGGCAGGTACTGAGTTCTTGAGATGTAGATGTATATATATTTTGACTAAGTTGTGACATTTGTACCTACATGTTGATAAAGTTTGGAGATATGTTGGGTGAGTCATTGGCCCCAATACCTCACCCCTCCCTTTAGACTTTGTCGTGTAAATGCACAAAAGGTGCAGTGTGTTTCCACGCCACTTGAATTTGGACTTGGTCCTGTGACTTGCTTGGCCAATGAGATGTTAACACGTGTGACATAGCAGGGAGTCGGAATGTGCTTCAACAGCCGGCAGGGCTTGTCTACTTGCATTTTTGTCATCCCTATGAAAAGCACATGCCTGAGCTGGCCTGCTGGTCTGGGAACGAGAATGCGAGACAAGTGGGGCAGAGTCACCCTGGCTCCCCGACTGAATGAGCAATAAACTCGTATTGTCATAAGCCACAGAGATTTCGAGGTTGATTGCTATGAGGCAATAGGCGAACTAGTGCTGGAGGATGCCTGAATTACAGCTGGGAGGCTCAGCAGTTGCTCTGGGACGGGAAAATGGGGATTGAGATAAACTCATCAGCACACAGAAAGACGGAGCTCCTAGTGGGGAGTCTTCAGTGGTGGCAAGAGAGGGGAATGAAGGAAGGCCACTTCTGCAGAACAATGAGGCGGTGGGACTTTCCCTAAATATTATGGATCTTGGAGAGGAGAGCCTGCATGGACGAGGCTTCTTCACTGTCATTTTAAGTGGATGAACTCCAGTAAAAACGAACAAATACGCAGACTTGAAGGAGAAAAGAAGAAATACCGAAAAGAGGAGAACAGTTCTACCTGCTTTATGGTTATAGCTTTAGGTAAAGAAGTTGCTAGAAGATTGCCACCTGGGAGAGGTCCTGCAAATAACTCCACTTTTCAAATCCTAAGTTCCTGTCATCTGATAACTCATCCAGCCGCAAAGTCCATTTGCTGCCTTGCTGGGCTCTCACCCATTCACAATTGAGCATTCTCTTAGAGGCAGATTGGGCATTCACATCAACTGCACTGGGCAGGTTACATTGGGGGTGGTGAGAACAGAGGGGAGACACGTTTCTTCTCCGTGGTGTGCTCCTATTTGATTTTCTCATTGTTAGAGAGAAAGGCCCTTGTTAACCCCACAACTAGGGATTAATGTGAAGACCATGACAGGTGGATGGCACAGAGAAACCTCCCTTCTGTTCCTGTCTAAAGCTAAAGCAGCTGAAACAAACAAAAGGGGGGATATGAAGAAAGTGAAAGGCAAAGGTGGATCCAGGAAACAGAAGGAGTTTGGCTGTTTCTACAATTTTTCAGTGTTTTGAAAGCCGCTGCCATTATTGTGGAAAAATAAATTAGTACCTCCTTTACTTCTCCAAGTGGAATAATCCCAGCTAACATCATGTATGAAGGTACTGAATGGCAATACCAGGCAATGGAAAATTCATTTTTGGGAGATAATTATGTACAGACTTTTTGTGATATATTTATACTGAAGTATGATTCTTGGACAAAATAAATATGTTGTATAATATTCCAAGTGACTTGTGCAAGAAAAGGACAATGCATGTTTTTTTGTTGTTAAAGACGTATTTATTTATTTGAAACTCAGAGTTACAGAGAGAGAGAGAGAGAGAGCGAGAGAGAAAGGTCTTCCATATGATGGTTCACTCCCCAATTGTTTGCAACGGCCGGAGCTACACCGATCTGAAGCCAGGAGCCAGGAACTTCCTCCAAGTCTCCCACACGGGTGCAGGGGCCCAAGGACTGGGCCATCTTCCACCATTTTCCCAGGCCACAGTAGAGAGCTAGATTAGAAGAGGAGCAGCCGGGACTAGAACCGGCGCCCAAAAGGGATGCCGGCACTTCAGGCCAGGGCGTTAACCTGCTGCACCACAGTGCCGGCCTGACAATACATGTTTGAGTTACTTTTCTTTTTTCACATTAAAGTAGACAATCTGTAATCTTTTTCCAAGTAATCTTTTGGAGAGGTTACACACTTATTTAGATCACACAACTTTACTCAAAATATTAAGTACATTTCCCTTTTAGAAACACCTTTAGAACTTGTAGTATACTAATATGAATATTCTTAATGAGGTACATGTTTATGCTTTAAGGGTGAATTTTATTCCTGGAAATAACTACTATTCATTTTGAGTTAAATTTTTGGGTGTTCCAAAATAAAGAGTTGGTAGGCTGAATTTCCTCATATTTGGAACATATTCGTTCAGATGCATTTGTGGAATGAGTAACCCCAGGGAGACAAGCTTCATATCTCTGTTGATTTGTTAAAATGAAATTAGTCTCATTCTGGGGTCAGCTTTTGTATCTGAATCAACAGAGATCAATGATCATTTGTGCTTCTTTTCAATTAGGACTCTTTTTTTAGTTAAATATAATACATTATTGCCCAAAGTATCTGAAGGACTCTAGTGATTAGAATGGGGTGGGAGAATGTCCTGCCCATTTGATATGGCCCTAGCAAAGCAACTGCAGATAGCTCTTAAAATTTATTAAGTCTAAAGCAGGCTAATTTTTAAGTCATTGTGTATGGTGTGCAAATGATGTTATAAATATCCAAAAGGCCCTTTTCAGACAAAAGGTACTCCACCCCAGAAGTTGGGAAAGGGGAATAAGCTAGTACTGTGTAGGGCAGGGGGTTGAGAAAACTTACCTAGAAGTAGGCTCACCCTTGAGTGACCCCGAACACAATCCAGTGTTCATCCTCCAAAGGGAACAGTAAATTAAAGCTCAAGTTTGATGAGAACTGGTTTTCAAGGAGGGAGTTTTAATATGTTGGGAAAGGCCAGGCAGTCTGAGACAGAACACAACAGAAGTTCCAGCTGGGAGAGGAAGTAGCATGGGAGGAAGGATGCATCACCCACAATGATGTGTCAGAACAGGGTCCAGACTGGGTGCAAAGCTGGCAATTGAGTGGTGGAGGGGAATGGAGACACCTTGAAGAATGAACAGCATAGTTGGGGGAGGGAAGGTTGATGTTAAGGTCCAGGGCTTTCCTGAGACCCTTGGATTCTGGTCCTTGGCAGTTGAGGGACTTTCAGTTTCATCCATCAGACAAGTTTTTGAGCTCTCACTATGTGCTCAACACTGTACGTGTCAGTGAGGACGCACACGTTTGTAAGACCTAGCCTCAAAGTCTATGTCGATGGGGAAGAGTTGAGTACCAACTAGCTCAGAGCACAACAGAGGCATTTTACTCAGGTTGGCCATGGAGAGTGAGGGTGAGGGAAGAAGTCCCTGAAGCTACGACGCTAACCCAAGGCCTGATATACCAAAGAGGCATCATCCAGGAAAAGAAGTTAGGGAGAGGTGTCTGAGACAGAGGAAAAAGCAGGTGCCAAGGGGTGAAGTTGTGAGAATGCAGTGTACTCCAAGAATGAAAAGCAAATGGCCCTGTATGACCGAAGAGCAGAACGCAGTGGGGAAAGGCGCTGATGGCCATTCTAGTCACAAGTGTCTGTCACTCCGTGGGGTTTGGGACCTTGAAAGTCCTACTTCTGTGGCATCAGGCCCTCGGTGTAGCTCTCTGGCTCAGTCTGAGGGAAGTGAACCATTGGATGCAGGGCATAAGTGACTTCATTTGGTAGATTTGGATAAGTCTAGGCATGACATTTGGTTTTCATCTTAGTAACTACTATATTGAGAATAGCATAATACTAAGTTATGTCCCTGAAGATTTCTGTTTAAGCAAAAGAAGTGAGTTGTCTTGATTTAGTGTTTTGGTTATCTACAATTTCAGCACATTAACTTTAACCGAATGTCTGCCAAGTTTATGTGTTATGGCTTCATCTACTTGTTGATAGATCTGTAAAATTCAGAATATATCTTAAACTTAGACACTATTTAGTGAAATTTTGCAATTTCTCTAACAGCTTAGTAATAGTTTTTTCCATTGTTTTTCAACATTAGGTTTATAAATAAGTTGTAAGTTATAGTTTTGCCATATGGAAAGATTTTATTTCAGCTTTTTTAATGTAGAGACAATTGGACTAGTGTTAATAAAATATTCAAAGTGCATTTTGTAATTGGTTGCTCCTTTATAAAATTTTAGCATTATAAGCAAGAGAAGTAAGTTAAGTTTGAAGGAGACTTGCCAAGGTCATTTCCAAGTTTATGTGCTCTGGGGTTGGGAATTGAGACTAGATGTTTTATTGAGGAAATGCCTTCTCTCTAGGATAGCATGGCTATTGTTCTGTATATTAAGAAGGCTTATGTGTTCTGATAACATTTTAATAGCAAATCATTCTGAATATTTCTAGAAGGTTGTTGTTCCAAAGAAATTTTCTAAATTATGTACTAACTTGTTTCTTTGCCAGCTTTTCAATTTTATGTCATTAAGGAAATAAATGCTGACACAGTAGCAAATTACAGCAACATAAAACCCCTTTGTAACACCACATTCTACAAAGTTGAATGCAGAATAAAATAGAATGAGATATACTAGATAAAGCATAGTAAATAGTAAGTATATTGAATATATTGAATCTTGCTTGGAGAATTAAAGAGTGATTCTCAAATGGAAGTATTTTAGTGTGCAAATTATCTGAATAGTAAAAAACAAAACAAAACAACCACCAAGGCAACACTAAAAGGATTCACCGCTAACACATTACTCAGAAACAGTTTAACAGATTTTTTATTCCAAGGTGATATGATAGTTATTCTGTTTCTCTTTGCACATCAAGGTGCCTCAAGGGAGCAAGGCTGTACAGGAATGTGTTTTTCATTGATGTACAGCTCAATTGCTTGGACATGTCCAGCTGAAGGTTGAGGCAGGCCCCCTGAAGGTTATTTGCATGATATCCTGAGCACCATCTTGGGAGAGACACCATACAAAGGGCAGAAGGAGCTCTGCGCGTACAAAACTAGCCCTGTAACAAAGACTTGGAGGAAGGATTTCTGTTTCTAAGTAGAGCAGGAATCCACCTTTTGAATTTGGTTTCTGGCCCAGCCTTCCATGCCCTCTTGCGTGATCCTTATTTGGAAAATATCGTCTAGATGCTAAAATGGAAAGAGCTAAAGTCCTTGAAATATTTGGGCAACCGGAACAATCCTTTGGTGGCTCCTATTAACCCTGATCAATTGTGAGGTCAACATATACTCTCCATTTGACCACTAGATAAGGTTCTATGAGTCTAGTGGGCTAGAATTCTGGATGGTATACCTGTTTCCTTTTGTGGTTCAAGAATCCAGCATCATTCCAGAAAAAGCAATAAACATTGGTTGAATGACTGCCTGAGTGCTGGAACTGGTAGCCCAAAGGTCCCTGTCGTCTAAAGTAGGCTTGATGGCAGAGGCAGGGGAAGCACCCAGAAGTATGAGTTGATGCCTTGGAGGTAGGAGATCCCTACTTTCAGGAGATCTTGTGCATAAAGGAGAAACTGGGAAGCCATCAATGATGGTGGCAGGTCTTGCTTGTGAAAGGTCTCCTGGGTCTCTTGGAAATATTCATGGGAACTGTCACGAAGTCGCAGTTCCTTCAAAAGCAGGAGGGAATAAGAGCTGTTGAAATACGGGCTGTTAACATAAGTGCAAAGTAAAGGGTTGTGGATGTTTCCTGGGAAGATGTGAGTTGCATAGTGGTTTGAATTACAGTCATCATTTAGGTTGTGATAAAGAGACTCCAAGATAGCCGCAGTAATCTCTGCTTCCTGGTATTCATGCCTTTGGGTGGCCTCTCCCAATGCGATAGGGATAACTTGTGTAACCTCTAGGAGGTTGTGAAATCATGGTCTGTGACTTCTAAGGCTGGATCATAAAAGATATCCTGGCTTCTTCCAGGCCCCTTTTCTTGGATCAATCCCCATGTTGTGGGGACCTTTAAGGGGCCCTATGGAGAATCGTGTAGCAAAGAACTAGGACCACATGCCAATAACCAGAGAGGAACTGAGCCCCTCTGGTGAGGAGTCATCCTGCCTTTGGGTGAATGTGGTCCCAGCTAAAACCCTACCTGCATCCTCAGAGGAAACTGTGAGCCACAGCAACATAGTTGGAGCAGTCCAAAATTGATCGCTGTAAACTAATACGTTTTAGAGCAACCAGAGACAAATTATACATGGGTAAATAAGCAAACTCTGAAAGTGACTATGTCCCATGTGATGTAAATTTATCTTGCATTATTGCAAGATCCAAATATAGGCTAAAAAAGGGCAATGATGAGAACCCATAAAACATAGACTCTGATGTTATTGTGCACTTACTATATATATATATGGTAGACGGATGCCCCAATGTATTACAAAGGCTGAATTTTAATTTGCTCAGATACATGATATAAATGACTGTGGTTTGTTTTTGGATGATGTGGCTGCAAAGAAAACCATGAGTAAAGCAAATTAACTCCGCAACATGAGATAATATTAGCGCTCTTGACTAGGTGCTTTTATGAGAGTATAGGACACCAAGATGATACCCCTATGTGAACAATTACTAAAATGTGTATCTGTGTTCCATATATTTTTACACATTTATATAATTTTTTATTTTTATGGGTTATGCAAGGGTTGAAATGCTGTTACTCATTTTATTCTTAAAAATTCTTTCCACTAATCTGTTAATTCAACCAGGAAGAATATTATCACTCCATTTTATTCATTTTTTTATTTTTAAAATTTTATTTAAGTTTTAGAAGTTTCATATACTTCATATACACAGATTTAGGAACATAGTGCGACTTCCTCTCCTTCCCACCCACATTCCAATCCTTCTCTCCTTCCCTGTTGGATTCATTTTCTTAGTTTTTACAATAATCTTTTATCAGTATAATTAGTGATCATATAGTTAACCCAGCCGCAAGTAAAAGAGTTCAGCAAATAGTGTGAAGAGAAAGAAAACAAAATAAAACAAAAGATTGTTCTTCAATGGAAGAGACGAAAGCTATAAACAATCATCCATTCTCAAAATGTCTATTTCACTCCAATACATTACATTTCAGGTATTCTATTAGTTGCATCAGATCAGGGAAAACATATGATATTTGTCTTTTGGGGTTGGCTTATTTCACTAAGTATAATGATTTCCAGTTGTGAGCATTTGGTTGCAAAAGACAGGATTTTTTTTTTTTTTTTACAGCTGAATAGTGCTCCATAGTGCATATATTTCATAATTTCTTTATCCAGTCAATAGTTGATGGACATCTGGGTTGATTCCATATCTTAGCTACTGTGAATTGTGCTGCAGTGAGCATGGGGGTACAGATGACTCTTTCATATACTGATTTCTTTTGGTTTATCGCCCACATTTTAAATAGTGGAAAACAAGCTCAGGAGTGGCCATCTCACCTGGTGGGCTGAGCTTTCAGACAACCCTCCTTAATGAGATTTTATAGTGTTGTCATAATTGTTGGAGGCTCCCCTGTCCCCCAAGTCTCCCTTGTATCCAATCAGACTTTGTACCTGGCCCCTGGGAACTATCTACTTATTGTTTACTCTTCCATCTTTTGTTGACAGCCTTGTTCTCCTCCTCTCACCACAGTGCCCCTGTCCTTACCCCTGATCCTGGGACCACAATCTCCCTACTGTCCCCACATCTACCTTCCTTTGCCTTTATATGTATCTTCTCCCCCCCCCCCCCCAGACCTTTGACTTCTCTGGGTGCAGCAGATTTCTCCTCTGTAATCTTGAACACAGAGGCGATCTATCAGGCCACCTACATAATGCGTTCGTTCTGACTTCTCAGTACCTTACTGAGAACCCAGTCCGTACTGTGAGGTCATCCTGTGAAGTACTGAGAGGGATGACACAGCACAGATTAGATTCCTGTGGCCAAGTAGGGAAAGTCCCATAGGGAGACACAATGTGTGCAATGATCACATGTTAAAACTCATTATGATCAATGCTAGAGGGTGGCCCTGGCGATATGGTGAAGAAGCCTGTGTGTACCCCATGCCAGAAGAGCAGGAAACGCTTCACAGAGATGGTGACGTTCAAATTGGGCTTTGAGGAATGAAGATTTTGATAGGTGAAGATGGTGGGGATGTTGAGATGGATGGGAATGGCAGGGAGGGGGAAAGCAAGAGTAAGACAAGGGCTTGCATAGCTGGGGAAGAATGCCAAGACCAGACATGAGTTCAGACAGCACATGGAAAGAGCATGGGATGTGCAAGGAAAATTCTGGTTTTTAATTCAGCACTAAATGACTGTGGCAGCATCATTTCATCTGTGAATTATGAGGACAGAGTGCGAATAAGGTGGCGAGTGTCTGAGAAGTGCTGCTGCAAGGTTGCCATGCAATAAGTGCTACTAACATGCAGGAGAGAAATGGGAAATTGGGTTGGAAAGACAGGAGGAAGTCGGGTGATGGCCAGCCTTGCCTTGCCTGTCAGGATGTGGACAGTGGACAGTGGAGAGCTGCTGACAATCAGAGGGAGAGCTTGTGAGGATTTCAGTGGCAAAGGCATGCAATATGGTTTGTGGGAGGACTATTACCAAGGTGATTGTAACAAAATACCTGTGAAATTATAAATACCTGAACTATTTTGGTGAAAGTAGGAATGGAAAGAAGGGACAGATGTCCAAAGATACTGTAATAGAGGAGTCGGGAAATCTTGGCAGAACCCAGGATTCTTCCTCGATTTGCTTCTGTGCTTGGACTGAGGCTGACAAGGAGAACAGGCCAGGTTGGATTCTTGAGATAATAACTGAAACCACAGCTATTTATTGAGCAACTACTGTTTGCTGGGTGTGGTTGGAAGCGCCATGTGGGAATCATTGAATCCCTCACCACTGCCTAAGGAGGTAGATGCTAGTATGGCTCCCATTTCACAGATGAGAACACCGAGGTTTACAGAGGCAAAGGATGTTGCCCAAAGTCTCATACCTGATTAATGGCAGAGTCAGGACTTGAATCCAGGTCTGTCTGACTTTAAAGCTTACACACTGAGTCATTATACTACCTTCAATTGCAAAACCAAGGTAATTACACTAAAATAATTCTTGCATTTACTTAATGCAGACCTTGTAGTTTTTGGTTTATTAATTGTTGGGAGTTTGGATATTTAAAAATCATACCTCCTATGATGTACAGTTCGGCACATGCTTACTCGGACTTACCCCTAATGGTAGAGCTAGGAGATTCCAATTCAATGCCATCAAGATGGCATATACCAATGCCATCTAACTTGTTAAAGCGATCCATTTAAGTTTGTAATTGATCAAAAAGATAGGATTAAGTGTCAAAGGGATTACATAAATAAGACCAGTGTCTGCAAATAATTGATAGAATTAAAAAGGAGAGAATGATCCTACATGGGAAGCAGGATACACAGCAGATTCATAGAATGGCAAATGCCCTAAACAGCACTCTGGCCTCAGATTCAGCCTTATGACATTTGGATCTGGCTAAAAAGCCCATGTGAATATTTCAGGAATGGAAAGCCAAGACACTGTGGCAAAAAAAATGACCTAAATGAAAGTTCTCTGTGAGTAAGATCCCAGTGGAAAGAATGGGCCATCAAAGAAGGAGGTACCTTTCTCTGAAGGGAGGAGAGAACTTGCACTTTGAACATGGCCTTATCTAAATAAGATGGGAGTTGGTGAACTCAAGAGGCTTCCATAGCCTTGGCATCTCATGACAAGAGCCTTGGGTGATTACTGACGTCATAAATAAGAGTGTCAATTGTTAAATCAACAATGGAAGTCACTGTGCACCTGCTCCCCATGTAGGACCTCTGTCCTTAATGTGTGGTACTATGCGAATTAATGGTAAAACTACTACTCAAACAGTACTCTATACTTTGTATGTCTTTGTGGGTGCAGTCTGTTGAAATTTTTACTTAGTATATACCAAATTGATCTTCTGTATATAAAGAAAATTGGAAATAAATCATGATGAAGAATGGGATGGGAGAGTGAGTGGGAGATAGGAAGGTTGCAGGTGCGAGGGAGGTTATGGGGGGAAAAGCTGCTATAATTTAAAAGTTGTACTTTGGAAATTTATATTTATTAAATAAAAGTTGAAAAAATGGGTAGGAACGAAATAGAAAAATGTAAATTCAAAAAATAAAACAAATATTTTAAAAAGTATAAAAAAAAATCATGCCTCCTCTACTGGCATTCAGGATAATAGTTACCATTAAAAGACAAGCGAAAGTAATGAGTTTTTAAAAATTTTCTCCAGAATCACTGCAGTCACTTTTTAAAAAAATATTTATTTATTTGAAAGGCAGAGTTACAGAGAGGCAGAGGCAGAGAGAAAGAGAGAGAGAGAGAGAGAGAGAGAGAGAGAGAGAGAGAGGTCTTCATCTGCTGGTTCATTCCCCAGATGGCCACAGTGGTTGGAGCTGGGCTTATCCGAAGCCAGGAGTGAGGAGCTGCTTCTGGGTCTCCCACATGTGTGCAGGGGCCCAAGTATTGGGATCATCTGCTGCTGCTTTCCCAGGCACACTCAGCAGGGAGCTGGATTGGAAGCGGAGAAGCAGGCGCTTGAACTGGCGCCCATATGAGATGCCGGGATAGCAGGTATAGGCCTTACCCGCTATACCACAGCACCAGTCCCTGGACTCCAATCTTTACCCAGGATCTGTACTGCTATGTGGCATACTAAGCACTGCTGCCTCTTTTATAACTCAGGACCTACCCCCTCCACCCCCCACCCCGCCAGGATCAGAAGCCTCTCCTCATCCCTTAGGAAGGAAGGAAACACTGACGGCATTGATTCCTCCACTACTTCTCACTACCTCTTCTCCATAGAGACGTCACAAGCAGCCTCCTGACACATATATTGTGTCCATTACTTTAAAAAGCCTGCCAGGAAGGTATTTTTATAAGCATCTCTGTGACTTCAGAGGGAAACTACAGCTCAGAGACTTTATTTTTTTAAAGATTTATTTATTTATTTTAAAGGTTGAGTTACTTACACAGAGAAGATGAGAAACACACACACACACACACACACACACACACACGGATCTTCCAGCTACTGGTTGACTCTCCAAATTGCCACAATGGCAGGGGAAGGGCCAGGCTGAAGCTGTGACTCCCACATGGGTGTCAGAGGCCCAAGTGCTAGGACCATCCTCTGCTGCTTTCCCAGGCTATTAGACAGCAGGCGGATAAGAAGTGGAGCAGCTGGGACTTGAACTGGCACCGATATGGGATGCTGGCCCTGCAGGTGGCAGCTTAACCCAGCCCTAGTGTTTATGTGAGATCCTGGGTCTGCATGACTTTCTCTCTCTCTCTCTCTTTTTTTTTTTTAAGATTTATTTATTTATTTATTTTGAAAGGCAGAGTACAGAAAGGGAGAGGCAGAGCGAGAAAGAGAGAGGGCTTCCCTCCACTGGTTCACTCCCCAGATGGCTGCAACGGCTGGAGCTGTGCCGATCCGAAGCTAGGAGCCAGGATTTTCTTCCTAGTCTCCCACATGAGTGCAGGGGCCAAAGGGTTGGGCCATCTTTTACTGCTTTCCCAGGCCATAGCAGAGAGCTAGATCAGAAGTGGAGCAGCTGGGACTCGAACCAGTGCCCATACGGGATGCTGGAACTGCAGGTGGTGGTTTTACCTGCTATGAAACTGTGCTGGCCCCTGTATGGCTTTCAAACCTGCACTCTTCCCCATACTCTGCTGGGCCCCCAGTAACAGTCGTCATGCATGGTGCTGGCCACTATGCTGGGCCTTTTGCCAATGCTCATTTCAAACTTCACAACAGCCTTGAAAGATGCCATCGTTCCCATTTTAAACATGATGAAAATTGCTCCTTGAGGGGAAGAAATGAAGGATATACCCAGGGTTTGGACTTGGGTCTGTTTCACCCTGGGCTTGGATTTTCCACATGGTAATATTTTGATCATCCTTTATTACCATTCTAATGACAATTAAGGCATATTTGTATTATGCCTGACAGCGTTTATTTGGGTATCTCTGTAGATAAGCATCTATCTTCCATTTTTAAATGTTGTTAACTTTTATCACTTGACTCTTTTTGCGGTTGTTTGAACAAAGCTAACACATTCTTATTTCACAGACACTATTTCGAAATGTCTAGAGCTTTCTGCTTTAGGTTGTAAATCTCTATTGCCTGGCTGGCGCCGCGGCTCACTTGGCTAATCCTCCGCCTGCGGCACCAGCACCCCGGGTTCTAGTCCCAGTTGGGGCGTTGGATTATGTCCCGGTTGCTCCTCTTCCAGTCCAGCTCTCTGCTGTGGCCTGGGAGGGGAATGGAGGATGGCCCAAGTGCTTGGGCTCTGAACCTGTATGGGAGACCAGGAGAAGCACCTGGCTCCTGGCTTCGGATGTGGTGGCCATTTGGGGGTGAACCAACGGAAGGAAGACCTTTCTCTCTCTCTCTCTAACTCTGCCTGTCCAAAAATAAATAAAATTAAATTAAAAAAATAAAAAAAAGCTCTATTGTCATGCCATAGAATCCCGCTATGAGTAGCAGTCGTGGATTTGCCATTGGCGTGTCCCCTTCACTGTGCGTGGGCTGCACCTAACTAGTCCACATAACTGCCTTTGTGCAGCAACGAGGACACACTGTTCACAGATTAAAACCTGGGAGTTGAGTGAGGTGCTCATACATAGTCTGGTGCATCGGTAAAATTCTGCAGAGGCTGGAGTGAAATCACCAAAATGACTTTCACAATATGTGAGACCCTCGTTACCCAAGGGTCTTCAAAGCAAAGCAGTCCCTGCCCTGATGATGAAGTCCCCGCAAGGGGCATAGTAAGACCGCCAGCAGTTCCTAATTGACATTTTCCCTTCCTGCTTCAGGTTTTTGTCACATCACAGCCTTGTTCTAAACATAACTGTTTGGTTCTCAAGACATTTCCTTTGAGCAAGTGGGAATCACCACTTACTGAAGCTTAAGTTAACTGCAAATCAAATTGGCTTTATACGGAGTAAAGTAACGTGTTTAAGATAATGTAGAATGAGCATAAGAAATCACAGCTTTCTCAACACATAGGAAGATAGAAAGTTCTTCCTGGTAGATATTATTTTACATGGAATTTGTGCTACAAAGTCTGTATTAACCTGAAGAAAGTGCGTATTGTACAAAAGAAAACTCAGTCATTATCAAGTGATGTGTCCTACAGCAAATCTGCCACGTAAAAGGCTTTAAAACTCATCTGGGAACTAGAGTCCATATAGCTAAAATTCCAGAGCATAGATCGAATATACTAATAGAAATATGGGGAATATAATAATAGGCCAAATCAAACTTTTTGAGTTAAACCAGTGTCAGAAGTGAATATTCATCAGTTGGAAATGGCAGCAGCTTAGACGGTGTCAGAAAACACGGGTGAATTGGAAGACATAGCATAGCCACTACCCAGAAGGAAACCCAGGGGAAAAAGGACCAGAAAAATGAGTTGTGCCTCTATGAGCTGTGGGAACACTTCAAGTGGTGTAATATATGTTAGATTGGTGGGGAATAGAAAAGTCACTTAAAGAAATAGTGGCTGTAAATTTTTCCAAATTTTATGAAAATTAAAAACTCACAGATTCAAGATGCATAGTGAAATCCAATCACAAGAAACATAAAAAGAGATACCAACACAACATAATAAAATAGTTTATAAGCAGTGATAACAAGACATTTAAAAGCAATGTGAGAAAAGCCAGGTTATCTACAGAGGAACAGAAGTAAGGATGTTAGATTTC
Source organism: Sylvilagus floridanus (assembly GCA_949820135.1). Taxonomy (NCBI): domain Eukaryota; kingdom Metazoa; phylum Chordata; class Mammalia; order Lagomorpha; family Leporidae; genus Sylvilagus; species Sylvilagus floridanus. The sequence goes on from OX463226.1 coordinate 104,388,929, forward strand.
TCATCAGAAACAATGCGTGCCAGAAGACCATTCATGTACCAAAAAAAATAACCAAACTCAACTTACAATTTTGTATGTACCAAAAATAGTTTTCAAAATGAAAACAGAACAAATAGGTTTTTTTTTTTTTTCAGATATACAAAGGAGGAATGAAGAAATTGGACTTGTTGGAATAAGATGAAGTCTGTGTGATACAGGGGAGAGGACAAATGCTTTTGTTTAGCCTTTCAAATTGATAAGAATATTCTCCTTCATGGCATCAAGGACTGTATGTATTTCATTCAGAGGTTTGGGTTCAAACTGGGATACATTAAAAACACACTCGAGTGAGGCACAATTCAGTTGCAAGCATGACCTGCTCAAGGCATCTTAAGTGGAACGGAAATTAGGGACTTCCAAAAGTGTTGGGAAGACTGGCACCTGCTAGCCCAGGGGTCACCACCACAACTATGTGCATTTTTACTTTATGATGGAAAAGGAGTGCTAGACTTTTTTTAAATAACACTTTTATTTAAAGAATATAAATTTCCAAAATACAGCTTATAGATTACAATGGCTTCTCCCCCCATAACTTCCCTCCCACCCGCAACCCTCCCCTTTCCCACTCCCTCTCCCCTTGCATTCACATCAAGATTCATTTTCAATTCTCTTTATATACAGAAGATCAGTTTAGTATATATTAAGTAAAGATTTCAACAGTTTGCCCTCACATAGCAACACAAAGTGAAAAATACTGTTGGTGTACTAGTTATAGTATTAATTTAAAATGTATAGCACATTAAGGACAGAGATCCTACATGATATTTTTTTTTAAATTGATTAATTTTCTATGCAATTTCCAATTTAACACCAAGATTTTTTTCATTTTTAATTATCTTTATATACAGAAGATTGATTCAGTATATACTAAGTCAAGATTTCATCAGTTTGCCCCCACACAGAAACACAAAGTGTAAAATACTGTTTCAGTACTAGTTATAGCATTACTACACATTGGACAACACATTAAGGACAGATCCCACATGAGACGTAAGTACACAGTGACTCCTGATGTTGATTTAACAATTTGACACTCTTGTTTATGGCGTCAGTAATCTCCCTAGGCTCTAGTCACAAGTTGCCGAGGCTATGGAAGCCTTTAGGGTTTGCCGACTTTGATCTTATTCTGACAGAGTCATAGACAAAGTGGAGGTTCTCTCCTCCCTTCAGAGAAAGGTACCTGCTTCTTTGATGGCCCCATTTATTCCACTGGGATCTCACTCGCAGAGATCTTTCATTTAGGTCTTCTTTTTTTTTCTTCCAGAGTGTCTTGGCTTTCCATGCCTAAAATACTCTCATGGGCTCTCGAGCCAGATCTGAATGCCTTAAGGGCTGATTCTGAGGCCAGAGTGCTATTTAGGACATCTGCCATTCTATGAGTCTGCTATGTATCCTGCTTCCCATGTTGGATCATTCTCTCCCTTTTTCATTCTATCAGTTAGTATTAGCAGACACTAGTCTTGTTTGTGTGATCCCTTTGACTCTTAGACCTATGAGTGTGATCAATTGTGAACTGAACTTGATCACTTGGACTAGTGAGATGGCCTTGGTACATGCCACCTTGATGGGATTGTATTGGAATTCCCTGGGACATTTCTAACTCCACTATTTGGGGCACGACTGATTGAGCATGTCCCAAATTGTACATCTCCTCCCTCTCTTATTCCCACTCTTATATTTCACAGGGATCACTTTTCAGTTAAAATTTAAACACCTAAGAATATTTGTTTGTTAATTACAGAGTTCAACCAATAGTACTAGAATAAAAAAATACTAAAATGGATAAAGTATTACATTGTAAAACAACAGTCAGCACAAGAGCTGATCAAGTTACTGTTTCTCATAGTGAAACTATGAGAAACAGGAGTGCTAGACTTTTTGGATACCTCTGTTTGCCTAGGAATCACACACACTAGGCACCCCCTTCACACACCATGTAGAATAAACAAAAGAACCTATGTGAAGGTCAAGATTCCATTCATTCTTGAATCACGCAAGAGCCTTGCATAATGATGTACACATAGTAAAAAAGCTCATGAATATTAATGAATGGATTTCAGAAGAGATCTGATATTTATTATTATGGTAATTCTAAATAAATCAGATCTCTTTTTTTGTTGCTCTTTATGAAGAATGATGTATATGTAAACTTGCAATCCTGTCACATGCATTCCATGATAGCATGCTTCTCCATGAAAGTGAGGCTCCTTGTTTTTTTAAATCCAAAAGTGATGTCAAGGAAAAAGACTTGTAAGGCATTGAATGTTGATGTGTGCTGGTTTAAGAAATGTGCCTGAACACATTTGATCTTTTTCAGGTTGGGTGGCTGTCTCAACACAAACCCAGAAATGGGGGAAAACACTTGGCTAATAACATCCTAACTCCCCTTAATGTTTTTGTTTACTCCAGCCTTGCATGACCAGCAGCAGGGTAATTGTGTTAAGTTAGGGTAAAATCGTTCTCATCACATAGCCCCCCAGCAGGGCACAGGAAGTTACTTTAACTAAACTGTATCTGTTTTGGAACAGAAATACACATGCTAAAATAAAAAGAGAGCACTGTTTTCACTTAATCTGGGGAGTGGACCAGCTGATAGAAGATCTGTATCTATGTCTCTCTCTCTCTCTCTCTCTCTCTCTCTCTCCATCTCTCTGTCTCTCAAACAAATTAAAAACCAAACCAAAACAAAACAAAAAAAACAAAAAATAAGAGATGTCGAAAAGCCAAATAGATTTGGCTGGCGTATCAGTTTATAAAAGGTAAATGCCACTATTTTAAACTCACTATTTAGGAATTGTGAGAGTTCCCCTCCCATGTGACACACACACATATCTTCAAATTTATACTGTATATAAAACATATCATATTTGATATGCTATATTTTATATATGAAGCCCAAAGTCAAATATCAGCTTTTTAATACCCTTTGTAGTATCTGGGAAAAGGTCTCAGCGTCTACTTACAAGAGCATTATTTCTAAGTAGCCAGCACAGTGTCAGAAACAGCCTTTGAACTGGGAGTCACAGCAAAACCACATGATGTAGTCTGGCTTCTCTCCACTTCCCTCAGTGATTTCAGCTCCTCCACTAAAAATAGGATAAAATGGAGATGGCATCACGTGCTTCCACTCCCACGTAGGTCCCAATCTCCTCCATCCTTGGGTTTAAAAAACCTATCTGCAAATGAATCACTAAATTCTTGAAGGAGTCTTCTGTTTTCCTCCACACAGGTAACATTTTGCTTTGCACAGATTCGAGTCACTAAGTATTTCGGGCTTGGCTTTTCTTATAATAAACCACATTGCTCATAAATATAAACTACGCTCTTGGTTGGTTGGTCCAGTTGTTTTCCTTTTTTGAATCGACCACTTTACTCTTGGCTTCAGCTGGACCAATCAGGTACCCCTGAAGGTGCAGCCCTTGTCACGGGGTGCTGATTTGTGTGTATTTAGCTTCTCAGAAGCCTGGAAACATAACTGCTCTATGACTCTTAAAATCGTCTGAGTCAGGATCAGATGATGTGTAGAGCTGAGTTTCCAACGAGGGAATTTGTAAATACTCCACGTCCCCCTCACCAGGGGGGGACCCAGTCTCTGCCATTTTAGAGGAATGCCTGTCTCACAAGGAGGCAGCTTTCCCAAGCCAGTCTGGGTGCCTGTGTCCCTCACCGGGGTCACAGAGGAAGGGGGCCATTAGCCGGGCGCTCTGTTCGTTAGGAATACGGTGGGAACATCTCTATTAGAAACCAGAGAGCGCTGATGTGCTCAGTTGTGATAATGAGGGGAAGGGTGTGAACGGGAAGATAAGAGGCGCAAGTATTTAACTGGAAGCTTTCCACCTGGCTTCGGCTTCATTTGATTTAATTGGACGAGGAACATTTTCTGCCTGTGAAAACAGCCAAATGTCCCAGATTGGGAGTCAGGAAGCCGGGATTTGAGGATATCACTGACAGTGAAGCTTTGTGTCCCTCTACCTTCTCCCCGTGGGTGGCTTCGTAGCCTCAACTTTTAAAAGACCGCATGGACTCTGCGTAGAATAGCTGGAGATACAAGAAAGCGGCAGTTTAGGTGGAAAAGACAATTGTGGTCTTTTCACTGCCAGTCTTGAACAAAATTGTGAACTGGATAAACCCTGGGTTCCGGCCTTTTAAAGTTGCCTGAGTTTGCGTTCCACTTTCATCACCCCTCGGCTATACATCTGTGTTATTTGTACATCTCTCCTATTTAAAAAAACGTGACCCTTCCATGTCCCATCCCTTTCTATTTGTGCCCTATCATGTTACAAATTAAGAGATTATCAGATTTCATAAATAACAGTGACTGGATGTCCAGGTGAATTTTAACGTCAGATACATACCAAATACAATTTTAGGTGACGTTTCCTCAATGCAATATGATTTACTGGGTGTCTGTGATTCAGATCTAGCCAGGTGATGCCCTGTACTTTATCTGACGACCCATCGTATAATTGGCGTCTGCAAGTTCATTTTTCAAGCATCCCTAGAGCTCAGCCGTGATGGGGAGGTAGAGAAGTTAGGGTGAGGGTCGGGGAGTAGGTTGGGAGTGGCCATGGTGGGAGGGGTAAGAAGAAGGCAGAGAGGAGAGGCCCTGGAGTTTCTCCCAGTGTTCAGCTGGGGAAGCTCTGTTCTCATCGAGTATCAGCATCGGGTGTTTGATGTCGTTTGTCACAGGGCTCTGCTTCTAGGAGAACAACTTAAAGACTGCAGTTTGGCCTGACTCTCTTCTGCCTGCCTCTCTCCATCCTGCCTGGGGCCTCTGGGGAGCTGGCTGTCCATAGCTGGCTCTCCTGTCCTCAGGTACCTGGAGAACTGGGAGTGACAGGGCGGGGAGGTTGCTAGCAAGGATGGGCTAAGGTTGCCAGCCCCTCCTTGCAGCCCTGCCTGCACCACCTACCCACTGCCCCCACGCCCCCAGCCGTGCAGGGGAAAACCCACAGCTTCCACAGCTTCTCTGTCTATGGCTGGCACTGGCTAAAAATAACCACCATGGCAGCCAGCATCCTCACAATGACACTTGCCAACATTGTAAGTTCATTATAATAGAATTACCACGGCTGATACCACCTATTCCAGTTTTTCCACCTGATACCCTGACATTTCTGAGCTTTTCAAATAGGGTAAGGAAATGAGTGGCACTCAAACCCTGTCCCAAACTCCACCCTCTTTGAATACTCAATTAAGACCCGCCCCAGACACCACGCCCTATGTCTCATAGCAGGGATCTCCGGGAACCCCATGGAGTGCAGCTGTCTTTTGGACATGCCTGCACACAGTCTTGAGTGTGTACTTTTATGTACATGCAACTAAATCTTGCTTTTCTGCGGACCTATATACATATGTCTTGTCCTTGAATTCTTTTCCTATGTTGGAGACAAAAACCTGGAGTCAGCCACCCACCACAGGGGGAGATTGAAGACGAGCAGAGAGGAATAAAAGGCCAGGGTATGTATTTCCCTGGTTCTTTTCCTGTGCAAAAATTCAGAAGTTTAAAAGTTTTGTGTTAGAAAGGAATTCTAAATAAAGAGAAACACAATTCACTGGGCTCAGGAAATTAAAAATGCAGTTTTCTCATATATTGAAACTCCGAGGGGAATGCAGATGCTCGTGGTGTCTCAGTGGCTCAACGTCAGGCCAGTATCTCTGAGATAACGTTGATACTTCCCTCACAGTTATAAAATGGCTGCCAAAGCTCCAGACATCAAGTACATGTTCACAGCAGAAAGAAAGGAGGAAAGAAAGCTTCAATGTTTATCATTTGATTAGAAAAGCAACAATTTCCTCAAAATCTCCCAGTAGATTTTATTTATGTTTCTTGCTTAAGCAGCAAAATGCAAACATGAGAAATACTGCATTTACCATCCTTCCATTTTTCCTAGCTATATTTCCCAATTTGTGGAAATGCACAATCTTACTGCAGTGTATGTTATATATAAACTGAAACATCAGTAGTATACTGTGCTGGGATAATTGAGGATCTCATCTCTCCTCCACAAGCATAGTATTTCTGAGCAACAACTACTTAAGAGCCTTGCAAGGTTGCCCTGGTTGAGGCCGGGGGATGGGCTCCCTGATGGGGCTACCCAGAGAGCCCATGGCTGCAACCCTGCCTTTCACAGATTTATCAGCCACACGCTCCGCTGTTACACAGTTGATCTCTAATACTTTAGAGTAAGTGAATTCACTGTCTGTAGTATTCATTTACTGACGGTCACTACCTAGTGTCACTGCTATTTGCCGGAAGTGTAATGGTCCCTCCTTTTATATCCTGGGCGTTGTCTCAGGCTCTACTTCCCTAATGCCTGTTGGTAAGTGAAGCATCCGTCTGGGGTTGCCACTAGTCCCTGACGAAATTTGCACCACTCTGCAGCAAAGTAGGAAACTGAGGCCCGTGAAGTTTTTTTTTTTTTTCACAAAGCTAAACTTATGCCACTTTGTAAAACCATTTTCCCCCTCTGAGATGAGGTTCTTCCTAATTTTTCTGCATTAAAAGGAAAGATTCCTGCAATTATACAGCATAACTATTTCCTTTGGGAAAAATATAGTATTTGAAAGCTTATATCAGAAGCCCATGTTTTTCTCTAATAGGATTTTGCTGGGCCCTGAAATCCATGGGCCTGGAACCATGGAATTGGTCAGATTACACGTGTCGACACTTGTAGAGCCTTATGTGTGTCTCCCCTCAGAGACCCTGGGAATGGGAACTACTCTCCTGTGGTTTGGGCACCAGTGATGTCAATGCGTGTGTGCGGAGGGAAGGTTCCTATGCTCAATGGCAGAAAAACTGTTGTCATCTCCAGCTCCTGTCTGTGTACTTCTGAGAGTTCACTCTTCATATTTCTGGTTTTATCTGCTAGCAGTGTATTTAACTGTGTGTACAGCAGAGGCTTAAATGTGTGCTTTGCTCTCACATACACCTCGTGAGATCCTGTTCCTGCTGAGTTTATTGGCAGTGTTAATTAATTAATTAATTTATTTTTTTTATACAGGCAGAGTGGACAGTGAGAGAGAGAGACAGAGAGAAAGGTCTTCCTTTGCCGTTGGTTCACCCTCCAATGGCTGCCGCGGTCGGCGCGCTGCGGCCGGCGCACCGCGCTCATCCGATGGCAGGAGCCAGGAGCCAGGTGCTTTTCCTGGTCTCCCCATGGGGTGCAGGGCCCAAACACCTGGGCCATCCTCCACTGCACTCCCGGGCCACAGCAGAGGGCTGGCCTGGAAGAGGGGCAACCGGGACAGAATCCGGTGCCCCGACCGGGACTAGAACCCGGTGTGCCGGCGCCGCAAGGCGGAGGATTAGCCTGTTGAGCCACGGCGCTGGCCAGCAGTGTTAATTTATGAGGTAGTGGCTTGGATGTTGTCTTTCTTCTTCTTACTTGGTAAATACACGAATGCATACATTATTGTGTTCACCTTTACTTTATTCCTTCTGTGTCCTTCTTCATCCATTTGCTGAGCACTACCTGAATGCTAAATCCTGACGTCAGGGCATTGAAGGTCTTTGTGAGGAAGGCTTATGCTTGCCAAGGGATCTACCCAAGAGGAGAGAGGTGTACCAGGTGTCCATGGGAAGACCCCTTTCTTCTGCCTAGGGAAAGTCATAGAGAAGATGCAGTGGGGAATCAGGTACACTTCCATTCTCTATTCTCCTTCCTGGGGGGAAGCTAGACCTCTCCGCCCATCCAGATGCTGTTGGCAGCAGAATTTGGGGTTATGCTTTGGAACTTGGTCTGAGATCTCAGAGCTGAGACTGAATCTGCTGCTCTCCAGTCGTGTAACCACCAAGACCAGCCTTTTGAATTATTCTATGATTTAAACCAGGGTTGAGGTTCCTATTATCTCTTCTTTGGATGGAGTCACTGGTGCAAAACAGAGTGAGATGGATCTAACAACAGATAAATTGCAACCCAGTCTCTGCCATTTTAGAGGAATGCCTGTCTCACAAGGTTCCTGGAAATCCTTGTGGAGGTATTTTTGAAAAGGCAGAAAGCAAGGGGTGAGGTGGTGGTGGAGGTAAACAAGGAATGGGATGAAGCGTGCAGGTGAAATGTGGAAGACCAACATACCAAGACTTGGGAGTCTCATGGACCACCTGTAGAGACTTTGGGGGGGAAACCGCGTTCACTGGGCAGTCACTTCAACACCCAGAGTAGGATGCTGAAATTTTCAATCTTTGCAGTTAAGTTGCCATAGAGGAATATGGACTTCAAGTACTTTGAAAAATTAATTTCACTTGTTAGAATCAAACCTAAAAAGCACAATCAGAAGGAACACAAACAGAAAAGATGCTTTTCCAGTGTCCCCTGGAAAATGGCTCTTCCTTAAATCCTCAAAGATGAATAGTCATGGCTGTGTTTCATCTTTTCCATGTTGGCTTTGGCTGGAGCACGTCTTTAAACAAAGGCTGTGCTTGGTGCCCTGGAATTCTCCCCAAGATCTGTTACCGTTCACAATGAAAGACAATGCAGTCTAGCTTTGGTCGTGCCTCTGCCAGTACACGTGTGTGGGCCAAATCACAGGATCTAAAGATTCTTGGGTTAAAAGCTTTTGGGCAGAGCTGGGAAGCAGGGTCGAAAGCACACCAAGTAGGGCTCTGCTCCATTTGTGTTCCTCCTCTGAGGATTTCCTCACTGCTTTGAGTTCTTGACACACCTGAGAACTTGCTGGAACACATCTGTACGTTGCCTTTCTCAGAGAGCTTCCCTCTTTTTGGTCAACCAGTGATCTTATCTTTTACCAGTCCTTTCAGACTCTCGGCTCTCAGCCTCATTAAGAGGGCTGAGGAAATGTCTGGACAGGGAGAGAGTCAGGAAGCCTTGTGTGGAGTCTGGCTTAGCATCTCATTTTCTGTTGTAACCTGGACACATCTTTGAACTCTCCGCGCTTCATTTTCTTTTGTCATCAGCAGTCATAGTATCACACGTCTTGTGTTTTCACAGCATGCTGTAAAAATCAAAATGAAGTAATTTGTGGAGCAACATGTTTGAAAAATATATAAAACATGATCTAAACCCTCACATATAAATAGTGTGCTTAGTCATACTACTTCCTGGTGACATCCCATAATGCAGATGCACACAGGTTGCCACACCTACCTTTCTCTATGCATGATCGTAATAGGCATGAGAATACAAGAGTGTTTTAATAATGCAAAAAGGTGTTTTCTAAGTCATAGGTAGGAAACTGTGTTCTTGGTTTAGTGCACTATGGCCTCTTCAGGAAAGAAAAAGAGAGAAATTCTTGGTCTACTCTCCACTGTTATCCCGGTGGTTGGTCAGTTAACTCAGGACTTTCTGATCTAGCTTAGCCAAACAAGGCATGGAGATCAGAACAGAGGGAAGTCTTCCTTTATTTTGTGGGGCTCTCTTCACCCCCACTCTTAATTGACCCCCACCCTTGATGGACACAGGTCAACCTACTTTGAAAACCCAGGTCCAGTACACCCAAAGAGATGGCTGGTACTTCTCCTTTCTAGCCCATATGCTAGGCATGACTGCAAGAATGATTCTGCTCTGTGTCCCTTTGACTTAAATATTCTTTTGTGCTTCCATAGCAGTTAGACATAACTTTCATTTAATATTTATTGCTCTATACCCAAAGTTTTCAAAATCTGAGAAGCCTACTTGGCTATTCTTAAAGGTAAGGTCTGAGTTGTATTTGTATCCCCATACTTTAAATGGCACTCGGAAGCTTTCCAATTGTTGAATGAGTTGATGAATGAATGAATGAATGCAAACCATTGGAGTGGAGGGTTGATGTCTGATTTAGGGGTCTTTCTTTTTCCCAGTTTCCTTTCTTTGTCCCTTTATTATCGTTTGGATGTGCTTTGTCTCCAAAGGTTCTTGTGTCATCAGCTTGGTCCCCAGTTGTGTTGTGAGGAGGTTAAACATTTAAGAGATAAAACCTGGTACTTTAGTCATGGGGAGCACTGCCCTCAGGATGAATTGATGCTGGTCTTCTGGGGTGAGTTAGCTCTTGGGAGAGTGGGATTTTTATAAGGGAGTGGACCTGACTTCTGAATCTCTCTGTCTTCTTATTTCACCACTCAATCTTTCCAGCTCAAATGCACTCCCTGCATAACAAATGGGGTCATTCACCATGAGGCCCTCACAAGAGGCCTAATCAGTGGGGCTAGCCAGCCTTGGACTTCCAGCCTTCAAAACTGTGACCTACATTACTTCCTTTCTTTGTAAAATGTCCAGCCTTAGGTATCTATTATAGCAACAGGGAACTGCCTGCTATATCCTTCGAACAGAAAATATTCCTAGCAGGCCCTCAATAAACATTTGTGTTCTTAACACATGAAGAGTCTGTTTTGCTGCATTTGATAACACTGAGTAGCATTATTCATCCAGTCGACTTTCACATCTGCTAATGTTGGGAATTAGCTTTCTTCGCTGTTAGCTACCCTGGAGCGCTCCACTTATTCCTGCAGTAGCTGCCGGAGCCCTGATCTGAAGGTTTAGGGTATGTGACTGTTTTTAGCCACAGCATTGAATTATGTCCTAGTCTCCAGCAATTGCTATCCCATCCATTATGTGAATGTGGAGACCACTCCCTTACTCCCTAAGAGATATTATGAGGTTAGAGGGTAATGTCCACAAACAATCCTGGACGAAAGGTACCTAATATTGAGTGTTATGCTACTGATACTTTCATCTGTGTTCCTCTTCAGTCTGTGCATGAGCGAGTTGGAGAGTTGCAGGAGGGAGGTGTCTGAGACCTTGAGCAGGGCTCATCACTGATCCTGTGCTGTGAGTCTTCCCTTCTGTCTACAACGCGTTGCAATAACACAGCACTTACCCAGAATCAAAAGGGTGTGTAGAAAATTAATGAATTTGTTTTTGTAAAGTGGAAGGGTCCTTGGATAAAAAGCTTTGTTAAGCCACGAGATATTATTTCAATCCCAGGTTTCTGTTTCTCTTTCTTTCTTTCAAAAGGATATTCACTAAGCTTATCACTTTCTCAGGATTTTTTTAATTACTCTTAACACAGTCTTTTATGCACAGCTGTATGCTTCTGCTGAACTGCTTTGTTTCCCTCCAGAGAGGTTACTGTTTGAAATTTCTGTCACTTTTCTGTTTGTTTGCTTGTAAACCAATAATCCAACAAACAGTCTTTGGACAATAGTCGGGTTCTTTTTTTATAGCGAGGCATTATTTTTATAAGTCACAGTGCTTTTGAAACGTGTTTATTTATTAATTTATAAATGACTCCCATCACACATTGCACCTGTGTGACTTATATTAATTAGAATGATAATGCAATGAGAAGTGAATAGGCAGTTTGCAGCTTTGATGTAAGCAGTGCTCCAAGTAAACACAGTACGTGGCATTGGAGAATGGAATTGTCTACTATAAACTCAGAAGAATACACTGGAATGAGGACAGCATGTGTTGTCCTGTGCTTAGGAAGATTTGGAATTTTATTGGATAAATATCATTCAGAGTTCATATTATTAAAATTTTAAGCAAACATTAAGTCAATTGTAATAAAGAGTATATAAATAAAAGGGTATTTCAAAAGATTCATGGAAAATGAAATGAAATTAAAAGATAAGCTTATTTTAATGCAAAATTTTTTGAAATTCATGCATAAGAGGAATCTTCAAAAAGTTGATGGAAAATGCATATTATAAAAAACGACATATAGATTTCAAATTTCTTTTTGTATCAAAGTAAACATGTTTTTAAAAAAGTTATTTGAGAGGCAAAGAGAGACACACACATACAGAGAAAGACAGACAGAGGAAGGCAGAGAGAGCACTCCTGTCTGCTGGCTCACTCCCCAGATGCCCCAAATGCTCAGGGGCAGGGCCTAGGCTGAAGCTGGGAGCCAGGAGCATGATCCAGGTTTTCACCTGGGTGGCAGGAATCCAATTACATGAGCCATCACTGCTAACTTCCAGGATTGCATTAGCAGGAAAAAACTGGAATCAAGACCTGGACCCGGAACTGAACCCAGGTACTTTAATGTGGGATGCAAGTGTAAAGGCTTGCTCCCAAATTTATCTTTCAGTTCCATTTTGCATGAACTTTTTCTAGTACGCTTGTAGCATACATTGTTTAGTATCATCTTTTTCCTCACTGTAAGCCAAGTGTTGGAAAGGCAAGATCCTTCTGTGCAACAGTAAAGCTAACTAATGACTTGGAATTTTGAAGACTGTAAAACAATCTGAAATTTTTAAGTTCTCAGTTTTGTGCCTGGCACTGTAGTGTGGCCTATATCCTGTAAATCCACTAGATAATTGCTGCACCCAGACGCCTGTGTTTCAGTGGGAAGATGAAGACAATGGGGCAGTTGTCTGGATCATGCTGACAATAGGTCTTATCTACCAACTTGTAAGATAAGGAAAAGATTAGTTTGTCTGAAATTGCCATATGAAAGGTCTTCACTGATAAAAGATAAATTCTATTTCATCCATGTAGACAGGCTGGATCTGAACTCACAAAGAAGATTGCTATATGAAAAGAAGAACTTATATCTCTAACTCTAAGGCTCTATGACTATACTATCTAAACCAAACCCATCATCTTCTAGAAGAGAAAACTGACATACTGAAATGTCATGATGTTAAATGATCGCTAACGGCTCTTTCTTGGTGCTACCTATGGAGGTGGCTGCCTTTTACTTGGTATCGTGGTCACCCTCAGATCCCTGGTGAAGCTCAAGAGCATCAAAAAGAGGACCAAGAAGTTCATCCAGCACCAGTCCAACTGAAATGTCAGGATTAGGCGTAACTGGCAGAAATCCACAGGTATTTGCAACAGGGTGCGGAGAAGATCCAAGGGCCAGAGCTTGATGCCCAACATTGGTAATGCGGGCAGCAGGAAAACAAAGCACTTGCTGCCCAGTGGCTTCCAGAAGTTCCCAGTTCACAATATCAAGGAGCTGGAGGTGCTGCTGATGTGCAACAAATCTTCCTGCATGGAGGTTGTGCACAACATTTCCTCCCCGAACCGGGAAGCCATCACGGAGGGAGCAGCCCAGCTGCCCAGCAGAGTTACCAACCCCAATGCCAGGCTGCACACTGAAGAAAGTAATAGACAGCTCAGGTCCACATTTTATTTGTGTTTAAATAAAACCTTGAAAACTGAAAAAAAAATTATTTCCAGTGACATGTGACTGTTACTGAAATAATTAGGACCTACATACCCTGGTTTCTGGCTATGAGTGATACCAATAGTATTAAATTCAGGATAGAAATAATCCAGCCAATATTTTCTGCTCCTGGGATGGTTGTATAGTGCAATAGGGAGACAGAGACCTGGCACTTGAGTATGAGTAGGTACCCTGATTCCATCATGGCATAATTATTTGTATTTAGGAATATTAACTGCCTCTTCAGTTTTCTTATTTTAATATTTGGGCATTTCCCTGGTTAATCTCTAACTTGCATCTTAATTGTGGCATTCTGATTGTATGAGTGAAATTGAAATCACAGACATCTTTGCAGAAAGTTTCATTCATTTCCTGTCTATGAATAAATTTTTTAAAAAACACAATCCTTGTGAAACCTGATATAAGTCCGAGTGCCTCTTGAGAGCTGAATTCTTTGCAAAATCACACAGCATTTTGTCATGGAATATGGTTGTAAGGAGTCCATTTGAGAAACATTTACCACTTGCAGGATTTTTGTCAGCACTAACCAATATCAAATAACTGTTATGTTCAAGATGTTCTTCCAGGTGCTGATTGGCAGCCAATGGTAAAACTACTGCATCTACTGAATTTGAGCATGTGCAATAACATAGACAGCATTTTTATGATCAGTCCACTTTTAATCTGCCCTCACTCTCAAGCCACAGCGTTCGGAGGTAGAAGGGACCTCTGTGGTTTTCCATTGCACATCATTCGTTTTACATTTGAAGAGGCCAAAGTCTTTCATCTGACAGCTTAGCTTTATTCCTGGCAGAATGTATAGGATATTTATAATATATACAGATAGATACACTTCACAGTAACTGTGCTAGAAGGGGAGATAATCTTTTCTCTTCATGGTCCACACAACTGTATTTCATCCTTGATATGAGGCTTTGTGTTTGGTGTCTTCTTTTGGAACACTTATCTCTTGAAGCTGCCATTTTGATGCAAATCTTGGCTGACAGGAAAATACGTAGAGGTCACTAATCTGTTTTGTTAGAAGAAATCAAAGAAAATTGCTATCTGGAGTTTTCATCAAATATCTTCCATAAAAGCAATAATATTAAAACATGCTGGTGGTCTAAGATGCATTTTGATAGGAAAGGGTACTCTAGACGAGTTAATTAGACATGAATTACGTGGGGGGTTCTTGTCTCATGTATTGAAGCCAATGATGTTCTCACGCTACACTTGCAGATAGAGCTTCCGTGTTTCTGGATTTTCTTTAAAGTTAGACGCTTTCTTCCCCCCTTAAGAATGCACACCTGATGGATCTCAGGAAACTTGTCAATTAAAAACAGCACAATGTGTTCTGCTTTCAACAGAACCCTTTCAATCCAATCAAAGCTCACCCCCTTTGTTTAAACCATCTAGATAGCTTATACTTGATTGCTTTAGGAAAATGTCCAGACCTTGTGAGAGCTGGCCCCTTCATCATCTTTTCTGCAAGATGGTGCCAGTATGGAGGTCTAATTATTTACTATATGCTTGGGGGATAATGGCAGGGTGGGCTCTTGTATTTCCTTGTTTTAGAATGGCTGGGCTATTGGCCACTGAGTTGTTTGGAACAAGTTCCTTGGCCGCTGAGTGGGCCCAGCCGCTGGGAATGGTGGCTTCAGTCCTTTGCAACTGATGTGTGAGCATTCATTCCCAGCATCTCCAGGTCTTCTAGCATTTTCCATATTTCTATGACTGTAGGAGTAGCCAGGAGAACTTCTGCTTTTCTCTGTGGTCTACTTCAGGGACCTTTATCCAAGCTTCCACTCACCATCACCTTCATGTTGGACAAAGTAAGCACTCAGATGCTGCCATCCATCCTTCCTGGAGCCCTGAGCATCCATCAACTCCAACGCACTCTGGCTGTTTCTTACCTATCTTCACATTTCCAAGGCCGTCTTCACAGCCCAAGGCTTGACGATGAATCTTGTGGGACTCATTTTTTTTTTTTTTTTTTTTGGTGCTTCTTAGTCCAGGCGTTTGGTTTTTATTTGATTTCCCCTAAGCTGCAGTCCTCTCCTACTGATTTTAGTTTTATGGCTCAATTCTAAAAGCCAGCAAATAATGTGCAGAGTGAAACCAGTACTCTAAGTAACCCAACAACAGGGCATTTCCAAACCAAAATATCTGTTGTTTACAGACCTCTACAGAGCATCCTCTTCCTAGTCCTGCCTGTCCCCTCCATTCTTTTCTTCTGCCCCCTTCATTTCCAGTTCCACTTCCCTCCCCATTTCTCTTCCTTCTTCTTTCTCCTCATTCCGCTTTCTTCCTCCTCTCATTCTCTCACCCTCCACTTCTCTCTTTTCTTCCTCTTCCTCCTCTTCTTTCCTTCTCCTCCTCTCTTCCCTCCTCTTCTTCCTTCTCTCGCCTCCTGATCTGTATCTATTATCTATCTATACATCATCTATCTATGTATCTATCTTCCATCATCCATCATCTATCTATCTATCTATCTAATCTGTCTATCCATCATCTATCTATCTGTCTTTATCTTCATCATCTTCTCCCTTTTCTCTCTTCTTGGGAGCACTTGTGAAAATCAATCCAATTTTTATTTCTCTGGAATCATAAAGGAAAATTGACAGCGTGAATGTTGTGAATATTTCTCAAAGGATCACACCTTGAAGCAGTCCATGAGGCAATGAATGACTTCCAGGTGAATGTACTTGGAAGATGGATAAAGTGTCTTCTGATCTGGATTTCCAAGACCAAAGAAGGCACAGAAGAACTCAGCAAGCATGCAAAATCATTCTTATTTAAGGAATATTTTGAAATTTATGTTCTTTATCAGGGAATAAATTTATTGTTCAACTTGTGAGATTTTTTCCTTAAAACATTTTAAAACTTTTTATAAATAGATATATTTTTTATTTTGAAAGAATAACACAGAGACAAAGAGAGGCAGAGAGAGAAATCTTTGATCTGCTGATTCACTCCCCAGGTGACTGCAATGGCCAGTGCAATGGCCAGGTTAAGATGAAGCCAGAGCCAGGGGCTTCCTCCAGGCCTCCCAAATAGGTTGCAGGGGCCCAAACACTTGGGCCATCTTTTGCTGCTTTTCCTAGGGCATTAGCAGGGAGCTGGATTGGGAGCAGAGCAGCTGGGAAATGAACTGGTGCCCCTAAAAGATGCCAGCATCACAGGTCACAGCACCCGCCCCTATTTAAAAATTCTGAATCTCTAAAACACATTTACAGAAATTTACATAAAAATGTATAACATGATGAACACATGTAACCAGCTCCCATATCAAGAAATAAAACACTGCCTGTACCATGGAAGTCCATTTTCTGTTTCTTCTAAGTGCTACTATTTGAATGCGACTGTACTTTGGTTTCTAATACTGAATATTAATTTTGCCTGCTTTTCAGCTTGATTTGGGTAGGATCATGCACCATGTCTTACTCTTGTGTCTGTCTTCTTTTGCTCAAGATCTTGTTTAAGAGCTTCCTTCATGAGTAGCTGCGGCTCATCCATTCCCATTCCTGTATGAAGTTGTTCCAGATTTTGGCTCTTATGCAGATTCTGCTATGTACATTTGTGTACGTGGCTTTTGGTGAACACATTTGGTCTCATTCCCCAGTTTGTATATGTAGATTTAGAAGACAAAGGAGAGGCCTGTTCTGGGAATATAACAGATTTGTCCTTGGAACGGAGCAGATTAAGCAGGGAGATAGCATAAAGGGTTTAGGTCAAAGCTGTGGCAAAATTTGAAAGCTAAATCTCTAAGGAAACAGTTAATAGTGGATACAATTCCTTCTTGCATTTATATAACAGAAGTACAAGGACTTTGAATGACCTTCTGAGTTCTCTTCCTTTCTGTTTTCCCCAGTGACTCAACTTTGATTTCTCCTCTGAGGGATGCCCAGTGCCAGACTTTTTCCAGCTCTGTTGCTTGCCCACATAGAACTACATCTTTTTCCAGGCAGATCTCAGGCTGTGTAATGCAGTGTTTGCCAAAGAGGCAAGAACACATCTGAAACTAATCTTTCCTAATGAGAAATGGAATGAAACCAACACCATGGAGGAGTATTAAAATGCAACTATCTATTCTTTAATCTTTCTATCTTTCTATTTATCTATCACCATCCTCTACCACCTACCTTTTATCTACTATCAATCACATATCTATCTCTTCTATCATTTTTCAACCAATGTAATCTAGGCTGGTTGTGAAAATTCAAGCATTAGAGAGATTGTCATTGCAGAAATTAAGATTCCTGTTTTTTTCTCTACACTTCCATAACCACTGAAAGGCATTATTTCCAGATTGTTTTCTGTATTGTTGATACTTCAGCAAAAATAGTTATCACACTACATTTATATAAACTTTTGTATTTGCATAGAGTAGCTGGAATATATGACTACTTAAGGATCTGGCTTCGGCTCTGGCATTGTGGCATAGCAGGTAAAGCTGCCTCTTGTGGTGCTGGCACCCTATATCGGCACCAGATCGTGTCCTAGCCACTCCATTTCTGATCCAGCTCCCTGATAATGGTCCGGGAAAAGCAATGGAATATAGTTCAAATACTTGGGCCCCTGCTACCTCATGGGAGACCTGGAGGAAGCTCCTGGCTCCTGGCTTCAGCATGGTCTAGCCCTGGTTGTTTCAGCCATCTGGGGAACGAACCAGCAAATGGAAGATTGTCTCTCTCTTTCTCTGTAACTCTTTCAAATAAATAAATACACCTTTTTATAAAGGGATCTTCCTTTCATATGCTGATCTTTATTATCCTAAACAGTTATTCTTATGGGAGATACCTTGGAACAAATAGCATGAGAAAATAACACTGTTGTGGACCATGAAATGGGAATTTAGAGTGTTTGCAGGATTTCTATCCATTTCTCATGCCTTGCTGGATACATCATAGTAAACTCCATAATTTTTTTTTCATCATCAAGCAAATTCACAAATTTTAATCTACACTCACTGTACTCTTTTCTACTTTACTTCTTGAATTAAGTTAGTTGGCTCACTTTCCATGTTTCAACTCTGTGGTCTTCAGAAGTTATTATTATTCATACTTGCTGTGGAGTGGTTCTTTGTCCATGAGTATTTTATTAGTCAGATCTGTTAATAGAACCAAACCAGTGTTTAATGCTTAGGTTCTGGAGCCAGGAATCTGGGTGTCAAATCACAGCTGCAATATATCCTAGCTTTGTGACCTTGAGAAAATAATAGCCCCTTTGCCTCAGTTTTGAGAGAGGTGGAACTCATAACAGTATTTACCCCATAAGGTGGTTGCCTGGCAGAGGACTCAATAGTGAAGTCTATATTTTGTCTTGGTAACTTCTCATGATGATCTTTAATATTTTCAAACTCTCTCACTGGCCTGGTAGTATGGTCTGTGAGCCACAAAAACAAGCACATGAGGCAACATAGCACAACACTGAGGGTCAGGCTCTGAAATCAGGTCACCTGGATTCTCCCTGAGTCTTCCACCTCCTAGCTTGATGACCTTGATGAGCTTCTTGTTCTTGTGCCCCCTTTTTCTAGTGGAGTGCTGTCTTTCAGATGTGGCTCGTGTGTTGAGAGCCTGGTCCTCCCGGTGGTGGTGTTGGGAGGTGATGTGGAACTTTTAAGAGGTGGGCCCCTCTAGGAAGAGAGGTCTTGAGTCAATTGGGGACATGCCTTCAGAAGGGATTAAACTATTTCTCATGGGACCCTGGTTAGTTTTCATGAGTGGGGTTGTTATAAGTCTGAGCCTGGCTTCACCAGTCTCTCTCTTGCACACCATTGAATCAAATGATCTTTTCTTTACACTTGTGCTACCGCCAAGATGGGATATGCTATGAGGTAGTACAGCCATAAGGTCCTCACCACAGCCAGGCTGATGGCGGCAACAGGCCCTTGTTTCTCCAGAAGTCTGAGCTAAATAAAACTCTTTTATTTAGAAAGTTAGTCTGCCTCAGGCATTTCATTATAGTGACAAAGATTTATATCTATTACCCCATCTGACATCCCTAATCCACAGAGTAGTAATTATTATATCACATGATCATTAGGACAATTAAATTCTATAATCCATGTAAATAATTTGGAACCACAGTGTTGGATGTGGAACACACTTGCTACATGTGGCTGTTCTGCACTTGAAATGTGGCTAGTTCAAACGAAAATGTGCTGTACCAGATTTAGATTTACCAGATTTAGATTTACCAGATTTAGAAGACATTGTAGGAAAAAGCATTGAACATATCTCATTAATGAGTTTTTATTGATTACATATCAAAAAGATATTTTGGATAGACTATGTTAAATAAAATATGCCATTAAAACTGACTTCCTTTCTAAAAAGAAAAAAAGAATGTGGTTACCAGTATATTTCATTCTTTATGTGGTTCACATTTGATACTTGAGTTATATTTCATTTGGACAATGCCAATCTAGCATACAGAAAACACTAAAAGAATTTGGCTATTATTTTTGAGTATGTCTTACTTTCAGGGAAACCAGAAAACCTTTGTTTTACATAACACTCTAGGGCCCATTGTCATTGTGACTGTATTTAAAAACTCATCAGATCAGCAGGTGTAGTGGAGGTGAGAGTTCTATTTGGATTTGGGGAGAGAATTGTCTTGAATTTTGCTCACTCACCGGAATGCTTCTGGTGTGATCAAATCCAGGTTTTGCTCCAACAGTGGACTGAGTAATGATTGCAAACTAATTACAGCATGCATATTGCACTTTGCTTTGCAGTAACAGCTTTCAACCAGCTGTTTCCTTTAGCAGTTGTTCATTTCAAGTAGGTACCAATGCTGCTGAAAGTGTGGGATGCCAGAAAGCAATTTCAATTTCTTGCTTCAAATTGAAATCTGTATTTTTTTTTACATTTTTTTTTCTTAAGGGCCCTTCAAAATCTACATAGCTCTAAGGCTAATTTCATAGCACCCTTTCTGGTCTATCTTTCCTGAAAAAAAAATCTTTTGAAGATTATATACAGAATGTTACAAAATCTGAAGTTTAATTAAGCCTCAGCAAAAATATCCTTTAACCATTACATTTGTTTCTTGCTTTATTCCCTCATAGCCTGCAACTCTTCTGAAGTACACTTTTAAGTAGAGATTCAATAGAGCCATTTAGAGTAGTCGTTACTGTAGTTAAATAACTATTCCCATCTGGCTCATGAAATATATAATCTGTATTCCTCTCTGGATAATAAATACAGTAAGTAACAACTCATCATCCCTTAGACCATCACTAGTCTGTTGTGGTGGGATTTTCTTTATTATCTATCACTGCAATCTTTTCATTAACTCTTTCCTTGCAAAGGAACATTCCCTATGGGCTTATTTCTACAGAGAATGGTATTATTCTGTTTTTTCTGACCTCAGCGAGCTTCAGACCAACAATAGCAACTGTTAACAGTGGTTGGCATTTATTGAGCATTTACTATGTGGTAGGCACAAAAACATAAGGGCAAAGCCAGATGATTTATAAGCATCATCTCATGTAAATTTTTTCAAAGATCATTTAAGGGGCATTGTCTGGAAAACTGAGATTTAGAGTCTCACAGCCTGTAAATGGCTACATTGAGATTCTAATCCAGATTTATTTGATTCCAAGTCCTGTGATCTTCTAAGTCAGGGGCTTCAGATGGGTGTGAGTAGCTCGGGGCTGCTGGATGATACAATGGGGTGTATGTAGATAGTGTGTTAGAAATTTTATTTAGATATGTGTTTTCTGGTATTTTTGAGATGCCTGTGTTTGTGCTTGTTTTGTGGTATTTTAGACCAATATAACAGATTCAGTATTAACTATATGTAGAAGTTTGTAGGTGTTTGGAATACATGTGTGACTTTTTTTGTGATAATTTTCATCACCAAATAAGAGTCTCATATTTTATCAAAGCATTGGAAGATCTAATGCATTCTGCACCATCCATGCCAAATCTGTAACATATGAAATGTATGATGGCAAGGAAAATTATCTAACAATTGTAAGTTTTTTGAATCACAGTCTCCTGTTAAAACCTTCTTTGTTCTTAATTTTATTATAACTTGAGTGAAGCTCTGCACTCAGGAGGTCAATAGAATTTTTATCGCCTTCATTCCTAAGTGAATGGATGCTGTAGCCAATCTCAGCCCACTCTAGACCTCTGCTTGCTTGACTGCTGGCATCTACTTCCTGCAACTCTGAGATGAATAAATGCCCATGATATGGTGTTGCCACAGTAGTGCTGGCCCCAGCTAGGCAGAGAAGCTGAGGTGCCTTAAATTCTGAGTCACCATTCCCAGAAACCAAGGCAAAAGGAGAAACTTCACCTCTTTGTCTTAGGAACGTCAACCTTTTCTTCCTCTTCCACCTCCTCCTTCTCCTCCTCTTCTTCTTCATCCTTATTTCCCTCCATTCCTGCCCTCTCCTTCTTCTCCTTCTCCGAGAGAGAGAGAGAGAGAGAGAGAGAGAGAGAGAGAGAGATTTTTTTTCAATCCCTCACAAGGAAAACTTCCCCTTTAGGAAAACCTTATCTCTAGCCCATGGCATTGTCTCACATCTCCCTTTGTCACAATAACCTAAGTATACAATAATTCACACTAGTAGAATCCAGAAATAGGAGTTGGGCTAGAATAGAACTTGAACCAAACAGCTCAAGATGGGATTTACATTCTAATTGCTGTTCTTGGACCATTCTTTCATGAGCAGGAGGCACAGATCTGCACTGCCCTTCTTCCCATGTCATTTTGGTCTCCTGTGGGGAACCCTTGCATGTAATACACATACACACACACACACACACACACTCCTCTAAAGGGTGAACAATAGCTCTCCAAGATGGTAGAACTTATTTTGATACTAAGCAAGGGAAGCATCATTCAAAATTCATATTGTTAGCAAAAACTGTCCTTGTCACGAGATAGCTATTGTTTTGAAAAACCATTGCAGTCATTGTTTTCTCTCATACCATTCCCATCGTAGCAATTTAAATCTGATTAAGTTTAAGTATCTAATCAATTTAAAAAAATTAAAAAAGGAGTTTGATGCAGCATTTGAGTTGCCGCTTAGGACACCTGCATCTCTTATCATAGTGCCTGGTTTGAGTTGCAGCTGCTCTTCTGGTCCAGCTTGCTGATAATGTGCATCCTGGGAGGCAGTAGGAGATGGTTCAAGTACTTGGGTCCTGCCACCCACGTGGGAGACCTGGGTGCAGCATGGAAAGGAGAGAACTTTCATAGGCCCTATGTAACCAGTCCTGGGGGCACTCAGTGAGTTATGAACGTGGCTGAGCTGGCTCAAGGAAGGTAGCAAGACTCAGGCAATCATACCATGGAGTTGTGTGATTATGTCACAAATTGCTTTCAAGAACATATATGTCCTTTTTAAGGCCATAAGATCTGTTTAATAGGAAGCAGGGTAGACTCACAGAATGTTATATCTGGAAAGAGTTGCCTCTAGTTGTCCTCCAGCTTAGCATATATCAGAATCTCCTGGAGTAAGGATAGGATAAAAGTTACTGGGCTCCATCCCCAGAATTCCTCATTTAATTGATCTGGAGCCAAGTATGAATTGAATGTGCATTTCTAACAGGTTCTTAGATGATGCCAATGCAACTTGCTGAGGGAACACACTTTGAGAACCACTGCTTTCTATAAATGGTGTTCAACCCTGGCTGCACATTAGAATCATCTAGGAAGCTTTACAAGACAGCCCCAAGCCCAGGCTGCAGCCCAGACCAATTAAATATAAATTAGAAGGAGGGGAGACCTAGTGTCAGAACTTTCTAAAGCTCCCCAGGTGATTCCAAGAGAGCCAGAATTGAGAACACGTTGATTACAAGATCAGGCTGTCTTGATCCCGTGGGAAACTATTGCTCTGAGAATGGGGAACGTTGGGCTATTTATTGCCATTGTTAAGATACATTCTCCGCTTACAGTTGACGAAACTGAGGCGTGATTTTTTACAATCATTTCTATACTGCAACAGTAGGCTTAAGGACACTTCGATGCTCTGGAGGTGGCTGAACACGTTGAAGGTAAGAGTTGTCCTAAGATTGGCCAAGAAATGTTTGGGATAGCATATCGACAATAATAGAATGGCCAATCCTGCTTCTTTCAAGGGTAAAAGTTGAGAAGAAGAGAACAGATTCAGATCTCCATTCATATCAAAATGAGATTCCAACATTCACTAAACTGTAACTTGTAACTTCATCTGAATGTAGGAGTTCTACGAATGTTTAATTACTGTGTGCACATTGAACTGGCTCTACAGTAGGAGAAGGGCTACTGCCTCAAGGAAAGGTGGTCAGCTAAAGGGTACCACAGACATTCTACTAGATAAAGATTCTGCAGACAATGGATAACAGTATGCCTTATGTGAGAATACTAGAGTTTAGGATCTTACGCCACTATGTAAAAAGTTGTCTGTGAGACACAAGCAGCAACCACTCACCAGTCCTACACATCATGACAATTAGAGGTGGGAAAAAAGCCCACAGCCATTTACCATCATTGAGGGGTCATGTAATGCGCTCCACTGAGAGCAAAATCACCACCAATTTCGGCAGCAGGGAAGTCATTTGCTGCTTAGCACTTATTCTACAATCACTGTGCTGCAAACCAAGAAATAAATACAGTTTAGTGATGTAGAGAGCAGTAAATAGCACGTAAAGAGTGAGAATTGCTTTAATTTCCTCTGTGCTGGTCCAAAAGTCAGCAAATGTTCTTGAGCCTCTTAAAGGGGGCCAAGGATTTGGGAAGCTGGCTTTGACTTGTGGTGGTTTTCAATTTGATTTTCCTTTACAGGTTGAAAAAAATAACCCAGAGTGAGATATTCATGCAAGAGTAAAATGAAAAATTAATAGATCTTTAAGGATCAAATTTATTTTCTTGATGACTCAGTGTTGCATTCAATTTTTTCTTGTATTTTACTTTATTGTATTTTATTTGACAGGAAGAGAGAGCAAGAGTGAGGGCAAGAGTGAGAGAGACAGAGAGCGAGCACTCCCATTCATTCGTTCACTCCCCAAATGTTTGCATCAGCAGGAGCTGGTCCTGGCCACATCTGGGAGCATGAAACTTAATTTAAGTCTCCCATGTGGGTTGTGGCAACTCAATTACTTGAGTCATTGCTGCTGCCTCCCAGGGTCCACTTTAGTAGGAAAGTGAAGTCAGAGGCCAAAGTAGAGAATCTAACCCAAGTACTTCAAAGTGGAAGATGGGCTGCCAACAGGTGCTGGTTTAGGTTGTGTGTTGGTCTCATTTCTCTTGTTAATGAATTATGGGCATGCGATGAAATTCTGGAGGAGTGTGCTAGAAGGCATTAGTTGACTATTTAACAGAGGCAAGCAGAAAGATATGATGGCTTTTCCTGGATGTGATCATAGCTACCGTCACTATCTTGGAGCTTTGAGAAGTGCTGCTCGGAGGAGAAATTCAGAATAGAAAGATGATACCAATGAGCCAGCAAATGAACTGTGCCTGGAGATCATCTAGTTATAGGAGATAAGAAATGCCTGATTGTTTAAGGCAGTCAAATCAGGGTTTCTAACTCTGTGCAGCTGAAGGCAGAGCGGTTCCATTCGGTTTCCTTAGTATGTTTTGGAGAGTTAAGCCCTACACACATTTGCCAAGATGGAAAGATATTATAGGAAAGTGAATATATCATAGTGCCACAGTGCTTTACAATTCCTTATAGAAACTTCTTTAATTTAAAAATAACTTCCTGTCCTACGTGTTACTTTTATTTTTCTTTCCATTTAACTTAATCTCAGCAATTATCTTGACAGATTTAAGGTAAAGTACTTCATTCACATAATAAAATTTGATTGACAGTTTTAATGTGTGGAAGAGGTTAAGATGTGACTTTAGCATTAATAAGCTTTTAAGCTTCACATAATACAAGCCAAACACACATTAGAAAAATGAATCCAAAACCATGAAAAGTTACCTAAGTATTACAAAGAGAAATTGTCTCCCAAACAAGTCTTCATTGCTTTTAATGTTTATTTTAATTTTTTGTTTCTTTTCTATTTTTTTAAATTATTATTTTATTGGAAAGGTAGTGTTACAGTGAGCGGAAAAGACAGAGAGAGAGGGAGAGGGAGAAAGAGAGGGAGAGGGAGAAAGAGAGGGAGAGGGAGAAAGAGAGGGAGAAAGTATTTTATCTGATGATTTGATAAATGTATACATTTAAGTATCTATCAACCCAATGAATCACCCCAGAAAATTCTTTGGTTCTTTTGGGGTCAATTTCTCCTCTCCACACCACAACTATCTTCATTGCAAATCAAGCAGTATAACCCACCACTGTGAGTTTCTTAGGCTGGTTGATAAATTCATACACTCAAACAAGTAGTACTCTTTTGTATCTACCTCGTTCTCCCAGCACAGAGTGGAGAGTTCTCTATGGTATTGGGTGTATCATGCATTGACTCCTTTTGGTGATTAATATTCTATTGTATGAACAAAGCAATTCACTTATACGCCCTTCAAAAGGTGAATGGATGACTTGTTTCTGGTTTGGTACTATTATGGGCTGAACTGCTATGCAACCATGTACAAATTTTTGTGGGCATTTTTTTTTTCTGGGTTACATACTATGTCTACGTTTAACGTAGTAAGAAACTGATGATCTGTTTTCCAACACAGTCCTACCATTTTCTATTCCATGAACTGTGTCTTGGAGCTCTGACCTACAACCAGTATTGTGAGACTTTTTACTTTTTTTCCATTCTATTGCGTGTGATGTGATATCTCATTGTGGTTTTGTTTTTCATTTCCCTGATGACCAGTGACATGTATTTTTTCTTAATTTTTCCTTGATCATTTATATATTCTCTTACTGAAGCCTTTGTCTACCCTTTTGGCTTTTTAAATTAGATTGTCTATCTTATTAATAGTGCATTATAACAAAAGGAGTACAATTCCTTTTCCAAATGGTGTTTAGAAAGTATTTTCTCCTAATGTGTGGCTCTCAGTTTTTCTTTTTAAAAACAGTTCTAAGAAGATAACCATAATTCCCTCCTTCTCCCATCCCTCCCTCAAACCCCCTCCTTCCTCTTTTCTTTAATGTTTGCAAAAACATAATTTCTATCTATTCTACAATCACAGGTTTAATGCATCACTAACCATAATATTCAACAAGTAAGAAGTAGAAAGACCACAGTTCTACAGGAGTATAAACAAGGGCTAAAAACACCACTCAAAGTCATAAGATGTCTGCAATATCTTTTGAAGAACAGAGGTTTAAATTTTAATGAAGTCTAGCTTACCAGTTTTAAAAAAATGCAATCTGACTTTTTGAGTGCAAAGAAATTTTTGCGTACTACAAGGTAGTAAATATTTGTGTTTTTTTCCTCTGGAAGTTTTACTCTAAGGGATAATATCCAAAACTCAAATAATGTTTACAACTCAGTGGCAGAAAAACAAATAACCCAATTAAAAATGAGCAAAGGTGGTAAATGTTTGGTGTAGTGGTTAAGACACCCATATCCCATATCTGAGTATTTGGTGTTAGTCTGAGTTGTGCTTCCAATCCCAGATTCTTGCTAATGTGCACTGATGAGGCAGCAGATGATGGCTCATTGAGCGCTTGCCACCTACTTACATGAGATACACAGATTGTGTTCTAGGCTCCTGGCTTTGGCCTGGCCCGGCTCCTGCTGTTGCTGGCATCTGGGGAGAGAGTCAGTGGGTGAATGGTCTCTCTCTCTCTCTTTCAAATAAAATGAAAATAAATAAAAATATTAAATAAAAATTGAGCAAAGGACCTGAACTGCTTTTCTGTTTAGACTTATTGTCCACTTTTAATGAAATTTTTGTATCTGTGATTAAGTGAGGGTCAGAATTGAACTTAAAAAATATGGATGCCCAATTGTTTCATCACCATTTGTTAAGAGATATCCTTTACTTACTGAACTATGTTAGCACCTTTGGGAAAATCAGCTGAATAGGGGTAGGCATTCGATGTGTTTGTTAAGATGCTGTTTTGGATTCCGTCCGAGAACCTGTGTCAGTCACAGGTCCACTGTCAATTCCAGCTGCCTGCCAATGCACATTCTGGGAGAGACCAGGTGATCCAGAAATACCTGGGTTCCTTGACCCCCACATGGGAGTTCTCACTGCAGCTCCTGGCTCCTGGCTTTGGCTTGGGTAAGCCTTGGTTGTTGTGGCCACTTGGTGAATGAACCAGCACATGGAAGATCTCTTTGTTTCTGTCTCTATCTTTCAAAAAATTATAACAGAGGTGGAACATTTCTATTAAAAAGTCAACTGAACATACATGTATGAAACTATTTCTGGACTTTGGTCTTCTATTGGTTTGTTAGTCTCTTCTTATGCTAGTGCCATTCTTCCTTTGTGAAACTAAATATAACAAATTCTGAAATCAGGTAGTTCAGTTCTTCCAGTTTTGTTTTTCTTTTTCAAAATTGCTTTGGCTAACTTAGGTTCCTTGCATTTCCTTTTAGGTCATAGAAACATCTTGTCAATTTTTGAAAGGATGTAAGCTTATAATTAAAAAGAATTATCTATTTGAGGGGGTTGAAGAGAGAGAGAAGGAGGGAGGGAGAGAGAGATCACTCCCTAGATGGCCACAGCTGCTGAACCTGGACCAATTGAAGGGCACCAGGAACTGGACCAAGGTCTTCCAAATGAGTGGCAGGAACCCAATTACTTGAGCCATTACTGCTGCCTCCCAGGGTCTGCATTAGTGGGCAAGTGGAGCCAGGAATCAATCACAGGCATTCCATTATGGGATGTAGGCATCTTAACTACCTTTTCAACTGCCAGACTGCTGAAAATTTAGTTGCCATTCAATACATTTATCAGTTAATATGGAGAGAACTGAAGTCTTAACACTATTAATTCTAACTTGTGAACGTGATATCTATATCTTCATTTATTTAAAAACTTCATTTAATTTGTCATACAAGTATTTTTATGCTTTTCAGTCTGTGTACTTTTTATATCTTTTTTAAATATATTCCTAAATATTTGATGCTATTGTAAAAGCATTTCCTAATTGTTTTCTACTTATATACAGATGCAATTGATTTTATATCTTGACGGTGTGTCACAGAACTTTGCCAAATTCACATATCAATGTGAGAATTGTAAACAAAAAATATAAAAGTACATTAAACATCCATGTGCCCAACCCCACCCAGATGCTATCATTACCATTTAGATATATTTTCTTTAGCATAGATACATCATCTAATCTGTATTATTTGTCTTATTTTTTATATATTTTAAGTTGCAAACATCAGTACACTTCTTCATTCCAAACATGCCAGCATGTGTGTCATTAAGTGTAATTGAATTACTCCGTATAGTTTTAAAATTTTAAGTATAGTTTACATACCATGAGATGTATAAATCTTAAGTGTACCAGCTGATATCTTTTGAAAAATGTGTAATTCCTATGTCCTTTTATGTCCCTTCTAAATTAATCCCTGTCCCCACATCTCCAAAGCAATTGCTGTTCTGACTTTTAACAAATGAGACTCTACATTACTTTTGCCTATTCTAGCTCTTTATTCAAGACAATCATGTAGTGTACATTTTCTTGGGAAATGTTTCTTTCAATCAGCATGATATTTTTTAAATTTCATTAATGTAGATGCATGGATCTTTTTAAAAATTTGCTTAAAGTATTTTACTCTATGAATACACCCCAATTTGCTTACATACTCCTATTAGTGGACACTTAAGTTTTAATCATGGCACAAAAAATTAGAAACACATGAGCATTTTGTACAAATCTGTGGTATATGCTTTCATTTCTCTTGGGTAAATACCTGAGAGTAGAATTGCTGGGATCCAGCTATGCTTGGTTATATGAGAAACAGGCCCATTTTCTAAAGCAGTTTAACATTCTGTACTCCTACCAGCAATGTATGGAATTTGAGGTTGCATTACATCGTTGCCAACATTTGGTGTTGTCAGTCTCTAATTTTATCCATTTCAGTGGGTGTACAATGGTAACTCATTGTGGTTTTAATTTACATTTCCACAATGACTAATTATGTTGTGTTCTTTTTCATGTACTTCTGTATGAAATGTCTATTCAAGTTGTTTATTTTTAAAAATATAGTTGTTCCTTTTTTTGTCATTGACTTGTATACATTCTTTATATAGCTTGGATACCAATACTTTACTAGAGATATGTTTTATAACTGAGACTCCAAGATTTTGACTTGTCTATTTTCTTAATCTTACCTTCCAATAAGCAGGATTTAAAACTTTTTTATGAGTTCGCATTTATTTTCTTTTGTTATTTGTTATTTGCTAGACCCCAAGTAAGAAAAGTATTCTCCTATGTTTCTTCCTATAATCTTATAACTTCATATTTTATGTTGAGGTCAATGATTTACCTCTAATTTTTGTATACAATATGAGATAAGGGTTGAGTTTCTTTCTTTTTGCCACAAATAGATGTACATTTATTCTAGCATCTTTTCTTAAAAAATATTCTACTTCTCCATTGAATTCTGTTGTTACCTTTGTTGGAAATTAATTGTTCTTTTTGTGGGCCCATTTAGAGCTTCATATTCTGTTCTAATGATAGATATATCTATTTTCATATCTCTCCCAAACTTTCTTGATCAATATAAGTCTGCAATTAGTCTTGAAGTCAAGTACTATAAGTCGTCCACTGGTTTTTAAAGACTATTTTGTACACCTAGAACCTAAGCATTTTCACGGAAATTTTAGAATCAGTGTGTCAATTTCTACAAATAAAGGTTGATAAGACTTTTTGAGATTGCTTTGGCTGTATAGAACACTATGGGGGGATAGATATTTTAATATTGGGTCTTTTAATCCATAAAGAAGGCATATCTCTCCATTTATGGAGGTTTCTCTTGATTTACCTCACCAATATTTTGCATTTTTCAGTGGGAAAAATCTTTACTTCTCAACATTTTATTTGTAAATAAAATATTATTTAAAACAATTTACTTCTTAACATTTTATTTATAAATAAAATATTATTTAAAATAATTTAAACATAATTATTAAATATACTATGTAATAAACATAAAATATAATCTCTTAAATAATTTTATATGTGGCATTGTTTAAACAATTTTGTTTTAAAAATGATGGTAGCTAACATATAGAGACATTATTGATTTCTATAAATTGGTTTTATATCCTCTAAACATGCTAAATTCACTTACTAATTCTAGTAGGCTTTTGTAGATTACTTGGCATTTTTTTGTAAAGGCATCCTATCAACTGCAAACAAAGTTTTGCTTATTGTTTTTCAGGCTGTATGCCCTTATTTTTATTTTTTTCTATTGCCTAATTACACTGCTAGAATGCCAGTCCAATGTTAAATAGAAGTGGTAAGAGTGAACATGTGTTTGTATTCTTCATGGTACAAGAAACTGTTCAACTTCTCACCAATAATAATTGTGTTAGTTGCAGAGTTGTTTTCTTTTTTTCTGGGTGGACTTACTTTATTTCCAATTATTCTTAGTTTGATAAGTTTTTATCAGGAAAAAATATTAAATGTCTTCAAAGGCTTTCTCTGCAAATTTAAGACTATGATAGATATTTGTCTTTTATTCTGTTAAGATGGTAATTTATATTGGTTGCTTTTCTAATGTTAAACCAGCATTCGATTTCTGGATTAATCCCACTTTTTCATGATGAAGTATCCTTTTTGTTGCTGGATTGCATTTGTTATTACTTTTGGAGACTATTTTCTCGTATTAATTATATTGAGCTAAAGATATTCTTTCTGTGTCTGTGGGGTGGGGGGTTTGCTGGCATTGTAATGTTTTGATGTTCTATAAAATGAGTTGATGTATGATTGTCCTTTATTTTACAAAATAATTTGTGTAAAATTGGCATTATTACTTCTACCTTAAATAAACAGTGAGCTAACCAGGGAAACAGTGTGGCCGTGGAATTTTCTTTGCTGGAGGATTTTGAATATGACATTAATTCCAATGGTTGATATAGTTAGCAGATTTTTTGTTAACTTGTATTTTAGAAGCAATTTATCTAATTCATCTAAGGAAAAAAGAGCAGAAGTTAGTGCCAGGAAATAAATATTAGAGCTAACAGCAAAAATCAGTGAAATAGAAAAAGACACATAAAAAAAGAATTAACAAATCTAAAAGGCAGCTGTTTGGATTTTGAATAACCTTGATAAATCAGGAAAATAATATAAATTATGACTATAAAGAATGAAAGAAAAAGATACCACTAATGATTTCAGGCATTAAAAATTGATAAGGATATGTGATGAATTATATCAACAAACTTGACTTGCTCTTAAATTTTTGGTTTTGATCCATTTTAAGTTAAATTTTGTATAAAATGAGACTTCATTATTCTTTTGTATGTGGATATTCCATTTTCTCAGCACCATTTGTAGAAGCAACTGTCCTGTCTGCATTGAACGGTCTTGGTGTCTTTGTTGAAAATCAGTTGGCCATGTAGTGTGTGGATCATGTGTGAATCATGTCTAGATTCTCTATTTTCTTCCATGACTACATATATTTATCCTTATGCCAGTCCTACATTATTTTGATTAGTGTAATTTATAGTGAGTTTTATAATTGCAAAAGTGTTTGCCCTCCAACTTTGTTCTGCTTTCTCAAAATTTTCTTGGCTCTTCAGGATCCCTTAAAATCCCATATGAATTTTAGGATAGATTTTTCTTTTTCTGTGAAAAAAAATTCTATTGATACTTTTGATAGTAATCACACTGAGTCTGTAGATAACTGGGGAGATAGTATTGTCTTCTTAATGTTAAGTCTTCTAATCCATGATCACAAAACAGTTTTCCATTTAGTAGGACTTTTTTTTTTTTTTTTTGACAAGCAGAGTTAGATAGTGAGAGAGAAAGAGACAAAGAGTTAGACAGTGAGAAAGGTCTTCTTTCCATTGGTTCATTCCCCAATGGCCGCCATGGCTGGCGCTGAGCAGATCTGAAGCCAGGAGCCAGGTGCTTCCTCCTGGTCTCCCATGTGGGTGCAGGGACCCAAGCACTTGGGCCATCCTCCACTGCCCTCCCGGGCCACAGCAGAGAGCTGGCCTGGAAGAGGAGCAACCGGGACAGAATCCAGCGCCCCAACTGGTACTAGAACCTCAGGGTCCAGTGCTGCTGGCGGAGGATTAGCCTAGTGAGCCATGGCGCCAGCCTTAGTTAGGACGTTCTTAATTTCTTTCAGCAATGTTTTGTAGTTTTCAGAATATGTTTTGTACCTCCTAAGTACATTGTTTTTCATGATGCTGCTGTGTATGAAATTATTTTCTTAATTTCCTGTTATATTGCTTATTGCTAGTTGATAGAAATACATTGGTTTTTGCATGCTTATTTTGCATGTGGCAACTTTGCTGAATTTGTTTATCAATTTTAACAGGTTTTTAAAAAATTATTTATAAAATGGGAACAAACTTTATGTATTTCACATATGCAGTTTTAAGAGTATAATGATACATCCCACCCTACTCTCCCTCACTCCTACCATCCCTCCTTCTTTTCTTATTTTTCTTTTAATTTTTACATTAATATAATTTCAATTTTCTTTCTAACCACGAGTTTTACACTCCTTACCAAATACAGAATTCAGCAAGTAATAAGTAGCAAAACCACTGTTTCTCAAGAATATAGACAAGAGCTATAAACAATAATCTCAAAATGACAATTTTGCTCACATAAATTACTTTTTTTTTGACAGGCAGAGTGGACAGTGAGAGAGAGAGACAGAGAGAAAGGTCTTCCTTTTGCCATTGGTTCACCCTCCAATGGCCGCCGCGGCCAGTGCGCTGCAGCCGGCGCACCGTGCTCATCCGATGGCAGGAGCCAGGTGACAGGTGCTTTTCCTGGTCTCCCGTGGGGTGCAGGGCTCAAGCACTTGGGCCATCCTCCACTGCACTCCTGGGCCACAGCAGAGAGCTGGCCTGGAAGAGGGGCAACCAGGACAGAATCCGGCGCCCCAACTGGGACTAGAACTCGGTGTGCCAGCGCTGCAAGGCGGAGGATTAGCCTGTTGAGCCACAGCGCCGCCCCATAAATTACTTTTTTTATACTCTTTACGTTAGTTACCAGAAATCAGGCAAAACATATATTTGTCTTTTGGGTACTGGCTTATTTCACTAAGTGTAATGGTTTCCAGTTGCATCCATTTTGTTGTGGAAAACAGGATTTCATTCTTTTTTATGGATGGTTTGTATTCCATCATGTATATATATATATATATATACCATAATTTCCTTATCCAGTTGTCAATTGATAGACTTGTAGATTGATTCCATATCTTAGAGCTATTGTGGGTTGAATGCTATAAACATGGGGGTACATGATTTCATATCATTTCGGTAATTCCCAGGAGTTGGATGGCTGGGTCATATGGTAGATCTATTTTCAGATTTCTGAAGAATCTCCATACTGTCTTCCATACAGTTGTACTAGTTTATATTCCCATCAACAGTGCATTAGTGTACCTTTTCCCATACATCCTCGCTAGCATTTGTTATTTTTTGATGTTTGGATGATAGCCATTCTAACTGGGGTGAGGTGAAACCTCATTTTGGTTTTGATTTGCATTTCCCTGATGGCTGGTGATCCTGAGCATTTTTTCATGTGCCTGTTGGCCATTTGTGTTTAATCCCTTGAAAAATGCCTGTTCATATCTTTAGCCCATGTCTTAACTGGATTGTTTATTTTGTTGTTGATTTTCTTGAACTCCTTATAGATTCTGGTTCTTAATCCTTTAACAGTTGTATAGTTTACAAACATTTCCCTCCATTCTGTTGGTTGCCTCTACACTTTGTTGAGTGTTTCCCTTGCTGTGTAGAAGCTTCTTAGCTTGATGTAATCCCACTTACCTATTTTTGGCTTTATTGCCTGTGCTAGTGGGGTCTTGTCCAAGAAGTCTTTGCCTATGCCAATGTCTTGCAGAGTTTTCCCTATGTTTTCCTCCAGTAATTTGATGTTTTAATTCTTAGATTTAGTTCCCTAATCCACTGTAAGTAGATTTTTGTTTAAGGTGTAAGGTAGGGGTCTTGTATCATATTTCTGCATGCAGAGATCCAATTATCCCAACTTCATTCGTGGAAGATACTGGTTTTTTTTAGGGAGTGATTTTAGCTTGTTTGTCAAAGATCAGTTGATTGTAGATGTGTAGATTAATTTCAGTGGTCTCTAATATATTCTATTGGGCGAAGGGTCTGATTTTGTGCCTGTACCCAGCTGTTTTGAATTTAACTGCCCTATAATATGTTTTGAAATATGATATTGTGATACCTCCAGTGGCATTTTTATTGTTTAGGATCACGTTATCTGTTTGGTGTTGCTTGTGATTCCATATTAATTTTAGGGTCATTTTTTCCAGACCTGATAACATCTGTGGTATTTTGATTGGGATCACATTGAATCTGTAAGTTACTTTGGGTACTATAGGCATTTTGATGATGTTAATTCTTCCAATCCATGAATATAGAAGATTTTTGTGGAGTCCTTAGGGTTTTCTGCATATAAAATCAAGTCATCTATAAACAGAAATAACTAAAAATGGAAGAGCATGCCTTCAACACAACAATGGCCATGTATGGAAACCCTACATTGCCATCAATAGCAAAAGACTGAAAGCTTTCCTTCTAAGACTGGGAACAAGACAAGCATTCCAGCTTTTACCAACTCTGTTTAGCACAGTGCTGGAAGTTCTAGACAGAGCAGTTACGAAGAAAAGAGAAATAAAACCATTCAAATTGGAAAGGAAGATATGGTGGGATTTGTGTCTACCATCTTCTTATTTGCTTTCCAAAACTGCCTTCTAATTTTTCTCTGTTGCTTCTTTTATGCTTTATTTTAGGTTAATCACAGAACTTTAAGTATTGTGTTTTAGCTATTGGATTCCTAGCTATATGTTTAAAGTTCTTATTTGTTATTCTATGGCAAGCTTACCAAAATCAATTTATAGTCACTATTGTCCCACTTTCTGCTTCCCACTTCACACCTGATTCTTCACACTTCCTACTTTTGCAATCTGCATTTTGCAGTTCTCACTTCCCTCTTCCCACTTGCCTCTCTATTGACTTCACACCTCACACTGTCTACTTTTCACTTCACAATTATAATAATGCTACAACATTATCATTCCATTTACCTACCTTTCCTATGCTTTGTATTATTGTTGTTACATCTTGCTTTAACATACTTCACACATCCCACCATATAATGTTGTTTGCATTAAATAGTCACTTGTCTTTTAAGGAATTTGTTAGAAGATGCATAACATAATCTTCATATTTATTCACTTAGCTGCAATTTTTGAAACTCTTCTTTCCTTTCTATACTCATATATTCAAGTTTCCTCCCACTATCATTTCCATTCAGCTGAAAGAACATTTATAGAATTTTTATAGTTTTGCTGCCACAAATTCCCTATTCCCTCAGTTTTCATTTGTATAAGAGATATCTTCATTTTCCCCCTCATTTTTGAAGAATATTTTCAGGGGGTGTAATTGTGGATCATTATTTTGTACTTGCAGCACTTTCTGGCCATCGTTCCTGTCTTTTGGCCTCTCTATATCTTATCTCTTGTGTCCTTTTCTCCTTTGAATTCTTTCAAAATTTCCTTTTTCTATTTGATATTCATGAATTATCTGTGCTGTGACTATGTATGGTTTTTACTGTACATATTTGAATTTCAGTTCATTGAACTTGGACCTGCAGTTTGATACTGTTCATGAAATTTAGAAAATTTAGCCATGATTTCTTTAAATATACTTTCTAGCTCATTTTTATCCTTTACTTCTTCAGGAACCTCATTAGATGTACAGTAGTCTGTTTGATGATATCCCACAGGTCACATAGACTCTTATAATTTTTCTTCAAGCTTTTATCCCTCTGTTTTTCACATTAGATAATTTATCTCAATCCATATCCAATTTCATTTAGTCTTCTATCACCTCCATTCTGCTGTTAAGTCCATAAAGTGAATTTTTCATTTTACTTATTATATTTTTCAGAATTTCCATTT
Organism: Sylvilagus floridanus; assembly: GCA_949820135.1. NCBI lineage: Eukaryota > Metazoa > Chordata > Mammalia > Lagomorpha > Leporidae > Sylvilagus > Sylvilagus floridanus. Next base: position 104,425,063 of record OX463226.1, read on the forward strand.
GTTTTCATAAGGTATTAGTCACAGATAACACACTCAGTTTCTGTGCATATTGTAACTGCACTTCCATGAGTTCTCATCAAGATTCAGAATATTTCTTTTTTTTTTTTTTTTTTATAGGCAGAGTGGACACTGAGAGAGAGAGAGAGAGAGAAAGGTCTTCCTTTGCCGTTGGTTCACCCTCCAATGGCTGCCGTGGACGGCGCGCTGCGGCCGGCGCACCGTGCTCATCCGATGGCAGGAGCCAGGCGCTAGGCGCCTATCCTGGTCTCCCATGGGGTGCAGGGCCCAAGCACCTGGGCCATCCTCCACTGCACTCCTGGGCCACAGCAGAAGATTCAGAATATTTCTATAATCCCTGATAGTTCTCGTGTATCCCAGTAGTATCCTTCACAGAGCAGCAAATTGATGAATTATTTGGATTATTCTAGAATATTATAAATGAGATCATACAACATGAATTATGTTTGTGTGTGTCCAGATTTTTAAAAAGATACATTTTGTTTCATTTTATTTGGAAGGTGGGAGGAGAGTGAGAGAGAAAGGCTGAATCTTCCATCCATTGGTTTACTCTCCAAATGCCCACAAGAGTCAAGACTGGGCAAGGCCAAAGCTAGGAACTTGGAATTCAATCCAGTTTTCCCACATGGATGGCATGAGCAAAGTATGAGTCATCATATGCTGTGTCCCAGGATGTATATTAGCAAGAAGCTTGATGGGAAGTGGAGGAGCTGGGACTTAAACCAGGCACTCTGATTAGGGATGCGGACTTCTTGAGCAGCATCTTTATGCTGTACCAAACACCCACCCCGTCCAGATTATTTTTAGCCAGCTTAATATTTTTGAGATATAGCCATGTTATTTTATGTAACATTATTTTACTGTGTTTTATTGCTGAATAGTTATCATTGTAGGAATATACTTCAGTTTCTTTACAAATTCTATTATCTATTATATCTATTGATAGACATCTGAGCTGTTTCTGGTTTTCACTATTGTGTAGAAAGCTGCTATGAACATTTTGTACAAGCCTTTTTGTGGTTATATATTTTACATTTTTGGATGAATGCACATAAGAATTGACTTCCTGGGCTATAAGGTAGATGCATAGTAATTTTTAAAAATTATCTTGAGATAATGGTAGATTTACATTCAGTCTAAAGTAGCAATATAGAAAGATTTCATTTACTCTCCAGTTTCCCCCAGTGACAACATCTTGCAAAAACAATAGTACAGGGGGCAGGCATTGTGGTGCAGTAGGTGAAGTCATTGTTTGCAAGCTGACATCCTGTAATGGAGAGTAGTGTCAATCCCGGCTGCTCCACTTTCTATCCAGTTTCCTGATAATGAACCTGGAAACCAGTGGAAAATGGCTCAAGTCCTTGGGCCCCTGACACCCATGTGGGAGACCAAGACGGAGCTCCTGGTTCCTGGCTTTGGCTTGGCCCAGACCTGGCTGTTGCAGACATTTGGAGAATGAAACAGCAGATGGAAATCTCCCCAACTCCACTCCAACCTATCCCCAATCTCTCCCTCTTTGTCACTCTGACTTTAAAATATATAAATAAATCTTTAAGAAAACACAATAGTACATCATATCTAAAATATGAGATTGATGTAGTCAAGATAAAGAACAACCCATCACTACCAAGATCCTTCGTGTTTCTCACTGGGACAATCACCCTCCTCCTCTCTGCTCAGCCCCTGTCCCTAGTTCCTGAAAACAGCCAATGTCTTCTCCATTTCTATATTTTTGTCATTTCAAGAATATTATATAACTTGGATCATACCATATGTGACATTTTGGGTTTGTCTTTTTTTTTCTCACTCATAATTTTCCTGGAGATTCATCCAAGTGTTTCACTACTTCATTTTTAAAAGATTTTATTTATTTATTTGGGAGGTAGAGTTACAGACAGGGGGAGAGACAGAGAAAGGTCTTCCATCTGCTGGTTCACTCCTCAAATGGCTGCTACGGCTGGAGCTGGGCTGATCTGAAGCTAGGAGCCAGAAGCTTCTTCCAGGTCTTCCATTTGATGCAGGGGCCCAAGCACTTGGACCATCAGCTACTGCTTTCCCAGGCCATAGCAGAGGGCTGTATTGGAAGAGGAGCACCTGGGACACATTATTTCAATAGTTGTTTCCTTTTTATTGATGAATAGTTGTCAATATGCATAATTTTAAACAAACTACAAAGCAGTTTCTAAAGGGGTTGTATCATTTTATGCTTTCACCACCAATGCGTTTCTTATTTAGAGTTTCCATTTTTTAGTGAGATTTCTAATTTTTTCACTCATTAAGATCATGCTTTAATTGTTTGAACACATTCTTAGTGCTTTCAACATGCATTCATGTGCCACATAATGGTGTTTCAGTCAACAGTGGACTGCAGGTATGACAGTGGTCCCAGAAGATTACATTAGCCAGTGTAAGGGCACTCTGATTTTCGCAGATTGACAACATCTTCTGGCCATGTACTTTACAGAATATATCTCCGTTGTTTAGCAGCACCTAGCTACATTTAAAATAGCTACTTTAGTATATTTATCTGCTTGTTAAATATCTGAGCTATGGTGGTTTTCATTCCATTGGCTATTTTTTACTTTCTTGTCTATGGGCCATATTTTCTTGTCCTTGCATATCCAGTAGTTTTTCTTGTGTATTGGACATATATGGGGTATTGGATTCTGTTGTCTTCCTCTGAAAAGTGATAGGGGCATCTTCAATTACTGCGTTATCATCCTATAAGAGTGTAAGCTTGCTTTATATGGCATTTTGTTAGAGTTGATCTTTGTGAAGTCCAAGGTGTTTCCCAAGCACTTTTTACTTGGTGGGACCTCTTTCTTCTGTAGATCCTGTTAGGATTTGGATTTAATCTGTAAAACAGGGGTCAAAAGTGGGGCTTGCTCTAGGGCAAGGTCCTTACTAGTAGTACAGATTCCTGATGTTTCAACTGGGTGCCAAAAGATGAAACACGTTAAAGACTTTCTGAGAACCAGTGTTGTGGTGCACCCGATTGAACCATGGCCTAGTATGCTAGAATCCCATATCAGAGTGCCAATCTGAGTACTGGCTACTCCACTTTGAACCAGCTACCTGCTAATGTGCCTGAGGAAGCTGTGGAAGATAGCCCAAGTACTTGGGCCCCTGCCACCCATGTGGGAGACCTGGATAGAGTTCTGGGCTCCTGGCTTCAACTTGACACCACCCTGGTAGTTACAGCTATTTTGGAAAGAACCAGTGGACAGAAGATCTCTCTCTCTCTCTCTCTCTCTCTCTCTCTCTCTCCCTTTTCCTTCTCTTTGTAACTGTACCTTCCAAATAAATAAAATAAATCTTGAAAAAAGAGATTTCTGCACCCTAAGTGGGTAATTCAACTTCTTCAGAACTACTGAACTTCTAGTGTGTCAGCTTCCCTTAATCCTTCAGCAATCGCTTTCTTCAAAGTCTCATGTAGATTTGCCCTATGTTCTTTGACCAAGGACTTCTAGGGGAATCCATAAATATCTCAGGAGATCTCCATTCACCCATTGCCAGGATTCATTTCCATCCTGTTTTATACCCTGATTTGCACTTTCCAGCCCCTCCTGCTGCTCTAAACTCTAGTCTATGCATCCTCATTTCACTAGTTCACCATGCCTATCTTAGACTCCAGCACTCTCTACCATGGATGGGAAGATTCTCCCCTGCAGAGGACTCAGTAGATTGTAGAGCTCCCCTTGTGAGTTACTTAATGCTCAAAGAATATACTCGAGAATTTCCTATTTTTAAAGTATTTGCCTACTTTTGTGATTTAATGTAGGTGGTCTAGTCCAATCCTATCTATTCAATCGTGGCTGGAAGTGAAAGCTCAGAGTTCACATTTTTAATCTCTTGTTTCATATTTCAAGTTGTTGTCTGTTAGAATTATATGAACTCTTATCTATTTTGGGGGGACAGAGCACAAATTGCAGTCTCAAGGATAATACTTAGCATGCAATTTCAGTTATAGATTTAGAATTGCAGAGTTAAAGGGAATGTTTTTGTCATCATTGATCCTTACTTTCTTCTGTAGTGAATGAGGAAACAGATCCAGAGAGATTAAGTGATTTACTCAAGGTTGCACAGGTTGTTAGTGATTGAAAGCACCTGCTCGCAGTGGCAATAAATACCGTAAAACTGCATCATGGTAATGAGTGGGAGCTGCCTTATCTTTGCACCATATATGAAAATAAAAGGATTTTGATGCTAAGCATTTTAAGAGTGTAAAGATTGCAAAAGGAATGCTTAGCCTGGCTAAACTGCTTTCAAGTTTCAAAAATCCCTTTAGTCACACTCTTTTACACAAAGCATCAAATGTGCTAATTAGAAAAGATTCAGATCTACTAACCAAAAGATCTCTACTAGGCAAAATGGTAAATGTTAAAATAAAATTCTTCAAATAATTCTGCTTTTGTCCAACACCTATTTCCCTAGAAAGAGTAAATACTATTATTTTGAAAACTTCTGAATTTGACATAAAATAGAATCTATATCATTATACTTGTATAATATTCACTGCCATTACATAAACACACTGAAGGTAATCTAAAATTTATTTTTGAAACTAGTAAACATGTATAAATTTCCATTTCCTGATTCTTATTTTAGTGCTTATCTTATTCAACTTCTTTGTAGAAAATTGCTTAATGTTTCAATCAATAGGTCCTGTCCTTTTAATAAACATTGATTTATTTCTTTGAAAGTGTTAAAGGAGAGAAAGAGAGAGAGAGTCCACCCACTGGTTCACTCCCCAAAAGGATGCAATGGCTGGGGCCAGGCCTGGCCAAATCCAGGAGCTAGGTCTCCCACAGGGGTACCAGGGGCCTAAGCACTTGAACCATCTTCTGCTTCCTCAGGCCATTAGAAGGGAGCTGGATTGAATGTGGAGCAGCCGGGACTTGAACCTGTGCCCATAGAGGATGCCAGCGCTGCGGGTAGTGGCTTTACCTGCTATGCCACAGTGTCAGCCCCAGTTCTATCTTTAAATATGCTTTTATCAGAGTGGTATGTTCCATAGTATGTAAGTGCCATACTGCATAAGGCAAAACAAAGAATTTGCTTTTGAAAAAAACAAGGAAGGCATAAGGAAGAATTTGAATGTGACAGTTTTATTACAGATTACCTGTAGTCAAACTGCTAATGTAACTTTTAAAACCTTGAGAAATTAAGATCAAGTACAAGTCAGTAACATTTTTTTTTTTTGGACAGGCAGAGTTAGACAGTGAGAGAGAGAGACAGAGAGAAAGGTCTTCCTTCTGTTGGTTCATTCCCCAGTGGCCGCTGCGGCTGGCACATCGCACTGATCCAAAGCCAGGAGCCAGGTGCTTCTCCTGGTCTCCCATGCGGATGCAGGGCCCAAGCACTTGGGCCATCCTCCACTACACTCCCGGGCCACAGCAGAGAGCTGGACTGGAAGAGGGGCAACCGGGACAGAACCGGGCACCCCAACCGGGACTAGAACCTGGAGTACCAGTGCCACAGGCGGAGGATTAGCCTAGTGAGCCGTGGCACCAGCCGTCAATAACATTTTAAAAAATACCCACCATGTGAATGAAATGGTCTTTTAGAAAAAAAGGAGACAGATAGAACATGACAAAAATAACAACTATCTTAAAAATAAAAAAAAAGCAGTGGAAAGTACATACAGAGTAATAAAATGTCATCAATCTAGGAATTAGGAAATGTGTAGATTCTTTAGGAAGAAGATAACTTTATTGAAAGGCATTAGAAAATGAAAGAAAAAGGACTGAATGACTTAGAATGCTTGGTATTATACCAGTGCCAAATGTTCCACAAACTTAAAAAAATTTGATAGGTCAAGAGACAGAAGAGAGAGAGAGGGAGAGACATCTTCCATCTGCTGGTTTGCCCCCCACATGGCTGCCACAGTCAAGGCTAAGCCAGGGCCAAAGCCAGGAATTGGGAACTCAGTCTAGGTCTCCTATGTGGGTGGCTGGAATCCAATTAGTTCGGCCATCATTGCTGACTCTCAGGGGCTGTATCAGCAAGAAGTCAGTAGCTGGAGTGAGGAATTGAACTCAGGGTCTCTGATATGGGACATGGGTATCTTCATTGCTAGGCTAGACATCTACTCCCTACAATCAATTTTTAGATTCAGTACAATTCAGCATAAAATCATAATGAAATTATTCTTTGGACTTTGACATCATTCAGAATTAAGAAACAAAATACAATGCCAAAAAAGGGATTAATAATCCAGAGAATTGACAAACATCACATAGAAGCATTGACAGAATGACTAATTAAAAATATCTTTTAATACTTTAAAAATAATTTTTAAGTTGTATAAAAACATCATCTTCACAATCTAAAATCTACAAATTAAATAATAACATAGGAGTCGGTGTCATGGCATAGCTGGTAAAGCTGCTGCCTTCAAGGCCAGCATCCCATGTGGGTGCAGGTTGGAGTCCTGGCTGCTTTACTTCCAACAAAGCTCCCTGATAATGCACCTGGGAAAGCAGTAGGAGCGGGCCCAAGTTCTGGGGCCCCTGAACCCATGTGGGACATTCAGAAGAAGCTCCTGCCCTAGCTGTTATGGCTATCTGGGGAGTGAACCAATGGATAGAAGACTCTCTCTCTCTCTCTCTCTCTCTCTCTCTCTCTCTCTCTAACTCTGCATTTCAAACAGATAAAATAAATCTAAAAAAAAAAGAAAGGCTACAAAATTTCAAGTACAAATCACCCTCCTCTTTTTATTGTCAACTTGGAGTGTTTTGAAATTGTAGAGTTTTTACTGGATATACATATTTTAGTTTTCTTATCATTTTCACTCGAAAACTTGTAAGCTTTGTTAAAAGTGAAAAGTTGTATCATTGTAATAGGAAATGACTGGATCATTTTTATAAAAGAAAGATTTTTGTGATTGCTATTTAGAAAATCTAGAGTCAAAATTTTAGCCCATGATGCTTTATGTATTCACTAATTTCATCTAGCAAATTCTTTATTTCCCGTTTTTAAAAACGGAGTAGTTGCTTTTTCTTCATGGTATCAGTATTAAATCCAATAAACAAAGATAAATTACTGGGCAATACCTAACTTTGAGACCTGACATTGAGAGGTAGCTTTCAGTGGCTTGTCATCAGGATCAGGATCAGTCATCAGGATCAGTTTCCAGCCTTTACCACAACCCTTGATAATCTAGGCTCCGTTATCCTCTCTTCCTTCGGGAGCCACTCTTTGCTTTCTGCCAGGTAAATTCCTACTCATTTTTAGGGGTCTCCGGAAGATCAGTCACCCAAGAGACCCTCTACATCCTCAGGATTAGGGTAGGCTCCTGCAAACACAGCATCCAGTACTTTCCAACACACATTACCTTTGTAATGGATTATTTGCTCAATGTTTGACTTTCCTTTCCAACTATATGTTATGGTAGACAAAGGAGGAGAGAAAATCGGGGATACCTTATTGATTGAGGCATACCTGGTCCTTTGATCCGTGCCTAGGACATAATAGATCCTGTGACTGAAATAGCACTCCCTGCCTGGCTTTTTCCTCGTCACTTTGGGGGACATAATCAATTTTCTGAAACCATCAGAAAAATATAATCTGGATATCTCTTTATATAGTTTTTTGAAATAAAAAATTTCAAAGAAAAGTTACCTAAATCATTTTGACTAGGAATTAATACTGACTTCACTCTATCAGAGAAGAAGGTCAATTTTTTTTCTTTCCAACTACATATGCACATGATTTGGGGTTCTTAGTGTCAACTCTCATCAAAACTGAGAAAAAGAACTACACTGCTGATGACTTAAATCTCCTAACACAGAGCCAAGTAATCCTATACCACCAACAGATCTTACATCATCCCAGGTTTCTTCATTGAGAAACTTAATTTCCATTTATATGAGAGGCTTTCAAAAATTTCATGGAAAATACATATTATACAAAAAGCTATACATAGATTTCAGATTTTGTACCATGAAAGGATAAACTGATTCTTTAATTCCAGTTTCCCAAGAACTTTTTGAAGTACATGAAACCTTTTATTTCATGTTATTTTTATATTTCATTATTTATTTTCATCTTTAAAGTATGAAATTATGTTATGGTTTTAAATGTACTTATGTACAAAAATAAATACAATTTATGCTTCTACTTATGATATGTAATACTAGATTTTTATGTACAAAAGTATTAGGTTCCATTTAAAATAAAAATATTTATTGAAGTGAATAAGAAAAATACTCACCATAGGCTGTATGCTGATAAAATAAAATTTTGAAATCAGCATATAAATGATTAAAGTTTTAGATACAGAATATAGTATAATACAACTGGACTTAGGAATAGAGTGTTACATATTCATTTATAGCACAAAATATTTCCTCTGGGCTTGTAAAACGTGTGAGTGGGCATTTTATGACTCAAGAGCACTTAGGCAGCATTTGAATAATAGTAGGGGTCTTCATGGTTTTTGGTTGCTGGTAATGTGCTAGGCACAGTGACTCTGCCCCCTGGGATCTGATGAGAGGGAATCCAGTCCTCCCCAATAAAGTCGGCCATTGACGTACTCGAGTGACCACCTGTGTCCCCTCCCAATTTACTCTTCTTAGACTTCAACTTGTCTAAGAGCCTGTAGTGCTCCTGCAGTCACCGCTGAGTCTCCGGTGAAGGGCTGTTGAGGTAACACCACATTCTTTTGTGAAATGCCTAAGTGACGCTGGAGCTTGAATACTCTGGAGTCTATTCAAATCTTGACTCTTTATTAGCTCTGTGACCTGGGGCAAGGGACTTACCCTCTTAAAAGTAGAAGTTTCTCAGTCTACAAAATGAGGGCTGATAATGCTGATTGTGAGACATTTGTGAGATAGTATATATATAGTATTTATAGATATGATCTTTTTTGTCTTTTTTATTTAATAAATGTGAATTTACAAAGTGCAACTTTTGTATTATTGTGGCTTCCCCCCTCAACCTCCCTCCCTCCCGAGGCCCTCCCCTCCCCCACTCCCTCTCCCATCCCACCCCTCATCGAGTTTCGTTTTTCAATTATCTTTATATATAGAAAATCAACTTAGTATACACTAAGCAAAGATTTCAACAGGCTGCACTCACACAAGGTATAGGTATTGTTCGACTAGTAGTGTTGTCTTTAACTTTCATAGTAAAACACATTAAGGACAGAGATCCTACGTGGGGAGCATGTACCCAGTGACTCTCGTTATTGATTTAACAACTGGCACTCTTATTTATGATGTCAGCAGTCACCTGAGGCTCTTGCCATGAGCTGTCTAGGCTATGGAAGCCCCTTGAGTTCACCAACTCTGAATTGTTTAGTCAAGGCCGTATCACAGTGGAGGTTCCTTCCTCCCTTCAGAGAAAGGCGCCTCTATCCTTGATGGCCGTTCCTTCCGCTGGGGTCTTGTTCACCAGGATCTTACATTTAGGTTGTTTTTGCTACTGTGTCTTGGCTTTTCATGCCTGTGAGACTCTCATGGACCTTTTAGCCAGATCCAAATGCCCCAAAGGTTGACTCTGTGGCTGGAGTGCTGTTTGGGGCCTTTGCCATTCTATGAGTCTGCTGTGTGTCCTGCTTCCCCCGAAGGATCATTCTCTCCCTTTTAATTCTATCCTTCATTATTTGCTTACACTGGTCTTATTTGGGAAATCTCTTTGACACTTACCCTATCTTTTTGATCAGTTATGTACTTATACTTATCACTTTACCAAGTGCACTGGCATTGGTACATGCCTCCTTGATAAGATTGAGTTGAAATCCCCTGGCACATTTCTAGCTCTACCATTGGAGGTAAGTCCGAGTGAGCATGTGCCAACCTGTATATCTCCTCCCTCTCTTATTCCCATTCTTATATTTAACAGAAATCACTTTTCTGTTAATTTGAAACGCCTAAGAATAATTGTGTATTGATTACAAAGTTCAACCAGTGGTATTAAGTAGAAAAAACAGAGCAACAACAACAACAACAAAATACTAAAAGGAATAAAATAGTTCGGAATAGGGAGGGAGCACCCTGATAGTCTGGGAAAAGAAAGTTCAAAAAGGGTTGAGATTCTGTATTTTCCGGGAAAAGATAGATAAGATTGTGCTTGCTGTTACTATTAATAATTACTAGCCCCTCAGATCGTGACTTATTTGGAAATAGGGACCTTTTAAATATAATCAGTTAAGATGAGGTCATACTGGAGCAGGGTGGGGCCCTTAAGCCAATCTGACTGTCCTTACATGAAGGAAGAATGTGAAGATAGGCACGGGCAGGTGGGGGTGGGGATGGGAAGTTGGGGGGGGTGAGGGTGGGAAGGCCATGTGATGACAGAGGCAAGGGTTCAAGTGATGCATCCGCCAGTGAAGGAGCCCAAGTGTTGCCAGCTGGAAGAATCAAGAAAGATTTCTACCAGAGTTGCTGCCTTTATTATATTAGAAAGGCAGATGGAGGGATGGGGAGAGGGAGAGAGAGAAGGTGGGGAGAGAGGAGGAGGAGGGGAGAAAGGAGGAGGAGGAAGAGGGGAGAGAGGAGGAGGAGGAGGAGGGGAGAGAGGAGGAGGAGGAGGAGGGGAGAGAGGAGGAGGAGAAGGAGGGGAGGGGAGAGAGGAGGAGGAGAAGGAGGGGAGGGGAGAGAGGAGGAGGAGGGGAGGGGAGAGAGGAGGAGGAGGGGAGAGAGGAGGGGGAGGGGAGAGAGGAGGGGGAGGGGAGAGAGGAGGAGGAGGAGGGGAGGGGAGAGAGGAGGAGGAGGAGGGGAGGGGAGAGAGGAGGAGGAGGAGGGGAGGGGAGAGAGGAGGAGGGGAGGGGAGAGAGGAGGAGGGGAGGGGAGAGAGGAGGAGGAGGAGGGGGAGAGGAAGAGAGGAGAAGGAGGGGGGGAGAGGAAGAGAGGAGGAGGAGGGGGGGAGAGGGAGAGAGGAGGAGGAGGAGGGGGAGAGGGAGAGAGGAGGAGGAGGAGGGGGAGAGGGAGAGAGGAGGAGGAGGAGGGGGAGAGGAAGAGAGGAGAAGGAGGGGGGGAGAGGGAGAGAGGAGGAGGAGGAGGAGGAGGGGGAGAGGGAGAGAGGAGGAGGAGGAGGGGGAGAGGGAGAGAGGAGGAGGAGGAGGGGGAGAGGGAGAGAGGAGGAGGAGGAGGGGGAGAGGGAGAGAGGAGGAGGAGGAGGGGGAGAGGGAGAGAGGAGGAGGAGGAGGGGGAGAGGGAGAGAGGAGGAGGAGGAGGGGGAGAGGGAGAGAGGAGGAGGAGGAGGGGGAGAGGGAGAGAGGAGGAGGAGGAGGGGGAAAGGGAGGGGGAGGGGGAGAGGGAGAGAGGAGGAGGGGGAGGGGGAGAGGGAGAGAGGAGGAGGGGGAGGGGGAGAGGGAGAGAGGAGGAGGGGGAGGGGGAGAGGGAGAGAGGAGGAGGGGGAGGGGGAGAGGGAGAGAGGAGGAGGGGGAGGGGGAGAGGGAGAGAGGAGGAGGGGGAGGGGGAGGGGGAGAGAGGAGGAGGAGGAGGGGGAGAGGGAGAGAGGAGGAGGAGGAGGGGGAGAGGGAGAGAGGAGGAGGGGGAGGGGGAGAGGGAGAGAGGGAGAGAGGGAACCTCCTATCTGCTAGTTCACTTCCCAAGGCTTGCTGAGCCAGGCCAGTGTCAGAAGCCTGGAACTCAATCTGGGTCTCCTGAGTGTGGCAAGGACTCAATTACTTGAACCATCACCTGCTGCCTCCCAGGATGTGCACTGGCAGGAAGCCAGAGTGAGAAATGGAGCCAGGATTCAAACCCAGGCACTCTGATATAAAATGCACCTTTGTTACCCCAAATGCCCATGCCTCTACCACAGTTTCTGGGAACACACAGCGCTGCTGACACCTTGATTTCAGACTTCTAGGCTCCAAAACTCCCAGAGACTAAATTCCTGTTTTAAGCCACCCTTCCCCATCCCATGTAGTACTTTGTTATGACAACTCTAGGAAAGAATATAGTAAAGCTAAAAGCGTAGATTCTGTAAAACAATTGCATACATAGAAATTCTTCCCCTTTTGGCAACTTCCCTAAAACCTCCTTGATTCTCTGTCTCCTTGTTCTAACTTTATTTTTCTCATACATCTTTTCTTGGCTCAGGATTGCATATTTGAAAACAATGGTGTAGAAATATAGTTTAAAAAGCCATTGAACAAACAAAAAGTTTAAATAAGCAACAGGACAAAACCAAGAAATGACCACGTGAAACGTAAGAGAGGTAGGAGAAAAGAATAGATCAATGAATACCATGAAAATGAATAGAAGTTGGACTTGAAGACTTTATTTAGATGAGTGTACAAATGAAACCTTTCTGTGCCCAATTCTAGCAAGCCTGTGTTTAGGAAGGGAATTTTTATATCATAATTTCCACATGCTGAGTATAATATAGAGACAAAATTTCTTCTCATTTGTTTTTCATGGTAAGTTCCTAAATTTTGCTCACTTGTACATTTTGGAAGTATTTTGGTTAGCTATTTTAGGAGAAATCTTAACCCTTTTATAGGAGAGCATATGGAGGAAAGTCAGGTACTCTTGCTTGTCCCGGAGGAAAAATAAATCCAAACAACAGGCAGAGTCTCATAAGGAGAAATACAAGGCAAGCCCTTCAAGCAAATGATTCACCCTTGACACTCACACTTCTCCCAAGTCCTGGCGTGTCCCTCATTCCTCCATCTTCCCAAGTCCAGACTGGCAGTTTGGATTCCTTTAGTTTCTCTTTGGATCACTGGAGGATTTGGTCTATAAAAACAGGAGCTATAGAGATATGCAGTCTAGATTTTTTAAACATGTATTTAAATTTTATGATTATGGTCATACTGATAGTAAATCCAGTACACTGAAAAATATCAACATGGTTTTCTTCCTTTCTTTGTGCTTTTTCTCGTTCTCTTCTGCCCCTGCCTCTTGCCTTTCTTTGTCAGGTAATGATGGCAAAGAGGCAGGGAATGGGGGAAGGAGAGTCAGGAAAGGAGGCAGGGCTTGCAGCTAAGTCATCAATCCATACTCTTTCAGGCAAAGCAAGCACCTTTGTATTCTGGGCCATAGGGAAACATAATGCAATCCATAAAGATAAATATATTTTTAAAAGTTTTACTTATTTCTTAGAAAGGTGGGGCAACACACAGAGAAATATCTTCCACTCACTGCCTTGTTCCCCGAATCCCCACAACAGTCAGGGCTGGGCCAGTCTGAAGCTAGCAGCTGTGAACTTAGCCCAGGTCTCCCACATGAACGTCAGGGGCCCAAGTGCTTGAGCCATCACCTGCTGCCTCCCAGGGCATGCACATTAGTAGAAAGCTAGGATAGGAGCAGAGAAGGGACCGGAAGCCTGGCACTCTGATACGGAACGTGAGTATCACAAGTGTGTCTTGATTGCTGCACCAAATGTCCCTTTCGAAGATACATATTTTTAAAGGCATTGCCTACCAGTGCCTATGATTATAGAAATGTTTTTAAGATTTATTACTGTCCTTGGGGTATTTTCTAAAAAATAAAATATGTAGGTTGATCTAGGAATGAAAAAAATTACAGGATAGTCCGGCAATGACATCTCAACACACAGAAGAAGAGATGTTTATGTAAATCTGTCTGTTTTGGATGGATAGACATCTGAAATTATAATTATTTACTTCACAAATGCTTCGCTGGTACTTTGTATGTGTCAGGTATTGTTTTAAAGTTTTTACCAGTATTTCCTTGTTTAATCTTTCCAGCACTTGTATGAATTAGTAATGTTACTTTTACCCCTATTTCAAGACAAGAAAACTGGGGAATATAGAAGTTAAAGAACTTAACCCAACAGTACAAGGCCAAGAATGGGACTTGAACCCAGGAGTCGATGCTTTTAATCACTGCTTTACGTTACATCTCAAAATTCATGTTTTTATTAGTAAAAGCTTTTCTTCATATTTTCCCAATAAAAGAAATCTCATGGTGAACTTGAGGTATAAAAATCCGTTTTGTTAAGTGAATTTTATCTATCACATTTATCTTGTATAGAAATACCTTTTTCTTAAACTATTTTCCTTAAAGTAAGATCTACCCCACTTTCAAATGTTTTTCTTTTTGTTATAGGAACAAAATATAAAAATATGGACTTTTATGGAGAAGATAATTTGGTAATCATGTACCTAAGAATCTTCTCTACCTTAAACGTTCATAGCTTCATATCTCAAGCCTGAGTTTAAAAAGTCTAAAATTTCTTCTGCATTTTTATGCTTCAATGGAATCAAGCAATATAGGATATTAGGGTGTTGGCATTGGATCTCATATTTGGTAAGAAAGGCAATCGTAGGTACAGTTCTTCATTGTTTCCCCTTCCCTTCCTGGGTTAACTTCTGGGGGATTAAAGGAGATATCATGGAAGATTGCCACCTGGTAACAGAGAACAAAGTCAAACACACCCACCAGTGGTGACAGGCCACCAACAACCAGATGACTTTCCATTTATGTCTTCCTAAGGGCAAGCAGTACCCTTAGGTCCAGATACTGCGTGTTGTAACACACAAAACCGAGAGCTCATTTGGAATCCAAGACAGTTTTGGGTGGTTTGTGGTTACACGTGCAGCCACATGACAGAAAGCAAATATATATCCAGACCTATGTATTTGTTAAGAACATTGTCTGGGGAATTTTTTTTTTAATTACCATAATTCCCCTCCAGTTTCTAGGTATCTTCTTTTCTGTGGGACACACAGATTCTTCTCTGTTGCTGTTGAACCAAAAAGCACGTTCAATGAGACTGTTTGTGTTCCTTTTGTTCCATGCTGTTTTCATGATTGGGAGCTAAGTTAGATCGGGTGAGGATTTGTTTTGACCCTGGGAGTCTTCTCTGATAACCTGTCACACACAGAGCTGGTACATCCACGCCCCAGTTTTTCATTATAAAGTATCACCGGCCCTCCGTGCCCTCCCCTCCACCTCTAATAAACAGCATCCGACAAACACAAACCCTTATCTCCACTCCTGTAGAACACAGAATGGGGGAGTTAGATGACTCAACAGGAGATCCTCAAGAACAAGTTGTTTCTTTTAGTTGGAACAACAGCAGCATAGCAAGCAACAATACAGTACAATAGCAAAGGTGTTGCTATGAACATGTGGCCTCACCCCCATTGTGATTTTCCTTCGGGGCGTCCTGAGTCCTGTGATCAGAGTTACCTCTGCATCCAAGCAATGTTCTCCAGAAAGGCCCCTGTCTCTTATCCTTTCCTCTTTCATGAATAGATCACATAGGAAGGGGAACAATTGAGTGAGTGTGTCATGTCCAACAATCACAAAGCATTCACGGCAAATTTCAAAGGAATCTCATCCAACCACAGCAAGCCCTGATATGTGAGTATGCAGAAAGACCAGTGCATCTTTGGAAAGGTAGCTTCAACTCTGTAAGCAGAGCAACTAACCGTACAACTTGTAAAGCAGGCTAGTTTTCCAGTAATTCTAGCCCATGAGCTGTTACTTTTCAGGTCAGTAATTACCCAAGAGTATCTTGCTTGACGTGGTTTTAATAGTAGATTTGTGCTGGGTGGTTTGGTTAACTTGATTGAAGTATGAGAGAAGGAAGTTTTCAGCTGCTAAAAAGATAAACCAATGGCCAAGAATCAGACAATTCCTTCCCTTTCTTCAGGAGGTTGGTTGTTGGTGCCATTATAGCTAAGAAATGGGAGATAATCTTTTTTATGAACTCTGGCAACATCTGGACCTCTTCGACAGTCTAGGTCTTTGCTGAGGTTTGGACATAGTTTAGACATTTGGTCCCCCGAAGGCCCTTGTATGAAAGATTTGATCTCCAAAGTCTTATGTTGATGGTACAAAGTGGGTAGAAAATTGATCCAGTTACAGTATCTGAAGGTGGGCCTTTTGGGAAATGATTAGATTGGATTAATTTGTCTGGTTGGAGCTCCCGTGATCAATACTGTGGCTCTTCGAGTACAGATACAGACCATGTGCTGCCTCTTGCCATGTGAAACTCTGCATTGCACTGGGATTCTCCAGTAAGAACATCCTCACAATCTGTGGTGCTACCTGATCTTGGACTGTGAGCCTCCAGAACTGTGAGCCAGTCTTCCATGCCAGGCCTTCCGAAACCTTCCAAAAGGTGAGGAAGTCTTTGTGCCTGGGGTGGTTCACAGCCAGGCTTTTCATGGTTGTTTCCAATCTGCAAAATGTGTGGTTTCTATGAATCCTCATGTAGGGTACAGACCATTTCTAGGTCAATGATAATCCTTCTATCTGCAAAATTAAGCTTCATATCTTCACTAATTGTGGGGCCCTATTTCACAAAGCATGGCTGTGTGAACTGGTATGGGTGCTGCCGATTGGTTTCCCTAGGAAACAGACATTGAGATGGTGGTAAGCCCACAGGTGTTTATTAGGGACTACTTTTGGGACTAATATCAAAGGAAAGAAAGGTTAGGAAGGCAGGATTTGGAAGGAGTAGTTGGATTGTAATGTAGTCTCAATGAAGGCTCTAACGGATCTTATGGGAGTTCGGAGGAGAAGAGGATCTTTTAGAACTTCCCACTTTGGGAGCATGGGTCTGGGCTTTACAGTCCCACATCAGTCACTCATTTGATGTGGGCTCATCTGGACAGAGGCCATCAAAAACCTTCACTTCACACTGAGGCTGTGCTGGCACTGCAACTCTGTGTGCAGTGGAAACAGAGGGGAATTCAAGGTGAAATTGATAAGCTCTAACAGTGTGTATGGTAATATTTTCCAAATAAGTCCGAGGCTCAGCTACAGGAAGTTAATTATGAGATGCAGTTACAGAAAGTAAAACTTCGATCTATACTTGGAGTTGTTGATGTTGATAAGAATATGTACTATGGTGAACAATGTTCTAGGCAGTGCACCTGAATTAACTCATTTACTTCTCACTGCTTAATGACATAGGTACAACCATTCCTATTTTGGGAACTCAGGATAGGGCTACTAAATGTTGAAGCTAGGATACTAACTCTGGACATCTGGGACTGTGTCCCCAGCTCTTGACCCCTGTCTTATATTGCCTCTCTGTGCATCTTGCCCATAAATTTCATGAACACTCCTCAGGGATCCATGTGAGTGGACTCTGTCAGGACTGGTGATGGTTAGTAGCACCTGTGAATGATGATTTGCAGAAGTGTAGCATCTGATGTGGGATTAGGGCAAAAACGGGGATGACCTGGTCCTAGAAGAAGCAGGAGGTTACGTTTTAAGATGAGATCTAGGGCCCTGCTGAAGTGACTGCTTTTGTGTGAAGAGAAGATACGATTCTCAGTGAGCAGGAATGAAGATGGGTCTTGTTGTATCCTAAATACCCTGGTGATGTTGATTTCTTCTACTTATGCACCAATCACTTCATCCGTGAAAACATTCTTGGTCATTGTTGGAGCGAGCCACCCTAGGTTGGAATGTTTCTGGCATGCCGGTTCTTCAGTTATAAAATGTGAAGAGGATTCATCTGAAGTGCCTGGCGCTCTGTCCAGTGCACTAAGACCCTGGATCAAGTTTGTTTCCTCTCCTGTTCTCTGTTCGCCCCTGTTCTACCTACCTGCATATAATAGACATCCCATACACATCTGGCGATTGACTAAGTCCAGTCCTATATAATTGTGCATAGTCCTGTAGGCACTATTATGGAAACTGAGCAAAGTAATGTATTCACAAGTGTCCATTCATCACTTTCCATGGTGCTGCAACTGGGAAGTAGTGTGTCGCCTGTGTTGACAGATACAGAGTCTGCATGCGCCTTAGTACCAGTGTCAGCACAGACACCCAGGATGACAATTAGGAAAAAGAACAAACAACTGCAGGGGAAAGGTGTCCTTAAGAGTGCTGAGCGGAGAGTAAACAAGCAAACCACCATAAAGGAATCAATCACTCAATCACCACTGATAGCCTACACTGTCTAGGGGATATTATCTGTTGGATGCAGCTGTGGCAAAGTGATCTGAAGACTGGCCTTGGATTCCCAGGCCTGTCTCAGATCCTTTCTCTAGTCTTAAGAAAAATCATTTTGCCTCCTTTTTGCTTCAGTTCCATTAATAATAGCTCTCCAGTATTGAGTACATCCTAGGGGCTGGGCGTTGTTTGATTTTAGTGATAACCCTAGAAAAGTATGTACTGTCCAAGGGTACATATGAGGAAACTGAGTCACAGCGAGGTCAGGGCCTTGGCTAAAACTAGGATTCAAATCAAGAGAGTTTGGTTCCAGAGTTCATGTGCATAAACACTAAGCTTAATTGTCGATCAGGCTTCAGAAGGATGAGTGAAGCAAATTTGGGATTGAATGTCTGGAATTAGTTTGCAGTGCTTGCTTTTAAAGGCTGAACAATGTTCCAATTGTAAAATGGGAGGGTAGCCTGGATCCTCGCGTGCTTCTAACTTAAAGTGTGGTCTTGATGCATTTCAGTCTGTTAGATGAAGTGACCCAATATATCCTTAGTACTATCTCGAAAATTATGAGTCAGGGATTCATTACGACTGTACATTGTTCATCTCGAGCTGGCAAGCGCCCAGAACAGTTTTATATATTCTTGCAAGGCTAGAAGTTAATGGAGCCAGCCCTCCAACCACCCAGGAGAACACGAAAGCTTCAAGACTAGGTACGGCACCAGTGCACACCTGCATGTCATCAGTGAAGTCATTAAGTGAGCAGACACGAACAGCCTGCCATCAGGTCTGCTTATTGTCAGCACTGAAGAGGTATTGACAGTGTTGAGACAGGTTGTCACTGGGGGAAGCTGAGACTGAGTCAACAGCCAGCAGAACACACACACCCCAACGGAACCCGTTCCTTGAGGCGCTACATCAAAACAAAATAAGTGGAGGGCCAATGGGTGTGGGTAGTTCTTCACCCTGCCTGTTCAGACACAAAGGATGTGGCACATCCATGGAGCAGATGAAGTGTTGCATGGTTACATCAGTGAAGAAATGACTACTGAACTGAATTAAAACTCAGGATATAAGAGGGTTGGGTATCTATTTTTCCAAGGTAATAATCGGATCTCACTTCTCTCCTACCCACAGGTTAAATAGGAAACAATAAAGGGGCATATTGGGCTCTAGTTGGGAGAGCTGCCCATCTCTTATTATTGATAATGTATTAAGCATTCATGGCATGTGTTGGAGGAGGCCAAGCCTTACTCTCAGGAAAATTACACTAATTATATGGGCATATTTTTAAGAAGTTAATCCTAATAGATTATAGAATTGTAAAAATTAATATAATTTAGATTAGCTAAGAGTTCAAGTAATGTGGAAGAAATAAGATAAGTATATAATTCATTTCAATAATGGGATCGAGTGAGAGAAGAGAAAACGTGTGCATGTATGCATGTGCACACACGTGCATGTGCTCTGTCTGTGCCTGCCATTGGGTCCACATTAGCTGGTAGTCCCAGTTGCTTAAAGGGACCCATAGTAGGTCAGCCTGTTTGAAGTCTCATGGAAGATGGGAGCTTTTTCCATTGTTTGGAATGAGACCCTGCCAGCAGTGGAGGGAGCATTTTAGACACAATTGCACTATCAAAATGTATAGTGAGGAAGTCAAAGGCCTGGCTGGGCCTGGCCTGAGTTGATAGAATCAAAGGGAGTCATCAATCCCCAGTCGTACTAGAATGCCAGCCATGATGCAGAACAAGTCGGTGGCCCTGGATGCGACAGTAACCCCTCAGGGGTGATGGATGAGCCAGACTGACATCAGAACAGGTGGGAATATTATGAGGAATATTAACAAGGAGCTTGATGAGAGATCCCCAGCAATTAACTCCCTGGGAAAGGTTTAATTCAAACCATAAAAGATGCTGTGGCTATGAGGCACTTTTCCCTTGGACCAATTAGAAAAGGCAGGCCATACTCAGATGGTAACCTCAGCCTTCCTAATAAGCCCACAAGGTATTGTGCTATTAGAAGCAAAACTTGAACTTTGCTTTTTCCAAAAGAATTGGGTGAGTGGGTGATGATTCTCTGAATTCTAGTCAATTGCTGATTGCACTCAAATAGCTACATATCACTGCCATTTATAAAGCTGTTATTGATTATAATCTTTGAAAGAAGAGCAGAATTAATTGTGTTGATATGATCTGTTGATCTGTTTGCTGTCTAGGGAGGAGTTAGTCA
This sequence comes from Sylvilagus floridanus, assembly GCA_949820135.1. NCBI lineage: Eukaryota > Metazoa > Chordata > Mammalia > Lagomorpha > Leporidae > Sylvilagus > Sylvilagus floridanus. Next base: position 104,445,138 of record OX463226.1, read on the forward strand.
AAGCATGGAGCTAAATAGCACCTGAGGCCGTAGTAGATGATATTTTGTGATTCTGTCCTGGTTCCCTCCTCCCCCCTTCTCTCTCCTTTTTCCTCCCCTTTCCTTCTGTTTCCTATCTCTTCCCACTTTCCTCTCAGTTTCATCCAGTCCTTTACTCCTTTCCCTCCCCCTGCTGATGCTCCGAACCTTCTGGCTGTCTGGCAGGCTTCCATGGGCATGACTTCATGTCTCTCATACCACTCAGGGCTAAAGTTGTGGCTGAGCTTTTAATGGGTCTGAATTTCCTCATGTTGAGATTCACCTGCCTCTGGTGCTGATCACTGGAGTTGGGGCTAAGGAAGTGTGGGATCAGCCATCCCAGATGGTGCAGCCCCTCACATGGAAATGGTGTGAAATATACAGTATATCAGCTGTGGAGCTGATACAGAAGATGTTTAATAGATACACACAGGTTATGTCTTAGGACGGACATATTGTTCTGAAATGAGGAATCCATTTCTCCTCAACTTCAGTCTGAAAGCCACTTTCCTTGCCCAGAATAAAAACCAAATATGAGACACTCACCTCTTCTATAGCAGCCAGAACACAGAGACAACTGGCAGTGCCAGTGAGGGATCCAAGGAGAGAGAGGAAGAGCAAGAGAGATAACAGCGCTGAGGCTTTTGTAAGTTAGAGAAGAATAAATAACTGACTTAAGACTTCTAGGACGATATGAAGCTAATTCTTTTAATGCACTGATAAAGACTATGCTTGTGTCAGGGTCAGTATTATGGTGTACTGGGTTAAGGTACCACCTGCGATGCCAGCAACCCATATGGGTGCCATTTTGAGTCCTGGCCACTCTGCTTCCAATCTAGCTCCCTGCTAATGCATCTGAGGAAGTAGCAGAAGATGGCCTAATTACTTGGGCCCCTGCTACCATGAGGATAGACCCAGATGAAGCTCCTGGCTTCAGCCTAGCCCAGTGTTGGCTGTTGTGGCCATTTGGGGTGTTCACCAGCAGGTGGAATATCTCTTTCTCTTTAACTTTGGCTTTCAAATAAATAAATTAATTAAAAAAAAAAAACTAATCGTGGGTCAATATTACGCAATGGAATGAGCAAAAAATGCAGTGCAATGCAATGTGATAAGGAATCTATTAAGGAATCTGATAAATATCCCAGCACAAACCCATATACAATGAAAAAGGAAGCAGAGTACACAGAAGAATATGCCTGAGGCAGAAAGAGAGGACTCCAGTCCTCAGTCATAACAGTGATGATTCTCTGGTAGTTGTCAATAATTTCTCAATGACAGATAAGTAGCATTTGATGTTTAGACCCTAGTCTGGTCCACTTACAGGTTTACCTATCTTATTATGCTTAAGATAATTCTAGAGCTGGTCTTTTCAAACTTTGCTGTGCTTTGGAAGCACCCGGAAAAATTTCTGATGTCTGAGCCCTAGCTTAGACCCATAAAATCAGTATTTTTTTTTTTTAAAAACAGTCTTCACAGTTTTTAAAAATATACACAGGTGATTGAGTTATTATTAAGAGCCACTGTTCTAAAGAGTATTTCCTTTAATCCATAGTATATATAGCTTTCAGTAGCACTTTTGTTGGTTTCTTAAAGTACCAAATGGGTTCCATGGAGCACCAACCCTTATTAGCTCATCACAGGCTCTGAGAAATCTTGCAATGCCGAGTTCTGCTTCATTAAGTATTTTCCACCTCATCCTCATTTTTGTTTAGTTGAATCGCAGAGGGACAAAGAGTGCAAGGGAGAGGGGGAACTTTTGACTACTGGTTCACTCCTGAAATGCCCACTACAGCCAAGGCTGGACCAGGCTGAAGCCAGGAGTCAGGAATTCCCCTCCAAGTCTCCCAGGTGTGTGACAGGGATTCAAGTACTCGAATCATCATCTGCTGCCTCCCAGGGTCTGTATTAACAGGGCATTGGATAAGAAGAGGAGTAGCCAGGGCTCAAACTCAGGCACTTTGTTATGCGATGTCCCTAGTGACAGCTTAGCTCACTGTACCACAATGCCCAACCCACCCTCATTATTAAGAAAAGCTTTATATTTTAGAGCATTTTCAAGTTCACAACATAATTGAGAGGAAGGTGCAGATATTTCACTTTACCTCTTGTCCCCACATGTGCATAGCCTCCCCCATTGTCAACATCCCCTCCCAGAGCAGTGCATTTACTGTGTCTGATGAACCTACATTAACACATCATTGTCACCCAAAGTTCAGAGTTCACATTAAGATTCATTCTTGATGTTGTGCAGTTTCTGGGTTTGGACAAAAGTATGATGATGTATATCTACCATGATAATAGCATACAGAGTAGTTTGTCCTAAAAATCCTCTGTGCTCTGCCCCCTGTTCCCTCCTGAGCAATACATATTGAAGCCATGTAGAACTAGAGTCCACTGGAAAATCATTTGTATGAAATTTGCTTTTAAGTATGAAATTACAGAATAAGTGATTTCCACTTATAGCTGCAACCAAGATTCTGGGGCCCAGAATGGGACAGACCAAGGAAGAGCCTATAGCTTAAAATTGATTCCTTTGGATGCTGATGTAGCTGGGCTGCTAGAGTTTGAATCCTGGCTCTGCCACTTAGTAGCTCCATGTCCTTGAGAAATTGACTAAATTTCAGGGTGCTTCAGTTGTCTCTTCTGCAAAATGGAGACAATAATATTTTGTTTTGGGTCTTAAATTTAGAAAAAGAAAAGCACGGTAAGAGAATTTAATGAACACTCACTAGTACTAAAATTGCAAAGTCGGGTTAGGTGTTTGGTGCAGAAGTTAAGCCACCACTTAGGATGCCTGCATCACATACTGGAGTGCCTGGGTTTGAGTCTGGGCTCTACTCTTGATTCTAGCTCCTTGCTAATGTGAACCCTAGGAGGCAGTAGGTGTTGGCTCAAGTATTTGGGTCTCTGCCATCAACAAGGAGCTCTTGATTGATTTTCAAGTTTCTAGCTTTGACCTGCCCTAGCCCTGGCTGTTGTAGCTTCTTGTGGGGAGTGAACCAGTGGGTGGAAGATCTCTGTTTCTATCTGTAAGCCTTTCAAATAAGGAATTAAAAAAACATGGAAATGTCTCTAATATTTTATCATGTTTCCAATTTCCTAGTAGATATCATTACTTCAGAGTCTCACTGAGTGTTCAGTCTCAACAAGATTAAGCCAGTACTACTAATTTGTTTCTCATTGAAACTAGTCCCTCTGATTTTCATAAATTTCACTTCAGTACCATCATTCTTATAGCCAACCTCAAAATCTCCATGTCATCTGTAAATTCTTCTCAGTCCTTGCATTTCAGACTTAATCTGACTACTACCTTCTTGATTTTGTTCACAATCATAGTCTCATACAACTTTCACTTTCTGTTCCTGGGGCTTCCATCCCAGGATCAAGAATTTCTTTAAACTGGAGCAACTGGAATGCCATCATCTATGTTTTTTCCTCCAAGACATCCAGCTCAGCAGTAGCAGATTAATAAAAATATCTGTTTGAAGATACTATTATTTACCCCCAATCATTTCCCATTATCTACCCAAGTAATTAGTTATCCCAAGGCTTATGGAATTAATACCTACTATGTATCAAGCTCCAGATTGTGCACCAAGAGCACAGAGACACTAAGACTTGGTTCCCAACACTTTACCGAAGTGAGCAGACACATCAACAACTGCTGTACAATGTGCAAGGCTGCAATTGTACAGTGTGCCATATGACTCTGCATATACATGGATCACAGTGTGTGTGCAAGTGTGTTACATTCTCATGTGTAGTTAATTTTCCCTGATGAAAAAAGACTTCAAAGAGGCACATGCAATTGAATGCTGACTTACCACTTTGTGCAAATCAACGGGAGTTGTGAGTAAGCCAGGGTTCCTTTCTCTTTTCTGTTTGGGTCTCAACCTCTTTGTGCTAATGTAGATCTGTCTTCTCCCCAAAAGATCCAATTATCCTATTCCCCATTTTCCAAATATATTCTGTCCACATCCAGACTTCTGTTCATTCCATTTCCTTTATGAATAATGCTCCCTTCTACACCCATCTTTTTGCCATTCATTTTATTCCAAATGCTTTTAAGCTGTGTTGAGGTACTCCTCGGGGAAGGATTAATGACATTGGTGACAGTCAATATCCAACTTTAAACTTGTACTCATTTGCTGGGTTGCAATGTCCTCTCCAAAGCATATGCTGAAATTTAGTTGCTGATGTAACAGTCTTGGGAGGTGGAGCCTAAGTGGTGATATCACATGAGAGCTCTGTCTTCTTAAAAGGATTAAGAACCTCCTAGCTGGAGAGGCTCAGTCAGCAAGAGAGAGGATTTGTTACTAATTTGGCCCCTCTTGCCTTCTCTTTCTCTTTGTGCTTCTTGCCCTTTGCTGCGTTATGACACAGCAAGAAGAACTTCATCCGATGCTGGTGCTGCATCTTGGACTGATCAGATTCTAGAACCATAAGTGGAACATAAATTACTATGAGTGTTTATAAATTACCCAGTCTGTTGAGTTCTATCATAGTAACAGAGAATGGACTTTTGAACCCACCCTTCCAAAAGTCAGGGGCAGGCTTGCCTGTACTCATTCCCATTTACAATCTCTTGAGTGACACCTTTGCAAGGGAGGTCAGGAAATGTAGTTCTTCCTCTCCATCTCTTTAAGTCGCAAAATGAACAAAATGGATAGCAGATACTGGATGGACCACCAGCAATCTGCAGCACTTGTGTTTATGAGGAAGGTTGGAGAGAAAGTATTTGCATCCATATCATAAGACAATGCAAATATGGAACCTGAGAATTCAGATCAAAATATGTTGATCATTTATAATGTGTAGCAATTTTGCAGCAGGCCTTACATTAAAGACAATATCAAACAGAAAAATATCCCCAAGTGAAACCATCAGGAAGTTGTGTGAGTGTGTAAAAATACCAAGCTGAGCTGCCAAAGAATTGATAATATTTTGACCCCTGAAGGGCAGCCCAGAACACCCCAGTGATCTGAGCTCAAATGCACCAAGTGGTCAAGAAAGGAATTCAGGACTATGAGAGGAAAGTAAGGTCCAATGCCAGGAGGAAGCACCATTTATCCCAAAGCCAGGATAATGTGATTGAGCCAGTCCTTGCACGTTAATTGTTCTTATTTCTACTGGTAGTAGTTAGTCATACGCAAAGTGTTTTTAAATGATTGTTATAATAGATTTGGAAAGGAGCATTTATGTGCTTTTGGATAGTTAGCATATAATAATTTTCTTCCTGTCTGCTGATCCCTTGTGTACTGATTGTTAACAAAAACAACCCCAAAAGATATAGAATCTGCAAACATCAGTAATTAATGTTTGTGATCTGTGAACAAAGTGTTAGGATTGACTAAAAAGAACACATTTCTTTTTCTAAAAAAATGCTTCCAAGGCTTGTGATTCTTTAATAGAAATGTTCCAAGCCAGAAAGACGATCTCTTTTTGTACTTCTTTGCTCAGTAAAACAGAAATGCAAAGCGTCAGTAAAGGCCTGGGTATTGGATATGGGGAAAAGCTGAATGTCTAGAGTAAAGATGTGTTTCTTGCATGAATAACTTGCTAGAAATCTGCTGAAGGAGTGATTTTGCATCAAGCTGAAACCCCAAACCAGCATCATTTTAATTTGCCAAGCACCTGTGAAGGAGTACAGCTGCAAGGCCATGGGAAAACAATAGAAACTGTGACAGTTCATTAATATAAACCAGCAACTAGATTTATTTGGAAAAGTCATTGATATAGAATTACCCTGGAGGATGCAATGGTATTCCTGAAGCAGGCCAGCAAGCAGCTAACTAAGATTATAGATGTGGGCTCATCATTTGAAACTGAACAGTAATTTGGTAACTATTACGATTTATTGTGCGTGTCAAACAGAATAACAAATGTGTAAAGAGCTGCGATGGCTTCGGGAAAGTTACGTTTGTGTTGTGCTCAGTTGTCTGGCTTCTTGCATGCAAGGTTGTTTTGTTGTGGAAAATCGAGATAATAGTGTTGCCTCTGAAATGATTATTCGCGCACACATAGAAGGAAAGTGGGGAAGTACACAATCTTGTCGAGCAAGTCAGGGCTTTAATGTAATGCTGATAAGCTGAAGATTTTGTTTATTGTGATCAAGTCATCACTGACTTTTTTCAGCTGTGACCACAAGTATTTGAGGTATGGTAACTTATAAGCAAGCTGGCTTGCCCTAAATGGAAGGTATCGAGAGACCTGGAGGCAGAGAAATGGATCTGCTAACCACTCACTTTTATTGCAAACAGTAAAATGTAACCCTAGAAAATGGGAGGAAAGCAAGATCCTTCTTTCATATACTTAAAGCATGTGGGAAAATTTCAGGGTCTGGCACAAATGCAGTAAGTCTGTCTGTGGAACTTGCTTCCAGTCATGTAATACCAGGGCTAATGAAGAGCAGCCCCTCCCCTCTAGCCTTGCCTCCCTACCTGTGAAGAAAGACTCAACAACTCTCCAGGTAGTTTTCCTAATCCTCTTACCACTGGAAGTTGGGATCCCTGCAACTGTTAGAATCATTGGGAATAGACTGACCTGAACTGCTGCTTGCAAAGAGTTAAATTTTACAGCCTGCTGAGTTGGTCTGGCAGGTAGGGGGCTTATCTCCCCAACACCTTAACAGTTTATTGCCACCACTGGGCCATGGCCACTTTTAGGAGCCCCCTGTTTTGGTACATCAGGGTTGGAGAGGGCCATGGGGAAGGTAGACTATATGTGTGTGTAACCTGCTGCTGGGTGGAAAGCTATGTACACAAAAAGAGCATCGCCCTGGCCATTTAAGTGTTGTCTTCATTTTATAAGATACAAATGCTCTTTTTCTTTCCTGAAAAATTAAAAATGATCTCAATTCCAGGAAAGATCCTATTTGAAACAGAAAAATCTGGGATTTGGGGATGGGATGGGGGAATCCAGAGACTGTTTACATGTTTGAGACTAAGGATGGCTCAATTTAAAATCTCAAGACTTGAAGATGCATTAAATTATCTGTGCTACGTGGTTCTTAATTTTAGCATCACTGTCATCGCTTCTCAAATCCTCGGATTCTAAATGACTTTTTGAATATTTGGAGTTGTAAAGTACATTGGGTGATGGGATCCGAGGGCTGGTTCTCATTTTGTTAAATTTCCTAATGGCATTGCTCAAAACCACAGCCTTCCAAAGAGATGCCCGAATTTTGTTTGTTTGCTTGATTTTTGCATCATCATTAAAGCATTCTGATACAATGAAGCGATAATAAAAATATCCCCATAACAACAGTGCTGCAACATTCAACACCAGGGCAGGTAGCATAGCAAATGAGCAAGAGAGGTTGAATTTCCAAGAAAATTGTGACCACCACATTGTCCTTGTACCTTCAGAGGAACTAGACACAGCTCTATGCTTGTGTTAAGCCAGTGGCTCACCTGTAAGGTGAAGCAAACTCTGGTTCCGGCTCATGTGTGAATAGGACCAGCCCCGGCTGACAGTGTGCCCCTATAGTTACTGCGGACTGGTATTTTCAGGACAGAACACAGAGGTTGAAACTGGGAATCATAGAGGCCAAATTTAGTGTATGCAATACTCTTTTCAGAGTTTATCTACAAATTAGTAGGCAACATTTCAAAATTGGGAGTTTCAGATTAAAAAAAATTGAAATTTTCAACTTTTTTGTGCCCCAGCCCCTGCCCCGCGTGGGGCACAGGCTCTCTACTCACCTTTCCAGGTGGCTTTTGGTGTCGATTAACTCCTCCCAGCAATTTCCGTGTGCTGCTGCTGGGCCAGTGGCTTATTCCAAACCTCCAAAGGTGACCCAGTGCCTTAAGCAAGAGCAGCTGTATAATTTGTGAGGCCCAGGGTCATTGCAAGTGAGGGGTATCTTGCTTAAAAATTATTAAGAATTCTAGGAGGGTGACAACAGAGTGGGACCTTTTTTAAGGGGTGCTGGGTGATAGCAGTCAGCCCAAGCCATTAAAATAGCTTTGGATCCATCCTGAAAACTCAGGAACTGTCTGGAGTGGTTTTCCTGAAAGATAAATAATTCAAAAATAAAGTCAATTCTGGATACATTAATAGCCCAGAAGGGACTGTGATGAGCAAATACATTCTCTTAGCATCCAAGGAAAGAAGCTAAGATATCCTCAGATATTTGTCCTTGTGGTAAGTTTTAAAAAAATGAAGTTTTATTAAAGCATACATTTGTTTTTTAAATTATAAAAGTGACATGTACAAGGGGTCCTCAGAAAAGTTCATGGAAAATGAATATTGTGAAAAAGGTATACAGAAATTTCAATTTTCACAGCAAAATAAACATTTTTAAATTACATTTTCCATGAACTGTTTTTGTTTGTTATATAGTTATTTTTTTATTTAATAAATGTGAATTTACAAAGTGCAACCTCCCTCCCTCCCGCGGCCTTCCCCTCTCCCACTCCCTCTCCATGAACTTTTGAAAGTATTTTTTAAAAAAATTTATTTGAAAGGTAGGGGCAAGAGACAGAGAGAGATCCATTTTCCATCCACAGGATCACTCCCCAAGTAGAAGTTAGGAGCTGGGAACTCAATCTGGGGGCTCCCACTTGGGTGGGGGAGGGGGACCCAACTTACTCCTGAGTGTGCACTGACGGGAAGCTGGGATCAGGAGCGGAGCTGGGACTGGAACTCATGCATTCTGATATAGCTCCCCAGGCGGTATCTTAGCCTCTACGCCAAATGCCCTTTCCATGTACTTTTTGAAATACTCTCATATATGTGGAAGAAAATGCAGTGGCATAAAACAGAGTATTAGGACTTCAGACCTCTCTTCAATCCCTCACTCATCTTCCAGAAGCCCCTACAACCACTTCTCCCAGATCCTTGTTATAAACCATTTTGTACAAGTCCTTCTAGAAACCGTCTGCATACATTCATGGAGCACACACTCCATATAAAGGCAGATTTCGTTTCCAAAGGATAACTTGAGTGTATTGTAGAGAGTATGTTCTTATCGATGTGGGAGATGCTGGAAGTCTTCTGTCTCCTCTGCCCCCACACCGGGTCGGAATGATCCACCCTTCCTGCGTCCCCACAGCACAGGCCTGGTGCCTCCCTCTCTGACAGCCTGCCTGACCCTGCCTTCCTCACAACCAGCCCTTTGTGCGTGAAGAATGGCACAGTGGTCTCCCTGCGGTGACATAAGCTGGCATTCTGGAGACCAAGAACTTTCTCCCTTCAGAGAATCCCCAGGCGCTCACGCCTCTCTTTCTAGAGGGCTCCGGCCTGACCTGGCCCTTGCTGGCTCCCGGCCTCTGCTGAGATAAGCCTGAGCAAATACAGTAGCAGGTCAGCCCCAAATGTCAGCTCCTTAAACCAGGAGTTGGTTTAAGCCCACCTGGGTTTTTTTGCCAGTACTTTATCTGTGTCACCCATATCTCTTCAAAGTATGGGCAAACAAGACCAGAGGCTTTATCAGGCGTTGTAATTCCTTAACAACCCTTATCACCTAAGATGACCCACTCCTACCAGAGCCTCAAGGGATCTGTGCGAGGATAACAAGGCAACAAGGCCCTGTGGCAGCAAGGAAGGAGTCTTATCACCCAGGAGCTCTTGGAGTGGAGTGGGAGGATTTCGTTTCCACCCTGGTATTTTTCCTGTTGGACCTCCAACTTTTCTAAGAGGGTGTGGCCCTCTAACACAGTTTAATTGTCCTTAAGCAACTCCTTGCCTCAAGTTGTTGTGGCATTTAAGTCTGAAGCAGGTGCATTGTCCTAGCTGTGATTTGTTGGTTCTCATCTTGCAGACCCCAAACTGATTTCATTTCCTCATCGCAACTACTGCATCAGAAGTTACTCAGGCCCTTTGAAAACCAGGATCAGGCTCTAAGCAGGGAAATGGTTTTTCCAAAGTCACAGAGCTCTGAAGCACCAGAGCGTGGATTTGAAGTCAGGTCTGCTATGGACTCCCCAGCCTCATGGGACCACTGATCTAGGTAACAGGCAGTGCTGAGTGGGGGTTAGGATGCTGCGCGCTGGAACCTAGCTGCCTGAGTTTGGATCCTGACTCTGCTACTACTAGCTATGTGGCCTTGGGCAAGTTATCTCATTTCTCTGTGCCTTAGTTCTTCATCAGCAAAATGGGATTAACAGTGATACCTATTTCATGGAGTTGAGAAAAAGTATTCAGGCATACACATACACACAGAAATTCACCCACACCCACCTACACACACACACACACACACACACTCAGATCCTTTGTTGGCATCTGGGCTCAGGGAAGTCCTCTCCCAGAGGGATTTTTTTTGGCAATAGGAATCAATTCCTCACTTGTTATCACAGGTGCAGTGGCTTGCTTGCATGAAGTTAAATATTTGTCTCCCTCACAAACTCCTACACTCTCAGGGTTGGGAGCTATCATAAAAGTTACCCGGTCCAACCACCCTTGCCCTGCTTGAATTGCTTCTTACAGTGTCCTGGCTAGATGGTAGGTAAACCCATGTCTATTTGGACTTTTCTAAAGACGAGAAACTCACTTGCTTCTATGAGAGCCAATTTTATCCTTTTCATCTCGCCATAGCTAACTCTTCCAGGAGAATTTGGAACATATATTTTTAAAGCTTTAAAGCCATTTTTTTTGTGTGTGTGTAGGAAAAGCCATTTTTAACATGTCCGATTAAGAGGTAACAGTTCCTATTCCACAAAAAGAACAGGCAAATTAGATGAAAGTGACAAACACCACAATAAGAAAAAAGTCAAGGGACACACTTAAGACTCTCACAAACAGGAAGTACCCATGGCTGAAGTGTGTGTGGGGGATTCTCAACCAGAGAATGAATCAAATGGATGCCAATACCAGCAACAAGAACAAATCCCCTTCTAGCTTTCAGATTCAAATGAAAAACAGAATCCTGAGGGCTGAAGGTGTGACCAGGGGCATGGTAGTCTCCATTACAGCTGGGGATGGTGTGAACTGATGGGAAAAAGCTTTTCTAAAGGGCAGTTTAGCACTGTGGCTCAACACGCAGAATGTGCACTGGCCCAAAAATCCCACTGGTAGGATTTCAGGTGATCTTATTTTCAGGGGATAATTTGAAAAGTGTGCAAATGTGTATGTGTATGGGCACATACCTGTGTTGTTACTCTACCAAAACATTTGAGATGGTCTAGATGGTTAAGTAATTAAGGTAGACCTCCTGATGGTACACAGGGGGAATTGTTCAAAAGGATGATGTGTAATGGATTCATGGACAACGACAAATATCCAAGACACTTGTACTTTTGAGGGAAACACCATGCTACAAAACAGTGTGAACAATGGGGTCTCTATGAAATTTATGTATGTAAATATATCTTAATCCCAAACTCAAATAGAAAAGAAATCATAATTACAGATATTTCTGTATATATCTATACATATATATCTGATGACATATATATATATATGTATGTGCTTTGTAAAGACATAATTCACATATCATAAAATTCGCCTTTTTGAAGTACCCAAATCAATGATTTCTAGTATAGTCAGAGTTGTGCAAGTACCAGCACTATATAATTTTAAAACACTATCTAGCTGGCCTCAAAAGTAACCCCGTACCCGTTAGCAATTACTTTCCATTTTCCCCATATCCAGTCCCCAGCAACCAGTAATTGACTTTGCTCCTTTATGGATTTGCCTATTCTGGATATTCCTTATAATTGGAAGGATACTTCAAAAAGTTTGTGGAAAATGTAATTAAAAGATAATTTTATATTGGTGCCCTCCAAGATTGAGCTTTATGTGTATATAGTGTCTTTCGAAAGTTCGTGGAAAACCCATCTGACAAGAAAGTCATGCATGGGTTTCTTTTTTTTCTTTTTCTTTTTTTTTTTTTTGACAGGCAGAGTGGACAGAGAGAGACAGAGAGAAAGGTCTTCCTTTTGCCATTGGTTCATACTTCAATGGCCGATGCGGCCAGCGTGCTGCGGCCGGCGCACCGTGCTGATCTGATGGCAGGAGCCAGGTGCTTCTCCTGGTCTCCCATGGGGTGCAAGGCCCAAGCACTTGAGCCATCCTCCATTGCACTCCCAGGCCACAGCAGAGAGCTGGCCTGGAAGAGGGGCAACCGGGACAGAATCCGGTGCCCTGATTGGGACTAGAACCCCAGGGTGCCGGCGGAGGATTAGCTTAGTGAGCTGTGGCGCCGGCCAATGCATGAGTTTCAAAAATTTTTTTTCACCAAAAGAAACCCACATTTCCATTCTCCATAAATATTTAAAGTACTCTGGTTGGAATCATACCACATGTGGCCTTTTGTACTTGGCCTCATTTGTGTAGGGTAATGTTTTCAAGTTTCATGCATATTTTAGCATGTATTGCTACTTTATTCCTTCTTTATGTCAGAATAATATTCCATTGCACAGCTACACTACAGTTTGGTTCATCTATTTATTACCTGGTGGACACTCGATCCTCTTCATTTTTTGCCTGTTATAAAGGTCGACATACAAGTCTTTGTGCAAACATAGGCTTTCAATTCTCTTGTGCAGTCAGCTAGGAGTAGAGTTGCCTTGTCAGATAGTAACTATGTTTAAGGTTTTGAGGAACTTCCAAACTGCTTCCCAAGTGGTTGTACCATTTTACCTCCCCAGCAGTAACAAGCAGGAGTTCCAAGTTTTCCACATCATCAGCAACACTTGTTATTGTGTGCCGTTTTGATTGTAGCCCTCTTGGTGGGTGGGAAGTGGTGATATAGAAATTTCTGTAATCAGCACCAACCCAATTACAAATCTCTGTCCTTCTGCACTGGTATGCAATTCAAACTGTATAATGGTTGAGACCTCTCTTTCAGAGTTATGTCAAGATTTAAAGAGTCAGAGAATTGGGTTTAAGGATAAGACAAAAAAAGAACATGGGATCTAAATCTCATATCAATTTGCTTGGTATTTACTATTTACAAAAAAGAGAAAAGATTAACTGTCATTTATAGTAATTCATGTATGATTTGGACAAGATTTGGTTCCCCAACTTATGCAGATGTTTAAACCGCTAAGTCTATGCCAACAGTTAATGACTTAGTGTTAACTGCTGACGGATTAAGGGTGAGTACTTGATCTAATTATGGCACCTGTAAGGTGGGCCTCCTGGCTGGTCTTTAGGTCATTGAGGGCTTGTCCTTGGAAGGTAGTTGTTGTGAAAGACTTGTTATATGAGCTGAGTGTGCTCCCTGTGTTTTTCTGCCTCCTGGTTAACCATGTGACTCTTTATCTGCCAAATTCCAGCCTCATCAGATGTCTAAGCCAATGGGGCTGATCTTAGACTGAGAACCTAAATAGACCTTCTCCCTTAAATAGCTTTTCTCAAATATTTCAGTTAGAGTAATGAAAAGCTGACAAGGAAGTAGGACCATTTTAAAGATTTTAAAGATTCTATAAAATTATAGTTGATAATTTTCATAGCAGTATCTTCAGGCATTTTCTATATATACATTGCTAATAATCATAGGGTAGTTTGTCTTTTGAAACACTTAATATTCAGAAAGTATATTTCTTCATAGGTGCCAAAATTCTATATTCAAATATATATGTATGTGTGTGTATATATGTATTCATTCAGTGCATTTTGACTTCTTTTAAGTCTTTTAAAAATCATTTTCTGCTTTGCCAACTTTTTTGCAGTTTTTACTTTCTTGTGCCAATTTTTCAAATAGCATGTACCCTTGCCTTTTTATTTCATTTGTTACTTTTGCCCAGCATTTAGCACTTGTTAGATTTAAATCAGTTTATTTTAAGTCTTTCTAATTCTGTAGTTATAGTTAATACATATCAAAGTTGAAGAGTTATCGTATCGTAATCCTTTAAAGGAGATTTGATTCCTTTGAATAGCACTGCCCTTTCAACTGATCTGGTTTTACAAGCACTTGTCCGTACAGTTGTCCCAACTACTCCTTATAAGAAACCTTTTTTTTACATTTCATAGAAATCAATAATTTTTAAACCTTTATGTATAAAGGTTTTTTGCAAATCATATTATTTTGTAAAAACTTTAAGTTTCAAGTATAATTTGGTTAATTCTAGATTGAGTGGAGGTTCAATCGTCATTTTTCCTAGAGGTTTTGCAGTAGATTTATCAGACCAGCATATCTAAAATTTTCATTTCATATGTGATTCAAATGTCAGACAGTGAGAATTTCTCAAATGATTGAAATGTGTAAAAACATTCCTTTTATTTAGCAAAATTAGGTAAGCGTAAAGTTTAATGAGTGCAAAAGGCAATTTGGGGCCAGTATTGTGACTCAGTAGGTTTAAGTCAGCATCCCAATTGGAGTGTTGGTTTGAGTACCAGCTGCTGTACTTCTGATCCAGCTTCCTGCCAATGTACTTGGGAAGGCAGCAGAAGATGGCCCACTTGCTTGCCACTTACATAGGAGACCCAGATGGAGTTCCTGTTCTGTCCTGGCTCAGACCTGGTTATTGCAGTCATTTGGGGGTATGAATTATCAGCTCTCTCTCCTCGTGCGTGTGTGTGTGTGTGTGTGCTAGTAGCACACCATTTTTATTTATTTATTTATTTAAATGGCCAGATATGAGAGAGAGAGAGAGAGAGAGAGAGATATCTTCCATTGCTGGTTCATTCCCCAAATGACCATAACAGCCATGTCTGGGCCAGGCAAAAATCAGAAGCAATGAATTCCATCCAGGCCTCTAACATGGCTAGTAGGGGGCCGAGTACATGAGCCACCATCTGCTACTTTCCAGGCACATTAGCAGGGAGCTAGATCAGAATTGGAGCAGCCAGAACTTGAACTGGCACATAAAATGGCATGGGGAGTCTCAAGCAGTAGTTTTACCTGCTGTGCCACAATTCAGGGCCCCAACTCATTATTTAAATTAGATTTAGTTTGAATATACTCACTTGGGCATGACTTGCTAGTGCGCTATCATCTGAGTAAGAAGCATGTCATTCTTAGATGACACACTCTGTGTCTCATCCAGCAAAATGTGAAAACAAATCAATAAAAAGTAAATGAAAATGAATTATTTTAATTTGACAAAAAGATTTCCTTTGGAGGTGGCTTCTATCATATGATTTCCTCAGCGTGAGAGCAGCTAAGGTCTAGTTAGAGCTAATATTTTACATGGAATTGAAAGTTTCTGAAATGAGACTTGATGCTAGTGGGTGTTATGCCCTAGTGATGGAATGGCAGGTGATCCCAACACCAGCCAAGAAGCCGGGCACTAACTGCTGACTGAAGGTGATGAAAAGGGAGACAGAATTACAGGCTCAGATTCTACATGATGTTCATAAAAGCGCACACAGCATGAAATTCTGATGCAAGAATGGGAAAATGAAGGCAGTCAACCCAGAGACCTTTGCATGGGCTGGATTATCCCCTACTCCAAAATCTTATGTTCAAGTTCTGCCCCCCGGAATCTCAGAATGCGACTGTACTGGGCACAGACTCCTTAAAAAGGTAATTAAGTTAAAATAAAGTCTTTAGAATGGGTCCTAATCCACCATGACTGGTGTCCTTATAAGAAGATGAGATTAGAACACAGATAGGCATCGAGGGAAGACCATGTGAGGTCACAGGGAGAAGACAGCCAAGCAAGCCAGGCACAGGGAACTCAACCCTGCCGACACCTTGCTCTTGGACTTCCAGCCTCCAGAATCATTAGAAAACAGATTTCTGCAGTTTCAGCTGCCCAGTCTGCAGTACTTTATTGTAGTTCCTAGCAAACTGATACAGCCTTAACTTCAAAGTTGCAGCCCTATGATCCCGAGTTGCAGTAGAATGATTTTTAATCAGTAGTTATAAGCAGATAATCTTTCATTTGAAGCACGAAGCAGCATCCTTGGGATTTTCTTTTGGGGGATAAGTGTCAAACAAGCGAGTTTGTTTTTCCTTGGTCAAGTGGAAGAAGTTTCCTGAACTTTTGTGCAGGATTCAAAGATGAGCGTGGCTGGTTCTCCTGTGCATGGCAGCAGTGGGCAGGCAGTGGTGTGCTGTGATTGCCTGCTTACCCTGTGGTATCCAAGAGTCTTTGCCTTATGAGGAGCTTGTGAGAATTAACATCATTCATATGAATGTTGCAGAAGTGGCAGCTGTTCTAACTGGAGTGAAATTGACCTCTGGAGGTATGATTGTGAATAGTAGTATTGGTGGACTAGATTTAAAAAAAATGCTGAGTAAGTTACAGTGGAGACGCAGTAGCAACTGCTAGCTTTTGAGGAGCAGCACATTACAATTTTTTCTTAAGATTTATTTATTTGAAAGGTGGGAGGAGATATCTTCCATCTACTGGTTCACATTCCAAATGGCTGCAATGGCGAGTCAGCCGAGAGTATGGAACTCCATCCAGGTCTCCCCTGAGAGTAGCAGGGGCCCAAGCAGTATCCTCTGCTGCTTTCCCAGGCAGGTTAGCAGGGAGCTGGATAGGAAGAGGAGCAGCCAGGATTTGAACTGGCGCTCTGATATGGATGCTTGCATTGTAGGTGGTAGTAGTAATGAGTTGTTATTCCCTGTCGCCCTAATTCCATTTGACATCTATTCTTCCCATATTCTTTTAAACCTTTATTAATGTTCCACCATTGATTTCTTTGTACATCATTTTGGTCCTGTCAATGCATTTTTTATTTCTTCTAAATTTTAAGCTGCCTGTTTTTCTTGCTCTAAACTCCAGCACAAGAACTTGACATGGGCCAGCGGATTACCCTGGTTTTCCTCAAGTCCTCTTTATCTGGAACCTACTTGCAAAAATGAAATCCTCCATGCTCTGACTTATGGGAAGATGACACTAACATAACTAAGTTACAGTGCGCAGTGGATTCTATCAAGACTTAAACATGATGAGGTTACTGTTTTGAGCTTCAGAGAAGGTGGCCACATCCAGGGGTGGCTGGTGTTCTGCTGTAGTTCATGGCTGTTTGCAGAGTTGATCTTTGGAATCAGTTACTTATGGCTTACTCAGGAAATCTCATGTATTTCACAGACTTTGGTGAAGTGTTTTGTCATTCAAAAAATGAATTCAATTTAAATTAAACTTATAAAGCAAAGCAAACATGCCAGACAAAATCACATTAGCATTTCACAGCATGTTTGAGGAACCTGAGTGGCAAGGGTCCTGGGCAGAAAGACTCAGAGGGTCAACTTTAGGTCCTTCCCCTTATCCCAGGGAGTGGTAATGGAATGGACATCTCTGGTGGGCTGGCTCTGTGAGGAATGTAGGACACTAATAAATCTCACATAGCCTCCTGCCCTCCTAACAAATCACCCAGTCTGAATGACCCTGTAGCCAGAACTCTGCAGTCCCCTTGGCATCTCACAGCATCCTAGCTGCAGAGCTCAATTCTCAGGGAAAACCCAGCCACTGGTAACACTTGAAGTAGGCGGAGTTTGGGCTGAGCATACCTGCTTCCTAGGGGATGGTGTCTTCTGGAATTGTTCAGTGTACAGACTACACACCATGCACAATAACCCCTTTCCAACTCTGGCTTCTGTGCCTTGGCCTCGCTTTTAACAGCTTCCGTTGAATATGTTGGGCTTCATCTTGCTTTCCAGTGAGACAGACTCTGGAACTTTCCACGGGTTCTTGTCCCCTTGCTTGGGACCTTACATGCTACAACCCCATCTCCTCCCATTGATATTTATTGGTCCTTTAAATACAGGCTTTATAGAATGTGAGACATCATGAAAAATCAATTCATAAGAAGGTTATAATTACTGCTAATATTACATATTTCTGATATATATGCATGTATACCAAAAAGTGTGCTACCTGACTCTTAATCAGAATTCAGTGAGAATTATTAATATTTTTATGGATTCTGAAATCATCTTGGGGGAGCAGATTTTCATGTAAGGATGATACTAAAAGGGCTGTTTAGCCTAAAGAAGAATCACTATACTTGATGCATTACAAAATCAGGAATTCTGTTGTCCAGCAAATGATTCGTTAATGGACAAGAACGTTATATAATGCAGTGTTTCCTCAACTTGAGGGAGCGTCAGAATGATGGGGTGAGTTTGTTAAAATCCAGAGTCTTGGCCTGCAGCCCCTGATGCAGGGGGTCTGGGATGGGAATGGAGAGTGTGCATGTCTCACTGCTCTCCAGGTGACGCTGGTGCTCCTGGACTGGGCCCCACGTTGAGAACATCATCTACTGGAGAGAAGAGTGCACCAGGCAGGGGAGACATGGGCTCCAGTCTGGTCATGGTCTCCCAAAAGTGTCGTGAGAGCCTAAGCAAATTTTTTCCATTTCTTGGACCTCATTCATCCCATATGTAAAATAGGCATTGGTCCAGACAGCCTCTAGTTTTCTCCCTGGCTCATATTCTTTCCAATTCAAACTCTAAGCTGCTTAAACAATGGGTCCAGTGTTTGTCCAGGAAGGGATGGAGACTCACGACAGTCACACAGGGGAACAACTTCACAACCCTCACAGATACACTCTCTTTGGTCAAGGTGCTGGTAGATTGGTCTGGGGAGACTTTTATCCAAACAAGGGGGCGCGCCCAGGGCAGAGAGGAGAAGCTGAGCTGCACAAGTCTGACTTCACAGTTCTCCCGCAGCTGTCCTCTCCTCTCATTTGAGTAGAGGGAGCAAGGCCATCCACCAAGGCAGGCTGGGATCTCCAATCCAGGAGTCACGGAATAGAGAGGGTTGGGGACACAAAGACAAGGGGAGAAGGAATATTTGATTAAAAGACATTGAATGGAAGGGAGTACATCCTGACAATGACGTTCCTATTGTAGATAGTCCTGCTGATCGAAATGCCTCTGGAGGGTGCAGGCATGGTTGCATAGCTAGTAAAGCTACCCCCTTCAACACCAGCATCCTGTAGCATCAGAGCTCTGGCTTAAGTCCTGGCTGCTCCACTTCTGAGGCAGGCCTATGTGCCTGGGAAGGCAACAGAAGATGGCTGAACTGCTTGGGCCCATGACAGCCATGTGGCAAACCTGGATGGAATTCCAGGCTCCCAGCTCTGGCCTGGTCCTTACTGTCAGAGGCATTTAAAATTTTTAATTAATTAATTTTTATTATTTTAAAAATATATTTATTTATTTAAAAGGCAGAGGAACAGATAGAGAGGGAGAGAGATCTTCCATTTCCTGGTTCGAGTTTCAATTGGCCACAACAATCAGGTGTGGGCCAGGTTGAAGCCAATAGCTAGAAAACCCCTTAGGGTCTCCCATAGGGGTGGCAGAGACCCAAGCACTTGACCATCCACTGGTGCCTTCCCAGGTAAATTAGTAGGAACTTGGATCAGAAGCAGAGAAGTGGGGAGTCAATGTTGCAGGCTGTGGCTTAACTGCCAATCCCAATGTTTATTTGAGAGGCAGAAAGTGACACAGGTAGAGCAAGTTTCCATCTTCTGATTGACTCTCCGTATGCCAGGAACAACCAAGGCTGGGTGGATGGCAGGAGCCCAGTTACTTGAATCCTCACTACTGCTCCCCAGGGTCTGCAACAGCAGGAAGCTGGAGTCAGGAGCCAGAGCTGGGAGTGGAAGCCAGGTAATCTTCTCTGGAAGTAGGGCACCTTAGTATCCAGGCTAAACACCTGTTCCATGGCTATTTTCTTTTTCTATTCACTTTCACAAATATTAGTTCATTTGTATTTTTTAATTAGCATTGATTGATTTTGCCTCTTGCTCCTGTAATCTTTTTTTTTTTTAAAGATTTATTTATTTCAAAGAGTTACACAGAGGGGGGGAGGGGGAGGGGGGGGAGGAGGGAGAGGTCGTCCATCCGCTGGTTCACTCCCCAACTGGCCACAAGGCTGGAGCTAGGAGCCAGGAGCCAGGAGCTTCCTCCAAGTCTTCCCATGTGGGTGCAGGGGCCTAAGGACTTGGGACATCTTCTTTTAAATTTTTTTTAAACTTTTATTTAAGGAATACAAACTTCGTGCATTTTATATATTCATATTTGGGAACATGGTGATTCTCCCCCCGCCCCATATTCCTACCCTTCTTTCTCTGCCTTCTCCTTTTCTCATTCTTATTTTTTGCAAAGATCTGTTTTCAGTTAATTTTATACTCATAAGATTAACCCTATACTAAGTAGAGAGTTCACCAAGCAGTATGAAGAAAAAAGAAAACAAACAAGAAAAACATTGTTCTTCAATAGTCAGGACAAGGGCTGTTCAAAAGCATTGAACCTCAAGGTGTCAGTTTCACTCCTGTAGATTACCTTTTAGGTGCTCTATTAGTCACCACAGATCAGAGAGACCATATGTTATTTGTCTTTTTGTGATGAGCCATAGCAGAGAGCTAGATTGGAAGTGGAGCAGCTGGGACTCGAACTGGCGCCCATATGGGATGCCGACCAGTCACTGCAGGCAGTGGCTTTACCCGCTACACCACAGCACTGGTCCTACCTCCTGTAGTCTTACAAAGACAGGAATAGAAGTTATTTGTGCACGTGGGTTGCTTGTGTGTCACTCATGGGTGAAAGAAGAGATGTGCACAGCCTGAGAGTGCTCTGGACAGCCCAAGACAGCAGAGTGGGAGGCATGTTGCCAAGGGAAAGAGCTGGAGTAAAGAGTGGAAGGGGTGCTTCTAAGAAGCCAGAGGCTTGGTATTCTGTACAGAAAATATCCAGGTATCAGCTGCATGTCTGGCGTGTTAATTACATATTTTGGGATAGTGAAGAAAAAGCCAAAATGTATAAAGAGCAGATCAAAATCAGAAACATGAGCAAGAGTAGGTGGTAGGGATGTTAAATGTCAATGAGTAAAATGTGCCAGGAAAAGCTTAAAAAAAAAAAAACAGCTTTTTCCAAAGTTTATTTTTTCTGGGAAAAAAAACCTGAAATGTAAAAAATGTGTCAGAAATCATGAGAGGTAGAAAGACTGCGGAAGAAAAGCTAGCACAAAACTGAGAGATGAATATTGTTGCAAGAAAACATTAAATACTGGAGAACATCTAATTCTAGGCTTCTGCACACCATTGGAGAGTGTGTTCAGTCAACCATTTTCTGTGGGAAAATTGCGGGAATCTAGGTAAGATAACTAGGAGGAGAGATACTATGAGATTATTCCCTGGGGGCAGCAAGTCCATGGGGTCTTGGAAACATATGAGGAGAACAAGTGAGTTATCTTAGAAATGAGGGTAAAGGAGTAAGGGAGTAAGGAAGAAGCTACATGATATGCAGGGAGGATGGGAAATTGGAAAATATAAGAAAAAGATTAAATAGAAGACATTAAATATTAGCAGAGGAAGGCTGAGGGATGATTATTTCTCATTTGTTTTTGCCTCATGTCTTTTTTTTTTTTTGACAGGCAGAGTGGACAGTAAGAGAGAGAGAGAAAGAGAGAAACGTCTTCCGTTTTCCGTTGGTTTACCCTCCAATGGCCGCTGTGACCGGCGCGCTGCAGCTGGCGCACTGTGCTGATCCGAAGCCAGGAGCCAGGTGCTTCTTCTGGTCTCCCATGGGGTGCAGGGCCCAAGGACTCCACTGCACTCCTGGGCCACAGCAGAGAGATGGCCTGGAAGAGGGGCAACCGGGACAGAATCCGGTGCCCGGACTGGGACTAGAATCCCAGGGTGCCGGCTCCGCAGGTGGAGGATTAGCCTAGTGAGCTGCCAAGCTGGCTGCCCTCTCTTTTAATTTTCTTTTCTTCTTCCCTCCTCAAGCGACTCCTTCCTTCCCTTTCTTTTCCTTCCTCCTTCTCTGTCTCCCCCCACACACCTCTTTCTCACTCTCTCCTCTCCCTCCTTAATTGCGTGCTCATAAGCGTCCCCCATCTCAGCTGCACATACACACTTAGGTTAAAGATCCAATTTAGCTCTGAAGAATGAGGCCCATCTGTGAAGTGTCAAGGAGTGTCCCAAGCAAACAGAGGGCTGGGATTTGAAGAAGGGGGCAGAAGCCCTTCTCACTGACAGCCTAAGGATTGGGCGGCTCTGCAGAGCAGTCCAAGGAACGCAGACACAAGTCGTCTGGAAGGGGAAAGAGAGAGTGTGGGGAAGCACAAGTCCATTTTGAAGTTTGATGATGGTTCCAGCGGACACAGAATTCTGACCTCCGGGTAGGGAAGCTGGGGTTCAGCTGAAAGGCAAACTGCACCCAGTTCAGGTTTGGGTGCTCTTCACACTTCGGGGAAGAGCCTTTGGGACAGGTTTAGTGACAGGCCTTACCTTTCCTGGCATTTTATTTGCCAGGGAGCAGTGGACAGGAAGCTTTCAGAAAAAAAAGTGGTCTGAACTAACTGTCTGAGAGGAGAGGACTGTACATAGTAGCTTACTGCTGGAAAATTCTAGACGAAATAGGTGATCATAGGGTTGGGGACAAACTGAAGACAATAAACTTTAAAATTATGCCTTTCTCACATGGGAAGAAAACTTTCCCCAACAACATAATAAACCTGAAATGACTCGGTGTGCAACCAGACAAAAGCCTTACAGTTGTCATTCTGCTTTCTATAAATATCATTGTAGCTCTATTGCTAGTTTCTATCCTAAAATTCTTTAAATCATCAATCATTCTTTCTTTTGGCAGGGTTCATTTTTTCTTGCTGTAAAGTTTCCCAGAATTTGCTTATTAACTGATCAAATTTCTTTGAGTTAAATGAAACTAGACTTTTTTTAAAAAAAAGATTTATTTATTTGACAGGCAGAGTGCCGGAGAGGGAGAGGGAGAGGGAGAGGGAGAGGGAGAGGGAGAGGGAGAGGGAGAGGGAGAGGGAGAGGGAGAGGGAGAGGGAGAGGGAGAGGGAGAGGGAGAGGGAGAGGGAGAGGGAGAGGGAGAGGGAGAGGGAGATCTAACTGCTAGTTCACTTCTAAGATGTGCAACAGCCATGGCTGGGCCAGGCTGAAGCCAGGAGCCAGGACCTACATCCGGGTCTCCTGTGGGAGCTCTGGGGGCCCAAGCACTTGTGCTATCTTTTACCAGCTTCTTGGGTTCCATTAACAGGGAGCTGGATTGGAAGCTAAGAAGATGGGACTCCAACCAGGGTTCTGATGTAGGAGGTTGGAGTTGCAGCTGGTAGTTTAGCATGAAGCATCACAATACTGGCCCTCAAACTTGACCTTTATCATACAGAGTTAGCAAAAATAAAATAGTCAAGGACAGAGCCCCTTTGTTTCATTAGAAGTACTTTTCATTTTAGTTCCAATTTTTATTGGAACTACAAATATGCCATTAATGATGTGGTTATGCATTCACATAATCCAGGTACGGTATAGTGGTACTGTTTCCTTGACTTATTAAGTCTTATTTTTAAAAATGTAGTTTTAGATTTCTTCAATTTAGTGACCTTATGTTATCTCCCAATGATCAATTCTTCCATTCAAATTTACTCAACAACTATTAAGAGTTCTTTGGAAGTATTAACAAAGGTAAGCATTCCACTCAGTAGTCTGTAGTTCCTGAAGTTGATCTTTTCCTCCTCCACTCCTAACCCCTATCTTCTCTTCTTCTTCTTTGGAAAGACAAGACAATCTTTCTTTATACTGTTCCCCCTCCATTATTTTTCAGCCTGTTGACATTGGTTTTGTGATTGCACCTCCAAGCACTTTGAGCACCCAGGGATGTAATTTGTGTCTGGAGATTCGACTGTAGTGGACATGGATAGTTGCAATCATTGCTCTAATCTTGTGTTCCCTTCTTGCCTAATGATATTCATTCTGTCTTCTCAAGGTTGATGATCATGATCCTGCAGTGAGCACTTCAGTAAAGTAGGAGTTAGCGGTATGGCTTTTATCAGAGTCTTTGATGCAGAATGCTATTCAGCCTAGTCACAGTGCTACGCAGAACCCTATGCAATGAACACTCAGAGGGCTGCTGATGACAGACTTATGGGAGGCCTGGGGAGGTGTTTGTGGGTGGGGCAGTAGGCTATTTTTATCCTAAAGGGGATCTTGAGGACCTCAGCTCTTGTTCACCTAGCTGCAAACATAAG
The DNA here is from genome assembly GCA_949820135.1 of Sylvilagus floridanus. Classification (NCBI taxonomy): domain Eukaryota; kingdom Metazoa; phylum Chordata; class Mammalia; order Lagomorpha; family Leporidae; genus Sylvilagus; species Sylvilagus floridanus. The sequence goes on from OX463226.1 coordinate 104,469,002, forward strand.
TCATTGGAGTGTTGTCCTGCTGTGAATTCCACATACCCATAAGGACAAGTCTGGGCCCTGGCTTATCTTTTTGATTCCACAACTAGATGTTAGCTCCTTGAAAACAGACTCCTTCTTGTACCTTTTTTCAACATCCTGGTTCTTAGCAACCCATGTTTATTATTGATGATGGATATACCTGTAGTATTTTGATTGGATTATGTGTTAAAGAAAAATTGAGATTTTTTTTTTTTTATTTTGGGACATTGGAGTTTTTTGTTAACCTATAAAACTCTTTGTATAGAAATATATCTTTCTTTATTTGTTTTCCCAAAGAAACCTTTTTATTTAATGAGTACAAATTTCATAAGTACAACTTTAGGAATGTAGTGATTCTTCCCACCATAACCGTCCTCCTACCCACACTCTCACCTTACTTCCTCCTCCCTCTCCCATTCCCATTTTCCATTAAGATTCATTTAAATTAACTTTATACACAGAAGACAAACTCTATACTAGGTAAAGATATCAACAATTTGCACACATACATGCGCACACAAAGCTGGGAACAAGTTTTACAGTTAATTCTCGTAATACAACTCATTGAGGGCAGAAGTCCTAGATGGGAAGTAAGTGCATAGTGACTCCTATTGTTAATTTAACAATGAACATTCTTATGTGTGATGTCAGTGATCACTGGAGGCTCTTGACAGGAGCTGTGAAGGCTATGGAAGCTTTTTTTTTTTTTTTAAGATTTATTTGTTTATTTGAAAGGCAGAGCTAGAGAGGCAGAGGGAGAGAGACAGAGAGAGAGAGAGAGAGAGAGAGAGAGAGAGAGAGAGAGAAAGAGAGAAAGAGATCTTCCATCCCTGGGTTCACTCCCCAGATGGCCACAACAGCAAGGACTGGGCCGATCCAAAGCCAGGAGCTAGGAGCTTCGTCCAGGTCTCCCATGTTGGTCAGGGGCCCAAGGACTTGGATCATCTTCCGCTGCTTTCCCAGGCCATAGCAGAAAGCTGGGCAGAAGTGGAGCAGCCGGGACTCAAGCCAATGCCTATATAGGATGCTAGCACAGCAGGTGGCAGCTTTTTCAGCTATTCCACAGCACCAGCCCCAGTATGGAAGCCTTTTGAATCCACAATCTCTGTCAGTATTTAGACAAGGCCATAAGCAAACTGGAAGTTCTCTCCTCCCTTCAGAGAAAAGTACATCCTTCTTTATGGCCGCTTCTTTTCCACTCTCTCTTGCAGAAATCCTTCATGTAGGAATTTTTTTTGGCCACAATGTCTTGGCTTTCCATGCCTGAAATGCTCTCATGGCTTTTAGCCAGATTAGAATGCCTTAAGGGCTGATTCAGAGGTCAGAATGCTATTAAAAGTGATTGTCATTCTATGAGTCTGCTGTGTGGACTGCTTTCCATGTTGGAACATTCTCCCCTTTTTAGTTCTATCTATTATTATTATGAAACACTTGATCTTATTTATATGATATCTTTTACACTTAATCCTATCTATATGTTCACTTTAACACTTAATACTGCCACTTTAATACTTAAGAAAGCATTTTTACTACCCAGCTTAATGGGATTTGGGGTCCCATTGCAAGTTTTTAAACTGTACACTTAGAAGTAAGTCTGTAGGAATGTATGCAGAACTATACAGATTTACACTTACAAACTTCCTCCTCCCTCTCTTATTCCCACTCTTATTTTTTTTTTATTGAGATATATTTTCAATTGACTTTATACACATATGATTAACTCTATTTTAAGCAAAAGTTCAACCATAGTATGAAGAAGAGAAAAAATAGATTGTTCCTTAACAGTCAAGACAAGGGCTTTACAAGTCATTGCTTCTCAAAGTGTCAATTTCACTCCTACACATTTCCTTTTAGGTGCTCTATTAGTTGTCATAGATCAGGGAGAACATGTGGATTTGTCCATTTGGGTCTGGCTTATTTCACTAAGTATGATGTTTTCCAGATTCATCCATTTTGTTGTAAATGACCAGATTTCATTTTTTTTTTTTACCACTGTGTAGTATTCCATAGAGTACAGATCCCCTAATTTTTTTATCCAGTCTTTGGTTGATAGGCATTTAGGTTGATTCCATGTCTTAGCTAGTCTTAGCTGCATTAACGTGGGGGTGCAGATAACTCTTTTATTTGTTGATTTAATTTCCCTAGAGTAAATTCCCAGGAGTGGGATGGCTGGGTCATATGGTAGGTCTATATTCAGATTTCTGAGTAATCTCCAAACTGTCTTCTATAATGGCTGTACCAGTTTACATTCCCACCAACAGTGGATTAGGGTACCTTTTCCCCCACATCCTCACCAGCATTTGTTGTTTGTTGATTTCTGTATGAAAGCCATTATAACTGGGGTGAGATGAAACATCGTTGTGGTTTTGATTTGAATTTCCCTAACAGTTAGTGATCCTGAACATGTTTTTTTCATGTGTCTGTTGGTCATTTGGATTTCTTCTTTTGAAAAGTGTCCATTTAAGTCCTTTGCCAATTTCTTAACTGGGTTGTTTGTGGATTTTCTTGATCTCTTTATATATTCTGGTTATTAATCTTTTATCACTTGCATTCAGTTGCATACTTTGCAAATAATTTCTCTCATTCTCTCAGTTGCCTCTTCACTTTCCTGAGTGTTTTTTTTTTTCAGTACAGAAGCTTTTCAATTTGATGTAATCCCATTTGTTAATTTGGGCATTGATTGCCTATGCCTCTGGAGTCTTTTCCAAGAACTCTTTGCCAGTGTCAATATCTTGCAGGGTTTCCCCAATGTTCTCTAATACTTTGTTGGTATTAGGTCATAGATTTAGTTCTTTAATCCATTTTGAATAGATTTTTGTGTAATGTGTAAGGCAGGGGTCCTGCCTCATGCATCTGCATGTGGAAATCCTGTTTTCCCAGCATTATTTGTTGAAGACACTGTTCTTGCTCCAGGGATTGGTTTTAGCTCCTTGGTGAAACAAAAGTTGGTTGTAGATGCTTGGATTGATTTCTGGCATTTCTATTCTGTTCCATTGGTCTATCCATCTGTTTTTGTACAAGTACCAGGTTGTTTTGATTATAATTTCCTTATAAGTATGTCTTGAAATCTGGTATTGTGATATCTCCAGCTTTGTGTTTGTTGTATCAAATTGCTTTAGCTATTCGAGGTCTCCTGTGTTTCCATACGAATTTCAGAATCATTTTTTCTAGATCAGAGAAAATGTCTTTGGTATTTTAATTTATTTCACATTGAATCTTTCTATTGGTTTTGGAAAAATGGACATTTTGATGATAATGATTCTTCTAATCTATTAACACGGTAAGACTTCCTTTTTTTATATCTTCTATTCATTTATTTAATGTTTTGTAATTCTCATTGTAGAGATCTTTGACACCCTTGGTTAAATTTATTCCAAGGTATTTGATTTTTTTGTAGTTATTGTGAATTGGATTGATATTAGAAGTTCTTTTTTATTTTTATTTTAATTTATTTTTTATTTTTTTTAATTTTTGACAGGCAGAGTGGACAGTGAGAGAGAGAGAGACAGACAGAAAGGTCTTCCTTTGCCGTTGGTTCACCCTCCAGTGGCCGCCGCGGTCGGCGCACTGCGGCCGGCGCACCGCGCTCATCCGATGGCAGGAGCCAGGTGACAGGTGCTTTTCCTGGTCTCCCATGGGGTGCAGGGCCCAAGCACTTGGGCCATCCTCCACTGCACTCCCGGGCCACAGCAGAGAGCTGGCCTGGAAGAGGAGCAACTGGGACAGAATCCGGTACCCCAACTGGGACTAGAACCCAGTGTGCTGGTGCCGCAAGGTGGAGGATTAGCCTGTTGAGCCATGGCGCCGGCCAATATTCGAAGTTCTTTCTCAGCCTTGCCATTGTCTTTGTATACAAAGACTTGATTTTTTTTATGTCTTGATTTTATATCCTGCTACTTTACCAAACTCTTCTATGAGTTCCAATAGTTTCTTGGTGGTGTCTTTGATACTATATCTATAGAATCATGTCATCTTCAAATAGGGATAGTTTGACTTCCTCTATCCCAATTTGTATCCCTTTGATTTCTTTTTCTTGACTAATGGCTCTGGCTAACACTTTCAGGACTATCTTGAATAGCAGGTGAGGGTGGGCATCCTTATCTGGTTCCAGATCTCAGTGGGAATGCTTCCCACTTTTCCCCATTCAATAGGACCCTGGCTGTGGCTTTATCATAAATTGCCTTAGTTTGTGTGGAGGAGTGTTCCTTCTATATTCAATTTTCTTAGAGTTTTCATTATGATAGGGTGTTGTATTTTATCAAATGCTTTCTCTGCATCTATTGAGATAATCATATGGTTTTTGTTCTTCAGTTTTTTAATGTGATATATCACATTGATTGATTTGCGAATGTTGAACCATCCCTGCATACCAGGGATAAATTCCATGTAGTCTAGGTGAATGACCTTTCTGATATGTTGTTAGATTTGACTGGCTAAAATTTTTTGAGGATTTTTTTGTCTGTGATCATCAGGGAAATTGGTCTTCCAAGGTTTAGGAATTAAAGTGATGTTGGTTTCATAGAAAGTATTTGGGAGGATTTCCTCCTTTTCAATTGTTTTGATAGCTTGAGAAGAATTGGAGTTAGTTCTTTAAATGTCTGGTAGAATTCAGCAGTGAATCCATCTGGTCCTGGGCTTTTCTTTGTTGGAAGCATCTTTATTAATTGATTTAATTTCTGTCTTGACTATGGTCTCTTTAGGTTTTCTGTATCTTTATGGCTCAATTTAGGTAGGTTGTATGTGTCCAGGAATCTATCCATTTCTTTTAGGTTTTCCAGTTTGTTGGCATATAGCACATTGGAGTAATTTCTGATGATTCTTTTAATTTCTGTGATGTCTGTTGTTAAATTTCTTTTTTCACCTCTAATTTTGATGATTTGGATCTCCTCTCTCCTTTTTTTGGTTAGTTGGGCCAATGATATGTCAATTTTGCTTTATTTTTTTCAAAAAGCCAGCTCAATTTTGCTGAATGTTTGTATTTTTTTAGATTCAATTTTGTTGACTTTGTCTCTAATTTTAATTATTTATATTCTCCTACTAGTTTTAAGTTTGGTTAGCTATTGTTTTTCTAGATCTTTGAGATGCATCGATAGATAGTTCATTTATTTGGTGCCTTTCCAATTTCTTGATTTAGGCACCAATTGCTATAAATTTTCCTCTTAACACTGCTTTTGCTGTATCTCATAAGTTTTGGTATGTTGTACTGCCATCTTCATTTGTTTCTAAAATCTTCTTGATTTCTTTTTGGTTTCTTCTATGATCCATCGTTCATTCAGGAGCATGTTGTTCAGTCTCCATGTGTTTGCATATGTTCTAGAGATTCCTGAGTTGCCGATTTCTGGCTTCATTTCTTTGTGTTCCAAGAAGATGTATGGTATGATTTTGATTTGCTAGAATTTGCTTAGATTTGCTTTATGGCCTAGCATGTGGTGAATCCTAGAGAAAGTTCTGTGCACTGCTGAGAAGAATGTGTATTCTGCAACTGTAGGATGAAAAGTTCTGTATCTATTAGGTCCATTTGGTCTATAGTGTCAGTTAACTCTGATATTTGCTTGCTGATTTTCTGTCTAGATGATGTGTGTATTGCTGAAAGTGAGCTATTAAAATCCCCCATTACTGGCCAGCACCACAGCTCACTAGGCTAATCCTCCACCTGCAGCGCTGGCACCCTGGGTTCTAGTCCCAGTTGGGGTGCCGGATTCTGTCCCGGTTGCTTCTCTTCCAGTCCAGCTCTCTGCTGTGGCTCGGGAAGGAAGTGGAGATGGCCCAAGTGCTTGGGCCCTGCACCCACATCGGAGACCAGGAGAATCACATGGCTCCTGGCTTCAGATTGGTGCAGCGCTGGCCATAGCGGCCATTTTGGGGGTGAACCAATGGAAGGAAGACCTTTCTCTGTGTCTCTCTCTTTCACTGTCTTACTTTGCCTGTCAAAAAAAAAATCCCCCATTACTATTGTAATTGAGTCTATGTGTCCCTTTAGATCCCTTAATATTTCTTTTAAGTAGCCAGGTGCCCTGTAATTAGGTTGATATACCTTTATAATAAGTACATCTTCATGTTGAATTGATCCCTTAATCATTACGTAGTGCCCTTTGTCTCTTTTAACAGTTTTTGTGTTAAAGTCTGTTTTATCTGATATTAGAATGGTTACACCAGCTCTTTTTTGGTTTCTGTTAGCATGGAATACCTTTTCCTATCCTTTCACATTCAGTCTGTGTGCATCTTTGTTGATGAGATGTTTTCTTGTAAACAGCAAATAGATGGGTTTTGTTTTTTAATCCATTCAGCTGGTCTGTGTCTTTTAACTTGAGAATTAAGGCTATTTATATTCAAGGTGACTATTGATAAGTAATGGCTTTGTCCTGCCATTTTTCCATAAAATCCCTTTTTTTTTTTCGTTTAGATTTCCTTTGTGCTTTTACTGGGAGATTCCTTTCCTTTCCTTTCTTTCATAATGATGACCATGTTTCTGCGTTTCTGTGTGCAGTACATCCTTAAGCATCTTCTACAGGGCTGGATGGATGGTGACAAATTCTTTCAATTTCTGTTTGTCATAGAAGGTCTTTATTTCACCTTCATTATAAATGAGAACTTTGCAGAGTATAGTATTCTGGGTTGACAATTCTTTTCTCTTAAGCCTTGTAATATATCTTGCCATTCTCTTCTAGCCTGTAGGCTTTCTGATGAGAAGTTTGCTGTGAGTCTAATTGGAGATTATATGAAAGTAATCTGGCATTTTTCTCATGCACATTTTAGAATCTGTATTTTATGTGGAGTTCCATGTACTTCTTTTATTAGGAGTTCCATGTACTTCTTGTACTTGGATGCCCCTTTTTTCTCCAAATCAGGGAAATTTTCTGTTATTATTTCATTAATCCTTTCTCTCTTTCCATGCCATCAGGAACTCCTAGAACCTGTATGGTGGGTCATTTGATAATATCCTGTAGATTACCAACAGTGTTTTTTAGTTTTCTAATTATTCCTTCTTGTGTTTGGTCTGACTGTGTAATTTCCTGTTGTTTGTCTTCTAAGTCAGATATTCTTTCTTCTGTTTCACCAATTCTGTTGATAAGGCTATCCACTGCATTTTTATTTGCTTTATTGAATTCTTCACTTCCAATATTTCACTTTGCTTTCTCTTTAAGATCTCAATGTCCTGGGAGAAATTCTCTTTCATGTCCTGTATGGATTTCAGTAGTTCGTGCATTTGCTTCTGAATACTTCTAAGTAAGCCTATGAATATTTTTTTGAATTCCATTTCTGGCATTTCTTCAATGTCATCATCTTCACAATCTAGTATTGAAGTGTTGTGTTCTTTTGGGGGCATCATGTTGTCTTCCTTATTCTTGTTTTCTTATTTCTTGAATTGGTTCATTTGTTATTCAGCATTTGTAGAGATACTCATTGGTTTCTTCTTTCTTTTTTCGCTGGGGTGGCTTTTATCTTTGGACTATGTGTGTATTAGTGGAGTGTCAGCTTTCAGGGAATACCTAGAGATGTGTAGTAGGTGTGGCCAAGGAGCTCTCTTCAGCACTTCAGGGTGAAGGGCATGTCTGAGGTGTCACCCAGGTTTGGTGTGGTAAATCTTTTTTTTTTTTTATCACAGGGGAGGTTTGTTTTTCTCTGTTGGTGTAGTCTCAGCTGAGCTACTCTCCTCACAGGAAACCAGTGCTGGATGCTAGCCCCAGTAGGTATATTATTTGTCCACTCTGCCACAAGAGACTACACAAAGGATCTACACAGTACTCAATATAAGCTCAGATTCCCTGGCAATGTCCCTCACCAGGTAACCAGGGAGTCCTGATCATTTGGAGCCTCCCACAGTGACTGCCCAAAGTCCCAGCCATACCCTGAGTCCTCCCATGCAGCTTCAATGTTTTCACAGTCCCAGCACACAAACCCCCCACAGTTACAAGCACCCAGCCCCTGTCTGTTCTCTGCACAAGACTCAAGAGTCTGCACTTGGCTAATTGCTGAGTGCAGACATGCTGGCGCAGCTGTTATGTATGTCCAAAATGGTGCCTGCTCTCTATCAGCTTGTTATAGGATGCCTTTGCAGGCTGATTGGGGACAGAGAAAATGTGCCCACCTTTTGTTTTTTCTCTAGTTTGGCAGTTACACTATCCCCTACAGGGCTCCAAGCCAGATTCTCTATAGGTTCTTCCTTCATCTTTTTTCGCCAGCAGCTCGGGCTACTGCAGTTTGGTCTCAACTCACTCTCCAACACCCAACACTGGTGTGGAGGCTCTCAGCTGCTGGGGCCATTAGTTGTTTGTGTCCTTGCCCTCCATGTAGGTCTACTGTGTCCCTCCAATTTGCATAGAGTTTCCTCTGCTGTTTTCTCCCTAACTCTTCCCTGTGACTGCCCTCTTTCCACAGAAGCATATCTTTCACTGTTATCTTTTCCTCCATTTCCCCAATCCACATAAACTCACTTAAGTGTCTTACAATTTCTGCTTAGCCAAACACTATTTCAAGCCAATGTCCAGGATCACATTTCTATTATATCTCTGGAAACTTGGGGTCAGCCTGTATTTGGAGTCCACAATGAGTCTTAGGTGGACATTTGATTCTTGGGAAGATTTACTAAACACCTCTGATGCAATTAGAAAACTGAAACTTGGAGCTTATAGTGCCATGGGTTAAGTGGTCACCTGTGATGCCAATGTTCAATATGGGTGCCATTTGTAGTCCTGGCTGCTCCAGTTCTGATCCAGCTCTCTGCAAATGTACCCAGGAAAGCAGCAGAAGGTAATGCAAGCTGCTGCTACCCACATGGGAGACCAGGGTGGAGTTCCAGGCTCTTGGCTTCAGGTCTGGCCTAGTTCTGGCTGCTTCATTCATTTGGGGAGTGAATCAGTGGATAGAAGTGCGCTCTCTCTCTCTCTCTCTCTATATATATATATATATGTATATATATATAAAATCTCCATCCCCTCTTCCTTTTTCTACCTCTCTGTAAGTCTGCCTTTCAAATAAATTAATACATTTAAAATACTAGAGCTCAATAAACCATGTGGAATCAGAGAATCAAAGTGGAAAGAAAAAAATTTACAAAATCCCAGATGAGAAGGTCTGCCTGGTGTGTCACCACATTTGTCTTGGAGAAATGAACGGTTTAATTGCTCCTCCAGCTCAGGAGGATCAGCTGTCTGACTGGGCTCTGGCTGTTCTAGGGTGAGCCAGTGGGTGAGACACCTGCTAGTTCAAGTTCCAAAGGTTTCCTGAGTCATATTACAAATTCATTCCTGGGAATTTCATTGAGCTGCTTTTAAAGCGGTTTATATGCGCGGCGGTAATGGGTAAACTAGCTATTTTGACACATTGCAAAAGAATGCTTTTGAAAAGCAAAACACTCCTGGTGAAAACAGACAAGTGATTGAGGGACATTCCATTGTAGCTGAACTCAGTGTTGATGTAGGTGTTTAAACAGCCAGTTCCCAACTCGCTATTTAAATACCTATATACTGAATTAGTTATTCACCAGGGGGAGATGTGGGAGAGAAGCAAAAATGATACAATTAAGTTACAAATATAGGAGATACAGTCCAAACTATCCCAACTGTCCTCTTTTTCTTCTTTAACGAGTGTCATTATATTTTGATGTGTTTAATAATACAGCAGAGGTTAAATGAAACATGAAAAAGGGATGTACATTAAAATTGAGATAACTCTTCCTTCAGTGAAGTGGAACCCAGCAGATGTAACAGCACACTGTAATTGCTGCCTGTTTCCTGTCAGTCTGATTAAGTTGCATTGTCCCAGCTCCAAGTGTAAGAATCAGTGGCTTCCCATCGGGCACAGCATGGGATGACGGGCTGAGGCAGTGGCATAACTACATGCACCTCCTGCTTCTCCTGGTAATGGTGTAGACATACGATATACATTGATGACATATAAAATCAATAGGCTGTGGAGTGTATTAGGAGCACACTATAATCCATCTTCTCAAAGTCATGTCCTAGGAAAACCAAATCAGAAAGATTACTCCCAAGTCTGAGGCATGCTGGACCGACCTGCTTACCCCAGAGCCTATGGCTGGAGCACTCATTTTCAAAGAAATATATACGTTTAAACTTAATCAAAATTTGACCAGATCTGCAATCTCTTAGTGCTTTTTAGTCTTCCCCTACCCCTACTGTGTACTTTTGGTTCTGACCCAAGCAGCCAATTGACCAAAATTCATGGGGCACTAAAGGAAGTCCAGCATGGTGTGAAGATTTGTAGGAGAAAGACAGCAGACAGTTTATGATCCACGTGGAGAGACAACTCTAACATAACATGAAACAATTAGGGAACTATTAAGAGATACACTGTGTGAGCAAGAGTTCAGAGAAGGGGCAACGTGGTGTAGCCTGGAGTCTTGCAAAAGGGTTTTCTTGTAGATGGAATTTGCAGTAGGCCTTGAAGAGTAGTTGGGGTGCAAGTAAGGGGAGGAGAAAGGAAAACTGTTAAATCATGGTGACCAAAACTGCTTAGGTCAAAAGAGCTGGGGACACCTTGAAAAGCCATGTCTAACTGGAATAGGTGATTTAGGAATAAAGTTAAACAGAGATTTTTGGGGGGAGTAAACAAAAAACTCATTACTCTGCAGGGATTTTTCACCTTCTATAAAATAGATACATTAGTGATAGTTATAAATAGAAACTCTCCAACTGATTTAGTTTCACTTAAAAGTTGTTGATGTGAATTTTTGGGTTTAAAGAAGACATTGGTGGCAACAAAAATGGTTGGAAGGGAAGCAATCAATTAATTTGGTTATTTGGTCTACATGAGGTGATTTGTCCAATATTTTCCTGACAGAGAGATATGCTGATCTGATGTAAATACTTGTATAGCCAACACTGACATATGGTGAGTGAATCAAAATATGCTATATCATATTGGCTGTAAACATTTTAGACTTCTCACCTAGAAGAGGACATTAAGGAATGACCTAAAAGGACATTAAGTTCTGGAATCTGCCCTCAATATGTTCACTTAGTAAGGCATATTGAAGAGATGAGAGCTACATGTAAATAACACTATTACCACATAGGACTAAGAAGACAGACAGTGTCCAAGGAAATTCAGAGGAGATAGAAAGATGACTTATAGCTGCCAGCAATCCATGCATACCATTTCTGGCACAGAGGTTTGATTCAAGTTTGACTTCAAGTTCATGTCCTTAGGCATTATGTTCCTAGCTGGGGCCTTGCAATCAATTTCTGAATGTCAACAGAGATTCGACTTCATAACTTGGCAATATAATGAGGAAATTTCAGACCTTGCAAGGAAGAAAAGACTAGCCATTCAATAGATCATGAAGTCCATCTAACCCCTTGAAATAACTTTGGAATAATCATGGTTCTTTAGATATCCAGGAACCGAATACTTCTTCTGACCCTGTTGTAGGCACCAAGTGACTGCCTTGAGATTGAATTGACTGGAGTCCTGTGTAGAGCAGCTCAGATGGAAAGAAGCCACACTGATAAAGATCCTTTTAGTGATGATAACCTGTTTCCCTGGGGCTCACTGTTCTCCCAGCTCATTTTCCTCCCTTGTGGCTGGAGGAATTCCAGGTACCATTCAGTAATTTCTAGCTCTGCACCCAGGAGTGTTCACCTGTGCTGAGAAATGCAAAGCCACTGGCTTCCAAGCCGCACCTACCATTTTCCTCTTCTATGGTACCTGTGGCTGGCCTTGTGGTTCTCCATCTTCACATGCTGCTCATCAGTGGGCTGATGTGACGGCCATACTCAGTTGACTTGACCAGCATAGTCTGCTATAAGATTTCTTGCTCCAAGGTGGAGATTGTGGTGCAGTTGGTAAAGCTACCACTGGGGAAGCCCCCATCCTTATCGGAATGCCTGGCTCAAGTTCCATTTACTCTGACTTCTGATCCAGCTTTCTGCTAACGTACACCAAGGGAGGCAGCAGATGCTGGCTCGAGTATCGGGGTCCTTGCCATCCATGTGGGAGATGCAGATGGAGTTCCTGGCTCCTGGCTTCAGCCTTAACCAGTCTGGGCTGTTGTAGATATTTGGAGAGTGAACCAGTAGACAGAAGATCTCTCTCTCTCTCTCTCTCTCTCTCTCTCTCTCTCTGTCTTTCAAATAAAAATAAATAAGTAATAAAAAGAATTACATGTGTATTAAAGAGTTGTAAGGACTTAAAAAAAGATTTTCTGCTCCTTTGCCAGTCTCAGTATCCAACTGAGAACCAACAGTACTTCCCCCCATGCATCAGCCTTATTTTTTTTTTTAAGATTTATTTATTTTATTTGAAAGGCAGAGTTACAGAGAGGTAGAGGGAGGGAGAGAGAGAGAGAGAGAGAGAGAGAGAGAGAGAGAGAGAGAGAGATCTTCCTTCTGCTGGCCCACTCCTCAGCTGGCTGCAACGGCCGGAACTGCACTGATCTGAAGCCAGGAGCCAGGAGCTTCTTCCAGGTCTCCCATGCAGGTGCAGGGGCCCAAGGACTTGGGCCGTCTTCTACTGCTCTCCCAGGCCACAGCAGAGAGCTGGAACAGATGTGGATCATCCAGGATTTGAACCGGTGCCCATAAGGGATGCCGGCACTGCAGGTGGTGGTTTAGCTACTATGCCACAGCACTGGCCCATGCAACAGCTTTTTAAAAGCTGATTTAGATTTTTGGTTACCATCTTTAATCCTTAGAAGTCTGTTATAAATCCTTCACAGCAATGGAGAAAGCAAAGAATATTTTTTTTTCTTTTGTTTCAAAGAATATTTTTTTACATAGCTCTTCTTGTTAAGTAACAGCTCTTTGGATCAGGATGATGTGACTCCACGTTTTCTTTTGTGCAATGTTACTTTCTCTAAGTGACACCTTGGTCCTTCTTAAAAATAGATTCATGACAGAAAAGTATTCTTTACTGCCCATACAAATATACCTATACTGTTTTTCACATAAAACTATCTTCCTAAGTAGCAATAATATCTATTAGAGTCTCCTGATTTGAAAACTGACTTATCTGAAAACACAAAAGTACATGATCAAAGGCAATAATATCTCTTTTGTGCAGTGGTGTTTATCCTTCTTTTTGTTACTCATAAGGCACAGTGAACATTTTTTAGACTTTTTAAGAATTGTTTTATTTATGTTGAAAGACAGAGTTACAGAGAGAAGTAGAGCGAGAGAGAGAGATAGGTCTTCCATTCCACTAGTTCACTCCCCAAATGAACGCAACAGCCAGAGCTGAGCTGATCTGAAGCCAGAAGCCAGAAGCCAGGAGTTTCCTCCAGGTCTCCCATGCAGGTGCAGGGGCCCACGGACTTGGGCCATCCTCCTCTGCTTTCCCAGGCCACAGCAGAGAGCTGGATCAGAAGAAGAGCATCGGGGACTCAAACCAGCACCCATATGGGATGCTGGCGCTGCCGGCTGGGGCTTTAACCTGCTGCACCACAGAGCCAGCCCCACATTTTAGCACTGTAAAACTGTGGGTGATGTGAAAGTGCTGAAAATCTCAGGGAAAGAAGATTTTCTGTCATTTTGGAGCCAAATCATGAAGGGTCTGGGACATCTTAGACTCTGGGAAATCAGATATCAAAAAGTTAAAAAAAAAAAAAACAATGGAATACTGTGCCTTGACCAAAGTTTCTAAAAGAAAGACTATCCACAGGTGAGTGAGTCTCAAAAAGGCAATGATGATTATGAATAAAAAGTGTTTCAAGTAAAGAATAGGTGTAAGCAGTTAAAAATAGAACGTGGGTCATTCTGAGAGCAGCCTTTGGCATCATGAAGACCTTAGCTGAGTTTTTGCTGTCTCATGCTCCTGAGGGAAGCTTAGTGCAGGGTTTCTTAACCAGGGCTCAATTGACCTTTTGGATGAAATAGTTCTTTGCTCTGGGTGGCCTTTGTGTGGCTGGCAGGGTGATTGGCTGCATCTTTGGCCTCTACCCTTGGAAGGCCCAGTGGTGCCCCCTCCCCTGTTGTAACAACTCAAAACAGCTTAAAACGTTGCCAGCTATCTTCCTGGGGGGAAAATCACCTGTTTCAGAATCATTACTTTAGGCAAATTACTAAACCATTACAAAAGAATAATCATAGAAAACTGTTGTGTACCAATCATGCTCCCAACTAGAGCAAATACTGTTGTCAGGAAACTAAAACCAAGAGCTTGGAAAAGATCATTCAGTCACATGGAATCATCTCAAGTTTCTTACAAATTAAAGACTCTTACATGAACTCTCTATATCCACTGGTAAGCTTTGTGAAATGACAGAGAATTTGGCAAGCTATGGAATGGTGGGATTGAAGAACATTGCCAGAATAATTACTTAGTATACACATACTATTTAACAGGTGACTTAATGTAGAAAAGAGAAAAAATGTGGGAGCTGGAATGAGTTTATCACAACTAAGGAATCTAAGCAACCCAGACCTACTCTACTTCTTTCTTTCCTTCCTTCCTCCTCCCTCCCTCCGCCCCTCTCTCCCTCCCCCCTCCCTCTCTCCCTCCCTCCCTCCCTCCCTCCCTCCTTCTCTCCCTCCCTTCATTTTTCTATTTTTGGGATAGTTATTAATTTGGGTAATACTTGGACACCAATGGGGTGTACCACAATACTGTTCTGTTGCTAACCACCTACACATTAAGGGCTCAGTCCTCCAAAACAGGACCTCATTTCAGATGCCAAGAATAAGTAGAGCCCCTGGACCACATACTCTTCTAGCAAACGGCTACCAATTTTCTATGTTCCTATGACCTTTCCTCTGGCTTAATAATTCAACAGGAGGGCTCACAGAACTCAGGAAAGCACATTTAATAATTGTAATTTTATTATCAAGATAGGCAAAGTCTAAGGGGAGAACAGAGTATCCATGCCCTTCCCATGGAGTAGGGAGTGTCACTCTCCTCGTGCATCCATGTGTTCACCATCGAGAAAGCTCCACCAGCTAGCTTTGGTTTTCATCGGTGTTTCGTAACATAGGCAGAGATTGATTAAATCATTGGTCCTGTAATTGAACTCAATTTTCAGTTCCCCTCTCCTCCCTGGAGGTCAGGCAGCTGAACGTCCCAACCCTATAATCATATGGTTAGTCTTTCTTGTGACCAGTCCTCATCTTGAAGCTATCTAAGGGTCCGCTATGAGTCATCTCATTAGCATAAATGAGATACTCCTATCACTCAGGAAATTCCAAGGGTTTTTTGAAGCTCCCTGACAGGAACATGGGACAAAGACCAGACAAATTCTTTATTATACCACAGGCAGGTTTAAGGAGAGTTTTAAAAGCCCAGGCTATCTTTATTTAGTAAGATGGTTGATAGAGTGGAAAATGCAAGTACATAGACTATTGGCAAGATAATGCTGTGATAAGTGGAATTAATACTTAATTGAATAGTTATTTCTAAAGGTTTTAAATTAATGTTTTAACCTAGAGGACTAAGATTTAAGTTTAGTCAAGGAAGGCATGCCTATGGAATTTCCTGATGTTATAAAAATATGAGAAAATCAAATAAAAATTCAAAGGTATTTCATATTTAAAAGAAGCACAAAAGATATGCATCTCCATAAGATTCAGTTACTGAAGATTCAGGCTCCTACCATCTTTTTGCTCCATTATCTCTTTCCCAATCCTCAATTTTACTTCATCATATAGAATAATTACTAGAACTTCAAGGTTAATGTTCTTATCCTATGCAAGAAGAAGACAGGAGAAAGAGAAAATGAGTATACCTCCTTAACAAACCTGGCCACAAGTGCCTGCAAACTTCCACTTACAAAGCAAGGGCTTGGACTTCAGTCACTTAGCTGCAAGAGAGGCTAGGAAATATAATTTTTTTTTTTGTTTTGGTTGAGCACAGGAGTGTCCTTCCTATGAAACAAACAAATGAGCAAACTTATTCTTTAAAAAGCTGAGATAGGATGGAAACTAACACAGAAGAATTTATCAAGATGAATAATTCCTCATATTTTATATTCAAATTAGTCTGAAATTCAATAAATTTCTATTTTAAGTAGAAGTAAAAAAAAATTGCACCATCGCAATGCTGCTCCTCCTTCCTGGGCAGAAACCCCAGAGTGGGGTCCTTTGTCCATTTGGTATAAAAAGCCAATGGTGGCCGGTGCTGCGGCTCAACAGGCTAATCCTCCGCCTTGCGGCGCTGGCACACCGGGTTCTAGTCCCTGTCGGGGCGCTGGATTCTGTCCCAGTTGCCCCTCTTCCAGGCCAGCTCTCTGCTGTGGCCAGGGAGTGCAGTGGAGGATGGCCCAAGTGCTTGGGCCCTGCACCCCATAGGAGACCAGGAGAAGCACCTGGCTCCTGGCTTTGGATCAGTGTGGTGCGCCGGCCGCAGCACGCCAGCAGCGGCGGCCATTGGAGGGTGAACCAACGGCAAGGGAAGACCTTTCTCTCTGTCTTTCTCTCTCTCACTGTCCACTCTGCCTCTCAAAAAAAAAAAAAAAAAAAGCCAATGGTGAAATGGAAATAGTGCCAGCAGCACAGGTTTAGTCATTGATCAGAGAATGGGGAAGTGGGAGCCTGGCTTACAAGTCAACCCCGCCCCCCCAAAGATTATTTATTTATTTGAAAGACAGAGTTATAGAGAGGCAGAGGCAGAGAGAAAGAAAGATCTGGTGGTTCACTCCCCAGATGGCTGCAATGGCTGGAGCTGCGCTGATCTGAAGCCATGAGCCAGGAGCTTCTGGGTTTCCAATGGAGGTGCAGAGGCCAAAGGACTTAGGCCATCCTTTACTGCCTTCTCAGGCTATAGCAGAGAGCTGGATCGGAAGTGGAGCAGCCAGGACTTGAACTGGTACCCATATGGAATGCTAGCACTGCAAGCGATGGCTTTATCCTCTAGGCCACAACACTGGGCCCCAGGTCAACTACTTAACCTGATGCAGACTCTGGGGTCTTCAAGAAAGGGCAACAGAAATGCAGAGGGGAAATATTCCCATGTTTTCCTGGATTAGGTGGAGATTTCTTGGAACTTGGGTGCCACATCCTTTGTAGTTGGATATTTCCTTAGTGGTGTCTAGTAGTTGTGTTGTTTAGCATGGAAATTATATTATAATGAAATTTAATATTGCCTGGAGATTGCTCAGGCAGGCAGCCACATTGGGTCTAGCAACTGATTTTGGTTACTTAGCCTGAGGAGGAATTTCTAAAGCTAAGGCTTCCTGTTCTTAAATAAAAGCAATGTTAGAATAAGAGAAGCTTAAACAGACTGGGCAGGTATTGCCCTAGGTAACACTAGTAAACTTTTTTTTTTTTTTTTGACAGGCAGAGTGGACAGTGAGAGAGAGAGACAGAGAGAAAGGTCTTCCTTTTGCTGTTGGTTCACCCTCCAATGGCTGCCGCGGTCAGCGCGCTGCGGCCGGCGCACGGCGCTCATCCGATGGCAGGAGCCAGGTGCTTCTCCTGGTCTCCCATGGGGTGCAGGGCCCAAGCACCTGGGCCATCCTCCACTGCACTCCTGGGCCACAGCAGAGGGCTGGCCTGGAAGAGGGGCAACCGGGACAGAATCCGGTGCCCCGACCAGGACTAGAACCCCGTGTGCCGGCGCCGCAAGGCAGAGGATTAGCCTGTTGAGCCACGGCGCCGGCCTCACTAGTAAACTTAAATTAGTAATGTAGTAAAGGACTCATGCTCGGCTGAATAGGACTTATTTCAGAAGTACAAAGATGGCTTAATATTTCAATCCTTTGGTCACCTTTCTGCTCAAAATCTGACCACATTGGCTCCTTTCTCAGCACGATGTTTTCTTCCTGTTCTTCACAATTATAGCAATGATACAATGAATATACAGCAAATATCTTTGCATATCTTTTAGGCTTTTGGGACAGTTTTTAGCTATAATGCTAGAAAATGGAATTGGTAGGTCAAAGCGCAGGCCCTTTGATTTTCTGTTCAGTTTGACAATTTGTCAAAGACAGTACCACTTCACTATCTCATAGTGTTACGTGAGAGTGCCTATTTTTTAGTAATTGTGCCTAAGACTGATTATTACCATATTTTCAAAAAGACTTTGGTATTGAAATAATGGAAGAAAAGTTATAGTGCATTGTGATTTTAATTCATATTTCTATAGAATTAGAACTGTCATCTTTCAAATGCCTATTGACTTTTTTTTTCATTCTTCCATAATTGTGCTTTCTTGTCCTCCTGTTTTCATCACCTACTGCCTTCCAGGGTTCCCACGAGCAGGAAGCTAGACTGGAGATGAAGTAGCTGGACACTCTCCATGTAGGATGTGGCTGTCCCAAATGGTGACATTAAACAACCAGTCCTATCATATTATTGTCAAAATCGATTATGAAGCACTTAACTACAGCATCAAATACCACCTAGATAGCATTACTGTTAAAATCTATCATGAAGCATTTAACATGAGCAAAAAGCATGAAGAGTAATATAATGAGCACATCTTTGCCCTATAACCAGAATAAGAAGGAAATCATTATGGATAGAGTTGAAACCATTTGTTCATCCGTCCCATAGGGCCTCTCCTCCCTCATCTCCATAGGTGAAGATGATGTTTCTACTTACTAAGTGGTATCATTTAATTACAAATGTCCTACATGTCCAAGCTTGAATAAATTCACTAAATAAGCTAGGATACCTTGAATTGGTGAAATATTATTTATTAAATTAGTGAATTATACTATATTGTTATTATACACATATAATACATACATATTTTGTGTCAAATCAATCATAATTCCCATAACCCAATATAGCCAGTGCAGCTTTTGTTGTGAAGTTTATGGTGCCATCTAATCCTGTAAAATACTGAATTTGAATCTTTTGAAGTCTATGACAAACTCCATTTAGATCAACTTCAGCACTTAATTCCAAAGGAATACAATCTGGGGATGGAAGCCTCGGGTTGGGATGGTTAGAGAAAGGCAAGTGGCAATGCCGTAGATCAATTGACCTGATGTTTGGAACGGGCATTGTGTGAGGACTGAATCCCCAGCAAGAGCAGGTTAAGTGTCCAAGGAATGGCAGGTGTCCAATCCTACAGTCATACTACATACAGAACACTGTATTTGGACCCTCTACAGGAACTCCCATGTCCTGGACCCAATCTACTGTCATTGTCTTAATGAGGATGACCCAGAAATGTAAGATACATGTATTTTTTTCTACTAACCTAAATTTTTATCATGAGTCACCATTCCTTCTGATGCCAGAAAACCTCATCTGGTTAATCTCTGTCAATTTGATTATTTCAATGGTTTTTCAATACTTTTGGATCTATTGATAGACATTTTGGGGGCTGTTTCTTTCCCATGGCTGTGAAGAAAATCTACTTGGTTCTGTCTTGACTTTCTCCCTGCAATGAAGGGAGTCTTGTCCTGTTAGCAGCCTCATGGCTTGTATTTACTTGCCAGGCCCTGGTGTCATGGTTGTCCCCTGAATTCCTCCCCACTACCCCATTTGATGATGGGTGACTCTGCTTTGGAGCCCATCCAATGCCGGACCCTTGGCCAAAGACCCCAGCAAGCAGCTCTATCCAACAGCCAGGCTGGATCCTGATTCCTTTACCTTTTGCCTACTTTGGGTGGATCCTAGTGAATTTTCCAGAACAAAATTGTTTGGCTATTGGTTGTCTCATTCTAAAATAATAGAACAGCATCAACATTCTAGATTATACTCGGTAGAGTCACAAATACCAATTTCATCCCCTAATTTTAATTGCATAAAGAATTTGATAGATATAAAATTTCTTCATCAGTTACTCTCAAAGTTATTTAAATTATTTTAAAGTCCAAGAAGATACAAAATAAAATTGGGACATCTTTCTGATATTGTTATCATGCCAAAGAAAATCGAGAAACACATGCAAAATAAAGCCACTTCCAAAGTGTATTAAGTATCAAATTGTTTAAGGAACAAACCATAAGAACTGTTGGACAAACTGAGGTCTATCAATATTTCAAATAAGTGAACCAAATTACTGGCAGATGAGATTTGTATCATCTTAAAGAACAGTGACAATTATTTAAATGAAGGCAGAAAGATAGGAGGTGAAAAGATAAGAAATTGGTACTACTTAATGTAAATTTCACTGAGTTCAATAACATTTGTTGACAATATCAGAGAGACAGAAGCTACACAGAGACAGAGAGAGGGAAGAGAGAGGGACTATCTATCTATCTATCTACTTAACTACCTATATACCTATCACCTAAAATAATGCCTGCTTATAGTGGAGACCTAATTAATGTTTGCTGTGTGAACACAATGGGGCTAATTGAAACTCCAAGTGAACCAAATGGAACTTATAGTAGAAACCCCTTTTGAACATAAGATCAATTACACAGATCTTTCTTAGAAAATGAATCTCTCTCTTTCTCACTTCTTGTTTGCTTGTAGGAATTTCTTGGGTTGCATTTGCAATGCTGACCTTCATCTGGAATGAACTCATTGGTCAAATCTGATGTTTATGGTTGGTGTCAGTCCTGATTGGTTGATGTCCTTGTTTCACAGACTGTTTCCTGCTCAGTTGTAAATAGCATTCTCCAACTTCTCAACCAGAAGAGGTCTCTGATGTAGAAAGCACAGTAAATCCATGAGGCAGGAATAGATGTGGAGTTGACAGTATGCAAAAACTGCTTAGCTATTTGGGGATGGGGATTGGTTGGATCAGATACTCACTTCACACTGAAATAAAATAGTGGAGCAATAAAGAGTTAAAGGTAAAAAAATTTGTTATAAAAATGTAAGTAGAAAAATAGCAACATAATATGAAAATACCCTCAAGAAATATGTGACACATTTATCTAAATAAATATTAAAAGTTTGCATATCAAAACTCATGCACAAAGGAGAAGGTTTTTGGAATAGTGATTAAGATGCTGCTTCAGAGGCCCACATGACATACTGGAGCGCTTGGGTCTGTGCTCCGGCTCTGCATCAATTCCAGCTCCCTGTTAATGTGCTGCCTGGCAGGCAGCAGGTGATGGCTCCCGTGATTGGGTTCCTGCCATCCACGTGGGAGACCTAGGCTGAACTCCTCGCTCTTGGCTTTGGCCTGGCTTAGCCCTGGCTGTCGCTGGCATTTGGGGAGTGAACAAGCAGATGGGAAATATCTCTCTCTCTGCCTTTTAATTAAATAAAATAAATAAATAATGAAAAAATCATGAGCAAAAATAAAAATCAAGGAAAAAAGTGGAGGGAAAAGCTGTCACAATTATGCCAAAGGGCTGATTTGAATGAGTTTATTTAAATGAATTTAAAAAGTGCAGGGATCCCAATAGAAAAATGAATAAAGGACATGAAGAGATAATTTATGAAAGAGGAAATGGCTAGTGAGCATCTGACAAAGCTGTTTAATGTTAGTTGTCCCAAATTAATGCAAATAAAACTGCCAAAGATCTTTTTGTAAACTTATCAAATTAGAAAAGTTTTTTGGCATTAATATTAGTCACTAGTAGAGACGTAGGAAGGAGGGACAGTCTTCACTTACTGCTGTTAGAACTGAAAATTGCTATAATTACTAAAAACCAATTTGACAATATATTTCACAAGTATTACAGAGAACGTATATATGGATTAAGTCATTTTAATTATGGAAATCTATTCTATATGGTAGTGTTAAACTCAAAGATTTATGCTCATAGAATTTCATTTTAGTAGAACTTATAATAGCAAATACTGAAAACCACAAGCATTCAACAATAGAGAACTATGTTATATTGGTATGATATAAAATTAGCCACTAAATATAACATTACAGATCATTTTTAGTGACATGAGGAAAAATAAATATAAAAGGCAGAATACAAAATTTTATACATAATAAGTTCATACCAAGGTTAAAAAAAGTGGAGACTGATAGGAAATCACTAAAATATTTAAAATGGTCAACTTTTACTGGTGGGATGTGTGATTTTATATTCTTTGTATTGCATTCACTCTTTATAGTTATATATTTATTCAATATAATATACATTATATAATATATATTGTATATTATTTATAATAAATATGATACAAATTACATAGTTTGTATATAATATATAAATACAATATATTATATATTTTATACAATATATAAATTTTATATAATATATAATAATATGAATATTTATATTTATATATTTATATATATTAGTCACAGTTTATATTAGGTTGTCTACAATCAGTGTGTATTACTTTCATCATCAGAAAAAAATCATTATTCTCAAAAAATTCCCAGAATTAATCTTACTTTTGGTGTAGTACAAAATCTTGCTTTTTGTCTAATAAAAAATACTTTGCTAAGTTGTTTTGTTTACTTTTTTAAGGAAGATTTTCACAAATCTACTCAAACACAAGCCTCAAAGTAATAATTGTTGGCAGGGCAGTAGTAAATATCAGGCAAAAATTGTGTATATTTATTTTAAAATTGGTTACGCTATCTCTATCTTAAAACACTGAAGAAAAAGAATTCTCTTAGCCACTCAAGGTTTAAGTAAAGCCACAAACCATGTTTTATTTACATCATTGCTATTAGCTCATTTAAAAACTACACAGCAGGTAATATGCCTTAATTTCTTGCAGTTTTTGAAAGTACTGATGTTTGATCTCAAGATCAAAGAGGTGGAGATAACTTTCCATAACCACCCAACCTTTCCATACCCCCTCGCTTGCTTTTGTAGCTGGTTGCCCTTTCTCAAGAGAGTCCTACAGATTCAGACTGCTGAGAACCCATGCCTTTCCCCCATGGCCAGCCCCAGGCAGCATTGGCAGAGAGCTGAAGGGAGCCCAGCCCAGAATCTGCTGCACTCCCACGTTCTTCAAATCTTTCTCCTGCTTTAACCTCGTGAAACTTTGCTAACATTCTTAAGCATTTTGTGCAGGGCTTTCGCCCCTACTACTTTCTTTCATCATCACAGTAAGTAACCTCGTTATTTGCCTCATTTTACAGATGAGGATGCTCGAGCTCAGAGTGGTTAAGAGAGCTGTCAGGCTCACACAGTGGGGCACAGGCACCACTCTCGCTCAGAGCCACGCTTTTTTTTTTTTTTAAGCTGTGCTTACTCTCGCTGGCTGAGGTTGTTACTTTGGAGTGTCTTTCCATGCCTTTTAAATGGGATCATTCAGATTGTCTATTTTACACCTAAAATTCAAATTCTCTTCAATTTGAGACAATCGGAAGCTCTTTAATTTTCTCTTCAAATGGTGGAAGTTTCCTGAAGAACATGGACATCTGCTTAATGATATCTAGCAGGTCAATAGGTTTAGATGAATTCGGGCATCATCAGTGGCCCCCAAATCAATATAACCGAATGATGGACCACTGGATTGTCTTTCTGTGGGTTTAGCCTCATTTCCCTACTAATCTTGCCTACTGCTCTCTGTGGCCAGTCAAGATTTAAAAACACTCATTCCCAAGGAATTCTTCTTTATCCCAAACAATTCTAATTCTGCTCCTACTTAGCTCTATGCCTTCAGGTAGTTTACTTTGGGCTGCTGAGATACAAGTCTCTCATCTGTTTAAAAACAGAAATAAGAATATCCCCCGCTTTTGTGTTGTGGGAAGATTAAATGAGATAATGTAAGTAAAAGTTCTTGATCATTGGCTGGGTGGGATGCGGGGGTCGGGTGGGGCTTGTAAGGTGAGCATCCTTTCTCCTTTTCCTGTGCCTGTGCCCAATTCTCTATGCAAAGCCACTGTGTGCCATACTTAGGGTTTTGCTTTTCTTCTTCCCCAGGAACACTTTGTATTTCCGGTTCCCTTTCTAAGAGAACTTCTATTTTAATCTCATACTTGTCAATTCTGCATTCCACCTCACAGGAAGGAACAAACTCCAACAGGGTTAGGATATGGCCAGTAACCAGTCGCTTCCATTTCCCTTTCCACTGAAACCCAAGCAAACAGAAAACCAGAGAAAGAGCCCAGCGCCTGGGACTCAGGTGAGAGCGCCTGGCCGATGCTAGGTCTCGTGGATGGCACACTCGCTTATGGTGAAAGTGACACAGTAAACCGCAGGTGCAGATATTCCCCACGCAGCCATACGGAGTGGAAACAGTTTTGTTGTTGTTGTTGCTGATTTGCTGATAAGGAATTATTCTTTGGTGGTTAAACCCAAAAGAAACACGGGGCTAAAAAAATCCCTTAGCTTCTGGACTTAGGAAGTTTCCGGGGATATGAGTTGTGTGCTCTGACAATTTCCACACCCTCTGTGGTTCACACATCGGCTGATTTAGCGAAGGCCAAGGGCCGTCAGAGTGTGAAGTTTGTGATGGATCATCTCCCCCAAACCCTCAGGGCCCGAGACAGTTGGTGCTTACGTGTCTACAATTTAGAGTTTTCTGTGTCTTCCTTATGCTGTCGTCTGCCTACGTATCCCACTCAGGACATCTCCCTAAAAAGAGTGGAGAATGAGTATCCTCTCCTACGGGATCTTCCCGGAGTGATGTGCAAGCCCTCCCGAGCTCAGATTTCGTTTCCTGCAGGTCAGATGGTGCAGTCGGTCCGTGGGCGGCCAGAGTGATAGGGACAGCTGTCCTTAAGAGGTGGCTCCCGCCGGAGCCGCCTGGAATTCTGCGGCACTGACGTGTGAGTCCCAAGCATTTTGATCTCAGATGTTCGAGTCCTGGGCTACGCATAGGTTTTAGTGTCACCATTCAGCCCCCTGTCCCTCTGCAGGCGGCCCTCTGGCCACGACAAGGAGGTGGCTTGGATCTGCCCCGCTGCAGGCACCTCCCTGGCTACGTCCTCGGTTACAAATCGCGCAGTCGTGGCAGGTGCGGTGGCAGCGGCGGCGGTGCGGTCTCAGCCTGCCCAGCGCGGACGCGGGTGACCGCGGCCCTCGCCTGCTGTGGGTGCGCCCCTGGCATCCGAGAGCGCTACTGCCTGGGTCCCCTGCCGAGCGCACCGCTGCCCCCCTGCAAACTGGGTTCAAGGCGCACTCCCCGCCGCCCGGTGCTGCCCAGACGCCCCTCCAGCCCCGCCTCGCCTCGGGACTTGTGGGCTCCAGCACGGGGCAGCAGCTGCCTCTTCGCGCATCGAGCTGCAGTGCGGGGGACCTGGGAGGCCGCCGCTCAGCCGCCTCCCACCCAGGAGAAAGCCACGTTTGATGACAGATTTGCCTCAGTCCCAGCGTTTTCGCAGCTACCTCAATTTTCAATTCCACGCGCCGGTAGAATTTTTGTCTTTTCCTTTTTGTGGGAAAAGTTTAGGCTTGGGCTATTAAAAAAACAAAACAAAACAAACAAACAAAAAAACACTGTATTGACAGTCTTAGGGAGGGTGGGTGAGGATGGAGAACTGGTTGCCATATGGGAAAAGAATTATTGACCAGTGTATGCTAGGTTCTTCATTTTTCTCTTCGATCTTAAGGACTTTAACTATGCCAGAAAATTTAAAGCAAGTCTCTCTCACCCTAGAGACTTGATCAGATGGCCCCAGGAAGTATCCCCAAGGGCTAGGGTCTCTGGTTTTGTGATCAGTAGATTGAAATCTAGGATTAGAAATCTATCATTTCTTTAGGCCAGAAGTGGAGAGAAGAAGGCATGATGTGAACCAAATACCAGTAGTAGGTGGTCTTCTGTCCCTCCCACCATTCTGCCGGCTGCCATTCTGATCCCAGGGTCAGAAGCACAACACCAGGAAGCCAAACACGTGAATTGTCTTGTCATTTAAGATTCTAGTGCCACAGTTCTCTCCATAAATATTGAAAATATGAGATGAATTAGATATTTTGAGTTTCTCTTCCTAGCTTCATGTTTTTAATCCGAGAGAGAGAGAGAGAGAAAGCAACTAGTTCTCTTTTTAAAACTCAGAAAAATCAATGCCACTGATCAATATGGAAAACCAAAGACACCCCCCCCCCCCCCAGGAGGCAGAAACTTGGTCTCTGAGACACCCAGGGGGCATCTCAGGGGCAGTGTTAAAGCCAGCTGAGTTGGCTGAAGGCTGACGTTAGGTGTGTCCAAAATGCGGGATGTAGTGCAGTCTTCAAAAAGCATCTAGTGCATTTTCGCAGGATGAGTCACCCTTGTTTAGCTTTAGTGAATCATTTTGTGTGTTGTTGCTTTTGACCCACCCTTTTGCTGGGCTACAAGAGCCAACCCTCTCTCTCTAAGAGGGGGAAGAGAAGAAGCAAGATGTGGGAGCTCCCCCTGGTGCCTTGCTGTGTTCAGGCTGATTGAAGGCACCGCAAGCCAATGCGTCTACACAGCGTAAAAGCAAAACGGAATTGTCTTAAAAGGCCCATTTCTAAGCTGTCACCTTAGGTGGACGTCTTGTTTTGTCAGAGAGCATGTTTACAAAACCACATTTGAAGTGGGGGATTTGGCAGCTGTACTCTGGATCGGATTACTCTTAGAATCCGACTGCATCACTTGGTGCCTGAAATTGTTCTCTTTGTTAGTCCACAGTCATCATTTGACTCGGTCATTTTCACACACTTCCTTTGTCCATGTGGATGCCATAAAGCCATCACAGATGCCTAGTACCTGCCCCACCTGGGACCCCAGTAATGTCCTGTATTCACAGTGACCTTTTTAATACTAGGGGACGGGAACTCCTGTGGACTCTGGTCTCCTGTGAAGGTAAAGGTGATGAGGGGAATTCCACTCAGTCTACTGGATACATACGATTTATCTTCATGTGTGTAGTTAGGGCTGCTCATGGTTCATACTGCGGAGAGAATAAAAGATGTAGAAATATAATCCCTGCCAGCACCTGGGCAAATTGGTTCCGGGACAAACTTCAGTGTTTGTTAACATAGTTGAAAGGGATGAGTCAACTTTATCATCAGCCTTTCACCTTCTAAGTAAACGCAGAATTTTTCGTTTCCTTTCATTTTGTGTATCCAATTTTGCTTGAGTGTGAATGCTTAGAAGCCAAAAATGAAACTGAAGCCCACTCAAAAGACCACCAGTTTTAGTTAATCTGGCTCAGAATTGCACATCCTGTCTACATGCTTGCTGTCACTTCTCGCAGTGTGCTATGCTCACCTCTGCTAATGCCGTTCCTCCCCTCAGCAGCGTGGTCCTCTATTCCACCCTGCCTCCAACATTTGTGACTTACTTTTCTCTAGTTCGAGGCTCACCTCTTTCCTAACAACGCTCCCCTGTGCACGTTGCTCGCTTTCCTAACTCTCTTCCCATTTATTGTCTGCACCTCCCAGTGAACTCTCCTTCCAGAGAGCCCCACACTGACATTTCTGCAACCTCTACAGGCAGGTGTGTTCTCTGTGGTTCTGAACTGAGAGCTTCGCAGGGGGAAAGTCATAGCTTTTGTTTTTTCTGCATCTTCATTGCCAAAGCATGCTGATATCTTCAATAGTTTTCTGCTAAATGCATAAATTGAAAGAATAATCCTGAGGGATCTTTTTTAATCTCAAAAATTTTCTAAGTCCCATGTCCCTTAAATGAAAAATTGTTAAGTTAAGGAGTCATTTCCAGGAGTTTAATTTATGTATTACTTGTGCTTTGCCTCCACCCCAGAAGGATTTGAGGTGGGCTTAAAATATTACGAAAACTAGACAAGATCATTAATTCTGTTCCTGCCAGCTCTAAAAATCATAGTTCTAGATCCCAGCGCAAACAATGGAAGGTCTTCTTTTAAGATAAAAAAAATCTTCTTTATAATAGCTCTCATATTTATGCTAAGAAAGAAACCAAAATTACAGATAAAATTTTCAGAAATATTTTTGCATCTTCTCTGCATATCGTACACACACACACATACATACATGCATACACACTCACACTAGAACGGCACTGGCAGTGAACATAGGTTGTTTAAAGTATAGCTATTCAACTGTCATATAAAGTGAAATCTATATTTTCCCTCCCTATATGACTATATATTTAACATCTCCATGCATATGTGTGTGCATACATATGTATATGTTATATACACACACTCCACATTATTATTTCAAAGGAGATTTTGCTCCTTCTGGCTACCAGCAATAACTAGTCAATATTTACACTCTTGAATATCGATGACATCGTGCATACACAGGAAAGCTGTGGAAAACATCTCCATTTTCAAACAAGGTTTTAATTATTTGTAAAGACTTCAATTGTTCGCTATCTAATGTCATGGATTGGTCCTCACAGTGTGAAGTGCAACTGTCCAGGACCCCCGCAGTATTATAAATAGGCTTCTAAAGCCGGGTTGATTGATGTTTGGCATAAAACGCTATTCCTCTGAGCACATATATTCCTTCTGTTCACCATTTTCATAGAAAAATACCAGGGCTGATTTTTTATTCAAATCTCCAATTTATGCAGGGTTTAAACTACTAAATACTTAAAGCCTTCTTCAGATCTTTTTTTCCTTTTTGTTAGGTAGGTAACTAAATCTTTTGCTTCAACACAAATAAGAATTGGAGATTTAGCAGATTCCTGTGGGAGAGAGAAAGAGTTTATTAATTATATTGAGAATCAAATAATATGCTTCTTTGACACTAATGTTCCATCTTTCTCCACCCCAAGTATCCTATGGGACAACTTTAAAGCCTTTATCAGGGTCTAGATTACTGCATTTATGGTTCCTTAGAAGAAAGAATTTAATGAATGGCATTCTGAGTTGAAGAGAGAATTTGAGATGTTTTAAGATTTAAGCTGCAGCAGTGCAATGATTTTTTTTTCAAAATATGTTCCAGGGATTGTAATATAAAACATCCAAGAATAAAAAAAGCTCAATGAAGTACATTTTCATGAGTTTTAATAAATTTTTAATACTGATGAAATGTAAATTTTTCCTTCACAACCCTTATCTGCATTTGACAGAGTCCTACAGAAAACTTTAAGTACCCATTTAAAGCAATTTACAAGATATTGTAGAGATTCCCAGCAATAAAGAATGATAAGTGATCTTAAAATTTTTTATATTGACAATATTAAAACCAAGTACCTTATCTGGATTCAACTGGTTTTGGCCAATGCCTATATTGGTACATTTATCAAGAGTACACATTTACTTTATAGGTTTCCTATTAAAAACAAATTCCACCTAAATGCAATCCTGAGATTGCCATTAGTTGATGGATAGCAATAGTTCTCAATTGTAATATGATGCTTATTACATGCCAGGCACTGTGCTAGGCACAGTCTAGGGAAATATATTGCATTGGGTCTTTATACCTATTCCATGGAGGTGATTACTTTATTATCACCATTTAAAGATGAAGAATTGGAGGGATAAAGAGTTATAATGATTTGCCCAAAATTATTTTCTTAGTAAATAGTAAGGGTAGGGACTAAACTATAGCAATCATACTATACAATCCATGTCCCAGGAACTGACCAACTTTTTCAACAAGGACCACATGGTAAATATTTTTAGGCTTTGCAGGTCACACAGTCACAACTATCCAACTCTGTAGTACAAAGGCAGGTCCAGATTATATGTAAATGAATTGTTTGGCTTTGTTTTAATAACGTTTTATTAAAAACAAAATTAAACATTTGATGGGTCAGATTTGCACTATGGGCCAGTTTGCTGAACTTTGCATTATGCTATTCTGCCTGCATCCTTAGGACAGAGAAAACCCATAAATAGGCATCAGTTTGGAACAGGCAGGTTTCTGTGCTGAATCTGTCTTCTGCTTAGGCAAAAGCAACATAAGCTGAGGGCTTCAGAGCTGCCTCCCACCTTGGGACTTGACCCTGAACACCACATCAGAGAGTCTGGAAGGCTTCACTTTGGACACACTTGTAAGGTGGGGTCATGCATTTACTCACGATTATTGCATTGTGGTTTCCTGGTACTTTAGTTAAACTGAGCTCCAAATCTGCCTGTGTTTCTCAAGTCCTGAAACCCACTTAGCCTCATTTACAAGATGACTTTGCTTCATTCTCTAGATTATGGGAGCCCCAAGTTACTCTTACGGCACACCCTGTTTTGCTTGATTAGACTTAGCCTGTTTCCCTGAAGATGCATGATTGACTGGTGGCTCTCCGGTTTTTCAGTCCACTTATGCCTGATCCCACCCACCTTCTGGCCAACTTCTCTGGTGTCAGCTGCCTCTGTGAAATTCTATTTTCATCTGTTCCTTTGGACATTCATTACTACAATTCGTCTATGACTATGTGTTATAAAGTATATTCTATCTCCCCCTGCCAATGGCAGATCCATTCTCCCTGTCATTAGACTCTTATTCTTCAGGACAAATTGAACTTCTTAGCCACTGAAACTTATCAGTGGCTGCCAGCCCAACACAGTGGGCAGATGAAGGTCTAGTTGTGGGTCCTCTCAGACAAGGTCACAAGGTAGGGTCATGAAACATACGATGGGGCACAGAAAATAAACTCCCACATACCAACAGCTTGATTGAAGTTAAGACATTTCCTTTCTTTCATCCTCAAAAACAAAGTAATATGATCATTGATATATATATATAGGTATTATATATATATATATATATAGGTATTAGAGAAAATCTATGCAATGATTTGACCTTACATTTCTCTGAAATAACAGGCTAATGCTAATAGGGTTTTAGCCTGATTGGTAAAAATACAAATGCAATAAAGTGAAAGAAAAACCAAAAGGATAATTTATAATGAAAAAGAACCAATTCTAAACTTTAGATGTCATGTTACTAACAATGCTTTCTGTGCTCTTCCCAATCAGATACGCTTTTTAAAATTCAGTTTTTTTGTCATAAATATTAGTGAAGATTTATATATTAAAGAGCTAAGTGGAATTTTTAATAAAGCAGGAAAATTCTGTGCTGTTGAATTTGTTCCTGTAAATCAATCAAGTCTTTTAAAGTCTTTTAAATCATCATGAGATGAAAGGGCTCTTTGGGTTCAAAGACAAAGAAGTAATCCCTTGTCTTGTGTATGACCAAAAAGAATGATGGTAAGCAGTGATCCTGGGTCTTAAGTAGATTATAGTGTCATTATGGGATGAAATTAACACATAAGAGATAATTAGAACAACTAACAGTATGGCAGTCATGGTCTATGAATTTAAGGCAGAGAGAGATGACTGAGTCGTGGATTTAATGCTTTGCAGAGAAGGTACGATTCAAAACAGTGGAACACTAGATATGAGAGTGACCCAAATATGAGTTTCTTGAAGTTGGAGATATCTTAACTTTATCGGTAGCTCAAGTAGTGATTGAGAGTGATTATGCAAAGTTTATTTAGTTTGAGAAGGGGATTATTTTTACACTAGTTTGTGGTGCAGACCATGTGTTGGACATATTGGAATCAGAAAACAACAACAACAAAAAAGATGATAATCTCTTTGATAATGTCTTGATTGCTTTTCCAGCCAGGACTTGTAACATCTATCAGCAGTAGGTAAACTCTCAATATATTTTCAGTGAATCTAGTAAATTAGTCCTGGATATCAATTAGTAAGTTTTTCAAAGCCTTTTAATATTTTAAAAAACGTGGACTCCAAATGTAATACAGAGAAATAGATCCAGTTTCTTGAGTGAAATTCAGGGATGATTATAAGCTTTGCTTTCAAGGGAGGTAGCATGATGAATAAGCTCATAAACTTGGGAGTCAGACAGATGTCAATAACAGACTTGGCCACACCACTGATCGGGTGTTGTTATCTGGCAAACTTTGGTGATGTAAGTGTTCATTTTCTCAGTCCTATAACTTGAAGAAATAGAGATAATCACATATAAAACCTCAGCAAAGACTATGGTACAAGACAGATCCATAGATGTTTATTCCATTTTCTTTTATCCTTCAGAACTGAACTGATTGACAGCCTGAACTCAATTGAAGCCAGGATGTCCTGAGGTCCTGGGCTTCCAGACTGGAGCATTATCAGATCACAACAGCAGAGAGGCCATCATTGCAGGAACACATGCTTATTCTGAACATGAGGGGACTGTGGTAGTGAACACAGAGAAAAGTTCTGAGCATTGGGTTAGCCTTGTGGAGTATCCCCATTTAGGGCTCAAGAGGCAAAAGCAAAGAAGGCAGTAATAAAGAAATCAGCAATGGAAGCTAAAGTATGAAAGAGATTATTATTACTGGTCAATGCAAATATGTAAGTGCTTTCATTTTTGCCAAGTTATTTCATTATGTACTGATGTGTTAACCATTTTTTTTTTTGACAGGCAGAGTAGACAGTGAGAAACAGAGAGACAGAAAGAAAGGTCTTCCTTTTTCCGTAGGTTCACCCCTCAATGGCTGCTGCGGCTGGTGTGCTGTGGCTGGTGCACCGCGCTGATCTGAAACCAGGAACCAGGTACTTTTCCTGGTCTCCCATGCAGGTGCAGGGCCCAAGGACTTGGGCCATCCTCCACTGCCCTCCCGGGCTACAGCAGAGAGCTGGACTGGAAGAGAAGCAACCAGGACAGAATCCGGCACTCCTACCAGGACTAGAACCTGGTGTGCCGGTGCTGCGGGCAGAGGATTAGCCTATTGAGCCGTGGCGCCAGCCTTGATGTGTTAGCTATTAAAACCAGGTTGTAATGAAAGCTTAAAGCCAGCTAGCTCTGTTCAACCAAAAAAGAGTTACTTTTCTTACTCATTTGAAATTAAAATGGGTCTAAGTAAGGAGAGAAATTTGGACATATGTTTATTTCTGCAGTAGAGGAAGCAAGATCAGCAAAGGATTAAAATTTGGGGCCTTCATACTGGATGGAGAGGTTTGTGAAGCCTGAGAATTTCCACTCAGTGGCCAATAGGCCATTCACAAGCATGAGTCGATGGAACCATTGACTGAGGCTGAGTTGAGATGCTTTCCTACACAGAGGCTAAAATTTCACTACTGGCTTCTAAATTTATTCTCATTCCTGTCCCTTGCCCTGGGTGTAGTAGCTGCAATGAGAGAAAAGATGTTGTGGCAACTACTGAGGCCCCCAGGTATGCTGTATATTTGTTCAGCCTTGGCTGGTGTGGCCTTGTCCTGGAAATGGCCTTGTACACCCTTTCAAGCCCAAATGCCCCAATGCCGTGCAGTAAATTGAGGCATCAGTTCTGTTTGCTTAGGATATATCTGTGACTTTTCAGCTTAGGTTGCCACTGCCCATATATGGTCATCTCTATCTTTATTGTAAGTGAAACATGCAGTGAATATACCTAACTGACTGAATATTCTAGCTTAGCAACACAGTCCACTGCAGAATATTGGTTGTTTCCTCTTATGATCACAGGGCTGCCAACTATTGCAAGAGAGGGTTGGTCTGCACATGGCTAGCTCAGGCGAAGAGCAAAATTCAAAGTGTGAAATGTGGTTTCTATTGAATATATACCACTTTGACACAATTGTCATGCTGAAATAAATCTATGATGAGCCATGGCATGTCAAACCGTTTCAAGTTGGGGGCTATCTGTAACTATTGTTTTCATAACCAAGCCACCAAACATTTGCTCTTAAAATCTTCTTGGTAAGTAGCTAAACAAATGTTGTAAGTGGTTCCAATCAGAGACACGAAGGAAAATGGAACTCAGAAATGCCCCCTGAAGTTGCCAGACAAAAAGCAATTGGCAACCTTTAAGTACCTAGTTTCAGTATTGCAATGGCGATGGAAGCCAGGTTACAGGGATTAAGAAAAGAACAGATGAGGAGAAAGTCCTGGCTATGCATGAGGCACAAAAGTGAAAATGTGTAGAGAAATTGAAGTAGAACCTTTGGGGAGATCAAGGCTCTATCTCTGATCCTCAATTCTTTGACTTCTTCCATTTAATGCAGTTTGTTACTCAGCAGTTTACATTAAGAAGTAGAGGGGTTATATTCATGGATATGAATATATTTTATGTATTAATATATTTTTTCTGTTTTTGAGATCTTTGCATTTCTTTTCTTGTGTCCCAAAGACATCACCCTGCTCTCTGCAGCCTCTCTCCCCCCTACCTCAGGACTAGTAGATATCTAGACGGTGAATCACCCCAAACAAAGTCTAAAAATATTTGAAAATCCTCTGGTCTTAGGGTAATTTGGGAAGACTTGAATGCATACTGGTGGAGCAAGTTTTGTGGCTTTCAGAGACTAATCTATTTCAGAGATTAGATTATAGGTCCCCCACGGCAGAGTAGGAGTGGAGAGCGGGAGGTGAAGAAACAGCTTTTCACCAGCGAAGGCATTCTATCCTCCACACTAGTGAGGTACATGGAAACCGAGATAGCACTCAGTTGTCCTTTTCATTGCCAGTGAGTGAGGGTGATTTTGCAAGTATCCATTATGCCATTCTGGGACTAAGATCATGCCCAGGGCTCATCTCTCTTACAATAACTCCATCGAGGGGATCTCAAGGTGGTGATAACAAGCCCCTGCTCCTTTCCAAGGTAGCATTAGATGGAGCTAGACTGAAATCTTCCATGGGCAGGGAAAGTAGTGGAATACACTGTCCTATTGTGTATGTCTTTCTACGTGTGTTTATATCCTTGGCATACTTGATAGTGGGCACAGAGTTTAGTTGAGTGCAGAAACAAGTGAATGCCTGATTCATTAGTAAGTGAAAATGGCTAAAGATGTCAGAAGAAAAAAGAATGATTATTTGAGCAGAGCAAGGAGGTGACTGGAGAAGGAAAGGTTGAAGGGTGACCAAGATCTTTGAGAGGCTGGGAAAAGGAATGAGATGATAGATGGTTAGTCTCTGGTATGTTGAGATGAAAAAGAACCATGTCCTTTAATTTCCATAGTTAACACTAAATTTATCTTCATTATAGCTCCATTTCTGACCATAGCACATATTTGGTAGAGTTGACAGGTGAGAAACAAACAGGAAGTCTGAGAATCTATAAAAGATGAAAGCAAGGGGTCATATTTTTAAGTCTTTCAGTATTCACACTTAGAAAAGCATGTCACTGTAAGCATCAGATAATTCTGTCTATGATCTTTCCGAAGACAACATTTTGGTGTATGAGTATACACAAATTGGCAGACAGAATTGTGTATTCTTACACATTCAAGTGGTTTCATATTTATTCAGTCACTAATTATTCACTCTGGCTCATTTATCCTCTCATTGAGAAGTATGAACCAGGATGCTGCTATGTGGAGCTAGTACATGAGTGCTAAAAGATCTGGAGAGGAACGCAATGTGGGTCTTCTCAAATGAGTTCACAGTCTAACAGGGGAGACAGACAAGAGTGCTAAAGCCTGCAGATGTGAGGCCTGAGTCCCCATGTGTCTGGCCCCTCCCTGCCCTGTGCTGACACATCTCAACCCAACCTCCCAGATTGATGTCCTACTTTAGCATCCAAGCTGCTCTCAGCCTGACTACTCTGTCCAGAGCCCCAGAATTTAGCAAGGACTGGAGCTCTGAAGCTCTCCTTGGTCCTTCCCACACTCTCCGCCAGGAGCTTAGATCTTGCCTCTTCAGCAAACAGCCAGACACTGTGTTCTGAATTGGTCTCTTCCCCAGTACCACTTTGTTCCAATTGTCGCCCAGTTCAAGTCTGATCTTGTCATATCTTTGGATGCTGGCTTTTACCTACCCGAATACCCCTGCTGAAGGCCATTCTTGGCAATTGGTTTAGGCCTTTTCCTCTTTCCTCAGACAGCTCTCTCCTCCTTCATGCATTGCCTTGCTGTGAGGCCTCCCAGCATGCAAAAGATGGCCCCTGCTACCTCACTGTGGGAACCCCTGCAAGGTCGTGGTTCTAGTGGATACTTGTCTTGGCAGAGAAATTCCTCTGGATGTCTTCTGTTGAGTGGAATGAGTTCTTGTTCCTACTAAGGGTGATTCAATAATGAAGTCATTAGCAGCTTTCATAAGGACTAAGGGAAGGTTAGTGAGACCAAAGAGACATATTATTCACTCACTCCACGATGTAGAAGCCAAATGCTCTCTGCTCACCTCAAGGAAAAGTATGAAGCTGTGGAATGAATAACATGGTGGAATATATGAATAGACTTCCAAATTTTCATGGAAAAATTGAATTAAAAGATGAAAATAAAAAAGTAGAAGCTTTATTTCTCAATGTAAGCTCAACAAGATCAGGATACATCTGTAAGCCATTTGGTCCATCCTGGAAATTTAACCATGTCAATGCAGTCTTTCCCGTATTATTAAAAGAAGAAAAACTGAATGTTCTTCAGAGTGGAAAACAAGAAGTCGGTAGGACACAAATCAGGACTGTTTAAGTGGATACCTAATAACTTTCCATTGATATTAAAAAATGGTATATATTTGATGAAAGCAATGAATAAGCACATTTTCATGGTAGAGAAGGACTCTGAGGAAGCTTTCCTGGGCTTTTTTTTTTTTTTAATTTTGCTACAGCTTCAGCTGAATTTCTCAGAACACTCTCATAATAAAAACGTTTTATCATTCTTTAGCCCTCCAGAAAGTCAATAAGCTAAATGCCCTGAGCATCCCGAAAAACTGTTGCCATGACTTTTGCTGTTGATTAGTCTTTGGCTTTGATTGGACGACTTTCACCTCTTGGCAGCTGTTGCTTTAATTGTACTTTGTCTTTGGGATCATCCTGAAAAAGCCATGATTCATGTCTTACTAAAATCACATCTTCTTCAGGCTCTTGATGTTACTTGAGGGCCCCATTGAGGGGCCGGTGCCATGGCTCACTTGGCTAATCCTCCGCTTGTGGCACCGGCATCTCATGTGGGCATTGGGTTCTAGTCCCGACTGCTCCTCTTCCAGTCCGGCTCTCTGCTGTGGCCTGGGAAAACAGTGGAGGATGGCCCAGGTGCTTGGGCTCCTGCACCTGCATGGGAGACTGGGAGGAGGCACCTGGCTCCTGGCTTCGGATCGGCGTAGCTCCGGCTGTAGCGGCCATCTAACTTTGTCTGTCAAATTAAAAAAAAAAAAAGATTCCATTGAAAGTTCTACTTTTGTCTTCAGCTGTTGTGAAGACACCTATTCTTGGGGGGCCCCAGATTTTGTCACCCACTGAATTGGAAGTGTCCTCCACTTTAATTTCTCAGAATTTTATAAGCTGAAACAATTAGATGTATATGGAGTTGGTTATTATTTCTGTTGTTAATTCTTGGTGCCCTTCAGTTAGGGCATGAAAAAGATTAATTTTTTCCTCACAAATAGATGTGGCTGGTCTGTTACCATGGGCTTCGTCTTTATCTTCTTGTTCTGTCTTAAAATGAGCTGTCCATCTGCAATTTGCTGATTTCTTTGGGGGCATTGTCCCCATCAACTTTGCACAGACCAACAGTGATTTCACCATTCTTCCATCCAACCTTCATTATAAAGTGGATACTTGTTTTTGCTTTAATTTTAACAGAACTCATGTGTCTCTCATAGGACTTTTTTTTTTTTTCAAGCCATTGTCTTATACCCCTCAGTACCTCAAATTAGATCTGGTTCAGATAAGTTAGCACAAGTTAGCATGAGTTTATTGTGGTGCAAAAATGTTTGAAATGTACATGCAATTTTTCCAGAGTACTCATTTTCTATGATCTTTTCAAAGACCTCTCTGATGCATGTATGTGTGTATGTGCATGTGAGTGTGTGTGTTAGTAGTAGAGATAGAAATGAAAATGAAAATGAGTGTTTCTTAGCTTCTTATTTTAATCTTTAGCTTATGTTAATAAATTTAAACATATACTTTTCAGTGTGAAAGAAAGCTTCATATGACAAGATCTAAGAAGAAATTTTCTTTACATAATATCACTCATTGACTTATCTAAGCTTCAGGGTTACTTTTTGTGTTCAACTAAATTGTCAGTATGTCTGACAGTGTTTCATTTCTCTGTGCAAGAAAGACAGTTTAAGACTTTTAATGACACCACAATAAAAAAAAAAAGGGAAAATTTTCCATTGAACTACTATATTTCGGAGGCAAGTGAGCTATTTCAAAACCAGAGTACTTAATCAAGCCTTCAACTCTTTTAAAAATGAATACACTGTATGTATTTTTAAAGTAGGCAAAAATAACATTGTAAACAGAGTATCATTGAAAATTCAAATTTTTGAGCAGATGAAAAAAATAATTGTGAATCATCAGTCTTGTCAGATGTCAACATCAGCTCCGACAAATCTGGGTTGTCTTCCTAATAAATTTCTGATAGCTGTAGAAGCAGAAATCACAAGGTCCAGAGGGTAATTGGGATGGGACAGGCATCAGTAGATTCCAAGTTTGGGATTAATGGTATCTTGCTGCTAAAACAAGCTTCACACGTTAGACGGCAAGCATTAAGTTGGTGACTTTCCTGATGCCCAGGAGACGTTTGTACTAGGAATAAATTTCTATGATGAAGCATTTGACAAGCCTTAGTTCCTGATGTCTCACACTCAAGCCTTACTTTATAGTCACATCTGTTAGTTTAAAGCATTTTTAGTTTATTGAAGAAGCCTTCACAAAGAAAAAACAGATGATGAAAATCTCATCTGTCAAAACTGTTATTAAAACCAGTAACAGTGTGAAATTTTGTTTAAATTGAAAGCATCATTTATTTTTATCAAACATTTTATAAACAATCACATTTGAGAAAGATTTGGGGGACCTGGAGAGCCCTCAACAAAATGCAGCTCATTATGTTGCTTTGTTGAATCTGAGGCTCCAAGATGGGCTGGAGCTACTTCCCTTATCTTGCAGAGAGACCAGAAGGGTGAGGGATTTGCCACAGAGCAGGCGCTGGTCTGCCTTGAAGTGGGAGAGTGGGTAAGGCAGGGAGGTAGACCTTAGGCACAAGTAGGAGCACCCTGTTTCTGGGGAAGACAGCAGGGGGCACCTATCTGCTCTTTGCTGATGGATTAGGGGGAGCAGCATGGCTTGGCCCCTCAGAGAGCTTGGGGAAAAGAATGGAAAGGTAAAAAGGGACATTGATGGACAGACTGAGCAAGGCTTCCTTCCCTAATTTCTGTGTGGAAGGTGATTTCCGTGCACAGACCTGCTACTGTTATCAAAGGGAGTTTCACAGCCAGAAAGAGCAAAAGACAACCTTGAGTAGGATGAACAGGAGGTCCATTTGGTTCAGCTTTCATTCAGTCCAGATGTTTGGCAATGAGGAGACAAAACATCCGACACTTTGCTCTTGTGTAGACTCAGCCTTCAAATCTACACAAGATCCAGTTTCACATTCTCCACTGTGTCTAGTATATTTGGCACATCAGTGTGAGCAGCTTTGACAGAAAAAGTGTCCAAGGAAAGTAGAACAATGTACGCCTGCATGATTTGGACAAGGCAGTGGTCTTTCCTTTCTCTATGCGATACTGTTGCACTTTGAGATCTTTTCCTGGGGGCCAGCAAGTGTTTTCCCAAGAGATACAGAGCAATGGAGGGGGGCCACAGAGTACTCCAAGGCATTCCAGATCCCCAGCTTCCTATTTGTACTCTTTTCTTAAAGGTGACTCATCTAAAAGCAGGTCTTGTTCACCTCTCATATTTATCTTTTTTTAAGATTTATTTATTTATTTAAAGAGGAGAGAGAGGGAGAGGGAGAGAGAGAGGGAGAGGGAGAGAGTGAGTCTTCCATCAGAGGGTTCACTCCCCCAAGGGCTGCAACGGCTGGAGCTGCTCCAGACTGAAGCAAGGAGCCAGGAGCTTCTTTGGGGTCTCCATGTGGGTGCAGAGGCCCAAGCAATTGGGCCATCCTCTGCTGCTCTCCCAGCCGCATTGTTGGACATGGAGCAGCTGGGAATTGAATCAGCACTCATATGGAGTGTAGCACAGCAGGTGGAGGCTTAACCTGCTATGCCACAGTGCCAGCCCTACATTGTCACTTTTGCAGTTTCAAAGAAGGGAAGGTGAAAATTCCTAATTTACTTCCAAAATAGCAAACTTATGTTTCCTAGAAAAATGACCATATATTAATTTTATATTAGTATTTCTATTTTCTTGAACATTTGTTCAGGATCTCAGAAGAAATATTGAACTATTGTTAAGTGAGTATTTAATGTATATTTCTATTTTACCTTTATTATAAACTTTGCTCTTTTATTGTTTTTTATTTACTGTCATATAATTATTACAGAAATGTCTTATAGGTTCTACTCATAAAATTGACTTAACAACACTAATCATTGCACATTTTGTGAGCTTTGAAATTCCTATGGCCAGTACATTTTTTGTTGTTGATTTACTCTGATCTCAGAATCATTGTAGTTATGTTATATTCATCCATGGATTGGATTTTCAATTAAGAATGTAATCACTACATTCAACAATTTTTTAAAGAAAAATTTATATTTTTATTGTTTGTGGATTAGTAGCTGTAATGATAATACAACTTCCACTCGAATTTTAATAACTCTTAGCAGGGCTGGCACTGTGATGTAGCAGGTAAAGCTGTCGCTTGCAGTGACACCTGCTGTCACCTGCATCCTCTATGGGTGCCAGTTTGAGTCCCAGCTGCTCCACTTCCAATCTAGCACTTGCTGTGGCCTGGAAAAGCAGTAGAAGATGGCCCAAGTCCTTGGGCCCTTGCACCCACATGAGAGACCTGGAAGAAGCTCCTTGCTCTTGGCTTCAGATTGACCCAGCTCTGGCCATTGCAGCCATTTGGGGAGTGAACCAGCGGTTGGAAGACCTCTCTCTCCCTGCCTCTGCCTCTGTCTCTCTGTAACTCTGCCTTTCAAATAATAATAAATAAACCTTTAAAAATATACTTAGTGATTCCTTCACTTCATGATACTTCATGAAAGTCCCATGAAAGAAAAAAATTGCAACTTCAATTTTGTGTGTGACAATGATCAGTAAGATTTTTCAGCATATATTTCATTAAGGTAAAATTCCATGAAAACAATGGAATGGACACATAAGACAAAGGGAAAGCTGACTTAAATTTTCTGAAGCTGGATGATTAACCCAGGAGTTAAGTCCCAGTGAAGATACCTGTGTCCCATATCAAAGTACTTGGATTTAATACCTGGCTGCGCTCTTGAGTCTAGCTTCCTGCTAATGCAGATGGTGGGAGGCACAGGTGATGGCTCCAGCAGCTGGAAACCTACCATCCCCGTGGAACACATGGACCGAGTTTCCAGCTCCTGGCTTTAGTATGGGCCCAGTCCTGGCAATTTTGGGCATTGGGAGAGTGAGCCAAAAGATGAGAGAACTCTGTCTGTCTCTCAAATAAATAAAGTAAGTAATAATTTTTTTCTAACTGCTAAAGAGTTTGATCATGTAAAATACATGATGTAATACAAAATGTAAATGTATAATGGTAGTTATCTAATTTTGTATATTAGGGACTTGCTGGAAATCAGAGGACACATGTTTTTTTTATGTGTACACAATTCTTTTTTTTTTAACTTTTATTTAATGAATATAAATTTCCAAAGTACAGCTTATGGATTACAATGGCTTCCCCCCCGCCCATAACTTCCCTCCCACTTGCAACGCTCCCCTCTTCTGCTCCCTTTCTCTTTCCATTCACATCAAGATTCATTTTCAATTCTCTTTATATACAGAAGATCAGTTTAGTATATATTAAGTAAAGATTTCAACAGTTTGCACCCACACAGAACATAAAGTGAAAAATACTGTTTGAGTACTAGTTATAGCATTAAATCACAATGTACAGCACATTAAGGACAGAGATCCTACATGAGGAGTAAGTGCACAATGACTCCTGTTGTTGACTTAACAAATTGACACTCTTGTTGATGGTGAGAGTAATCACCCTAGGTTTTTGTCATGAGTTGCCAAGGCTATGGAAGCCTTTTGAGTTTGCCGACTCTGATCATATTTAGACAAGGTCATAGTCAAAGTGGAAGTTCTCTCCTCCCTTCAGAGAAAGGTACCTCTTTCTTTGATGACCTGTTCTTTCCAGTGGGATCTCACTCGCAGAGATCTTTCATTTAGGTCATTTTTTTTTTTTTTTGCCAGAGTGTCTTGGCTTTGCATGCCTGAAATACTCTCATGGGCTTTTCAGCTGGATCCGTAAGCCTTAAGGGCTGATTCTGAGGCCAGAGT
This sequence comes from Sylvilagus floridanus, assembly GCA_949820135.1. Classification (NCBI taxonomy): domain Eukaryota; kingdom Metazoa; phylum Chordata; class Mammalia; order Lagomorpha; family Leporidae; genus Sylvilagus; species Sylvilagus floridanus. The sequence continues at coordinate 104,510,731 of OX463226.1, forward strand.
GCTGTTAGGACATCTGCCATTCTATGAGTCTGCTGAGAAGACACATTTTTACATGAGAAATTGAATTCAGTTTAGTGAAGGCTGATTTGCAAACTGAAATCTAGTTCTGGATGGAGAAAAGAAAAGGCAGCAATGTCCTGAAAGGTGTCAAGGGAGGCAGCTTCATGTTAAAAACCCACCGAGTCATAACACATCTTTTTTCCAACCCACATCCTTCCTAAGCTTTTCCATCCTACATGTTAGCATTGTACTTCTAGAAAAAGTAATCCCTGCTTAGTTTCACTTCTTCCATGCCACTACACTTTTTTTTTTTTTTTGGATAGGCAGAGTTAGACAGTGAGAGACAGAGACAGAGAGAAAGGTCTTCCTTGCATTGGTTCACCCCTTCGAATGGCCACTGTGGCTGGCGTGCTGCACCGGTCTGAAGCCAGAAGCCAGGTGCTTCTTCCTGGTCTCCCATGAGGGTGCAGGGCCCAAGGACTTGGGGCATCCTCCACTGCCCTCCCGGGCCACAGCAGAGAACTGGACTGGAAGAGGAGCAACTGGGACAGAACTGGTGCCCCAACAGGGACTAGAACCCAGGGTGCTGGCGCCACAGGCGGAGGATTAGCCTAGTGAGCCGTGGCGCCCATGCCACTACTCTTTAACTCAGTGAAGCATGCATTGTACTCACAGCACCCACTGCAACTCCTTCAAAGTCAAATATGAGTGCACAGAGACCATGTTTAATTGACCTACCTTCTTCTCTAGGCTCTGCTTATATTTTCTTTCCTGCTATGGATCTTAAATATTTTCCCTATATTTCTACATCATTTTACCCTTGTCTCTTTCCTTTATTTCTATTCTCCTTTACCTCATAGATTTTGTTTCTCCCCCACGTTTTGGCTTTAACTGAATGCTGTTGGATGCCTTTCTCCTGTGGATGACTCATAGTCTGAGTGCCAACTTCCATTTTTCTGGTCTCAGTCTTTTTCTAAAGCTGGTTTTCCAATTCCTGCTGTGTTGGAATCTTCACCTGTATGTTCTAACCATATTTCTAGCCCAATGCTTATGTGTTCTCAATATAGAATGTAGTATCTCCCATTGCTGTCTGAGACTTCAAGTCTCCTGTAAATGGATATTTGGCCAAGATGAAGATAAAATTCACAGATGATAAAATTACAAATTTTAACAAATGTGTAAGTCACGTACTCATCATCACAGTCAGGATATATTTTTCCTGATATATTTTCCTAAAACATTTTCTGTGTGTATTCAGTCAGTCACCTCCATGTTGACCCTAGGCAACTGTCAGTCATTCCCCACCAACCCCATCATTAGAAATTAGATTTAGCCTTTGTAGACTTTTTTAGATAGTAAATTAATTTGAAAGGAAGAGACAGGGAGAGTGAGATCTCCCATACACTGGTTTACTCCCCAAATGTTCACAATAGCCAGGGCTGGTTCAGACCAAAGCTAGCAGCTGAGAATTTATTCCAGGTCCTCCACATAGGTAGCAGGACCTGACCACTTGGGTCATTGCCTGCTGGCTCTTGTGGTTCTCATTAACAGGAAGTTGTAATCAGGAGTGAAGCCAGGACTCACATCTTGGTACGCTAATTTGGGATGACAGCTTCTCAAGGAGTGTCTCAACCACTATGCTAAACGCTCATCTCTAGAGTTTTCTATAAGATAGACCCATATGATAGAAACAATTTTTGGATGTGTCTGATCTTTTCTGTTCAGGATATTAAATCTGAAATTCATCCATGTTATGGCAAGGATTAGTAATTTTTTTATTGTTGAGTTACATTTCATCAAGTGTACATGTCATAATTTGTTTATCTGTTTACCTGTTGATGAACATTTAGGTTGTCTCAAATTTGGGTAGACAAATGCCTGTCTTTCTTTTGGATCAATAGCTAGAAGTAGAAATTTTGGATAAGGTAAATTAAAAGCTAGAAAAATTTGTCAACTCTTTTCCAAAGTATCTGCCCCATTTGAATCTCCTTACATCAATGTGTGAGTTGCTCCATATCCTCATCAGTACTTGATAATCTTTTCAATTTTAGCAATTTTATGGGATTCTAATAAAATCATGATGTGTCCTTTTTGTTTTTTTTTTAAGATTTATTTATTTATTTGAAAATTAGAGTTACACAGAGAGAGAGAGAGAGAGAGAGAGAGAGAGAGATCTTCCATCTGCTGATTCATTCCCTAATTGGCTGCAACGGCCAGAGCTACACTGATCCAAAGCCAGGAACCTGGAGCTTCTTCCAGGTCTCCCATTCAGGTGCAGGGGCATATGGGCCATCTTCTATTGCTTTCTCAGGCCATATCAGAAAGTTGAATCAGAAGTGGAACAGCTGAGACTCAAACTGGCATCCATATAGGATGCTGGCACTGCAGGTGGCAGCTTTACCTGATACACCGGCCTTAATGTGTCTTTTTTGAGAAATACTTTTGTGGCTGGCGCCACGGCTCAATAGGCTAATCCTCCGCCTTGCGGCGCCTGCACACCAGGTTCTAGTCCCAGTCGGGGCGCTGGATTCTGTCCTGGTTGCCCCTCTTCCAGTCCAACTCTCTGCTGTGGTCAGGGAGTGCAGTGGAGGATGGCCCAAGTCCTCCAGGAGAAGCACCCGGCTCCTGGCTTCGGATCAGCGCGGTGTACCGGCCACAGCGCGCTGGCCGCGGCGGCCATTGGAGGGTGAACCAAGGAAGACCTTTCTCTCTGTCTCTCTCTCACTGTCCACTCTGCCTGTCAAAAAAAAATACTTTTGTTTACTAATATTAAGATACTATAAATTCACAATACTCAAATCATTAAGAAAGACAGCTATTTCTAGATTATAGTTGCTTAGCAAATTCTCTATTTGTCATTAGTATGATTTCATTTTGAATGTTTCTGATTACATTTTAAAAAATTAGACAATTTTCATAACAGTTTTAGATTCACAGTAAAATTGAGAGAACATTACAGAATTAACCATATATCCCCCCATACAGATGGCCTTCTCAATTATCACCATGCACACAAAGTGGCACATTGGTTATAATTGATGAACCTGCATTGTCACAGCATTAGCATCCAAAGTACATAGTTGATATTAGGATTTACTTTTGGTGTTATGCATTCTGTGGGTTTAGTCTAATGTGTAATGACACATATTCACCCTAATAGTATCATGCAGAGTAGTTTCACTGTCCTAAGAATCCTCTGAGCTTTACCTACTCAGCTCTCTCTTTCCCCAATTGTAGACAACCATTATCTTTCACTGTATAGCTTTGGCTTTCTAGAATGTCATGTAGTTGGGTTCAGATGGCATGAAGTCATTTCAGACTAGTTTCTTTCACCTAGTACAGTATACCTACATTTCCTCCATGTCTTTTTTTTTTTCACATCTTAATAATGCATTTGTTTTTAGGAATGAACAGTATTCCATTGTCTGGATATAGCACAACTTATCCATTCACTTATTGAAGGGTATCTTAGTTGATTGAAAATTTTGGTGATTATGAATAAAACTGCTACAAGCATCTGTGTGCAGGCTTTTGTGTGGACATAAGTTTTGAACTCATTTGAGTAAATACCATGGACTGTGATTGCTGGATCATATGGTAAGAATATGTTTACTTCTATAAGAAACTGCCAAAATGTCTACCAAAGTGGATGTGCCATTTTGCAATCCCAGCAGTAATGAAAGAGAGTTTCTGTTGCTCTACATCTTTGGCAACATTTGGTACTTTCAGTGTTCTGGATTTTGGCCATGCTAATAGATGCATAATGACATCTCATTTCTGTTTCAATTGGCATGTCCCTGATTATATAGGATGTGGAACATCTATTCGTATGCTTACTTACCATCTGTTGAGCTTCTTTGATAAGGTGTGTGTTAAAGTCTTCAGTCCATTTTAAAAATTATTTTCATTTTATTTGAAAGGCTAGAGACTAGCACACAGAGAAAGACAGACAGACAGACAGACAGATGGAGAGAGATCTTACACTCACTAAATCACTCCTTAAATGTCCACAACAGCCAAGGTTGGGCCAGGCTGCAACCTGAAGCCTGGAACTCAATCTGTGTCTCCCACATGGGTGACAGGGTTCCAAGTACTTGAGTCATCACGTGATATCTCCAGAGTATGCACTGGCAGGCAGTTGAATTAGAAGTGGAGTAGTCAGGACATGAACAAGGTCTCCTGATACAGGATGCAGGGGTTCCAAGTGCAACTTAACTCCCGTGCCACACACCTGCTCCTAATCAATTTTTAATTTTTTTTTAGTTGTTGAGTTTTAGGATCCATTTTGGACTTCCTCATGGGATGCTAGGGCCCAAATACTTGACACTTTTTCCACTGCCTTCTCAGGCACATTAATAGGAAGCTGGATTAGAAGTAGAGAAACTGGGACTAAAACAGAGTAAAATGTGGGATGTTGGTACTACAAACAATAGCATAATGCAATGTGTCACAGTGCTGTCTCTTGTAATTCATTTTGAGTTAATACTTGGAAAAGGTTAAGATCTGTGTCTAGATTAGCTTATAATTATTTTTTCCATGTGAATGTCCATGTATCCCATAACTATTTGTTGAAAAGAACATGTTTTCTTTAGTGTATTGCCTTTGTTCTTTTGTCAAAGATCAGCTGGCTATATTTATTTGTGTCGATTTTTGGTGTCTCTATTCTGTTCCCTTGATGTATTTGTCTATTCTTCTGCAGTATTATGTTGTCTTGATTAAAATACCATTGTAGTATGTCTTGAAGTCAGGTAGTGTTTTTCTTCCTACTTTGCTCGCCCTCAAGGTTGTATTGGTGATTTTGGATCTTTTTGCCTCTCCACATAAACTTTAGAATCATTTTGTGATTGTCAGTAGTATAATTTTTTAAAAATTTGGTTGGAATTTCATTGACTCTGTAGGTCAGGTTTGGAAGAGCTGATATCTTGACAACATTGAATCTTCCTATCCATGAACATGGAATATCTCTTCATTCATTTATTTCTTTGATTTCTTTCATCAGAGTTTTATAGTTGTTTTTTGCAAGCCTTAAACTTTCTTGGTTTTTTAAAAGTTGTTTCTCCATTTCTGTTTTATTAATTACTACTTTAGACTTTATCATTATCATCATACTACTTACTTTAGGTTTAATTTGCTTTAGATTTTATATAGAAACTTATATAATTAATTTTAAACTTTTCTTCTTAAATTATTAACATAAGAATTCAAAGCTATACATTTTTATCTAAGCACTGCTTTAAGTGTATCCTATAAATTTGACATGTTATATTTTCATGTTCTTTCCATTCAAAATAATATACATCTTTTTTGAGGTTTTATTTCAACAATAGGCTATCTAAAAGTATGTTATTCCCAGTTTTTCAAAGACAACTTCATATGTTTTTCTGCAACTAATTTCTAATTGACATTATGCTGGAGAACACACTTCATGTGATTCAAAATTACTTTGTTTTTTTTAGGGTGCAGATTATGATATATCTTTGAAGAGAATGTGTATTCTACTACTGTTGGATGGAATGTTCTATAAGTGTAATTTAAACATAACTGGTTGATGTTGCTCATATCTTCTTGTATCTTTGCTTAATCTGTATCAAGTTGTCCTATAATTGCTTATAGAGGTGTGTATGTTGAAGCCTCCAACTGTAAATGTGTATTTGTTTACTTTCCATTTCAGTTTCCTAAGTTTTTGCCTGAAGCTTCTTTATTAGGGGTACACATATTAGTATCAAGTCCTTTGGGATAACTGTCTTCTTTATTATTATGTAGTGTTCCTTTTTTCCATGATAAACTTACTGTTCTGAAGCCCACTTTGCCTATTATTAATATAATTATTCCAGATTTCTTATGGTTCATATTTGCAAGGACTATTTTTCTACTTTGTCATTTTAAATTTTCTTTGTTTTATACTTAGAGTTTCTTGAAGACCATGTATAGTTATGTCTTGACTTTTCATTCATTTTAGCAATCAGTGCCTTTATTCATTTTTATTTACTTGAGAGGCAGAGGAACAGAAGGAGAGAGAGGGAAATATGGAGAGAGGGGAATGGGAGAAGAGAGATATCTTCCATCCACTTTTTTACTCCTGAAAGTATCTGTAACAGCCTGGGCTGATCCTGAATATTTTTCATGTGTCTGTTGGCAATTTACGTTTCATCCTTTGAAAAATATCTGTTCATATCCTTTGCCCATTTCTTAACTGGATTTCCTGTTTTGTTGTTATTGAGTTTCTTGAACTCTTTATAGATCCTGGATATCAATCCTTTATCAGCTGCAAAGTTTGCAAATATTTTTTCCCATTCTGTCAATTGGCACTTTGCTTTGTTGTGTGTTTCCTTTGCAACGGAGAAGTTTCTCAGTGTGATTTAATCCCATTTGTCAATTTTTGCTTTTATTGCCTATGCTTCTTTTTTTTTTTTTTTTGACAGGCAGAGTGGACAGTGAGAGAGAGACAGAGAGAAAGGTCTTCCTTTCACTGTTGTTTTACCCTCCAATGGCCGCCGTGGCCGGCACGCTGCAGCCAGCGCACCACGCTGAGCTGTTGGCAGGAGCCAGGTGCTTTTCCTGGTCTCCCATGGGGTTCAGGGCCCAAGCACTTGGGCCATCCTCCACTGCACTCCCTGGCCATAGCAGAGAGCTGGCCTGGAAGAGGGGCAACTGGGACAGAATCCGGTGCCCCAACCAGGTCTAGAACCTGGTGTGCTGGTGCGCAAGGTGGAGGATTAGCCTATTGAGCCGTGGCACCGGCTATTGCCTATGCTTCTGAGGTATTTTCCAAGAAGACTTTGCCTATGCCAATGTTTTTCAGAGTTCTCCCAATGTTCTCTTCTAGTAATTTAATGTATCAGGTCATAGTTTAGATCCTTGATCCATTATGAGTTGATTTTTATATAAGGTGTAAGGTAGGGGTCTTATTTTATGTGGAGATCTCTGTTAACATCTTGACCTTATCTTTCCTTAAGACCTGCTGCCTTGATCACAGTATAGGAGTCTAATGCAGGTTAACAGGGACAGGGTTTATACATAATGCTTCTGTAGACTATTCTACTTTGTGCCAACATTACTGACATTTGATATCACATGTCATATCACTAATCTGATAGAGAAAAGCAAAGTAATTCTATTTTTACTTTGTATTTATTACTTCTCCTTTTCCTAATTTATATAGGCCCATTTTTTTTTTTTAGCTGTGTGTTTCTGACTAGATTAGTTGCACAGAAATAAAGAACTGATCAGTCCCGAAATACAGTGCTTATAAATATAGGTAGTATAATACAAAAATATCATTTAAGCTATTTATTCACTTAATACTATGAGGGGGTTGATGTCGTATAGTGGGTATAGCCACCACTGACATCTCATATGGGTGTGTCCTGGCTGCTCAATTTCTGATCCAGCTCCCTTCTACTGGCTTGAAAAAAGCAGCAGAAGATGGCCCAAGTCCTTGGGACCCTCTACCCACATGAGAAATCTGGAAGAATTCCTGGCTCCTGGCTTTGGTCTTGCCCAACCCTAGCTGTTGCAGCCATTTGACAGTGAACCATTAAATGGAAGACTCTGTCTCTCTCTGTCTCTGTCTCTGTCTCTGTCTCTGTCTCTCTCTTTCTCTCTCTCTCTGCATTTCCCTCCTTCCTTCTATCTGTAATTGTGCCTTTCAAATAAATAAAAATAAATCTTAAAAAAGGAGTCTGAGACACAGAGAGAAAGAAAAATGGGTAGACAGAGGAGAGCTCCTATCTGCTTGTTCACTCCCCAAATTTTCACAATGGCTGGGATGCCAAAGCTGGGATCTGGGAACTTAATTCAGGTCACCTAAATGGGTGACAGAGATCTAATTGCTGGAATAGTCACTACTGTCTCCCCGGGTCTGCAGCAGCAGGAAGCTAGAGTTAGTAGCAGAACTGGAAACAGAGCCCAGATACTCTGATGTGGGACAAAGGCAACTTAACTGGATTCTTAACCACTAGGCCAAATGCTTGTACCAAATTTCACTATTTGAGTCATAGACATACACACACATTTTGACTTAGTATAGGACATTGCTTGTTAAGGACTTACTAAACATAAATATTCATATATCTATCCATAGTACTGCATGTTTTTAGATAGTGCTCATCCTGTGTGCATTATATACAAAAATGGAATAAAAAATGCAAGGATTTTATTAAATACAAGTTTCTTTGTATTAGAAAATAACACTGGGGTATTAGTTGCATTATAAATAGCATACATCTGATAGAGATGCTTTAGCTGTCTCAAATTATAAGGATTCAATTATTTTTTCTAGAAAATACTTGTATTACAATCTCATTATCAAAACACTTTCCACATACTTTGCCAAAAATTACCTTTTCTTCATTTTAATTATACAACTCCAAACCACTTTTCCTCATTTGTATTTGATAATTATAAGCAAAGAAGCCAATTTGAGAACAAGAGATACATGGGAATGCAGTCATGCATTTTCTCTTCTTTCTGTTGGTACTACTGACATCACTGAGATGAAGTGTATTTAATTTCCATTCACTGAATGACCACATTCATTATTTGAGTTCATTTCCATTTCAGGCTGATCTCTTTCAAATCTGATTCATTTTATATAATTTTTCTTTAAGCATACATGTCTACATTCCTTTCAACTTGTTTTCATCTAGGGAAAGAGGGGAAGGAAATTCACATTTATTTTATATCTACTTTTGACACAGCCTGGTTTTGGCACTGACATATATTATCTCATTCAATTCTCTCCATAATCCTGAGAAGCTGCCACTATTATTCTCATTTTAAAGATGAAAATCTGATGGCTGGAGACCAATATGCCCAAGATTGTTTAATTAGGAAAGAGCAGAGCCAGAATTCAAACAAATCTATCCCTTTTTTTTTTCTCCTTCTTTTTTAAAATGGTATTGCATTGTCTCTTGGCAGGCAAAGATTTTATAAAAAGCTCACGGGAGGTTAGAAAGTTAATAATTTAAAAAATCAGATTGGTTTATCTGTCGTGTCTGTGTGAAGTCCATGTGTGAAAATGCTTATCAGAACATGACAGATGAGTGTGCCCCATGTTAGAATGTGGAGATGTCTCAGGATTTGCCTAAGTATAAGGGTAGACTTCTAAGGGAAGTATTCCTAAACTACATTCTAGAACGGTTTCTCTCTATATCAGGGCTCTCTGTTTTGTTTTGTTTTTAGGAGAGTGATCAATTGATCTTAAGAGCCAATTGAGATTAATCTAGGTAAAAACCATCTGTGAACAAGTGTGTTAGGTTATGGGTGACAGTAATGTAGATGGCAATTTGATGTCACCTGACATGCCACAAATTTCCCCAAAAGTCTTCCTTAATTGAGTTGCAACCTGCCCTTTTTGGAATTGTTAAAATTTTAAGCATCCCAGTGAGAGACTGTAAATTGTATATTATGATGGTATTTGTTGTCATTATCTTAGTAACAACCCTGTTACAAGCATGAGATAGGATACAGAGCACATTGGAATTGTCTCCAGAAAAATAAATTATAATCACAACTTAACTATGTGATAGATCAGGTAATTTAAGTGGCCCCCAGTCTTTGCTTTTTTACCCATAAAATACAACAACATTACTGGTAAAGTTTTCTTTCTTAAATTATTTTCCCCAAAGAAAGAAAGTAGGAAGTGAAAGAAAGGGAAAAATGTAAATAAAATATAAATAGTTCTCTCATTCCAGCCTACTGCTTTTCTCCTTAAATGCAATTGCTATGAATAGATTGTGTGCACTCCAACACACATTTTATATGTGTACATAGCCAGGCATGTAGGTATATTTGTGTTTATACACAACTGTCATTTTCTTTTTAACTCAAATGGGAATATACTACACTCACTGTTCAGTTGAATTTTATAAAATGATACATATCTTGGAGACATTTTTCTTATTACCATATTTTGTCATCATTTTTAGAAGTTATATATTTTGGGGCCAGTGTGGTGGCACACTAGGTTAATCCTCCGCCTGCGGCGCTGGCATCCCATATGGGCACCGCGTTCTAGCCCCACGATGCTCCTCTTCCAGTCCAGCTCTCTGCTGTGGCCTGGGAAGGCAGTGGAGGATGGTCCAAGTGCTTGGGCGCCTGCACCCACATGGGATACCAGGAAAGAAGCTCCTGGCTCCTGGCTTCGAATTGGCGTAGCTCTGGCTGTGGCGGCCATTTGGGGAGTGAACCAACAGAAGGAAGACCTTTCTCTCTGTCTCTCTCTCTCACTGTCTGTAACTCTACCTGTCAAATAAATAAATAAAAATCCTTTAAAAAGTTGTATATTTCATTGTATAAATATGCCACAATTTATCTAATCAGTTTTCAATTGAAGGGCATTAAGTTTGCCACAATGAATGTACTTGTCTCTATGATATTATAAGCACAAATAGGCAAACAGACATAGAATTCTGAGAAATGAAATTACCAGTTGAAATTAATATTTTAAATAAGTGAAAGATAATGCACAACTGATTTTATTAAAACATTGTTTTGGGAAAAAAATCATATTTATTTATAAAAAGTTAAGCAATAAAGAATAATAAAAAGAGGACAGCAAAAATTTATTCCAATTCATAACCATATAGAACTCACCATTTAAAAAAATGATTTATTTATTTATTTGAAAGGTGATTGGAGAGAGAGAGTGATAGAGAGAGATCTTCCAGCTGGTGGATCACTCCCTAAATAGCCACAATGGGTGGAATTGGACCAGGCTAAGACCCACAGCCTGGCACTCCATCTGCATCTCCCATGTGGATGGCAGGGACCCAAACATTTGGGCCATCTTCGGCTGCCTTCTCAGGCACATTAGCATTCAGATGGATCCGAAGCAGAGCAGTTGGGACTTGAACCAGCATTCTTATAGGATGCTGTGCCACAATGCTGGCCCCTAACATCCCTTGTCTACCTTAGATGACTATCCTAGCAGATATCTGTTAATGTCTATGTAAAAAGAAAGCCAGATAGATAGAATATTTTCATTTTTAAAAGGCTCATGGAATATAAGCTGATTTAAAAGTATACTGCATTTATTTTTTTCTTTGAATGTTCCAGGATAAAAAGAAATTAGAGTGATGGTAAAGGAATTTCTAAATTGTAGATTAAGTTTTTGTTGCCACAGAAGGTACTAGTTTCTAAAAGCTCTCTTTAAAATTAAAACGAAAGATTTGAAATCCACTCATATAATATTTTATTCTGCCTCTCCCACTTCCAGGGTTTTAAGTTAAAAAAAATCTATATTTAATAGATTCATGAGTTATTTTTATAGCTAAGGCTTTTCTATTCTTGAGTTATTTTGATTTATTTCTTGGTTACCTAGGTTTAACTAACATTATTTTTATTTTTCAAGAAGGAGTCAGATTACTATTTTTCTAGGTGTTCAAATGCTTGAGAACACAGTTTAGCTATTTTATACACAAGGAACCAATTGACCATGTATAATATTCTTGGGTCCTATTTCCTTTAGAATTTTCTAGACATACTGTTTTTTAGAAGAGAATGTTGCATTGGAAATTGTCTAATTAGTGCTGTGAGGCCCAACCTTGTAAATGATTTGCCTTTGCTGGGTGGCTTTCTGAAGATTTATTTGCTTTGAAAGTTAAATTTAATTTGAATATATTCTGATGTATTTTTTCTTCTATATCAACTGTTTTTGGAGTTTGGCAAACATTCATAATCTGCATGTTTACTTCTTTCATTCTCTGAAGTTTTTGTTACATTGTATAATACTTTTTCATTAAAATTTGTTTCCTAATTTAGCATTATTTTATGTTGAATCATTTGCTTTGTTCTTTGTATACTCTTTTTTCTCTCTCTATTTCCTGTGTAGTTTATCTATAGCTTTTCCCACTGGCAATTTAAATTTCAAGCATGCATATTTTCCTCTTGCTGTTTCTAATATTTCTGTTAAATGCATAGTACTATTTTTTGATTCTCAACTTATTTCCTCAGCTCTTAGTTCCCTTTTGTATGCTTTATTATCCCTGCACATGCTCTCTCCTCCTCCAGCTCTTATTGAAGTGAATTCATATTATTATTAGATTTTCTTTTTCCTTTAATGTATTTTTTTCCACATGAAGTTTTAAATCTGTATTTTATGAAATTTATATGCCCAGTTCTCTCTACTAGTTGGAAAAGGGGCTGTCGTCTTCCATTGTTGAAATTCTGCAGATGGGAGCCTCTGTTATCTTGGACTTGTTCCTATAATTTCACAAGGCTACTTGCCCACCAGCCTCGGTATGCTTCTATCCAACTAGGGGAATGTTCCGGGAATTTTAATTTTTTTCCTCCCATTTCTGCCTTGTTACATCTCTGGGCAGCAAAATTATGGTGAAGAACAGTGAAGAGTAACTCAACATCCTGGGTAAATAAATACATTTCATTGGCCTCGTCTTAAAGTTTCTGCTATTAAGTTGTCACTCCTTTCTCTGACTCTTGCTATTGGTACACTTTTTAAATTTTGCTTTGAGAATTGTAATTGCTCATACTGTTAATTATAAGTGGGGGAATAGTTTAATCTGGCATTGTCTTTTCTGTGTGGTTACTTTGCATTATAAATGTTGAGAACTATCTTCCAAAGTAGTAGTACCAATGTACTCTCACTGAGATCATGTAAATCCATACTACTACAGTTTAAATCTTATTGAATCAAATATACAACAGTGTTATTTTATTTTTAATGTATAGTTTATATGAATGAAGTTGGGTAGAAACTTATTTTCTTATTGTTTTGTAAGAGTTCTTTGTTATGGGAAATCACATTGGCAAACATTCCCTCTACGTCATAATTTTTCTTTGGGCTTTGATTTTGATGTTTTCATTAAATTTGTCTTAATTTCCAGTTTTTATGAAATCCAATATGTATTTCACATTTATGAGTTTTGTGACTTGCTTAGAAAGTTTTTTTCAGTCTTACATTAAAAAAAAACAAATCCAGAAGGTGGACAAATAAACTCCTGACCTGTCCCATCCACTTGCTCCCAAGTTTGACTGCTAAGCCTGAATCTACAAACAAGGGGCTTAGCAGGTGTGTTTACGGCACTTTCTCTGGGCAGGATTCGATGGATCTGATAGTCTCTGCTGTGTCCTTCAAACGCATCATGCTACAGCTCTAAGTGACACGTCACAAACAGGGAATTAGCAGACATTTTGCAAGGCCAAAAGCTCCACAACAGGCATTAAAAAAGCTAAAAAGGCTGTGTTCCCAGTTCATGACTTTATACAAACCAGTAAAATACAATGCCCTCTCTTGTTGGAGTTTACAGAGATCAGAAAAAGGAGAGGGTAGTCCCCCTTTTACTCAGAAGAACAAAACATCTTGTGTGATCTTGGTAACCATTTGGAGGACAGCAAGAATGGGTTATTGCTCTATCAGAAACCGAAAAGGTCAAAAGGACTAGAATAGGAAGGGAGGAGGATGGATACTTAGGAGAGCATTATTGCCATGGTTCTCTCAGAAACTCATTTTATCAAAGAGGGAGAACAGTCTTGGTTAAATTACGACAGGCATGTGCCACACCTTCTGCAGTGTTCTATTACAATATCCCATGCTGTGGAGGATGTTTCAAAGACAGGGTATCTTCTGTTCAAGATGATAAGGTGGAGAACATGAAGCCAAATGGAATTATCCACGTGGCAGAACATTCGCAAATAAAATAATTTATGGGTTCACCATAAATGTTGTTAAGTCTGGGACTTGTACAATGATGAGTTATGAATTCAGCCCTGTTAACATTTCCTTTGCAATATGTGGTGGGAAACAGCTATTAAAAATACTAGCGTCACTATTTATTCAAAGGTTCCACATCACCAGAAGAAATTGCCTGAGAGGAAACATCTTGTTCATAATGATTCGGAATACAGGGCTCTAAGTTTCATGCACTGAATGTTTAGCTTCATAATAAGGAAGCATTCATAATATATGTGTGATATTTGTTAGTGCTAAACATATAGCTAAATGTTTGATGAAAGAGCTATTGTGCACTTGATTTTACAATAAACAGTTAAAACCCCCAGAGTAGATTTGATGCAAGTGGAATGTTTGCTTAGATTTAGCAAAGAGAAATATTGTAAATAATTCAGAGGTGTAATTTGACTCAATATTTTTCCTGGCCTGTGAGATATATAGGCCTACTTCTTATTTTCCCAAGTAGCTTTGCTCTCTTCTCCAGGTTGTGGTTCCTTTGGTTTGTAATTCACTTCTGGGATCAACTTGAAAACAGGTTCAGATCAACGGATGGAAATGTATGTGATACATCAAAAGAACGTGCGTTTTCTCCTCTGCTTGGACTCAGAGGCCCTCTGGGGGTGCCACCTGCTACCTCCTCAGAGAAATAAAACTAAGAAGAATAGGAAAGGAGGGCTCAACTCCGCACACTGCGCACCGGTTCCTGTTCTTCAGCAGAAAAGGGTTTTGCTTCTGGCCTCTGACCTCCCCACAGCCCTTCTGCAAACCAAACATAATTCAGTGAAAGGTTGAATGCAAGACAAAAATGGTTCCCAAAAGACGAGAAATCTGGTGACTTATGGCTTCAATTCCATGGCATAGACTTAGTTGTGCATTACTGATCTGAACTGTGGTGCTCGGGGCCCGTGTTTGGCTCTGTGCTCTTTCTCCTGGCACTTGTGTTAAAGCAATGGGTTTGAAGAATATCATGAGGAGACTTGCAACAGAGCACAGGTTGACCAGGAAGTCCCATCCCTTTTCTTAGGAATGTTGAGGACTTCACCACGCTTTGTAGTCTCCAGACCACCTCTTCTCACACACCAATTTTTTTTGAAAATAATTCTTGGCTGATTCCCTGCCCAACTTCCCTTACAATATTAAAAATCTAAGTATTTATTTCCATTTTTGGTGATTGTCACACTTTAATGAGGTTGTTGGTTAGTTTCTCGGATATGTTGCTGCTACTTCTTTAGAATGCAGCAAGGCAAATATTATTTTAAAATTGGCTTCAGATAACCCATTCACTAAGTGGATGAGTCAACAGATGTTTTTTCTTGAAGCATGAGTTGTGTGAAAAAGGGTGATTACTCCATTCCTCTGCCTCTCACGCCCAGCACACACAACACACAGAAGGAAAAACAGTTCCCAAGGCTGCAAGAAGGAAATGGGCTCAAGTGACTGAGACAGAGCTTTAAATCAGAGCAGAAACAATGGTGCAAAGACATCTGTATCAGGACTCCTAATACAAGGGACTGCTATGTAGCTCCTTGCATGTCTGCCCTCGTGTACCAGAGGCTGAGGAGGACAAACAAAGGTGTGTTTCTACAACTATCGTTATGGCGGAGTTTTTGAAAGCTCTGGGAGCAGAGAAGTGAATTCTGGTCTTGGCTTCAGTACTAATCAGCTGGTGATTTGGGATCATTTCCCCTTTAGTTTCCTTCTGCTTAAACGCAAGGAGCTGGTCAGAAGTGACTCAAACTCCTTTCCAGCTCTAATATCCTCTTTTCCAAGCTGAATGTTTCCCAAGTTTCAGTCTGAGGAATATCTGATATGAGCCAGTACGGGAGGACTGGGTTTCTTGGAAGAACATTGTGCTCCTTGTGAAAGTACCAATGTTCTCTCCAGTGGCCGTGGGCTTCCTGGGCAGAGATGAGGGTTCTTTCTTGACTGTACTTTAGTCAGTCTCTTGAACTTTCTTCTAGGCCTATTGTGTATGCGTCCTCGGAAAATCCAGCTCTAACAAATAAACCTACTGAGTTAGTTTACTGAGATCCTGATCACCTTTGGGATCTAATTGGGTTCTTTTTTCTCCTCCAGCAGCCCCCAGGCGTTAGCTGATCACCCATGCCTGTCTTAAGTAAGAATCCTGTTAGGTCAGTTTAGCCAGAATCCTCCTTACCTCTGATATTTCTTCTTAGTAATTCTCTACGCTCTGACTCTCCTCTCCCACCCCTGCTTCTGGCTTTAAGTTCTCATTGGACTATGTTGTATTTGGAGTTGAGTCTCATCTGGCTCCCCAATAGTAAATCCCATTCTATGGCTTTTATAGCTACCCTGATTGTCTGCAATGAAGTCTTCCTTACCACGTTTTAACAAGTATCATTGAATAATTTTTTTTTCTTTAACAAGTGGAAATAATCTGGGAGCCTTTGCGTAAGAACAGAACCTGGAAAGAGGCAAAGTTCTTTAGCTACGGATTGTCTATCATCAACTCAAATGCCAATGGTGATGATAATGCTTGCTTTGATGCACCCTGGAATGCCTGTATCACCATATGTTGTACCTGGAGGGTTTCACAGAACATAGAATGAACCTTTAGTGCTTTGATCTTGTAAGTTCCATCACACTGGAGAAGACCTCCACGTGTGTGACTCTGCGGATCACTTGAGCTTAACCAAGCCATCCTTGCATCCATTGCTCTCCTCCAAAGCATAAATGATAAACCCATACAGCTCCCTCTCACCACTCTGGACTTCAAGCCAAAAGCTAAACTAACAGATCAGGCCCAAACCCAATTTGTTTAAGTAAATGGGAAGAAAATGAAGCTTTACATGCAAGACCACAGAAGAAGGCAGAGCTAAAAAATCATTTTATTCCAGGAAGCAAAATGAAGGCACTGGGGTATTACAACTACTAAGAGTCCACGTGTTGTCTTGTGGACCTTGGAGAACACACTGAGAAGTCTCCCATTGAAGCAAGCTATTTGTTCAGACAGGATCCTCTGCATCCTGCTCCCCATCCTTGAGTTATTTTCTCCCCATTTTGCTCCCAGGATCCAGGAACTTGCATGCTCATGCACAGTTTCTAGAGTCAATGCTTTCTAAGACAACACTCTGATTTTCCTTGGAGCATGCCCATTCAGACCAGGATTGAACCTATCTAGCTTATGAGACCTGACAGTTTCTAGCCAAAGGTGGGTTAAAAGAGGCAGTTCATCAAAGTTCACATTGTGATAAGAGATCCAGCATGAAGTGGGAGGCCGGCCTGGCCATAAAGGGAGGTATTCTTTTGGGAGAGGCTGGCATGTTTATGATTCTTGAGGTTATGTGAGCTCAGTTTTTCCCCCTTAAACATCTGCCACAGGTGCCGGGGAAACACTGCTTGTATTTTTGTATGAACATGGTGTAAATAATGTCCACTTTCAATAAACCTCTAAAACTGAAACAGCTGCCATGTGGGACTTAAAAACAACTTGTGACTTCCTGTAAGTCTGGGGCCACCTTATCACCATCTCCATTCAAAACTGTAACCCCTCCTCCCCTCCTCAACTTTGGTCCATGGCCCTATAAAGTTCATAGCCTGTGACTCTGTTTTTCACAACTACAGGGCAACGACTTTCAGAAGCAAATAAGGCATTTGTCCTAGATTCTTGGAAGAGGTGCTGAAGGTGAAATTTTACCACTATCCTGATAAAAACACCCAACAGCAACAATTCTGGTACTTCACGGCCTTTTTAAAGACATGTGTTACCATGTCTGTCTTCTGTATATTATTTGTTATATGTTATTAGCCACTACTGCTAGGGCTTTATCTTTTAAATTCTGCTAGAAATCCTGATGATTTGACCTAGGTCAAGGAGAACAGTTGGTAAAGCCTATGAATGTAATACCTATTAAGTTTGCATTTTCAGGCATTTACACATTTTGTTTTCTTTAGCCACACAGGATTTTCTTTTCTACAATCCCAATGGATTCAAAGACTGAGAAAGATTTTCCCTCCACATAACCAGCATCATGCTCTTCATACATCCTAGGAGCAAACTGGGAGTGGCCAAGAGATAACAGGGTTCTAATTTTCACTTTTCATAAAAAGAACGTGGTTTACTTCTTTTAAGATTTTATTTCTAAAGATCAGATGTGAAATGATGGAACAAAAATAACCTTGAACATTTTTGTGTGTTACGTGATTTGTGTGTTTGTGTGTGTTCCTCGTAATAGCTGCTAGTTAAGTAGCTGAGTGAAAGTTTGTTCATGCATATCAATAGTTTCCCCAGGACAAGACTGCTTGTCCTAATGATTGGACCCAGGGGTTTTCAACCAAAGCCATTTTGCCTCCCAGGAGACTTTGGTAATGTGTGGAGACAGGTTTGATTGTTACAACTGGGGCGGGGGGTGGGGGGAAGAGATGCTACTGGCATCCAGTGAATAGGGACCAGAAATGCTGCTAAGTAAATATCTTTCAATACATAATACAGATAACCCATCCCTACACGGTCCCCAGAATTATCTTCTTAAAATGTCAGCAATGCCAAGGTTGAGAAATTTTGGGGAAAAAAGTAACAGTGAATATAGACTTTAGGGTCAATAAGTTGAAGAGATTATAGTCTTGAAATGCCAGCTACTGACCCATGATCAGGCCAGAGACTCCTTCTTCTGTAGAACTCCATACTAGAGTCTTACATAGGGAGAGACCTGAAGATTCAACCCCGGTGAATACCACTGACCCCCAAGATGTCTCTCCTGTCCCTGCAACTACTTCTGCTGGGCAGATCCTGGCATTTATGATGCATATTTCTATAAGTCTCTGGGCATTGACCACCCCTTGCATTATTTTTGTTATTTGTAGGCATATCTGCTTATTGTATGTGAAAATTCAAGGCACATAATCACTGTGGAAGTGCTGAAAGTAAAATCATCTCTTTTCCTTCTAGAATCATGTGCCAGCTGTACTGACGTACCATTATACAAGCACAAATTCATCAGAGAAGTTCTACTTCCCATCCTATCCCAAAATAGCACGATTCCTTTGAAAATATTTTCATTGATCAATATGAGATGGAAACTTTGGGAAATTAACTCATATAGATTGAATGTGTAATATTTAATTTGTTATGTAATAGTCTGTGAAAGGAATGTGTTGTGATTTATTCAACCATGCCTCTTTTCTATTGATTAACCTCACTTTGTTTCTAGTTTTTTTTATTGTTACAAACAATGTAGCAATAAATTCCTTTGTATATATAGTTTCAAGTATTGTACTTTTGTTTATTATTACTCTCATTTCTGTTGATTTACCAAGTGGAATGGCTGGGATAGCTTATGCATTTTTAACTCTAAAATTTACTGCTGTATTACTTTAGAGGTTACAGTAATATAGTAACCGATAGAAAATGAGTGTCTATTTTTCCAGTAAAAGTTGTTATCGATCTTTTAGATGATTTAATAGCACATAATACATTAATATATCCTAACATAATGCAATTGTACACTTCAGTTTTCTTGTATTATATATGCAGATACATGTGTGTACTTGTCTTCAAGATTCATTGCAAATGCATATTATGAAAAAAACCATGCAAGAACGTCAAAGATTGTTTGCACCAAAGGAAATATATCTTTTAATCCTATTTTCCCCCAAACTTTTTGAAGTTCCCTCATGTAAGTCTCATCCATCTATCAGTAGGCCCTTGGGTTATTTTCACATTTGGCTATTGTAAATAATGCTTAATAATGGTACATGGGTGTACCACTATCTGTTCAAATCCTTGCTTTCCCTTCTTTCTTGGTATACACACAGATGTGAAATTGCTGGCTTATGTAGTCCTTCCATATTCCCTTATTTTGAGGAATCACAATATCCGCACTATTTATACTCCCAATGGCAGTGCACAAGGGTTGTAGTTTCTCCATATCTTCACTAAAATTTACTTTCTGTGTTTTTGAATAACATCCTATGGTATGTACATGGAAACCTCATTGTAGTTTTATATTTTTCTGATGATTAGTGATCTTGAGTTTATGGGCCATCTATATGTCTTCTTTGGAGAAATATCTATTCAAGTCCTTTTAAATTGAGTTGTTTTTGTTATTGTTGAGTTGTAGGAGTTCTTTATATACTTACAATAGCAATCCTGTAACAGATGATTTTCAAATATTTTATTCTGTTCAGTATATTGTCTTTTAATTGTGTTAGTGTCTTTTGATGAAGTCTAACCTATTTTATTTTTGTTTCTTTGTGCTTTTAGTATGACAGCCAAGAAGTAATATCCAATGTCATAAATCTTTTCCTCTGTGTGTTTTTTACAAATTCTTCTGTTTAGATTTTGATCCACTTTGCATTTGTCTGTTTTTGTTTTTGTATATTTAAGGCAAGGATTGAACTTAATTTTCTGGCATATGGATACCTAATGCTATTTATATAAAAGATTGTCTGTTCCCTATTGAGTGAAATTCCCTTAACCATATCTGTGAGGATTTCTGGGCTCTCTGTTCTGTTTCATTGGACTGTCTGTCTTTATATCATTGTCACCTTTAAAAAAATTAATTTAGCATTGAAGCAAGTTTTCATCTTATTTTAAAAATCTATTTATTTCCCCTAATGTCATTTTTCTCTTTAGGCTGAAATTTAGAAAAAACTTTGTCAGTTGGGATTTTGTACTGTGAAAGAATGGGCTAATTTGTGGATAACTGATACCATTACTGTATGCTTTTGATCATTTATGATCACAGCTAGTTTCCTTTTAGTCAGATTTTTAAAATGTCTCTGAATAAATTTTCAGAGTCTTCATCAGTTTCTTGTATACTTATTAGTTTTGTCTTTTTCCCAAGAGTTCTACTCTTTCAATGAGTTATTTTTATCTCACCACATTTTCTCAATGTTATTTTGAGAATTGAGAAAATTGTGAATGCTAGTGTTTTGTCTGATTATCTAATTGAATTCCCTTATTTTTATAATCTTTCTGATTTTAGGTATATTAAACATTTTTGTCCATGGTGATAAATTTGTTATTAGTTCCTATATTGATATCACTTATTGCTCATGTCTGATGACTAGTGAATAGTATTCCTTGGGAGTGGGCACAAAAGTCATTCTAGTCCTTGAGTGAGTATATGCCTAAAATTCACCAACAAGTGTGATGATAGCTATCAATTTCTATTTGATAGACTTCATTCAGTTAAGGAAGTTTTTTTTCCTACATTTTGAAATAAACATTGACTCTTATCTAATTATGATCAGCATAGATTGAGATCATCATTTTTTAATCATTATTAAGGTCTTAAATTGCGTTCTTCATTTCTTAATTTTTAGCCAATCTTAGTGGTCCTGGGATAAACCTTCTTTGATCATCTTGTTTTGAATTCGAATGCTTTACTATAATCAATTTAGTGATGTGTTATTTTGTACTTATATTCATGCTTTAGACTGATGCACAGTTTTCTTTCTTCTGCTCTGATTTTACTGTTGGGGTTTTGTTCACCTTGTGATATTTTGTTAGAATTTTGTGTTTTTTGCTGTGAAATATCTTAATAGCAGTGACTTGTCTTTGATGGACCAGTGAAACCCACAACAGGGAGAGGATTTATCTTTTGTTTTCAGTGTCTTTGTGGTTATTTGGCCAGGTCTTTCCTTTTTTTTTTTTTTTTTGTTAAATATTTCTTTGCAATTTTGAGCATTTGCATTGTTTTAGAAAATGATCCATTTCACCTATGTTTCCAAGTGTATTTGCATAAACTGTACACAGTACTCTCTTAAGGTTTATTGTACTTAAACCCCATTCTCATTTCTAGTTAATCTTTTTTCAAGTAACAATCTTTTGTTTTCTTTGATCCACCAAGTAAATTAATTATTTTATTTTCTATCTTCTATTTATATATCTCTATATCCATATCTGATTTTATTTTATTTATTATTTTATTATTATGAGGCCCATTTGGTCTTATCCAGCTTTTAGAAAGTACACTTGGTCTACTTATTTTCAATCATTTCTTTGTTTCCATGAAATGCCAAATGCCCTCAAATTTTGATTTGTAGTGTTTAAGTATCATCATTTTATAAGTGGTCTATAATATTAATTATGAATTCCTTATTAATCTGAAACTGATTTAAGATATGTTTTTGTATTTCCTGGAGGTAAATTTTAATTTGGCCATTTTTTGTTGTTAATGTTTGGTTTTATTAAATTATAGCTGTAGAATATGATTGGCATAATTTCTACTACCAAAACTTTTGAAAATATTTTTCCAGTCTATCATCAGTCTTATAAATGTTCTGTGGATGTTTGAAAAGAATGTGTATTCTACTACTTTTGTTACTAGGTTCTCCATATATTTATTAAATCAAACACATTAATTGTGTTACTGAAATCCTCACTTTTGGGGTGTGATTTTTCTATCATTTCTGAGAGAGAAGTATTAAAATATTTCCTAGCAGTATTAAACATTTCAGTTTCTGTTTGGATTTTAAATAGATACTTTTCTAAAATGTGGTTTGATAGTTTAATGTTAAATGCTTGCAGTTCATATCTTTCTTACGGATTATACTGTCTTTGTCTCATCTAATGCTTCTTGCCTTGGCCAACTGTACTTGTAATGTTGCCATTTCTGCTGTCTATTATTAGCATTTGCCTACTATATCTTTGTCCTTCCCTTTATATTTGATCTTTCTGAATCATTTTGTTCTAGACGTATCTCTTGGAAACAGGTATACCTTGATTTTGTGTAAAGAAAACCCTAATCTGAAATTCTCTGTCTTTAAATTGGGAAATTTATCTGTTGTCATTTACTAGGAAAATGGAAACATTTGGTCTCATTCTGACATCCCTGGTTGGTTTCCTATTTTTATGTAAATTAGTTTTTACCCTTTCATGGAGTGATCAGTTATCTTTATTGTTATTTTTTGTTATTGTTGTAGTTGGCTGATTTGAAGAGTTTACATACTACCACCATTCATCTAGGCTTATGCCTGCTTTTAATATCATATTTGAACATGTTCCTTATTATTAATTTCTAACATTAGTATTCCTTCTCGCTTCCTCAAAATGAGACTGAAACTTTCCCTTTTACTTCTTTGTGACTCTATTACCTACTCTTTATTGATATGGGCGGAAATTTTTATTTCAACACTGTGACTGACGTTTTTTACATCTTGCTCCATTTTCTAAGGAATTATTTCTTAATAATTCAACTAAGATTAAAAGTATCATTACAAATAGTTATTTGGATCTGTTTGTAAGTTTTGTGTATTCTCAACTTACTGTTTTTTGACTACCGTGCCTTTTCTCCTCCTTGGATTCGTTTTTCATTTTTTTGGCACACACTCTTGAATGTCCTTAGAAAGACTTTGTGGGTGGCACATTTTCTGAGTCCTTCAATATCTGTAAACGGCTTTATTGAATTACTGGGAATAGAAATGGAGAACCCACATCATTTTCCTTCTCAACTTTGAAGTTATTTTTCAACTCTATTTTAGAATTAAAATTCTGATTATTTTTTGAGTGAAGGAATGAAATAGGAGTGCAGTCATTTTTTACATTGTCAAGCTGTCTTATACTTGAGACATAATCTTAGGCTACAGGAATTCAGAGAAGGTACCACGGATCTACAGACAAGTGTCTGAGGGACAAAAAGAGTGACAGAACTTGTTTAGGATGGTCTCTTCTGTGGAGGAGACATTTCAGCTAAATAGCGTGACAAAAGCACAGATTTACCAATGATTTATGACCTTTTCTACTCTGAATTCTGGGCTTTATATTAAAATGCTGGATAGAGTTAGATTAAGTAAATTTAGATTAGAATTATACAAAATTTTAAATTATCATGCTCCCTATGAACTATCAATAAATCTTATTCTTGTAGTGGTATCTAAATATATGCTTTTCTCCTTATCAGATTCCCTGGGATAGGAGCTGGCAGACAAGGAATCGCCACTTGTTTTTTGTAAGTAAAGTTTTATTGGAACACATTCATGCACGTATTGTGTATGGCTGTTTTTAGACTACAACAGCAGAGTTGGGTAGTTGCAACTGAGATTGCATGGCTCACAAAGTCTAAAATATTTATTATTTGGCTCTTGATACCAAATGTTTACTGACTGCTATCCTGGGACATTCCTCAGGGCATAGATGACCAGAACAACAGCAAATCTTGACTTCCTTAGGATGTCTGATGGCTCTACTGATTAAACATCAAAAACCCAGTTTGCTTGCACGTTATATTGAAATAAATCAAAGCTATCTCTCAATCATGTCTAATTGGTAATAAGAACTTGCCTTTTAAATGATTTTCCTCTTTCCATTTTGTTTCTCCTGTTCTGGGAGTTGTACAATTCAGCCTTGTGGTTTTCGTTTCTTTGACTGCGTGATGTGAGGGAAGTTGGCATTTATTCTAATGTGCCGTTGTGTGGGCTCGGGCTGTTGATTGCTTTTGGCCTAGGTGCTGTGCAAAGCTCCAAGGTTTGGCTTTATGAACACTGCCTGGCAAAACGGAAACATTTTGTGAAATTTTACAAATGTCACACACACCCGCACGCATACACATTTTAAATTGCAGAATTCTCCCCCTTGGCACACAATCTCCCCCAGGTTTTTGTTCTTCATAATAAATTAATAGACTTCCGTTCTATAGGAGCACTTTAGTGGGTCGACTTGCCTTTGCTTTGATGAAACTTGCAGTTAAAAAGTCACTGGTTTCCAGGACCTGCTTCATTGTTCGTCTTTCTCAAAAATTTAATACAGTCTTGTATTCCAAAGAGAAAGCAGCTTTATTGGAAGCCCAACTGTTCTCTCAGACAAAGATTCCTGTTTTGATTCTCATTGAAAACCATGTCTCAAGATGGGACCCAGAGAAACTGACCTCCCAGTGTCTCTCTCCCAAACCCGGAATGAGACACATGGAAATTGAATTAGGAGAAAAACTGGGAAATGCAATTCTCTTTGTGCATGAACCGAAGCATCTAAAAAATCATAACAAGAAAAATGTTCCTCCATATTTAGATTTTAGTCCTTTTTTCTTCCATAGGCAACTAAGAGAGCCCTTTGCAAATAAATCATTGACTTCAGAATGAGGGGACTCTTGTCCCTGGGTCACTGGTAACATTGAACCATGACGCTTTTGCTTAAGGTCTTTCAAGATGTCAGTGGGGGTTAGGCAGGCTTTACTTGTGTGGCTGGGGTATCTGTATTGAGTATTGTGCCAACGTTAAGACATGCCCCTGGCTTAAGAAAAATTTTCCAATCTGACTACCAAATTTGCATCTCTCTGGGCTTCCAGCTCTGCTTCATGGTTTTCTGGCACTCTAATTACTCAGGCATTACATCTCTCAATGACATCCCACCCTCATCCCTTCAGCTTGACCCCAGGGTCCTTGCACCTGTGAGCTGCCTCCCCTGGCAGCCTCCATGAGATAGGCTTGGCTGCCCCATTCACTGAGCAATCCCCCTTTCAGTTCAGCCTTTTTAGGGTCACAGGAATTTGGCAGCCTTCTGCATCCAGGGTGTGCAAGAACAACCAGGCCAAATGGGATTGCCTTATCATGCTGTTTGAAACACATCCTATTGCCTGGAGAGCAGACAGCATAGTTCAGAAACTAACGAGAAAATAGAGTGTCTTTGTTTTGTCAGTTACAGATCCGCCTTTCTGCATCAGTCTCCAACTGTTGGGGGCTGGGGGAAAGAAACTCAGTGTTCAGGTCTGTAATTTGTACAGTACCACAGGTAATGCTCAGTGGCCTGAAATGATTGCTTTGGATCTGTCCTGGAAATGTTAGAGTTAAAAATGTGTGCTCCAGAGTCAGACTGTCCAGCTTAAAACCAAGGCTTTGACTTATAACTCCGTGACGTGGGACAAGGGGCGTAGACATTCTGTGCCTCTGTTTCCTCATATGCAAACTGGAGAAGAAGAGCTACCTTTGAGTTTTGCAATTTGGTAGCCACCAGCCACATACGGTCACATAAATTTAAATTTAAAGTGATGACAATAAAATGAGGATTGTGATTCAGTTCTTCAGTTGCACTAGCCACATTTCAAGCACTCAGGAGCCACCTGTGAGTGGTGGTGACTGTACTGGAGAGCACAGAACAAAACATTACAATTGTAAAGTTCTACTGGGAAGCAGTGGTCTACATCTCAAAGGTACGCTGAGAAGTAAATGAGTCAGTACATCTAAAGTGCTTAGTGCAAAGCCAGGCAAGTAGAAAGGGTTCAGTATCACGATCATGGTCATCAGCCTGTCTATTCTCCCCTTTCCCAATTTATCTTTAAAATGGTGACCATGTCTAATGCAGAAGGTCAGGGTTACTCCACACTGGGTACTAAGGTGTCTGTGTAACAAGGATTTGCGTTAAGGTGTCTATGCAACAAGGATTTCTTTTTTAAGGAATATATATAAGATAGTACAGTAAAAGCCCACAAAATGTGTTGGGACTTGAATTGACTTAGGAAAAGTGATTACAACAGAACCTAGGACTGTAAGTTCTCAAAAAGTTATTACTGTCATTAATATTGTTGTTTCTGTACTGATAGCAGCTCCAGAGAGGCACCAGAGTACTGCAACCCATCTAGTCTTGGAGTGATGACTCTTTGTCACTCTGCTGACTTCTTGGTGGATAGAACTGGCAGCTGATTTGATCTGTGGCTTAGTAAGTGTCAGGGAGGCTAGGGCTATACAGCCCTTCCAGGTTACATTTTTTTTTTTCGTGGCTTCCTTGTTTATAGAAACACCCGTGCCTCTGCCACACCTTCCCCTTGGTCTCAACCTCCACCACAAGGTCTCTCCCCATCTCGTCATGGCTGGCCTCTGGGCATTTTCCACTAAGATTTCAACTCCTTTGGGAGCTTCAGGAACTTCTGTGCTGTATCCAGGCTGGTCCACAGGTTGATTTTGAGATGGTTAGAGGTAGAGCTGAAATAGGAATCTGTGCAAAAGCTTTCTGTCTTTAGTGTTTCCTTCAATTACCTTAGACACCATTCACTTTCTCCAGTCATTTCACATGGATATGACCCCTATTGTATCCAAAGTATCTCAGTCCATGTGGGTCTGCTTAGAGGAAAAATTCATGTAGCATAGATCACAGGAGAAAGGAAAATCCTCAACCAGACATTCCTTAAGACTGAGTCATTCCAGAATATTCTCATGCCCTTCTGGGCCATCATCATCACCTTATGCCTAGAGAGACCGTGATGGTGATGCTACAGCCCACCACTTAGTCATGACTTAAGGTTGGAAGCAAATTTTGGGCAGGTGTATCCAGACATATCAAATGATTTTACTTCCATGAAATCTATCATCAACTAGTAACTGGGATTCTGAAGTTGTATGGTAGAAATGTCAATGAAAGAAAGCATGAGATTAATGCATCAAACACTGTGGAAGTAGAGTTAGTAGATTGTCCACTGATTAGATATAGCAGGCGAGAAAGAGAAGACTTAAGTCTGACACAAGGTGTTGAACTTGGGGATTGAGAATCCAAGTTTAGATACTGCCTTCCAGTTGTAGTCACTTCTGAAGCACAGAGCCCAGATATTAGCTGTGTAATATACCCTTGCTGATGGTAAGCTGATGGAATTATTATTTTTTATGAGTTCTAAGAAGGCAGATCCAAGAACCTGATATTTACATTCATGACACTATAAATGACATGTAAATGTAATACCTTAAAATTAAAATATACTGGTAGCAGTTTGTGCATGGTATCTATAACATCAGTAGTTGAGCTTTTCAAATAAAGCCACAAGTAATAGAAGTAAAAAATAATAGTGATTCTCCTTGGAAATAATATATATTCATTTTTCCCTTGTGGTTTAATGGTGCACAGTGCCAGAACATAGGTTTAAAGTCGAGTTATATCTCAGGAAGGGGAAGTTGCCTTTCCCTTTCTTAAATGAGGATTTGCATGGGATTTAAGACTTGGGGCCCTGCCACAGAAGAGTGATGTGTCCCCAAGGTGCAGCATAAATATTATTTGATGATGACAAGCACTTGGTGAATAATTTTCAGAGTGTTGTTTATAATTACTGTGGTAATAATAATTATAGATCCAAAAGCAGAAAAGCATAACTATCAAATTTTAAGATAAAAGGTTAAATCTCATAGAAATGTGATCATTTTTAGTGGTTGTGGAGAAAATGTTAAAACGACTAAAGGAACATATGGGGAACTACCAGCAGACCAATTCATGTGTTGCAGCTATTTAACTGAATTACAAATGCAAAATACATTCTTTTCCCAGTTTCATTCCATTTAAACCCAAATGGCTATGTGAAATGGTGTCATACACCTGGTGAAAAGCTTTGCTTTTTAAAAATCTTATCGCTTCACCAAAGCGCCTGGTGCTGAACCAATAACAGCATTCTTTCCATATTTTTAAAATGAGTCTAACCACTTTTCAGAATATTCTGTTCTCTTTCCATGGAACAACTAAGCATTAAAAGACATTTAATTGAACCCCTTTTCTCCCTTGTGGCTCTGTTGGCACCAGTGATGCTGCAAGTCATTGTTAAGAAAGTGAATGAGAAGGGCTTCTTTCCCCGCTAAAGTCATGAAAAACAAGGAGTGAAAATTATATTTTTGTTGTTGATAGAAGTGGAAGACTATGTTGTAAAACAGTAAGAAGCACCTTGCAAACTGCTAAGAGAATGTAACCTTAGAACAGAGGATCAAAACTCACAAATTAAAATTCCACATCTTACTTGAGATTGCAACAAGAAGAAAAGCACAAAGAAGTCTTGGTTGAGGTGGGAAACACATTGCGATCTCTTATAAAAACACATTTAAAGTAACATTTCATGTATTTGGGAACATGGGCTATATTTAGTTACAACAAATTATATAAATCGGATGTTGCAAACTACTGGACCTTGAGCCACATCTGGTATCCAGTTGTGTTTTGTTTGGTCTACTCACTATTTAAAAAAAATGTCTCACTGGCTACTAACATTTAAAAATTGGGAGCATTCACGTAAAAATCCAGATTTTTAGCTCTCCTGATACAAAGGTCTGGCAGCACCGGGAGCCTTAATTTCTGCAAAGTGTCCACGGGCTGAAACTGAGACCAACTGCTTCTTCCACAGCCTCAGAGCTGCACTCGGGTTACTCTGGAGCTGGGAATGAGCCGTCCTAATGCGGAGGCTCTTGGGCTATAAAACCTTGTGGCATCTGAGATGGCTCTGACAGTCAAGCTCAATTTACTGACACAGTAAGATCTATGTAGATTCGGAGCCATGCTTGATTTCTAGTCTTGATTTCTTGCACATAGATTTTTCTCATTTCGAGTTACCTTCAGAGATTCGTATTGTAAATTCTTTTGGACAGAATTAAAGAATCCGATAATGTCATTTGATGGCTCTATTCACAATTTACTTCTGGACCCAGCCATCCCCCAGGTGGCCTTTTAAGTGAAAGCATTTAATTACTTCCTACGACCTAAGGGAATGTGAAATTACAAATACAGCTAGATTACTAAAGCACATGTTTGGTTCATAATTTGTATCTTGTGCTCATTTCCATCATGCAATGGAAGAGTTTAGCACAGAAAAGCTTGGGGAGCAAGGGGATTCTTTAATGCATGGCATGAGTTAACTTTTAAATACGATTTATTAATTTAACATAGAAAACTTGGGAAATAATGAAATGCAATTTTATAATGTGGCTCCAAATTCATCTGAGGAATTATACATTTCCAGGTAAGTTACTCTGATGTACTAAGGTGTAAGGTATTCTGTTGATAGATATTCATGGCTTTAGACTTGCCCACTGTTTATAGAATCTATATTTCTAACCAATAATATGCATAGCCAAGAGGTGACCAATTAGTATAATGAGTTAACCATATGTAACCAGAAAGTATACTTATGTACTTTAACACTTTAAGTATCATCTGTTCAAGTACAGCTTACCACTATTTTGTTATGGGAATCCTAGGTCAAAAAAAGTTCAGTTTTTTTAAAGTATTTTTGAATGGAGGGAATTACAAAAGTTCAGTAACATCTTTTTTAAACCAAAGTCAGAAATATTGCATTTGCATGACCTTTTCCTTCATGAGTTACTCAGAAAATTTGATTCAAACTTTCCAAAATAAATTTTTCTTTGGCTTGAGACTAAAGCATAATAATTTTTGGTTCAAAAGAGGCTGTTGCAGGACATTTAAAAAAAAAAAAACAGTAAAAAGGAAAGAAATTAGAGGCCCCAAATAGAGCCTCTTTGGGTTTAATTAGGGAGCAGGGGTTGTGGTGCTGTAATTACTGGAAATGATGCACCCACATCACCCATGTTATTTAGATGTTAAAATTTTGATTTTCTCTTCCCAGAAAAACAAAGATGTGTAGTCAGAACTGAAAAAAAAAATCCCTTGTGATGTCAGCAAGCCTGCCATTCGTCTGATTTGTCTAGGCAAAGACAGTGATGTGGATGTGTGTAATAGAACGTAATTTATCTCAGGAAATGAGAAGGTTGGAAGGACATGGGGTCTGTGGGAGGTGAGGAGGGGGATGAAGGGTGAGCACCTGTGGCCACTTTGCTGATCCGTCCCTTCCCACTACAATTCTCAAAAGCAAGTCAGAACTCCCGATATTTCACAGTTGGGTGAGAATATAGGAGAAAGAGACAAGAGGAGGGAGTCTTCTGGAAGCTCTGAGAAGAGGGGAAACACCACTGGAGAATGTTACAAGCATTCTGTTCCTGCTGTGTCGCTTAGCGCAGTCTTCTCCCTCCCGCCACTGGCCTGGAACAAATGTCAATCTCAATCAACAACAGACACTGGGGAGCTCTCCAGGAAAAGATCGCCTCCCAGAGAAAAGGCTGGTGCTCATGCCTGAATGCCAGCCCCGGGAATCAGAAATACGACCGAGATAGCTGGGCCCCCAGTGTCTCCTCCCACATCTGAATAAACTGCGAAAAGACCAAGCAATGCGGAGACATGGAGACCCTCCTCTGAGCTGCAGCTGGAGTTGGCAGGTACCAGTTACCTCTTCTGCTGCCTGCAGCTGGCCACAGGTAGTGGAAACACCTCCAGCTGTAGCTGCAGAACAAGACAGAGCATGTGACTCTGATCTGCAGGTGAACCTCCAATTTTCTTCTATGGTTAGGCAAACACAGGCAGCCCACTTGGAGTAAAGCTGGAGCAGTTCACTATCTCCTGAGTTTACACCGTTTTCTTGAACAATGGGCAAGTGGGAAGGTGGTGTGACCACCACTGACCTTGCAGTAGGAGTCATAACAGAAGGTCTGTCACTGTTCCATTGCATGGCTCCTTTGCTGTGCATTCTAACTTATTTTGACAAACTGTATTGAGCACCTGTCCATTAGGGGACTTTGCCAGACAAAAATTGATGGTAGACAATAATTGGTCCTTGACTTTGAGGGGCCCATTACTGAGTGTAGTGAATGAATAATTTCAGTTTAAAGTATTAAATAAATGGATAGAGGCCTGCCTGAGGAACCCTGGACTCCTAGGAGCGACCCTTAGCTAGGCCAGGACAAGAGGGAGGCAGTGACTCATGAGATTAGCAGGTGGCAAGAGAGTGAGTAGGCTCAGCTGT
Organism: Sylvilagus floridanus; assembly: GCA_949820135.1. Lineage (NCBI taxonomy): Eukaryota > Metazoa > Chordata > Mammalia > Lagomorpha > Leporidae > Sylvilagus > Sylvilagus floridanus. Next base: position 104,541,931 of record OX463226.1, read on the forward strand.
GGTTAAGGAAAGGTTACTTAACTCTTCATTTCACCAAGGCCAAGAGATTAATCTGTTTTTGCCTCCTTCATGTGTTCCCGTTTTGACTCGATTCAAATCTTGGGGTCAGCACTGATAATGTGATTGACCCCTTTCTTAACATTCCCTGGAGATGACGCACTCTCATCAGACTATTCACTGCCATCCAAGCCAGAAACCACAGAGACATCTAATCCCTCTTTCTCCTTCATTCCAAGTCAGCTGGTGCATCCATTAGTCACCAAGTTCTGATTGCACCTGCACGAAGCTCTGGTCACTGCTGCCTACTCCTCACAGTCTGTTCTCTCCACTGTCCGCAGGCTCTCATCCTGTCTCATTGATGGACTGGACCAGACTGTCCCTTCTACCTCATTACCATGAAGTAATCGTTCCAGAGCAGAGCTCTTACCACTCATTCCCTGCCCACAGCCTATCAGTAGTTTTCTACTGCAAGCAGAATGAAACCTGAACTCTTCAGCATGATCTAAAAACATTCTTTACAAAATATGTAAACAGACACTACTAAATAAGATATGCAGATGACAAAAAACATGAAAATATATGCCCAACATTATTATCATTGTGAAATGCAAATTTAAAAACCATGGAGATATTACTGCACAGCTATTAGAATGGCTAAAATTAGAGAGATTCACCATATCAAGTACTGACGAAGAAAGGCAACAAATTCCCACACACTCTGCTGTGAGGATATACGATGATGCAATCACTTTGGAAACTAGTTTGACAATTTCTTATAAAGCTAAAAATGTATTTATCTTACTGTCTAACTTTTCTACTTTTAGGTATTCCCTAAAAGATATGAAATAAATTTGTCTAGAAAAAGATAATAATCAGGAAACAATCCAGATGTTGATTACAGTGAATGGATAAACAAGTCGTGCCATACAGCAAGAGAAAAGAAAAAAAATGATGGATACGAAAAGCAACATAGATATACTGAGTGAAAGAAGCCAGGCAGGATATGAGTACGTTCTGTTTTAATCAGTCTGCTATGGCTACTGTAAAAAAGTACCTAGGCTTTGTGGGAAGCTTATGCAATGGAAGTTGATTTTCTCTCTTGTGAGGCAGCAGCACAAGATGAAGGTGTTGGGAGGGTTGGTTTTTTCTGAGGCTCTCTTCTTGCAGGCGATGATCTTCTCCCTGTGTCTCACATAGTCTTGCTTTGCACCTCCATCAGTTTAAGTGTCCTTTTCGTGGAAGAACCCCAGTCAGATCGGATGAGGGCCCATCCTGTCTTACTTATTTACTTCTTTAAAGTTCCTGTGGTCGCATTCTGAGGAACTGGGACTAGGGCTCAGCGCAGGAATTTTGGAAGGATGCTGTTCAGCCCGTAACACTGTATGATTCAATTTACATAAAATTCTAGACAATGCAATCCACTCCATACTGAAAGAAAGCAGATCTAAGGCAGAAGGAGTCATTGGGTGGTGGGGGTGGAGGTATGAGAAAACTTTTGGGGATGATTGGTGTGTTCATTGCCTTGTCTGTGGTGATAGTTCCATGGATTTGTACAAAGACTTATTGACTTGTACATGTTAAGTATAGAGACGTGTAGTCTATCAGAAGTCACTGACACATCAGTAGATCTGTCCTTTGATAAGTGCCTGGTGTGATCTCACCTTCACCTTCCCCTTGAGTTCTAGGCCTGGTCACTCCTTTTCAGGAACCACACATACTCACTACGCTAGTTTCCCAGGTATTTGAATACTGCCGCTTTGTTTATATTGGCTGGCAAGCTTTTGCCAACATTTTCTCTGCCTGAAATGCCCTTCCCTGGCTGCTTAGAGAGCACAATGCGGTTGTCACTTCTGCAGGCTGAGTGCATCCTTCCTGCTCCTCCAGCTCTGTCCTTCTTACAGCCAGAATATTGCTCTTTATTTTCTTATTTATTTCTCATTAAAAGAATTTTTGAGATTAGAGATTTTTTTGTCTTGAAAAATTACTCTTTTCAAAAACAAACTTTTTATTTCAGTAGACTTGTAGAAAAGCTGCCTAACTGCCAACCGCACAATAGGAATAGAGTTCCCATGTCCCTTTTACCCAGTTTCCCTTATTAAGGTTGACATTTTGCATTACTTGTTGAAACTAAGCCACAAACAGTGGCACTTTATTATTAACTAAAGATCATACTCTAGTCGGATCTCACTGGCCTGTCCACTCATGTCATTTTTCTGCAAGATACTATTACATTTTGTCATCATACCTCCTTGGTCTCCTTTGGTTATAATTTCAGTCTTTATTTTTTGATATCTATGATATCTTTCTATCTATCTATCTATCCAATCTTTCATCTCTCCAGAACCACATAATACCTGCACAATTTATGGCCCTAGGAATGAAAAATGTAGCAAAGGTTTGTAGTGTATAGCATGTGCCCCTTGTATTATTAGTATCTTTCTGTGTGTTTTTTCATTTAACCCTCATGAGAATACAGAGGTAGGTGCTACTATCATCACTGGTCCAACAGATTAAGAAGTTGATACTCAAATAACAGCAACCGGGGAAGGCATTTGGTGTAATGCTAAGTCATCAGTGAGGAGACCTACATCCCTTATCGCAGTGTCTAGTTTGAGTCCCCATGACTGCATTTCCAATCCAGCTCCCTGATAATGTACATGCTGAGACACAGTCAATAATGTCTCAAATACAGGGGTCCTTGCCACTCATGGGTGAGATCTGGATTCAGTTCCAGGCTCCTGACTTTGGCTTGAAACAGCCAGTCCTGGCTGTTGTGGAAATTTGGGGGAGTAGATCAGCAGATGGAAAATCTCTCTCTACCTGTCTCTCTGTCTCTGCCTTTCAAATAAAATGGAAAAAAAAAATTAAAAAGTCAAGTGGGATATCAGAGCAGCAAAAATTTAGAAAACAACAAAACAAAAAACAAGTAGCTAGCTTGACTCTTAACCCCTACACTGTGGGTAACTAAAATATGTTTGTTAGATAAATGGGTTAATTCATAACTAATTTTATCCATTGGTTGAATGCAGAGTAAGGATAAAAATACAAAATGTGCACAATGCAGGTCCTAAGCAACCAGGAAACATTCAATGATACGATGGCATTGAGAGCAAGGACGAGCCCCTTGTCCTGGTTTGGCAGGAACTCAAGTGCTTTGCCTGACTCACCCATTCCCACTGCAGGCAGCATCCAGGGTGAGGTCAGTGAGGCTTCTCTGCCTGCCCACCAAGGAGAAAGATTTGTTAGCAGAGACAGCAACTGTGCTCACCCATCGTTGTGAAGGGCAAAACACATGTAATTATGATCAGGAAATGATCTGCAATGCCGAATTTATTTATTTTTTTGTGGATTATGGAAAGAGCCCACGTCTAGAAAAACTGGAAATCAGCTGAAACACATCTGTAGAGCCAAGGGTAAACTCAGCATGTGCTTCAAACGGTGAACCAGGCAGGGCAGCCTCTCCTAGCTCTCTGGATGCTTCATGGAGTCCTCCAAACAAAACACCCAGTTCTCCCTCCATGGCACTTCATGTGTCCTCAATGCAAGGTCTCTGGAAAAGTCCCTCAGACTGGGCTAGTGGTGAATCAGCCGTGCTCAGGGGCCTGAACATTTGACCAATTAGGATTCCTTTGCACAAACTCCACCTTCCAGGCATGGGAAGGGCACTGCTAACACTCATCCAGGCCCCTCTCATCCTGATGGGGATGGGGTGGGGCATGCTTGGAAGCCGAGTTTAGAGTTCACTGCATTAGTGTAGTGCATGAAGGGGTAGAAAGCGGAAGAAAGATCTAATAGTTTACAGAAGGTCTTTTGTACTTTTCTCCCTGGTTCTGCTCACTGGGTTTTCAGCGTCACAACAACAGAAAAAACCTGATCTGTTCATTTCAAAACCAGTCATAAATCCTGCAGCCTGTAGAGTCAGAGTGATATCCCAAAACCTCCACTTCTCACATTCTACTGCCACTTTTCTGGTCCAAGCATTGTAGCCTCCAGCCCAGGTTACTGCACCACCTTCTGCCTTCCTGCTCTCTCCTGTTTTCCTGCAGTGCATCCCCTCAGAGCTGGCTCAAAAGCATGACTCTGAGTCACAGCACCTGTGGAAAGCCTTCCAGCCTTCCTATCCTGCCTATCAGCAAGTTCTCTCAACTCTTCCACCAGATCATATAGCAAGATCCAGCTACTTCTAACTGTCAGTGTATGTGGGCCATCATCCATTTTGGTTCAAGTCAAAGGAGGCTTACCACTTCACTGCATCTCACCTGAACTTGAACCGAAGACAGTTCAAGCTTGAATGTGCCTTCCCACTTCCTAGCCCCTACTCCCACATGTTTGGGTAGCTGCCTCTTTTTCAACATGCAGCTCTCTAAACAAATGTCTCCCTTTTAGAAGCCTCCCCTACCGTTGAAGCCAAACCTGTGGGCCCAGTCCCACTGACCACTTTCATTTTATGTTCTATGCAAAATTGATTAGTTCCTATAAATATTCACTTGTTGTTGATGTGTTTATCATGTCTCATCCCAAGACACAGAGGCTCCCCCTGGCCAAAACTCTGCTTTCTTTCTCATTGCTGTACTTGTAGGACAACAGTCCTTGGAACATGGTGGGTGCTCAGAAAACATTCGCTGACTGCCATTGAACTTGATGTCTGTGTCTTCAGCTGTCAGATTTCTCAGTGAATGACCATGGCAATCAACTGCATGCTGGAGCTGACAGGGAGAGCAGTAGGAGAGGTGGGCGGGCATCTGATTCTCTGTTTATATGACAGTTAGGAGGACAATGCTTTGTAGCTGGCTGGGCCAGGAACACGATTATAGCAAAAAAGAGAACAAAACCAAAATTAAGCAGCGAAGGCAACTTCACTATGAAAAGAAACACAGATGACTCATCTGAACAATTTATTAGGAGATGGGTGTTTGGGTTATACCTCTACGTGAAAGAAGTTCCCTTTGGTCACAGGGACCATTACCCAATTAAGTAATTTCAGTGAGCTATGGATTCATAACTGGCTCTTGCCCCTAATGTTATTCTTATTGTTCCTCAGGTATTTTTTAAAAATATTTTTGCTTATTTCATTTTAATAACTTGAAATGTGGGGATGGAGAGAAGGAGAGAGAGAGAGGAAGGGAAACAAAGAGACAGAAAAAAATCTTCCATCCACTGGTTTACTCCCCAAATGCCCACAGCAGCTGGGGCCAGGCCAAAGTCAAGTGCTAGGAACTCAATCCAGGTCTCCTTCATGGGTGGCAGGGACTCATGTAGTTGAGCCATCACCTGATGCTTCCAGGTTACACATTAGCAGGAAACTGAAGTCAGGAATGGAGCAGGAACTCAAACCCAAGCACTCCCACATGGTGTGTGGGTGTTCCCAGCGGCATCCTAAATGCTGTGCCAAATGCCCATCCTCCTCATGTATTTTTAAAGCACCAGTAGGCCCAAGAGATCCTTAATTTACTATCATGTGAGTTAATGGAAATCAGTAATTTTGACAGGGTAGACTGTATTATTAAAAGTCATTGCATAAAAAGGACCATTTAGTGCAGATGTCAGGGGACGCTGGAAGGCACTGATGCCCAGATCCTCAGGATCACAGAGCTCAGGTGCACGCTGCCAGATCCCCACCTTGTTTTGCTGTTAATCACTTTCTGGCATTCTTCCACTAATGGCTTTCTTTAGAAAATGGGAAATGAGTTGGACTCAGAAGCATAAATGACAGCCCAGATTGCCACTGCTCTTCACAGCTCACATAACACGCTAGGATTCTATATATTTTGGGTGCAGAGAATTATCATCATGGTGGAGTTCAGTGCTCAATTTAGGCACTCGCTTCTTTCACCTATTTCCCAAAAATCTGGGTTCATACGAGTCCATGTTTAAATCAAGTTGTTATGTTGCATTATGCCCTCATGTTCCTTTGAAAGTCACGGTTACAGCGGTAAAATGAAAAGCTAGATGTGGAAACTGACACATGTGAGCTGTCCCTCATGAGGTCTCTCTCTCCCTTAGCACATCATCATCATCCTAGGACCCTGGGGAATACAAAACATCAAAAAAAAAAAGGCAAAGAAAAATTTGCCATTGTCCCACTACCTATTTAAAAGCATAGAGACATTTTGATATATTCTCTCTATAAAGTACAGTTTTGTTTCCTTTGGATAGTTTGCAGCTTATCTAGATGACAAGTTGTTTTCTGTTCTAAGTTGTGTATCTATTTTATTTCCCCATTAGAGTGGATGTCTTTGAAAGAAAGATCAATTTTCCCATGACAGCTAGCATTTATTTTATTTAATTTATATAAATGATAGATGGCTAATTATTACTGAATAGCCACTCTCTTTTTTCCTCAATACAGAGTACTATTAGATAGCAATTAATCCAGTCAAAAAGAAAAGCAAAAAGCCACAATTCCCAGCCCTCCTTGCAGATGAAGATCCAGTAGAAAACAAGTAGCAGTCATTGGACAGAGCCTTCTCTGGTCACTTCTTCTTTTTTGTCTTTCCGCCTGAAATATGAATGTGTTGGCCGGAGCTGTAGCAGCTATTTTGAAACCAGGAGAGAAAGACCAAGAGAATTGGAGGCTGTGATATCCTGAACCAGTTGTTGAACTGACATCAACAACTGTTTATGCTGACTTTAAGTTCCACCAACAAAATAAGCTCTTCTGTGTTTAATCCACCACATTGCAATCTGTCGCCAGCAGATTGGCTGAGCACAGTTCCCATCTCACACCATCACACCACTTTATTTCAAAAAGGATTTGAGAGGACAAGCGACTCCTCTTCATCCATCATTATATTTTCTTTTTTTTTAAGTTTTTTTTCATTTTTGACAGGCAGAGTAGACAGTGAGAGAGAGACAGAGAGAAAGGTCTTCCTTTTTTGCTGTTGGTTCACCCTGCAATGGCTACTGTGGCCGGCGCACTGCGCTCATCCGATGGCAGAAGCCAGGTGCTTCTCCTGGTCTCCCATGGGGTGCAGGGCCCAAGCACTTGGGCCATCCTCCACTGCACTCCTGGGCCACAGCAGAGGGCTGGCCTGGAAGAGGGGCAACCGGGACAGAATCCGGCGCCCCGACCGGACTAGAACCTGGTGTGCCGTTGCTGCAGGGTAGAGGATTAGCCTAGTGAGCCACGGCGCCAGCTCATCATTATATTTTCAAACTATATGGCTTTCTGTGGTTTTATGGGGGTGCATTTATGGAATATCTACAAATGCACCCCCATAAATAACATCATTTTCTTTCAGTGTCTAGCTATACCATTTTCTTGAACCAAGTAGTCACTTTTATACTTTTGCCAAGTAAAAAAAATTATGTTCAAATCTGCAAAAGGGATTCATTCTGGAAAACATCCAGCTAATCCTTTATTTATTTCGATAGCTTTCATTTTGTGCCTTCTGCTATTTTATTTTCCATATTTTTATGTTCATTAAGTGCCTCCACCACAAAAATAATACTTTACAATTGTTCAGTGTGTTTAACTTATAAGGAGCTCATTAACTCCTTTGTTCTCATTTTACTCATACCCTGGCAAGGGATAAAAATATAATTAGCCCTACTTTTACAGGAAAAGCTTGAGATACAAATAGTCTAAGTGACTTAGTTTCTAAAAATAAGGTGAAGATGAGAACTGAAATCTCTTGCCTTCTATTGCTAACTAGTCTCTTTTCTTCAAAAATGTCAAAGATTCTCTATAGTATGCCAGCTCTTCTCAGTATGATGTGGAGCACTGTGTTAAGTAGGATTCTGAAGCTATGTTTTGGCTTCACAGGCAAAGGACAATAATCAGTTTAGCCATGCCTTTGTAGACATGAGGAATGGACAGAGACTTGTCTTTGGCAATGCACACACTTTGTATTTGCTAGTCCACATCCACAACAAGATGGATTTATACATACATACACACACACACACACACACACACACTGTTAGAAGACATTCCATCCTTAAGTAGGGTATGCTTAATCCTAGGGTTTTTTTTTTTCTGCCAATCTTTCTGTTCATTCAGAATTATTTAGTCTAATTTATAAACTCACGTAGTATGCATGTATACACACACATGCAACCATGCATATCTATCGTTGCTTATTCTTCTACGTTCCAATTTAGATGAGGTTATCTAGGGTAAAGTAAATTGACATTTTAAGCTTTGATGACTGTTTACAGCCCTTGTCTCTACTGTTGAGGAACAGTGTTTTATTCTTCATGCTATTTGTTGAACTCTTTACTTAGTGTAGGGTTAATCTATGAGTATAAAGTAAACTGAAAGTAGATCATTGTAAAAATTAAGAGAGGGAGTTGGAGAGGAAGGAGGAGGACGTGTGGGATCATGGGTGGGAGGGAGGTAGGGTGGGAAGTATCACTATCTTCTAAATCTGTATATATGAAATACATGGAACTTGTATACCTTAAATAAAATTTAAAAAACAAACAAACAAAAAGAAGAAAAACCTTATTATCAAATTTTTAGCCAGGCTCTGAATTAAAATAGCCTCCATTTCTCTTTAAATGAATTGTATGCAGTTACTGTTTAAAAAAAGTCATTCAACTATTTATTTGAAAGGCAAAGCAATGGGGGGGGGCGGGGAGAGAGAGAGAGAGAGAGAGAGAGAGAGAGAGAGAGAGAGAGAGAGAGAGAAAGAGAGGTTTTCATCCTCTGTTTCATTCCCCAAGTACCTGCCATGGCCAGGTCTGGTGCAGACTGAAGTCAGGAGCTGGGAGCTTCATCCTGGGCTCCCAAGTGGGTGGCAGGGGCCTAGTTACTTGGGCCATCCTCTTCTGGCTTCCCAGGTGCATTCACAGGGAGTGAAATTGAAACTAGAGCAGCTGGGCTCAAACCCCTACTCCGATGGGATGCTGGCATCTCAAGAGGTGGCTTATCCCTACTACACCACAACACTGACCCCTTTAAAATTTAATTCTATGTTTTTAAATTATATCAAGCTCAGTCAATTCTTTTACAATATTATCACATCGTGTGCCCAAGTAATGTTTCTGATGACAGTATGCTTGTGAATTTGCTTGCTGATGATCAGAATGTAATGTGGTTCCTATTTTATCTGGCCTGGGAGGGAGGAGACACTAAGTGGTATCTGAAGTCCCCTTTCAAGTGAGCAGTGTACAAAGCCATAGGCCAGGGATCACAAATGTTCAGTAAATATTTCATGGCCTATAGCACAACTACTCATTTCTGCTCTTGTAATTGAAAAGCAGCTGCAGATCAGGAGACAGTGAGTCAATGAACGGTCAAGGCTCTGTGCAATGACAAAAGGAACAGTTTTGACCCTACAGGCTGGTTAGATGCCCCCTGCCATAGAAAGCTGTTCACTGCAGAAGGAACTGGAAGACTGAGATGCTTAGTATGAGGGACTTGTGTGAATTTCAGTTTCTTGTCTCTGCATGTAATGCAGACATAACATGATGATGATGATGATGATGATGATGGGGTCTAGCTTACAGTGCCATTATGACGATTACATGTCTTGATAATTGCATCTAACCACTGGCTGAGAAGTGGACATCTCAGTTGATAATTTGGGTGTTTTCTTTTAAGATTTATTTCATTTATTTGAAAGGCAGAATTTTAGAGAGAGATAGAGCCAGAGAAAGAGAGTGGTCTTCCACCTGCTGGCTCACTCTCCAAATGACCACAATGGCCAGAGCTGAGCTGATCCAAAACCAGGAGCCAGGAGTGTCTTCCGGGTCCCCCACGTGGGTGCAGGGACCCAAGCACTTGGGCCATCTTCTACTGCTTTCCAAGGCCACAGCAGAGAGCTGCACTGGAAGTGGAGCAGCTGGGACACGAATCGGCACCCATATCGGATGCTGGCACTGGGGCCAGGGCTTTAACCTGCTGCTCCACAGTGCCAGCCCCTATTTGGATGTTTTGTCACCAGCAGGGCTCTTAGCTCCATCAACCTATAGCAGGTGGGTTGAACACATGGGTGCAGCAGGCCTGCTAGAGATGGGAGCTGATGAGAAAGCAACAGGAGTCCCATTTAAAGGGCAGACTTCTGCTCAGCTCTAGGACACTGTTGTGTGGGAGTAGGTTTTCCTTATTGTCAGATCTTTTGACTTTTTAATGGAAGGTAGAAACCTACATTATAAATAAGCAAAACTTTAAAAAATTGTGGGAGCCAAAAGTAATCCCATAGAAAGTTTCTATCATGAGCCACCATTGTGTAGCTGTTTCCAGAATGCAGATATTAAGAAAAGGGTACAATTCAGAAATGTGTAAATATGCCGCCTAGCCAGGACTCTTTTGTTCCATGCTAAAATGTTAAGCACTCTGCGACTTCAGTTAGTCTTCAGAGCAACTTGGTTCATGTACTCAACGTGCAGGAATGAGTGTATGCTGTGTTCCAGGCACTGGCCAACAATCTGGGCATCCAGCAGTATGGGAGACAGACAAAATTCCCTACCCTCATGGGCCTCACTTTGATAAAATCAGCACAAGGGCACAGCCAAATCTTCATGGAAAATGGAATTAGAAGCTTACTGTGGTGCAAAACTATTTTGAAATTCATGCATATGAGGAGTCTTCAAAAAGTTCATGGAGAAAGGGTATCATGACATCCTAGGCACGGATTTCAAAACATTTTTGTACTACAGTGAACTTATCTCTTAATTCTGCTTCCCATGGCCTTTTTGAATATGAAGGAAGTGGAACTGAAGAGTTCCATTGGAGGAAGTGATTCTAGGAACAGAATCGCTTATGCACACAGTTGAAAAGGGTGACAGAATTATTAGGAAACACCAAGGATTGTTACTGAAAGTCTAAATTCTACGTATCTTAGAAAGTACCAAGAAGGCCTTCCCAGTGGTAGAGCTGTTCAACAAGGCAGGTGGTGAGGTTGATGGAGCTCTCTCTTCCTCTGAAGAACTCTAGGACAGGCAAACGCAACATTCATCCAATCATACGGGCTCTCTTGAGGCAGGGAGTTTGGGACCAAGGGCCTGAGTATTTCACTGAAAAGTATTAAATTTCTAAATTTCTCACCTTTGTCTAGAAAGTCCTAGTTTTTTTTTTTTTTTTTTTTTTTTTTTTTTTTTTAAAGAAAGTTGTGCTTAGAAAGATTGCTTCTTCCACAGTTCAGACTACTCCATGGATGAGCTCATGTAAGGAACGCATTTTTTAATTTTAGCACTTTCTATAAATGGGCTTTCTAAACTCTAAGCTGAAGTTGTTACCACAACGGGGAACATGGAGATAATTTTTCATTCTTTCATGCTATGCTGAATGTCAGCAGTGGAAGTTCCTAAAAATAATCATACCTGGTATTTATATAGCACCTCTCCCAGAGGTTCTCAAACTACTCGGCAGACATCATGTAATTAATTCCTATAAAGCATCCTGAAGACAGTAGTATAATATTAAGTTAATATTTGTCTTCTATATAAAAGTTATACATTTTATACTTAAATTTTATATTTATATTGTTTTCTGTGAACTCTACAGCAGGCATACAGTTTGCTGCTCAAAAATGTACCCTCATTATTTTTTTTAAAGATTTATTTATTTGAAAGTCAGAGTTACACAGAGAGAGGAGAGACAGAGAGAGAGAGGTCTTCCATCCACTGGTTCACTTCTCAGATGGCTGCAATGGTCAGAGATGCACCAATCTGAAGCCTGGAGCCAGGAGCTTCTTCCAGGTCTTCCCACATGAGTGCAGGGGTCCAAGGACTTGGACCATCTTCTACTGCTTTCCCAGGCCATAGCAGAGCTGGATTAAAAGTGGAGCAGCCAGGGCTCGAACCAGCACTCATATGGGATGCTGGCACTGCAGGTGGCGGCTTTACCCGCTATGCCACAGCACTGGCCCCATCATGATTATTATTATTATTGTTTGACAGGCAGAGTTAGACAGTGAGAGAGAGACAGAGAGAAAGGTCTTTTTTCTGTTGGTTCACCCCCCAAATGGCTGCTACGGGTGGTGTGCTGCACCTATCGGAAGCCAGGAACCAGATGCTTCCTCCTGGACTCCCACACGAGTGCAGGGCCCAAGCACCTGGGCCATCCTCCATTGCCTTCCTGGGCCACAGCAGAGAGCTGGACTGGAAGAGGAGCAACCAGGACAGAATCTGGTGCCCCAGCTGGGACAAGAACCCAGGGTACTGGCGCCGCAGGCAGAGGATTAGCCAAGTGAGCCGTGGCCCCGGCCCTGATTATTTTTTAAAGATATATTTGAGAGGCAGATACATAGACAAATAGATAGTGATCTTACTTCTGCTTGTCTACTTCCAAAATGCCCATAAAGGGTCTGGCTGGAGCCAGGAGCTAGGAACTCAATCCAGGCCTACCATGTTGGGGGCAGGAATCCGATCATTTGGGCCATCTCTTTTGCCTCCTAGGATGTGTATTAGTAGAAAGCTAGAGTCAGGAGCCAGAGCCAGGAATTGAACTCAGGCTACTAGGCCAAATGCCTGTCCTGCCCTCTGGTTATCATGTTGCAGGGTACAATGAGAGAGAAAAACGCAGAATATGAGATGCAGTATTCAGGAAAGTAAATGAGAATTCCTGCCTGGGCTGCTGGAAGTGTTTGAGGTTTAATTTTGGTCTAGGGTTCATGGGGAGCTATTCCAGGGTATGAGAAGGGCACATGGGAAGAGGACTCTGTAGCTCTGCAGAACAACATGTATGGATTATTTGAATGAGTGGAGGCAAATGAAAGCTTAAACAGACAAGAAGCAACTGATGCTGTTAAGTGGTTAATATTGAGGTGCCAGGTTGTTCCTGTCCGCACCCTGTTCTTCCTACTGTGGTACACTCTTTTTTGAGTTGATTTTGTTTTCCTCTCTTCAACTCAAGTGTAAAAGATTGTAACAGGACCAGATCTACAGTCAGTCATAAACACTTTAGAATGAATTTAGTCTGAATCAGTCTCTCCCAAACATTTTGCCACTCCAAACCTTGTGCTAGATTTGCAATGAAAATATTAAGTAATTTTACGCACATACATACTTATATATACTGCTCTTATACTAGTGCCAGTCATATAGTAAATGCTTATGCAAATCACCATTACTGAAAGTGTGGGACGTCACTGAGTGGGAAGGGTGGCTTCCTGGGTTTCCATAGACATTCATGCATTCTTCAATTCATGGGTAGCTTTCATCTCCATCTATGCATAAAACTGGTCCTGGCACTGAATCCAGCAACAAAACCATCACCATGATCCCAGCAGGTGGCTGGAGAATTAACAGAGGGAAGAGGGAGGGAGGACAAATCTGAGGAGCTTTGCTGGGGGTTGGGAGGTGGTGAGCATGGATATAGCTAGAAAAAAGGTCAGCAAAACTCTGGAGAAAGTCCTGAGGGTCCCGCTTGGAGGGGTGGGCATCAGCAACCACACAGCATGCTGTTCTGGTTTGGAAAGGGCAAATGTTTACGTAGGCTCCAGCTTGTGCCCAGCCCCGCAGGCTGCCTGCAGGTTTACAGCTGAACATTACCATCATGGCACTCTTTTCTCTGGAGTGGCCAACAGGAGGGAACGGCCAGGGACATGCTCGCCAGCCCAGAGGTTCTGGTGCCGCCCTTGAGTGTTTTCAAATTGGCAAGAGCGGTCTGGTGATTTTCCACCGGCCAAGTCAATCTTCCATGCTCATGGGCCCAAAATTTAGCATTTGTGCTGGTTCCAAAACTGGTCTCATTGGCTCTGATTATCTCTTTCAAACAAGCTGAAGATGTAGAACCAAATCCATGTTCAAGAGCTGTTAGTAGTCCCAGATCCTAAACTTGAAGTATATTGTGTGTTTTCTGTTGATTCTACTTGAGGCCCTAACTGAGTGTTGGCTCACCCTGAAAAGAAGAGATTCTTGAGCAAAGCCCAAGGCTGTGGAATTCTGCCCTTGGCACTAAAGTGGAAGCCTTCAATGAAGCATTCAGAACAACCTTAGCTGCATTAATTCTGCCATGTGGTAGCCACCTATGATTCAAGGCCACAAGAATATAATAGAAAGCCTCTTTCATGCATGTTTGCTAAAAGAAAATATTTTCTTTTAAAAATGGAATCAATTTTTGAACAATGGGAGAACTGCCTTGAACATTTTATTAAAAATGTTTGAAAGAATTTTTGAAAATATTAAGGTTAGCTTATGGAGTGATAGAAATGAGTATCAGTGCCTATGGTACCAGTGTTAGTGTCTTTGCAAAACAGCTGACACAAACATGAAGGCTTCATTTTCCTAAACGTTCACAAACTCTGCCATTTGTTTCTGAAAATGTTCATTTTCTAGCACAACACCGGAATTGGGAAAACTATAATAAGTTGTACATTTTCTGTCCCCACTAGAAGGAGAATTTCTTGAAGTTTCTATTAGTGAGGCATACTTGGTGCAAGGCACAGAAACACAACTGAAAATCGTTTGAGCAAAAAGTGGTATTTGGCGGGGTGGGGGGTGTTATTGGCTCAACTGGGATATTGGAGATGGGCAGTCCCTGGGCTTTTCTGTACTGGCAAAGTGCACACAATTCTTTCAAAGCTCAGGCTCACTCACTTCTCTGTAATTCATTTTCTTCTGTGTTGTTCTGTTTTTCTTAGATGGTTTCGCTCCATGTCTTGGCAAGGAGGATCAGCAGCATCTTCAGCTTCCATCACACTTTACTGCTTAATGATGGAGCCAGGGCTAATTTTGTAGCCAAGGATATGGGGAAGAACAGACTGGGGAGGCAGCTGTAGGGTCATCTGACAGGGTGGTATCCAGAGGCGTATGCAGAAAATGGGAGGAGGAGATATGACTCAAGGTAGCCCAACCTGAACCCTGTCTAGGTACTGATACCAACTTAGATACCATGAATCATCATTAAAACTGTTCTGGAGGTGAGCATTTTGGTGTAGTGGGCTAAATGACCACTCAGGACCTCAGTGTCCCATATCACATCCTGTTCAGCTTCCTGTTAATACATCTAGGAGGCAGTAGATTTTGACTAAAGTGCTTGGGTGTGTGCCACCTACGTGAGATACCAGCATGGGATTGCTAGTTCCTGGCTTTGGCCAAGCATAGCCCGGGTTGATATGTCTATTTGGTGAGTGAACCAGTGGATGGAAGATCTCTATTTCTGTCTCTATCATCTCTGTCACTCTGCCTTTTAAATAAATAAACAGATATTAAAAAATTCATCATCAACATTCAACTTCCTTGGCTTTCATCTCTCTCAGATCCTTTATAAACACAGATGACTTGCTATACTCAGGCCATTCCCCACCCTTGTGTTGTGTGGGACAACAACTTGTGCTTGAGGGCACAAGGAACCATGCAGGGCACAGAGTGGTAGATCCCAAGATGAGTTTAGGGTCCTCTTTTCACAGGGAGAGAGAGGGGTTCTGGGCAACCTAGTAAAAGAGAACTCAACTGCAGGGACAGAGGATGACCTGTGCTTTAGAACATTCTCCCAATATCTGCCCATTTGCCCACTGGATGTGCATCTTGGATAACCTTATTTTCCTCAAGTGCTTAGAATTACACTGAACTTATGTGCAGCCATGTGAAGCAGGAGAGTTAGATGACTTTCTGTAGAGTCACTACCCCAATGCTTTATCCCATTCCTATATACAATTTGACATGAACCAGAAGTATGATAGTAGGTGACTAGTCTACAGCAAGACCCTAATATCTTGATAAATGTTGTGGCCTTGTCAGTTCTTCTCTCTGCTGGTATTTTGGGGTCATATTCTTAGAGAAGGGGCATAATCCTCATATTCCCTCCCTCATTTCTCAGGCTAGAATGGGGTTACAGTTCTGCTCCCATCTTGGGTAATGTAGATGAGGGCAAAGCCTTAAAAATGGCCGGACTGCAAGAGGGAATGAATCTGTAGCTTTCACCTCATGTGTCCCCAAGGCATCTGCAGGTCCTGATGATTTCCTAGAGCCACTTCTTAGCAATGATTAGAGAGAGAAATAAATGTGAAAAAAATCATCTTTTATCTTACTCAAACCACTGCTGTCTGGGATTTCCATCAAGTGCCTTGAGTGTATATCCTACCTAAGACAGTGAATCAAAAACTTTTATAGGAACATTAAGATCAAGCCACTCAGAATGTGCAGCAGTGAGAATTGAGCGAAAATCTAAGAGAACTTAGATTATCTCAAAAAATTTCTTTTTTGACAATCATAAAATAAATTTGAAAAATAGGGAGTGAGGCCAGCACCGTGGCTCAACAGGCTAATCCTCTACCTTGGCGCTGGCACACCGGGTTCTAGTCCCGGTCAGGGCACCGGATTCTGTCCCGGTTGCCCCTCTTCCAGGCCAGCTCTCTGCTATGGCCTGGGAGTGCAGTGGAGGATGGCCCAATGTCCTTGGGCCCTGCACCCGCATGGGAGACCAGGAGAAGCACCTGGCTCCTGGCTTCGGATCTGCGCAATGCGTCAGCTGCAGCGCGCTGGCAGCAGCGGCCATTGGAGGGTGAACCAATGGCAAAGGAAGACCTTTCTCTCTGTCTCTCTCTCTCTCTCTCACTTCAACTCTGCCTGTCCAAAAAAAAAAAAAAAAAAAGAAAAAGAAAAATAGGGAGTGATAAAAATAATTAATCGAACAGTTTGAGTGCAAGGCATTTATAATGCAATACAGAAATCAGGGACTTATGCAAAATTTGAGGTGGAAAGAATTGGGAAAATTCACCTGGTCTCATCATGTGGTCCAAGAACCTCAGTTTTGTGTAGAGTTTCCCAATGTTGACACTATCAGTGTTTTAGGATGGATGCTTCTTTGTTGTTAGGGGCTGTCCAAGGCATTACAAGATGATGAGCAACAATTTTGGCTGTGGTGCTCCCTACTCCCTGGTCACAACAATCAGAAAAGTCTTAAGACATTGCACAATATTCCTGGGGTTTTGAGGGTGGTGGGGATTGGCTCTAAACCAAGAAGCTCTATTTTAGAGATCAGGAAATTGAGAGCAAGCCAGTGAGAGACATCCTTGTGTCGCTCTATTCACAAACTTGAAATGTGCAAGCCATTTAGAATACTGGCTTAGAGCTTGGGTAGACATTAAGAGAACTTTAGGAAACATCAAATGACAGCAACAGCTGATGTTTATGAAAGCCAAGCATGTTAGGCACCATGTTACTTAATCGCCATTTAAAATTCCATGGACCAAGTGTCTTCCATTTTAAAGTGGAAGAAGCTGAACATCCTAGAGGCCAAGTGGAATTACACAAGGTCACACACCCAGGAAGCTGTAGAACCCCACCCTGAACCCATACAGGTACTCACCACTTTAACAGAAAAGGAACCACAGGCAAAACATTCTACCATATTGAGTCAAGTTCTCATATCACCAAAAAACAAGCTATAATCAGGCGGTCCTTTGTATCGATGAGCTCTATGTCTGCAAAATCAGCTACCCATGAATTGCAAATATTTGGGAAAAAAACCCTGCATCTGTACTAAACATGTACAGAATTCTTCCTTATCATTGTTTTCTAAATACAGAATAACAATCATTTCCATAGCATAAACATCATATTAGATGTTTTAAGTAATCTAGAAATGATTTAAAGTATATGAAAAAATGTGGTTGATTATATGCAAGTACTGTGTTGCTTTAATAAGGGACTTGAGTAGCCCTAGATTTTGGTATTGAGGTGGGGGGGGTCCTGTAGCCAACCTCCCATGGATACTGAGGAATACTATATATTCTATATATATAATATACATATAATACTATATATTATGTATATAAAATACTATATGTTATACATTACATATAATACTATATATTCTCTATATATACTATATATGTATATCTGCATAAATTCACATTTTCTATTTATTTATTTGAAAGGCAGAGAGAGAGAGAGAGAGAGAGAGAGAGTGGGAGAGACCAATATCCCAGCTATTGGTTCACTCCTGAAATGCTCACAACTACCAAGAGCTAGACCAGGCTGAAGTCAGGAGCTGGGACCTCAGTCCAGGTCTTTCACTGGGTTGCAGGGACCCAAACACTTGAGCCAATACCTGATTTCTCCCAGAGTCCATTAGGAAGAAGCTGGAAGCTAAACTCAGGACTGGAGCCAGTACTCAAACCCAAGCACTCTGATATTGGATGAGGGCATCCCAAGTAGCACACTAACCACTGAACCAAAGGCTCATGCCCCAATTTTATTTATTTCCTCATTCAATAAACATTTATTGATGTTGACTATATACATGGTATTGAAGGGAAAAATAAAAAAAATACAATGATTTCTGCATTTATTTCCAGACACTGATTTGACTCCTTAGATCAACACTAGGTTGTTGGTTTTTATTATTATGGTCCCATTGCAGATGAGATGAAGGCTTCAGGTGTTGAAGTAGCTTGCTGAGTCTCACCCAGTCAGTAAGCAGCAGAACAAAGATTCAAATCCAGCTTGTTTGTCTCCATTAGTTTCCCAGGGCTGCCACAACAAATTGAGTAGCTTGAAACAAGAAGCAATTTGTTGTCTTACGAGTGTGGAGACTAGAAGTCCAAAATAAAGATGTCAGCAGAAACATGTTCCTTATAATCTATAGGAGAATCCCTCTTTGCCTCTTCCTAGCTTCTTGTGTTTTCTGGCAATTCTTGGCAGTCCTTAGCTTGCAGCTGCTTAGCTGCTCTCTCTGCTGCATAGTCACAGGACCTTCTCCATGTGTGTGTCTGTGTATTCCCATGCCTCTTCTTAAAGAACACCACTCATTGGACTGGGGGCCATTCTATTCCAGTATAACGTCATCTTAATTAATTACATCTGCAACAAACCTATTTCCAAATAAGATCACATTCTCTGGTACTAGGGGGTAAGGATTTCAAAATATCTTCTTTGGAAGACACAATTCAACCTTAAAAATCATTTACCACAATGCTGTTGTGCCTCTGTAAGTGTGATGGCATTTTTGTTGCCTGGGAGCTCATGGGACCACAGGAAATATGGCATGTACACAGATAATAGCATAGCAATGATACAGAAGCCAGAATCATTTCATCAGTATCACAGGGGAGGTCAAAACAATGAGTCATAGAAATTGAGAGAAGGTGAAGAGGTTTAACTGAGGCTGTTGATGGGGGTAGCAACCAGTAGATCTTTTCCTGGAAGTCATATGACACGTGAGGGGATATAGAAGGAAAGATGCAACCTCACACACACACACAAATTTGTGACTAAGAAAACTCCTGGCTGATTCCTAGAGAAATGAGCTTTCCAATAGCATACAATGTCTAGATAGAATGATAGTGGGGGAGTCAAAAACCCATACTTTTTGAGATCAGAACTCTACGAGATCAACCAGCCTACTTCCTTCAATGAATGGGCCATATTTCATAACTTAGATTTTTGAAGCCAAGAGATGCTATACGGTTTGTTCTGGTTAGCACAGCCTGCTGTGATGGAGAATGGTGAATTTTGACATACTTTTCCTATTTTGTGGTTAAACTGTCTGCTTCTTCTATATTATAAAGCTAGAAAGATGGACTGGGGTGATAACATGAGCTCTTGAATTCCAGGCTAAGTGTCATGACATGGAGTCACAAAATCACAATTTGAATAAAGCAAAGAGAGAGGTCCTCTCCCAAAGCTTGGATGAGAAATGGAGAGAAGAGGTCAGATGGTCACAGAGATTCAGGGTCGAGACAATGGGGACTTGAGCTGGCATCTAACAGTGGGAGCGGAAAGGATAAGGCAGAGAAGAGAGACCCCCCAGCCGTCAAACAGAAACCCTTGAATGTACACAGGAGGGGCTAGGGGACAAAACTCTGCAATTTGGGCCGTTGGAGCCAACAGCAGTGCCATCAATAGAGATAGGGAATTCAGGAGTCATAACAGGTGCTCAGCCACGCTGATTTGGCTGCACTGAGGGGTTTTCTAGAAGGCTGGACTTTCAGTGCCAAAGTAACAAAAGTTCCAATCAAAAGTCCTAGGAAGAGTTGGTCTCCCTGAAGGAGAAAGTGATTTTGGCTTCTATTTTATTTTTATGACACTGATTAATGCTAGATTTAGATTTACAAAACCTAGGAATAGGACAAGAATCTCAAAGGTGTCATTCAACTCTAAAATTCTACCAATCTATGACTCTAGCTAAGATTTGCTTTCCTCAATGCATTTATGACGTGGAAGCATGGTAAGAACAGCAATGAGAGACCAAATTCTGGGGTCAGCATATTGGAAGGCCCCTGCCTTCATCAATTAATTATTCAGATGGGAATAAGCCTTTAATGCAAGCCTCCCAATGCAGGTCTTACCTGCTTTTCCCTTAACTGTGTATTTCAAAATTACACGTTCCTGTAAAATCACTGTGTTTCTCCTGCTTGGGTATAAAAAGAATTGCAAGATTTTGACAACACTTTTTTTGTTGTTGTTGCAAGTAGATCCTCGATCTGAGAGTTGATCAGTTCCAATCCACCCTTCGTATTTGTTTGTGTGATGACAAGAGTGGCCAGCTACTTGGTTACCTTGGGACTAGGAAGGTGTGTTGGAAGAAGTATTGATTTCCCAGGCTCTCCCCAAATCTTATTTTAGATAGTAAGAAATAATTTTTCAGTGCAGTGCACATGAAATTAAGCATGCAACTGCTATTATTAATGGGACTTATGCATTTCACTTCCCATCACAGTAACATATACACATGTGGGAGGCTGAAGCTGTGCTAGGTTGTTTGATCAGAATTATAAAATCTATAATCTGTCCCCTGAGATTAATGAGCATCTCATTTTCTCAGGGAAGGAAAACTAAACTCTAGTCTCTGACACCTCAAAGGGCTTGCTCAAAAAGAGTCTCTTTCTGTTGGTGTTTGAGTCTCTTGTTTTGTTTTTCAAAATCTGCTCATGTCAGTAGAATATGCTAAAAAATGCCCACAGCACTTCATTTTTTAATTTTGTGAATTTAGTGTTGACCCAATTCTGTATGTCACCTCAACACATGAGGAATTAATACCCTCTCTGTTTATTTGTAAGTTGCCATGTTTTCATGACAAGAAAATCTCTTCCATGCTGCTTTGGTTACATGCCTCGGTGACGGGGGAGACACCTCATCTTCTCAGGATGTAACCGTTTTGGTCTTTGATGCCTGAATTTTGCCCAGAAAAATTTTTTTTGACTTTTTTTTCCCTCTAAAAGTAGGACTGGAAAACATTAGTACCTAGTAAATAGTTCTGGTGACCTTGTCTGTTCTCACCTTAGCTTGATTGGCCCAGTTTGGGGCAATATATAATTTTAGTAGAGGAAATCTGGATCCACTATAGTGCACACATGACACGGCAAAAAGAGGAGGAGTTGAGAGGTGGCAGCTTTTAAGAGCAAGAAGCCAGAGAAATTAACTGGCATTTAAAAAAAAAAAGCCCAAACCTCAAGCTCCAAACAACAACAAATCAATGACCAGGCATGATGGTGCCACTTGTGACTTAGAAAGGGGCTTACTTGAGTACTTTTGTAGGTTTCTCTTGGCAAAATTGATTGTAGCTGGAAGCCTACAGGTGAAAGCCATTACTTAAGCTATGAACTTCAGTAACTCTTCCAGCTTAATCATCTAGGCAGACTTAGCTACTAGGTCCTTTTTGCTGGGAGTAGATCCACTGTACAGAAGGCCAATATTGTTATTAGTGTTGCTCACAGCAAAAATTCTTTTGTTTGGTTTTCTACGTGTTCCAATCTGACAATAAGTATGACTGACATGGGTTTCGCAAATAGAAAAAAGATGTCGAACCAAAACAGACATTTCTTTTATGACCCAAACAAGCTAGAAAAACACTAACGGTGTTTTGATTGTTATTATTTTTCTTCATAAAAAGATTTTTCCCCTTATCTTCTCAATTTCCTTTTGTTGAGCATTTAACTTTGAAATACACTCAACCACACAGTGAATTCTACTGAGCAAATCCCTGCAGCTGCCATGGATGATTCTGCAGCCATTCAGTTCAGTGTCTTCCAGTTTTGAAAAACTGCCTCATTTGGTTGGGGTTGGGTTTTGGGGCCCATCCCAGTTTGTACTTTCAGTGTTCCTTTTAACAGGCACGAAGACCATGACATAGAACTGCAGACTGGGTGCATGACATAATGCGGGTGCTCTATATGCATATAGCCCTTATCTTTTGTGGCTTGGACGACATCTGCACAGCTGCCCTAGATGAGCAGGCGGGAGCCAAAGCAAAGAGGGAGCTGATCCACCTGTCACACTGTCCCTGTGACTCTTCCAGTGTGGTTCCAATGCCATGGTCATTTTGAAAGCTCTTAATGCAAAAAGCCATTTGTTTTTTACAAATGCATGCTTCGATGTAGAGGAAAGTAATACCTATCTAAAACAATAACCGCCCAGCAGACTGTGCTGTATAGTTCTCCCACGCAGGCAGACAGCTGCAGGAAAATAAAATATTTAAAATAAGTTAGCAAAACAACAGTTCCCTGGGGACTTTCGCTCCTCCTTAAGTTTGTGAAACAAAGCACCTTAAAGGCTGCATTTTATATACATACAACACTCTGTAATTCCCAAGGACACTGTTCTCAACATAAAAATGTGGGCATGGGCGTATTTTTTTCGTTGAGAACTTTCTTTAGTGAAGGTTTGTGCAACGGTTCAGCGGAAATTATGCGGCATCTTTCCTCAAAGAGAGCTGCATTAATGTGCCAATGCCCTTTATTTAATGCACTTTAAAATTCTGACGCGCCTTTTAGAAAGTAGGAGTTGTGCTGGGAAAGTCTAATCACCGTTCTGCACGAACGGAAATGTGCTATTTTCGTAAGGGTACTGCTGGAGTTGGGTTTTAGCATAAGGGCGTCTCTATAGTACAGATGTCCGAAGACACTGGTTTGTTTGGATGCCCAAATCAACCAGCTAGAAATGTTACTTCTGTTGAAATTAGTCAGAGGGACTTCAACTAATCATCACTGAAGCAATTTGGGACTGGAAAATCTTTAGACTGCAGGGAATATTTAGAATTAATTCTGCAGAGACTCAGCTTTGAGGGCAAACTTTCTTTGCACGCCGGAGCAGCATCCACCCTGCGAGATTATCCTGTGTGCCTGTAATGACTTCATACAGATTTTTTAGAAGTCTCTTGGGATACTATAGTCTTGGTTTGCTGATCTAATCCATTTCCCTTTCTTTTCAATCACGAACACACTCTTCTCTCTTTGGATGCCTCTCTTTGGATGTCTTCCCATTCCAATCAGTGTGTCCTTTCAAAAAAGTGTTTCATTAAGGTTGAAGTTCCAAGGACATCACTTTCCCTCTTTGAATAAAATGTGCCTTCTTTTGTGAATGCAAACTGCCTGTGCCCTGACTGTACAATCAAAACAACAGGAAATACACCCAGTGCACTCAGGCAAAATTGGTGTGTGAGTCTCTTGGAAATATCTAGTAACAGGTGCAGTCAGATAGGCTGGCAAAGCATTCTGGTTTCATAACAATTACTAATAAGATAATAAACGTTAGGTATGCATTATTAAAATATTTTGTGATTTTTTTTTTCCTATAGAAAAAACCCTGCCATTCAGTAACCATTTCTATGGCATTCAAACTCAATAATAATAAAAAAAACTCCCACAACTCTCCCAGGGTAAGCACTCTTCTATGTTAATGGAATTTTCAGATAGATGTTCGTTTTTGTAAGAGGAAAATATACACAACTTTAATCCAAATCATTGAAAATTTTGTGGCACCTGTCAAGTAACTAGGAGATTCTTTTGTCTGCGGTTTTTGATGACAGTACAGTCACATTTATCCTATACACTCTGTGTCCTGCAAGGAATTTCTATTGTAATAAATCAGTTAGCATGCATACATTTCCCCTCTGTTTAATCAAAGAAAATGTTTGCCGATTTTTTGAAAAATTTTTTGATTTCTGTGAATAAGAATTTGGCACAGTCTTAAGAACAGTTCAAATGCATTTGGGTAGGAAAGTGGTTTTGCAATTCTTCAAGACTTCACATTTCTACATTAGGAACTTACAATTTTTAATTTGCTTTTAAGAAATCTGATATATATGTATATATATATACACACACATATCTGTATGTACACACACACATGGAAATTTGACCATTTAATGTTCTTTGCTATCTTTGTGCTATTTTGTAAAGAACCTGAAAAGGGAGAAATATTTTTACAGGCAAGGGGAAAGCACAGTATATGTGACAATGTAATAATCCTTTTTTCTTAGATTTTGTATTTTTACATATGAATTTGGTATGACATTTTTTTCCTGCAATAAAAATCAAAAAGTCGGGTTTTATATAAAAGAGGGGATGATTATGTTATAGAAATTTGTATAAGTTAAAACCAATAGAATTTTTTTTCTGAGGCGCAGGGTATGAGTACTTGAAATATAGCAGGAGAATGAGGTGGGAAGAAAGAAACAGAAGCATGGAAGCAGGGGGTGAGGAGAGAATGTATACACTTTATATTCTAATGAATGCATTGAATTAACTGCACGGAAATGTGAAGATGCAGTTTCTGGAATGAGGTACTAATTTGACACACTCTACAGGATTTCTAGAGATTAAGGTTAAGAAAACTTAACAATGACATGGGTCCGGATATCATCAATGCACACACACACAAAAAATAGGAAAATGACCACAGGTGAGAGGAAACAATCAATCCTGATCCTACTCTGACAGAGAGCAGGAAAAAAATGCCAAACAATTGCTTCAATTCTCCCTGTTCATAAAAGCTCTCATCACTTTCTGCTCCCACATGTTCAGATTCCGTTTAAATTCTGAGATTTAGCTGGAGCTGTGGTGTCCCAGCAACTCTGAGCAGGGAAGAAGGCAGCAAAGCCCCTCTAGGCCAGGCACCTGTTAGGTTTGGGCTAAAACAGAAATTGAAAAATTACTGTCCTCTCAAAACATGTTAGTAGCTCTAAAGCATCGAGGACTGAAACTTTATAGAAGTTGCAGAGCTTGTGTGTCTGTGTGTGTGTGTTTGTGTGTGTCCCTTTGTACATGAGTGGAAGAAACACTAATGAACTAGAGGACAAGGAGAGAGGGAAGAGAGAGAAAAGAGTTGTCAACATGAATGAAATTGAAGAAAGATTTCCCTAAGAATACATACATACAGATATATATTTCACATATTAAAGAACATATGTGAAACTATATAAATGGAACTTAAGTATTTCCAACCATGGAATTAAACACACACACATATTGTGTATATATGTGTATGTGTTTTTAAAAAAATTTTGTGATAGTTTTTTTGGAAAGAAAGAGGAAACAAGTGCCATTTTACCTGCTACATCATGGTAGTCACAACCAGGGGCCCCCAGGCCTCCTGACTACACCAATTACCCTTGCTTAGCTGCTCATTATGCACACTACTCCACCTGCTTCTACGCATAATAAGGTTAATCATAATGAAATGAAATCATTGAATTTTATTAATTTCTTAGACAGAATGTCTTCCAGAATCCTTACCAACGCTGGGACGTCAGGAAATATCGCTCGTGTGCTAAATGCTGCTCCCTCTGCTGGTTGTCTCTGAGGAAATGGTAAACCACGGGCTTCGACATACACAAGAACTATTGTTTGGGAACACACAAGTACATTTATCCTCAGGGAAACAGTCCCTCGCATTGAGAGTTAACCCTGTATTCTTTGGGCAGCGACATCAGTAGCATCACCAGCACATTTTCTTCCCAGAATGCCTTGGCTACTGAAGGGAAAAAAGTCTAATGGGGGAGGCTAGAGTAGGACATAGGGGTTGTGTGTCTAGGGCTTAGACAAGCAACTATCCCCAACAGCTTCTTCTTCATTCCCTGTTGATATCTGTTAAATTCCTAAAAGGGGGGTGGGGTGGGAGAGCTTCATCCAGAGAGTCCCTCCTAGCTTGATAGAAATAAACATGTCACATTTGGTTCCATTGGTCTCACTGGACACGAGACAAGGTCATGAGATTAGTTAGTAGGAAAGCTTGGACCTTTGGATGAGAATCACTATACTCATTCAAATATAAGATGGCTTCTACAAATCTGTAAGTATAAAAAAAGAACTAAGAGTTCAGTTTCCAAAATAAGCTAGAAAATCTGAAAAAACACAAAAGTCTCAGAATATAGCTTTGAATTCTACCTAAAATTTGATTCAAAGGGCATTTTGTTTAGTAACAAGGCAAGTTAATAAGACTTAATGTTCTAAGCGTAGTTTGTTTTATCTAGAAATCTAAGCCATTTTAATGAGACTTCAATAAATGGATAGATTAGGTTCAGTAACATAAAATGTATTTTTGTCTTGAAGTTAGGAAAACTGCCTGAAATACACAAAATTATTGTTGACCTTTGTAAAAAGATTAAGAAACTAAATCTTAGCTTTTAGAATGAGGACCATCAGGAAATTAAAAAATAAAATATAGGAAGGGAGAAAGGAAGGAAGGAATTAAAGGTATGGAAAATGCTATCTAATGTATCAAGCCATTTATGTTCGTTGACAATATATTTGATCACGCGACATACATTTTGCTATTCCGTCGTTACTCAATGACTTTCTTAAGGAAAAGAAACCACAATAAAAAAACATAAAGGGAATAAAAGAAATGGGTCTATAAAATGTGAATCAATGGGAATCTAGACTTTACTTAATGTCAATCTGCTCCAATATTTTTTATGTTTGCTACACGTATCCACATATACGCCTGGCATGGCACTGAATGAATAGTGGGGGTATTGAAATATAGTCTCTTGCCTTTGAAATTCATGCAGACCTTACTTGTCCTTCAAAAAGGAAAACATCCTGTTTTGGTTAATGGGCTTAAAAACAACAACAAAAGTAAATTGTGATAGCAATTAGGTTTCTCAGTGAGCATGCTCAGTGGGTCTCTCAGGGTTGCTAGGCAACCGGCTGAAGGTGTGTGGCAAAAAGGGCCCCAAATGGGAAAACAGAAGCACCTTTGGCATGGGATTCACCTAGGCGAGAAGCTCGTGCTCATTTATTAATTAATTGTGGGAGATCCTCGGGTGGCCTTCGTGGATTGCCTTTCCGCATTTTTGGGGGGAAAGGTTTGGGGGTAAGGCAAGGGGCACGAAGTCGGGGGTACAGCAAGGCGGGTTCAAGAACCCTGGAGAATCTTTCCAGAAACAGCCCTGCGTTTGCATCGGGTTGCGGTTTTACAGGGTGTGCGTGTGGCAGCGTATTTTTCATTTCGGGAGGCGTAGTTAGCTCTTCCCCACCGCACGCGGGCTGCTCAATTATGTCACGGCACAATTCTAATCCCACCCTGGATCAGCGTAACAGCCGACATCGGAAATTTAAGCCTTTCACATAAATCCATTTTCACATCCTCGAGTCATATAACAGAAATTTTCCAGTTCAACCACATTGTGTTAAATCGAAGGTTGCAGCCCGTATTCAAAAGCCCATTCGCACACTCCGGGATTCTGCTGAAGGAGCACTTACAGTAGTTCAGAGAACCGTGAGGCGAAGTAAAAATGAATCAGCTCTTAGAGAGCCCACCAAATGCTTCGTCTTGGGTGAGTGTGGTGCCATCCCCATCAGCACCTCTAAGTAGCAACCCGACCAAACACCTGGTTCGGTCCACAGTGACAGCTCACTGTCTCTCCAGTGGTAACAATTTAGAGGCAGGATGCTAAACAAGATATATACATGATGTCAAATATTGGCTGCACACATCTAAGCCAATCACTTCTAAATAAATTAACCATGGCACTGCCTAATACGATCCACCTGCTTTCTTCCTAGCGTTGTTCCAGACCCTACCTGAACCCCCCTTTGATTAAATGTCAAAAGCTTGCCTTGTGCCTGCAGATTTCACTAAAGGCGGATAACAGAAAGGTTCCTCCTGTGACTCCATAAAACTGAAATAAATTCCACTGGCATCTTGTAAATTTTTATTTTCTACAATGACTGCAGGCCCCATCTGCGGCCCAGCTGTTATTAGAACGGAAAGCGTTGGCCCTTCTGCATTACAAAACAGCATAGAACAGTAATTGCCAGTGGAAGAGATTAAGTGTAGACACTAAAAATGTTTACTCGCAATGAATATGCATAACGATGGGTAGGAAACAGCACTGGAAGATTAAAAAGAGAGAAGGGTTTGTTTACAAGGCTGGGAAAAAAAAAAGAGTGGAATGTCAGTTGGCCCCGAGCCTGAAATAGGAACGAAAAACCTTTGGGCAAGGCATTAGGGAGAAAAACAGATGGTTTGTGAACCTTTTATTAGATAGAAAAATCATTAATCAAGCCCAGGCTGGAAATGGCAGGGTTTTTGGTAGTTCATATTTTAGTTTATTTTTTCTTAAAGTGACAGTATAGTTATTATTATTTTTTTTTGTCTTTTTGGGACAGTCGTCCATGGATCTTCTGTGGATAGACATTGCTTTTGTGCAACATTGTGCAGGAAAGCCAGCCTCTCTCGGTATTAGCACTGATGTGTTCTGCCGAGAAAATTCCTCCAAAGGGTTTCACATTTCAGCACCTGTTTTGCCCATATAGCAATTAAAAAAAATGGTAGCATAGAATAATTTTTTTTTTCATTCATCTACCATTCCTCAGCTTTCGGAACATAGGGAAGAAAATGGAGAAGGGGGAATTTTTCCACGAAAGACCTTGCTAATACAGCTGACTCCCAGCAGTTTAAGCAAAATACATAGCAAGAGTAATTACAGATGGACTCATTCGCTGAGAGGAGATCCAGGCCATTTCAAAGAAAATTGAAGGAGGGTGGATAAACCCCATTTCAAACTATATTTCTCATAAAACTAATCTGCACCTTTGGGGCTTACAGAGGATTTAGCTTGCACTTTTGTTTATGATGGGAGTGAAAATCTTAGGGAAGGCCATCTCCTTGGCAATGAGCAAAATCCTGGAATTAATGGTGCAAAGCTCGTCATTTGCTATTAGCCAGTCATCAAACCCTAGGAAGTATACCATGCCAAGGGCATTCTTGTTTAAATGAAATGCACATAATATTACAAGTACTCCTATTCACAAACTGTGCATGTGTAGATAAACACATACTTTCATGTGTACACACAAATCTCTGTGTGTGTGTGCATGTGTGCAAGACTTGAAGCATGTTTGCTAAGTCCTAACTGTGTTGACTTGAGGAGTGAGAGGGCAAGGAGAAAGAATATCAAAGGATAATTGCTTATGTACAGACTTGAGATTAATCTTGATATTGTAGTCCCAGAATTTTGCTGTGATTCACCCTGTGCCTGAAGCTGGTAACTCATTCCTACCTCAGAATGCCACTCACGAACCTAACTATGAGATGTTCCTTAGGAGTATGTTTAGTGTTGGGATGAGGGGCTGGCTTCATCTGGATTGTCACTCCTAGAAGTGTGTGTTTCTGATGGAGGACTTCCATGAATAGATACTGGGGAGAGGGGTTCTATTTTTTTTTTTTTTTAAAGGAAATAGAAGGTACTTGGGAAGTATCTCATTCCTGTTTTCATTGCTTTGGTGGGAAATATTTTTAAGTAACTTTACTTACTGGCAATTCAGCAATTCATAGGGCAAGTCATTCTTTGGAAGAAAGTACTCAGAGATAACCGATCGGTTTCTCTTCCCTTATTTCCCATGGGAGAAAGTTCAGAAGTCAAGGCCAGACATCACTTACTATGTTGTCCTAACATTGCTCTTATCATCATCCCTGTTCTTCATGTTAGGGAAATGAGACCAGTTGAAATGGTCACATAAGAGTAAGATGAATGCTCCGCCTTGTGGTGCCAGCACACTGGGTTCTAGTCCTGGTCGGGGCACCGGATTCTGTCCCGGTTGCCCCTCTTCCAGGCCAGTTCTCTGCTGTGGCCAGGGAGTGCGGTGGAGGATGGCCCAAGTGCTTGGAGTGCGGTGGAGGATGGCCCAAGTGCTTGGGCCCTGAACTCCATGGGAGACCAGGATTAAGCACCTGGCTCCTGCCATCGGATCAGTGCGGTGCGAGGGTGAACCAACAGCAAAGGAAGACCTTTCTCTCTGTCTCTCTCTCTCTCTCTCACTGTCTACTCTGCCTGTCAAAAAAAATATGTCAAATATTTGTGCTTGGGTCCTGCACCCCATGGGAGACCAGGAGAAGCACCTGGCTCTGGGCTTTGGATCAGCACGGTGCGCCGGCCACAACGGCCATTAGAGGGTGAACCAACGGCAAAGAAAGACCTTTCTCTCTGTCTCTCTCTCTCACTGTCCACTCTGCCTGTCAAAAAAAAAAAAAAGAGTAAGATGAAAGACAAGCAGGTTTTCTGATGATAGGTGTCTGCGCCAATGTCATTACCATGATCTTCTGATGATCATGCTCCTGGAAATTGGAATTTATTCCTTCCCTTGCTTTTTTCCATGGTTTGCTTCCTGGGCTTGCACACAAAGTTAATGCCACTGTCAGGAAAAAACAAACTGCCAAAGAGGAGGGACAACAGTGGTAACTTTTTTTTTTTTAAGATTTATTTATTTATTTATTTGAAAGGCAGAATTACAGAGAGGCAGAAGCAGAGAGAAAGAGAGGTCTTCTATATGCTGGTTCACTCTCCAATTGGCTGCAATGGCTGGAGCTGTGCCAATCCGAAGCCAGGAGCCTGGAGCTTCTTCTGGGTCTCCCTTGCAGGTGCAGGGGCCCGAGGACTTGGGCCATCTTCTACTGCTTTCCCAGGCCATAGCAGAGAGCTGGATCAGAAGAGGAGCAGCCAGGACTTGAACCGGCACTGCAAGTGGCGGCCTTACCTGCTGAGGCACAGCACCAGCCCCCGTGGTGTCCCTCTGTTCATACTCCATACCCTCACCAAGTGGTCTCCTTGTCCTGGTCTTACTTACAGCAGAACCCGAAGTTCAAAGATGCAGCTTATAAGTTCCATCAAAAACACTTTTCCAATGCAGTTAACGTTTTCTGTTTTCTGACATTCTTTCTCTGAAGAGATGCTTAAAGCAAAAGAGGTTTCCTGCCACGAAAATGACATTAATATTTCGTAAATCAAGAACGAAGATAATGTTTTGGCTGCTGCAGAGACGTTTACCTTATGTCGTTTATCTAAATGCTTTCCGATTAAAACATGACACAATTTTTGGACCAGCTTTAACCGGAAAAAACAATTCCAAGAACTTCCTTATTTCAGAGCCTAAAATTCTTTAGTAAGTTCCTCACCAGAATTCGCTGTGGGCTCTGAGGCCTTTGTGCTCGTGGAGAAAGACTTCCGAAGTACTAAATGTTTCCCCATGATCATCTGAAAGCACAGAACCAGATAATTCACCAAAACTCAAGAGGAAACTTCCAAATGCAAGACGTACAATTAATTATATTTGTAAACTTACTACAGTGGTGACTGTGTTCCTGAAGACAAAACATTTTTCTATACTGACTTATTAAAGAATCTGATTTTTTTATGCTATCAAAAATAGCCCCAAACTCTTTTTATTATCATGTAATAAAGCCTTCTTAAATGAGCATTGGCTGGAGGAAGTATTACACTCACAAGAGTGTTTATGAATTTCAAAGCTTTTTACCTGCTTGAAAAATATAGGGAGCAATGTGGTGTCAGAGACTACGTGATAGGGGGGGAAATTCTGATTTTCTGCTATTGTATACACTTTCTTTTTTTTTCTTATAAAGTTGCTTATAACTTACATTTAATTTCTGACCTTTTATTATCCCAATTTAGCTGTGATTATATATATATATATATATATATATATATATATATATATATATTTCTTTTAGAACCTTAAAGGTTTTTGCACTTGATTTTGACATGCTAGATCTGGGGGAGAAAAATACACTTGTGGAGCAGCTATTATAAAACAGCAAGGAGAATAACAGTTACCAAAAAAAAAAGCACAAAGATTCTGCCATAAACCATTCAACAGCGGACGGAAGAATGAAATGAAGGCCAAGCAGGCTTCTCTGGGGAGTAGTGAGGAACAGCTTCTCTTCTGACTGTGTATCCCACAGAAGAGCTGCCCACGTTCCCTAAGCACTGGCCTAATCACTCTGAAATGAACTTCCATCAGCAGAGAAGCCGTCTTAAAGACTGTGAGGGGCTGAAGCTGGCCAAAGCTCGCAGAATCCGGAGAACAGGGAGTGGAAGAGAAGGCACCACGGGCTGTGGAAGGAAGAGTAGCAGGGGCTGCTAGCCTCGCCTATGCTATGGCGCGTCGTTAATCACAATGATCAAAAGAGAGAGGATGCCTTCACAGCTGCATTAAGTTATTATGGAAATTGGCCTTTGAAAATGAGTTCAGGGTGAGACAAGAACAAAAGAGCAGCCACATACTGAAGGGGTCTTGTTGGATGGCCAGACCAAGGGATAATTCTCAAAGGTAGAGCATGTTGTGATCAAGCCTAAGTTCTTTGTTATTTTTCCCCCCACTTAAAGAATGTATATATGCAGATGTTCTTCGTCATGCCACCTGAATGAATCAAGAAGCACTTAGAAGGTCATGTTCTTTGAATGACACGGGACGTATTTAGTGCAATAAATAAAGAGAAGACCTGTTTAGAAGAGCTGCAGGAGAGGCTGTGACAGTGCTTCCAATTTTAGGAAACTCCATTTTTGCAAGAAAAGTTTTCATCATGGAAGTGAGAACTTTTGAAACAATCTGATGTAAACATTTTGTATTGATAAAAAAGTAGAAATTGAAAACATAAAATTTCTGTCCTATCCTTTAATGGAAATAAGGACAAGATAAAAAAATAATTTGGAGTTATTGTAGCACTGGAATCTTTGATTTTCAAGATTTTTTTAAATCTATTTTCTTTGTGTTTTTTCAATGAACTAAAACATCTTTTTTTTCTTTCATTTGAAATCCTGGGGTTGGGGAGTGCATGGAGAGAGAGATTGATTTTCTATTTGCTAGTTTGTTCCTCAAATGCCTCCAATAACCAGGACTGGTCCAGGAGGAAGCTTGGAGCCAGGAACTTCATCTGGGTCTCTCATGTGCATGTCAGGAACCCAAATACTAGAATGACCACAGCTACCCACCAGAATGGGCAGTAGCAGGAAGCTCATAGGAAGCTGAGTGGTTGGAACTTGAACCAGGAATGATAGGATGAGATATGAGCATCCCATACAATGCCTTAACTGCTGTGCCAAACACCTTCTCCTCTGTCTCTTTTTAAAATGTGAATTCAATGATTCTATGGAAGTTATAAAATGTATGTTTGTATAAATTGTCAAGAATATCTGAGGAAAAATTAAAAAAATAGTCAGACACTGGTGTGGATGTTTGTCGATACCAATCAGATAGCCAATGGATGGGCGAGTATTCCCTCCTGCAGATCTAGCCTGGATTTCTTTAGTCTCTACTAAGTCTTCAAAAAGTCTCTTCCTCCAAACTGCAGAATGGGGGACAAATGCTTTATACTTGGCGGCTAGTATCAATCCTTCATGAAACACAACTTACACCTTACACAAGACAAATAAGGATAAGCTAAAGTTTTACTTTTGAAGTAAAACTTTTGATCTCTGACTCAAACTTGAAATGGGCATCTATTAGTGGGAGATAGATAGTATCTTCAATTTGGATAACCTTGGTTTTTTGATTACTTTGAGAGAAGAAGCCCAATTAGGTCTATTTTGGTAGTGGTTACGTCCAATTTGGAGTACCCAAGTTCCCTGACACTGTTGAGTGCTGTACCCAGGTTTTTGCTAGAGGCATGAGAGATATGTGACTGGACCATTGAGGGAAAAACTTTCCTAGGAATATCTCCAAGAACCACAAACCACCAGAGTCTCCACGATGGTGCCTGTTTTGGTATTACCTGTGAGACGGGAAAAGGCCACCAGCACAAGAGAATACTAGAAGCTATCCCGTCATCTGCTGTATTTCCTACTTTCTGTTGACCCCTGATCCCTGTGTATTTTCAACATCCAAGGCCTACATAACTGCAATGATCTTGATGGGTTTACAAATGAGTTTCTAAGTTTAAATATAAAATGCATATGAACAGAGTTTTGATAAGCTGTTAACTCTTTTAATAGTATTTCTTAGTCATGGTAACGTATCAAAAATTACCTGTACATTTATATTTTAGAAAACATTCAGATGGGGGGGGGGTGCTCAGGCCAACTGTGTGAATATCTGAGTGGAAGCAAGTATTCAGCATGGTGGCTAGGACATCTACATCACACATGTGAGATATTTGGTTTCAATTTCTGGTTCTGGCTCCTGACTACAGCTTCCTGACATTGCAGACCCTGGGACACAGTGGTGATGGCTCCAGTGATGGGGTTCCTATCTCATGTGGGAGAGACCTTGATAGTGTTCCTGGATCCTGTGTTTGCCCTTGGTCATTGTGGGTATTTGGAGAGTAGGCCAGCAGATGAAAACTCTCAACCTCTGTGCCCATCGCACACACTCTCTTTCTCCTTCTGTCTCTCTGCCTCTCAAAAAAAATCTGGTAGTGGAACTTAGACTTCTGTATTTTAATAAAGCCCTTCTGGTATTTCCAGCCCATAACCAGGTTTGAAAACTAATGCCCTGTATGAAACAGAATGCATACACAACTTTAAAATATGAGTAGGCTAAACTTCTTGATGCTCTGACTTCTCAACTGAGTGTGGAACACTCAAGCAGTAAATGGTATGCTATTAGTCTGAAAGAAATAATACACTTCTAGGAGTGCTCAGTTTATACTCTGAGAATAACTTAAAGGCCCAATAATTTCAAGCTTCTGGAACAAGGGTATAGTTGTCAGAATACACATGAACATTTAAAAGATATTGTGGGAATATCTAAAATGACTTTGCAATATGTCTAAAGAGCTTTGCCCTGTTGAGTCCATTTGCTGTTTTCCGGCCCTGGTTTGAAGACCTAGCAGGTGCATTCTCTGCCTCACCTTCCTCATCATTGATATTGCCTTAGCCCTGTAACTCTGGGGAACTGCTGGGGCTACAGACTGAAGAGCCTCATAGCCCTTTAAAAATATTACATGCAACTTCAACTCGAAATGTCTTTCATTCACATTCTGCAAGAGGCTGCATTTCCATTCCAAGAACAACTTTCAATATATATTTTTTTTTTTAAAAAAGCATGTTTTCAGGATGGAAAAAATGTGGAAAGATAAGGTCTTCTGGGGGAGTAGATCATCTCTGGGAATGACTTGGAATGAGTTTTCCTGATGAGTTATGGGAGCCTGAACACATATCCTGTTTTCCTTCTCAATTCAGAGAGATTTTCACATACATGCCTGTTTACTCCAGCTCATTCATTCTGTTTGCACTCCGTTTGCTGAGACATCTGAAAGGAAACATTGGCGCAAAGGTTCCACCCCAGGTGTGATGAGGATTTCTGGAAGGACAGTTCTTGTTGAATGTTATAATTGTTTTCATTTCATTTTTCTTCTTTTTTCTAAGAAATTCCAAAATAACTCATCCACTCTCCACATCCCAGATGTTGTTGTAAACCAGAATTTTGGAACATTTGAATTAAAATTCAATCCCCTGAAGTTCAGCTGAGTCCCAGCTCTCAAACCAAACACTCGCAAAAATGTATTTGTGCAATGGTTCACATGACTTCCCCAGTGCACTGCGTCCAGGGCTGCGTGACTCAGTCCCTAATGAACCGACGCACCATACTGTAAATTTTATAACAACCAAACTCCAGGATGCTAGAAACAAGGCTCTGGTTCATGTTTTTTGAGAGACTAAAGTTCTGGAAACATCCTTTAATGTTGATTTTTATAAGACCCTTAAGCTATGTTTTTTTTTTTAAATAAACTAACAAAAAGTCCCTAAAATATTCAAGTCTGGTGAAAAGTTTCCTGCACAGCATTGGCAATCATTTCAGTAAGACTAGTATTTTGAAGAACACATGTCTTAAGGCATGGGGGATTAGTCACTATTATCTTGTCCAAACTTAAGCAGATGATCTACGAAAACGTAAATATCTATGATTTAAAAGCAATAGAGGAACAAACCAATATAGACTTAATAAAAAAAAGGCTTTCAAAGGTTTGCACGAATCTCTAATGTTTGATTTTAACATGCACAAATTTCAGTTTTCCATTCTCCTTCTGCCCACCGTTCACCTGTGTTTCTATAATGGAAACCAGTTACTACAGCTCTGGTTACACATCTGCTTCATGCATGTGCGATTACAGGTCGTTTTAACAACTAGTAAAACTACAGGTGTCTGGGTTTTAATGTAACCATTTTAAAAGAGCAGTTCATGGGCCTCTGATTATTATTTTTTATAGCTGGCAGTGTTCCTACCATATACTGCCAGCTCAAGGGTTAAACACAACTCTGTTGCTCTCCCATCTGGTAGAATCTCTGAAAACCATTTGAAAATTAATTTTTTAAACTTTGAATCCACACTGCCACATACAGTTATCATTGTATTCTGCACAGACAGCTTGTATTGCTGCTTTCATACGTTTGCAGTAACAACAATGGACTGGATTTTGAGTGCTGGATGCTAACATCATTAGGTATGTGTATCTATTTGGCTGGCTTGCTTACTTAGAGCATAATACAGAGATCACAATTACCATCACATCATTTTGTTCAATAATGTTGACACATGGTTTCCTAACAGTTGAGGAATGCCCATCCAAGCCCTTACAATCAGAAGTTCAGTTCTGTATAAATGAACACTCTGACTTGGAGATTTCTTCATTTCTGCCTCTTACCATTTAAGGGCAGCTGAAATATGGTATAATTCCAGGAACTGTTTTTAACAACTTCTGAAATCAATTATTACTAGTAAGAATTCCAAGAACAAATTCATCTGTTCTTAGTAGTGAAATATAGGTGATTTAGAAAATATAGATGGAGACAAAGGATTTACAGATTAATCCATTTAGAGTAAAATCGGGATTTTAAGTATTTAAAACAATGCTGTCCAGTGCCACCAAACTCAGCACTCATGGCAGGAGGTACAAGTCAAAATCAATTACAAATTTAACTTCGCTGCAAGCAATAGAGACAGGGCTAGCTGCTATATTTAAGGCTCTGGTGACATTTCTATTACAAATATAAGCATCATTTTCCAGGGATTTATTGCTCAGCCATAACAATTTTTAGACGGGATCATTTATGAAATTCTAGGGCTTGGCTTCCAAACCAGATATTTTTATTTACTTCTTTTAAATTAAGAAAGAGTTTAAATGTTCCGGATGAATGAAAGCAAATTAATAGTGAGAACTGTGAAAGTTTCCTTATTAAATAAAATTTTGCTATTTCACAGAAGCATTCAGAGACGGTAGTTAATTTCTTGGTGATATATTTTCATTTGCCCTTTATCCAAAGCAGCATGATGATGTTTCTATGGCTGAGATGGAAGCTAGGATTGATGACACTCCAAACATTTCAATCCTCCATATGCTAATTAGTTACTCAAGTTGCAGACAGAAAAAATCCCTTATATTTTATATTAGCTTCAAAACAGATAATAAATTAAGACGATCTTTCTAGAATATGTGAGAATTTGATTCTAGTATTATTATTTTTATACAGATTTTTTTAAGATTTATTTTTTATTTATTTGAAAGAGAGAGGTAGAGCTAGAGAGAGGTCTTCCATCCACTGGTTCACTCCCCAGATGGCCGCAAAAGCAGGAGCTGTGCCGATCTGAAGTCAGGAGCCAGAAGCTTCTTTTGGGTCTCTCATGTGGGTGCAGGGGCCCAAGGACTTGGGCCATCTTATGCTGCTTTCCTAGGCTATATCAGAGAGCTGGATCGGAAGAAGAGCAGCCAGGACTTGAACTGGTGCCCATATGGGATGCCGGCGCTTTAGGCCAGGGCTTTCACCCACTGTGCCACAGTGCCAGCCTCCTCTAGTATTATTTTTTGAATAATATTTTAGGCTTGTCAAGCCCCTGATTAAAATCTTCAGTGGTGACAATTGTCTTCTACAGTCTCAATTTTCAAGGTGCTCCAGGATTTGTTCTCAACTTACCTGACTTGCCTCACCTTTCATTAGTTGTCCTTGGAAATCCGGGTCAGCAGCTGACATAGACCCTCTATTTTTTCCTCAGCCATCTCCAACTTGCCCACCCTCTTGCCTTTTCGCTAAACCCACCTTTTTCCAGATCCTTCCCATTCTCCCAGGCTTACTGCAAAGCCCAGCACCTTCAAAAATGTTTTTGTGATCCTCCTTACAGAAATCATTTCCTCACAGAAAAGCAAAATATATGGTTTTTGCAAGTAATTTCTATATATCTTATCCATTATGTATGTACTGAAGGGGTAATCAGTGAAGGTTTGTCAATCACATAAGTGGATGAATGAATAAATATCTATTACTGAAGACACATCTACTTTTGAATCTATACTCTCAGCATCAGGTGATAGATAACAGATGACATACAAATATGTTCATGAAGAATAATGTATGTATTATCCTTAGGATATGGTAGCCCACCAAAAAGTAAATAACATTTCAAACAGAAGCATAGCAAGAACAAATTTGATTTGTTTAATTGGTCATCTTTCTTTCATACATTAAGGCTGTACATATGAACCTTGCACTCTTATCTCAAAGCCTTCCCATGTTAATGTATTTGAAATTTCAGATAAATCTGCCCTCTCCCACCTGTACCAGGTCAGGTCTGTTCCATCTCCTAACAACAAAACATTTTCCTAAAGTATGAATATGTCAATTCCCAGCTTAGAAATCTTTGGTGACCCAAAGCAACCTTCTGGCATCTACAGGTAAAATTCAGATTCCTTAAGGTGTTGCTGTCATCTGCTTTTGACGTGCACCTACAGCTCCACTTCCTCCCGGCTCCCCGACATGCCCTCAGACTGGTCTCGCAGCTAACTTCACCTCACATTGAAAATGCCATTGCACACCTTCCTGTGGACCCAAGCATTTTTCCTCACTTTTAGCCCTTTTGTTCTGGATTTGGGTCTGGAAAGTTAACGGTCAGCATTGAGTAATGCTTATAGGGATGGACTTTTCGCATAGTGATTTACACGTGCTTGTGGATGCCTGCGTCCTATGTAGGGGTGCCTGGTTACAGTTTGGACTTCGCTCTCAATTCCAGTTTCCTGCTGATGTGCACCCTGGGATGCAGTCTTAGCGATTGAGTCAAGTGGTTGGCTCCTGCCACCCATGTGTGAGACCCAGATTTAGTTTCCGGGTCCCAGCGTCAGCTTGGCCTAGCCCTGCTTGTTATGGCTATTTAGGAAGTGAATGAGAATTTTCTGTCTGCCTGTGGGTCACTCTGTCCCTTTGCCTTGCAAATAAATAAATATAACATGTTGAAAACTTTAAAACCACACTTTAAAATAAATTAAAAATCATGATACTTCAGTACTGATAATTGATGAAACACTGGATGACCAGTAGATTTGAGTGGATTATTTCTGTCTCCTTGTATTCCTATATAAAATATCTTGATATTAATGAATGGAAAATAATTTGATTTTTTTGGAAAGTTTGATTTTTAACCTCTGAATGTTTTCTGGAATTTGGGATAGTTTGGAATTGAATGGTTTTTATATTGGTAAGTATAATGGTACCTTTAGTGTTGGTAGTAGTTTTATTTAAGTTTGGAAATTCAGGTGGAATAAAATACCTATGGCATAAATGGTTACCTCATTCTCCATGGCAATAATCTGCCTAGCAGAAAAGGTCAAACAAGCTCCTTTATTAATTTTTTCACAAGCCTTTTTCTTTTAAAACAAGCTCCTTTTGTAAGGAACAAAAGTAGGCTTGAATTTGACTTTGCTGGTTGTCTGGACTGTAAAAATTGAAAGTATAAACCAAGCCACCCAATGAAAAGAAACAGGGGGTCTTTTCCATTCGGAAGAGAAACTGTAAAATGCTGCTCACACCAGACATTTATTCATTTTTATATTTCATGCATTTTAAGAGTTGCTATTACAACTGTAATATTTTAAATAGTCAATCTCTAAAAGTGTAGTCATTTTCTAGGGGGAAGACTCTGAATTGTGGGATGCATGACTCCTTCTCATAATGCAAGATCCCAGGCACTTTTACATACAGAGTCTCGGGGATTTTTATGGTTCCCTGTGGAGGTATTCTAGCACATGTCTAATGTCAGATTTCTACAAAGGGCAATTGAACATTGTCTGTTAACCTGTTGATGGAACAGAGCTCTCCGGTGCATTGAAGTTGGGGGTTGGTGACTGTCATACCTTGATAAGCCTGCTGTTTCTGCATTACAGTATTTGGCAGGAAGGGAAGGTATTCAATTTCTCTTACAGATAGGAATATAAAATCCAGATAATGAAAATAACCTTTCCCGATAGAGTCCAGTCTGGACCCAGCATTTTAATCTTCCCAGTGCTCAGAGAATATTTTTAATCATCAGCCTACTATTCTCACTGTTATAGATTGGGGGGTTTTCTCCTTAGTAAATACTGTGATCTAGCCCTTTAATTGATTTTGTTCCCTTCTGAGCTTGGCAGCAAGTTGGAGGTAAGCACAGCTGCATGACTGCTGAGCGTGCCTCCAGATGTGTGCAGATGGAGACAGAAGCTCTTTTATCCTGGAAGGCCCAGCTGAATCAGGAGGGCAGAGGTCAGGACTACCTGTACACATTTGCTTTAACATCACCAGCCAGCTTTGCTGACAGAATTGTATGGCTCCACATGTCCTAATTCAAGAGAGATTGTTTTTTTAGCAAGGGATTCCCAGCAAAGTACAGCATGTTGAAAGTATCTCAGAGCTGTACAAACGAGTCAACTAGCTTCGGCTGAAAAGAGGGTTCTCTGTCACGGTGCTTTCCAACATAGCTTTCTGTGATGATGGCAGTGGTGTGTATTGGTGCAGCTTGATATGGTAGCCACTAGCGACCTGTGGTTGTTTAATTCTTGATACGTGGCTGCGTGGCTGAGGAACTGAATTTTTAAAAATGTATTTATTTATTACTTGAAATATAGAGAGATAAAAAGAGAGACAGAGAGAGAGAGAGAAAAGTGAGAGAGAGTGTTCCCATCTGCTGATTCACTTCCCAAATGCCTGCAAGAGCTGGAGGTGGCCTGGACCAAAGATGGGACCCAAGATCTCTCTCAGTCCAGGTATCTCACATGGAAGGCAGAAACCCAGTCACTTGAGTCAGCATTGCTGCCTCCCATGATCTGCTTTAGTGGGAGTTGGAGGCAGGAGTCTGACCTACACTTGAAAACGGGTACATGAGGTGGCATCTTTATTATTATTATTATTTTTTTTGACAGGCAGAGTGGACAGTGAGAGAGAGAGACAGGGAGAAAGGTCTTCCTTTATCATTGGTTCACCCTCCAATGACTGCTGTGGCCAGTGCACCGCACTGATCCGAAGGCAGGAGCCAGGTGCTCCTCCTGGTCTCCCATGCGAGTACAGGGCCCAAGCACTTGGGCCATCCTCCACTCCCCTCCCGGGCCACAGTAGAGAGCTGGACTGGAAGAGGGGCAACCGGGACAGAATCTAGTGCCCCAACCGGGACTAGAACCCAGTGTGCTGGCTCCGCAGGCGGAGGATTAGCCTATTGAGCTGCGGCGCTGGCCTATGAGGTGGAATCTTAACTGGAGTCTTAACCATTTAGCCAAATGCATGCCCCATAGAACTGCATTTCAAATTTTATTAAATTTAAATTTAAACAGTTACATATAATTACTGACTGCCTTATTGGACAAAACAGCTCTTTAATAAACACATGAATGTTACATAATAAGATAAAAGTTTTTCAAGTGGTATATAGTTATTACCTATTTCTCTCATGTTCAGTTACTGCTTCATATCTCTTATTGATAAAATCAATGTACTGGAATGAAGAGTTATGGCTATATGATAATGTGACTGAGAGAATTACCCAGTGCAATTACAGCACCATGGACAAATAGGAAACTGCCTGTATCATTTCTATTGCTACAGAGAGCATGTGTGTCTTAGAAAAGCCAAAGGATCTGGGAGCAGGGGAATTAGATTGGGATTTGGCTCTACCCTGGATGAATGACCAAGAGCAGTTGAAATATTTATCTCAATTTAAGATATTTCCTTCTTTTTTTTTTGGTCAGTTTTCTTTCCATTTTGTCTTCCTTTGTGAATCCATTAAATGTTACCCCAATACTGCTACAGAAAAAACACCTCCAAAAGCAGTGGATTAAAACAACAATCACTCCTTGCTTATTGCACCTGCGTTTGGTCAAACTTCAAGCATTTTACCAACCTAGACTAAGCTTCACTGGTGTTGGCACCAAGTGGCAAGTCAGTCCACATCTCTTCCACGTTTCTGTTCCTTATGGGCTGTCTTGAGGATGCTCTTTTCTTGCTGATGGTAGAAGTAAAAAAGAGCAAACTATAAGCATATTTCAACTCTGTTCACTTGTCTGTTAGTATCTCATTGATAAATTAAGTCATAATTCCAGGCTCAGAATCAAAGGAGCAGGTATTATACTCCTCAATGAAGGTGCAAGGAGAAAGAGGATATTTGCCAAACAGTGATCTATCTTCCCTCAATACTTGGCACTTAATATTTGATTAGCTCAGTGTTCACTTGTAAAATAAGAATAGCAGCACATTTAATAGGGGTGGGTGTCTGGTGCAGCATTTATGATGCTGCTTGTGATACTAATATGCCGTATCAGAATGTCTGGTTTGAGCCCTGGCTCCTTCCTTTTGGATCCAGATGTTGCCTAATGCACACCATAGGAGGCAGCGGATGATGGCTCAGAATTGGGTCCCTGCCACTGATGAGGGGTGTGGCTTGAGTTCTGGACATCTGGCTTTCACTGGTCCAGTTTGGCTGTTGAGGGTGTTTAGGCAGTAAACCAGTGAATGAACGATGTCTTTCTGTCTTTCAAATAAAGTGGAAATAAATAAACAATGTAAAAAAGAATAGTGTCTGATTTGTAGGATTACTTTAGCCTTCCTTAAAATGTTTGGAAAGGAATTTTTTTACGGATATATTTTATTTATTTAAAAGGCAGAATTATATATATATATATAGAGAGAGATCTTCGAACTGCT
The DNA here is from genome assembly GCA_949820135.1 of Sylvilagus floridanus. NCBI lineage: Eukaryota > Metazoa > Chordata > Mammalia > Lagomorpha > Leporidae > Sylvilagus > Sylvilagus floridanus. Next base: position 104,584,715 of record OX463226.1, read on the forward strand.
GGCTCACTCCCCAAATGACCGCAACTCCTGGGGCTGGGTGAAGCAAAACCAGGAGCCAGGACATTATCTGAGTCTCCCACATGGGTGCAGGGAACCAAGCTCTTGGATTATCTGCTGCTGCTTTCCCAGATGCATTAGCAGGAAGCTGGATCAGAAGTGGAGCAGTGGGACTTGAACCAGTGCCCACATAGGATGCCAGTGTCACAGGTGGCGGCTTTACCTGCTATGCCACAACACTGGCCTCCCACAGAAAGTAATTTTAAAAAAATCAAGTGTATAAATAATTTTATTTATTTTAAGCAATATTCTATCCATCAGTTATCACTTTATAAGTAGACCAAAATTTTAAAAACATATTTCTTGAACATACTAATGAAACCTATAATCAACCTCTTTCTTAACCAGAAGAGCAATTTACGTACTAGCATTAAAGTAGATGTCAATTACCTGCTAGAAGGGACACTGTCATTGACTCTGTAGTATCAGTTCTACAACTTCTCTCTCAATGAGAGCTAGCGATGTGTTTAGGGGAACTGACCTTGCTTAAAGGATGGGCCAAGTTTGTGTAAGGATAATCCCATCTCTCTTGTTAGTCCTTTGTGTAGGAATGACTGTGTAACATGGTTTTGTTCAAGGAGACTCACCTAGCTATGGAGCTATGGGAAAACATTGCTTTCACATAGTAGTAGGTGTTCTGAAACTGTGGATCAGAGAAAGACTGAGTTACAAGAACTTTGGAGAGAGAGAACTACATTCCTGAGAGGATGTTAACTCAAACCTACTCCACTTGTGAACTTCGAATTTTCAGATTATTGTTTTAATAATTTAATCCTCTTTGAGACAGCATGCTATGGTCTTTATTGTCTTTAAATTATTCATGCTATTTCATTTCTTTCTCTCTTCCTCATTCATTCATTCATCCGTTTTTCTATTATGGCTTTAAGAAGATCAATAACATGCATACCTCTCACTAGACATTAGAAAGAAAATGAAAGCCATATTTAAGAAACAAATTTTCAGCAATTTTGTAAACAATTCTGAAGTCAATTTATACTTTATCTTTTTCTCAAAGATTTCTTTATTTTTTTCAAAGTTTATTTATTTATTTATTTTTTGACAGGCAGAGTGGGCAGTGAGAGAGAGAAACAGAGAGAAAAGTCTTCCTTTTTTTCTGTTGGCTCACCTCCCAATGGCCGCTGCGGCCAGCACACCACGCTGATCCGAAGCCAGGAGCCAGGTGCTTCTCCTGGTCTCCCATGCGGGTGCAGGGCCCAAGCACTTGGGCCATCCTCCACTGCACCCCCGGGGACAGAGCAGAGAGCTGGCCTGGAAGAGAAGCAACCGGGACAGAATCCGGCGTTGGCGCCGACACTGCAGGTGGAGGATTAGCCTATTGAGCTGCGGTGCCGGCCAAAGATTTCTTTATTTATTTGAAAGGCAGAGTTACAGAGAGGCAGAGGCAGAGAGTGAGTGAGAGAGAGGTCTTCCATCTGCCAGTTTACTCCCCAAATGGCCACAATGGCTTGAGCTGGGCCAAGCCGAAGTCAGGAGCCAGGAGCTTCTTCTGGGTCTCCCACACAGGTGCAGGGGTCCAAAGACCTGGGCCATCTCTCACTGCTTTCCCAGGCCATAGCAGAGAGCTGGATTGGAAGTGGAGCAGCAGGACTTGAGCCGGTGCCCATAAGGGATGCCAGTGCTGCAGGCTGGGGCTAAAACCTGCTGTGCCACAGCACTGACTCCCACTTTATACTTTAAAACGCCTCCTGTTTTAAACTAATGGCAACTACAGATGAAATTGGAAAATGATATAGATAGTTCCAAAATGGGGCAAACATATCTGTGGCTCATAAGGAAAACGGGATCCTAAAGTGTCATCGGGGATGCATGTGCAGACATTCCTAGTCTGGAAGCAGGCAGTGGCAACTCTCTGCCTGTGCCACCAAGACAGAAGACATACCTAGCCAAGCTTAGAGCTTGAAGCCAAGAACTGAGATAAGCTTACCAAACCAAGTTGAAGACAGTTATTGCTGACTCACTGCCTAACACTGTAGCTTTATAGGGCTCTGTGAGCACAGGCAGATTCTCAGACAAAAACACAAGAAACTCAGCCAACTCATAAGATGACTGGGTTTGTTACATCTGTTAGGTCACAATAGAGCAGGTAGAACACATTCTAATATGACCTAGACCTTGACTTGATATCAATCTCAAAAATTAAGACTGGGAGGGAGAGCCTAGGAAGACAAATAAGGAGAGAACGGGAGACAGGAACAGAAAGAAAACAGAAAAATCATGTGGAAGAAAAAAAACCAAAGATAAGAGAAGGCAATTTAATGCCAAATAAAATAATCAATAAAATCGACAAGCAGAATAAGAATTAATTTAATGGCATAGTCAGAAAAAGACTAAAATGAGAATGTTTAGAATATTCAAAGAGATAAATGAAGATTATATTCATTAAAAAGAAAAAGATTATGAAACAGGCAGGCAGGGTTGAATCAAGGACAGGAAGATATGCAAAAGTAGAGATGCTAGAAATAAAAATATAGCAACTGAAATAAAAGAAAAAACTAAATGTGAAAATATCTAGAAATGGGTAATTGGTGGTTTAGATGCTAACAGTAAGTAATAACTCAGATCCCAGCAGCAAAGCTTTAAAAAATAAGAATATCATGTCTCTCCATTTGTATTTCATGACATAGAAAAGGAAGAAAAACTGTTGGTAAAACCCTTAAAAAAGAAAAAGAAAGAATTGCAGGTTAATCACACGAACATTGTTGCATTAATTCTAAATAAAACAACATAAAACTGCCCTTTACTAGTGTGTTTTTAGAAACATAAACACGAATAATTCAAGAATAATTCAACATCATAAAATATATTAATATAGTTCATACTAGCTAATGAACACTGATAGTGTGATTCCCTTAAGAAATGCAGATAAAACTGATAAAATTCTACATTCGTTAACAATTTCAAAACAATAGCAAACTACAAAACTCAGAGAAAATTAGGAATAGAAGAGCAAGCATCATATATCAGTAAACCACTAGAAGAATTCCACTTAAAACAGAACTTACTGGGGACCAGTGTTGTGCACAGTGATCAAACCGATTCTGTGACACTAGCATCCCATATCAGAATGTGAGGTTGAGTCCTTGCTGCTCTGCTTCCTATCCAGCTCCCTGCTATGAGCCTGGGAAAGCAACAGAAAATGGCCCGAGTACTTGGGCCCCTGATACCCATGTGGGAGAGAGACCAGGATGGAGTTTCTGGCTCTTGACTTTTGCCTGGTCTAGACATAGCTGTTGCAGCCAACTGGGGATTGAACCAGAGCATGGAAGATTTCTTTTCTCTCTCTCTCTCTCTCTCTCTGTTGCTCTTCCATTAAAACAAACACACAAACAAACAAATAAATAAATCTTTTTTTTTTTTAAAGTATCTGTGAGGCTGGCGCTATGGCATAGTGGATAAAGCCAATGCCTGCCGTGCCATCCCATGTGGGTGTCTGTTTGAGTCCCGGCTGCTCCACTTCTGATCCAGTTCTCTGCTATGGCCTGGGAAAGCAGTAGAACATGGCCCAAGTACTTGGGCCCCCGCACCCACATGGGAGACCCAGAGGAAGCTCCTGGCTTCTGGCTTCGGATAAGCACAGCTCCAGCTGTTGTAGCCATCTGAAGAGTAAACCAGTGAATGGAAGACTTCTCTCTCCCTCCCTCTGCCTCTCTGTAACTCTGCCTATTAAATAAATAAGTAAACCTTAAAAATATTTGAGAAATACAGAATGAGAGAGATAGACACATAGTGAGGAGTGGGGAAAGAGAGACACAGAGAAAGAGAGAGAGAGAGAGGGCCCATCAGCTAGTTCATTCCTCAAATGCCTTCAATAGTCAGAGGGCCAAAGCCAGGATCTGGGAAATCAGTGCAGGTCTCCCATATGGATGACATGAATCCATCATGCTGCTTCCCAGGACCCACAATAACAAGAAGCTAGAATTAGGAACCAGAGCTGGAAATTACACCCAGGTATTCCAGTGGGGGACACAGTTGTCCTAACTGCAGCTTAAATACTATGTCAGAATGTGCATAACTGACATTCCATTTATTTAGGAAGAAGATGAGAATAGATACCCATCATCAATATACTGCAGTATTATATGGATAGTCCTAACCAGTGCAATATGATAAGAAAAAGAGGAATAGACGTCAAAGAAAGGAATAGTCAAAATTGTCCTTGTTTTAGAAAATATAATTGTACTAAAGAAAGAAAATAAAAATCTAAGAAATTTATTCACCAATTATTAGAATTAATAGGAGAATTCAGAAAGTTCGTTGGATAAAAAAAAAGACATTGAAATATAAAACTGAGTTGCGCTTATCTCTACATGAAATAACTAGATCTAATATAATTAAAAATGAGATGTCGGCCAGCACCGTGCCTCAATAGGCTAATCCTCCGCCTGCGGCGCCAGGACACTGGGTTCTAGTCCCAGTCGGGGCGCCAGATTCTGTCCCGGTTACTCCTCTTCTAGTCCAGCTCTCTGCTGTGGCCCAGGAGGTGAGTGGAGGATGGTCCAAGTCCTTGGGCCCTGCACCTGCATGGGAGACCAGGAGAAGCATCTGGCTCCTGGCTTCGGATCAGCATGGTGAGCAGCAACCATTGGGGGGTGAACCAATGGAAAAAGGAAGACCTTTCTCTCTGTCTCTCTCTCTCACTGTCCACTCTGCCTGTCAAAAAAAAAAAAGCTATGAAAAATTAATGCATTCTGAAGAAGAGTAATATAGAGAAACTATCTTGTCTGGAACAATTAGTTTTCCATGAAATTAGATTCCTAATCACACTAATGCTTAAAAATTAGATCCAGGGGGAAAGGAAGGGTTAAGTGTGTGAATATTAAAGAAAACTAGGCTATGTGGAAAAATTAGGAAAGTATCTTTGTGAGTGCAACTTATCTTCCTTAAACAAGAGACAAAAAGCATAAATCGTAAAGTAAATGATTTAAGACTGTTGTTATGCTAAAATTTAAATAAAATTAAAAAAAATAAAAAAACAAACACTGAAGGAAGATGTTTGCAACTCAACAGGTAACAAGAGATATGCATTACCTGTGTAAGACATGCAATACTGTCCTAAAACTCAGTGAAAAGAGACAATGCGATATAAAAATGGGCAAATCATGTGCACATGCTATTCACAGAATAAGTAGCTCAGATGGTCAATATGTACCTGAGAACATGTTCATCACACTAGGAATTATTGATAAGCAAACTCAAATAAAATCACGTTAGAAAGAAGAAATTTGACAAATAACTGAAGGAGCAGGAGTTTTTGGAACTTGTCAAAACCAATTTTGAGAGAAGCTTGTCAATAACTAGTGAAGGTGAAGAGAATGCCATACCTGACCCATTCCTATATGTAATTACAGAAATCCTCATACTTTTGCAGAAGGAATTATATGTTACTTATGGTATACATAGGGAGGAATGAGTTTAAAACTTGGTGTATTTATACAAAGAAAAGTTTGAAACTTTTTAAATAAGTGTGTTAGATTATTATCCTGCAATAAATAAGTTTAAAAAAATGTTAAGTAAAAAATAAAATAATAGATATATAGTATAATATATAGATTAATATACATTTATATATAGAATGTGACACCATTTTTTCTAAAGTTTGACAACACACAAAAAAACAAAGGTGACATATATTGTTACACACCCTTTATATATGGAAAATTTGAATACCATATTGGTATTTATCAGATTTTCAGGTTATTCAGATTTGATTAGTGTTTGTCTCTGAGGAAGAAAATACAAAATGGGATGGGGAACAGTTTCTAGGAAAGTTCATCATTTTGAATAGTATTTATATTGTTTCTTAAAATTATCAGAAACAACTATAAAAAAGTGTTATGAGAGCTATTGGGAGTTCCTGATGTTAATTCTCTTTGACTCTTTCCTGAATAGAAGAGAGGATAAGGAGGGAGATGTTCATGGTTGAGTGGTGATTGTGGATTTATGGGTCAGGAAGAAAATATTGGAGTTCAAACAATGTTCCAAACTCACTAAGTCTTCTGGTATTTGTTGCTCCACTTTCCAAAGTGTTGCTAAGTGTTAGGGTTTTTTTCTTATCTTTTTTTTTCAGTGTTCTCTCCCTTTTCCATCACCTCTAACCACTTCCAGCTTAATATCCACTTCTAGATTCAGACAAGTGGAGAAGGAGTATACCAGTATTTCTAGACACACTCTGCTAGGGGACTGTGACTGGAATTCACTTGTTACGATTGCAGAGACAATAGGCATTTTCAGATAGTAACTAGTTAGGACTGGAGGAGCCCCTGCGCTCTTGGTTGGAGGTCTATGGAGATAGCCCCAAGAATGGGCAATTTCCTCATGCCTCACCCAATATTTCCCACGGCCTAATGGGAATCGAGCTGTTGCCCAAGCTAGTTAAGTACTCTCTTTTAGTTATTTATTTTTACCAGTGCATGAATTATACCAAGGGCATGTGATTTTACTAGCTACTGCTTATTAGTAAGGGGCTCTTACAACATGAACCTCTATAACAGGATGATCTGAGTATCTTAGGGAAAAATAATAATAGAATCCTGTAGTCTGAATAGGAAAGGTTGTATCCATGTTTCAGAAAAAAATGAGATGCAGCAAGAATTCATGATTTACTATGGATCATTCACTCAGATATGGCAGGGCTAGGGCTTCAGTTCAGTGTCTCATCTCATCATGGACAGTCAACTTGCCAGAATTAGCTAGTGCCCAAGTCAGGCTCAAAGCAGCTCAAACCCTGTGGGATAGGATGAGGCGACTCTGAACTCAGGTAGTGTGTTGCCATAGCAAAGGCACCGGATTTAGCCAGTGCCTGGATTTAGCCAATATCTGTTTCTGAGACCTGGGGGTTCTGCTTACTCTCTTGTGGCACACAGGCTTCTTTTTCTCTAGAAGGGAGTTGCATTGACAAGCATTTCCTCAGGCGGATGCAAGTATGTTTCGGGTATCAACCTCTTGCATCCAGGTTGGGTGCACGGGACTTGTTCTAGCCATAGACTATCAACAGAAGCCATATAGATCATCTGTGCACTGAGGAGCTCAAACATGAATGTCTTTTCCATTCCTGATTTCCCCACGTGTTCGCAGGGTGTTGAAGGTGAGAGGAAGGTGAAACCACATATCCAAGGAGCATAGGTCCTGAATCACCTCATAGATGACCCCCCCCCCAACCAGAAACACCTGTATGGGGTTGTAAGACGATTGACAGGTAAGAATTGTTGTATAAAGTTACTGAAATGCTGTTGCTTATTTATTATAGCTGCTGGCCTTGCTTTCATCAGTGTACAAAATCCGTGACTTTTGATCTATCACTCTTTCCTCTCTACTTCAGTGTCTTTATCTGAATAGAGAGCATTAATCGCCAAGATTCACACAGGATTGTTGGGGGTCTCCAGCGGGATGTAGGACAGTGCTTACAAACTGTGGTGTGGTGTCACTCTGAAGCAAATTGAAGAGAGTAACTGGAGCGCCACAATGTAAATATCTTCGTAGCAATTAAAGAAGGCAGAATACGAATCCTTTTGCTGCCACCATCAAAATAGAATCAGCTTTAGGATGTAACTGCATCACTCTCTGTAACTCCTTCAACCTCATGCCTGCATCCATTTAGCACCACCTTTGCCATGGGTCAATCTATCAAAAACAACAAGCAAGAAACCAAATGGGGGCCAGCAGTGTGGTGCTGTATGTTAAGCCACCACCTGCGATGTTGGCATTACACGTGGGTGCTGTCTCAAGTCCCAGCTGCTTCACTTCTGATCCAGCTCCCTGCTAATGCGCCTAAGAAAACAGCAGAGGATAGCTCCAGCCAGTCAGGTGGGAGACTTGGATGAAGCATTTGGCTTCTGGCTTCAACCTAGCCCAGACCTGGAAGGACCATCTGGGGAATGAACCATCAGATGGAAGATCTCTCCCTGTCTCTCTCTCTCTGTCTCTCTCTCTCTCTCTCTGTGTGTGTGTGTGTGTGTGTATGTCTCCCCCTCTCTCTGTAACTCTGCTTTCAAATAAATAAATAAATCTTAAAAAAAAAAAAGCCAAACAACTAACCTGTAAATAATTCAGTTCCTACCACATTCAGAGTATGGAGTTAAGATATTCTGATTGTTATGTTTTTAATTGCAACAATTAATATTTATTTTGGTTTCTATTTTTCCTATTATGAAGGAAAGGATGAAAAACATCCAAAAACAAAAAAAATAGCTAATACCATTTCAGTTATAATCACTCAGGAGTGGATATTTTTCAAGCATTTTGTTGTCTATACATATGTAAATTTCTGGATCCCACTCTACATGCTACTTTGTAAATATGTTCTCTTCACTGAAAATATCAGGAACATTTATTTCCATGTCAATAAATACAGAACTACACCATCTTTTTTAGTGGGTATGAGTATTTGGATATTTGATTATTTAGTGGGTATGGCTATTTGGATATTTGATATTTATTCAACCAATTCTCTACTGATAAATATTCAGGTCATTTAATCTTTTTGCTATTATGAATAACACTGCAGCATTATTTTTTGTGAATATATAAAAATTTGATATATTTGCTTGGTTATTTTCTCAGGAGAAAATCCTAACATTTGCATATCTACATCAAAATAAATGTACATTTCCAGTTTTTTTCATTCACAGTGCCCAATTAACTTCAGAAACATTTTTGTCTTTTTGTTCTCCAATAAGACCAAGTATTTACATTTCTATTTCTAAGAAGTCTCTGTGTATGAAAACATGAAAAAAAATAATTAGCACCACAGGCACTACCCTTTGTTCTGGTATTTCAACTTAAAATATATCCCAAGATATCCTTGTGTCCTGGGACTCCTCCCCACCTCCCTCAGGAAATGAGCCCCATGCTGGTTCCTTGTTGCTGTGAGACTTCCACAAACCTGTGCACCCAGACCCACTTCACTCAAAAGTCACTTGTTCGCCCTGGTTCCTCTTTCCCTTCTTCTGTGTCCAAGCTAGAATGCCCATGGCAAAGATTTTTCTCATGTAATATTTAGGGAACATTTTTAAAAAAGATTTATTTATTTGTTTGAAAGGCAGAGTTACAGAGAGAGAGAGGGAGAGGAAGAGAGAGAGAGAGAGAGAGAGAGAGAGAGAGAGAGAGAGACGACACACACACACATACACACACAAAGAATGAGATCCTCCATCAGCTGGTTCACTCCCCAAATGATACAATGGCCAGAGCTGGGCCAAGCCAAAGCCAGAAGCCTGGAACTCCATCTGGGTCTTCCATATGGGTGGTTGGGCCCAAGCACTTGAGCTGCCTTCCTTTGCTCTCCCAGGCACATTAGCAGGAAACTGGATAGGAAGCAGAGCAGCATGGACTCAAACGTGTTCACGTGAGATGCCGGCATCACCTACAGCAGCCTAACCTGCTGTGCTGCAACACTGGTCCCAAACTTCGTTTACTTTAGAGGCATAGGGAACAATAGAGATGACACAGAGAGAAAAAGAGGGAACTCCCATTTACTGGTTCATTCCCCAAATGCCAACAACCAACCACAGTTTGATGGCTGGGAACTTGATCCAGGTTTTCCATGTAGATGGCAGGGACTCAGCTATCTGAGGCATCATTGCTACCTCCCAAGACCTGTGGTAGCAGGAAGCTGTTGGCAGGAATTGAACTCAGGTACACCAATGTGGAGCTGTGGGACCTTGGGTGTCTAAATGGCATCATAACTGATAAACACCCATCCATAGAGGAATATTCTTTAATTGAGGTAATTTACACTAACCTGTGAATGTCAGATAAGAAGTTAACTTAAGGGGTTAACATAAGATTTGCTTAAAGGTTAGTTTATGGGGTTCACTCTCCCATGGGTCATTTCAATAAAGAATGTTTTGGTGAAAGACTTCTAACTCTATTTTGGATACCAAGTACTAGCTATACAACAAGGCTTTGTTTGTAGGTATTTTGGAATTTATATTTATATCCTTGATTATTTTCCAGCTGCTAACAAAAAGGTCTTAACACTTCTCTCCCACTGAGTGACTACTTTATCGGTTTCATAGGCTAGGACAGCCCTGATTAATGAATATAATATTGATCACCTAAATCAGTTTTCATGGTATAGAAGTTATAATTAAAATGATCACTGTTATCAATTAATATTGAGCTCCTATTCCATATGTGATGGGTTATTTTCTTTCCAACAAAACAAAGAACATATAACCTAGCACTCATGAATTGTGTAATTCAGTTGAAACAGCACAGATGACAAATACAGAAATGGTATAGGAAATAGGTGAAGTGCATTCAAAATGAACAGCCACAAAATGGTCCAAGTGCAACGTGTGAGTGACAACTGCTTGTGACTGGTTTGCGGAAAAGCAGTGTTGTGCCATTGACTGAGTGGCATCAACCTTGCTACCTAGAAGGCAAAAATAAATGAAATGTTTCTTAGTATTTATTTTTATCAGTCTTTAGGTAAATAGAATTAAGTAAAGGTATTGAAGAGGACTACAGTCTTATTTATCTTCAGACTATAAATATGGTCATTAGTAGGATGTGGACACCTATCAGAGAAATAGAGAGGACTTTGCAGGGACATTTAAACAGTTCCATTATAATTTTCAAGAAATCTTTAAGGTGGCTAGCCTGTTTGCAATATTTGTTGATTTTATGGGCTATTGATTAAAAATGATTACTAAGAGATGATCACTCTAATTATCAATTTAATGATCATTAAAAATTATCACCTTAACTCACAGTTTTTAGTTTTGTGAGTTCTGCTACGTCTTACCTGGGTCAGAAACAACTGGAATTTTGGGTATTAAAATATATCATAATTCTGTTGACTCACCATAGTAATGCAACTAATGAAAAAGACATACAGGTCTTCCATGTAGATCCTAAGGACTTTTGGTATTACATAGGAAAGATATTAGTGCTATTATCAATGTCATTTTTCAATTACTAAAGAAAGATAGGACTAAGAGGCAAAGGGATCACATAAACAAGACTAGTATCTGCAAATACTAACTGATAGAATAAAAAAGGGAGAAAACGATCCAACATGGGAAGAGAGATACACAGCAGACTCATAGAATGGCAGATGTCCTAAACAGCACTCTGGCCTCAGAATCAGCCCTTAAGGCATGCGAATCCAGCTGAAAAGCCCATGAGAGTATTTCAGGCATGGAAAGCCAAGATACTCTGGCAAAAAAAAAAAAAGAAGACCTAAATGAAAGATCTCTGCAAGTGAGATCTCAGTGGAAAGAACAGGTCATCAAAGAAGGAGGTACCTTTCTCTGAACGGAGGAGGGAACTTCCACTTTGACTAGGACCTTGTCTAAATATGATCAGAGTCGGTGAACTCAAAAGGCTACCGTTGTCTTGGCAACTCATGACAAGAGCCTAGGGTGATTATTGATGTCATAAACAAGAGTGTCAAATTCTTAAGTCAACAACAGGAGTCACTGTTCACTTACTCCCCATATAGGATCTCTGTCCTTAATGTGCTATACATTGTGATTTAATGCTATAACTAGAACTCAAACAATATTTTTCACTTTGTGTTTCTATGTGGGTCCAGACTGTTGAAATCTTTACTTAATATATGCTAAACTGATCTTCTGTATATAAAGAGAATTGAAATGAATCTTGATGTGAATGGAAGTGGAGAGGGAGCGGGAAAGCGGAGGGTTGCGGGTGGGAGGGAAGTTATGGGGCGGGGGAAGCCATTGTAATCCATAAGCTGTACTTTGGAAATTTGTATTTATTAAATAAAAGTTAAAAAAAAGAAAGTTACAAATTATAGTAGCAAAGCTAGATATTAATACAGGGTTTGGTAGCTATTCGGAGTTTGAGAAGTATGTCAGTAGCATTTTTATTATAAATGTGCAATATATCACTATGCAGGAACAAAAAAGAATGAGCTATTGATAACTGCCAACAAGTCAGTACAAGCTTCTGAGATACACAACAGTGTGGATCTTATTCAATTCCACTCTCCTATTGACAGAAATTTATTGGTGCTGCAGTTTTAGGCTGTTATGAGTAATTCCACTCAGAACATTCTTGTTCAAGTCTTTTTAGACATATACATTTATTTATTTTTGCTGACATACCTGAAATGGAATGTGTACTTAAAGTTAACTTTATTAGAAACTACCAAGCAATTTTCCAAAGTGGTTGTACCATTTTACAGTTTTACTGAGAGTAAATGAGAGTTTCTCATGCATACCAGCACTTGGTTCTGTTCATGTTTACAACTTAGCATTCCACTATGTGTGTGGTAACACCTCATTATGGATTTTTTAATTTATATAAGTGGAATAGATTTCCTGTATTTCATATATACAGTTTTAAGAACATAATGATACTCCCTACCCTCTCATCCTCCCACTTTCTCTACTACTTTTTTATTTTTCTTACTTTCAATTTATTTATAATCACAAGCTTAATCCTCCAAAATAAAGAATTCAACAAATAGTAAATAGAAAGACAGTATTCCTCAGGAATATACATAACAGCTATAAACAATAATCAAATCTCAAGATGTTAGTTTCACTCATATACATTACATTTTTATACTCTTTGTATTAGTTACCATAAATAAGGGAGAACAAATTGTATTTGTCTTTTAGGGACTGGCATATTCACTAAGCATTATGGGTTCCAGTTGTATCCATTTTGTTGTGAAAGACAGGATTTCATTCTTTTTTATGGCTAAGTAGTATTTCATTGCATTTTTAAATCTAGGCATCTGGGTTGATTCCACATCTTAGCCATTGTAAATTAAGCTGCCATAAACATGGGGGCGTGGATAATTCTCTCATGTACTAATTTCATTTTCTTTGGTAAATTCTCAGGAGTGGAATAACTTGGTCATACAGTAGATCTATTTTCAGATTTCTGAAGAATCTCCATACTGTCTTCCATAGTGGTTGTACTAGTTTACATTCCTACCAACAGTGTATTCAGGTCCATTTCCTCCACATACTCACCAGCACTTGTCACTCTGTATTTCTGTATAAGAGCTATTCTAACTGGGGTGAGGAAAAACCTCTTTGTGGTTTTGATTTGCATTTCCCTGGTGACTAGTGATCCTGAGCATCTTTCATGTGTCTTTTGGCTATTTGTATTTCATCCTTTGAAAATTTCTGCTCATTGCTTTAGCCCATGTCTTAACAGGATTGTTTGCTTTGTTGTTGAGTTTCTTGAGCTCCTCATATGTTCTGCATCTTAATCTTTTATCAGGTGTATAATTTACAAATATTTTTTACATTTTGTCGGTTGCCTCTTCACTTGGTTGAGTGCTTCCTTTGCTGTGCAGAAACTTCTTTGTAGTTTTACTTTGCAATTCTTGATTTGAAATGCCTTTTCAGATGTTTGTGAGCCATTCAAATATCTTCTTTGGTAAAGTGCCTGTTTGAATATTTTCTTCATTTCTAAAATTTATTTTTAAAATTTTTTAGTATCTACTATTTTAGCATGAAATTTTAGGAATTATTGATATATTTGTGCATAAATATATATTACATATTCTAGATAAGACTCATACATATGATATTCTTTGCCAAATATACATATGTGTATATATATGATATTCACGTTGGTTGTGATTTGCCTTTTAATGTTTTTAATCTAATACTCTCCAATTTTCAAAAATAAATACAACTTAAAAACTGTCAAATAGCCAGCCTACTAGGGAATCCATAAATGTGTGTATGTATTTTTCCATTATCTAGTAGAATACATAGCAAGTAAGATCAACAGTGATAATTTTTGGTACAAGTTACTTCTGTAGGTTTTGTACACTCTAAAGTCTAATTATAAAGTGTATCCTACATTTTCTATATCATTTTTTTTCTCTCTCTAGATGATCTTGCTTCAAGAAAACAATTATCATGGATGTCTTTTGTCTCTGTTTTTGGTTGGTTGATCATTTGCATCCTTAATGAATCACTCAGGCTTTATCATGACAGGGTTATTTCAGCTTGCACTGGGGCTCTTCATTGCTTTCATATTAAAATTTTTTTTCTTTATGTGAGAGACAGAGGAAGAGAGAGAGAGAGGGAGAGAGAGAAAGAGAGAGAGCAAGCAAAAGAAAGAGTCTTTTGTCCACTAGTTCACTCCCCAAATGCTTGCAAATGCCATGGCTGGACCAAGCTGAAGACAGAAACCAGGAACCCCATGCAAGTATCCCATGTGGGTGACAGGCAGTTGGTGCATCATCTTTTGCTTTCCTAGGTGCATTAGCAGGGAGCTGGGTTGGAGCTGAAGGAGCCAGGACTGAACCCAGCACCTTAATCTGGAATGCAGTCATCGCAAGCAGCAGATTAACTCACAGTCCCACAATTCCCGCCTCTCTGAGGCACTTCAGGGATCATGCTTTCAGAATTTTTTTCTCAGTCCTTTGTTAAAAAAATTCTTGAAAATCATTGCTCAGAAATCGGGCAACTTTTTCTTTTAACATTCAACACTTTGGGGAATTATTAACCCAGTTAAAGTGACAACAACAATAGCACACTAACATTGGATCATTTGGGAACCCCAAAATTCCAGGACTAGTAAGTGGTTAAAATGATGCTCTAGAGACTTCTGAAGTGTAGCAGTGATGTACTTGGATGTTGGCTTTGGAACTGGTAGGCATGACATGGTCTTGTTTCAGATAAGCAATGTTGGGGATGTTGTACCTGGCCTGGACAGGGAACAGTTGTGACCTCTTCAAGAAGAGATGCAGTTATTGCGCAATAATTGTTGTTGTGACTGTGATCATCCAGTTTCCCTTCGTGGTTGATGTGGCCTTGGAGTAAGAGGACACTGACTGCTACAGAAATGGAGTTCCAGAAGGAAGAAAAGAATGAAAAGACTGGAACATAAAACAAAAATTGATAGTGAAAGCAAACAAAGATGTTGAATAAATCAAGAGTTCAAATTTGTTGCTTTCACCTACATGACATTTCTGGGAAATTTGAAAATATAGTTTCCATTATACTTTTAATCATCAAGTTATTGGGAATGTACTTCTCTTAAATGGTCTGATAAATTTTTCTGTAACATAAATATCTGAGTAATTGAAAATATTATGGAGATTTCTGGAGACGCCACAGTTCACGAGACAGATATGTTTTTGACCCTTGGAACTTAGACTATGGGGAAAGACACTTAAACAAATAATGTGATCTGGGATGAATGTTGGGGAAGGAATTCCAGAGCAAGGTGGAAACAAATAACTTGGCCACCTATCTTAGAGTGGGAATTCAGATAAGACCTACTTAATTAAAAGGAATATGATGATAAATATATGATGATAAATAGCAATTGTCCTGGTAAAGGTGACATGGATGGGTAGAAAACATAACGAAGAAAGAACTGATAAAGTGTGAAAGGGTGATACTTTGAGGAAAAGTCTCAGTTTGTTCATTTTTCAGTGTATTCTTGTTAAAATGTACATCACTTACTATATTTTAATATTCACAGAAATGAAATGTAAGATTCTATGATATAAACATTCTACATGAATATGACTAAGAATTTGTAGCCAGAGTTAACCATCTCCTTAAATATATATGCACACACACACACACATACACACGTATACACTGATTTTTTTTTTTTTTGACAGGCAGAGTTAGACTGAGAGTAAGAGACAGAGAGAAAGGTCTTTGTTTTCCATTGGTTCACCCCCCCAAATGGTCACTATGGCAGGTGCGCTGCACCAATCCAAAGCCAGGAGCCAGGTGCTTCCTCCTGGTCTCCCACGCAGGTGCAGGGCCCAAGCACTTGGACCATCCTCCACTGCTTTCCTGGCCCACAGCAGAGAGCTGGACTGGAAGAGGAGCAACTGGGACAGAATCTGGCACCCCAAATGAGACTAGAACCTGGGGTGCTGGCGCTGCAGGTGGAAGATTAGCCAAGTAAGCCACGGCGCCGGCCTACACTGATGGTTTTTTATAAAAACCCATTCAGGGTTGGCCACAGTTGGACCTCACTCAATGTACCTCTCCCACCTATTCTCTCATGCAGGCACTGTTTTTTCTTATTACTGCCTTGTCCTCATGATCATCAAGGTTCTATTAAATTTTCCAGAAGAAAGAAACACTAAGACAATCCTTAAGATTATTCTTGGATTTTTACCAAAAAGAAAAATTTTAAAAGATGTTTACATGAATTTATTTTCTCAATGCTCATTATAGTTTGGATGATAGTTTGGGTATCCACCAAAACTCCATGTTGCTTGCTTTCCAAAATCTTCTGTTAGTGGTTAATGAATTAAGGGTGGAGACTTAACCTAGTTATGGCATCTATGAGGTGAACCCAGTGGGAGGTCTTTCGTCGTTGGAAATGAACCCTTACAGGTAGTTCTCTTGAGGGGGGTGGTTACAAAAGCTGAGTATGCCCTGGCTGTGCTTCTCTCTCTCTCTTTTGTGCTTGTGCTCTCTCCCTCTCTCTCTCTCTCTCTCTCTCTCTCTCTCTCTCTCTCTCCCCCCCTTCTTTCTTCTTGGATCTCCATGGGATCCTTGCCTTATAAAGCTTCCTCCAGATGTCAGGCTAATGAGACTATAGGATGTTAGACTTTAGGCCTCCAAATCTGTAAGGGAAAGTGAAACTTTCCCTTTGTAACTTATCTTCTCCCAGACACTTTAGTTAAAATAATGAAAGCTGACCAATACAGTACTCTAGGGCTGGTTCCTTAGCTAGGAGTTAAATAGAAATATAAAATTACATAAATCATATAAAGAGATTATCACTATATATTATTTGTAGTTTTTGGTCCTTTGCATATTTACTTTAAAAGTTTTAAAAATTTGAGAGGGAGAGGGAGAGGGAGGGGGAGGGGGAGGGCAAGGGGGAGGGGGAGAGAGAGGGAAACAGGAAGAGAGAGAGAGAGGTGTCCTTGATGCCTAATGAGCTGCAAGATGGGATCATGGGAGCCAGGAATTTAACTCAGGTCTCCCTTGTGAGTCACAAGAAACCAACTACTTAGCCATCACTTCTGCCTCTCAGTCTGCATTAGTAAGAAGCTGGAGTCAGGAGCCAGAACCAGGAATGAAGCTGTTATTCTGATATGGGCATCTTAACCACTCCTCCAAATGCCTACTCCAGCACTATTTTGTTAAAGCATGTCATACATACCAGGGGATTCCAATTCAATCCCATCAAGGTGGCAGGGACCATCTCACTAGTCCAAGTGATCAATTTCCGTTCACAATTGATCATAATGATAGGACTAAGAGTCAAAGGGATCACATAAACAAGACTAGTGTCTGCAAATACTAACTGATAGAATAAAAAAGGGAGAGAATGATCCAACATGGGAAGAGAGATACACATCAGACTCATAGAATGGCAGATGTCCTAAGCAGCACTCTGGCCTCAGAATCAGCCCTTAAGGCATGCTAATCTGGCTGAAAAGCCCGTGAGAGTATTTCAGGCATGCAAAGCCAAGACACTCTGGCAAAAATAAATAAATAAATAAATAAATAACCTAAATGAAAGATCTCTGCGAGTGAGATTCCAGAGGAAAGAACAGGTCATCAAAGAAGGAGGTACCTTTCTCTGAAGGGAAGAGGGAACTTCCACTTTGACTAGGACCTTGTCTAAATATGATCAGAGTCGGTGAACTCAAAAGGCTTCCATAGCCTTGGCAACTCATGACAAGAGCCTAGGGTGATTACTGATGCCATAAACAAGAGTGTCAAATTCTTAAGTCAACAACAGGAGTCACTGTGCACTTACTCCCATGTAGGATCTCTGTCCTTAATGTGCTATACTTTGTGATTTAATGCTATAACTAGTACTCAAACAGTAATTTTCACTTTGTGTTTCTATGTGGGTGCAGACTGTTGAAATCTTTACTTAATATATGCTAAACTGATCTTCTGTATATAAAGAGAATTGAAATTAATCTTGATGCGAATGGAAGGGGAGAGAGAGCCGGAAGGGGGAAGGTTGTGGGTGGGAGGGAAGTTATGGGGGGGGGAAGCCATTGTAATCCAAAGCTATACTTTGGAAAGTTATATTCATTAAATAAAAATTTTAAAAAAGCATGTCATAATTAATTTCTTTATCATTTTTCTAGTTCATAAACCAACTTCATCTTAAATCTGTGTGCAGTATCTGTCCCCAAGATCTATCTCTATAATTTTCTCTGCATCTGTGACAAATCTATGCTTTATTCAACAACTGGTTCTCCACAGTGACCTGGGTTTACCTTCATTACTCTGAAATGTCAAGTAAATTCTCTTCCCTGAAGAACTTCCTGCTTTTTTTTTGTGAAAGTAGCAGACTTCAAGCAAGAGAGCTTTTATGGCTCAATAGCAAATGGGATGACATTATGACAGGGGAAGGAGGAAAGAACAATGCTCAATGGTTATTTTGTTGTTAAGTTTAATAGTCTACAAATTTTTAGGCTTCTCAGAGTATGGAAATGTTTATTTCGTGCACTTACCAAAAGCATGAGAGTTAAGTTAAAAAGAAGTTGTATGTGATAATCCAGGAATACACTTCTGTGTGCGGACCCAGAGAAAACTTTAAACAGAGGAGAATGTAATCTGTTTTACTTTTCTTTGTAGTTTTTCTGTGATTAAGATTTTATTTACTTTTTTTAATAAAGCTTTTATTTAAAGAATATAAATTTCCAAAGTACAGCTTATGGATTACAATGGCTGCCCCCCACATAACTTCCCTCCCACCCGAAACCCTCCCCTTTCCCGCTCCCTCTCCCCTTGCATTCCCATCAAGATTCATTTTCAATTCTCTTCATGCACAGAAGATCAGTTTAGTACATATTACGTAAATATTTCAACAGTTTGCCCTCACATAGAGACACAAAGTGAAAATACTGTTAGAGTACTAGTTATAGTATTAATTCACAATGTATAGCACATTAAGGACAGAGATCCTACATGATTTTTTAAAAAAAATTGATTAATTATCTATGCAATTTCCAATTTAACACCAAGTTTTTTTTCATTTTTAATTATCTTTATATACAGAAGATCGATTCAGTATATACTATGTAAAGATTTCATCAATTTGCACCCACACAGAAACACAAAGTGTAAAATACTGTTTCAATACTAGTTATAGCATTACTTCACATTGGACAACACATTAAGGACAGATCCCACATGAGACGTAAGTACACAGTGACTCCTGATGTTGATTTACCAATTTGACACTCTTGTTTATGGCGTCAGTAATCTCCCTAGGCTCTAGTCATGAGTTTCTGAGGCTATGGAAGCCTTTAGGGTTCGCCGACTTCGATCTTATTCCGACAGGGTCATAGTCAAAGTGGAAGTTCTCTCCTCCCTTCAGAGAAAGGTACCTCCTTCTTTGATGACCCTGTTCTTTCCACTGGGATCTCACTTGCCGAGATCTTTCATTTACGTCTTCTTTTTTTTTTTTTTTTTCCAGAGTGTCTTGGCTTTCCATGCCTGAAATATTCTCATGGGCTCTTGAGCCAGATCCGAATGCCTTAAGGGCTGATTCTGAGGCCAGAGTGCTATTTAGGACATCTGCCATTCTATGAGTCTGCTGTGTATCTCACTTCCCATGTTGGATCATTCTTTCCCTTTTTAATTCTATCAGTTAGTATTAGCAGACACTAGTCTTGTTTGTGTGATCCCTTTGACTTCCAACAGATATTGCCTTGCCATAATCTGAAGTAAAAATATAGGCTAATAGTAAGAATCAGTGTCTGTTTATTTGTAACAGGAGATGGGAGATATTAGAAAGAAGCAAGGTACTACAAAACACTTTGCTTTATGAATTATCACAGGTAACATAAACTGACTTTTTGGTCATTCTTGGCTTAGGACATGCCTTCCCTGCTTCTGCTGTTGTATAATATGTGTAGCGAATGGCCAAGAATTTTCAGGACAACTTAGGCCTGGTAACTACAATTCCTTAGGGCCCCCATAACTCAAACGTGTGTTAATGTGAGAAAGGAGAAAGAAATCTGAGGGGACTGTGTGAAGATGGTGAAGGAGTTTAGATCAGGGACCATGAGTCTGGAGGGGTAATCCTGATAGAGGGAGTTTTCTGGGACTCAAAAATGGAGAAGCAGCCTGCAGACAAGATGGGATGCTGTGAGGAAGGGAAGGAATCACTTCCTTTGTGACAAAGAATGGAAGAGACCACTTCAGCCAGACACAGCTGTTGTCATCCTTAACATCACCCTTTATTTTGGCTATCAACATAAAGCACACTGACCAAGAAACCACAGTGGAGTTTAGACTAGTATAAAAATACTCATATTCTTACGAATACTGGGGTACTTCAGAAAGTCCCTGGAAAATGGAGTTAAAATATAAGTTCATTTCCATACATAATATCTTAAGATCCATACAGTTTTCTTCGTAATACATGTTTTTCCATGAACTTTTGGAAAAACATTTGTATTCAAGAATGTGTAGGAGAAAGCACCTTGGTCTCAAAGAAGCCAATTCTCTCATGGACAGCACAGCATACACTGGTTGTGTCTTCACACTTTGTCCTTTGGAATCGAGGTCAAGCAAAGCCTCCTCGACTTAACCTCCTTTGCTCAGGCTCTGTGTTGTCTCGGTTTCATTGAGGAAATCAACACAGTCTTCCACCTTCATTACAGTAATGGTCCTTTCAGACAGAGACTTCCTGAAAAGGTTGAAATTTCTGACTGGAGTCTTTCAAGTCTTCATTTATACTGCTCACTGTCATCTTTCCTGAGACACTCACCAAGGTTTTGCTTTTTCAAAAAGCCAAACAACAATTCTCCTCCATGAATTTTCCCAGAGTATCAATGTGTTCTCTTTCCATCCCTGGGGCAAACCAGTAAGGTGTTAAATGGCCTTCCAGGTCTTGTGAGAAAGTGGTGTTCTCTTTCCAAAAACAGTTAATCATTCCTCAGACAGAATAAGTGGAGCTGCTGGTAGGGTTTGGCATTGTCTTACCTGGGCTGAGAAATGTGAATCCACTCCATCTTCTGACAGAGCTTATATAACCTAAGGTCTTAGCTTTTGAAGAGGATGTGAAGAAAAAAAAATCACAGCCTATTAATGAACCTTAATCCTTCTTTCTCTGCACGCGCACACACATACACACACACACACACACGGGGACTTCCAATGTTTGTGGAAAAAATGAAATTAAAATGCATTTGGGTTTCAAAAAATATCTGAATCCATGCATAGTGCTTTCATAATATACATCTTCATTAACTTTTTGAAGAGCCTTATACATATAAATTATTACTTTTTTGTTTTGTTTTACTAGTGGTGTTTCTGTATTAACAATTGGCAACAAGGGATATTTTGTAAAAATGAACACAAAATATACATTTTTAACTCTGAAACGTAGATCTTCAAGTGGCTCAACTTTGGGCTTCTACTGATAGATCTCATTTCACTGGGACTTTTCAGTAAGTGTTCGTTCTTTGTTTCCTGAGAACTTTTACAAGTTGGTTTCCCTATAATTCCTGTAAAGCCAGAAATAAAGCTCAGAAAGTTAGAGAGTAATCAATAGCCTAAAGCTTTTTTTATTGAAAGGAACGAGTTTTCTAAAAACATTCTCACTGTCTGCACATGTATCTGTACATGTAACATATGGCAGTTGTCAATATATAGGGTTACCTTATTACTGTGGGTTACCAGTAACAACATGTGCCTTGAGCTAAACCCTTCTTAGATTTGAATATTCTGCTTGAGTTATGCTAGGAGATCAGAAGTAGTGAAAATGGACTGGTCTGGCACACAGTATGTGATTTTTTAAATGGTCATTATCTATCTGTCTCTATCAATCTGTCTATACACACATATACATATGATCAGATAGATATAATGAAATCAGTGGAAAAGATCAAGAAAGCACCATACACACACACACACGCACACACATATGTCAATTGAAAAAGGAAAGAAGAAATTAGTGAGCTTTGCTTCCTCCTGTGACCTATTTTCCATTGTGTGTGCCCTTGAGTTCTCTCTGTGACAATACATTGAACAAGGTTCTTCCAGGTTTCTGCAGTGGGGAACAAAGCAGATGTCAAAGAAGAAAGGCTGTGGGTGGACAACAATATGCCCCATCTCTGTTATGAGAATTTTAGTTTAGGGAAAGTATCCTGCTATATTTCTGCTATATTTGTTATACCACTTAATGAAGAGAATTTAGCTATTCTTCATACACATGAGTGGTCATGTAGATACACACTGTACACCCTTGGCCTAGGAAATAGAAGCCTTCTGAATGGTATAGAGAGAACTAATGGAAATATCAAAGAAAAATAGAAATGACTTCTCCTGGCAATTTGTATGCCTATAACTCTGCATTATTCATGAGCTGCTTCTTCAGTTTTGAATGAGCGGTGTCTTTGCAGCTCTTTCTTCTCCCTCTGTTTCCACCAGGGTGGCATTTCGCTGCTCATTAATAGTTGTGAAAAGATAAAAGGCAATACATTAATGGATGATTGCATCAGCCAATATATGACTTTATACTGGTATCGAGTTCCTGGTGACATTTTGGAAAAGGTAGATGTGATCACTAAAATCCCACTGGGAGGTATCGAGTCAGTGTATGATTTTTCTTCATCACCAACAATGAGATAATCATTTAATTTTCATGAGACATAATAAATACCCAAACAAACAGTGACAGGGACAGACATTTGGTGCAGCAGTTAAGATGCCACTTGGAATGCTCACATCCTATATTGGTGTGCCCAGGTATGACTACTGGCTCTGCTTTTGATTCCAGTTTCTTGCTTGTGTGAATCCTGCTAAGCAGCAGATTATGGCTCAAATAGGTGGGCCCCTGTCATGCACTTGGGAGACCAAGGTTAAGCTCCAGGCTCGTGGCTTTAGCCTGGTTCATCCCAGCTCTTGTGGGCACATGGGCCATGAACCAGTGAAAGATCTCTGTCTTGCTGCCTTTCAACTAAATGAGTAAGTTAAAACTTTATAGTAAGTAGCAGTCATACATTTTAAAATTTCAACTTGGGAAAGAGATATGAGAAAGGGTATAGAGAACAAACAAGATTGGGAGTTTTCAGGTATGTGTCTTACATCCAGCTCCAGTGTATATACAAAGTGTTTTCTCTGCACACACAGAAGTTGATGGGTGGGTGGTTGTCATGTAACAGCAGGAAAGAATTAGACAAAGTACCATTTCATCAAAACATTTGCTATGAACTGTTAAATTCTACCGTAGTCCAAGATGCTTTCTCAGAGAAACAGAACTGCCCACTGTACTGGTAACAGAACAGAAAGGATCCGAAGGCTCAGACCCTCTGTTTCTCTTAAATGGGTTATTTAGGGTAAGCTGACTAACCTGACTTAAAAACAGCCCCACAAAGTCTTTGAATACCACATGCTTGCGCCCTCATGGAACAACAAGAATCTATATAAAACCTATATTCGAGAGGTTTTAGTGCATGCTAGAAACAGTTATGTGTAAAATCCTGGAGGAGCCTGTTACTGAGTTAAAGTGTACACAACACTAAGAAAGCAGAAAACAAGCAAGATGACGTGCCACGTGTCAAGGGAAAGGTACAGACATTATGTGTCAGTGAATTCAAAAGTAAGGGAGAAGTCTCTGAGTACTGGAGTGTTTCATGAAGGTCTTAGAGGAAGAGGATTTGAGAGAGTGTTGTTAGGAACTCCAACAGAGAGAGAGGAGGAGGCATTACCAGTGAGGACAATGACCCGTATGTGGGAAGAGGAATGACATTTTGGGGAAAGATGGAATCCTTTCCTCTGTGTAGAGCACAGAGCTCACATAGAGGTGAGATAGGGAGTGCGAAGAGGACGGATGCTCTTCAATACCAGACTTAGACGTTGGCGTTTGCTCCACACACAGTGAGTATTCTTGAAAGCAGTTGGCAGTGAATGATTGCAGTGTTTTTTCTCTTTAAAAACTAGCAAAAAGATATGCCTTAAGTGAAAGAATTGGCAACGCTTTGTGTGAAATAAGTCAATAGATGGGTTGAGTCCATTACCTGCTCTAAATCTTAAAACAGATCCCCAGAGCAGCATCCGTGAGAATGTCAGGCCCTAAGAGGTAGAGTTAGGATTCATACTCTGGTTGTTAAGTTCCAGAGCTCAAACCTAAACACTGTCTTGCATCCTCAAGGTATGAGAGCTGTAGAAGTCTGGTTGAAATGACTTATCAGCAAGGATAACATTGTAGGACAAATTAACGTCTCATCTTATTATTGTAAATAACCATGGTGATTATTTTGCTACTTTCCTTGTGCGTATCATAGCCTTCAACACACTTTCAAGTATGTTCTATCTCTTGATTTTCACAACAGCTCTGTTAAGAAGCAAGAATTTTAAATTATAAAGTTATTTCTAGGTTCCCAATTATCTGTACGATTAATCCTGGTTACACATGCAGCATTTTCATTTGTATTGTTGTAAAAATTATAATGAACAGTTTGCCCTTCTTTTTTTTTTCAAAAATACTTTAAAATTCAGGACAGGTTGTTGAAATTCTCTCCAAAAGAGTGGGATTATTTTAGCAGTGCATTTTTCTCCAGTTAAGAACCTCACTTCCACATCAAAATAAAAGCTTGAATGCCACAAAGAATCATTCAGAGCAAGGCATTATGTCTTTAATACCCCTTAATTATGTCTGGATAAGGTGATGCACTTGGAAATCCTTGGAGAATAGGCAGGTGATCTGCTACATGTGTTTATTTATCTAAAACAATTTAGCAATTTATAACCGTATCAAGTCCAGTTTGCCTGTCATGGGGTATTTTCCAGGATTCATTGATTTGGTCTACATCAGAATTTATTTTCACATCAACTTATTCTTCATGCAGTATACTTTTATTTTTCTTGTTACTAAGTCTGAAGTTGCCCATTTCTCTTGAGCAAATTAAAGTTAATGCTATAAAATACATGCTTACAATTCTAGTCTGTCATAGACTAACTTCATTGGTATGAAACTCAGAGCCACTCTTATTAAACACTGTTAAATATTCTCTTCATTGTCAAGACAAATATGAACAGAAACACAGCTAAACATGTACTGTATTAAAATCATTGATTCACAATATTTAAATTTTCAGCTAGCCTCCAATTAGCAGGCTTTCCAATATTTGAACAGAAGACCATTTTAATGTAATTACAAACACATTTTAGGCATCTAAATTTTTTGCATAATTAGTTCCCTATTAAACTATTTATGTAGCCCTTTTTCCATCAGAAACAGAGAAAGCAGAACAATTTTATTCCTTACTGTTACAATAATTAACTATGCAAGTAGAACAGCATATTAATAGAGTATAATTTGTTTACATTTAAAAGAAAATTGTGTTAGATTAGCATAGCAAAAGACTATTTCCATATCCAGGCAGTAATATGCAGGCCTAATAGCAATTTACAGTGTAGTTAAAGAATATTATTAATAAAGTAATACAGTGTAATTCTGTTTGCCCCACCATATTTCACAATGTCCTTAATTACAGCTAATTCTATCGAGACTAATTTGGGTGTTATTAAGCGGTAGACACAGGAATCTTAAATACAACCTGTGCTAATAATGAATGTAGAAGTTACCATAGAACTTGTTCTTGTAAAACATAGGTACAAGATGAGTATTTGTATTTTCTCCCCAGGGTGAAATCTATACACATACACATATGCAATTGATATCTAGAAGCAAGCTTTTCAGGACCCAGCGTATTGCTATCTGCTCAGTGAGAGGTTTACTGTAAATAAACACAGTTAGGGTGATATGGGATAAAAGATGGCAATTAAGTGACAGTTTGGATCCATCATCTAGAATTCTCTTAGGTGAAAATAACCACCTATGAAAAATTTGAATTTTTACGTCTGAATAAATGATGGACATAGCTGAATTACATGGCATGCTCTTGAGGGAAATTAATAATAAAATCTCCTATTTCTTATAAACCCACATCTCATCAAGTGCTTTTTGGCCACTTTCACCATTTCTTCAGTTGAAACAAAGCAAGCCAGTAGTAAGTGGAAATCTTCACCCAACAGAATTCTAGATAACCAGTCCAACTTGTCACCTAAATGCCATATTTTATCCCATCTCATCTAAGCCATATTACTTCGTGGTGAACCTCATGTGGTTGATAATAATGCATGAGACCCAGAAAATCTGGATGCCATACATGGTTATCATCAAATTCTCAAGGCAACAGCGGAAAGTAGTTAAATTCTGTTTTCCAGATGAACAAATTAAAAGTGTTTTTTAAAAATTTTTAGTTTAAAAAAGTTTAAAAACTTGACCATTACATAAAAAATTGTACATCTTTATGGAGTACCCTGTGATCATTCAACCCATGCATACATTGTGTAATGTTCCAATCAAGGCTAACATATCAATCTTTTCAAATGTTTATCATTTCTTTATGGTGAAATCATTCACAATTTTCTCTTCTAGCTTTTAAAAAAAATCACAGGACATTGTTGTTATCTATAGTCATCCTCCTGTGCAATAGAACACCAGAACTTCTTTCTCCTACCTAGTTATAACTCATAACCTACTAACCAGCTTCCCCCAGACCCCCATCCTTCCCCAATCCCTCCCTAGCCTTTAGCATCATTCTACTCTCAACTCCTATGAGATCAACTTTTTCAGATTCTACATGAGTGAGATCACAAGGTACTTGTCGATCTGTGCTTTCTGATTTCACTTAACATAATGATCTCTAGTTCTATCCATGCTGTAACAAATCACAGGATTTCATCTTTTTAATACTGAATAGTACTCATGTGCATGGAACATATTTGCTCTACCCATTGATCAGTGGGTGGACACACGGGTTCTTTCCATTTCTTAGCTATTATAAATAGTTTGGCAATAATGTGGGAGTGCAGCTGTGTCTTTGAAGTATTAATTTTGTTCAGAGAGTTTACAGGGTTTCCTAGAGGTCACAAAACTAGGAAAATATCCAGGAAGATTCTAAGCAATATTTAGTTGTTTGAGAGTTTAGACTTATCAGACACCATGCTGTTTCCCATTGGAAATACATGTACTGTATACCTTTGATCTCTTCGAGAGTGGGCTGAAGAAAAGTTTCTCAGCCATCATTGCCCTTGTCATAGTGTTTCTGTGTGTTCTCCCACTTTTGAATTACATATATATGTGGTGCTAGGTTATGACTAGTCTTTGTATTTTCTGTAACAACTGCATGAAAATCAGTGTATGCAAAAAACAAGATAATGTTCAGATTTCTCCTTGAATAATCCTATTATTAAAAATTCTAGTGTTCTTTCTAGCTGAATCCTTTCAGAATTGGTTGTAGATAAACTTTGGAAAGTGGAAGACTGCCACTAAAAATATTTGAAAATTTTCTCCCATAAACCTTTTATTTAAGGAATACAAACTTCATGAATTTCATAAATACAACTTTAGGAACATGATGATTCTCCCCACAAACCCACCCTCCCACCTGCACTTCTAGTCTTCTTCCTCATCCCTTTCCTATTCCCATTCTTATTTTCTACTAAGATCTATTTTCAATTAACTTTATACATATAAGATTAAATCTATACTAAGTAAAAGTTCAACAAATTGTATGGAAAAAAATCTGTTGCTTAACAGTCGAGAGAAGGGCTGTGCAGAGTTATTGCCCCTCAAAGTGTCAATTTCACTTCTATAGATTACCTTTTAGGTGCTGTATTAATTACCACAATCATGGAGAACATACTGTATTTGTGCTTTGGGGACTGGCTTACTTCACTGTGTATGATGTTTTCCAGTTTCCTGTTCCATCCATTTTGTTGCAAATGACCTGATTTTGTATTTTTTACTGCTGTATAGTATTCCATGGTGTACATATCCCATAATTTCTTTATCCAGTCTTCAGTTGATGGGCATTTAGGTTGATTCCATATTAGCTATTGTGAATTGAGCTGCAATAAACATGGGTATACAGATAACTCTTTCATATACTGATTTAATCTGCATTGGGTAAATTCCCAGGAGTGAAATGGCAGGGTCATTGGTAAGTCTATATTCAGATTTCTGAGGTATCTCCATACTGTCTTCCATAGTGGTTTTCCAAGTTTACATTCCCACCAACAGTAGATTAGGGTACTTTTCCCCTCACATCCTTGCAAGCACTTGTTGTTTATTGATTTCTGTTTGAAAGCCATCCTAACGGGGGTGAGGTGAAACCTCATTGTGGTTTTGATTTGCATTTCCCTGATGGCTAGTGATCCTGAACGTTTTTTCATGTGTCCGTTGGCCATTTAGATTTCTTCTTTAGAAAACTGTCTTTCAAATCCTTTGCCCAACTCTTAACTGGGTTGTTTGTTCGGTTGTTCAGTGTCTTGAACTCTTTGTATATTTTAGATATTAATCCTTTATCAGTTACATAGTTTGCAAATAATTTCTCCCATTCTGTCGGTTGTGTCTTCACTTTGCTGTGTGTTTCTTTTGTAGTGCAGAAGCTTCTCACTTTGATGTAATCCTATTTGTCAATTTTGGCTTTGATTGCCTGTGCCTCTGGGATATTTTCCAAGAACTGTTTGTCTATGCCACTGTCTTACAGGGTTTACCTATGTTTCCTAATAATTTGATGATATCAGGTTGTAGAGTTAGGTGTTTGAACCATGTTGAATGAATTTTTGTATAAAGTATAAATAGGGGTGTAGCTTCATACTTCTGCATGTGAAGATCCATTTTTCTCAGCACCATTTCTTGAATAGACTGTCTTTGTTCCAGAGATTGAGTTCAGCTCCTTTGTCAAAGATAAGTTGGTTGTAGATGAGTAGGTTGATTTCTGGAGTTTCTATTCTGTTGCATTGATCTATCCATCTGTTTTTGTGCCACTACCAGGCTGTTTCGATTATAACTGCCCTGTAGTATGTCTTGAAATCTGATATTGTGATGCCTCCAGCTGTGTTTTTGTTGTATCAGATTGTGTTAGCTATTCGGGGTCTCTTGTGTTCCCATATGAATTTCAGCATCATTTTTTTTCTACATCAGAAAAGAATGTCTGGTATTTTGATTGGTATTGCATTGAATCTATAAATTACTTTTGGTAGTATGGACATTTTGATGATATTGATTATTCCAACCCATTAACATGGAAGATTTTTCCATTTTTTGTGTCTTCTTCTATCTCTTTCTTTAATGTGTTGTGATTCTCATTGTAGAGATTTTTGATGTCATTAATCAATTTATTCCAAGATATTTAATTTTTTTCTACATCTATTATGAATGAGATTGATCTTAGAAGTTCTTTTGTGGCAATGGGATTTTCTGTGTACACAAAAGCTATTGCTTTTTGTGTGTCAATTTATATCTTGCCACCTTAACAAACAATAGCCACTTAGTGGATCCCTGCAAATATGGATAGTTTGACTTCCTCCTTCCCAATTTGTATCCCTTTGATTTCTTTTTCTTGCCTAATGGCTCTGGATAAAACTTCCAGGACTATATTGAATAGCAACGATGAGAGTAGGGCAGTGGCCATGGGTTTGTCATAAATTGCCTTGATTGTGTTGAGCAATGTTCCTTCTATGCTCTCTCTGCATTTATTGAGTTAATCATAAGGTTTTCTTTAATTTGTAATGTGATGTATCACATTGATTGATTTGTGAATGTTGAGCCATCCCTCCTTACAAGGGATAAATCCTACTTGGTCCTGGTGAATGATGTTTCTGATGTGTGGTTGGATTTGATTGGTTAGTATTTTATTGAGCATTTCTGCATCTATGTTCATCAGGGAAAATTATCTGTAGTTCTTTTTTTCTACTGTATCTTTTTCAGGTGTAGGAATTAAGCTAATGCTGGCTTTCATGGGGGAAGTTTGAGATGATTCCCTCCTTTTCAATTGTTTTGAATAGCTTGAGAAAAATTGGTGTTCAACAGTGAAAAATTTAGCAGTGAGGCCATCCAGTCCTGGGCTTTTCTTTGTTGGGATGATCTTTATACTGATTCAGTTTCTTTCTTGGTTATTGGTCTGTTTAGGTTTTCTATGTCTCCTTGGTTCAATTTAGGTATGTTATATGTGTCCAAGAATCTGTACATTTCTTCCAGATTTCCTGATTTGTTGGCATACAGCTCTTTATAGTAATTTCTGATCATATTTTTTCCCTGTGGTATCTGTTGTTACCTTTCATTTTTCATCTCTAATTTTATTGATTTGGGTCTTCTTCCTCTTTTTTTTTTTTGTTCACTGGGCCAATGGTATGTCAATTTTGTTTAGTTTTTCAGAAAACCAGTTTTTCATTTCACTGATCTTTTTTATTTTTTGTTGAAATTTTATTATTTCTTCTCTGATTTTAATTATTTCTTTTCTCCTACTACTTTTGGGTTTGCTTTGCTGTTGTTTTGCTAGGTCCTTAAGATGTATTGATAACTCATTTATTTGGTGCCTTTCCAATTTCTGATGTACACATCATTAGTCTCCATCTCTTTAAGTATGTTCTAGAATTCCTGAGTTGTTGATTGCCAGCTTCATTCTGTTTTGGTCAGAGAAGATGCATGGTATGACTTCGATTTTTTTTTTTTATAATTTGCTGAGACTTAAGTGCTACATTCTAGAGAAAGTTCCATGCACTGGTGAGAAGAATGTGTATTCTGCAGCTATAGGATGAAAATACTGTAGATATCTGTTAGGTCTGTTGGTCTATAGTGTTATTTAACTCTGTTGTTTCCTTCCTGATTTTCTGTCTGGTTAATCTGTCCATTGCTGAAAGTGGAGTATTGGAATCTCCCATTACTGTTGTATTGGAGTCTATGTCTCCCTTTAGATCTCTTAACATTTCTTTTAAATAGTCAATGCCCTGTAATTAGGTGCTTATACATTTATTATAGTCACATCTTCCTGTTGAATTGATCCCTTAATCATTACATAATGGCCTTATTTGTTTCTTTTAACAGTTTTTGTCTTAAAGTCTATTTTGTCTGATGTTACAGTGGCTAAACAAGCTCTTTTTTGGTTTCTGTTAGCATGTAATATCTTTTTCTGTCCTTTCATTCTCAGTTTGATTGCATCTTTGTTGGTGAAATGTATTTCTTGTAGGCAATAAATACAATGTTTTTCCATTTACCCATTCTGTATCTTTTAACTGGAGAGTTGAGGCCATTTACATTCAAGGTGACTATTGATAAGTATGGACTTGGCCCTGCCTTTTTTCCATAAATATTCCTATTTTTTTTACTTTGGATTTTCTTTGTACTTTTTATTTTTAATCTCTCTCTCTCTCTCTCTCTCTCTCGACAAGCAAAGTGGACAGTGAAAGAGAGAGAGAGACAGAGAGAAAGGTCTTCCTTTTCCATTGGTTCACCCCACAATGGCCACTGCGGCCAGCGCACTGTCCCGATCCGAAGCCAGGAGCCAGGTGCTTCTCCTGGTCTCCCATGCGGGTGCAGGGCCCAAGGACTTGGGCCATCCTCCACTGCACTTCCGGGCCATAGCAGAGAGCTGGCCTGGAAGAGGGGCAACCGGGACAGAATCTGGCGCCCCGACTGGGACTAGAACCCGGGGTTCTGGCACCGCAAGGTGGAGGATTAGCCTATTGAGTCACGACTTCTTTGTACTTTTACTGGGAGATTTTCTGCCTTTCCTTTCTTTCATAGTGATGACCATGTTTCTGTGTTTCTCTGTGTAGCACATCTTTTGTAAAGCTGGACAAGTGGTAACAAATTTCACTTTCTGTTTGTTATGAAAGATCTTTAATTCACCTTCATTCATAAATGAGAGCTTTGCAGGGCTCAGTATTCTGGGTCAACAGTTTTTTCTCTTAAGACTTGGAATATATCTGGCCACTCTCTCTTAGCCTATAGTGTTTCTGAAGAGAAGTCTGCTGTGAGTCTAATTGGAGATCTTCTGAAAGTAATCTTGCATTCTCTCATGCACATTTTAGAATCTGTTCTTTATGTTTTACTGTGGAGACTTTGACTATAATGTACTGTGATGAAGATCTTCTCTGGTCCTCTCTATTAGGAGTTCTATGTGCTTCCTGTACTTGGATATCCCTTTCTTTCTCCAAATTAGGGAAGTTTTCTGTAATTATTTCACAAACAATTCCTTCTAATCCATTTTCTTTTTCCATACCTTCAGGAACTCATATGACCTGTATTTTGGGTCAATTGATAGTATCTCATAAATCTCCAATATTGTTTTCAATTTTTCTAATTTCTTGAAAAATTTTTTGGTCTATTTGCAAATATTTATTTTCTAACTTGGGTAGTCTGTCTTCTTCACCAATTCTGTTGTAAAGGCTTTCTACTACATTTTTTTATTTGACCTACTGTATTCTTCATTTCCAATATTTCATTTTGATATCTCTTTAAATTTAGTCTATTTCTTGGGAAAATTTTCATTCATGTCATGTATGGATTTCTTTAATTCATGGATTTGCTTCTGATTACTTCTAAGTAATCCTACAATTAATATTTGAATTCTATTTCTGGCATTTCTTCAGTCCATTCATCTTCACATTCTAGCATTGAAGTGTTGCTGTGTTCCTTTGGGGGCATGATGTTCTTGTCCTTATACTTGTTTCCTTAACTTCTGTGCTTACTTTTTGGCATTTGTGGAGATACTTCTCCCTTCTCCCGCTGTGATGAGTTTTATCTTTGGACTATGCATCTGTGGCTTAGTGGAATGTCTACTCTTTCAGTAAATACCCAGAGGCAAGCGCTGGCTGTGGCCTGGGAGCTCTGTTCAGTGCTCCAGTGTGAGGGGAGTGTCCAAGGTGACATGAAGTTTGGTGTGGTAAATCTCCTTTTGTTTATCAGAGGGGAGGGTTTGATCAACTCTATTGGTGTAGTCTTACACTCACCTCCCCTCCTCCAAAGAGACCAATTCCCTGGGTGCTAGCCCCAGCGGGTACAGTATTCATCCACACTGTCACAAGATCCACACAAAGGATCCATGCAGTCCTCAATGTGAGCATGGATCTAGCAGCAATGACTCTCACCAGGTCATCAGGGAGCCCCGAGCATGTGGAACCACCCACAGTGGCTTGTCAGAGATGCAGCCACATCTTGAAAGTCCGCCCATGCAGCCACAATATTTTCACAATCCATCCAAGCACACAGGCCTCTCACAGTCACAAATACCCAGCCCCTTGTAAATTCTTACAGCCAGATTCAGGCATCTTCTTCAGCTGGTTTCTGGGTGTGTGGACAGAAGCTGGCACAATTGTTACACATGCCCAAAATGGTGCCTGCCCTCTAGTTACAGGATGCTGGTGCCTGGTGGTCAGGGAGAGAGAAACGTACCCTCTCTTTTATTTTTTTCCTCTAGGCTGGCAGGTACACTGTCCCCCAGTAGGCTCCAACCTGGACTTACACCAGGCTCTTCCTGCTGCTTTATCACCAGTGGCTTGTGCTGCTGCAGTCTGGTCTCACCTCATTCTCTGAAGCTGGTGCTGAGGCTAATTGCTGCCGGGGTCCTGAGTTGTGTGCACCCACGCCCTCCACATCGATCCACAGTGTCTCTCTAATTTGAGTGGAATTTCCTCTACAGTTTTCTCCCTAACTCTTCCATGAGATTGCACTCTCTCCACATTTTTTAAAAAAGAGTTTTTTATTTGAAAGGCAGAGTGACAGACAAGAAGAAGGAGAGACATTCACTGGTTCACTCCCTGATCCGAAGCCAGGAGCCAGGAGCCAGGAGCCTTCTCCTTGTCTCCCATAAGGATACAGGGGCCCACGCCCTTGGGCCATCTTGCACAGCTTTCCCAGGCCCTTAGCAGGGAGCTGGACCACAAATGCAGCAGCCAGGACATGAACCAACACCCATATGGATGCCAGCACTGCAGGCAGAGGCCTAGCCCACCACGTCACAGTGCAGGCCCCTCTCCACTTTTTTAAACTATCTTCCTGTAGACTAGAGCAGGAAGCTCCCTCCCTATTTTTGCTTCTTGGAATTCTCCCTCTGAGAATTCTTTGTTGTTTACTTTTGGGGTTGCTGGTGAACACGCTGGGGTTTAGTTCTCTGCTCAGACTTTGCTGCTACTCCGTCATTTGTAGTCCTATGCTTTCTGTACTTTAGGATGGTGCTACCCTCTCCTGAATTCCTTAATTGATATTAATATTAGTTTTCTTTTCTTTTGTGGAAACTACTAATTAAATAGGGAGAAAAACATATGTAGGCTAGATGATGAGAAGTTACTCTGGAATGAGACCACTAGTCTTTGGGTAAATATTCTACGATCCTTCCTCCATCACTTGCTCACTACGTGAATGTGGGCAAGTCACAACCTCTTAGAGCGATGCTTCCATTGGAACTTTTGACAACAATAGAAATTAAATATATGTGCTAATATGACAGCCACTAGACACACATGACTGCTAAGTACTTAAAATGTAGCCAGTGTGACCAAGAAACATGATTATAAATTTTATATATTAATTTAAATTTAAACAGCCACATGAGGCTAACAGCTTCCTGGAAAATGTAATTTTGGAGAATAATCACCATACTCAGAAATTGGCAGTAAATGCAGTTTCTTTAAATATTTCAGAGTACATGTATGGTCTTAAGTGAGATTCTATATGTAATGTGAGTCATAAAGTCTAAGGCATCCCTCAAATATATCATAAATTGTAATAACTACAATAGCAATGTCAATAATGATCATTGCTTGCACATAATCCACAAAAAAAGAGAATCCCAAATCCCCAAGGTTGTACTTCAGAATGATCTTGTTTTTCTCTTTTCCATGGTTGTGTTGATCTGTGATTCTACAATTCCTAGGGGCAGATGGAAGTCATTGAAAGCTTAATTATGTATACTGTGGGGGGGCCAAAGTAGATAAAAAGGCAGGGAGTCCAGAGAATTAAATTCTAATTGTAACTCTGCCATTGAGTAACTGTGGAATTCTGGCTTCCATTAAAGCTCCAGGAGCCAATTTTTATAGGCTTTGACCAAGGAAGTTCTTTTGATAGTTTACAGGTCATGAAATGTTATCAAGGAAAAGGACCATAGGGATCATCTTGACTAGTCCTTTGGTTTTCCTAGAACACGGATGCCTAGAGATGGTCAGTGACTTCCCAAGATTACTCTACTGGTTGGTGGCAAAACCAGGCCTAGCATCGAGGTATTTGTCTCCTGGACTCCAGACGGTCACTTTATAGTAAATCAAGGAGAGTGGGGAAAGGCACTGTTTAGTACCACTGACGATAGACAGCAAATTGATGATCACAAAACCCCACAGGACTTAATCACAATTCTATAAGAGCTATATAAACCCTACTGTAATTAGCTTAGCGCCATGAGGTAGATTCATTCATGGAGCACACGTTCCATTAAGTAGTTTTGCAACTCTGCTTTCACAATTGTAAAAGAATGGCATTGGCTGAATCAATTTCTAAGGTCCCACTTGGGTCTGAAGGTCTGCAATTCTAAGATTCATGCACTGTATTATTAAAAATTATCAATGTATTTTAGTTTGTTTATGAAATGAATTTGTTCCTACAAATATCTGAAGAACAAAGATACATGTATACTTGAGCCATACTATTCTGTGCACCAATACGATTCGATGCACACATGGATCTGCAAGCTCCTTGTGGTAATTCCACAGCTGAAGACGGGTTTAGAATCCCCAAATTCATACTGTGGACCTAGGGACGTCTTTTCTTTGGAGATTAAGATAAATTCAACCAATGTGAGTTTATTATTATTATTTGGCATGTTTCCGGTTTTTGTTTTTCCTGAATAGATTGTTAGAGATCTGGGTAAAACTTGTATTTTTAAATACATTTTTAGAATAGGTACTGCATATTCAATACCATATCCAGAATTATAAAAGAAGACACAATGAAAACATCCTGTTCCCTGACACCATTGTTAACAATAGGATCACTGAACACTGAGTTTGTCCTGAACTGAAATATTTTCTGGGACGCAGAACCTTCAGTGCTAAAACTGGGAAAATCTCAAATAAACCAGGACAAGTTAGTTGCTCTACCAGGTTTCCAAATGCACCCAGTTCCTGTGCCCTAGTTCCAACCCTAGCAATTGCCACTAATGCCGAAATCTAGTGGACACGAAACAATTTAAGTTTTCAAAATTTTCTACAGATAATATCTTAAGTAAGTAAAACTCATCACTCTGCAGATAAACATAAAAGGGCCTTTGAATATTCCTTATAGATTTTTGAGGAAAAAAGATAGGAATTGAAAAACACACCAGCTTATTCAAGAGAAAGAGAATCAATGTGGCAACCTCAATTGTACGATTAGTGACCTCTAAACAGCGGGGCAGATTTCATTCACAAGGAAAATGAACTATAGCTTAAAGAAACCAGCCTCCTACAGAAAAATCACTTAATTCATCTGAAACTCCCTTGTCAAAAGGCAAATGAATAGATGAAAATTGACTTCTACTTCCAGTCATGATGAAGAATAGAAGAAAGTAGAGATCTTGAATTGACAGAACAACAACAACAAAAAAACCCAAGATTATCCAATAGTTCCTTTCCCCTTTTAATTTCTATAGTTTCAGTTTTGGAATAATGTCAATGGTGCACAGTTTTGAAGGTAAGTATCTCATTTTAGAATGTGCAGGAGGGACATTTGTTAAGATTCTCCCTGAAAATGAATTTTCTCTTTATTTCTCTTGGAGTTCACATTTTATGAATGATTAAGCTGTTGTAGAACATGCTGTTTTTCAAAATATTCTCCTTTTATACTGACCCTATATAAAAGCATTTTATTCAACTCAGCATACATATATAGAGTGGTTACTGTGTTGAAAGCACTCAGAATGCTATAGGGAATGATTTTGAGATTCCCTGACCTCAAGCAGTCCAAGCTCAGGTGCAATAAATACCCCAACAGCTGTAGGAACCGGCAATGTAGAATAATTGCTGTAGGAAGGAATAATCATTGAACTAATCAATAGCAGTAATTTTAAAGAGGGAAATACTATTTGAGATGGGTCTTAATAAGCAGCATTTAAACAACTGGAACCTAAACTTGAGGTTTTGGGCACTGTATGATAAGTATCGCTGGACTATAGTGTCTCAAGTACAGAGTTACTCAAAAATAATTTGAAGCTATTTTGTTCAGACTCAGAAAAGCCATAATGATGAATTAGTAATTTAATTCTTTAGTCCACGGGGGCATGACCACAGGTTTCAGAGCAGAGGAATGATACACTGAGAACTGCATTTTGACATTACCCTGGCACTAGCATATAGTGTGTATTAAAATGAAAATAGAAAAGAGATGGGCGATCCAGAGACAAGATGAGAAGTGATAAGAACGTCCACTGCAGAAGAACAAAAAGGAGAGAATGCAGTTCACTGGCTGTGTGATAAAATTCTGCATGATTTGGAGGGCATGAGTAACAAGAAGTCGAAGGTGACTGTGAGGTTGAACTTGCAGGAGGGGGAGGAAGTTGGTGCTGGAGGGAGACATGGCTGGGCGAGAGAGATGCAGAGTAGGATCCTCTCCAAAGTTATTTCTGCTGTCTTACCTGGTGTCGATACTTTCCTTCCCATGTTTTTCTATCTAATGTTAGTTCATCTGTAATTCTTCAAAGGTTTTGTTTTCTTTTCATTATTAACAACTCCTGATATCCTCTCTGCCCCTTGGAAGGTAAGATTCTATTGTGACTCCTTCTCTTACCACTCCAAACAGCAGCGATCCTCAGGAATGCACATTAAGCAGAGTCAAGACTCCCGCTCTCTCTGCAGGACTGGACTAATTGCTGGGTTCACCCAATCCTTGCTTTACTCCAAGACAAATATCAAACAGCTTTCAGAATGCTGACAGGGTGGTCAAGGAGAAGGGCAGCAGTCTTAGACTTTCATGTGACCAAAATGGGCATGATACTCACTACTTTGTTTCAACAGAAAAGAACCCTTATCTTATGGTGCTTTGGACTGGGTTAGCATCAGCCTCACTGGAACTGAGCTGTCTACTGAGCTGTGGATGCTGCAGATTCTGCCCAATCAAACCCTCCAGTTCAAGTCAAATGTGGCGGCTTTCCAAGAGTCTTGGGAACACACATAATTTTATTTCCCTCCCTCTCCTAGGCTGAAAATATTCCATCAGTTTGATAGCAAAAGTGTTGTCCCAAATAAAGGCCAGGGCTATTCCTTGACTGCAGCTATGAAGCTGAAATCTTATCAGTCACCACGGTGGCAGGAGACCCACCGGCTCTCATCCTGACTTAATCAAATTAGAAAGTGTTTGTCATTCTTTCCCTAGCTAGCAGGAAATTAAGTTTCACTGAAGCATTTGGGTCACACCCTTAGTATCTAAGAATGATCTCCTTGTAAGATAGTTTACAGTATTCAGTTGCTTTGGGGCTTTGCCTTCAGAGTACTTTTTTTCTTTTTCATAGAGTGAACATGTTTAAGGCAGCTTTAATATTTGACACAGCTGTTCCTGGGTTCAGGCTCGACCTTATTGTGAGTCACGTGATGATCCCGGCAAAGACTTCGGGACTGTCAGAGGAGAATCTGGAAAAAATTGTCTATGTTTTCTCAAAACCAGGCACTTTTATTTTTTCACGTGGGTATTGCTTTAACTGCAAAATAATATCCAGCTCTGACAGGTGTTCACTAGTAGTGGCAGCCTAAAGTTACATAGAGGCAACAGGTGAAGCAGCCTCCATACTGATTGCTTTTCTCACTTGTTTGCTTTCACCTGTACCTTCCAGCTGTTCCTCAGGCCTGGCAAGGTTTGGCGTGTTCTTCTGGGACTCCTATCACGATCCTACAAGCACTCCTTGGGTCCACTCCGGAATTTCAACGCTTTCACAAAAGCATTCTACAATTTCTACCTGGTGCAGAATTGGAATGTTTCATTCTAAAATTCTGTCTTCTCTCTCTAGTCAAGGAAGTGATTTTAGAATTAAGTAGGGTAAAAAAATGAGGAACGAGCGACATCTTGACTGACTGCTTCCAACTTTACATTCTCCATCTCACAGTCTCCACATGGTTTTCATGGCCATTTAATAAAATTTGGAAAGTTGCTCCCCTTCTCTTTTCCTAAAAAAAATGCCAAAAGAGAGAGATCAGTACCCTCCTCTCACATTCATCCAGTCATTTCTTCTTTTGTTGATTCTGGAAGAAAGAAGCTACACCAATGCTTGGCTTTCATGTTAGAATTCAGATTCAGAATAGGACCCCATTCTGACATAATGCACTCATCTGAGGTTTTTCATGTTAGAGATCCTTCAGATTTAATAACAGTGATTGATTGCAAAATATTTACATTGATCATTTTGCAATTTATTTCCTCTATTACTGAGTCCCTGCAAAAGGAGCAAATGTTATAAGAATGCATACAAGCAGAAGTTCCCAAGCATTTGGAATCTTACCACCGTGAGAAGGGTAGGGAAGTCTGTACTTTCATTGTTATTTTATTTTTTTATATACTTTGCACTTCACAGTGCAATCCAAACTTGCCTAGTCAAATGTAATCTTTGTGCTTACAAATAAATTTAAACAGCTTGCTACTGTTTGTCACAATTTTCATTTGGACCCTTAGAATCTTGCTTTCTTTTTTGTAAAAGCTACATTTTGCATTCAGAAACCATGGCATGTTGCTCATTTAACCCTGTTCCCACACTCCACTCCAAATGCATTTCTGAGTGACCCCGCATGTCAGCACTATAGCATTGTACAGTAAATAGAGTGTTTTGCTTCATAAATCAAGCATAGAACTTATAGCCAACTTCAGCATAAAAAAAGTCACTGAAATAATATGGCCCAGCTGCAGGAGATAGACATTGTATTCATAAAGCTAACCTTAAATTATGGACATTTAAATCCAGATTTGACAAAGCTAAGGCCATTTGGGACGACTCTGAGTAATCCTCATGAAATTTCAAATTTTTCTTTTGTTGTTTTGAAAGAAATTTGGTTTTAAAGGGAAAGAGGGTTCGATTTTGTCCTTAGCAGTTATCTATAATGGTATCTGAAAGGCACCCCTGGGTGGCCAGTTCACCTAATTATGCAAGTCACTTTGCAAATCACTTACTTCTTCTTCAGGAACCTGCTCTATGGGAAAGTAGGTCTCTTATTTGATTGTGTCCATCACCAGTAAAATGAAAGGTGATTAGAAAAATAAGGTTCGGATTTCTCCCTCATCTAAATCAAATTGAACACTAACATCTCATTGAGGATGTCCAAAGACAGAAACTAATTCTATTTCAAGCATCAATGCGTATTTCTCTGTTGAAAAAAAGAGTAAAAGTCTGAAACCTGGCAAATGACCAGACTTCCATCTTTCACTGTTTTCTGTCCATCTTCCTTTATAGGTGGCAATATTAGCATTCAAAATTTTAAAATATATGGGAAGAAAGCATGTTACAGTTCTTACTCTGAAAGGGTGCTTTGAAAATCACCTATAGAGGAAACACCCAGTTATGGGAGTTATCAACATACCAGAGAGATTAGGCCATAATCTCTCTGGCCAACATAATTTGCTGAAGTAAATTAAAAGCACCCTATTTTCCCATTAAATTGCACTGTCCCCACATTACAAAAAAAATTTGTTTTTTAAAGTACAAAACCAAATGCATATAACAAATATAATTACAATGGTGTAAGAATTAATGAGAGATGGGAAAAGCTAATGTCTGTATTTTATCTTTCATGCATGTGGATTGAAACACATTACCACTTTGTTAAAAGCATTTATCTAGTAACTAT
The DNA here is from genome assembly GCA_949820135.1 of Sylvilagus floridanus. NCBI lineage: Eukaryota > Metazoa > Chordata > Mammalia > Lagomorpha > Leporidae > Sylvilagus > Sylvilagus floridanus. The sequence continues at coordinate 104,625,343 of OX463226.1, forward strand.
AAAATGAATTGGACTAGATTTTTTTTTAATTTCAATGTCCTTACTTACAGGTAATTTCTTTGTTCACCCGAGATAGAGGAGTCCAACTGAATTATGTTCTGGCATAAATTGCCTTCTGGAATTCAACCACTTCTTTTGAAAAGTAGCAATATCTTCAAATTAACCTCAGTTAACACGAATGGACTAAAAAAATTGTTCAAAAATTTATGTAGTTCAAAAATTGTCAGATTTGTTGAAATGAATAATGTGTTTGGATTTTTGGAAGACCTTTACAAATTTTGAACCTCCTGCAGTTCCATTTGGTGTAAAGAATTATACTATAAACAAGGGGCTCCATCTGTACTTTTGAAATAACTATTCCGTTTTCCATTTCAGTGCTCAGACAAATTGACACGACAAACTGAAAAGCAGAAGTTAGTGTTCAAAGAAGTTCAAGAGTAAACATTTAGTCAATTTGTCTGCTTGGGTGGAGAAAGATTCTGTGCACAGGAGTCCACAGCTCTGACCGTAGGTTATAGATCTGTGACAAAGACTATCAGCAAGAGGGATTTCTCACTGCCTCTGGCCCCATCCAGACCATGATTGTACTCACAGGCCCTCACCATTTCCAGGTGTTCTTTGCACATTCTGCGACACTTAATGAACGAGGCAAAGTGTGTCTATTAATATTTCATTCACCAACATTAGTTTTTGGAGTCCTTTCCACTCATGAATTCAGGCCACTCTTTGGTTTCCATGTTTGGCGAAGGGGATAAGAAATCACATTTCTGGGCAGGAGACGAAGGTGATAACAGCTGTTGGAAACATCTCTGATAGGGCTCAGCCAGGAGAGTTCAGAATGCTGTTGGAGTCACATCACTTTTCCATTGAGCTTAACAGGAAATTGCAGATCACCAATGCGCAAGGTTTGAGGATAGGGGCTCTGTGATCTGCTTGGAGCAGCAATTGTCGTTAAACTACAATTTCAGTGAACAGAAATGGGAAGGATGAAGAGCAATAAATCCACACTCCCCCAGAACATTTGGTGTTTGTCCTTCTCCTGATGACAACATCTTTCCTCTCCAAGGCTTTCCATGGTCAAGGACTCGTGGCCTGGTCCCATTTTCTCCCATGATGCCTGAACAATGCTTGACCCTGGCAAACATGCATTCTCATTGTCTCTATGTGAAAGCTTGCACGTCCCCAAGCAAATGCCTCTGAAGCCATGTGGCTTTCCAGTAATGTCCTTTCTCCCTCCCCATCTTGTCTGAGTTCTCACTGAAGGTACAGCTCCCACTCAGTGCACCAGGCCTGCAGTGCCACACAGTGAGACCGCACCCTCCTTGGAGTTCCTACAGCACATATGGTCTTCATCACTAATTTGGAATGTATCATATATAGGATAGCATTACTAGCTGTCTTGTAATCTGTATATGTTTCTTTCTAACAAGATCATGTGTCCTCTGAGAAATTGCCATGCCTTTTTGTACCCTCTGGCCTGAGGATATAGTAGGATGTCAAGTACATTTGGTTGAGTCAGTGACAAAACATTGTATGGAGTTCTGTGAAACTGGGTGAGTTGACTTGTCATTGCTATTAATCTCATATTGGGTCAAACTCATCAAACTTGATAATATCATTTCTACTACTGCCTGCAGTAGCATTATTTCTCAGATGGGAAGAGAGTTACATTTAAACTTCTTTAAAGGGTGGAATGCAATTGAAAGCAACTCAAACTCTGGTCAAGTTTATTTATTACAGAAATATTATTAAATTTCTTAGGTTGCCTTTCTCCAGGAACATTATAGTGTGACCACAGTATATGCTTTTCAGGTCATCTTTAGAAAGTTTTTTTTTTTTATTAATCTGTTAACAGTTGGATTATCTCCTTACTCACTGTCCTAACAGAGATAGCAAGAAAATCAGAATGAGGGTAAGAGAAGGGAATTAACATTCATGGAATTCACACTTTTTGGTACATCATTTTCCATGACAATCCTACAAAGCAGGTGGAATTATCTTCATTGTGTGCACAAGAAACCGGAAATGCAATAAATGCAATAGCACTAAAGGAACCATCCAAATTCCACACACACACACCTCAAGCTTATTTGCTTTTTCATGTCTCCTGCCCTATACTGTCTCTGTTGCAACAAGAAAATATTGAATCTTCTGATAACCAGTTCAACATATTGTTCAAATTCCTCATTAATTTCAGCTGGAACCCTGCCAGATCTTTTATAAACTGTGTGCTGAGTCTTTCTGCAGGTTTTGGAAGTTGGGATGATCCCGCTTCAATGCAAATCTGCACTGATTCATCCAGTAGGGTGAGCCTACGAGGCAGAATCCCTACCAGGAGAGTTTCTGTTCCATCCTGAGGAAGCTGATGGAGGGGCTGTGCAGCCTGAAATCATGGAACATCTAGAGAGGACCAGGATGACGACCACTGAGGAGCCACCATATGAAGCACCCCCAGGCTGAGCTAGATGAGGGATACAATTTGGTCTGGATCTTATGTTGGACCTACCTGTGGTCATCCATCTGGCTCCTTAGGAATGGCTGCATGCTTCCAGTCTGGCTAGTGGTTACCCCATGGTGTCTAGTTATTTAAATAATGTTCTGATTTCACAATATTATGAGCCATGTACTCCCCCAAGAATTATTTATTTTCAATTGTTGTCTATTTCTTCAACTCTAATTCTAACTCAACTTTCTGGAGTTAGAGCAGGAAACAGTCAAGACCATTGGCCATCATTAAGCTTTGTGATCTTGAACAGGCTATATTACTTTTAGATACATGTGTTGAAGATCCTTAAGTTCTCTTCACCTCTACCCTTCTTGATTCTACATTTCTTTATAATTTTTTCCAGACTGGGCTACTGAACCAAAAGTTCGTTTGATTCAAGATGTTATCAAAGTACAGAAAAATATACCATAAATCTACTTTTCCATACTGTTAGGACCTCAAATTTTTTAAAAATGAGGACATAATGTGAAGATGAACTTTATGCTAAAATTTGTCTCATTACGGTGAGTTTGTGGTGACTAAAAGAAATGAGAAATAGGAAACTTTGTCTTGAGAAAATCTCCTATATTTGGCCCCTGTTCTGATTTTTAAAGTGTTGGAGACTAGGTAGTTTTTGTTTGTTTCTTTTTTAGTTTTAAAAACTCTCCTTGTTGTAGATATTGCATTTATGTAGTGTCTGCCGGGAGTCCACTTCTACACAGCTAAGATGAATTTCTATTCTTAGCACCTTTTGGGGAAGTGACACTGCAGATAATTTCTTCCTAGTGTCCTTGGACACTTTTTCTTACATGCATTTATCCTTGTTGCCTTCCTTCCTTTCATCCACCTATCCATAAGTCCTTTAAGACAAACATGAATTACATAGCTATTCTGTTCATAAACCTGCTGTACAACTCTCAGCAATGAAAAGATGACTCAAAAATCTTCACTCCTGGGCGGTGCCGTGGCTCACTTGGCTAATCCTCTGCCTGCGGTGCTGGCACTGCAGGGTTCTAGTCCCGGTTGCGGTGCTGGATTCTGTCCCGGTTGCTCCTCTTCCAGGCCAGCTCTCTGCTGTGGCCCGGGGAGGCAGTGGAGGATGGCCCAAGTACTTGGGCCCTGCACCCGCATGGGAGACCAAGAGGAAGCACCTGGCTCCTGGCTTCGGATTGGCACAGCTCCGGCCGTTGTGGCCATTTGGGGGGTGAACCAATGGAAGGAAGATTTTTCTCTCTATCCCTCCGTCTCTACCTCTCAAATAAATAAAATAAATCTTTAGAAAAAAATCTTCACTCCTGAGGAGTATTGGCTGAAGAGCAGAGATCATGTTATCCTGGAAGGATAGGAACTCCAGGAGTCCCTGGACAGCAGACAGATCCCAGATGGACAGAGCAGTGACAAGGGGCAGGTTAGGTCTGTGGTTACCCCTTTTGAATCATTCCACCTTGTCCGTATTTCCACAGAATTAGCATCTTTTATCTGCTTCGGAAACCTTCCCCTTTGTCTTACTTCATCGGTGGCTATCAGAGAAATAGTTATCCTTCATCACTCTCAGATGTTTAACTATGCTCTATCTGTATGGGAAAATATCTGTGTTGAAAGTAGGGTACACATAGATGTAAAGAGGTGAGTAAATATGATACATTAGAATATTCTTACAGTACCTTGTAAATCACAATGATCTCAAATATCCAGTGGAGACATCAGCAAACCTCATAGAGCTGTTTGAATGTAAAAATCAAGTAAAATATTATAATTATTAATGCATTCTATTTACTGAGCAGTTACTACATGCCAGCTAAGGCACTACAAGCATCATAGGCATCTCATGTAATTCTCTGCACAAATCTGGGAGGTAGATCATTATCATTCACATGTTTCAAATGGGGAAATTGCTATTTGGTAAAGTAGCCAACTTCATTCAGTTAAAAGGGAGCTGAGCCAGGACCGAAACCCAGGCCGTGTGGCTCCAGACTTTCCCTCTTCATCAGCCTATTTCTCTGGTCCATGAAAACAAAGCAACAACAAAGGTCAATGTCATCCCGTGCTTTCCACCCACAGGAAGCACTGCTAAGTCTAGGTTCATCAAGGAATAAACACGCAGTCACGTCTATTCCCCAAAGATTGGTCATGCTTGTCAGCACAGGATGTTCTCATTCTCACTTGATGCTTAGAGGACAAGGCTGTTGAGGGTGATACAGGACCTTGTTTTCTGGTGGAAGCTGGACCACCTACAAGCTTTGTGATTGTCTCTGAGCTAGCAGACCAGATGGCTGCCTTGTTTCCTCTCTCTTCTTCAGTTCATAGGATTCCTTTTACTTTAAATTTTTCTGTTACTCTTTTGAAAAGTCGTGCCTTTATGTATTCAGCCTCTTTATTCTAACAGATTCCCTCTGTCTATTATGGCTCTCAGCTACTTCAGGCAGAAATGCCTCTTGTGAGATCTTGCAATCAGTGTTGACTGGCTGGGTTGAACTAAATTATTATTGTTGTTTTTAAAGATTTTATTTGTTCCCTTGAAAAATCAGAGTTACAGAGAGGCAGAAGCATGGGGGGGGGTCTTCCATCAGCTGGTTCACTCTTCAGATGGCCACAATGGCTGGAGCTGTGCCAATCCGAAGCCAGGAGCTTCCTCTGGGTCTCCCACATGGGTGCAGGGGCTCAAGGACTTAGGCCATCTTCAACTGCTTTCCTAGGCCATAGAAGAGAGCTGGATTGGAAGTGGAGCAGCTGGGACACAAACTTGTGTCCATAGGGGATGTTGGCACCGCAGGCAGTGGCTTTACCCACTACGCCACAACACTGGCCCCGGGTTGACCTAAATTATATCATTCTTTTCTTTCTTCCCTTGTACATCTCCCTCTTAAAGGAAGAAAGAATAAGAGAGAAGTTGAGTAAGAATAATAGCGACTGAATAGATCTCCATCAAGAGTTAGTGGATGACAGTCCAAAAATTAAACAAAAATTAACCCACCCACACAAGAAACAGAACCTCAGAGTAAGAATGGTCAGAGAAGTATTATTCAGGGGAGTCTAGGGCTCAGTGACCAGGTAGACATATAGGGCTGTATAGATGCTGCAGTAAATGTGCTGCTTAGGATGGCGTGTTTGAGTGGCAGTGGGAGAAGCACAAGTAGAAATGGGCACATGGGGACAGAGAGTCATGCTTTTGTTCTAAAATGTTTATTCACCACACCTTAAAGGTCAAGCACTGAGCTCCAAAGACAAATAAGGCATAATCCTGTTTTCAGAGGGTTTACATCTGGCATCCAGGAGAGCTGCAGCTAAACAAATAAGATAAAAATGCAATGAAGAGTATACAGATCAGCCTGGAGGCACAAAAGGCATGCTGAGGTACATGCAGTAGGTCAGCAAAGTTTTCAGCCAAGTGAAGTGAGTTATTCACCTGGATATACCTGAGAGGATGTTCCAGGTAGAGCATATATATGGGAAACTGGCTGCTGCACACTCAGCAGCCAGGATTGTGGAGTCAATTTCAGCTGTGGTGTAGGTGTTTTTGGGGGTGTGAAGATCAGAAAGGTGGAAGAATTTGTGGGCACAGCTATTGTAAAGGAGATTGTTTAGGGTGTAGCCAGAATGGGGATGGAGTGGGTAGAAGGAAGAAGGCTCTGATCAAATGATCTAGATAGATACTCTTTCTTTTTTTTTAACTTTTATTTAATAAATATAAATTTACAAAGTACAGCTTTTGGATTACAGTGGCTTTCCCCTCCCCATAACTTCCCTTCCACCCACAACCCTCCCATCTCCTGCTCCCTCTCCCTTTCCATTCACATCGATTCATTTTCAATTCTCTTTATATACAGAAGATCAGTTTAGCATATATTAAGTAAAGATTTCAACAGTTTACACCCACACAGAAACACAAAGTATAAAGTATTGTTTGAGTGCTAGTTATAGCATTACTTCACATTGGACAACACATTAAGGACAGAGATCCTACATGGGGAGTAAGTGCACAGTGACTCCTGATGTTGATTTAACAATTTGACACTCTTGTTTATGGCATCAGTAATCTCCCTAGGTTCTAGTCATGAGTTGCCAGGACTATGGAAGCCTTTTGAGTTCGCAGACATCGATCTTATTTAGACACGGTCATATTCGAAGTGGAAATTCCCTCCTCCCTTCAGAGAAAGGTACTTCCTTCTTTGATGACCTGTCCTTTCCACTGGGATCTCACTTGCGGAGATCTTTCATTTAGGTGTTTTGTTTTGTTTCGTTTTTGCCAGAGTGTCTTGGCTTTCCATGCCTAAAAAACTTCATGGGCTCTTCAGCCAGATCCGAATGCCTTAAGGGCTGATTCTGAGGCCAGAGTGCTGTTTAGGACATCTGCCATTCTATGAGTCTGCTGTGTATCCTGCTTCCCATGTTGGATCATTCTCTCCTTTTTAATTCTATCAGTTAGTATTAGCAGACACTAGTCTTGTTTATGTGATCCCTTTGACTCTTAATCCTATAGATAGATACTCTTTCATCAAGTCAAAACTCATTGCTTCTTTTTCTCCTTCATTTCAAGAATAACATTTATGGAACATTCACTATATATTGGACACTCTGCTTAGCTCTTCACATGCAGTAAAGGTTGTGTTTGAACAAACAAAGCTGGAGAGGATAGAAAGAAGACAGCATGACTTTTTAAACTTAAGCACCTGAAAAATCTATAATGGCAGACAAGAATATATGGGAAATACCCAGACAATGATATAACAAAGTTCAATCAGTTTTACTTATCTAGGGATTCCATCAGCATGGTTTCAACCAACCACAAATCAAAAATATTTGGAAAACAATGTATTTATACTGAACATGTGCAGATTTTTTCTTGTCATTATTCCTTAAACAATACAATAATATAATTATTTCCATAGCACATATATTGTATTAGGTATCAAAAGTAGTTTAGAGATGATTTAAAGCATATGGGAGCTGTGTGTAGGCTCTGTGTGAACACCCTGTCATTTTATAAAAGGGACTTGTATACCCGTGGTACTTGGTATCTGCAGGGAATCCTGGAACCAATCCTCCGTGGATACCATGGGATGACTGTAAAGGGTTAATTTCTTCTATGTCTGGATAGGGAGATTTTTCCTCTTTCAGAAGTCCTTCATAAATGTCCCTATTTAAAATACTGGGTTACTGGATGGGGCCTGAAGCAACATGGAGATTTGCTTAATGAACATACAAGTACTGCAGACACAGAAGCTAAATGGCATTATGTTTACCCCTCTCTCCTATATAAGGAAGTAATCACATGCTGATGCCAGAGGGTTCAAGAATGGATGAAGTCTGGAAACTGATAGGACATAAATAGTTAACAGTCAAACCCTGAGCCCTTTCTGAACCTTTCAAGACAGCCAGTAAATTGAATGCAGCAGTGAGAAAACAGAGCCACTTCTGCTCACCCATGGAAACAGTCAAGCTGCCACAATTTGCACAAGGTGCAAGTAACAGATCAGCCTTTCGGAGGACCCTGCACACGCTGCACATTGCGCCGTCTCACCTCGGTCACAGAGCCTCTGCTTCACAGCTGGGCTGAAGGAATTAGCTTGCACACCAGAATATTAATGTCAGCATCTTTTCTCACATGGGCTGGAGATTTGCAACCATTTGAAAAAAAAAAAAACAACTCTGCTCGTGATTATCTGTGATTTAGAGGAAGGGACAAAGTTATTACAAAAAAGGAATCTGTCATTGAATGTATTGATGATGGCAGTCCTTTGGTAAGAAGATGTAAGTGAAAATATCTGGAATTCTTTCTTGTTTTTAAGCTAGCATGGCAATAAAAAGAAAAGGATGAAATAAAAAACAAAACCACAAAAGGAAGTTGATTTAGAAAGGGAACAGTAGCATTGCTTTCTCGTTTTGACCCATATCCCAGTCTCACCTTGCTGAGAACGGGGTACCTAGTAAGGCAGAGTCCCATCCCAAAATATCTTTGGACTGTGCTGCTCTTTGGTGTTTGTTGTCCATTTTCTTAGGTCTGGATCACATTCCCAACCAGAAAACTCAGGGAAATGAGAGGAATGTTGGCACAGAATCGAGGACGCATCCGTGGGGTGATGTCTTGATGTGCAGCCAAGATCAGGACTCAGGACAGTAGAAGCCATCAAAATACAAGAGAAAGAAGACACATTGGACCTGGAAGACAAGGTCTTCTTCAAGCATGAAATAAAACAATTCATACTCCTACATAAGGACCTGTAAGAACTCATCCTCAAGTCTTTCAGATTCTCACTTTTCTGTTACCACATCTCAAAGTTGAAGCAATGTCTCCCTATGCTTGGAAGATCATATAACAGGCTTTATTAAAATCAGCAAGGAGCATGCTCTCTGTTCCTTGAAAGGGACCATTCTAGACAGTAGGGTGTTTTCCTTATATAGCAGTCATCAAAGTCTGTTCCAAAAAGCCCCATTACAATACAATTTTTATGTAATTTGAAAATAAAACAAGTCAAAATGGAATTCTAGGACAAGTTGTCTTATATGAGTAATTTTCTTCTGAAGATCTTTACCTAGACAAATAATTTCCTTAAACATTCATAAAATGCAATGTGCAGTGCTTATCATGAATGTGTCTTAATTGCATCTATTCCTTTTCCAATACCTACTAAATCTGTCCTTTGGCTCTTTAAGAATTTCTCGCTTCTATTTCCCTATCCATTTGCTTTATTCTTTTTTAAAGATTTATTTATTTATTTATTTATTTATTTATTTGAAAGTCAGAGTTATAGACAGAGGGAGAGATAAAGAGAGATCTTCTATATTCTGGTTTACTCACGATGTAGCTACAATGGCCAGGCCAGATCCAGGTTGAAGTAGGGGGCCAGGAGCTCCTTACTGGTCTCCTACATGGGTGGCAGGGGCCCAAGCACTTGGGCCATCTTCTGCTGCTTTTTCCAGGCAGGAAGTTGTATTGGAAGTGGAGCAGTTAGATCACAAACTGGCACCCATATAGGATGTTGGTGTCAAAGGCAGCAGCTTTACCCACTATGCCACAACTCCAGCCCCTCACCTTAGTCTTTAACCTGGTAGTAACTATATATTTGTTCTACCTTACCTGTACTTCTCATTCACATCTGGAGAACACCCATATCAGCAAATCCCAACCTTTGGTTCTCATCCACAAAAATATCAGTCTTATAATACTGCAATCCTCCTCCCCATCCATGCTGAAAGTATAGGCTATGAAATTGAAGTTATCCCCAATCTCATAATGACACAACCATTGCATTTGAGAACTTATTCCCTCCTGATCTTCCACCATGTCATTCATTTGCTGAATGTTCAACTGAGTTCAACTGCATGCTGGGAGCCATGGACATAGCATGGAGTAACTTCTGGTATCCAACATCAAAGAGAATCAGATAAAGACAGATACAGAGGGGCCGACGCTGTGGCTCACTACGCTAATCCTCTGCCTGCGGCGCCGGCATCCCATATGGGCACCAGGTTATAGTCCTAGTTGCTTCTCTTCCAGTCCAGCTCTCTGCTGTAGCCCAGGAAAGCAGTGGAGGATGGCCCAAGTGCTTGGGGCCCTGCACTCGCATGGGAGACCAGGAGAAGCACCTTACTCCTGGCTTCGGATAGGCACAATGCTGGCCTTACCGGCCATTTGGGGGGGTGAACCAATGGAAGGAAGACCTTTCTCTCTGTCTCTCTCTCACTAACTCTATCTGTTAAACAAACAAACAAATAAATAAATAAATCATTGCTCCTAGATTAAAAAAAACACAGATATAGAGACCACATTAAGTGGTCATGGTGGTGACATGCTCAGATGTTGTATGTAATACACTGTGATGGGGCAAGTCCCTCTGCCTGGTAGAAAAACTTTGCTGTAGAGCTAAACGGGGCTCTGCTGACCTGGGTCCTGACTGCTCTTCCTCAACCTTTCCTTTTACCTTGTAGAGTCCAGCCCTAGAAGTTATTGAGCCAAACAGTTTTTCATCATTAAACCATGAAGTCTACCTTTCCTTCTGGACAGTGGACACATCTTTGATTTTGCTAAACAACTACAGACCTCCCTGCTAAGAACCAATCCCTTCCTTCCTCTCTACACCCAGGCGTTTCTTGAACTTCAGCTCCCTTCCTAGCCTTCCTGCACAAGGGTAGGACATATCCCCTTTCTAAGGCTAATCTGTGTTTGTTCCCCTGGATTCTGCTTCCTCCTCTAAGAACTTACTGTGTAGCTAACCCTCATCTTCCCAGTGTCTCCCAACAGCTCCTTTCCACTATCACTTTTCTTATAAACATATATGTCTCCACTAACTTAACAAGTGCTTCTCATGTGTTGAGATTTTTTTTGCAATGGTTTAGATTTTTCCTTCTATCTTACTTTGGTAGGTGCATATTATATTTCTTAAAAACTCTCAATATTGTGACTACAGATGCATATTTTTAAGGAGAAATGAGTTATGGATTTTTTTTTGACAGGCAGAGTTAGACAGTGAGAGAGAGACAGAGAGAAAGGTGTTCCTTTCATTGGTTCACCCCCTAAATGGCTGCCATGGCCGGTGCGCTGCGCCGATCTAAAGCCGGGAGCCAGGTGCTTCTCCTGATCTCCCATGCAGGTGCAGGGCCCAAGCACTTGGGCCATAGCAGAGAGCTGGACTGGAAGAGGAGCAACTGGGACAGAACCGGCACCCCAACCGTGACTAGAACCCAGAGTGCCGGTGCTGCAGGCGGATGATTAGCCTAGTGAGCCACGGTGCTGAAAGTTATCGAATTTTGTAAGCTATCAGCAATTACATAAAGATTGTCTAGCAGTAAAAAGATAGTAAATAACATATAAATTTGGATTCTATACTTACCAGTTGAATGACTTTAGGAAGTCATTTCCTTTGCTACAGCTTCCTCATCTGTACAATAGAGATATGACATTCATTTCAGAGGTAAGTCATGAAGATCAGTTGGGATGACAGAACCAAATTACTTAGCATACTCTCTGGCACAGAATGAGTTCTTAATAAATGTTGGTTCCTGTCACTTGGATTCAGGAAATAATTGTTGATACAGAGTAAATGAAGGTCCTACCCTAACAAATGTTTCATGAGTGTTCATATTTTTGAATTAGTGCAGTACTGGTAGAAAAGTAACCTACCAGTTTACATATATATATATCATTCTAGTATATATTTAATCAATAAATACAGTTCTACTAGATTCTTTTGACTGAGAAAGATCCTTTCATGTAAGGAGGCACAGTGAATGCTTGAAGCACATTATTATTTGGTTAAAATTATTACTTTCACCTTACACAAAACTATGGCACAGTAAATCATTAGCTTCAAAATGTGTAAATTCCAGACCAAGAGAGTCATTCGGCGACAATTGATGCTTTGTGTTGCTGGGTGAAGAGGAGATGTCTACTCCTATTTCCAAGGACAATAACCGTATTTCTAAAAGACTGTCATGAACTCTCATTTGTGAGGTCTCATCAATTTGAAGCTCCGTCCTTGGGATGAAAGTAGACTCTTGTCTTCTCTGTTATTGTACCAAACAAATGAACAGCAGACCCACATGAAAAGGTGGCCTATTTACCATCTTAACAAAGCACATGAATTTTAAGAGGGAGTTGGGTATACTCTCCTAAGACAACATACTTGCAATGCCAGCACAGGCAGGCATTCTTTGGGCCGAATCTGGGTTTGATTGTTTTCATTGCAGCCTTGCTCCCCTTCAGGTAGCCCACGGTTAAGCACATCCAGTTCAGAATTTTGCAATTTAAGAGCAAAAGGCAAACAGGCAAATACATAAAGGAATATTCTGCAAGTCAACATTTCTTCTTCCATCTTTGTATTGCATCTCTCCAACTCAACCATTTAAATTATATGGGATTCAGTCAGAATTGAACAACAAAGTTTCATTGGGAGTCTCCTTGGGAATTTGTTAAGTGCCTAGCACTTCATACATTGAATTTCAGGGCTTCTGTTATCCCCTGACATGGTCCATAATTGGTCAATTAGAAATTATTAACATTAGTATTGAGGTCATTTCTGAAAAACATAACTGTTTAAATATATATATGAAAGTTTATGAATGTAAATGAGAAAGTATCACCAGTGATATATAAGTAACAAGCCATGAGGTTTATATGAATATACTTTTTTTTTTGACAGAGTTAGACAGTGAGAGAGAGAGACAGAGAGAAAGGTCTTCCTTCTGTTGGTTCACTCCCCAAATGGCTGCCACAGCCAGCGCTGTGCCAATCTGAAGCCAGGAGCCAGGTGCTTCTTCCTGGTCTCCCATGCAGGTGCAGAGCCCCAAGCATTTGGGCCATCCTCCACTGCCCTCCCGGGCCACAGCAGAGAGCTGGACTGGAAGAGGAGCAACCGGGACTAGAACCAGTGCTCATATGGGATGCTGGCGCCACAGGCAGAGGATTAACCTAGTTTGCCATGGCACCAGCCCCTATGTGAATATACTTTATTTTATTTTTTTTTTGACAGGCAGAGTGGACAGTGAGAGAGAGAGACAGAGAGAAAGGTCTTCCTTTGCCATTGGTTCACCCTCCAATGGCTGCCGCGGCCGGCGCACTGCGGCCGGCGCACCGCGCTCATCCGATGGCAGGAGCCAGGTGCTAGGTGCTTTTTCCTGGTCTCCCATGGGGTGCGGGGCCCAAGCACTTGGGCCATCCTCCACTGCCTTCCCGGGCCACAGCAGAGGGCTGGCCTGGAAGAGGGGCAACCGGGGTAGAATCTGGTGCCCCGACCGGGACTAGAACCCGGTGTGCCGGCGCTGCAAGGCAGAGGATTAGCCTGTTGAGCCACGGCGCCGGCTATGAATATACGTTAAAAAGAGTGTCTTATTTTCTGGTATGCATTTCAGAACTCCAGCAAACAGACTTTAGTTACCTCCTGTCCTCACTTCCTGCTCTTCTTAGTATAGTTTATAATGTTTGCCTCTACAAAATTTATAGACTTTAGATCTCAGGGACAGATTAGTTTTGTACCAACTAAGAGCTTTAATATATTATGTCTTATGTTTATTTCTTTTCCTCCTCCTCTTCTTCCTCTTCCTTTTCTTCCTCTTCTCTTCTTCTTCTTCCTCCTCTTCCTCCTCCTCCACCTCCTCCCCCTCCTTCTTCTCCTCCTCTCCCTCCTCCTCCTTCTTTTCCTCCTCTTTCTTCTCCTTCTCTTTCTTTAGAAATTTACCTTCTCTTCATTTATCCTGGAAACTTGTCTATCAAATATGTCATTAACTCCTCAAAAGACAACAGCCAAACTCTAAGCCTTATTGACCTTCATTGATGGCAAAGCCATACATCTGCAAAGAGCGAGCCCTCTATAAAACTGGTTCTGCCATTTGTCTTCTCCATCTACTTTGGAAATATCTGTGTTTCTCTGCTCATTTCTGGAGTCAGACGGAATATTGTCCTGATGTGGGTCTGTACAGATGCAGGAGGAAAGTATTTCTGAGAGTGGTAGAGTAAGATGTTCCTGCCTGTTCCACCACCAGCTTCTAATACCAACTACCCCATAAGACACAATTGACAAATGCATAAAAGCCAGATATATAAAGTGGGACATGAAACATGGTGGTACACAAAAATCTGTAGTTTTTGTTCCGTGAAAAGTGCTATGTTGTCTTCAAGATAAGAGTTATAAACAAAGAAAACACTACACTATGTTTGTTAAGGCTGGCACTAGTGCTGTGTTAGATTGGATTTTCTTGCCTCTGGCCACTTAAGCTATTCTCTCTCTCTCTGTCTCTCTCTCTGTCTCTCTCTCTTGTCTCTCTCTCTCTCTGGGTAGAAATGATTATAGTTACCAATGAGATTATTTTTAAATTTGCTAGTAAATAAAAAGTCATTCTTCTTTACCATTGCTTGATTGATCAGGCAGTGAATTATTTGTGAAAAGATGATATCATTGAGAGTTGATAACAGTATATCAAGGGGAGCTTTGAAAAAATACATTTTCCTTTGATAAGCAACTGGGCCTCAATAAATTCATGAAATGGAGCCATACATCATGGCAGCTTGCTTGCTTAGTTTATTGTTTATTTATCATTTACTACATCTCATAGAATTATGGTACCAGAATAGTACAAGAAGTCAAGTAAAGCACTCTGGCTCCATGTGGAAACAGGGGTGTTGAGGGGGCTCCATGTGGCTAACATGGCAAGATCTACTCTGTCTCAAAGATGGCTGCTCTTTCTCCCTTAACCACATATATTTCAACCTGTTTTAGGAGGAAATTTATTTCCTTTGGCATTAGTTTACCAAGATTTTTTTATGTGTGTGCCTCAATGCATTGTTGTCAAAAAAAAAAAAGAAAAGTTCATCACCCTCTGTTGGAAAGGAGTTTTCTATAGATGAGAGTATTTCAGTTTGTGGAAGACTGAAGTAAGAAGTTACATTTATTTTGTTGGCAGAAAGTTTGAAATCCATGCATGACATTGCTAAGAACTTTTGGAGCAATTCCCTTGAACTTGGACATGTTTACTTCATTGTTCACATTAAATAACAGTGTGTTATTTAAAAAGACATTATTTCAGAATATTACTTACATTACTTTAAAAAAAACTATAAAAGTAATACAAACACATTTTGGTAGGTATGGCAAATGGGGGAAAAATAAAATAAAATCATGACAAGTCCTACCACACCAGTAGAATCTTTGCTATTATTTTTTATCTATTTTTCCAGTCCTTTTGCCAGTATAAAATTTTGTTTAGAGTTAGAAGTTCTGCCTTGTTCTTTTTTAGCCAGCATTTTAGAAAAAGAATTTCTGTGCTTTTTTAATCATCAATTTTTGAATTATTTAATCGAATGGCTATATTATTACCATTTTATGACATTTAGTGATTATTTCTACATTTTGTGATTATACATAGTGGTGTGATGAACAACTAAAATGCATAAATACCTAGCAATTTTTATATGTATTGCAAATTTATTTGTAAAATGTTTGTACCAATTCAGAGTGCCATAAGAGATTTTTGAAAATATTCATTTCTTCTGATCTTTACCATGGATATTATACACTTTTAAAAATAGAAATTTAATAAATCAAAGCAATATATCATTAAAAATTTAGATTTCTTTTTTCCTAGTGAGAAGAAATGTCATTCTTTTCTTTTTAGTTTATTTTAAAAAATTTTAAAAATTTTATTTATTTATTTGAGAGGTAGAGTTACAGACAGTGACAGGGTGGGACAGAGAGAAAGGTCTTCCATCCACTGGTTCACTCCCCAAATGGCCTCAATGGATGAAGCTGGGCCAATACGAAGGCAGAAGCCAGGAGCTTCTTCCAGGTCTCCCATGAGGGTACAGGGGTTCAAGGACTTGGGCCACATTCCACTGCTTTCCCAAGCCATAGCAGAGAGCTGGATTGGAAGAGGAGCCGCCAGGATTAGAACTGGCACCCATATGGGATGCCGGAGCCACAGGCAGAGGATTAACCTACTGCCCCACAGCGCTGGTCCCAAAATGTTTTTCTTATTTCTTTTCCTTTGTCAATTATGTCTGCTCTGAATTTGTATGAGAGCTCAAATTAGACATTTAAAGATATTTATAATTTTTAAGCCTCTTAAAATGCATATGCTGTTTTGTATAACTTAAATGTGTCTGTTTTTTCTATCTTTTCTACTACCATTTCTGCTACTTTTTACTTAACTATTATAATTCTCACTCTGATTATCAGGAGGCACAGTTTTCCTTTTTGTGGACCTGTGCCTCTTTGATGATTTCACTTCACTGATTCGTTCTCACGTGGTGATTTTGGTTTTGGCACTGTTTTTCAGAAACTTTGATTTTCTAGTTCTCATCCACAGGACAATGTCTGCTCCAATCTAGGATCACCTTCTAGTTCTTTTACCGGGCACTGCCAAATTAGAGTGACCTGTCAGCCTAGTTACTAAATCCAGGCATTAATGGAAAGGCCTGAAGACTGTGATGACCAAAAAAATCTTGCTCTTTCATGGATTTCCCTTTTATCCCATGACACATCACACTGACTGCTTGGAACAAGAATATAGTAGGAAGAGCACAGCGTTGTTTTCTTGGCCACAGACTTTCCATTCCCAAGGTATAGCATTCATGTCTGTTAGCGAAGCTCAGGAAAGAGATAATGAGAAACAGGTGACAGCCTTGAAAGCATCATGGAATCAGTTCCCTGTGCAATTGAGGGCTCTTCAACATGATACCCTGAGCATGTGCAAGGGAAATTTAAAGGAGTATAAATGCAGCAAATGGATCCAAGTCATGTCCAGAGTTAAAGATGTAACACAGTGGAACACAGAATAGCCTGTGGGGGTGGCAACAGGACAGGGTCTGCGATTTCAACAACTGTAAACTAGATCGAGATGAGAACCTGCTCACCTTTTACTCTTTCTCTTTTGCTCTTCTTCAATCTCCTAAGAGATGCTCACTGTTTTCTTTTATTCACTTTAATTGTATCAGAGGCATTGGGGTGGGGGGGCAGGCAAGGCCAAATGACTTCTCCCTTCAAGACTCAACATCCTCAACCATCAAATGGAAAGAACAGAAATCGACCTGTCCAGGTGGTTGTGAACATGAGAGGTCATGTCTATGATGTCTGGCTCAGATCTTTGCATATGGCAGGCTCCAATCAATGGAATCCTGGCTGCTATTGCTGTTTTTATTAGTGTACAGGGTTAGATCTTGAGCTCTGACCTCGCTGTGTGTCGGAAATTACCATTTGGGAAACAGAGCTTGGATTTAAGTGTGCAGAAACTGTTAATTCATTTTGCAGTGTTTGAGGATGGGAATGGAAAATATATATATATATATATATATATATATATATATATATATAGTTTTTGTACCAGTGCTGCTCTCATTATGCAAAATACTTTCTGTTTATTTAAATGACCACTATGGCATATTTTTGTAGAATACATTGTTCATATTAGGAAGAGGAAGGAGAAATTTCCAATATTGATGTTGAGTTATTTAAGAAGTTAAGAGGCCTTAATGACGGTTTCATTAAGCTTTGTACTCCCTGGAAATCTTACAGTGCTAGTGCCCAAAAAGTGATGTGCAGTATCAGTATTGTTAGGCTAAAGGAAGCATCCGTTTGCGTATATACACCTATAAACTAGATCTTCCCTAAGGATCCAAGTCTAATTAAATTATTAGGTGAACTTGAGAAGTCCTGAAATCCATGATCAAATTGCCCTCCCCTCTGCTTAGCTATTTAAAAAAAAAAATAACTAGAATGTTAAAGGAAAGCAGTAAGAAAGAAAAGACATGAATCAAATATTTCTGTCTACTGATGTAGGCCCCATAAAAAAGGAATATTCAGAAGTCTCTTTCCATCCCATCAAAAGATATAAAGGAATGACAAGGAACTGTACTTGACAATGACTGAAAATAGATTTGCAATCATAAATTAAAATTAAGGAGTTTAAATATGATATGAAATCATTTAATCTTGATGATTTGTACTGGTTCTCAGAAGCAATTATTTACTAACACTTACATTTATTGCTCTTTTGACTTTTCTTTAATTACAGTAAACCCCAAATTCAATTATATACTCTAGTATATATTTCAAGCAATAGTAGTGTGAATAAAAGGACAACCAATTAATAATGTGCTTAGTCTAGCAGAGCTAAATCAAGTACAATGGAAAGCATCAAGTGAGTGGATGAAGGTCTGAGTGCTATGGAAAAGACCTGTCTAGGAGCTTGGAAAATCTAGACTGGGAGCAATGATTCTCTTTTCCTTTGGAAAAAAAAAAAAGATCACTTTAATAAATGATTTCTAACAGGTTAGAGGAATTGTAATTTTCTACATTTAGAGGTGATTAATAACATATATTTGAAAACTGAAACTTTCCCATCAAAAACCGGGGTTGTGGTTTTGAGTGAAAACTCTATTGTTTTTTGGGGGTGTATCTCCCTTATCATCCCTGGCCAGCACATGCTTCTGAAATTATAGAGGCTGATCCAGCTGTGTTTGGGGTTCCTTAAACATCTCACACTATTCCTCAAATGTTTGGGGTTTGACAAAAACCCCAAATGCATTTGGCCAAGCACGTTTTCCCTTGATTTTTAAACACATGTGGGTTTTATGGGAAATTTAATCCATGTGTTTTTGATTCCTTTACACTTAACTCATCAAAATGTTGTTGTGTAAGGTCTCTTTGATGTCCAAGAAGCTTTGCAAGCTTTTTTTTATGGGACACTTTAATCCTTTTTTCTTAGAAACAGGAAGTTGCATGATGCCAAGAGAAAAATAAACTCCCACATCACTTTGGTGGTGTTTGAGTGAGCATTTGAAAACCCTAGGGCTCAATTTGGTTCAGAATTTGACTGAAATAGTTCTCCTGATCACTAATTTCTTGTTAACTTTGTTTCTTCTTGGTGGTTTTTGAAATAATAAAAGGTTATATTTTTCTTCAGGAGCAAATACAAATGTGGTAGAAAATCATAAAGAGTTTTTAAATGAATGATGACGGCTTGTAAATGAGTTTGACATTTTGACCTATTTAAATCCACTTAAAGAAGCTCTGGAAATTGAGGATAATTTTGTCCTGCTCTATTTGCCACAAGGGGGCTACAGAAAGGGTCACTTGAAAGGAGGAAACTCAATCTCGATAGGGTTAAGTTCAGTTTCCCCAAATGTTGGGAAACCAAATGCATGTGTTTTATTAGTGCTTTGTGTTTCAGTGTGTCACAAAGAAATTAGGAATGCACAAATATATATGAGGAGTGATAGAATGAGAAGTGTGCTGGCAAAGGAGCGTATCCTGCTGGATTTTGTAGAATGTAAAGTAAGGATGACAATTGTGATTGCCTCCTAGAGTGCCTAGGAAGATTAAATTAGCTGATACACATAAAGCCATTAAGACGCTGTCTGGCACATGCTAGGGGCTCAGCAGGTGTAGCTAAGTGTATTGTTAGCGTCCGATCAGATCTGAGTTTGAGTTACTAATCCAGCCGTTATTGTATCGCTGATCAAGGCCTTTCTCTCTTCAGTGTCAGGTTTCTAATCACTCAGAAGACTTCTCAGAATCCTGGTGAGGATGGTGCAAACACCAGCTAGCATCGAGGGTCTTGTATGCATCAGTATGTGAAAAATTATGTTTTACAGTAAGGAAGTGACTTGCCCTAAAATTACAAAAGTGTGAGTAATAGATCCAGGATTACATTTCTGTAAATTTGCTTATTTTCATTTTATTTAAAAGGCAGAGACACACAGAGAGACAGAGAAAGAGACAAAGAGATCTTAAATCTGCTGGTTCACTCCCGAAATGCCTGCAACAGGGCCAAGGGCTGGGCTAAACTGAAGTCAAGATTCCAAAACTCCATTCAGGAGTCCATGTAGGTGGCAAGAGTGCCAATACTTGAGCCGTCATTCGCTGCCTTCCTAGGCACCTTAGCAGGAAAGCTGGATCAGCACTGAAGCAGCCAAGACTCAAACGAGGCACTCTTGTTATGGGATGCAGTCATCCCAATGGGTACCGCAACTGCTGTACAACATAACTGCTCCTAGGCCAGGATTTGAATTCATTTCCCTGTCTGAATAGTCCATGTTCTTTCTATTGCTTTGTATGAAGACAATCAACATCTATTTAACAATAAGAATGAAGAACAAGAAATAGAAATGGTGATGGTTTTAGAAAGGTTATCAGGAGCTAATACCTTAACACAAGACCAGCTGTCACTTCTTCCTTTGAGAATCCTCTGTTTGCCAAGGGGAAGTGTCTGCAGTATCTTGAAGTCATAGCAAGGTGAAGCAAAGAAAAGATTGTGTCTGTGAAAGACAATTTGGTGACTTGATCTTCATTTTGCTAGTTCTGAACCCAAACATGCTAGTCCAGAAAGCCCATTAAACTTTCCTCTCTTTTCTCCATTTGCTCTCTGCTAAATAAAGCGCATATTTGAGATCAGATTTTAGGATGAAATGCTGTGGGGAGGAGGGATAAACAGACACAGTTACTTCACTAGTGTGAAACAGGAATTCTGTCTCCTTAAAATCACTAACTCCTCTATCATCAACACCCTCAGAACAAACCTACCAATTACAAAGGCAAATGGTTTATCTTACAATGCCTGGAGGGTATCACAAATCATTAGTGCCTCCACTTCACTGACCCACAGGCTGGAATGGCAGTGGTAGTGGACATGAGCCTTAAAAAATCATATATTTTGTTAGTTACCTGATAGGAAGATTAAACAAAGCAGCATATATGAAAATCTCACATCTCAGGAACCATAGCCAATTTAAGAGCAAACAGATATGGAATTGATAATGTAAGTTAATGAGAAATATTTTCTCAAATGACAAAATTATTTTTCACTGTACCTTGAGAAACATTCTTTTCACCAAATGAGAGATCTGTGTTGTGTCCAATGGGAAAGAATATATGTTCAAGTTGGTTTTTTGTTCATGCTTCACACAAATCAGTACAGAAATAGTACTCTTATTTCAGTTGCACATTCCATGAACTCTAATGTAAAAGAATAACTTACCATAAATTATTGATGAGGAGTGTGGTAGATGGTAGTTTTTCAACCTAATCCTCATCTTGTTGGCATTATTTGCTGTTACTTATTTGGTTTCTTTGATTATTCATTTTTGAATTTTTTGTTACATATCAGTTTAAATAATAACTAACATTTATTGAGCCCTTAGCATGTGTCAAGTATTTCCTCATTAAAAACACATGTTTAGGTGTCATTGTTGTTCTCATTTCACAGATGGACAACCAAGACTACACAAGCTAAGCATGCCCAAGATCACCCAACTGGCAAGAGGTAGAACCCAGAATGCAAAGGTCTTACTTAAAATATAGAAGATTAGAAGTGCCACTCTTTCTATGATTTTTGTGATATCTACATAGCCTCTCTCTCTCACATAACAAAGCCTTTCACAGGTGTACTGTGTTAGCCAGCAGGCTCTTTGGGTACTGTTTGTCTCATTAATCTTTGTGTCCCTGAGGGACTACACTAGTGCCTTGCTCATGGTTGTTACTCAGCATATAACAAGTCTTACCTCCTTTTATCTCAAATTAAAATGTGATTTTATATCCAGAAACCCGATTATAAATTGTTTTTTGCAGGACTGTGAACCCCACAAATTTTAAGAAGTGTCTGAAAGGGTCAAAACACTTGCCCAGGGTCAGCTATGTGGGACAGGGAGCCGGGAAGTCTTCCAGGACTTCTGAGGAAGCCTGAAGAGCTTTCCTTGGAAAAGAACAAAGGAACTGAGCTCAGGGTCTTGAATTATGTTGTGCTGTAACTTTTCATGGCACTGCTCATCAAATCTCCACCCATCCAAACCAAGGATGCAAGCCTTGGCATTGAAAGGCTTAGTATTGAAAAGGAAACTTGAGACACAGTGGAAACAAGGCAAGAGAGAGAAAGCTAAGACAAGAGGAAGACTAGGTAGTTGTCATGCTTCATGACACAGAAAGCTTTAGAAGTTCTTTAATGGTTAGATTTTTTTAGGTTTTATTTTGGAATAATTTTAGGGTACAGGAATGTTGCAAAGATAGTATAGAGAGTTACTGTTTACCTTCACCCATGTGTGGTATATTTATCAAAAACTAAGACGTTAGCATTCATAAAAAACTATGAACTAAACCATTGACTTCATTTGGATTTCACCAGTTTTTCTACTAATATCCTTCTCTGTCCCCTAGTATACTATTGGATTGCACTCTGTGTGTCTTCTAGAGTTCTCTAGCCTGTGACAGCTTTCTTGTCTTTTCTTGTTTATCATTTGCAATTAAATTTTGAGAGGAAAGGGAGTCATCTTCATGCATGAAACCATTTTGTGTTTGTGTGTGTGTGCCTGAGTGTGAGTTTGCATGAGATTGTATGTAACCACATGTATCTAAGTGCATATGTGCAGAATGGTCAGGGAGGATTCTTCATTGGTAACACTAAAGCAGAGACCTGAAATTAATCCATGAGAACCAAAGGACAGAAAGATCCTAGGAAGGAGGATTCCCTGTAGAGGGAATAGTAAATACAGAGGCCCCCAAGGCAGGAATAAATTCAGTGTTTTCAAGGGGTCCTGGGAAGCCAACATGACTGGAGGAGAGTGTCCGGGGTGCACGGTGGGAAAGAAATCAAAGCAGTGTGAGAGGTAGGCTAAAACCAGATCCTGCAAAGCTCTGGGCCAGTTTGTAAATGTAATTTCTTTCCTGGAAGATATCATTTATACCTTTTACAAAATAGAAAAAAAAATGATTCCCCTCAAAGCAGCTCTAGGTGGAATTAAACTATGACTACTCATGACCGGACAACATTTCTCTGGCCACCTTCACCAATCCACTCTCACTCCAGAGAGGACAGGTAGATACCTGGCTGCCCTTTGATATCATCCAATAACACCTGCTTTTCCAAACTAAGTCTGTCTGAATGTGTTAAGCAGTGTTAGCACTATTTTTTGGCTAATCTAGATTCTCAAAGTTTAGGATATTCCATTTTCCCTGGAAACCTACCTCCTCATTGCCCTGTTAATCAAATCTGTGTACATTACCAAACATGACAACATTCAAGTGAATGATAGAAATTTTTTTTGGTGGCTCAATGATTTGTATCGCTTCTAAGAGGCATACAAGAAAATGTATATCCTCCATTTATTTCTTCTCCAAATTCCTTTTCTTAAAGTGGTTAATGCCATCTCTTGATTTTCTGTTATTGATCCATATAGTTCATGATCCAAACACCTCTCCAATAATTGGACCCTTGCCTCATATGTGGCATCCAACATAAAGAGGGTTTTGTGAGCCATCTGTATAGCTTCTTCTGCAAAAGCTGTCAAATAGATAAAGTTGGAGAGTTTCAAAAGCAATAAGTAAAACTTCAGCCACTTCTCTCAATAGAGCTCTTCAAATCTTCTGTCATCCACAAAAATAAAGCATAAAAATTGGAATTGATTTTTATAAAACCTTCATAAAAATAAATCTAAACATTTGGAAACATCTGTTGGATGGCTCAGGAATTTTATTTTTATTATTTTTGAGTGAGTCCAGCTTTGAAGATCTGGGACCAATTAAATCTGGCAATGTACAAAATCAATCAGATATATAGATAAACACACAGGAAGAGGCCATCACAGGGGTGGTTTTGTTGTTTATAATTTCCCACATCAACCTTCAAGTGTGTAACTTAATAGGTATGAACAGGGATTCTGAGACATATAGTCCTGGTTTTAAGTCCGGATCTGTCATTTATTATCTCTGTGACCTTGAAGAAGTACTGAAACATTTCTAATCTTCAGTTTATAAATTTCAAAATGTAGATAATATTTCTACTATCCAGAATGATTGTGACTATTAACTGGGATCATTTACATCAAAGGCCAGGCTAATGTCTCTCTCATTTTAAATGATCAATAAAAGTTAGCCATTAATATAATTATTATTGTTAATAAGATAAAATGCTTATTATATGTAATGCAGTATTCCCAGCACGGTAGGGACTCAAAAAAGAATTCTACATAGTTTCTCTTTGCAGAGGTGGGGCCTCTCCATGCAGAAGGCTGATGGTCAGTAGAAGATCTAAGAACAAAAATAAAAGAAATGTAGAGAGAAAGAAAATGATGAGTAGTCAGAGTCACACAATCAGAAAGGAAATCTCTAAAAGTCAAATGAGCAGAATTCAAACAGGATGGTGAGAAAGAAGGGTTCTGTTACTTGTGCTTAAGGACTACAGAGGTGGAAATTGCATTCTAAAGATTACATCAACAAACTTATGTTCAATGAATAGCTATCCTTAATAAAAGTAAGATTTTGATATTAAAATAGTATGAAGACAATTAACAACATTTAACCAGATGAATTAATGTCAGTTTAACATACTGAATTTACTAAAACCCCTACACAAATTAAAACATTTTTTTTCTCGAAAAATTCTTGTCCTGGGTTGGAAGGTTTTTGGTTAAACTCTGATAGCTGCTCTCACTGAGCTGCTCAGATCTTGTTGAGTGGTTGTGATAAGGCTAGCTGCATCCAAAATGAGGGAAATGAGCGTGTATCAGTATTGTAACACCTTAAGGTCTATCACCCCTACAAAACCCTTGTCACTTTAGTTTAATTGCAAATTCCCTGGAGAGACTTCTCTAATGACCCATTTACATTAAAGCTTTTAAATTAGATTTCAATCTTAATTTCACTTGAAATGTTACCCTGGAGTAATCATTCCATTATAAATCATTTTATTTGATTTTATAGAATTGCTCAATTACAAGAGAAGTATTGAAATAAAGTGCAGCTATATTGAGAGAAGCAGAGAGACAAAAGCAGAGTCTGTTTGACTTTGGGAAAATGTTATCAGTCAGGGCGAAACTTAGTCATTTATAAGCCTCACAATGTCTTACAGTACTGAACTGTGGGATATTTTCTAGCAGAGATAATTGGAGTACTGTGACAGCTTGAATGGGTATTAAGGCTTTAAACTTGGGAAGGAAGCATAGGAGAATGCCAGGTCATTCCAGATCTAGGTAGGATGCTTATTTTCCTTCTGGAGAAATCACTGACTCCAGGAGGCCATCTTTAATGACTGAGAGTGGCATTTCAGAAATTACCTTTTTCTTTAAGCCTGAATCCCATTTCCATGTGTGGACTCTGGAGTCCCCTTAGGGTGACAGCTCCTCGTCCTGTAGCTCATTTACTTAGGCTCCTGTCCTTGCTTGGACAGTCATCTACATACTCAACAGAACTTTTTGGTGCATGCTCTAGGAGGGCTGGAGAAGTTCTTTATTATTTAAAAATATGCCATATTCCATCCTTCAGTTAAATTTGCAGGGGGAGGGAAGAACAGTCAGGAATTTTGTGTTAAGAAGCAGTAGACAAATCTTAGAAGATACTGCACATACAAACAGCCTGATCTCTAAATTTTACAAGAGGTCAGAGTATAGAATTAAATGATTTGCTTCCTTCGGGTTTAGCAACAATTCTATTTAGTAGCAGGGCAGGAACTGTTATCTAGGAAATTCAACGTATTTCCTCTCTATAATGTCAATATTTCACTCTAGAAATACAGGCTTCTTTTAAAATTCAGAAGAGGTTGATTTAAATTCTCTGTGAAGAAATAAGATGATGATGTTTAACAACTCACTCGCTAACTGTCAGGCGCTGTTCTAAGGTGCAGACTCTGTCATTTGTGATTTTTTTTTCCAGATTTTCTCATATGGCCTGGTACCTGGTCAATATTCATAAATGTGCTGTTTGCATTTACAAATATATATCACCTGTTTGATTCAGAGATTCCATATATTCATTCACCATTTATTCAGGAACTATTTAGTATGTATCACACACTAAGCACTCTTCCATGCATTCGAGACTATAGCAATCAACAAGAAAATAAAATCTATGACCTCCACCAGCTTAAATGTTATTAAAACTTTGGATAGTCTTCTTAATTTTTGTTTTCATTGAGGTTTCAGTTTCTGAGCAACATGTTAAAATAGGCTAGTATAATTACTATTTTAAAATTTTATTCATTGGGCCGGCGCCATGGCTCAACAGGCTAATCCTCCGCCTTGCGGCGCCGACACACCGGGTTCTAGTCCCGGTCGGGGTGCCGGATTCTGTCCCGGTTGCCCCTCTTCCAGGCCAGCCCTCTGCTGTGGCCCAGGAGTGCAGTGGAGGATGGCCCAAGTGCTTGGGCCCTGCACCCCATGGGAGACCAGGAAAAAGCACGTAGCACCTGGCTCCTGCCATCGGATGAGCGCGGTGCGCCGGCCGCAGCGCGCCGACCGCGGCAGCCATTGGAGGGTGAACCAACGGCAAAGGAAGACCTTTCTCTCTGTCTCTCTCTCTCACTGTCCATTCTGCCTGTCAAAAAAAAAAATTTTATTCATTTATTTTCATTTCATTTGAAAAGGGGAAAGAGAGAGGGAGAGAGAGAAAGAGAAAGAGAGAGATCTTCCATCTGCTTTTTCATTTCCCAAATGCCAGCAGTGAAAGCTGCTGGTCCTGGTCCAAAGCCAGGATCCTGGAACTCAAAGGGGTGACAGGGAATCAGGTACTAGAGTCATCATTTCTTGCCTCACAGAATGCACATGAGCAAGAAGCTGGATCAGAAGTTGATTAGCTGGGACCTGAACCAGGCATTCTGTTATGGGATACAGGCATCCCAAGTAATGACTTAACTACTGTGCCACAGGTCAGTCTCCCAATATTGTTTTCTGATAAGCATTCTGTAAGTTTCTGCTTTAATTCTTTAGCCTAAGGTCTTAAGTGAAGACAAACATGCTTAGTATAGCCTGTCAGTGAACTGAACCTTTTATTTTTAGGAACGTCCCTATCTTGAATTTTTTTTTTTTGCCATAATTATGTTTTGTCTGCTATCAAGATGTAGAGAATAGCCTTCTGTACAAAATATATTTTAGTGGTCACTTGTTTTCAAATTTTGAGTTATTTTGTTTCAAAAGTATTTATCCTAAATGATATGAAATTATTTTTGTATTTTCATTCGAACTTCTAAACAAGCAATAAATTAGTCTCATTATAGTGACCCCAAAGTTTCTGAATTATTGGCCCCTACCCAGAGCACAACTTTTAAGGAATAGTCCACAAAAAAAGGACAAAGGAGACTAAATTACAACTACATGGAATATGTGAGTTCCTGAAGGCTACTAGTGGTTTCCATAGGAAGATTGGATTGGAGTGGCTTTCTGAGTTTGTCTGACCCATGCTTCTGTGTTACACTGCCAGGTCACTCTGTCGGGTATGTCTAATGGTTAATTGTACAGATTGATTATGGAGCCATGCCACAGTAAACTGCTTAGATCATATTTAGCTATCTCTTCATTATAAATTACCCTCTATTGTGTATGGCTGTGTCTATATTCAGAAAGGCAAAACATATTATGGAAATCTTAAGGTCTGGGGCATTGTAGCATAGCAGGTAAAAGCCACTGTCTGGGACTCCAGCATCCCTGTATGGGTGCAGGGTTGAGGCAAGACTGCTCCGCTTCCAATCCAGCTCTCTGCTGATGGCCTGAGAAAGCAGTGGCAGATGGTCCAAGGGTGTGGGTCCCTGCTACCCACAGGGGAGTCCTGGAGGACGCTTCTGGCTCCTGGCTTTGGCCTGGCACAGCCCTGGCTAGCCCTGGCTGCTGCAGCCATCTGGGGAGTGAACCAGCAGATGGAAGATCTCTCTCTCTCTCTCTCTCTCTCTCTCTCTCTGTAACTTTGACTTTCAAATAAATAAATACATCTTTTTTTTTTTTTAAATCTTAGTGTGCAGGATGAGAATCCAAGCCATAGATGTAAGTAAACTATAAAGAGTGACATTTCACAAGTCAGAACATTGGTGGATGAAACTGGTATATTATTAAGAGATATATGTGCGGCTGGCGCCGCAGCTCACTAGGCTAATCCTCCACCTGTGGCCCCCGCACCCCAGGTTCTAGTTCCAGTTGGGGCACCGGATTCTGTTCCAGTTGCTCCTCTTCCAGTCCAGCTCTCTGCTGTGGCCCAGGAAGGCAATGGAGGATGGCCCAAGTGCTTGGGCCCTATGTCCGCATGGGAGACCAGGAGAAGTACCTGGCCCCTGGCTTCAGATTGGCATGGTGCGCTGGCTGCAGCGAACCGGCCTTAGTGGACATTTGGGGGGGTGAACCAACGGAAGGAAGACTTTTCTCTCTGTCTCTCTCTCACTGTCTAACTCTGCCTGTCCAAAGAGAGAGAGAGAGAGAGAGAGAGAGAGAGAGAGAGATATGCTATCTTCTTATGTAATTAATCATTACCCATAAATAGTTTATGTATTTGCTTTGGAGCCAAATATTGGCTCTGCAACTTTACATGATTTTGTTGTCTTGAGTTAACAACTTATTAACTCTGAGTCTCAGTTTCCTCTTCTGTGAAACAGAGATTATAATATATACTGTGGAGGGTTTTATTAGAAAGAAAGACAAAAAGGTACATATGCTATGGGTGGATGTTGTGGCACAGTGTTTGAAGCCATCACCTAGGACAGGTGCATCTCATATCAGAGTGGTTGTTGGATCTCCTGTACTTTCCATCTAGCATCCTGCCAATGTGCATGGGAAAGCAGTGTATGATGGGCCAAGTACTTGGGTCCCTGACGCACACAAGGGAGACCTGGATGGAATTCCTGGCTCCTGAATTTAGCCTGCCAATCCTGGTTCTTTTAGGCATTTCTCTCTCTCTCTCTTCTGCTCTCTCTCATATCTCATTTCTCATCTCTCACCTCTCTTTTGCTCTCCATCTCTCCCTCCCTCTCTGACACTCTGCCTTTCAAATAAATAAATAAATCTTTAAAAAATGAATGAATTAATAGCTTATGCATAACTGAAACTTATAAAAGATCTGTTTTAGAAGAGTTTTACTTGAGCAGAAAACAAAGATGAGATTAATAAACTCTGAGGGGGTCAGCATTGTGGTGTAGTAGGTAAAGCCACTGGCTATCATGCCAGCAGTCCACAGGGTTGCTGGAGTCCTGGCTACTCCACTTCTGATTCAGCTCCCTTCTAGTGGTCTGGGAAAAGCAGCAGAAGATGGCCCAAATAGGTGGGCTCCTGCCACCCACATGGGAGACCCAGATGAACATCTTGGATCCTGACTCTGGCCTGGCCCAGCACTGGCCATTGTGGCCATCTGGGGAGTGAACCAGCAGATGAGGAAATCTCTCTCTCTCTCTCGCGATCTCTCTCTGGCTCTCCCTCTCTCCCTCTCTATCTCTGTAGCTCTTTCAAAATACATAAATCTATTACAATAAATAAATAATAAATAAAACAAACACTGAGAATAAACCCGAAGCATCACTCTGCTATCCATGTCACATCCTCTTCCCTTCCTCCATGTCTCCCAGCCTGTTAGCAGTTGAGACTGGAGCTCCCCTCTTTGTTCCATAGGAGTTCTGAATGCGTTTCTAGAGACCAATACCTTTTTTCGATCTCCTCATTTGAAGTAATTACCCAATAGCTGTAGGTCACCTTCCATGCTGTAAAATTAGCACCAGGAAACTGGTACTTATTTCCTGTATCTTATGTTACTGAAACATCTTTGAGACTCTGATTTAATTATTCTGGCATGGTACATTGGAATTACCCATCTTGTGGTCAAACCACTCCTAAGTCTATCCTGGAGGAAATTGGTAGTTTTCTCTCTTTCAGAATTGATGGATTCCTCTGTGTTGCAAACGTTACACTGATGTTTAAGAAGTAAATGGATTTTTGAAAGGAGAGTATCATGTGATCTTTGTGGTGAGGTTCCTTGGCCTCAAGACATGAAATTTATTAGTGTCTCTGAATAGCTCTATTTGTGGATTGTTCCTGAGGGCAGGTCCCAATCCATCTTGATTTTTCTCTAGTTCCTGGTCTTGTTTATTCTATTCAAAATTCAAATGGGGAGAAAGATGACTTATAAATAATTGTGAATTATTATGACAATGGAAGTTGACATCAGCTTAGGGCAAGGCCTCTCTTCAGCTTTCATGATACTCTTCTTGGTCTGATTAATTTTTCCCCCATTAATAAATTCTTGGTTAAAAGCTTTGAAGTTGCACCCTTAATCTTGGTGTCTTCCTGCAGATGAGAGCCTAAGACCATTCTGCTATACCTACCCTTTCCCTAAACAGGAGAGCTGGCTGTGTGCCACATAAGCTATATATGAATGATTGAACTTATTACATAAGATTTCAGGAATACATGTGCATGGAATTGCCACTTGGGTTGGCCAGCTATTACAAGGAACTCAGAGCTGATTTCACAAAGTGTCCTGATGTGATGCCTTTGCTAGAAATTGGATCTATTGTGTCAAGAAACCATGACCAGTGGAAACTTGGTTAGCTGCTCCCCCAGATTCATCTTTTCTTCCTTTGAGAAGTACAAGTTCTTGGGCATTCATTTGGAGGAATCATTTCTATGTTTGTAGCCAGGTGTGCTGATGGGACTAAAACCATTAGATGTGAGTGCAGGAGATCTTTCTAATTTCTGGATTCAATCTTGCCGTGAGATACAGGGGTACGAATGAGTTGGCTTTAATCACACACTTGTGAAGATCAGTGTGAGTGATAGATAAGGCATCTCCGTCCCTCTGCTTCATTAGCAGAGCTGCCAAACATGTCCTAGCCATAGCTGTCTTCATTGCGGGAAATGACTGTCTGTCATATTTACATCTTTAACATTCTTCTTCCATATCTGAATTGTTATTGAAGCTTAGTCTTAGCCTAATTATTGCAGCATAGAATTTGAAAGACAGCCTGCATTTACCTTCCAGTATGTCTTCAATTACTGGAAGGTTGGATACCATGGTGGAAAAATCATGACATATTAATAGTAAACAGAACTGGATTTGAATACAAGACCTGCAGCATTATGAGCTGCGTGATTTAGAACACACCAATTATTGTTCTTAAGCCCGAGTTTCCTAATCTTGAAAAGGATGTATTAACAACTATCTCATAGGACTCCTGTAAGTTTGGTGTCTGTCACTTGGTGGTATTGTAATGTATTCCAACAAGTAGGATTGTATTAATCAATGTCAGCCTCTAAAACATTACAACTGTAGAGTGATATTTTATTAAGAGTGTTTTCATTTAGAAGCATACACAGGAATGCTTATAGATGAAATTGAAATAACACCATAAGAATTTATAATAATTGGTTTCTCAGCCCCCATTCTCTACCTAATCCAGACTTACCTTCTTTCAACTTTCAACTTAGCTTTAAAATGTTAATTTAACTTTTTAAAGAAGTTTCTTTTGCTTGATTTCTTGTTGAGTTCTGGCAGTTCTTCATAGCTTCTGGATAAATGCCCATTATCAGATACAAGATTTGCAAATATTTTTCCTCAGTATATGGATTATATTTTTAGGCACTTAACAATGTCATTAGAAGAGCAGATGTTTTTACTTTGATGAAGTCCAGTTTATTACTCTTTGATTTGTGTATTTTTTTTTTTTTTGACAGGCAGAGTGGACAGTGAGAGAGAGAGAGAGACAGAGAGAAAGGTCTTCCTTTTGCCATTGGTTCACCCTCCAATGGCCGCTGCAGCCAGCGTACCACGCTGATCCGAAGCCAGGAGCCAGGTGCTTCTCCTGGTCTCCCTTGCAGGCGCAGGGCCCAAGCACTTGGGCTATCCTCCACTGCACTCCCTGGCCACAGCAGAGAGCTGGCCTGGAAGAGGGGCAACTGGGACAGAATCTGGTGCCCCAACCGGGACTAGAACCCGGTGTGCCAGCGCTGCAAGGCAGAGGATTAGCCTATTGAGCCACGGCGCCGGCTTCCTTTGTGTATTTTTTAAAATGTGTGTTTGAAAAACCTATGCTTAACCTAAGGTTACAAAGATTTCTCTTATATTTTTTCTAGCCATTTTTAATTTTTGAATTTTATAGCTGTGTCTATGATCCATTGGAGTTGATTTTTATGTATGATACACATACATATTCAATTGTTACAGCACCATTTGTTGAAAAACTATTTTTCTCCACTGAAATGTCTTTGTACTTTTGTGAAAAATTAATTGACAGAAGATTTGTGGGTCTATTTCTGGACTCTGTATTCTGTTCCATTGATCTACTTATGTGTATTTATGCCAAGTCTATCCTATTTTGAAAACAGTAGCTTTATAATAAGCTTGGAAATGAAGTTGTAAGTCCTCCAGCTTTATTCAACTTTTTAAAAGTTGTTTTGGCTATTCTAGGCCTTTTGCCTAGAAAATCAGCTTTTTAATTTCTGCAAAAAGTGTGTTGTGATTTTTATTTGGATTACATTGAATCTATAGATCAACTTGGGGAAAATTGAAATTTTAAGAATAATAATAAGTCTTCAGAACTATGGCAATAGTGTATTTCCCCATCTATTTAGATTTACTTTCATCTTTCTTAAGATATTTTCTAGTTTTAGTGTACAAATCTTACGCCTTATTTTTCACATGCTCTAGCAAATATTCCAGGTTTTTGCAAATCATCATAAATGGTATTTTTAAAGTTAATTTTTGATTTTTCATTGAAAAATTAACATATGGAAACATAGTTTATTTTTTAATGTATCCTGTAGTCTATAATTTTGCTAAAGTTCATGTATTAGCTCTGGAAGCTATTTTGTATCTTTCATAGGATTTTCTTTGGAGATGATCATCTTATCTGTGGCTTAAAAACAGTATACTTTTTCCGTTATAATCTGGATTCCTCAGTTTATCTATCTTGACTCATCTTTATCTTGCCTCATTAGGCCTTCAGTATAACTTTGAATACAAGTTATGAGAGAGGACAACTTTGTCATAATCCTGGTATTTAGAAAAAGCATTCGGTTTTTCTACATTAAATATGTCATTGGTCATAGATTTTTCATGAATATCCTTTATTAGGTTGATAAAGTTCACTACTATTGCTAGTTCTTTGAGGCTTTTAATAAGGAATGGAGATTAGAGCTCACTAAATGCTTTTTCTTTATGTATTTGAGATTATCCTATGTCCTTTCTTTATATAACTGTTAACATAATTTGTTACATTGATTGATTTTTGAAAGTTAAACTAACCTTGTACCCTAGGATGAAATCCATTTAGTCCTGAAGTATATTTTTTACACATTGTTAGATATGATTTACTGAAGTTTTGCAAGAATTTTTTCACTTGTGTTTTATGGGGGACATCTTGAAACTTTCTTTGTAATGTCTTTGTCTGGTTTTGCTATTAGGGTCTCACAAGATGAATTGGAAAGGATTTTATTCTCTTCAATTTTCTGAAAAACGGTTCCTATAAAATTGATATTTTTTTCTTCCTTAAGTGTTTATTGAATGTTCACAAATGAAATAATTTGGCCTGGAATTTTCTTTTGGGACACATTTTCAAGTAGAAATCCATTGCCTTAGGATGTTTTATCCATTCTTCCTTGAGTAAGCGTTGCTGGTTCGTGCCTGTGTTATTCAAGTTGGGCTGCTATAAAAGGATGCCATGAACTGAGTGGCTTATAAACAGTAGAAACTTGTTTCTTACAGTTCTGGAGTCTGTAAGTCTGAGATCAGGGTGCCAGCATGGTCAAGTTCATTTGAGGGTCCTTTTCTGGGTTGTAGTATACTGACTTCTCATTGTATCCTCACAAGGCAGAGATCAGAGGGAGTAATAAAGCTCTCCAGTGACTCTTATAAGGGTTCTTCTTCTTCTTCTTCTTCTTTTTTTTTTGGACAGGTGGAATTAAGCAGTGAGAGAGAGAGAGATAGAGAGAAAGGTCTTCCTTCTGTTGGTTCACCCCACAAATGGCCACTACGGCAGGGGTGCTGCACTGATCCGAAGCCAGGAGCCAGGTGCTTCCTCCTGGTCTCCCACGCGGGTGCAGGGCCCAAGGACCTGGGCCATCCTCCACTGCCTTCCCAGGCCACAGCAGAGAGCTGGCCTGGAAGAGGAGCAACCGGGACTAGAACCCGGGGTGCCAGCACCACAGGCGGAGGATTAGCCTAGTGTGCTGCGGCGCTGGCCAATTATAAGAGTTCTAAATACAACAATGGGGGCTCCTTTCTATGATGTCATATAATCCTAATAACCTTCCCTAGGTCCCAATATATTAGGGATAGAGTTTCAACTTAAGAATTTTGGGAAAACACATACAGACCTTATAGAGAATTTATTTCACTACTGTTGTGAATTTATTGGCATAAAGTCCATCATAATATTCCCTTATTATCTTTTCTACATCTATGTGGAATCTCTAGTAGTGTCATCTCATTTAGATGATCATAACCTTGTGTCTTCTTCGCATGTTTTTTTTTTCTAAATGATCCACAGACAAGATTATCATTTATATTGTTCTTTTCAAAGAACAGATAATAATTTTGATATTCTCTGCTTTCTGTTTGCTAGTTCATCAATATATTTTAATTCTTATTCTATCTTTTCTTCTGTTCATTTTGGATCTCATTTTCTCGTTTTCACCTTGTTTCTTAATGGTCTTCATTGAAAACATGTCATTGATTACAGACCCTTCTTTTCTAATAAGCTGTTACAGTGGGCTTGAAAGTAGTTTGTTTTCCAATGATGTATTGGAGATTTGGTCCTCAGTGTAGCAGTTTTAATGTAGTGGGACCTCTCAGAGGCCAGGCCTACTGGGAGGTCATTTGGACACTGAGGGTACTGCCTTTGGTAGGGATTAAGGTAGTTCTTGTGACATATGGGTTGGTCTTCAAAGAGAAAATCATTAGAAAGGAGGAAACTGATCCTTGAGTTGCATTCTAGCTTCTTTTTTGACCACATGATCACTCCCTGTCAAATGCATTCCTCCTTTATGATACCATCCACCATGAGGCCCACACTGTAGCCAACCAGTGCCAATGCCATGCTTGTGATCCTTTGAAACTGTAAACTGATTAAACCTCTTTTCCTTACAAAGCACTGACCTTCAGGTATTTTACTACAGAACTTAAAAATTGCCTGATACATAATAGTATATATACGTATATATATACCCATATATATATATATATATATATATATATACACACACACACACACATATCCCTAACTTTTAATTTAATGGCATTTCTCAAATAATGGTATAGTTTATCTACATTTTAATTCAATTAAAAACCCTTTCCAATTTCTCTTTTGATTTCTCCATTTCCATGAGTTTTAGAAAATGTTTTCTGTAGTTTTTATATACTTGAGAATTTTTCAGATAGATTTCTGCTATTAATTTATGAATTAAGTCCATTGTGGTCAGAAAACATGCCTTGTATTATCTGAATGCTTAAAAACATACTAAGAGTTGATCTAGGATTCAAAATCTGGTCTATTTGGGTAAATGATCTGTGTATATTTGTAAAGTGTTTTTGCTGCTTTTGAGTCGCCTGTTCTAAGAATTGTATTTTTAAAATCCACTTAGCTAACTCTGTTGTTCAAGTCTTCTGTGTTCCTAGTGATTTTCCACCTGTGTATTCACTTAATTACTGGGAAAGGGGTGTTGAAAACTACAAATGTAGTTGTGGATTTGCCTTTATCTCACTGAGGCTTTGTCCAGTCTATATAGTGGAACACCACTATATTGGCTTATATGTCGTCTTACGTCCTTATGAGATGACCAATTTTATCTGTCAGTCTTTCCTCTGAAATTATTTTTGTCAGATATTAGAATAGATACTCCATCTTTCTTTCCTTTTGATTAGTGTTAGCATGAAAACCGCATTTTTACCTATTTAATTTTTTATATTTAAATTTTATTTCTTTTTTAATTTTGCTTTTATATTTCATGTGAACATTTCTGCTTTTGATTGCTGAAGTTGTATCATTTAAGAATAATATATGAAGAATTATTATTGTTTAAGATTTTTGATTTCTACTTGTTTTATTTCAATTATTATTTAGTCCCTTTCCTGCATTTTAGGGTGTTTTGTGAATTAATGATGTTTTATGATTTTATTTTACCTCATGTTAGCATATTAGCTATAATTCAATACATGTGTACTATATTTAACAACTATTTTAGAGTATCTTGTATTCATATTTCCAGTATAAATATTTCAATGTAGTATCATTTTTCTTCATCCTGAGAGAATTCTTTTGATTATTTTGCAGTGCTGGTTTTTTGGTGATTAATTCAGTCAGCTTTCACATGTCTAAAATCTTCATTTTTGACAATGTCTTTGCAAGGTATTGCGCTCCATGGTGAGAGCTGCTTTCCTATAGTACTTTGAAGATGGCATTCTCATATTTATTGACTAGAACTGTTTTTTCTCACAAGAATTCTATAAGAATGGGCATTTGGCTCAGCAGTTAAGATACCACTTGGGATACCTACATCTCATACCAAAATGCCAGAGTTTGAGTCCTGGCTCCATTTCTGATTCCAGCTTCCTGCTAATGCTGAGGTGATGGTTCAGCTAGTTGGTCACTACCACCCACTTGGGCGACCTGGACTGAGGTGTGGGCTCCTGGCTTTAGCCTGGTCCAGTGCTGTCTTTTGCAGGCATTTGGAGAGTGAGCTAGCAGATGGATGATCTTTCTCAGTATGCCTCTGTCCCTCTGTTTGTCTCTTTGCCTTTCAAGTAAATAAATAAATTTAAAAAAAGAAACCTACAGTTATTCTTATCTTTGTTTATCTTATATATAATATATCTTTTTTCTCTGGGTGCTTAAAACCATTATTTTTAGTCTCTAGTTTTAAGCAATTGATTCATGCTATGTTTTCATGTAGTTCTCCTTTAGTTTCTTGAGTTTCAGTTAGTTGAAGTTTCTGGCTCAATGGGTCTATAGTTCTCATCAAGACTAGAAAACTATTAACCATACTTCTTAAGTTATGCTTTCTACTTCCTTCTTTCTCTACTCTTTCTCGGATTCCAAGTATATATGTATTAGACTACATAAAACTTATTCCACGGGTCACTCTTGCTCTATTCATTTTCTGCCCTTCTTTTTTTCTTCCCCAGTGGTTTCCATCATTGTGTCAGGGTTCACTTCAAGATCACTATGATTATTTCCTGAGGTGTGGAAGGTAGTTGATATGTTTGCATGAAAAAAAGAAAATTTGCTGTCTCTAGCTGATGCACATCTCTATCAGAGTGATTTGTGTAAAGGAATACAGCATAAGTTGTATCTCATCCCCTGGTGCCCCCTCCTCCACAAGCTCTACATAAAGCCAGGCTACTTTTTGTAGTTGAGAAATAACAAAACCTTGTTGTGGCCTTGCATACCCATCATTCATGAATAAAACACTGGATCGAGGCAGTACTAAGGAACCCCTCAGAATTTTTAAGGAAAATACTTTATTACTTAAGCTGTTTGGGGGCCTAGAAAAAGAGTGAAAACTTCAAAATTACCTTTATGAAATATATACACATGTATATGTACGAGTATTGATTCCAAAAGCCCACCCCCCAAAAAAAAACACACATATGCAAATACAACGAAAATACCAAATAAGCTCACATCCAAAATTAAACAATGTTAGTCCCCTGCAATAACCCAGGACTAAGTAGGGCTAATTATCAGCACCCATCCAAGGATGGCTCAATATTATCACATCTATAAATACAATCCTTAAAAATAAATAAGGAAAAAGCTATATGATCTTGGAAAGGATGCTGAAAATGTATTTGACAAAATTCAGTATCTATTTTTGATCAAAGTAGATAAACTCAACAATGTAGTAATACCTCAAAATGGCAGTAACAAGATAATCACACTCTCCCATATCTCACCTCCAGTGGTTTAATAATAAACCAGTCCAATTGAAGTCAGGAACAAGATAAAAATCCCCAATACCCCATCAGTGATGGAGATGAACAGGAGAACAGTTTCTTAGAGGCATACAGTTGGAAAGAAGAGGATAAAATCATTATGTTTCGGTTACATAGTTTTTTCCCTGGAAGATAATCACATGAAAAATTATTGCAAGGAAAATAAATCAGTATGTTAATAATATAAGAAAATAATTTATCTTCATTCTCTAGAAAGCACCTGGGCTGGTGTTGCTTCCCATAACTCCATTACCTTTATTGAGGCTGCTTATCAGTGAATTATGGAGCCCAGACTTTTGCTTAGTTTTCTTGGATGGATCTCAACCATCTAAATGAACCCTTATATTAGCACATAACCATCATTTGACAAGTGATTTTAAGATAGGAAACCTATATGCTGCTATGCAAAGCAAATTAAAATCTCAGAATATGTTGATAATCTTTCAGTCTTAGTTTACAGTGTGTTCCTATGTGGTACAGTACTGTCCCCACTTGGAGTTGAGATGAGTGTAGCTCACAGAAGGTCTCCCCTGAGCTGGATGCAAAACCTAGTGGACTCAGGTTTGCCTAGAATGTCATGGACTTGCCATGGTTAAAAGGAGATTGATTTCCACCATGGCAAAGTGTAAACAGAATTTTTAGCTCCCTTGAGAGAATCCTCCCAAAGGAAGTAATTCATGGAAAAGTAATTACCAATTAAATAGTAAACAGTGCTACTTGGTCAGTAAAAAGAATTAAAACGTATTTACACTTCAAAAAGAAGCAATTAGTGGCAGTTGATTCACTAAGGAAAGTGCCTGACCAGGACAGAGGAAAGAGTGCAAATAGAGAGACAGAAAGATTTATTATTAAAAACTCTAAGTACTGCAAATGTTAAATTATATGCAGTTTTATGCCATTTAAGGGATGCTTTTCACCAAAATGAAAATGAATTGTCTACTTTGGAGTCCCACTTCCTAGGCAACATATAAATATCAGTCCTAAATTATAGTTAACTAGTTCCTGCTATACATTAAAGATAAATTTAATTAGAATCAATAAACCATTTTTTAAGAAGAAAAATTGAAGTCTTTAGCGTGTTCTGGTGCAAACTTTCAGCCAGTTCCATAAAAGGAAGGAAATGGTGCAGGATTCGCTCAGGTTTGGATGCAGGGAGAGACCTCTGGAACCAAGGTAGGGTCTGTGGACCAAGGGCAGGCAGGCGGCACCTGCCAATTCCAGGGAAGGCCTTCTTACCTGCCTGCTCTTTCCTGCTCTTCCATTGTCACCACGTGATCAAAGGGTCACTCTCCAAATCAGAAGACTCAGAGCACATTTCTCTTTAGGTTTCAAACAATTGGCCTTGTATATCTACAACTTCAGCATCCACAGATTCAGTCAAACATACACTGAAAATAATTAAAAAGAAAAATATTACATCTATACTGAATATGTACAGACCTTTGTCTTGTCATTATTCACTAAACAATATAGCAACTGCTTATGTAGCTTTATGTTGTACTAGGTGTTACAAGTAATGTAAAGGATGTGTGTAGGTTATATGCAAAAACTATGCCATTTTATGCGAGGGACTTGAGTGTCTACAGATTTTGTGTGTGTTTGTGAGGGTCCTGCAACCAGTACTCAGAAATTACCAAGGAAAATTGTGTAGCTACATTTTATAAATCACTTACAGTATGCTAAGAGCTTAGCATTATTTCCTTATTTGAATCTCTTAAGAGCCAACCAAAGGGAGTTTTATGATCAGTACAGTATTTTCTATAACTCAGATAAGATGGGTGAATTTCCCAGGTCAAAAGACTAAGGAGGAGCTGGGATTTGAACCCAGTTCTCTCTGATCTAACACCATATGGCTACAATTTTAAAAAATGAAAACAGCATAATAATAAACTTTGAAATCTAAAAATACCTACCCTTGATCATAGTTTTAAAGAACACTGTGTCCCCTAGGGGATCCTGGCTGTCTAGTGTCTCATCTTTTATCCTAGACAGGCTGGAAGCTAGTCATTATCTGCCTTTGTCAGTTCAGGTTGCTGTAATACAGGAGAATAAACGGCGTGGCTTGTGCAGGACTGAAATTTACTTCTCACAGTTCCAGAGGCTGGAAGTCAGAAATCAAGGTGCAATCATGGTGGGATTCTGCTGAGAACACTCTCTGGGTTGCAGTCTGCCCCTCTTACTACTGCACCCTCCTGTTGCAAATGCCAGAGAGCTCTCTGAAGTCCCCTTTTGGAAGGATGCTAATCTAATCCATGAGGTCTGCGTATTCAAAACTAATTACTTCCCAAATGTTCCACTTTCTAATACCATCATACTGGGGATAAAATTCAACATACAAATTTTGGCTGAACACAAGTATTAATCCACAGCATTACCCTAAATAAATTTTCTTTACTTAAATTTGGAAAATCTAGTTTCTACTGATTTCCTACTTAGCACCCTGAAATTGTGGCTTGGGTCCTTCATTTCCAATTTAAATAGTTCCAAGACTTCACCAAACTCATGAAGTCCTTCCAACAACTCCTCTCGTTGAGTACCAGACACTGTGTTATACACTATGGGGGACTGTAAACTTAAGCCTTCCCAACTGCTCTCAACCCCTCAACTGGATATTAATGAAGAAGCAAGGGCACAGTGATCACAATGATTAATCCTTGCTCATCAATTGTCTTTCTTTGCAGGGCTTGACAGAGATTTTGTGTGTAAATGTGCAGTGGAATATTGAGAGGAAAGAGATATTGTACAGCAATTTCATACTTTGGGGGACCTTAAATCTTTTGTTCTTGTTTTTGAGAATCCCTTTATGTGAATGATATTTGATCACATACATCTGGAAATTGTGGAATAACAATAGAAATTATAAGTGAAAGAGAAAGGAGGAATAACTTGAGCAACTTTGACCAGGGCAGTTGAAATGTAAGTAGACAAAGGCAAAAGGCAGGCACAAGGCTTTGGAGAATGAGCTGGACTCCTAAAAGGGAGATCAGCAAAGTCAAAGATTTTCAAAGTTTTGCTTCAATCATCATCATATGCAATATCTAGTAAAAATTCCCCACAAAGAAATCCTACAGAATACTCTTATTGGGATCTCAGTGTGACTCATTTTTAATACAAGATTCAGTAACATACAAGTAAGATGTAGCTTTGAGTTACAAAATTGAATCCAACGTGGAAATCCAATTGCTTTTTGAGTTCACAGCCAAGAAAGTCAACAAGGTGTTGGTCATTGTCAGAAACAAGACTGCGAATCTTATCTTACAGACCCTGAACCTCTAATTGAAACATCATGGGCTGTTCCCATCTGCTTATTCTAGAAAGATAGGAACAGCTAATGAGATTGAGAAGAAGGTAGGTAGAGTAACTAACTTTGAACTAGGCATAAGTGAAAATAACATTTAAAGGAGAAGGTACCAACTACATGATACATTCAGGACCCTCTGCTAAAATGAAACCACAAAAATATACAGAGTGGAACATCAGTTTTCACATTCAGCCTTAGGATGGAAAGTCAACTTTCTTCTCTATTTTTTTTCTCAAAGTTTGAAAAATTGTTTTAGGAACAACAAAAAGAAACTTATTATATGACTAATGTATGTATAAAAAGTTCATTTTTCTAAAGGATTTATCAAAATGTGCTTCACAGCATTAATAGGTCTTAAATAAAAAAAATTCACAATTTACTCATTTGATACTATTTTTTTTTGACAGGCAAAGTTAGACAGTGAGAGAGAGAGAGAAAGGTCTTCCTTCCGTTGGTTCATCTCCCAAAAGGCCAACACGGCCGGCGCGCTGCACCGATCCGAAGCCAGGAGACAGGTGCTTCCTTCTGGTCTCCCATGCATGTGTAGGGCCCATGCACTTGGGCCATGCTCCACTGCCCTCCCGGGCCACAGCAGAGAGCTGGATGCAAGAGGAGCAACCGGGACAGAATCTGGCGCCCCAACCGGGATTAGAACCTGGGCTGCCGGCACTGCTGGCAGAGGATTAGCCTAGTGAGCCACAGTGCTGGCTCATTTGATATTATTTTTCAGTGACTTTGTTATGGTACATTGCATCATAACTCTCTACAAGACCATACTTCTAAATGTTTCCAATTAATCAGAAATTTGATATGTATTTACATTCTGTTATGTGTCAGGGAAAATACATTTTTGAAAAAGTTTGGCAGCTCATTGGGTATCCTTACACATACTTTCTCATTTAGTATCAAAACAATCGTTTTATCAGCTGGATACTATAAAACTATGACTCAGAGATAGCTAATCATTTTTTTCAAAGTTATGCAATTTGTAAGAGGACAGAATCTGGCCCTAAGGTTTTTGACTGTGTATTTTGTATTTTTTCCCATTGTAATCATTCTTTGCAAGGTTAAAGTAGAGAACATAAATCCCTTAGACTTGTTTAGAACCTACCATGAATTTTGCCATTGTTGCTCCTTATTGTAGCCCCTTGGTACATGTCTAAGAGAAACCCAAATCTTCCAGAGGTCAGTGTAGACACCCTTTTCCATCTTGGCTTATGCAATACATAGTGCAGAATTCCATTCTTGGCTACACCCCAAGGAATATGGTAGAATCTGAACAATAAGTGATTATTCCTGGAGTGCTTGATACATTGATACATTCATGGGAGGGAACAAAACTCTGCCTCCTTTTGTTGAGTTTAACAAAACCCAAAATGACTTTCACAAAGCAAATTTTTCCCTTTTAACTTTTAAACCCATGTGCACTTTTAGGGAAATTTAAGCCACATGTTTCTAAGTCATTTGCACTTAATTCATCAAATGTTGTTTGCTAAAAGCTATTTGGTTTCCCAGAAGCCTTAGGACACTTTTGTTTATAGGATTGTAAAGGCTTTCTTGCCTTGAACTAGAGAGTCTCATTTTGTAAGGTTCTACACTGAATTTAAGCCACAAATTACTCAAACTCAAGACTCTGGATTTCCCAGGGAACATATCCCAGATGATTTTTAAAGGTCTCTCTTGCTTTGGTTTTCATGCTATAATGCAATGTCACACACTTGGAACTCTATCCTTGTCATTGTTCTCGGGGATGCACAATCTCAGTGAAAACTAAGCCTCCTTGTCTTTGAAGGATTAACTGAAAAACATCTTATTCTTGAGATTAATTCTCCATTTTTTCAATATTATTCTAAATTTTGTTTCAAGTTTCCTGAAAAAAGCTAATCACAGCCAGTAATGCATCAGTCTCTTCTAAAATTTTCATTCTTTCTTTTGAGCTTAGGATAAAATAGCATCAAAGGAGGAAATAAAGAGAAAGCTGTATGATTTTGCTACTCAGAAATGTTACAACTAAATTTCTTGTTGGAAAATTGAGAGTTTGATGTCTTACATAATCAAGCATATTCAGAAGTGGATGGTCAGATGCCTTGGGATGTAGGAGTATTAATAATTATATTAAAATGGCTAGGAATTTAAGTTAAATTATGCTTTAGTATGCTAATATTTAATAAAGATTCATTCTATGGCATTTGGACAAGGACATTAGCCAAAATTCTGTATAGGATTCTCTAAGAGTATTATGATTAGCATTAACTGGTTAGTATTATAAAATTAATACTGTTACTAATACAAGCTAATGTTTACTTGGTACTTGTTATGTTTTAGAAACTGCAGTGCCTTATTTTGTTGTCACAGTTATTCTAGGAGGTAGAGGGTATTATCACGTCCATGCATAACTGTGGCCAGAATTTACACAGAGAATGTTTTGTGTGGGTCTCTTGAGAGATCTTACTATACTTGGAAGGGACAAAATCCTTTTGGTAGGAGACAGGACCCCACACTTAGAAATTGTTTTTCCAAGACATTAAAATTGTTAGATGGGTAGAGGAATCAATTATGAGTTTCTCAAGACATTTACTG
The DNA here is from genome assembly GCA_949820135.1 of Sylvilagus floridanus. Classification (NCBI taxonomy): domain Eukaryota; kingdom Metazoa; phylum Chordata; class Mammalia; order Lagomorpha; family Leporidae; genus Sylvilagus; species Sylvilagus floridanus. The sequence continues at coordinate 104,668,856 of OX463226.1, forward strand.
TTGATCGGGAAACTTTCTCCGAAAGATAGAGAACATGCTAGAATTAGAAATGCTGTTTTAAGAGAAAAAAAGTAAAGTAGCTTGAAAAGATGAACAGTGCATCCTCAAGTTTGCTTTTAATGTGGTATTGGTCATTAATTTATCTACTATTTGTGATTAACTCAGATCCCTCCTAATTCTTCCACTTTTCTCCTACCACACCGCAGGATTGTAAGGGAAAACAGATCATCCTTACTTAGACAGTCTGCCATCTTGTTCAGGAAGGGGTATATAAGGAGAGGAGAGGAGCTAAATTGCAGGGACAATACAGAGGAAATTTTAGATCCTATCGAGAAAGCCACATGGTGAAAGATAAGAAATATGCCAAGAAAAGCAACTTTGATGGCATGAATGAGAGTAAGAATCTTGGCGTTTGATGTAAATTCTCTACTCTCCTCTACCTGATATGTTCAATAAAATTTCTGTCCTATGTACTGTGGAGCTACATAATGTGTTCCTGTGCTAAATTCTGTTTGAAGTGGTACAGTTGTTCAAATGGTATCATACACACAGGAATTACAAATTCATTCAATTCGTTTATCAAGTGCCCCTCTGTACCAATACCTGAGTTAGGTACTGGGGATAATGGGTGAACATTGTTTCCATCCCCAAGAAATACATGTTCCTGTGAGGAAATTGGGCATATAAATAGGTTAACATGATACAACGTAATGATGGGTTAAGAAGAGGGTAATATCTCACGCCACTCTCATAATAACAAGTGTAGAGGCAGGCAATGGGAGCTGTGGTGGCAGAGGTGAGAGAGAGCTTACATCCCTACCCTGGAATACTCTCTGGAAAATTCTCTGTGAACTAAGAGGTTGGTGGCAGTTTTGGGGGCTTGTAGGGACCGAAATTTTATAATTTCCTTCCTGGAGAATCAGATCCAAATGAAAATTGCCACCCGTCTAAAGAGAAGGCATAGCTACTATGCGACATAAACTTGCACTCTTTACTGTCATTTTTTTTTTTTTTTTTTTTTACAGGCAGAGTGGACAGTGAGAGAGAGAGACAGAGAGAAAGGTCTTCCTTTGCCGTTGGTTCACCCTCCAATGGCCGCCGCAGACGGCGCGCTGCGGCCGGCGCACCGCGCTCATCCGATGGCAGGAGCCAGGAGCCAGGTGCTTTTCCTGGTCTCCCCATGGGGTGCAGGGCCCAAGCACTTGGGCCATCCTCCACTGCACTCCTGGGCCACAGCAGAGGGCTGGCCTGGAAGAGGGGCAACCGGGACAGAATCCGGTGCCCCGACCGGGACTAGAACCCGGTGTGCCGGCGCCACAAGGCGGAGGATTAGCCTGTTGAGCCACGGCGCCGGCCTCTTTACTGTCATTTTTAGCAGCCTTTAACAACTGCAAGGATGATTTGCCAAATGACATAGACCCTCCATCCCCCATTGATTAAAAAGCAAATTTTATAGAGAGGATTCTTCCATGTGCCAAGAGAGTAGCGAGTGGGTTAGGCCTTGGAAAGATCATCTGTTTTCTTTGTATTTTTCTGACAGTGGTGACTGAAGGGATTAATGGCTAAAGTTTACCTTGTTAAAGAATCATCCAGAAAGCCCACTCATCTCCACCTTGATCTACAATCCCACACAATGAAATCATGGGATTCAACATGGAGCAGAAACAAAAATACCCAGTCTTAAGGTTAGCAGGGATTTTCACCGTCCTTGATCCTGTGCATTGCTCATGAATGAAACCACCCCAGAAATCCAAGAAAATTTGGCAGACACATTCATTGGAGGTATAAGCATCACTGTATTATCATTTTTCTTTTTTAGAAAAAAACCCTAAGTCCCTAAGTGCCTTTTTTTGTTAATATACTGCATAAGACCACTCACTAAGCAGGGTGCCTTCCTGAGAATGAGTATATGTCTATGTTGTCCTGGCATCAACAGCATATTAGTCCTGACTCACCAAGCCCAAAAGAGGCACAAAACATTGTGTAATTGGAGACGGCTTTGAATTAGTCTTAATTTGGTTAGTAATATCCCACAAGGCTACCCTAGCATATAGAGATTATGGGCAATTAATGCTATGATCAATTAGATATAAACTGTTAGACATTAAGAGACACTAATAAAAATTCTGATTTTCAAAGACTTTTTCCTTAATCCTCTTGCCCTAGTACTCCTCGTGATGACAGATGAAAATTCTATTACTCCCATATTATGCTACAAATTTAGACAAATCCATTTGTATTTCCTAGGCATAAATAATGTGCAAAAATAATTGCAGTTGCACCATACTTTTTTATCACCACCATAAAATCGATAAAAATAATCATCTGAATGGCTTTGGTTCTCTAGAATATGCAGACCATGTGTGCAGTACCAGGGCTTATCATCTCTGGAAAAATTAGGTACAAATATCCTCAGATTAGTTTGTAAAAGCTTCATAGCAGTACCTTCAAAGAGCACTTGAACTTTCAAGATATGAAGTGGGAAATAGAAACACAGAAGAATCCTGACTTTAAAACTTCACTTTGGTCCCTCCCCACTCCCCTTTTGTAATAAACTCAGAAAAAAATTTCTGCTAGAGGAATTTTAAGAAACACATCTTAGTTGGCTTCTGTTCAAGCCTTATCTGCCATCTATGGCAACACGTCTCTTATTTTTCCCAGTGCCCAGTGAAAATCCCTTACCTTCCAGACTCAGGCCATCTGCTACCATATCCAAGAAGGTTCCCATGTTAGACTGACATGCTACCAGAGAACAGCAATTTTTTTTAAAGGCAATTGTACATAGATGAAGTAAATCTGACTGCAGGAAAGATTCAAGCTGATGGAAGACAAGAAGTTTCTCTGACTGTTGCTGCATCAAAAATTATTGTTCTTTGAGAAGTCTGTGTCTATTCAACAGTGACTGCTCATGAAATGGGAACAATGATATTTGAATTGTTGAGAAGGGCTGCTGACAAGGCAGGCGAGTGTAACAGCTTCAACCAGGATCCCTGCTAGTAGGATTTTGATCCTATTACCCACCCACAGGAGTCTTTATTATATTTGTAAAATAATGTTTTCTTCCCTTTGTTTATATAAATCTAAGGGTCTATTATCACTGAAATACAATACAGGAGACTTGGAAGAGGTGACCTTGATGAGCCCAGGCAAGGAGGGTCAGAGGGAAGAGCAGAATTTTAGAGAGAGGGTGTTCCAGAACAGATCAGAAAAAAAACAGAATGTTGTGGAGGCCTGAGAAGCATCCCTGGCTTTGCCATATCACAGAGTTCATATAACTTCACCTATTTATATCTTTTTAAAATTTTATTTATATATTTATTCATTCATTTGCAAGGCAGAGAGACAAAAGAACAGAGACAGAGACAGACACAGAAAGAGATCTTCCACCCACTGGTTCATTACCCAACTGCCTACAATAGCAAGGACTAGACAGGCTAAAGGAAGGAGCCAGGAATATAGTATGTGTCTCTCATGTGGGTAGTAGGGATCCAACTACTTGAGCCATCATCTGTTGCCTCCCATGGTGTGAGTTAGCAGGAAGCTGGAATGGAGAGCAAAGACAGGACTTAAATCATGGAACTGTCAACTATGGGGTATGGGCATCCCAAGCGGTGGCTTAACAGCTGAGCCATGCACATGTCCCCACTTATTTTAGATTCTGTTCTTGTGATTATTATAGTGTAAAGAACAGGGGAAGATCGAGAATTAAGATTAAATTATTAGGAAGAAATTATGAGAAATTTGAGTTGGCAAGAACCTTGGTAGCAAGAACCTTTGTAATTGTGGAGGGATCAGCTAGCTTTTTCCATAAAGTCCAGATGGTACATATTTCTGGCTGTTCCGGCCTATGATCTCTGTTATAATTATTCAGTTCTGCCATTTTAGTGCAAAAGCAGCCATAGATAATACATAAATGAATGGGTATGGCCATGTTCCAATGAAATTTTATTTATGGCACTGAAATTTTAATTTCTTATAATTTTTACATGTCACAATATAATTTTCTTCTTTGATCTTTTACTAATGACTTAAAAATGTAAAATCCTTTTCAGATCATAAAAAGCTAGCACTAGATTGCATTTGCCTGTGGGCTATGGTTTGCTAACCTCTGCTGTAGTCCCCATCTTCTTATTTACAAATATGGAATGGAGGCCCAAGTGGGAAAATTACTTCCCTCAGGCCACATAGTATTCTTCTCCTGATGAACTTATTCTTTTCATTTAGGGAATAATTGAAAGAGGGAGGTAGCAGAAAACATTAATAGAAGAAGGTCTTGGATGTTGGACTGCTGAAAATATGTAATGTGAGATTGGATAATGGAATTGTACTTTCTAGCATGAATTTGTAGTTGTGGACATTCTAGAGACCAAGTGTATACTACTGTGATAAAATAAATATGAGAGTATTGTTACCGGTTACTCACCAGAAGCCTCACTAAGGTAGCTGTAAGATTAAAATCAGTCTGCTTCATTAAAGACATGCAAAGCTTTTAGCAAAAAGAAATATTTAAATTAAAAAATGGTGCCGAGATCATATAAAATGTGATTCGTGACTCTAAGAAAAATCATAGACTTGGCACCCTAAAAATGAGATTTTATAAATTATGGAATGGTATTATGCAATTTCTTAAGTTATAAGTCTTCTAAATCTTATCACATAACCAATTATATATTGTTACACAATATATAATTGATCACAACTTTAGAGAACATTATGATTAGGGCCAGTTGTGGCACAGCATGTTAAGCCTCTGTTTGCAACATGGGACCCCATATGAGTGCCAGTGTTAGCCTCAGCTACTGCACTTCAGATCCAGTTCCTTGCTAATGTGCCTTGCTAATGTTCCACACTGATGAAAGGTGGTCCAAGTGCTTGGACCCCTGCAACCAACTCGGGAGACCAGGATGGAGTTCCTGGCTCCCAGCTCTGACCTGTCCCAGCTCATTGTGGTCATTTGGGGAGTGAGCCAGTGGATGGAAGATCTCTTTTTCTCTCCGCCCCTTCTTTTCTCTGTCACTGGCTTTTCAAATGTCTTGAAAGAAAGAGAGAAAGACAGAGAGAGACAGAAAGAGAGAGAGAGAGAGAGAGAGAGAGAGAGAGAGAGAGAGAGGAAGGAAATGAGGAAGGAAAGGAGGGAGGAAAGAAGGAAGGGAGGGAGGGAGGGAGGGAGGAAGAGAGGAAGGGGCAGATGAAGGATTTCTACTGTAGATGACATAGTTCTGAAAAGTGCAGGCTAGTTAGTACTGAGGCAACTGCAGAGCTGCCTGCTACCGCTTTGAGGATTCCTTTGAAGATTCTTCTGTATTCAGATATTTCGGACTAGGCCAACTGAGGTACAACAGCAGCTGCTGCTCTGAGACACCTTGGTTTCCTATTTTATATTTGGTGGTGTTTTTGGATCTAATCCTCATGGCCAAGGGCATGTGGTGCTGTCATCACCGTTTGACAGGCCAGAACACTGAGGTTCAAGCAGGCGAAGCAGAGCCCTTGGCTGGTTAATATTTGAGCTTGGAACAAACTCCAGTAATGAGGACTTTAACTCCACACAGGGCACAAGAAGTTAATGTTGTAGCTCCCTGATGGCACTGAATTTCATTAATTAGGTGCTAATATTTCCAGTGTGAATCATTCTAATGAAGTGTTTATTCAATGGGAGGAGGAGTAGGGTGGAGCCACAGTGTCTTCCCCATGGCTCGAAAAGGATCAGAATTTCTCCTTTTTAATTACTTGGGGGGCATCTTGTGCTGCTGGAATATACAGATGTTCTCTGTGCAAGAAAAACCAATTCAAGGAAATACGAATGTTTCATTTTGGAAGTAATTACTTGCATGGCAAAAGAATTTTTAACATAATATTTATGTTCTGTTTCCTTTAAGTAATAATGAATTAGTTAAATGCATTTATATGATTTATATACAAAAATGTTGATTGACACAATTTCCAAATTAATCTATTGGTCATTAGAACACACATGGACATGAGAGTGCTTCCAAAAGGTTTGGAAAATAGAATTAAAAGAGAAGCTTATTTTGGTGCAAAATATTTTTGAAATTTTTGCATCTGAGGGGGTCTTCAAAAAATTAACAAAATGTGTCTTATGGGTAATATCATATCTTTCAATGTTTTTACACCAAATTTTTATTTTTTAAAAATTTTCCTGGTAGTTTTTGCTGTACATGCTTGTCTGTACGTCTGTCTCTATCTGTAATCTATCTACCTATCCTCTATCTATTCTGAAGACTAACTGGAAGCAACAGACTAAGAAAAGAGTGATAGGACAAGATTAGGGAATTTGAGGCTCTTTTGAAGGAAGGTCCCACTTCCTCCCAGGACAGGAAAGCCAGTCTTTGCTGTAATGAGTCTCATAATGGGAAAATCCAATCTTGATCTCTAAAAACATCTACTTCGTATATTGTCAGAATGTACTCAGCTCCATTCCTTGTTTTGCTCTATAAAACAACAAATACCCATATGTCTTCATTCCTCCTGATAACTATGTGAAGACAACTTAGATTCTCAAAAACTCATGCCTCCTTCTTTAGACTGTTCCTGTAGAACATAATTTCCACACCCCTCTTTCCCTTTGCAGTTTGGCCTTGTACACTCGTACAACTAGGGAACCAGAACTGAAAACAAAGGCAATAAACGTGTTCTGATGAGCGCAGATCATGATCTGGACTCCCTGCCTGCAGTAAGGAATCTTGTGGGAAGACTTCTTTCAGTCTTCAACCTCCGAAGGTGTCACTGACTTATTCTTGTGGTGCTTGTGAACCAGTATCCTGATAATTAGTCCAAGTCTGCCAGCACAGTTTTCAATAAGTAACTGTTATGAAACATTTAATTTCAAAGCATTTTCTTTTACATTTGGTATTCATTCAAAAGAAGACAAGGGTCACAATAAATCAGCTCTGTGAATGTTTATATGTACATTACAACAGAGCTGTGCGGGTTTCCCATACATGGATCCTTAGTTCATTGAAGGCAACAAGGTTGGGGGCACTTGCCCAAGGGAAGACCTTGGACTAAAGCAGACACCAATGGATTGTTTCAATGTTGTTAACTGAAGTGGAAATTCTGGAGATGAGAGACTTTTGTTTACGGTGAAATTGGTCTGTGCAAAATGTGATTTCAAGATGTTTTTTTGGTGGAAACCTGCTGTTTTCATGTCATTGGCTTATTACTGACATTTTAAATGTATCCATGTTAGACAAGGCTTACATATGTTCAATCACAAAAAAAATTATTCTGCTGATTTGTTTTTCAAATTTTTTTATATATATTATTTATTTGAAAGGCAGAAAGGAGAGGGGAAGAAAGAGACTCCTATCCATTGGTTCACTCCTCACATGCCCACAATACCTGGGGCTTAAGTCAGGAGATGGAAACCCCATCCAAGTTCTCCTACATGTGTGGCAGAGATGCAATGACTGAAGATATCACCTGATGCCTCCTGAGGCTATCATTAGCAGAAAACTGAAGAGAAGAGTGGAGCCAGGACTCGAACTTGGGCAATCTAATATAGGTTGTGGGTGCAAAATAGGACCTGTCCCTATTTTGCTCTTTTTTAAATTAAAATGTCTCATTAGTCATTGCAAAGCAAAATAGAATTAAAAACTTGAAAAATATCTCAATGATAAACATGTGTCCAAAATTCTTGTCAAGTGAGATGATCTGAATTTTCATGCCAACTGCCTTGTTAAAGAATTCCCATCGGCCAGCACCGCAGCTCAATAGGCTAATCCTCTGCCTTGTGGCGCCGGCACACCGGATTCTAGTCCCAGTCGGGGTGCTGGATTCTTTCCCGGTTGCCCCTCTTCCAGGCCAGCTTTCTACTGTGGCCCGGGAGTGCAGTGGAGGATGGCCCAAGTGCTTGGGTCCTGCACCCCCTGGCTCCTGGCTTCGGATCAGCGCAGAGCACCGGCCGCGGCAGCCATTGGAGGGTGAACCAACGGCAAAGGAAGACCTTTCTCTCTGTCTCTCTCTCTCTCACACTGTCCACTCTGCCTGTCAAAAAAAAAAAGAAAGAAAGAAAGAAAGAAAGAAAGAAAGAAAGAAAGAAAGAAAGAAAGAAAGAAAGAAAGAAATTCCCATCATTATCAAGATCCTAAAGTTGTAATGGTGAAATGTATGAAGTTTATAACTTCAAAGCAGTATAGTTCTGCATACATTCCTACAGACTTACTTCTAAGGGCACAATTTAAAAACTTGCCATGGGACCCCAAATGCCTTAAGCTGGCTGGTGAAAGTAGCAGCTGAAGTGTTATAGAGATCATATGGATAAGATTAAGTGGTAAAATGACCATATAGATAGAATCAAGTGTTAAAGTGATCATATAAATAGGACTAAGTGTTTGGTAATAGTAATAGACAGAATTAAAAAGGAGTAAATGTTCCAACATGGGAAGCAGTCCATATAGCAGATTCATAGATGACAATTGCTCTAAGTAGCACTCTGACCTCAGAATCAACTCTTAAGGCATCCTGGTTTGGCTGAAAAGCCCAGGGGATCATTTCAAGCGTGGAAAGCCAAGACACTGTGGCAAAAAGTTTTCTATATTAAGGACCTCTGTGGGTGTGACCCCAGTGGAAAGAAGTGGCCACCAAAAATGGATGTACTTTTCTCTGACAGGAGCAGAGAACTTCCACTTTGCTTATGACCTTGTTGAGTTAGTGGATCCAAAAGGCTTCCATAGCCTAGGCAGCTCATGTCAAGAGCTGTGGGTGATCACTGACATCATACATAACAGTATTAATTATTAAATAAACAAAAGTCACTGTGTACTAATTTCTCATGCAGGACCTCTGTCCTCCAAGAGTTGTATCATGAGACTTAATAGTAAAACTTGTTCTCAAGAGTCATTTCCTTTTAGTGTATTAAGTGGAGGATATTCTTATGACTAAGCACTGAACTCTTTACCTAGAATATAGTTAAATCTCTGTATATAAAGTTAAATGAAAATAAATCTTAGTGAAAAACAGGACAGGGAACAAGAGAGGGAAGAGGAGGAGGGGTGGGAGAATGGATGGGAGGGCGGGTATGGTGGGAAGAATTACTGTGTTCCTAATGTATTTATAAAATGCATGCAAATAAAAAAAGAAAGAATTCCCATCAAATGAATTTTAGCTAAACTCAATAAAGGGAGAAACTGTGTATATAGGGTAGTGGGTGGTGATGGGAATTCCTCAGTGAAATCATAGTTGTTTGTAAGTAGTCACAGTCTGTTGCTGAACTGTATCTGTTGCAGAGATGTGGCATTCATTAATGATTACAAATCACTTACAGGATGGAGCTCTCTGTGAAAAATAGGACTCTATGGGTCTACCTTCCTTATCAACATTATTGCCACTACCTCTCTACTTTGGCCTGTCTTTATGACTCAAGATGGGGGTCCCTATCTTCTGGATCAAAGTGACTCATACACAAAGTCCCTGACAGTCCTCAAGAATCAGTCTTGGCTGATTTCCAGTGAACCTGGATGCCAAATCATGTACACTTAACCTGGAACTTTAGGGGCCAATACACAGAACTGATCTGAGTGTGAGCTGTTTCCATTCAATCCCTCAGAGAACCTATCTCCCTTCAGTGCTCTTGCTCCTGTGTGTCCTTCCTTCCTTCCTTCCTTCCTTCCTTCCTTCCTTCCTTCCTTCCTTCCTTCCTTCCTTCCTCTCTCTCTCTCTCTCTCTCTCTCTCTCTCTCTCTCTTTCTCTCTTTTGGTGGACACTTCCAAGATATCTTACTTATCCTGGGTTAATGTATTCTGGTAACTCCTATGCAAGGTCTGAAGCTTGGGTAAATCTAGACTAATAGGTGCAATATAAAGAAAACAATGGTCAATCAGGGAGTAAAGGCAACATGAAGGAGTCTTAATCCTTTTGCCTTCTTTTATGCTTTTTTGTATCTCCATAGCATGGGTTTTTATTGTCAGTGAGTTTTCCCAAGAAAACAAATAGTTCCCACAAGAATCCCTGTTCCCATCCAGGAAAAGACATTTTACATCATTGCAGAACTTTAGCCCATCAAATGCCAGCTTGATACACATCAGTATCTTACTGTGCTGGAGATAATGACATTTAATATTTTTTCCTATTTAGTTACCTTTTTCTGTTCTTTCGTCTCTTCTAGTCCTCCTTCCTTCCCTCCTTCCTTTTCCTATTTACTGAGAATTCTCTCCCACTCATGAACATTTGGGAAAAGTTAAGCCAATTCAGGGATGACATTTCATGAAAATTACACCTAGTAAGACAAAACATGTTCTGTCCCTTTTTTGGATTCCTGAATTAGAACTAAGCAAATAAACACAGGTGGGAGGTGTCACTCAAGCAGCACAACTTCCTATGCTCCACCAGGCACCTCAATCTACTGTAGCTATTATTCTCTGCATTGAAATCAACCCTGGACACTTATTCGTGTTGCTGTGTTCAGCAACAGTAACTTCAGGTGACACATGTTAAGGGATTACATTATAAACCGGGCACATACTATGCCTTACACCACTTTACCCCTAACATCTCTAAGAGACAAATGCTTTTTCCTTGTCCATTTTTACTGATGGGGACATTAAAGCATGGTTAAGGATCTTGTTCAAATGTCACAGTTACTACACAATTAAACAGTGATGGGGAAGGATTTTAAATCCAGAGTTCTTCCTCACTGTGGTTTTAGTGCCTCCATTGAAGCAGTAGCAGGAATTTCTTCTCCACCTCTGCCATAAATAAGCTTTTGTCTACAAGTTCACAATTGCTACCTGTAAGAAATGAGGTACATAATGACATGAATAAATTAGCTCAAGTACGCTTGACTCCAAATTGGAAGGTGCAAAGCTGTGTTGATAAACCACCAGCTAACCACCCTAGCTCATATTTCCTGACTACAGAGGAAGTTACAACCTATCTTAAATCTCTGGTGTGCACAATGATAATTTCCCAATAAACTAAATCCTGCTACTATCGGAAGATTTGAAAATTCCTAACGATTATTACCAATGCTTCCAAACAGCACGGAATGGAGACAGCCAATCAAAAGCCTTGACTGGGTTATGCCTCAGTTTTATTTCCAAAAGGTAACTTAGCAGAAACGGAGAAACTGTTCATTATTTTCTGTCATTTTTATATCATTTTTTGCCATGCATATTGTGCAGTAATTGCAGGAAATTAAATTTGAATCTTGTGACACAAGCATGTTGTGAATATCATAAAAAACACATATGTTCATAAATGGTGAAAAAAAGAAAAGAGAGGTGATAAAAGTCACATTTGGAAAAGTTCTACTCTCTTTCAGAACAATGGAAAAGGGAGTCTCTTAGGGTTCTTTGTTCAGGCCACACTTCGAGCTAACATATTTTCAGGAAGCAAAATTTGTCTGTGGTGGGCATGTTTGTATTTTTTGTTTTTACCATTTGTGTTGCTTTCTCCAGAGCCTTTTAAATGCTATCCCGTGCACAGAGGACTGGTATCAGACAGCAGAGGACCTCCTAAATCCTGCAGAAAGAACTGGCTCCAGAAGAATCCCCACCCATCTCAGGACAGCCTGCGGATGAGCCATTTTTCAGTTACTGCGTGAGAATAAGAACAGATGTGAAATCATCAGGTCTCTGACTTCCGCTTTGTTGTGACTCTTCTCCTTTGTGGCTCCTGCTCCTTGTCACCAGCCTGCTTCTTCCTGGATGAGTTAATTTCTCTCTCTTTCCATGACATTCTGAACAGATTTATTGGAGCTGAACGTTCACTTCCTAATATCTAGTCTGGCCTAAAATTGACCTCACCACTAGATGCAGTGGAAAAGCGTGTGACTGGCCTCTGCTGTTGGCTTGGCTGCAATCATGAGGACCATGTCAAATTCAGCCTCCATCATCGGAGATCTCCAAGCCCATGGTGGTTCCCTGGGGTTTGGGACAATTTCCTCTACATTTTCCTACTCTAAAATGACAGAAAATTAATTAATCCTAGCACATTTGCAGAATTATAAATCACTAATTTTTACCAAATCAATACTACCCACAATTGGCAAGATTTGCGAATATCCAGCTCTCTCTACCAACTAGCCAAACTTCTTCCCAAATATCCAACTGTTACTTATAGCCCAGTCCGATTCAAAGGTTACCATGAAAAGTTCTCTGAAGACTCCAGTTCACAACAATTCCTTTAGCAGGACTGACTGGGTTGCTAACTTTAGTTATACTTTTAGGCATTATGTTAGTTTTAATTTTAGGCATTAATTGATAGAATCTTTTATAAATTTTTACTCTTTATGAATAGAAATTAGATCTTTAAATTTTTTTGTATGTGCATGAATGCATTTATTTGGAGGAAAAAGGAAAGAAAGAGGGGGAAGATTGACAGAAAGTATTTCCATTTGCTGGTTTACTGCCAAATGCCCACAATAGTCCAGAAAATGTCACAAGGTTAACATGAGGATCACGGATGACTCTGTGTGTGAAAGCACAGTGTAAACTGTCAGAGGTCATGCAGGTTTAGGAAATCATCACCTGCTCTTCTGGTGCCGAGGGCTCCATTCTCCTCCCCACTCTGTCTGCTATCAATCGAGCCACTGTTTCCATGCTGATGCTCCGAAGGGAGAGCCCTCTTTTCCATGGTGCAGAAGTGCCCAACAACCAGCATACCTACCAAATTAAAAACAAGCATCTCACTTTAGTATTTCAGCCCTTTTACAGTGAAGTTGAACTTCCCCATCCAGTATTAGCTGCCATGATCTTTCCATATAAGCCTGATGGTACAGCAAATTCACTCACTCATTTCTGCCTCAACACATCACTGTCTCTGCCATCTCTCAACTTCTGTTCAGATTGACCCTTTGGCACCATACCCAAAATGTTCTCTATGATTTAAGACTCACTCAACACTTCACGGTTAGTGAAGCCTGTTTCGTTCTACTCCACACTTCTCTATCCTCCAGAATCCCTGCAGGAAACAGGAGAAATCTTCACGGATTCCTGAAGGGCAGAGAAATACAGTATTCAGATGAGTGTAGAAAAGCAAAAACAATTCATGAAATTTTGTAGTAAGCGTGTAATGGATCCTTATGAGAGCCAATGAAATATATTTGGGAAAGTCATATTTCACTCTTTTTTGAGATAGGTAGGTCTTTATTTGATAGCATATGTTTCAAGTTTGTAATCTTTTCCTCTTTTCTGCTGAAAGATGGAAATCCAAATCGGAAGATGTTGGTTTGACAAGTGAGTCCTGACACACTGGGATTAGGAAAGATGCTATTTTCTGAAAATTAATATTTTTTAAACCAAAGAATATTGCTGAAAACAAATAGACTTCAAAGATTTAACCACACCTCTCAACATTTAAGCCAGACTTAAAAGAGAAAAGTAATGGGTATTTGGTACAACAGTTATTTTTTGCTTCTCTACACTGATCTGAATACTGTATTTCTCTGCCCTTCAGGAATCAATGAAGATTTAATTTGAGCCTTGGCTCTGCTCCCAATTCCAGCTTCCTTCTAATGCATACCCTGAGAGGTAGCAGGTGATTTCTTAAGTAAATGGGTTTCTGTCACCGACGTGGTTGAGTTCCGGGCTCTCAGCTTTGGCCTGCTCCAGCCTTGGATATTTTTGGTATTTGTGCAGTGAACCAGCAGATAGGAGACCTCTCTCTCTCTCAAATGAAAATTAATTAATTAACATTTTTTATAAAAAGAAAATCAGGCTGAACCACAGAACACATTTAACAGGAAAAAATTGTTACACTCAGGCATAAAAAAGCAAGGTACCATCTGTCATGTAGAGGTGCTTAACTGTGGTTTGATGTGGTAACTAAAAGAATTTGTAGAAAATTCTCAATGAGACAGAAAACTCAAGTAGGCTTTTAAGGTCTCAGTCATTTAACTATTTCATGCCAGCCTTAAGTTATTTGTTTGAATAGATAATGCTGGTTTTAAATGACCGAAGATTTTTTGCACATAATTATCTGTTTATGTTAAAAGTAGTTTTTCTTCGAAAGATATTTAATCTTTTCTTGTTGATATTATTTACACTGTATGCACCCCTTTTTGTGAAGACAGAATTAACAGAGTAGAGATAAATTTAGTCTACTATCATTTGAGTGATTTTTCCTTTCTATTAGAGAAGGTCTTAAATCAATAGTGTTTTACTCCAGGATAGCTGGAAAAATGGTATCACAAGGAACCCCATCTGAAATTTGATGTTTCCTCTGACAGACAGAAAAGAATGTGTGTGTTTTTGTTACACAGCCATTCACTCAGGTAACCCTGGAGACCCAGTGGTGAAGTAGAATGCCCAAGCCTTGTTCTAGAGATGTGCTAAGGACCAGATTCTCTGTTAACTCACAGGAAATCAATTATAGACACTGATGCAGGAAGAGGCAAATTAAAAACAACAACAACAGCAAGAATATTTCTGGCCAAGACAGAATAACAGGAATCAGATTTACCCTCTGATTGAAACAGCCAAAACAAAACAAAACAAAAGAACAACAACAACAACAGAAGAAAAATAAACAAAACGCTGACAAAATATGTGGAACAGTTTTCAAGACCCTGGACAACAGGCAATTAAAAATAATTAAAGACAAATTAAATAAACCCACACTACAATTGCCACAGATTACTGTCCTGAGAGAATTTCTGGATTGCAATGCAGGGAAGGAAACTCAGGCAGAGTCCCTAAATTCAGTAGGGAGAGTTGAGAAACCATTGACAGCAAGAGAGTTGGATTATGCAGGGCAGGGAAAGGGAGGGGTGGCTTGGGGCAAAGAGAGAGATTTCACAAGTCTGTGTAGGGCCCTTGGACTATTTAGCCAAATGCTGATGTGTCATGTGTGCACATGGAAGATGCTCAAAGCTAGGAAAGGACTCCTCTGAGATGATTAGGGGTAACAATGCCCCACACTCAGGCAAGGCTTAATTACTACCTGTTCTTTGTGGCCAGACTAGAACAAAGTTTCATGATTTACAGCACACGGGATGGAGTTCCAGAAGGAACTTTCCTCAGTAGTGGAGAATAATTGCTCCCAGAGTTAGGACTCCCGCAGCCCTAACATGCCTTAGAAGACTGGAAAGGAGGAAATTTTTTCAAAATAACTTAATTACTTACAGAACAAAACTCAAGAATGCTGACATAAATTCAAAAACATTAAATTCTTCAAACAGTAAACTCAGTCTAACACCAAATCAAAAATACTAGTCATGCAAAAAGGAAGGAAAATGTGACCATTGATGAGGAAAGAAAACAATTACTTGAAAGAGAACCAACGTTGGAACTACCAAAGGAGAATAAAGCAGTTATTACAACTGTATTTCATATGTTTACTAAGGCAAGTAGATATGAATGGTATAATTTCTGAGAAGAAAAACACACTGGATTTGACGTTGCCAAAAAAAAAAAAAAAGATTTGTGCACTTAAAGACACAGAGATAGAATATATAAATGAAACAGAGAGAGAAGAGTGAATTTTTAAAATTGAACAGATCATCAGTGAACTATGAGATAATTTTAAATGACCCAATAAAGGTATACGTGGATTTCCCAAGAAGAAGAAAATATATTTGGATAATAATGGATGAAATTTTTCCAAATTTTATGAAAATTATTATCCTAAAAATTCAAGAAACTCAATGAACCTCTAGTATAAAAAATATAGAGAAAATCATGCCAAGGCACATCAGAATCAGATTGCTTGGAAACAGTGATCATAAGAAAAATCTTAAATATAGAAGAAGAGAATACATTCCATTTGAGGAACAAAGATATGAATGACAATAGATTTATCTAAAATAATATAAGAAAGGTAATGCAGCAAAAATCTTTATAGTATTGAAAGAAAAAATTGCCAGTCTAGACTTCTATGTCTATTTTAAACATCTTTCAGAATCAAAGAAAAACTAAATGCATTTATTTATTTAATTTTTTAAGAAAATTGAATAGACCCATACAAATTATACCTATTTGTGGGGTGCCATGTATTATTTTGATACAGGTATACATTGTGTAATATCTAGTCAGAGTAAACATATCTATATCCTCAAACATTTTTGAATGGTAAAAGCATTCAAAATCCTTGTTCTACTTAGAAATACACTGTATATTTCTATTATCTATAGTCACTCCGTGCAACAAAAAAAACAGAACTTCTTACTCCTATCTAACTATAACTTAGTACCTGTTAATTAACATTTTCCATCTCTCCCTCATTCCACATCTTCCCAGACTTTAATCACCATCATTATACCCTTAACTTCTGAAAGGTCAATTCTTCAGATTTGGCATATGAGTGAGATCATGTAGTAGTTGGATTTCTGTGTTTGGCTTATTTTACTTAATAATAATCTTTACTTCCATCCATGTTGTTGCTTGTGATTAGATTTTATCCTTTTTATGACTGGATAGTATTCCATGTGCATATCTGCCACATTTTCCTTATCCATTGACCAGCTGGTGGACACTTAGGTTATTTCTATTTCTTGGCTGTTGTGAATCATGCTACGTAAACATGGAAATGCAGACATCTCTTCAACAGAGCAATTTCATTTCCCAGATATGTGATTGCTGGATCATGTATTATCTCCATTTTTAGTTTTTAAGGAATCTCCGTATGGTTTTCTATAATGACTATACTAATTTGTATTCCCAACAACAGTGTGCGAGGGTTTCATTTTCACAATATCTTCACCAACACTTGTCATCTTTTTTCTTTTTATTTGCAGTCAATCTAACTGATGTGAGGTAAAATGTCATTATGGTTTTGATTTACATTTCTCTGATGATTAGTGGTGCTGAGCATTTTGTCATGTGACTATTGGCCATTTGTATGTCTTTTTTTCTTTTTTTTTCAACTGTTATTTAATAAATATAAATTTTCCAAGTACAGCTTTTGGATTATAGCATGTTTTTCCCCCATAACCTCCCTACCACCCACAACCATCCCATCTCCCTCTCCCATCCCATTCTTCATCAAGATTCATTTTCAATTATCTTTATATACAGAAGATCAACTTAGCATATACTAAGAAAAGATTTTGAGAAATGTCTGTTTAAATCTATTGCCCATTTTAACTGGATTATTTAATAGTTTTTCTGCTACTGAGTTGTTTTAATTTTATTCTATATTCCAGTTATTAATCTCCTATCAGATATAAAACTTGCCAATATTTAAATGTTGTCTCTCATCATATAGGCTGCCTTAACACTCTGTTGGTTGTCTCCTTTGTTGTGCAGAAGCTCTTTGGTTTGATGGGTGCTCATTTGTCTATGCATTTGTTTCCTGTGTTTTGGAGTCAATTTAAGTTAAAAAAAATCTTGCCCATTCCAATGTCCAGAATTATCTCTCCTATGTTATATTCTAGTACTTTCCAAGTTTCATGTCTTATATTTAGGTCTTTAATTCATTTTGAGTTGTATAGTGTGAGAGCTAGGGTCCAGTTTCATTCTTCTGCACGTGGATGTGCAGTTTTCCCAGCACCATTTATTGAAAACAATGTCTTTTTTCTAGTGTGTGTTCTTGGTGCCTTTGGGAAATATCAGTTGACTCTAGGTGCATACGTTCCCTTTTAGGGTCTCTCTTCTGTTCCATTGTTTTTTGTGTCTGTTTTTATGACAATACATTGCATTTTAAGTATCTGTAGCTTTTTAAAACACATTTTAATATATAAAAACTGAAAGCCTTAATCATCATAAGACTTTACTAAAATAAAGTCCTTTGGATATAAGGGAAAAAATACTAGATGGAAATATGGATCTAAATTGGGGAATGAAGAAGCTAGAAATGGTGTCTACTTTGATAAATATCTACTTTTTAAATTAATACTAAATTAATTAATACTAAATTAATACTAAAATCACTTTAAAAGATAATTGACTAAAAACTGATAGCAATCATTTACTGTGGGGCTTATACTTAAAAGTGGTATGGTGACAGTAGCATGTGGGAAGAGAGAGATGGAAGGTACTATGGCAAAGTTCCACTATTATATGTGAAATGTTGTGATATTATTTCAATATGTAAATTTGTATAATAGCCCTTGACAAGCTGAAAATGTATGTTACAAGCCCTCAAGCATCACTAAAATAACAAGACAGAAATTATAGTGTATAGGCTAACAAATGAGGTAATGAAGCCATAAAAAATACTGTTAATCTAAAGAGGTTTTGAAAAAAAATTGAAAAAAATGAGATAAATTGAAAAAAAAGCTGTATATTTAAACTCAATCTTATTAATTCTCAAATTAAATGTAAATGGTTTAAATAACTCTACTAAAAGTCAGAGGTTATAAGATTATATTCTTTAAAATACCTAAAATATGATAACTATAAAAAAGTGTTTTAGGGGCCAGTGCTGTGGTAAAGCTGCTGCCTACAGTGCTGGCATTCCATTTGGGTACCGATTTGAGTCCTGGCTGTTCCATTTTCGATCCAGCTCTCTGTACACTCTAGGAAAGCAGTAGAAGATGCTTGGGACCTGCACGTCTCATGGCAGATCCAGAAGAAGCTCCTGGCTCCTGGCTTCAGATCAGCGCAGCTCCGGCCATTGTGACCATTTGGGGAGTGAACCAGCAGATGGAAGATCTCTCTCTCTCTCTCTCTCTCTCTCTCTCTCTCTTTCTCTCTACCTCTTTGTAACTCTACCTTTCAAATAAATAAATAAATAAATCTTTTTTAAAGTACTTTAAATATAAAGACAGAAATGAGATAATAACAAAAGGATGGAAAGTAATATGCCATGCTAAAACTAATCAAAGAAACCTGAAATCTGCTTATGAAGACAAAATGATTTCAGATCAAAGAATATTATCAAAGACATTTTTCTTACAAAACAGGGCTAACGTCTCACATTTCGAAATTCTCACATATATAAATCCTATTAATTATATCTCTTTGGAAAAACTTACTAATCCATCATGTGGAACAATCCTTGCCAAGTTTATAAAAGATTTAATTATTTAAAAAGCAGAGTTAAAGAGGCAGAGAAAGAGAGGTCTTCTATCTGCTGGTTTACTCACCACATGTCTACAGCAGCCAGAGCTGGGTCCATCTGAAGCCAGGAGCCTGGAGCCTCCCTCAGGTCTCCCACGTGGGTACAGGGGCCCAAAGACTTGGGCCATCTTCTACTGCTTTCCCAGAAATTGCACAGAGCTGGATCAGAAGTGGAGTAACCGGAACTCGAACCAGTGCCCACATGACATGGGAACACTGCAGACAGCAGCCTTGCCTGCTATGCCACAGCACCTCCCCCAGTCCTTGCCAATTTTAAGTCCTCTGTTTCACGGAACTATATCCAAGTTGTTGTACTTACTAATGTGTATGGGTTCGTATCCTTGAGTTTTCAGTATAGCTTATGTGTATAGTAGCCTATCACATTATATGATTTCTATATGTGCGTGTAGTTTGCTTATGTGGGAAAAGTGTTCTTTCCTGTTTGCCTAAATTCTTTAAACAAGGATGTCCATTCTGTGCTGTAATTAGGTGCATAGGAACTATGCTACTCTCAAGAAAGAAATAGGACAAAAAATGGTGTTGTTCGTGGCCCTGTTGGCCTAAACCTGCAATGTAACCATTTCCTCCTACCATTTTTCTGCCTCTTAAAATGTCCACGATGGGATCAGAGAGCAAGCAGCCAAAATCTCACAGTTTTTCACCTCTTCAGGGTCCTTCACAGGAAACCACTCCTAACAGTGCTCATCCCTGTCTTATTCTTGTAATAGTCCTTTCTATCTTCTCCCTCTTCCCAACTAAGGATGTTTTCGAAAGAGAGAGAGAGTATGTGCCAAGTTTTGAAAAATATTATAAATTTTCTCAAATATTTCTCTATGCCTCTTGATTTTCTGTTGTTTTGAAATGCAAAACCAAAATATGCATTCTGCTTTTGCCTTCTGATATGTTACCTTCTTTCCTGAGACAGAATAAAAAGATCTAATTTCTTCAATAGAGAGTAGATGATTAAAATATGAAAACTATGAGAATGATAATAATGTAATACAATATGCAATAATGTAAATGTTAATGTAAAGTGATATAAATAATAGTTTAAAATATGAATCAAAAGCATAAGCCATTCTTATTTCATATTCATTTATGTGATAGCCAGAGTAAAAAATGAAAATAATGTTTCATAATCATGGTTTCTTCAAATATATGTTTTAAACAACCTAACCACTACAAGCATTATATTTTAATTACAAAAACTATATAGCATCAAGAGGTAACTGGGCTCCTGGATACTATGTTGGAAACCACCTCCCAGCCTGCTACCCCAACCCCCTGCGACACTGAAATAGACATCAACATGAGACCTTCAGAAATTGTCAGATTATTGTAAGCCAAGTTATTTCCATGTAAGTACAGATGTAATTTTAAGAAGTTTCACATGCTTGCTTGCATTATTCAAAAATTTTAAAATTAATTCTACATAAAATTAGAGGTGGAAATGTACATGAAAAGTTAAATACCAGCACCAGAAAGAAAATGAAGGAATGCCAGTGAATGATAGAGAACTTGTTGTTTCTCAGGCAGAAGCCTGGGAAACCCTGAGCATCTATGATCTTTTTAAAGAATTTTGTTTAATTGTTCCAGCACCTGAATTTAAATTTATGCATACAAGTACACCCTAAAGGTAAAGGGCAACCGATGTACATTTTACTATATACCTGCAGATTTTGCACAAGTCCAAATAGAGAAAACTAAAGGGAGAACTGAGTCACACATGAAAACCCAAAAGACTTAATCCAAAACAAGTTTATGTGTTCGTAGGTTCATGGGAATGTTCTGTTTCTGACTCGAAAGCATGATCCCTGGATTAGATACCCATGGAATGCAGATTTCTTTTATGTCATCATGCTAACCTTATTTCCAAGTGAGCAGGTTAGCACTAGAAACATTAAGTGATCCTCCAACTAAGTTGATATAGGATCTCGTTTAGCAAAGTTTTGGTTAAGTAATGGACTTGATTATCTCAATTATCAAATAATTATTCAATATTACTAATACTAACTTAGTTGCACATATTGCATATATATATATTCTCAGTATTTATATATTTTTAAACTTTTCTTTAATAAATATAAATTCCCAAAGTACAACTTTTGGATTATAGCAACTTTTTCCCCCCATAACCTCCTGCCCACCCACAATAGTCTCATCTCCCACTCCCTGTCCCATCCCATTCACATCAAGATTCATTATCAATTATCTTCATACACAGAAGAAGATCAATTTAGTATATACTAAGTAAAGATTTCAACAATTTTCACCCACACAGAAACATAAAGTATAAAGTACTATTTGAGTACTAGTTACTGCATTACTTCACATTGGACAACACATTAAGGACAGAGATCCTACATCGGGAGTAAGTGCACAGTGACTCCTGTTGTTGATTTAACAATTGACACTCTTATTTATGACGTCAGTAATCACCCAAGGCTCTTGTCATGAGCTTCCAAGGCTACGGAAGCCTCTTGAGTTCCCCAACTCCAATCTTATTTACACAAGGCCATAGTCAAAGTAGAAGTTCTCTCCTCCCTTCAGAGAAAGGTACTTCCTTCTTTGATGGCCTGTTCTTTCTGTTGGGATCTCATTCACAGAGATCTTTCATTCAGGTCTTTCTATTTATTTATTTTGCCAGAGTGTCTTGGCTTTCCATGCCTGAAATACTCTCATGGACCTTTAGCTGGATCCGAATGCCTTAAGGGCTGTTTCTGAGGCCAGAGTACTGTTCAGGACATCTGCCATTCTATGAGTCTGCTGTGTTTCCTGCTTCCCATGTTGGATCGTTCTCTCCCTTTTTAATTCTATCAGTTAGTATTAGCAGATACTAGTCTTGTTTATGTGGTCCCTTTGACTCTTAATCTTATCATTATGATCAATTATGATCAATTATGAACTGAAACTGATCACTTTGACTAGTGAGAATGCCACCTTGATTGGATTGAATTGGAATCCCCTGGCACGGTTCTAGCTCTACCATCATGGGTAAGTCTGAGCATGTGCTGAACTATACATCTCCTCCCTCTCATTCCCACGCTTATATTTAACAGGGATCACTTTTCAGTTAAATTTAAACACCTAAGAATAATTGTGTGTTAATTAAAGGGTTCAACCAATGGTATTAAGTAGAACAAAAAATACTAAAAGGAATAAAATAGTAAGTTGCTCCTCAACAGTCAGGACAAGGGCTGATCAAGTCATTGTTTCTCATAGCATCCATTTCACTTCAACAGGTTTCCTTTTAGGTGCTCAGTTAGTTGTCACCAATCAGGGAGAACATATGATATTTGTCCCTTTGGGAATGGCTTATGTCACTCAGCATGATGTTTTCCAGATTCCTCCATTTTGTTGCAAATGACTGGATTTCATTGGTTTTTGTTTGTTTGTTTTGCTGTATAGTATTCTATAGAGTACATGTCCCATAATTTCTTTATCCAGTCTACTGTTGATGGGCATTTAGGTTGATTCCAGGTTTTAGCTATTGTGAATTGAGCTGCAATAAACATTAAGGTGCAGACAGCTCTTCTATTTGCCAATTTACTTTCCTATGGGTAAATTCTAGGGAGTGGAATGGCTGGGTTGTATGGTAGAGTTATATTCAGGTTTCTGAGGAATCTCCAAACTGACTTCCATAGTGGCTTTACCAGTTTGCATTCCCACCAACAGTGGGTTAGTGTCCCTTTTTCCCCACATCCTCTCCAGCATCTATTGTTGGTGGATTTCTGTATGTGAGCCATTGTAACCAGGGTGAGGTGAAACCTCATAGTGGTTTTGATTTTGCATTTCCCTGATTGCTAGTGATCCTGAACATTTTTTCATGTGTCTGTTGGCCATTTGGATTTCCTCTTTTGAAAAATGTCTATTGAGGTCCTTGGCCCATCTCTTAAGTGTTGATTTTATTGTTGTGAAGTTTCTTGAAGTATTTATATTTTTAAAGTTACAGTACAAAGACAGGTTTAAATTAGAATTAAGGCCACATTTTTCCATGACTTAACCTCATAGCAGAGGTTTAGCATCTACAAAGCAACATAATCCATGACATTTAAAATTCAGTATGTCAAATTGAATTTTATTGGTTATGTGACTTCAATAATATGATTGTGTTAATGTTAAGAACACAAAGGTGGTGCAAGCAATTACCCTAGAGGTTAAGATGTGAGTTAAGTAACCCACATCCACATGGAGGTTGCTCAAAGTCTAGCCTATGGCTCTGGATTCCAGCTGCTTGCTGGTATAGACCCTAAGGAACAGCAATGATGGCACAAGTAATTGGGTTCCTCTCACACATGTGGAAGACCCAGATTGAGTTCAAACCCTGGATTCAGTTTAGCCCAGCCCTGGTATTTGTGGGCACGTGGGGAGTGAAGCAGCAGATGGAAATACTCTCCCTCTCCCTTTCCCTCTGTTTCTCCCTCTCCATATATTATGCTTCTTTGCCTCTCAAGTAAATGCAGTTTTTTAAATTAAAAAAAAAAGTAGTAGTATTTATAAAGTGCTAGTATAGTCCCTGGAACATCAGAAGTATTTAATAAAATCAGCTATTACTGTTTTGTAGAAAATGTATAGCAAGTTTTATTTTAGATCATATTTATGGAACATAATTAGTACATCTCATTTGGGATAGCACTGACTTTCCCATATTTATCTCTAACATGTCTCTAAACACTATTCACATGTGATAAACATCAAGCTAGACAGTAACTGGTAACTGGCCAGAGATTTATGTGTGACTAGGGAGAGGGAGAGGAGGATGATCCTGGAAAAGAAAGGTCTTTGAAGAGGTGCTGTCTCTTTTCAGAGCCAGAAAAAAAGTTGCAGATTATGATGACAAAAATTTATGATTGAATCACAAAATAAATAAATAATTTTCTTTAAGCCCATGCATCAGGCCTCTTACATTTCTTGTTCCCAGTATCTATGACTGAGTTCTTCCTTTCTCTCTTGTAACTGAAACCCAGCAATGTATAGTACATATTATTCTTCTGGCGTTACATGTTTTTGGAAATAAATAACAGCTGGTTATATTTGGTAAACAGTAGTTCTTACCACATTTTGACATAATAATTTTATTTTCAATTTGCTTAGGTAGTTACCATGATGATGACATAAAATAAATATTAGCAATGACATTAACTATTAAGGTAGCTTATATAATTACATGTATGTCAGTTTTGATGAGGCCTCAAATTCTTATTTGATGCACACATTGTCTCAATATGAACATGAGTACCACACTGCTGTGGAATACTGACAGAATATTTTTCAATTTATTTGCCAAAAAAGTTGTATTTTTTTAAAACCAAGAAGTGTATCATATGTGGTTAAAAGCTATATAGACACCACATTTTAAAGGAAACCAATATGTGTGTTTAAAAAGAAATTACACATAAAATATATGCTGAGTAGTGTAATCATAGTGGTTGGAACTCTCCATTTAAAAATCATAACATAGCAAAGACTGAAGCCAAACACTGGAAAGATTTGCCTTCCAACCACAAAGAAGTAATGTGAAACAAAGTAAACAAAACAAACACAGAAGAAATGGTAGCTGAATACTCCCTTTCCTAACGGCTCACCAAGATCTTCTGGAGGGTCTACCATAGGCAAGGTAGATTCATTATGGTAATGGAAAGTAAAGATATTTATATGCAAAGGCAATTCAAAAAGTTTGGTGGAAATTCAATTAAATGATCAGTTTTTTTAGTACAAAGTTTTTGAAATTCATGCGTGGATTTTATAGTATGTATTTTTCATGCACTTTTTGGGGACCATACGTATGCATGCTTATACATATACATACATAGTTAGTTTGGTCTTTTGAGAAGTTAAAATTGCAACTAGAAAAATGATGTTAATACGTAAAGCAAACATGAAGAATTCCAATGGAGACATGAGTGTAGATGGTAGCTCTGTTGTCTCTACGCCATCTAACACTCTGTTGTATCTCAATAACACCTAGACTTCCTAAGAGAGGTAGAGAAGAAACTTCTCCCAGAAACTTCACCTTCCTAACTCTTTGCCTCTGGCCTTTACTCCTTATGATTTTTATCTTATCACCCTTCCCTCCCCAACACACACACACACACACACACACACACAACCTCAGGCATTATTCCCCGGTATCAAATGACATCTGTCTCATGGTCTTACTCTCTCTGTTTCTCCCACTCTCCTTTTCTGCTGTGTTAAATCTGTTCTCTAGCTGCGCAAGAGCTCATCTCCCTTGTCATCTGTGGACCCATCTCAGGGAGGTCGTCTAAAGCACCCTTCCAGTGAGATCCTTACCTGCACCAATAGAAGATGTAGGAATCCCAAGTGGTGTCTTAACTGCTGCTCTATCTCCTTTCTGTGTATCTGCTTTAATTAACTAAAGCAGTCCATTAGAGGCAGATGTTTGGCACAGAGGTTCAGAAGCCCCTCTTGGGTTGTTGAGAACCCATATTGAATTCCTTGAGTTCAAGTCTTGGCTCTGTTCCCAATTCCAGTGTACTGCTATTGCACACTCTGGGAAGCAGCAGGCGATGACCCAAACAGCTGGGTCCCTGCCACCTGTATGGAAGATCCAAACTGAGTTCTGGACTCCTGGCTTGAGTCTGGCCCAGCCTTGGCTGTTGCAGGCATTTGGGGAGTCTGCAGATGGGAGCTGTCTCTCTGTCTCTTCAAATAAAAATGAAAATTAATTAATTAATTTAAAAACAAGTTCAATAAACTTCTGAGGGAGGCACCCTCCCTCAGAAGAATTTTGCTACTCCTCAAGAGTACAGAATTCACATTTTACAAAATATTATATGTTAGTCCCTCTTTCTCCACACTGTCATTTTCCATACTTGTCAGTTACTCACAGTCTATTACATTCCGAAAATACTAAGTAGAAAATTTCAGAAATTAACAATGTATAAACTTTAGACTGTGGGCCTTCTGAGCAGCATGATGAATCTTCACACCCTGTTAGCTGTGAGTCATTTGCTCAGCATTAACTACGTTGTCTACTCTACCTGTTCATTAGTCATTTGGTGGCTATCTTGGTTATCAGGTCAAAGGTTACCATATCATAGCTCTAGTGTTACTCTAACTCTTATTTTACTTAATAATGGCCCCCAAGCTCATAAGGAATTATTAAGATTCAGATATGCCAAAGAGAAACCATTGCTGTGAGTTCCCTTGGAAGAGAGATGACATCTTAATGATGGATCCTTTCTATGCCCTTTTCTCCACACCACTCAGCATAGTGTCTGAAAGTTGGAGGATTTTTAAACTTTTTTCATAGGATATGAATGAGTAAATTAATGAATGTTATTATCCTACTAGCATCTGAATTGGACTCATTGAGTAGGTTTATACAAACTGAATCAATATTTCTTTTTAGCACCTTTGCAGAATTTCACATGTATCTGGAGACAGAGTACTTTTCTTTATCATCTTCCTAAGAGTTGTGCCCATCATCCCTTCAAGTTTTGCTTACATGATAATTGTTGTTAAAGTAAGGCACTCAGTATACCTTTTTCCTAAAAAAATTAACTGGTGAAAAATACAGAATGATTTTTTAACATCTCTGGAAATTGTCCTAAGGGTTACAGCAAATGAAGAAATACCCATTTAAAAAAATCTATGAAATTTCAATAAAAGCTGAGAGAGTCTATGGCATTTGAGCTATTATTCAATCCATTACCCCTATTCTTAGCTCCATAATGCAGAAGTTCTGCTCTAGGCATAAACAGCCAAGCAGCAGCTGAGTAACTTTGTATCCCTCAATCTCCAGGTCTGGGGGGACTGTTTCATTCAGGGAAGGACAGGACACTGACTTTTCTCTTCCGCCTTTCAGCTTTATGTTGTGGAAGCTCTGTTTCAAGTAGGTACACACAGAGAATTAACTTTCTTGAATTCAAATTTCACTATAGTGCTATTGTAATCAAGAGAGTATGGTACTGATGTAAGAAAAGACATATAGATCAATACAATATGAATTGAGAGTTCAGAAATAAATCCTTAGATTTCTGGTGACTTGATTTTTGATAAGGATGCCAAAAAATTCAATAGAGGAAAATAATTTTTCCATCTAGTGATGCTGAAACAGATGGATATCCAAATGCAAAGGAATAAAGCGGGTACCTGTCTCGTATTATGAGCAAAAATTGCCTAAAATGGATCACCAGCCTAGATGTATGAGTTATAACAATAAAACACTAGGCATAAAACTTTGTGACTTTAGCTTAGATATACTACAAAAGCAGAAGGAAGAAAAGATGAGATGGACAAAGAGACCTCACCGAAATGAAAAACATTTAATGATTTTGCTGCAAATGATACTATGAGGACAATGAAGTGACAACTCACAGAATGGAGGAGAGCATTAACAAATCATATACATGATAAAGGACTGTGTCCTTACAACTTAATAAAAAGGCAAAATCATCCAAAATGGACAAAGAATTTGAATAAAAACTTCCTCAAAGGAGACACATCAGTGGCCAATAAGCTGCGTGAATAAGTGTCCAACAATAAGTGTCATTTGTCATTAGGGATTTGTGAATCAAAAGTTCAAGGAGATATCATCTCACCTCCACTAAGATGCATGGAATTACAGGAGGGATGTAGTTTGTAGATGTAAATGAGTGGCTTGCAATTTGGATTTTGAGATTTTTGAGGATTCTTTATTGGGGGCAGTTTAATGTGAAGACAGGGATTTGAGGTGAGCAGGCAAAGAAGATGAGAAGACTCTAAACCCGCTTCAGTTACCGGGCATGTCTGAACCAAAAGACTTGAAGAATTCCAGAGCCTGAGAGGAAGTCCCAACAGCAAAAGTGGCTAGCAGCCCGGCTGAGGCTAGTCAAGGAGCAAGGGCAGTACACTCTGGAGAAGCAAGTGGTATGCAGACCACTAACAAATAAGATGTTTCACCAGATAAGAGTAGCAAACACAAGTGATTATGGGCTAAACCGATTTTGTGACAAATTACTGAAAAGTTTGTGAGAGTGAAGTATTCTCAATGGAACAGGAGCAAAAGAGAATTCCAGGGGACGAACAATGGACTCAACACCGCTGACTACAGACTTCCGTTCTTAAAATATCAGGTAGTATTTTAAAATATTACTAATTAATCTCACCGCTGAGACTGAGGTCTGCATTATCTGGGGATAGAAATTATCCAGTGTCAGCTGAATACAAAAGAGACAACGAGGGCAGGCAATTAGCCTAACTGTTAAGACTACTACATTATACGATACACAATGGAATACTACTTAGCCATAAAAAGAATGAAATCCTGTCTTTTGCAGAAAAATGCATGCAACTGGAAATCATTATGCTTAGTAAAATAAGTCAGTCCCCAAAAGACAAATATATGTTTTCTGTGATATATGGTAGTTAATATAGAACACACAAAAAATTGTGTAGGAATAAAATGGGCATCTTGTGATTTGATTGCTGTTTTCAGTTGTTTATACTCCTGTGGAACTCCGGTCTTTCTATATTTTCTGGAAAGATTTTATTTATTTATTTAAGATTTAGTGTTACAGAAAGACAGAGGGAGAGACAGAGGTAAAGATCTTCCATCTACTGGTTCATTCCCCAAATGGCCACAATGGCTAGAGCTGGCCTGATCTGAAGCCAGGAGCCAAGAACTTCTTCTGGCTCTCCCACAGGGGTGCTGGGGACCAAGCAGTTGGGCCATCTTCCAGTGCTTTCCCAGGCCATAGCAGAGAGCTGGATGGGAAATGGAGCAGCCAGGACTAGAACCGGTGTCCATATGGGATGTGGGCACTACAGGCGGAGGCTTAGGTAACTACACCACAGCACCAGCCCTGGTCTTTCTACTTTTTACTTGTTGAATATTATGGTTAGTGGTGCTTTTAGCCTATGATTACAGAGTGCATTGAAATTATGTTTTTGCAAAAATTAAAGAAAAAAAGGAATGAAGGAAAAAAGGCATTTGAGGGAGGGAGGGTGGAGGGGAAGTATGGTTATCTTCTTAGAATTGTACCTACCAAATACTTGAAATCTGTTCTCTTTATATTAATAAAATTTAAAAATATGTGGATAAATAAAAAAAATTAAAATGTCGCTGGATAAGACATACATATCCTACATCTAAGTGCCTGTATTCAATGCCCGGTTCTGGCTCCTCACTTCAACTTCCTGCTAATGCAGACCCTGGGAGGCAGCCGTGATGGCACCTGCCACTCATGTGGGAGACCTGGGTTACTTTCTCCAGGTCCTAGCCTGACCTGGCCCTGTTCTTCCGACATTTGGGCAAGGAACCAGTGGGTGGGAGCTCGCTCGCTTCCTTTCTCTCTCTCCCTCTCTTTGCTCCTTACAAATAAATAAATTTTAAACAAATAGACAAACAAAAGAAACCGAAGGAGACAATGTTCAATGTTTTACTTTCAAAATATACTTTACAAAGTGGAGTAGGTAGAGGCTTAGATCAAATTCTGCCTTTCAGTTTCAAGAGCCAGATTCTTAAGACAAAGAATATTTCCTGAATCAAAAAATTTTGTCATTATTTATGAATACTGAGACCATAGAGTTTTTATCATGTTTTTGTCACCTCAATATGGATATTATCATTGCTATGTAATTTTCTCCTTTATTTAGTTGTTAAGATGCATTATACTTATGATTTGTGAATGTTAAACATTAACATTTACATTCCTGGGGTATAACCAATATTGCCATAATTGATTATACATCTAGTACCTTGCATCATGTTCCCTTATTATAGTATGTTTATCAGGTTTTGTTATTAAAGATACACCAGCCTCAGAAATGAATTGAAAAAAAAAAGTTACTTGTATTTTTCTTTCCTGTAGAACATTCTCTATAAGATTTGTATTATATCTTTATGAATAGTTGGAAGAATTCATCAGTGAAGCCATCTGGACCTGTAGTTTTCTTTTTGTGAATGTTCTAAATTACACATTCTTCTCCTTTTTAAATTCAGATTTTTGTATTTCTTCATTTTCATATTTGGAAAATCGTGATTTTCAAAGAATATTTTACTTTAAATTTTCAAAGATTCTGGCACAAATTGCTTATAACATCATTTTGTGATTATTTTAATATTTATTATATCTATAATTCTCTTTTTATCCCTGATAGTAGTTATTTGTGGCTTCTCCCTTTTTTTCTATTGATCAGTCATGACACGGGTTATTTATTTTATTTATCTTTCCAAAGAATTGTTTTGCTGATCTAACTGTTAGACATTTGATAACTGTTTAATTATTTTCAACACTTCACTTTATTACTCTCTTGCATTTACATTATTTGGGTTTAATTTGAGATTCTTTTCCTAAATTCCTGGTACTTTATTGCTTTTCAGGTTTCTGATTTTCTGATATTTATACTTTAAGGCTATAAGTTTTCCTCCAGGCATGGCTGTGCCTGCATGTCACAAATTTTTTAAATATATGTACTATCCATGATCTTTCACTTTAATATTTTTTGTGATTTCCTCTTTGCATTATTATAATGCATTATTATAATTTTAGTGGTTAGCTTCTTTTCTTTTTTTTAAAGATTCATTTATTTATTGAAAGTTAGAGTTAGAGAGAGAGTAGAGAGAGATAGAGAGATCTTTCTGCTGGTTCACTCCCCAGATGGCTGCAATGGCCGGGGCTGGGCCAGGATGAAGCCAGGAGCCAGAAGCTTCCTCTAGATCGCCCACATAGATGGCAAGGGCCCAAATACTTGGGCCATCTTCTGCAGCTATTCCCAGGAGCAGCTTGTCTCGAACCAGTACCCATAAGGGATGCTAGGGTTGCAGGCAGCCACTTTACTAGCTATGCCACAGTGCTAGACCCTATTGGTTACTTTCTAAAGATTTTGGGAATTTTCTGATCTTTTTAAATTTCTACCTTAATTTCATAGAAGTTAGGGAATACACTTTTTTGTAAATATTTTGACATTTGTTGAATCTTGCTTTTAACATCCAGCGTTTGATAAATTTTAGTGATTTACATGTGTACTTGAAAAGAAGATATACACTGTAGTCATTTGTTCCATTGCTCTATACCTGCCTAATAGATCAAATTAATTAATTTGGGGGTTCATAGCTTCATAAACTTATTATCTTCTATGCTTAGTTTGTTGCTGAGAAAAAATACAATAAATCCCACTATATTTATGGATTCATCTATTTATATTTTAAGATTCATTCTAAATGCAGGGTTATCTTGGAATCTATGAAACATAGGAAAGCATCACACATTTGGAAACATAAATAGTGTATAGACTTTAAGCCTAATAGAAATATCAAACAATTTGTATGCATTCTGGTGAATGGCTGAATTAGCAAAATGTCAGAATACCTAAGGTTGAGTTTGGTGCGCTATGTTGGGGGGAGAGGAGTGTATGGGAACACTAAGGAATGAGACCTAAAGTTTTCTTTAAGTATCTTCTGAGTCAAGAGAAAATCCTAACCAGCTTGTCTACTACTTTCTTAGTTGAAAGCCTCACTTTCAATCTCTTTTCTAGGAGAAAGAATCTGGAGCTGAGATTCCACAAAGTATGTGTGTCAGGAATTTATTTCAATTACCTCAAAAACAAATGCAAAATTCTCCATTTGCCCATTTGTACAAAAGTGTCCGTTTTTGCACAGGCATTGGTCAAGAGAGAAGTTCCTTCCTCTCACTAGATTATCAGAACTGCTTCAAGAAGGGCTTGAAAGCACTACTTTGGAGTCAGTGAAACTCCTCAAGCAGAACACATTCATCCCAAATAAAAGAAGATGAAGGAGCCATTCCCCTGCTTTTTGGGGCAGCCCCCTTCTCAAGTCAGTCCAACTCTTCTAGATGCTTTAGGTGGATGTTTAGGGAGCAGGGCTAAGAATGTCCACAACCTCACTCTGACCTACATTAAGAGATTAACCCTCTACCACTTAGAAAATAAATACTACAGGTATTATAGGTACATCTTTGCATTTCTGCTGTCTCGTTGAGTGTTCACCAAATGTATGTGCCATATACTTTTCTGGTCCTTTCATGAAGACTATGTGTGGGACAGGATGTCAAGTCATCACCTAAGAGAATGTCTCTTATTTTCATGGGCTTGCAGTTGATAAAGTATGGTCGATGGTGTTGTAAATGGGCACATTACATACACCAGCTGCTTCACAGCTAACAGCCAGCGTAAGAGTCCTGTGAGCCAAGAGTGTTTTTGAACCTGGATACATTTCTGCTATGGCAGCAATCCTAAGGACATGGCATAAAGCTTAACCTGGGTTCTGATCTCATACTTTCCCCCTCATTTTATTTATAAACATTTCAGGATGACTATTGATGACAGGGTCATGAACAGCAGTAAGGCATTTTGAAAGGAGCCGCAAAAGCAGGAAAGACTAATTCAACCTGAATGGCTGTTCCCTGGTTTATGTTTTCTAGAACTGAGATAAAAAGTTTGATTAGTTGATTCCTTCCTAAAATAATCCAAAAGAAAACAAGTATGCAAAGAATTCTTCAAACACATGGCAAGCACTCTTAGTAGTTTCCATTCAATGTCATTTTTCTTCCTCTTGCATAGAGTACCATGTTTTTATTCTACACATTTATCACCTACTCAGCCATGTTTCTCAGGGAAAGATTGCCCTTGCATCACTCAGGCTTGCCAGTGTTGCAAGGGGAAAGATTCCTTTGTGTTTCTGAGCACAAAGAGTGAGATTCTGGCCGTCATAAGCCCTGGTGTAACTGACATTGAACTCCATGGAAGCCCACGATCACCTCAAAGTCACACTTTTTCCCCATGAACTGCTGCAGACGAGACGACTGTGTCACTTACTGACACAGCTGACACAGAGTAAAGCAAAATAATCCCTCAGGTGTTACAATTC
Source organism: Sylvilagus floridanus (assembly GCA_949820135.1). NCBI lineage: Eukaryota > Metazoa > Chordata > Mammalia > Lagomorpha > Leporidae > Sylvilagus > Sylvilagus floridanus. The sequence continues at coordinate 104,701,646 of OX463226.1, forward strand.
TGTATTCACCTGGAACCAAAACCAAAGCAATAAGCATTCCATCTAAACCATAAATTCTTTCCAATGAAACTTACTCCATAAAGAAGAAGGGAATATTAGACCAGATGCACAGACATCAAAGTATGGATACAGGGAACATGAAGAATCAAGGCAGCATGACATCTCTGAAAGCTCTCCAGAAATAGATCCTGATCTGAAGGAAATCTATGAAATGCCAGAAATAGAATTTAAAATAACGATTTTGAGGAAACTCAATGTGATGCAAGAGAATTAAAGAAATGAGGAAATTAATAGATGACATGAATGAAAAATTCACTAAAGAGATAGAAATCATTTAGAAGAACCAAACAGAAATTTTGGAGATGAAAACTTCAATCAATGAAGTGAAAAAATACAACTGAGAGCTTCAACAACAGAGAAGACCAAGTAGAGGAAAGAATTTCTCATATGGAGGACAAGACTTCTGAAATAATCCAATCAGACAGAAAATAAAGAGAAAGGGATACGAAAATTATGAAGAAAATCTACATGAAATATGGGATAACATTAAGTGATCAAATATTCATATTATAGGTATTTATGAAAGAGAAGAGAAGGAAAAAGATGCTGAGAGCCTATTAAATGAAAAACCAGCTGAAAAGTTTCCAAGTCTTGAAAGAGACATGGATATTCAGATTCAGGAAGTTCAAAGGACCCTAGGCAGACTCAACCAAAAACAATCTCCTAAGCATATTGCAGTCAAATTGCCAAAAGTTAAGGACAAGTAAAGAATCCTAAAGGCAGTAAGAGAAAGGCATCAAGCTACATATGAAAGAAAACCAATTAGACTAACAGCAGACTTCTCTACAGAAACCCTACAGGCAAGAAGAAATGTGATTATATATTTGAGTTCTTAAGAAAAAAAAAACTTCCAATCAGGAATATTGTTATATCCAGTAAAGCTATCCTTTAGAAGCAAAGACAAATAAAGGATTTCCCAGCTAAGCAAAAATGGGACAATTCACCACAACCAGACAGGTTTTATAAGAAATTCTGATGAGAGTCATACATTAAAGGTAAGCATCATGAAAACACGTGACACCGCTGAATTTACTAATATAGCAGATATAATCATTAACCACTCAAAAAATGACAGGGGTTAGTTCCTATCTATCAATACTAACCTTGAATGCAAATGGATTAAATTCCCCAGCCAAAAGAGTTAAGTTGGCTGAATGGATAAAATATCAAGACTGTACTACATGCTACCTGTATATGAAATGTGCGTCATAAAAAAAAGATACACATAGACTGAAAGTAAAGACTGGAAAAAATATATACCAGTCAAATGAAAACCAAAAACAAGCAGGAGAAGCTGTACTCATATCAGTTAAAACAGACTTTAAATGAAAAACTGTAAAAAGAGACAAAGGAGGACATTATATGTTGATAAAAAGGTCAACTCACCAGAGAGTTATACAAAGCGCAAACCCAGCACAAGGCCACCCAGATAGTTAAAGCAAATACTATTAGACCTAAATGGAGAGATAGATGCAAATACAATAATGGTGGGGAACTTAAACATCCCACTGCCATCAATGGACAAATCATCCAGACGAAAAATAAACAAAGATACATCAGAGTTGAACCATACTACTGAGAAATGGACCCAACATATAATTACAGAACATTTCACCCAATAACTACAGAATACACATTCTTTTCATCAACATATAGAACATTTTCCAGGATGGACCATTTTTAAAGCCACAAATCAAGTCTCAGTAAATTTTAAAAAGTTTGAAATCAAACCATGTATTTCTCAGACCACAAAGGAATAAAACAGAGATCAACAGTAAGAAGAGCAATAGAATATTTTTACAAATACATGGAAATTTATCAACATGCTACTGAATGACTAATGGTTCACTGAAGAAACAAAAGAGGAAATCAAAAATTTCCTTTAAATAAATGAAAATGAAAGTATAGCATATCAATACCTGTGAGATACAGCAAAAGTAGTAGTAATAAGGACAGTTGAGGAATAGTTTTTTTAAATACAATTTGTTGAACTCTTAATATAGAGTTAACTGTATGTGTACAAAGTTAATTGAAAATAGATCTTAGTAAAAAAAAACAAGAATAGGAATAGGAGAGGCAGAAGGAAGAGGTGGGAGTGTGGGTGGGAGGGTGGATACATTGGGAATAATCACTATATTCCTAAAGTTGTATTTATGAAAAGCATGCAGTTTGTATTCCTTAAATAAAAGTTTTCTGGGAAAAAAAGAAGGAAGTTTATAATATTAAGTTCTTACATTTGCAAAAGAGAAGATTTCAAGTAGATGACCTAATGAAGCACATTGAGTAGTTCAATAAACCAAGAGTAAACTAAACCCAAAATTAGCAGGAGGAGACAAATAATAAGGATCAGAGCAGAAATAAATGAAATTGAAACTACAAAAAGATACAAAAGACCAATAAAACAAAAAACTGCTTTTTTTGAGAAAATATATAAAATAGACAAACCTTTAGCCAGACTAAAAGTAAAAGAAGAAACTCAAATAACATTAGGGATGATGGAGACATTATGATTGACACTACTGAAATACAAAGAATATAAGAAACTACTATGAACATCTATATGCTAACAAATTGGAAAAACTTAAAGAAATGGGTAATATGTATAACCTAACGGGATTAAATCAGTAAGATATAGAAAATCTAGACAAACCTATAACAAGCACTAGATTGAAGCAGTAATTAAAAGACTTCCATCAAGGAAATATGCGGGACCTGATGGTTTTACTACTGAATTCTACATGAACCTTTTAAGAGGAAACAGCTCCAATACTATTCAAACCACTTCAAAATATTGAAAAAGATGGAACACTGCCAAATTCTTCCTGTGAGTCCAAAACTGAACAAATACACAACACTAAAAGAAAACTATAGACCTATATGCTTGATGAACATAGATGCAAAAATTATCAATAAAATACTAGCAAACCAAATCCAACACCACATCTAAAAGATCATACATCACAGTCAAGTGGGATTTATCCCAGAAATGCAAGGATGGGTCAACATTTGCAAATCAATAAACATCATGAATCACATCAACAGAAAGAAGAAAAACCATATGGTCATCTCAATGGATGCATAGAAAGCATTTAATGAAATTCAACAACCCTTCATGATAAAAACTCTTGACAAATTAGGTAGAGAGGGAAAATATCTCAGAATTTTAACGTCTGTATATGAAAAACCAACAGCCAATATCATACTGAGTGGGGGAAACTTGAAAGCATCTTCATTCAGATCTGGAGCAAGACAACGATGCCTATTTTCACCAATCTTAAGATAGCAAGTAATAGCAAGAGCAGTAGGAAGGCAAAAGAAATAAAGGGCATCAAAATTTAAGAGGAGGAATTTCAAAATATCCATGTTTGTAGATGTCTTGGTGTTGTACATGGAAAAAACTAAAAACTCCACCAGAATCCTGTTAAAACTGATAAATCAATCAATCACATTGCAGATTACGCAATAAATGTACAGAAAACAGATAACAGAAAGAGGGAGGGCAAGATGGCGGAATAGGAAGGCAGCACACTGATAGTCCGGGGAGAGACAGTTTAATAAAAGTGGAGATACTGCAGGTTCAAGGAAGAGTAGGGGAAGAAGCAGCAGAGGAAACTCTTCCAGAACTAGTGATTCACAGTGGACCTTTGAGGAGAGCGTGGGAGCCCGCAGTTCGAGACACCAGCAGCAGACTCAATGCACCAGCGCTGGAACGCGGGGTGAGCGGAACCTCAATAGCCCGAGACACCAGCAGGGAAGCGGAGAGAGGAGACTAGAGGGAACAAGGCTTGAAACCCTGTGGGGAAAAGTTCACCAGGCTAACTAGAAGAGAGAGAGAAAGAAAAAAGTGACCGACACAGACACGAGTTTCTCTCTCTCTGCCCACCTCTAAAAGGTGAGCAAGACAAAGAGCAGGCGCCATTTTGGACATACGTCATAAGCAGGGCGACCTCAGGTCTGCACCGGCCCTGAGCCTAGCAGAAAAACCTGACTCTGGGCGTGGGGGTGAAATAACAGGAGATTAGAACCTAATGAATGTGTGGTGCTAATGAACTGAGACTGTGAAAAACGAGACTGTGGGGGAGAGAACTCACAGAATTCACCACGTGAATACACTCCAGAGACGCTACAGTTCGGTAGACTTGGTAGCCCAGTGGGAGACTACAGGAGAATCTGAGCCCACACAGATTCCCTCTGTGGTCCTTGGGAAAGAGCTTCCGATCTCTGGCTCCTGTGGGTATATCATTCGCCTGCTAACCACCCCCAATTCCATTCAGCTGTGTGGAATTACTTCCCTTTTGAATCAAAAATAAAGAAAGAAACAGAGAGAGATTTACCACGCCTAACCTGGGAGTGTCACCTTTGGCACACCCTCAACCCTGAGGAACCAAACAGAGCTATCAGGCCACACCTATCTCAAGCCCCTAAGGCTCCATCAAAAGCAGACAGTCCACTTATCTAGAGTCATAGTATAACAAGAAAAAACACCACAGTGAAGAAACCAATATGCCAAACAACAAACGCAAAAACCTAGGTAACAAGAACAAGGAAGACACTATGACACCCCCAAATGAAAAAGACACCTCAATCCAAGATTACGAAGATGATGAGATAGAAGAAATGCAAGAAGCAGATCTCAAAAAATTGATAAGAACACTAAGAAGTACTCAAAAACAAATTCTTGAACTACAGAAATCCTTAATGGACAAGGTAGAAAATCTCTCTCATGAAAATGAAATATTAAGGAGGAATCAAGCCGAAATGAAACAACTAGTAGAACATGAAACTGTGATAGTGACAAGAAATCATAATGAAGTGAAGAATTCAATAGATCAAATGAAAAACACATTAGAGAGCCTTACAAACAGAATGGGTGAGGCAGAAGAGAGAATATCGGACTTAGAAGACAGAGCACAGGAAAATATACAGTCAAACCAAAGAAAAGAAGAGGAAATTAGAAATCTAAAAAATATTGTTGGGAATCTACAGGATACTATTAAAAAACCCAACATTCGAGTTCTAGGAGTTCCTGAAGGCATGGAGAGGGAGAAAGGATTAGAATGCCTTTTTAGTGAGATAATAGCAGAAAATTTCCCAGTTTTGGAGAAGGACAGAGACATCCTAGTACAGGAAGCTCATAGAACCCCCAATAAACATGACCAAAAGAGATACTCATCACGACACATTGTAATTAAACTCACCACAGTGAAACAGAAAGAAAAGATCCTAAAATGTGCAAGAGAGAAACATCAGATTACTCTCAGAGGATCTCCAATTAGACTCACGGCAGACTTCTCATCAGAAACCCTACAAGCTAGAAGGGAATGGCGCCAGATTCTATCCCAGTTGCCCCTCTTCCAGGCCAACTCTCTGCTGTGGCCTGGGAGTGCAGTGGAGGATGGCCCAAGTGCTTGGGCCCTGTACCCCATGGGAGACCTGGAGAAGCACCTGGCTCCTGCCATCGGATCAGCGCAATGCACTGACCGCAGTGCGCCGGCCATGGCGGCTATTGGAGAGTGAACCAACGACAAAAGGAAGACCTTTTTCTCTGTCTCTCTCTGTCTCTCTCACTGTCCACTCTGCCTGTCAAAAAAAAAAAAAACTGATGTATAGATCAATGGAACAGAATGAAGAACCTGGAAATTAGTACATAATTAATGCATAGAGCCAACTGACTTCATACATAAGTGCCCAGACCATGTATTGGAGAAAGAATAACCTCTTAAAATAGTTGGTGCTGGCAAAACTGAATGAAGTTAAATCCCTACTTCTCACCATAGAACAAAATCAAGTTAAGTTGACCTAATTTTAATACCTATGACTATGAAGCTGCTGAAAGAAAATATAGGAGAAACACTCCAAGACATTGGTGTAGGTGATGACTTCTTGGATAAGACCTCCAAAGCACAGGGAACAAAAACAAAACTAGACAAATGGGATCCTATCAAGTTCAGAAAAAGTTTGAAGGACATCTGCATAGCAAGAGAAACAATCAATAGAGTAAAGAGTCATCCAACAGAATGGGAAAAAATATTTGCTAGCTACTTACATGACAAAGTATCAATATCAAGAACATATCAACAACTCAAAAACTCAACATTAATAAAAACAACCAATCCAGTGAAGCAATGGGCAAAAGACATCTACATATAGTTCTCAAAATAAAAAATACATATGCCTAAAAAATACATGAAAAAATTCTCAACATCATTAGCCGTCATTGAAATGCAAATCAAAATCACAATGATCACCCTCACCTTATCAGAAGGGCCATGATCCTAAAGAGAGTCACAAATGATGGTAAGGATGTAGAGAAAGTGGACCACTTGTATTATTTCCACATGCATTAATTACACTGTTGGTGAGAATGTAAATTAGTGTATCCACTATGCAAAATAATATGGAGATTTCTTTAAAAACTAGAATAGACTTAAAATATGATAGCAATTCCACTACTGGTTAAATACCCAAAAGACAAGAACACATTTTATCTACATAACCAAGTATAAGTTAGCACTATTTGCAATAGCCAAAATATGGAATCAACCATGATGTTCATCATCACGTGGTGTCCATCATCAGAAGAATGGATAAAGAAAACGTGATATACATATATATATACACACACATATATATAATGGAATATTATTCAGCTATTTAAAAATGAAATTCTACCATTCGCATCAAAATGGATGCACTGGAGGACATCATGTTGAGTGAAATAAGCAAGACACAGAAAGACAAATGCTGCACGTTCTTTCTTATGTGAGAGCTAAAATTAAAAAAGAAAAATGAGAAAGCAAAAAAACAAAAAAAGACATGACTGTTTATATCAGCATTGCTGCAAATATAGTTTTGTGAAATTTTGTTTTATATCTTTGCCAAGCAATTGTTAAGAATGATATACTAGTATAAATTTTAATGAACTGTGGTTATTTTAAAATTTACTGGGGCCAGTGCTGTGGTGTAGTAGGTAAAGCCACTGCCTGCATTGCTGGCATCCTATGTGGTTGGAGACCTGCCTGCTCCACTTCCAATCCAGTACTCTGCTAATATGCCCAGGAGAGCTGCAGAGGTTGACACAAGTGCTTAGGCCCCTGCTTCCATGTGTGGGACCCAGCAAAAGCTCCTTGATTCTGGCTTTGCAGCCGTTTGGGGAGTGAGGCAGTGGATGGAAGATTGATCTTTCCCTCTTTCTCTCTCTTTGCCTCTGCCTCTTGGTAACTCTGTCTTTCAAATAGATAAATAAAAATCTATTATATATGAGTGAAATTGAGGTATTTTCATCTGGTTATTGTTTGTAGCCTTTGTCTATATTCCTATTGAACTATGGTCTCTACCTTTTACTTCTTGAATTCTTTATTTACTGGTGCATTAAGCCTTTGACTATAGTGTAAATTAAAAACGTTATCTTAAAAATAAAAAAGCAAAGATGAAAAGAAAGGATGGGGGGAAGAAAAGCAGAAAAATGAAAGGAAGGAGGGAAGAGTGGAACTATCATTATAGTCCTAGAATTTTATCTGCGAAGTGCATTGAATCTGTTCTTTTTGTATTAACATCACATTAACAGGAGAATTATGTTGTAATTATGCTGCGAGCCAGAAAATCTAACATATTAATAAATTCCTTAAAAATTCAAAAATGTTTTCCAGTGTACAGAGCATGATGAAGTGGTAGAATGGGTGATGACAAGGTCACATCGTGGTACATGCTGGTTGTTGGGGACTGTGTGCAGTGGGGAAGAGGATCGTCTTGTTTGATCATGCTGCTAACAGATATGAACTCCTCAGCAGCATTCACGATTCAGCACTGCCACACTTCCTGTCCCCCTAAATTCAGTTACTCTGGCTTGGAGCTGCTCAGTCCAGATGGAGGGAATTATCTACCAGCCAAGAACACAGGGAGCTTACATGGTACCCAAAGAGGCTCACTGGCCTTCCACTTTTGAACAGAGAGCCTTGGTGCCAGGTGGTGGCTAGCATCATTGTTTTTGCAGCCACTGAGAGTGGCTCTCCAGTCCTGGTTCTCAAACAGGCCTGGCACTGGGGAGTGTGTGCTGAGGTGCCGTGCCACTGTCCCCACTAGAGTTGGCCTGCTACTCTAAGGAGGGCTCCCCGGTTGAGATGTCCTCCCATTTCTAGCTCAGCCTACATTTCCCAGCAGCAGCACTTGGGGTTTTGACAAACTTTCTGCTGGGAATCTTCAACTACACATGCCATCCAGGGCTCCAGCTGCTCTGCTTTGCATCCCAGAAGTACAACAGGATCAGCCCAAACTCTGTTTTACATAAGGAGCTTTAAGAAGGGTCAGAACTGTCAAAGTATAAAAGGAGCTGCTTCCTTCTTCGAAGGGTAAGGAGTTTTCAGATCTTAGAAGTTCACAAGGCCTGTTCTGCGTGCAGGAGGCCTGTCCCCTGCTAGAACATGAAACACTCTAAGCTTTCTTAGGTCAAGGCTCCAGGGAAGTGCTCTGACTACTGCCAGGAAGGAGTAGGAAACAGAACTGCTTTTGCTGTGCCCCCTTCTTTCATGAATGGAAGAGCCAAGCTGTTTGCAAAGATTTGCATAATCATTACATACATTATATACAACCACCAACCCACACATCCACTTATCCTAAAGCAAACTGGGCTGAACAGAGAATTTCCATGTTGCATATATGCTTTCCCTGGCCACACCCCAGATTCTCTTACTCTGTGCTGTGAATGCTCTGCTACCCTCTTGGTACTCAAACCTAAAACTGGAGCATCTTCCCTAACGACTGCTTTTGCTTTCAGTCAATTAGCAAATCCTCATGATTCTATTTTATTGAATATCTTTTTTCATTCATTCTTTCTCCCCAGAATTCCTAAAACAATCATCTCCTCACCAGTCTTCCTTCTGATAATCAGTCTCCCGTCCCATCTTCCTGCATATCTCCCAGTGACCTTGTGAGAAAAACAGGTCTTCTGTTTCTCTCTTCTTGAATTCATTCTGGAGCCCTTTCTGTGTTCAGCGTGCAATCTGGACTTGGACTTGGTACTTAAGGCACCATGTGATCTGGCGTCTGTTGACCCCTCCAGTTCATCTCCCTCCCATTCTGTTCTCCCGCCATCTTTCATGACCAGCAGCTGCCAAAGGCACCGTGCACTGTCGCACTGTCGAGTCTCCTTGCCTTTGAACAGTTAGCTCTGAGAATGCCCCACACCCATACCACTTTTCTTAACTGCTGACAAACCAAAGTGGGCTATTAGCCCCTCCATAACACACTTCCCACCTCACCCTTGCCTGTGCCACCATTACAGACATCTCCATCACTGTCTTCTGCCTTTATTAGATTGTGAGCAGGGATTATGTTTTATTGCCTAGCATGCATTAATAATGGCATTAATTATAATGATTACTTAGCATTTACAACATGAAAGTAATGGCTGCCTAGCTGCCTCTTACATATGTAATTTAGCTTATTAAGTTATTTAATTTAACTATCATACTTACCTTATCAGGTAAGCTACCATCCTTAGTATTCTCATTTTGTAAATGGGAAAATGAGAGATTCAGAAGGCATGGGAAAATTTCCCAAGTTACACAATTGCTATGTGACTGAGCTAGGACTTGAACTCATCAGTCTGACTCTAGAGCCTACTTTTTTGTCCATGGTGCTGGATGGCTGCTCTGGCTGCTTGACAAATATCTAATTCATAGAAATTAGAATGGGGTGGGGAAGAGGAGTGGGAATTTGGGAACATGCTTCTGAGCCTTCTAGTCCATTTGGAACTCTTAAAGGGGCCAAATGGTGAAGCTGGTGTAGAGTCTCCCACCCATTTAGTTTTCTTCCCATGAGTCCTTCAAGTCCACCATGTAGTAAATACATTCCTCTATCTTCTGACTCTTTGAATGATCAGCATTGGCTCTTATAGGCAATAATCTAATTTCATTCCAATTATCATCATCATTATCGATACAGCAAACATTTCTAGAATGTTGACTGTATCTTACTTGAAACTTTACTACTGACAGCAGAATAAAGACTGTATATTAAAGAAGTTTTGGTGTGTGTGTTCCAGCCATAGAGATGACCATACCATTGCAAGCATGCAAGTTGCCCTGTTTAGAATTTTAAACTTTCCCCTGCTGTGATTAGGACATGGAAATGGATGTATTTCTTCTGTGAGCAGCCCTAGCCCACACCCTGAGATGTCCTTCTTCACTCTCTCCCATACCACCAACTCAAGCCCACACCCAGGGAAGGAGTGATGCAATGGGATATAGTAGGCTAGAAGTTGGAAAGCCTTAACCGTGCTTTTAACAGCTGTGTTAGCTTAGAGAAATCATTGAATCTTACTGAGCTACAGTTTCCATTTCTTGCTTTACCAAGTCCACTTCTGGGTTTTCTTCCTTGAACCCCTCATCTCAGGAAAGAATTAGCCTCCCATTCATTTTACTCCTTATCTACCTTGTTCAGACTATTACCTTGTAATTGTTTGCTGATTTGTCTGTTCCACCTACTAGCTTATTAATATCTCAATAACAGAGATGACATCAAAGCTGGGAGTGCATTATCCCTAGAACACCTGTTGGACTACATTTTCACAACTACTTCCCACCATCTTATCAAGTCCCCTGCTTGTGCTTTCTTTTCATTCTTAAACCCACCCATAACATCTACATGGATTTCAAATCACCTGAGTGAAACAAGGTAACACACTCAGGATCCTACATACCTTAGAAGAGAGAACAACAAAATGCTTCTGGTCATAGTTCAATTTTTGTTCCTTCAAATCATTTTAGCAAGTGCATTCTAAGTCTGCTAGGAGAGGCAGAGAGAGAGAGAGAGAGAGAGAGAGAGAGAGAGAGAGAAAGAGAGGGAGGTCCCCCACCCGACGGTTCATTCCCCAGTTGGCTGCAATGGCCAGAGCTGCACTGATCTGAAGCCAGGAGCCAGGAGCTTCCTCTGGGTCTCCCACGCTGGTGCAGGGGCCCAAGGACTTGGGCCATCTTCCACCACTTTCCCAGGCCACAGCAGAGAGCTGGATCAGAAGTGGAGTGGCTGGGACCTGAACCAGTGCCCATATGGGCTGCTGGCACCACAGTGGCCTCACCCACTACGCCTCAGCGCCAGCCCCTGTTTTTGTTTCTAGAACAGAACTTAGACATGGGTGAATTCAGAACAGTGACTGTGATTGAAGATCTGCTACTGAGGGATGTCCAAGCTACAGAATTAGTGGTGATTGCTGGTTCCTTGAATTTTGCTTTTTCCCACCCCTTTCCAAATCTCATGGTATACTATAGCTCAGGTGTTCAGGGACTTACTTGTGCTGAGTGCTGCGTGGAATGTTGAGACAAGCATGCATCTTTCAGGGATTAAAGTTATCCCTTTCTGTAAGGATAATCTACTTTAGATAATTCTGCCTGTGAGGTGAGGAAATGGAGCCTGGAGGGTATGTACCTCCTAGCACCCAAGAGAGGAGAAGATATTTTTAGTGTGAGCAAGAGGAATTGCTCCTACAGATGCGCCCGTTGACTCCCATTCCTTGCTCCCAGCAGCCCTTTGGAGATGATTTTCAGAGAGATCTCCCTCTTGTGAGGCCAGAGACATTTCCAGTTGTTGGGTTGTTGCATGTGACGTGTGTAACCACGGGAGACTGCTCCTGGAGATTCCCATCTTCTTCCTCTTGCCACTAACGAACAGTATCTGAATGACGCTTCTGCCGGCCAAGTTCCAAGAGCCATCTTTATTTTCAAGGAAGAGGCCCATAAGTCCTCACAAATGATTCTCAGCCTTGGCAGTTGCAGCAACTTCATTCAGATCCAGCAAAGAGGAATTGGCAGGGCATGAATAAGGGCAGAAGGTAATTGGGGAGCTGGGGCTGGTTTTAAGGCAGGACAGAGCCCAGCTCCACGAGCTGAGCTGGAAGGAATTCGCTGTATGTGCCAGATGTCATCAAGAGCTGCTGAGCTAGTTGGGCTTTCCAGTGCTTAGGAGCAAATCAATCAGACAAACTGCAACTGTGGCTCTGCTACAGACCATGAGCTAATGTGGACTCTACCCCAGCAAGCAAGTGCCACGGGCCCTGGAGCTGGCAGTGGGATATGGTGGGCCCACAGAGCTAATGCTTCCTGCCGGGAGCGAGGGACGAAGGGGCCTCTTCTTTAACACAGAGAATCGCCCCAGGGTGGATGGAGCCTTCTGCAGCTGTGCAGAAGCCCCGTGGCTGCAGGGCGAGTTGGGGGTGCTAACTGTGAAGGCGGGGAGCTGTTAGGATCAGCCCGACACATCAAGGAGGGTAGTGATGATACCTCAGAGCCTGTCTCTGCACAGTCGGGTGGGCACAAAAGCTTGATCTCAGGAGAGGAATTGGACAGAAAAGGAAAAGGACTATGAGAAAACAGAGGAGGCTGAAGGGTTGCATCTCCTCTGTGGTACAACTGTCATTACCCCAAGCCATTGTTGCAGCACTTAGACACAGTGTTAAGACACCAAAAAAATCAAATCTCTCCTATATTGAAGTTTTGCTATGTCCTGGGTACTGTTATGGGGTCTAACATGCATCATTTAATTTAATCCAGACTCAGAGAGGTTAAGTGACTTTCCCAAAAATATGTATATTGAATATGTATATGTGCATGAGTGTGTTCATGTATGCATGAGAACACGCATGAGCACTCAGGCTCCATATCCATCTCCCTTTGACTTCAAAGCCCAAGTCTCAGCCATTAAGCAATTTGGACTCTCATTTTCAAAGCAGACACTTTACAACACTCTGAGAATTAATAAACTATGGTACCAATGGTCAAGAAAATAAAATTAATCAAAGTCATCCTCTTTGGAAATTACAAAGAGAATATTTCCTGGGAGCCAAAAAGAGGGACATACATTGGACATATGGTCACAGATTGAAGTTTTCCATTTTCTCTCTCTGTAGTAGCCCTGGCAGACAGTTAATAAGGAAAACATATTGCAGAAGAAATCTTCTCTTCTCTCGGATCATGTGACTCAGATTTCTGGTAGCAGCCGAGTTTGTGGAAAACAAATGGTAATCTGACAATGGGTAAATTAAGCCCTCTTATCCCAGTGGGATAAAATCACTGAGACCCACCACTTTATCCTTTTGAGGATCGACCATATTTAAAGAGTGAAGGAGAGAGGGAGCGATCAAGCTGTGAGTTCATCAGATGCCACTACCCTCCCCTCCTCAGACTGTTCAATTGATGGGAGAATTTGAAATTGTTTTATAAAGACAGACAATCATTCATACCATCTGTAAGAGGGGAAAGGAGTCACTGGTACATTTTTATTATAAAATTTCCAGTGAGAAAATATTCAAGCTAGCCTGAGAGAAGGAAACCAGCTCTGAGCAAAACAATGGGAAAAGTCATTCCTGACAGCAGAAAAGCTCCCAGCCCCTACAATTCTTTGGCCTCTCTGCTTTCTTCAATTTAAATCATAGGGAAAAGATGGAAAGCTCAACTCCTAGGGGTGGTATGAAATCCACAGTGGCTTTTAACAAAGCTGTCTAACAGCGAGTCAGTTCAGACATTCCAGCCTCTTTGGTATTCCTCACCAAAGACAGTGCACAACAACCAGCTGTTTTTGCTCAGTTCTGTCGGATCTGCATGCTAACTCCTCTGCTGTGGAATTCACAGGCATCATACTTCTCAATTCTCCTGATCTCCTATGGGCCTTTTTTTCTTTGAACCAGTGCACCACAAGCAATTGTGCAGTATTTAATAAATTATTTAGAAAGTAATTCTGGAGTATCAAAGTTGGCATATCATTTTCTTGCAAAAAGGTGAATTTGAGCATATTAAAACTTATCTTTTAAAATATCACTCCCAAAATGTTAAACTGAGTTACCATGTCAGCCAACAAGTCTACTCTTAGATACATACCTAAGAAAACTGAAAGGCAATTTCAGACTAAGGGCTGAATACAAATGCTCCTAGCATTATTCATGATAGCCCCAGAGTGGGAACAAACCAAGTGTCTAACAGCGGATGCGTGGGTAAACAAAATGTGATAGATCCATAAATAGGCTTAATTCAGGAATGAGAAAGAAGGAAGTACTGATTCACTGCAACCTGGATGATCCTTGAAAACATTATGCCAAGTGAAAGAATCCCAGCACAAAAGATCACATTGTGTATGAGTCCCTTTATATGAAATATCCAAATAGGCAAAGCTGGGCAAAATAGAAAGTCTGTTAGAGGTTGCAAGGGCTGGAGATGATGAGGAGATAGGGTGTGACTACTTATGGGATTGGAGCTTGTTTTGAGAGTGATAAAAATATTATGGAATTAGACAATGGTGACAGTTACACAATCCTGTAAATATGTTAATATCCACTGAGATATATACTTCCAAAGGGTAAGTTTTGTGGTGTGTTAATAGTACCTCAATATCCTTATGTGGGGGAAAAAAGAACACAGATTACTCTCATTATAGAGATCTTCATGTAACTCACAACCTATGAGCCACAATGAAGCATGGCTTTGGGACTTGTGACCTCCAATCTCATCATTAAAGGAGGCAGCTTAGCATGGAGCCTTCAAAGAATATAATGTCTGAAGCCAGGTTTCCTGGATGTAAACTCTGAACTGCCACTTGCTAAAAGTGTGAGCAAATTATTAACCTTGCCTGGGGTCCTGCTTCCTTATTTGCAAGCTGAGGCTTCTAGTAGCTGCCAATGGTGTAACCATTTAGTGTGACCATTGACAATGAAATAAGCTAGTGTGTGAATGATGTGTTTTTTCTATCATCATCATCATCATCATCATCACCTTCAGTGTCACAGTGGAAACAATGTGATGACGTATTTTCCACACTGCTTTCAACCGAAATGAATCAAACGGTATTTAATCTGTCAGTCACACCTACATTTTTATATATATTAATTTTATTAAGAAACCACGCCTTACTAACATAGTTATAAATGATTTGAAATCAGGCCTGCCACTTGTGTAGTGCCCAGCCTTCAAGCTGTACCAGTGTGCTCTTTCCACACGGCGTGCAATGCTGGTTAGATTGTCCCAGGACTCCCACCGCATACCCTGGATAGACTGCCAATCTGGCTGTGGAACGAATTACAGGAATTTACACTGTTCTTCCAACCACGTCTTTGTGAATCGGCTCTAAGTTCCAACCACATAGAGCTGAAGCAGAAGTTGGAGTTGAACCATGAGTTGTTCTGGGTCCAAATTTGTGAGGATTTCAGTGCTGAGGGTCCTTCCATGCCACCTAGGCTCCCAGCTGGAAGCTGCGATGTGACGTGGAGAATTGCAACCACTCCTTGCTGGCAGAAAGCCGTGAGCAGCGGCTGTGAGGCAAGAACAAGAAACACTCATGCGCCACGGGTGGACCGTTGCCCCTCATTCCATCTACTGATCAACAGACTTTGAGGCCTGAGGGCTCCCAAGTGACAGAACAGACCGGTGTATATCGCATTGCAGGAGAGGGAATCCCTGCTGTCTTCCTTCTATTGCCCTTTATGTCATCAAAGTCATTTCAGCTGCAGTTTCCTGTTTGCTGTACTAAATCGGGTTTGGGTGTTTGAGGCCACGTGTGTTGGGATAGCTCTTCAGTGCCTTGATGAGTTTTTATCATTCATTGTCAGTGGGAGTCTGCTCCCATACCATTGCTTCTCCTTCAAAGACCCCAAGTGACCCTAATGCAGGAAACTACTGAATATTTCCCTTAAGGCCTAAAACTCAAGACCACAAGATGTACTCATTAAGATTCTTTTCCTATGGAGGCTGACACTGTGGCACAGCAGGTTAAAGCTCTGGTCTGCAGTGCTGGCATCCCATATTGGTGCCAGTTCGAGTCCCAGCTGCTCCACTTCTGATCCAGCTCTCTGCTATGGCCTGGGAAAACAGTAGAAGATGGCTCAAGTCCTTGGGCTCCTGCACCCACGTGGGAGACCCAGAAGAAGCTCTTGGCTCCTGGCTTTGGATAGGCATAGCTCCAGCCATTGCGGTCAACTGGAGCATGAACCAGCAAATGGAAGACCTGTCTTTCTATCTCTGCTGCTCCTTCTCTCTCTGTGCAACTCTGATTTTCAAATAAATAAATAAGTCTTTTGAAAAAAATAATCTTTTCCTCAAATCATCTTGGAGTTTTTGGAGATACTCTTGCTCGCTTCTGTGTTCCAGAATCTTTTGATTCTCCATGGCTAACAAAAACCAAAGTACAGGGGAGTGGCTGGGGTGTGCATGATTGGGAGTGGGGCTACTCACTTGAGGAGGCTGTGCGAATGAAGAGAGTCCCAGGATAAGTTCTGTGATCCCAGATGGGGCCTCAGTACAAGATAATGAAAATTTATCTCTCAACTACCACATACAATTGTGCCTTACAACTTTGTGGCCCTAATTAGCACTGGCTAATTAATGCTGAAATACCTTGGTGGGGATTGGAAGAGAGGAAACAGAACTAGAGAACAAAGTGGATGTCTAAAGCCCCTGGAGGAATTGAGATTATGTCCCAAGGTTTTGCAGCTTCCTGCTCTCCCTGTGAGACGGTGTCCTTACTTCCAGTGCAGTCCTTTTGGTACAAGTCCTACTATTTTGTTTAAGTGGCTGTAATCAAGTTGTGCTCTGGAAGAGAAAAACTGCAGCTTTGATATCCTTTGTACTTGCTCTCATGTCAAGCCAGAGGCATTACAGCTCCAGTATTACTCAGGAAAACATCCTCTCGCTCAGTGACTGAGAGCACATTTGGTATGCTAGACTTTTTCGCCTAGTTTATTTTCAAGGTAGTGATAAATGCATGGAAAAAACATCAGGGTAAACCAGGAAATTTCAGTAATATTTCAATATATCTGCAAAGGGCAAACTGTTTAGAGTTTCTCTTGCCCCATCTGAAGTTGGAAACTCTCAGCACAGTGGGAAGAAAAACTATTTTGACTTGGCAAACGGAACCAAACAGCATGCACCTGCAACCGCGCGTCCCTGACGTGAGCAGCTCTGGCCAGAGGGTCAGTCTGTTCTCATTTTTTCATCCAGAAACTACATTCTGCAAATGGAGAGAAAACCACTGTTGGATTAAAGGAAACCCTTGCCATAGAGGCTAAGCACACAACTTTAATTAACTCATCATTTTCTAATTAGCATCCCCAGAGCCCTGTGTGTGGACAGCTTATGTTGCAGAATGTATCATCAAGCTTTTCCAAACAGTTTTATAAAAAAAGGTTTGTTTTCATAAATATTTATCTTAGAAAGTTTGGAAACTATAGAAAAATGTTTTTTAAAAAGGAAGACCATATTACTCATCATTCATATAAATCACTTAATGATATTGATGTATTTGCTTTTAGTCTTTATGTATATCTTAACTTTGTATTGTTTTGTGCATAATTGAGACTATATCATACAATGAAGAGTCTTTCTGTATTTTTCCATATACTATTTATATATCATTTTACAGTTTCAATGCAAAGGTTTAAAAACTATCCCTGATAATATCTTTATGTTACACTGAGTAAAGATACTATAATTTAGCTATTATTGCTGTTGTTATTCCAAATAAACTTTAGAATTATTTTAAGTTCCTAAAATTCCTGATGACATTTTAATTGTGACTTCATTCAACTTAAAAATTGAATGTGTATTAATCAATCTCATTATCAAAGAATGGTGGCTAATAGCAGAAATTCTGTTTTTAATTTCCATTAACATTATATATTGTATTACCTAGGCACATGACTGTATTCTCATTTTTATAGATGGGATAAAAAAGAAAAACTTTTCATGTCAGGAAAATTTCCTCGGGGAGGATATTGAAGTCAATTAAAAGTTTTTACTATGATAAGAAATGAGCCAAAATAAATTTGCGAAGATATCTTTGTGCTTATTTGCTTGTATATCTCCAGGAGCAGCCCGTGGAATGTGGGTGGAAGGGTATTCATAATTTTAAGTTTGATGATTCCTGCCAAGTTGTCTTTGAATAAGGCTGAACCAATTTACACTCTTATTAACAGTGAATGAGAAATTCTGTTTTCTCACACTGGATGCTACGAAAATTTAGAATATTTGCCAATTTGGTGGAAAATACAATCTCAATGCTGTTTTAATTTGTATTTTCCTAATTAGTAGAGAAGTGGAATGTATTCCCCATTGTTTTTTATCATCTACATTTCTTTTTGAATTGACTCTTCAAATTCATTTTCTTAATATATGCATTTCTTAATTTTAAGTTAGACAAACTTTACATTTTACATATATTAAGGCTTTCTATGTACTTTGCGAATAGTTTCTTTGCAGCTCTTCCTTTCTTTCTGACATTGCTTTATTATCTTTCCTTGTTAAGAGATTGTTCATTTTAACCTGGTAATTACTTTCTTTTTTTAAAAAAAATATGTATTTATTTATAAAGCAGAGTGACAGAAAGAGAGAAATTTTCCATCTGCTGGTTCACTCCCAAATGGTCTCAACAGCTAGATCTGGAACAGGCCAAAGCCAGGAGGCAGGCACTCCATCATGGTTTCCCATATTGGCCAACTTTGGCTGCCTTCTTGAGCATATTAGCGAAAAGGTGGGTTAGAAGTGGAGTTTCCAGGACTTGAACCAGCACTGTGATATGGGATGCTGGCACCACAGGAGGAGGTTTAACGCACCATGCCACAATGCCAGCCTCAGTATCTGTTTTAACTTCGTTTTTGTCTCCTTATTTTCTAAGTGTGTTTTTCTTTCTGAGTGTATAGTTCTCTCAGTTCCAGTAAGTGATAGTCAATTGCATGTTTGAAAATGTCTCCATTCCCATGTTCTAACATCATGTGTATGCATGCACAGGTATACATCAACAAGCACATATTTCTGGTCTTAATTTTGTCCAAGGGGCCGACACTGTTGTGCAGTGGGTTGACGCCCTAGCTTGGGGTGCTGGCATCCCATGTGGGCGCTGGTTCGAGACTGGCTGCTCCACTTCTGAACCGGCTCTCTGCTACGGCCTGGGAGAGCAGTGGAAGATGGCCTAAGTCCTTGGGCCCCTGCACCCATGTGGGGGACCCGGAGGAGGCTCCTGGCTCCTGGCTTCAGATTGGTGCAGCTCCGGCCGTTGAGGCCAGTTGGGGAGTGAAGCATCGGATGGAGGACCTCTCTCCCTCTGCCTCTCCTCTCTCTGTGTTAACTATGACTTTCAAATAAATAAAATAAATCTTTAAAAAAAATCTGGGCTCAAGATCTAATGTAACATTGTGTCAATCACTCTATTTATATGATGTTTTCACAACTGGTAGAGATAGTCTATTTTAATGTTATTTTTAAAAAATTTCACAGCTAATCTTTGTATTTTGTCTTCCAAGGTAGCTCTATAATCAGCTTGGAGAGCACCTTTAAAATTTTCTTTTGAGATTTTGATTGGGGTTGTGTGTATTTTGGGTTAGATTTGGGGAAATCTACCTTTTGATAATATCATCTTTCACTCAAGGCCTGTATTGTGTCTATTTATTTAGTCAGAGCATCTTCAAGCTCTCTTAACAAAGACTTTATAAATGTGTCCACATAGGTCTTACATGTTTCTGGTTAGATTTATTTACTAGATGTTTCTCTTTCTTTTTTTAATTTTTGAGATAACATTTTAATTTGCACTATAGTGAAAGGCTTAATGTGCATCAAATAAAGAGTTCAACAAGTAAAATGTAAAAAGACCATAGTTCAAGAGGAATATAGGCAAGGATTATAAATAATAATCAAATGAAAAATGACCACTGAACTCATACAGTAAATTTAAAAGTAATCACAGCTCACTAAAACTATAATAGTATATCATTTTTATTCATTTGTTTGACAAAGATAAAACAAAGTTTGACAAAACTATATTAACACCAATACTGATACACCCAGGAATTTCTTTCCTTTTTATTTTTTGATTATTTTTCTTTTTTTTTAATTTTAGCTCCCAAATATAAGTGAGAACATGTGATATTTGTCTTTATCTATCCAGCTTATCTTGCTCAACACAATGTCCCCCAGTTGCATATATTTTGATGCAAATGGTAGAATTTCATTCTTTTTTAAAGCTGAATAATATTCCACTTTATGTATGTAAAAATCATATTTTATTTATCCATTCATCTGATGATGAATCGCTTGGTTGATTCCGTGTGTTGACTATTGTGAACAATGCTCCTGCAAACATGGTGGTGCGTGTATGCCTTTGATACCACATGTTCTTGTCTTTTGGAGACATACCCAGTGGAGGGATTGCAGGATCGTATGGCAAATCTGTTTCTAGTTTTTTTTTTTTTTTTAGAAGTCTCCATAGTATTTCCCAAAGGGGCTGCACTGATTTATGTTCCCACCATACAAAAGTTCTCCTTTGAATAATGGGAATGAACTATTTGTTTTTTCATATCACTTTAAACTTACTTATTGGTGGTTTAGACATTGTCATATAGATTCTGTAGTGTAAACTGCAATATTACTTTAGTTTCTTTCATTTATTCCTTGTTCTTTTTATTTCCTGATTGCATTGGCTGTTTATTAGTATCATGTTAATTAGTAGCAGTAATAGCAGGAATCCTTGCCTTTATTGAGGATGCTTTACTTAGAATTATTAACAAATAATTTAATGCTCCTTGCATTAGATTTTTGGGAGTTATCTGTATTAGTTAGGATATGGGTTTAATTGTTCCAGTAGAAAGACTCCACATAATAGTGGTTCCCATGAACAGTCTGGGAGACAATAGTGCGGGGGAGGGGGGTATAGCGTCCCTTTCTACCATCTTTAGAATCTTAGTGTCATTCTATCTCTCTGCTCTGCCCTAGAAAACACGTGTAATGGCCTCACATAGCCACTTAGCAACCATCATAATGTCTGTATTCCAAATACCAGGAATGAAGAAATGAGAAAGGGAGGGCACAATCTTTCTTTTTAAGGTCACAGTCCAGAAGTTGGACTCATCCCATATACTCACAAAACCTGATTTTGTGATGATATCTCTGTGCAAATGAGGCTAAGAAATGTGGTGTTTGGTTGAGCAAAAAATGGAAATTTTAGTTTTGTAACAAGCCAACAATTCTCCCACCATGAAAGGGGAGAGTAGATCCTGCGAAAGTTAGCATTTATTATTATAAATTATATCTATTCATGTTAAGCATTATTTTTCATGCATTAGTGCAATGAAAGTTTTTTTTTTTTGAAATAGGTGTTTCAAATGCATCAGATGTGTTTTGCTGTCTACTGGGATTATCATAATTTTACTTCTCAAACTGTCAATATTGTTATAGGTAACAAAGTTATAATTTGGACATTCTTTTTATTTTGGGAAAAGAAAATTAGTTTATGCCATTTTTTGAAAGCTTGTTGAATTTCAGATTCTTGTTTTATTATTAAATTTCTATACTTGGCATCTACTTGAATGTAAATTATTAACCATTTCCCTAAAGTTATTTAAAGTTTGATAGAACAGTGTTCTACTTCATGAGCTTATACTCTTCAAGGAGAGAATTTGGCTAAAATTTTTCATTATTCCTCCCTCAGTTTATTGGATTATTTAATATTTTCACATTATTATTATTAGATAATTGATATTATATTTCATGTAGTTAAATATATTAGAGTTTCTATAACTAGTTGACTTTATTATCTTATTTAGAGACAGAAACTCTTCTTCAAAGAGCCACCAATAAATATGTTTATTATTGGTATTTGCAAATGTACATTTATATTTAACCCTCTAATCTATCTAGCATTTATTTTGGTGTACAAGTGACCTGGATTCTCAGTTGAATGATCATCTAAACAGTTTCTTAACCCTCTTAATAGCATGTGTTGGTTAATCTATTATCCTCAATTCAATTGAAATTCCTCATTTAATGTAGTTTAATTTTTTATATCTCTATATCAGTCTGTTTCTGGACTATCTGGCATATTTCATTGATCTGTGTATCAAAGACTAAGGCTACTCCATTGAATACTCTTAAATTTTATGGTATGGTAATTGACTTTATAATCTGAAAGGGCAGGTCACTCTACAAAAATATGGCTATAATAACAAGTTTATTTTCTCAGACGAACTGTCAGATAATTTGGTCAATTAGAACATTCAAGAGGCTTTATTTAGCACTACATAAAAATTAAACATGAATTTGCAGAAAAATTGACAATTTATAATATTGAATGCTTTGATCAAAGAATATGGTATGTCTCCCCATTTTTTAAGTCTATCTTTTCTCACTCTACAAGGTTTTATTATTTTCATTACACAGTCCTGCATAGTTTCCACTAAATTAAGTGAGTTGAAACACACACACACACACGATCTTCAAAAAGATCATGAAAACGCATTTTATAAAAAAGCATGACTTTCAAAACTTTCTTGCATCACAATAAACTTAGCTTTTAATTCTTTCTATGAACTTTTGAATTACCTTTGCATATTAAAAGCAAATGAAATATTATTAAATTATATTTAATTGGGAGATTCAGTATTATTTACACTAAAGCTATTGACATTTGTGTATTTGGAGATCAACTACTTTAATAAGAGAACTTATTATTTTTAATAGTTTTATTCTTGAGATTTCCAAATAGGTTGTGACATTTCTTAAGGTATCATACTAGATTTTTATTCTATTTCCTTGACTAAGCCAGGTTCTCTAGGTTGCAGATACGGGTTATTTGAAGCAGAAGTGTTCATTCATGGTATCATAGTCTGGATATAAGGCCAGGAAAATGACACGGTAACTGAGACAATTTTCTAAATTGCCACTTTTAAGAAGAACTAAAAAGCTCAATAATTAAAATACTTTTAACACAGGGGTAACTTTATGAAAAACAAAAGAAAACAAAATGGGTGACTGAAAAAAACCCATTATCAGCAAAATACTAAAAATTTAAATTACAGTAAGATTGGGAAGAAGAGCCTGGCTCTGAAAAAGCCAGGAACCAGACAAATGTGGAGATAGTAGCAGCAGCCGATGGCAAGCCTTGCGTGTGCTACCCTGAGGATGAATCACCTTTGAGGAAGATAGCCATTGGCATCCTTGGCTTGGAGTGGCAGTGTTGTTCGTGGGCTCGCCAGCCCATGCATGATGGGGGAAGGTAATTCTCCAAAGGGCAACTGGGACAGTTGTGAGAAACAGCAAATGTTCACTACCTTGCAGTCCCCATGTGCATTGTTCTTACACTGGCCTCATCTTGGGCTCAAATGCTGGTTCTTCACGTGGTCAGGCTACACCTTCTGTCATCTCAGGCCCATGGGCCAGTCCTCCTTCACTTCCTGCTGTCCTGTTTATTAAAAGAGGCATCCAGCACAAGGATAGATCAAAAAAGACATACTGAGGCCGGCGCCGCAGCTCAATAGGCTAATCCTCTGCCTTGCGGCGCCGGCACACGGGGTTCTAGTCCCGGTCGGGGCGCCGGATTCTGTCCCGGTTGCCCCTCTTCCAGGCCAGCTCTCTGCTGTGGCCAGGGAGTGCAGTGGAGGATGGCCCAAGTGCTTGGGGCCTGCACCCCATGGGAGACCAGGAGAAGCACCTGGCTCCTGCCATCGGATCAGCACAGTGTGCCAGCCGCAGCGTGCGGGCCGTGGCGGCTATTGGAGGGTGAACCAACAGCAAAAGGAAGACCTTTCTCTCTGTCTCTCTCTCACTGTCCACTCTGCCTGTCAAAAAAAAAAAAAAAGACATATTGATGAAGAAACTTCAGTGACTTCCACTGAAAAGGAAATGACAGTTGACACTCTCTTTGGAACAAGGTCTGGGTATCTGTATCTATCAGAGGACTTCATGGAAGACCAGAATCTCTCCCTTCCAGAACAGATTGTTCTCGTTCTCCTGGTTCAAGAGAAAGAGTATGTTTTGGCCATAGATTGTTTCTCTCGGTCAGGTTTCATAGGCTTTGTTAGACTGGTGAGAATCCCCCCCTGCCCCCAATTCTACCAGTCCCAGCAAATTCACTATTTAACTTTAGCTTTTAGTAGTGCGAATATCTTCATGAGCATTACGATGGAAATTTAAATGAATTGCATTTAATATAACCTTTGGTAACACAGGTTTTGCATCTACCAACTTTGTTTTCTATGTGTTTTATGTCTTTTTTGTTCAACTATTTCATTAATGCCTTCTTTTGGGTTAAATAGGTATTTTCTAGTATTGTAAGTAATTCTCTTCTTTCTTTTTTTTTTTTAGGATTTATTTTATTTATTTGAAAGACAGAGTTACAGAGAGAGGTAGAGACATAGAGAGAGGTCTTCCATCTGCTGGTTCACTCTCCAGGTGGCTGCAACAGCTGGAGCTGCGCCAATCCGAAGCCAGGAGCCAGGAGCTTCTTCTGAGTCTCTCATGCGGGTGCAGGGGCCCAAGCACTTGGGCCATCTTCCACTGCTTTCCCAGGCCCTAGCAGAGAGCTGGATCAGAAGTGGAGCCACAGGGACTAGAACCAGTACCCATATGGGATGCCGGCGCTTCAGGCCAAAGCTTTAACCTGCTGCACCACAGTGCCGGCTTCAATTCTCTTATTTCTTTAGCTATATATTTTATCTTTTTTAAAAGTAGTTGTCATCTTAGAGATTATAACTCAAATATTAATTTAAAAATAGATGAATTCTTTCTTTAATTCATTTTTTTATATGTTACTTTATTTAGGACACAACCATGACTCTTGTTAAAGATCTCTTGTCCTGGATGAGACGATTTCTTCTGTTTCTTGTAAGATATTCTGTTTGTGTTCGTCTTTTGACAGCTTGATTGTCAGTTGTCTGTGCCTAAATCTCTTTATATTTAACTTGCTTTAAGTTTGTTGAGCTTCTTCAATGTATAGATTAATGTGTTTCATCAGACAAAAAAATGTTTTAGCCCTTATTTCTTTAAATATTATTTTTGTCTCATTTTCTTCCACTCTTGTCCTTCTAGGACTCCTACTATGTGTGTGTTTGTGTCCTTGATAGTGTTACACAGGTGTCTGAGACTGTGTTCATTTTTGTTCATTCTTTCAATTTTTCTGTTCTTTACCTCATGTGAAAGTACTTTTGTACATGCAGAGTTGTTCAAATCGATGTTTCCATGAAGAAGTGATCTCTGGAAAGTCTTATCCTGCCATCTGGGTGACATCAGTTTTCAAAATCAACATTTTAAATAATTTAAGTAGATGTTCTGGAAATCACAGCACCATCCTTTACTGGTTTTGTTTATGTTTGTTTGTTTGTTTTGACTGATGTTTGCTTCTTTTGCGACCTTTCTGGACTTATTCTGTAGAGTCTAGAATAATAATAATGATTCTTTGTTATATATGGCCACTGAAGTATTTCCTTGGTTAGCTCTGTGATTACATAATAATTGGCCAGAGATTTCCTTAAATACCTTGATCCTGGGGCAGGCATTTTGTCCTAGAAGTTAAGGTGCTTGCATTGTATATTGTAGTACCTGGATTCAAGCCCTGGATTTACTGTTGAATACAGCTTCTTGCTTATACAGACCCTGGGAAACAGTGGTGATGACTCAAGCATTTGAGTTTCTGCCTCCCTCATGAGAGACTTGCGTAGTGTTCCTAGCTCCTGGATTTGTCCTCTGGCCCTGCTAGGGACTGATGCGAGCATTTGGGATGTGAATTAACAGATAGGAGCTCTCTCTCCCTCTCAATAAATAAATAATCTTAATAACCTTGGAAAACTTTTAATAATCCTGCAAACTATGAAGAGGTATCATTACAACAAAACTCAAAAATCTTGATCCAAAAATTCTCCAGCTTTTACCTATATTTGTGTATTGGGAAACATTTTCAATGCTCTGATAGTTGATAACTCTGTCTTAGCCTTCACTTCCTGCTCATGCAGAACCTTGGGGTTAGAAATTATAGACCCCTTAGAGCCCAAATCTTTCTTGGGCACATAGAGTCCTGTGCATGTGTGTGGGTATGTGTCTTTCTGGAGTCCTAGGAAGCATATTTCGATCCTCAGAAGTCTTAATCCCCTAATCTTTCATTCAGGTTTTTGGTCACATCTTATTTTGTCCTAGCTGTTATGCTGCCACAGTGAACTGCTTGTTGATGACAAGCATTCTGTGGGTTGAGTTGCTCTCTCAGAGGGAGATCAAAAAACAAATAAAGATGAGCCATGATAATGGGGATTTTCCAGTGATCCATCAGGCAGACCAAATAGTGACAATTACATAGGCATAAAGTTTTGGGGAAACGTCAAACCTCCTGTGACCCCTTCTGTGACTGTTAAGTTGCTGGTTTTTACAGCTGCAATGCTTGTAAGCCTGCCATGGAACTTGCAAAGTGATGGGACCAGGATACGTTAAGTCACAGGACTCACCATTTGTAGCAGGCAGAATAATCTCCCTGCAAAAGTGTCCACATAAAATCCCTGAAGGCTAGGCATGTGTTACCTTGTATTTCAGAAAGGACTTCACTGATGCAGTCAACATGATGGACTTGGAGGTGGGAAACCATCCTCGCTTATCCAGCCAGGCTGAATCTATCCCCTGACTCCCTAAAAGAAGCTGTCATCCAAGGGAGATGTGAAGGGTCAGAGAGGTGCCATGCGACTGGCTTTGAGGATGAAATAAGCGTTCATGAGCCAAAGCGTTTTCACAGCTTCTAGAAGGCACAAAATACAAAGAAACAGATCCCACCTTAGAACTTCCAGAAAGGTGCGCAGCCCTGCCACCATTTTGGTTTGAGCCTGTGTCAGACTTCTAGCCTACAGAACTTTAAGATAATACATTTGTGTTATTTAAAAAAACACTAAATGTGTAATAATTTTTTGCATAAACAATAGAAAAATGAATGTATTTGTAACTGAGATTTAGCCATTTTTAAAAGTAATGCTCCTTAATAATATGGAGATTTGTAAGTGTCTGGAGTTCTGAAAGGGCTGATATTTTTTCCTTCCAGTGTTCTCATTGCCTCTGTAGAGGACTGGATGTGGAATGTCCTAACTTGGGTGTTCTGGAAGAACTTCCCCCACTTCCCTTTGACATTTGGTAAAGCAGATGAAAGTCAGATTCTGGTGTATCTTTTCCTTGGGGGAAGGTTTTTAGATTCTAATTGTTCTGAAGTAACTACATTGTGATCAGGTTTGGAAGTTTTCTTGCTTTTAACTCGTTTTGCCTGACATTTGGTAGAGACTTTCAGGCTGACAACTCATGTCTTCTGTTCTGGGAAATGATATATTTTTGTTTGCTTAAATATTGCTCTTTTTCGTTCTCTTTGTCTAGATTTCCTATTAAGTAAATCTGAAAGCTTCTGGATAATTACACATTTTTCAATTATTCTGTCTTTATTTTTCTCTTGCATAATGTTTAATGAATTTTTTTATCTTCTATTTCTCTAATTAATTCTCAGCAGTATACTGTATACTGTAATCTATTCTGAGATTGCATTTAAACGTCCACTACTAAGCTGCTAATTCTCATGTAATCTAGATTATTCTTTTTTTTTTTGGACAGGCCGAGTTAGACAGTGAGAGAGAGAGAGACAGACAGAGAGAGAAAGGTCTTCCTTCTGTTGGTTCACCCCCCAAATGGCCGCTACAGCCGGCGCATTGCGGCTGGTGTGCTGCGATGATCTGAAGCCAGGAGCCAGGTGCTTCCTCCTGGTCTCCCATGCAGGTGCAGGGCCCAAGCACTTGGGCCATCCTCCACTGCCTTCCTGAGCCACAGCAGAAAGCTTGACTGAAAGAGGAGCAACCAGAACAGAACTGTCACCCCAACTGGGACTAGAACCTGGGGTGCCAGCCTGGCAAGCAGAAGATTAGCCTAGTGAACCGCGGTGCCAGCCATAGATCATTCTTTTTTATAGATACAGAATTTTCTCATGTCCTTTTGGGGATAAATCTTAGTCATCTCTTGTTATCTGTGGGGGACTGCTTCCAGTACCTCTCACCTTCAGATCCCCAGCTAATACCAAAACCTACAATGTTCCAATCCCTTAAAATGGCTTAGTGTTTGTGTATAACCTATGGAGATCTCCATGTATACTTTAAATCATCTCTAGATTACTTAACATACCTAATACAATGTATATGGTTGTAAAACTTCATTGTTTAGGGAATAATTACAAGAAAAAATGCCTGTATATGTTCAGTGTAATCGCATTTGTTTTCAAATATTTTCAGTCTACAGTTGGTTGAAATCACAGATGCAGAATCCACAAATATGGAGGACTTCCTCTGTATTTATTTTGCTAAAGCCCTGCGCTGACTGTTCTATTCACTTCGTTTCCTCCACTGTAAGCTCTTCTACGTATTGGTTTAGTGCATCTCTTTCTCTGTGTTACTATTCTCAAATGTTTACTGACTCTTAGAGGAATTTCCACTTCTGTAGTTTAAACTTTTGAAAATTGTTCTCTTTTGCTGCCTATTTTGGAAAGGGGTAGGCTTCTTTGTGTTGTACTATGTGAATTAACGGTAAAACTACTACTCAAACAGTACTCTATACTTTGTGTGTCTGTGTGGGTGAAGTCTGTTGAAATCTTTACTTAGTATATGATAAGTTGATCTTCTGTATATAAAGATAATGAAAATGAATTTTGATGAAGAATGGGATGGGAGAGGGAGTGGGAGATGGGATGGTTGTTAGTGGGAGGGAGGTTATGGGGGGAAAAGCTGCTATAATTCAAAAGTTGTACTTTGGAAATTTATATTTATTAAATAAAAGTTGAAAAAAGAAAAATAGACAACTAAAAAAATGAGAGTGCGGTTAGACAGGAAGCCTTGTTTATGGCATACTGGATATTGCTTCGTGTGGTTTTCGAGTCATCTAGAACACTACCCCGATTTTTTCGCACAAACTCTCTTGCTCACTGATCTGATCCAGAGGCACATTTCCCTTACAGCCTTGTCTAAATGGGACTATGGGTAAGGTGTAGAGTACAGTGGTATTTCCTTTGTTTCCTGATAAAGTCCTATTTTATAAACAAGAGGCCTTCAAAAGATTCTAATTGATATGCATGGGGGCTTCAAAAGATTCTTGAAAAATGGAGTTGAAATACAAGTTTAATTTTGTGCATTTTTTTGAAATCCATATATATGATTGGTCTTTAAATTTACCTTTCTGTGGAAAATGTGTATTAGGAAAAACTGCACAGATTTCAGTAGTTTCTTTAACCAAAATGAACTTTTGCAACCAATTTTTGCTCCAGCTTTTTTTAAAAGATTTATTTTACTTATTTGAAAGGCAGAGTTATAGATAGAGAGAGAGGGAGAGACATTTATATAGAGAGGTCTTCCATCTGCTGGTTCACTCCTCAAATGGCCACAATAGCCAGGGCTGGACTAGGCCGAAGACAGGAGTCAGTAGCTTCTTCTACCACATGGCTGCAGGGGCCCAAGCACTCCTTTCTTTCTTTTCTTTTCTTTTTTTTTTTTTTTCAGGGAGCTGGGTGGGAATGGGAGAAGTTGGGACTCAAACCATCATCCACAAAGGATGCTGGCTTTGCAGGTGGAGCTTCACCCACTATGCTTTTTCCAACAAATTTGTAATGTATCCTTATATAATAGCACATTATTCTTATAATTTGTAAATTATGATTTTTGTCTCTATAAATTTACCCTATCTTTCCTATCTAGTGACTTTTCCATCTTACCTAATACTGACATTTCCACGTTAACTTTCTTTTTCTTAGCCCTTGATTAACACATTGCATCTTTGCTTTAATTTTTAATATTCCAAAGGTGCTTTGTATGTGCTGTTGAATTTTATTATTATAATATTAATACTATTTTTGATAATAAAATTCAATCAGTTTTCATGTATTGATTTTAGTGCCACCATAAGAGTGCTTGTGTCTTTGGAGACACTCAACAAATCAGTGTTTGAGCAATTTCTGATAGGTTTCCTTTCCCTCTCTCCTGTAAGTGTAAACATTAAGATTTGCTCTTATTGTCCTCTTATTTAAAACTTCACTAGTAGTTACGAAGGACTTTCAGAAAATATCCCATATAGATGAATGCTTTCAATCTTTATTAGGTGCTTATTTCTGTTTTCATCTCAATTCTGAACTGTTTAACTGACTTTCAATTCCATAGCAAACTACACACTAGAGGTAGAAAGTAAGGAGAAGGATCACCTGTAAGGGCTGCATCTGCTTTTTTTTAAAAAGATTTATTTATTATTTTACTTAAAAGTCAGAGTTACACAGAGAAGGAGGCAGAGAGAGAGAGACAGAAACAGAGAGACAGAGAGGTCTTCAATCTGCTGGTTCACTCCCCAGGTGGCCACAGTGGCCGGAGCTGCGCCGATACAAAGCCAGAAGCCAGGAACTTCCTCCAGGTCTCCCTTGTGGGTGCAGGGGCCCGAGGACTTGGGCCATTCTCTACTGATTTCCCACACCATAGCAGAGAGCTGGATCAGAAGTGGAGCAGCCAGGACTGGAACCAGTACCCATATGGGCACTGGGTTCTAGTCTCTGTTGCTCTTCTTCCACTCCAGCTCTCTGTTGTGGCCTGGGAAGACAGTGGAGGATGGCCCAGGTGCTTGGGCCCCTGCACCCGCATGGGAGGCCAGGAGGAAGCACCTGGCTCCTGGCTTCGGATCGGTGTAGTTTCGGCCATTGCGGCCATTTGGGGGATGAACCAACGGGAGGGATATCTTTCTCTCCGTCTCTCTCTCTCACTGTCTAACTCTATGTGTCAAATAAATTTTTTAAAAAGTAAGATCTTGCCGGCACCGTGGCTCAACAGGCTAATCCTCTGCCTTGTGGCGCCGGCATACCGGGTTCTAGTCCAGGTTGGGGCGCTGGAGTCTGTCCCGGTTGCCCCTCTTCCAGGCCAGCTCTCTGCTGTGGCCCGGGAGTGCAGTGGAGGATGGCCCAGGTGCTTGGGCCCTGCACCCCGTGGGAGACCAGGAGAAAGCACCTGTCACCTGGCTCCTGCCATCGGATGAGCGCAGTGCGCCGGCCGCTGCGGCCATTGGAGGGTGAACCAATGGCAAAGGAAGACCTTTCTCTCTGTCTCTCTCTCTCACTGTCCACTCTGCCTGTCAAAAAAAAAAAAAAAAGTAAGATCTTGTTAATATATATTATATTTATAATAAATATATCTTGTTAATATATAATGATATATATCTAAGATCTTGTTAGTATATTATATATAATATATATTATATCTTGTTAATAACAAAACATGGCATATGTTTGTGAATGGTTAATGTGAAATGGATTAAGTCATGGCCTTGAACTGAATTATTGACATGGATGCACTTAACAAAAGTTCTGGATTGGCCATAATTGTCTAACTCTTCCCAGCTCACTACCAAATTTTTTCAACCACTTCCATTCTCCTGTTCTTCAATTCATCACAGTCAACTAAATCTATTGTTGCTCTGGTCTTCTATGTTATCATCTCCTTTATCCATTTCTCTTTTTCTTCCTACTTCCTTTCCCTCTCCTCTCTCAAGAGATAAAAAATAGTAGGGATAGTGCTAGTGATAAGCTCATATCAATGAATAGGAAATTCATAAAATTAAGCCACAATGAGAGCCCATGTCATCAAGTGCCAAGGGCATTCCTGCACTCTTCACCCCCGCTCAGTTTCCATCACAACTCCCCTTGGCTTCCTTGTTCTCATCCAGTGAGGATCTGAAGATTATTTTTTCACCAATATGGTAACTGCATTTCTAATGTCTTCTGTGATACTTCCCTTCTGTAATTTATCATTGCAAATACACAATATTTTATTCCCACTGACAGTTTGATTTTTATTCATATATTGATTTTTTTGTTGATAACCTGGAATATATTAAAAATTTTATTTATTTATGGTGAATTGTAGGAGAAAATGCATTCAAAGTGGCAAATAGGGTTGGGCAGTTGGCTTGGTGGTTATGATGCCCATGGGTCCAATACCTGGCTCCAGCTTCTGACTTAAGATTCCTGCTAATGCAGACTCTGGGAGGCAGTGGTGATGGTTCAAGTGATGAGTTCCTCTATCCACATGGAGACCTGGATCAAGTTCCTGGTTCCAGTCTTTGTTTGGGCCGAGTGCTGTCCTTGGCAGGCATTTGGGGAGTAAAGCAGCTTATGTGTCTGCCTCTCAAATAAACATTTTTTTTAATGCAACTAACCAACTTCAGAGAGAATTTTGAAAAAGAGACTATATTTAGGCTGAATACTATTTGGATCATTCTCTTTTTAAAAAAATTGTTTATTTATTTGAATGTCAGATTTACATGCAGAGAGAGAGAGAGAGAGAGAGAGAGAGAGAGAGAGAGGTTTTCCATCCACTGGTTCACTACCCAGTTGGCTGCAACAGCCAGAGCTGCGGCGATCTTAAGCTAGAAGCCAGGAGCTTCCTCTGGGTCTTTCCACGCAGGTGCTGGGGCCCAAGGACTTGGGCCATCTTCCACTGCTTTCACAGGCCACAGCAGAGAGCTGGATTGGAAGTGGAGCAAGTGGGTCTTGAACCAATGCCCTTATGGGGTGCTGGCACTGCAGGTGGCAGCTTTACCCACTATGCCACGGTGCCAGCCCCCTGGGCTGCATCTTCTTACAATGATAAAACTGAAGTTCAGAAAACTAACTCATATAGCAACAATAACCTATATAGTGTGGTAGCAATCAATAAATTGCAGATACTTCACAACAAGATTGCTTCTAAAAACAAATTAACTTCCATAGAAATGTTTCAGAAGTTAAATGTGTAGCATTCAATGAGTTAAGGCATATATTATGTGGAAAGATCCCCGATGTCTTCCTAATTCCAGCATATAAGCTATCTGTTTAGATAACATTATTGGCTATCTGTGTACAGAACCAGCACTCATATGGAATGCTATGCCACAACACCAACCCCTGAAACTTGTTTTACACTAACACACAACTGACTCAATCCTGACTATATTATAGACTTCCAAATTTCATCTTTGGCATTTATAAAAAATGGAGAAGATATTAATAGCTCATAGGGAATAAACATGAATTTGATAGAAATTAAATGAAATAATCCATGTGAAGTTATTTGGCACAGGGCCTGGCATTCATTAAAGAGCAGACCTTGGGTCCTCTTAAGTTCCCAGTAAATGTGAACTCTTACTAGTATGTAAAGTCAGCAAGGACTACAACAGTTATACTCTTGCACCAACCATCAGAAAAGAGAATCCTTTTAGCAGTAGCTATAATGTAGTCCAAGGAGTGGAGTTGGGCTCCAGTCTGAAGACTGGTATTCTGCAACTGGATGTGAAACCTTGAATAGTCTCAGTTTCTGTTATTGTAGCATAGGGAAAACTGCCTAATACAGATTTAATATGAGAGTCATAAGAGTTGTGATGTGTGAAAATGTTCTAGAATGTGTTATATCAATACTATTTAGTGGGGACTATTTTTGATCATTTCGATCATTAGACTGTTTTGATCAGCACCTCCTAGTCCTTTAATTTTCCTAGACTTAGCAACATTCAGAAAATAATTCTGTATCCTTATCAAAATAACCTTGATCTTCCTTATTTCCCCATTCCTTGGAAATATATTATAAGCAAAGCTTGCCACAATTGCAAGGAAAAGAAATGAGACAATATTTTGTGAATTTCAAACAAATTTCTAACTCCCCATGTTGGCAGAACAGCTCTGGACCAGCCATGATAGCTGTCAGGGTGATTTATTATGTTCTTCACCAAGCTGACAGCCAGTGGAGAGAAAACTCCATGCAAGAAAAATTCCTTATATTTATTCTACCTAGTTTAATACCTGATGAACCATGTTATAAGAAACAATTCTTAAAATAGCCTTGAGGAGAGCATCTCTACATTTCCTGGGACACACAATCCATCATAGAAATACTCATGGGGACAGTAGGGTAGTTGGTGGTCTTGCTGTGAATTCGACTGGTTTGCAGCAGACACATTGACTGGAGGGCTGGAAACACAAACAGTAGGTTAATGTACTTTAGATACTAGTTAGCACTCATTCATTTGCTTTCAACTGTTTATCCTCACAATAAGCCTTCCTCTTAGATATTATTATCATTTAAATATGATCGTAAATAAGAAGAGAGGACCAACTCTAGGAAGACAAAGCTTGACTACCTCTCACACCATGCACTCTGGAGAGAGAAGGGAAGAGAGAAAACAGCCTATCCCCCTTTGTGCCTCTCCTGAAAGCTCTGATCATTGGAGACCGTCATGGACTTCTAGTTCTGTGATAAAATTCGTGTGGGTCTTGTTTTATATTGACTTTTCTTGTATTGCTCTTGAAAGCTAAATTGTTTGTGAATCTTTTAATCTCAATTAAATTGTATCCTCAGCCTCTCCCGTCTCTTCAACCTAGTCTGTAAATAACTGAAAGTCTCTTCAGAGAATCAACCCACTAAATGAACAAAACGATTCCTTTCCTGTCCAGTTTGTTTTCTTCCTTGTCTGGCTGAACTCCCCATGTCTTTTGGCTGAGCTCCCCACGTCTTATACTCGTTCTGTTTACTGTTTGGTGCTTTAAGAGCATCGGTCTGACCTGCTCCCATCCAGTGCTGCATCCTGCTTCCTTTCAAACTTTCTGGCCACACCTTTCCAGGCTCCCTAGTCGGCTTTTCTCTCTCCTGGCTCCTACTTACACATTGGTATTCCCCAAGGCTCATCTGTTAACAATCCCTGAGATCATCTTCATTTATTTCAAAATCTCAAATGTGCATTCTTATCTCAAATATATGTTTCCAAAGGGAAATGTTTCTGAACTCCAGAGTCTTGTTTTCTACTGCAGATTGTAAACCTTGAATACAGCGTATCAACAGTAATTATTTCCTCCCCAACACAATACTCTCCTTTATTCACTTTCTTCGTTAGGGAAACTTTTAGAGTTATATTTAATTCATCTTTCCCCTCCCTTCACTTCCATAGTTCAGTTGATTCTACTTTTACTTATTGAGTGCAACCAATTATTTCCATTTTGCTTCCTGTGGCCACATGATTGTTCTCACTAACTTTGTTTTGAATTCCTTGGCCCCTTTTCATTTTGTCTCTTGCCTTGATATTCACCCACCTCCAATGTACTCTTCACCCAGCCCACATATCATCAGGGTGAACTTTAAAAACAAAATAACACTTAACAAAAGGGGAAATTTTTTTAATTATGCTAATCTCATTTAAAAAATCATGAATAAAGGGCCGGTGTTGTGGTATAGCCAGTAAGGCTGCCATCTGCCTCTAGCATCCTCTATGGGCACTGTTTCATGTCCCAGGGGGTCCCACTTTCAATTCAGCTCCCTGCTAATGACCTGGGAAAAGCTGCAGAAGATGGGCCAAGTATTTGGGTCCCTGGCACCCACATGGGAGACCCAAATGATGCTCCTGGATCCTGGCTTCAGCCTGGCCCAGTGCTAGATGTTGGGGCTATCTGGGAAGTGAAACAGTGGATGAAAGATCTCTCTTTCTGTCTCTCCCTTTCTCTCTGTAACTGACTTTAAGTAAATAAATCTTTAAAAATAAATAAATAAAATCATAAATAGTATCATTGTGGTATAGGGGATTAAGCTAACGCTTGGAAAGACAGCATCATATTTCAGAGTGCTGTGTTGAGTTCTGGCTACTCCACTTCCAATTCAGCTTCTTGCTTCTGTGCCTGTGGAAAAAAGCAGGTGGCCCAAGTACTTGAGCCCTTGATACGTATATGGGAGACCAAGATGCAGTTCCTGGCTCCTGAGTTTGGCCTGATCTAAGCCTTCTGTTGTGGCCATCTGGGGAATGAACCAATAAACAGAAGATCTGTATGTCTGTTTCTCTCTTCTCTTTCTTTCTCTGTCAGTCACTATGTCTTCCAAGTAAATGAATAAATAAATAAACCTTTTGAAAAATCTTAAATAGCATTCTGTCGATTTCAATTCAAAGTTTTAATTGTTTTGACAGCATCTGCCTCTTGTTTGCTTCCCAGTATAGTCAACACTGTTCCCTTCATAACTCTCTGATCTTTATTCATATCATTTCTTACCTATTAATTTTTTTCTTTAAAAAAACATTTATTTATTTGAAAGACAGAGAGAGAGGGAGACACACACACACACACACACACACACACACACACACACATCTTCCTTCCGTCTGCTAGTTCACTCCCTAAGTGGCCACAATGACCAGAATGGAGCCACAATGACCAGAATGGAGCCAGTCTGAAGCCAGGAGACAGGAACTTCTTCCAGGTCACCCACATGGTGCAGGGGCCCAAGGACTTGGCTATCTTTTGCTGCTTTTCTCAGGCCTTTATCAGGGAATGGTATTGGAAGTAGAGCAGCTGAAACACGAACTGGCACAGATATGGGTTGTCTGAGTTGCAGGCAGTAGCTTTACCTGCTATGCCACAGTGCCAGCCCCCACCTCTGAACTTTTTAACATCTACATAGTTTTCTCTTCCTGCAGTGTCTTCCTCTCGTTTGTAATCTCCAGATTCCCCTTCAGAGCTGCATCTGAGCAGTGCTTTTTCTGAAATTCCCTCTTAATCCCCAGTAGGGTGAGAAAAGTGAAATCCTAGAACAGTTTATAACTAGATACTGAAATGATCACTTTTTTTTGGACAGGCAGAGTTAGACAGTGAGAGAGAGAGAGACAGATAGAAAGGTCTTCCTTCCATTGGTTCACCGCTCAAATGGCTGCTACAGCCAGTGTGCTGCGCTGATCTGAAGCCAGGAGCCAGATGCTTCCTCCTGGTCTCCCATGCAGGTGCAGGGCCCAAGCACTTGGGCCATCCTCCACTGCCTACCTGAGCCACAGCAGAGCTGGACTGGAAGAGGAGCAACCGGAACGGAAACCAGCACCCCAACCAGGATTAGAACCTGAGGTGCTGGTGCCACAGGCGGAGGATTAGCCAAGTGAATTGCGGCGCTGGCCTGAAATGATCACTTTAGTACAAGTTTATTATTTTTTTTCAAACGTTATCTACAAATAGGTAATGGAATAAGTCCAGGTCCTTCGTTATCCATGAAGGCATCATCCATTGGATCAATACCCATAATGTGGAGTTAGATGACTCATCAAAGCAGAGATATGAGTTTGTTCACATTTAGGTCATCTGTATGAGTCAGAATGCAGATGTATAAAAAGTTGATTGGGTTTTACTAACACAGAGTACTTGCATTTTGGCTTAAGGACCAATAGTTTGATATGACAATCGCCTGGGAAACAATCCCAAGAGGAATGAAGGCATTTAATTTCCATAGGGAAAGCATTGTGACAATTCAAAGATCTCCAGTAATGAGGGGTCCCACGTTTTCACTAACAGCAACCTGTTAAATGCTCATTCCTCCCTGATGATGGCTACACAAGTGTTTCCTTCTGAGATAATTCCTTGAAAGTATATATACACAGCCAGTCTCCATGACTCACATATACATATACATGGAACTGAGAAGCATATGGAACATATCTGAGATCATTAGAAGCTAAAAATACTGAACCTTCACACTTGCCCTGGAGCAAGTGTTCTTTAGCAGAAATGTCAAAGGGATTATAATGAAATGAGCCAAATAGTCAGTCTACCCATTAGTATTTCGTGCTCTATGAACACTGTGAATCAGAAGATTGCCTCATGCCCCACACTTTGTGAAAGAAAGAAGTCATGTTGTAAAAAACTGCTATTTGTACATCTATCAACCTGTGTATCCATCCCTGTCAGTGATGCACAACATTGAAAAAATTATTGTTGGGGCCAGTGCTGTGGTGTAGCAGGTAAAGCCGTCACCTTCAGTGTGGGCATCCCACATGGGCACCAGTTCGAGTCCCGGCTGCTCAACTTCCAAACCAGCTCTCTGCTATGGCTGGGAAAGCAGTACAAGATGGTCCAAGTCCTTGGGCTCCCTGCACCTGGGTGGGAGATCCAGAAGACGCTCCTGGCACCTGGCTTCGGATCGGCGCAGCTTCGGCCATTGCGGCCAATTGGGGAGTGAACCAGCAGATGGAAGACCTCTCTCTCTCTCTCTCTCTCTCTTTCTCTCTCTGCCTCCCCTCTCTCTGTGTAATTCTGACTTTCAAATAAATAAATAAATAAATCTTAAAAAAAGGAAAGAACTATTGGTTCAAGAGGGTCATTTTTGTCTGTTTAATAATAGCTTTACTGAGATATAATTTATAAACCACCAAATTCATCAGTGAAATATATAAATTAGTTGTTTTTTTAGCATATCCATTGCATTGTATGACTATTACTACTACCTAATCTCGAAAAAAAATCTTAAGCACCAGAAAAAGAAATTTTGTTGTGGACCAAACATTTATCTTTCAAAATTTTATGTGTTGAAGGATTAAGATTCCCAATGTAGGGGGTTTTGTAGGTAGAGCTGAGGATAGGATCCTAATCCAATGGGATTGGTGGCTTTATAAGAAAAGAAATCTTGTTCTATCTCTGCACTCTTATGCACTGAATAAATGTCATGTGAACATGCAGTGAGAAGGTAGCTATCTGAAGCCAGGAAGAAAGCCTTGCTAGGAACCAAGTCAGCTGACACTTTGGTCTTGGACTTCCCAACTTCTAACACTGTGAGAAATAGGTTCCTATGGTCTAAGCCTTCCAGCTTACAGTATTTTTTTTCACCAGCATGCAGTCACTCCCTATTCTCCTCTGCATTCCATCTCTTGAAACCACAACTGTATTTTGATTTCTACGGATTTACCCATTCTGGGAGTTTCATCTAAATGGAGTCATTTATTGTGAGGCTTTTTGGACAGGTTTCTTTCACTTAGCAAGTTTCCAGGGCTCATTGGTGGAGTATACACCAGGACACCATTCCTTTCTATTGATAAATAACATTACATTGTAAAGACAGAGCCCATTTTATTTATCCCTCCATCAGCTGATGGACTTTTGAGTTGTTTCCACTTTGGGGCTATCATAAATAATGCTGTAACTAGCATACATGTACAAGTTTTTGGGTAGATGTGTATTTTCCATTCTCTTGGATGTATACCCAGGACTGGATTAACTGACACATGGTAACTCAGTGTTTAACATTTTAAGAAATTGTCGTATTACTTTCTAAAGTAACTGCATCAGCAGCAGCACATGAGGGCTCCATTCTCCCCACCCCCACTAGCACTTGTTCATATCTTTTTTAAATTTTAGACATTCTAGTAGGTGTGAAGTGATATCTCACCGTGGTTTTGATTTTCATCTCCTTAATGATGAATAATATTGAAGTTCTTTGTCTATGCTTATTGGCCATTTGTATATCTTTTGGGAAATGTCTATTTAAGTCCTTTTAAAATTTGGTTATATTTTTGTTGTTATATTATAAAGGTCCTTTATATATTATAGACAAAAGTCCTTTTAAGTCATACAATCTGCAAATATTTCTCCCATTCTGTAGATTGTCTTTTCGCTTCTTGATTGTGTGCTTTGAAGTAAAAGTTATAAATTCTGACAAAGTTCAATTCATCTAGTCTTTTCCTTTGTAACTTATACTTTTGGTTTCATATCTGAGAAAGCATTACATAATCTAAGGGCAGAAAGGATTACTATGATCTGTCTTCAGAGTTTTGTAGTTTCCACTCTTCAATACAGGTTGAAGATCCACTTTGTGTTTATTTTTTGTAGAGCATAATAGGGTTCAAGGGGTCTTGTTAAAAACCTTCTCCTGATGTACATCAGCTTGACATGTGAAGCCAGAAATCTGTAGCTTTCCTGGGAGCCCTCATTATAAGAAACAATTTGTATGACAAATGTGACTTGATCGATTACGAATTGAGTGGGGTTCTGTTTCAGATGATAGAGGGCCAAACTGTGCTAAAGGAAATAGAGAGAATTTTTTTGGCAGGATTATGAACCGATTTTAAGAAGTTACATAAAATTTCAAAAGTGATTTTGAATTTTCAAAGCTGGACAGATGACCTGGAAAAATTGTCACAGATCTTTTTCCAAATACATTAAGTTGGCTCAAATGAGTTGTTTAATTTTGTGTGTGTGTTTTGAAGATTTATGCCATATGGGTTTGATTAATTTACATGGAATTCTTCAAAACTGTCTAAACCACAGTGCTGGTATCTAAGAAACTTTATGGACTTCTTCTAAAGCCCCCTTAAAAACTCAACAAAATCATGTTAACAACTCCAGGTTCCCACTTCAGTATAAGAACCATCAGCTTTGAATGGGTTTGGATACAAGTCCTATGTTCCCTTTTGGAGGAGAAAATCCTTTTTTCAGACTTTGCTGAAGGTACATTTGTTATAACATATTTGGGCTTAGGCTCAATCTTTGGCTTGTCAGTTGAGATTTTCATTTGCATTTATCATCCACAGAGTATGAATCAAAAAGAATCCCAGATCTGGTTCTATCCTGAGGTACTGCAAAGAACAGGCCACTGGGTATGAGGGCAGTGCACATCACAGTTGTTGCTTTCCTCCATTATGCTGCCACTGAGGGAGAAGAATTCACTGGGATGATATTTGTAATCATGGCTCCTGGCACATTACAGGTTCTCAATAAGTAATAACTTATCTTTAAACACTCAATATGTCTTTTTTAAAATAAGTTTTCTATTTATTTGAAAGTCAGAGTTACTCAGAGAGAGGAAGAGAGAGAGAGGAAGAGGGAGAGGGAGAGAGAGAGGGAGAGAGAATCTTCCAACCACTGGTTCAATCCCAAGATGGCTGCAACAGAGTCAGGAGTTTCTTCTGGATCTTTTGTAGGTGTAGGGGCCCAAGCACTTGGGCCATCTTCTGCTGCTTTCTCATGCACATTAGCAGGGAACTGGATAGGAAGTGGAGCAGCCAGGTCTCCAACCAGCACACATACGGGATGCTGGCATCACAGGTAGAGACTTTACTCACTATGCCGCAACGCTGGTTCCTTATAAGGTCTTAAAAATGATTTTCATGGCCGGCACCATGGCTCACTAAGCTAATCCTCCACCTGCGGCGCCGGCACCCCTGGTTCTAGTCCAGGTCAGGGCGCCGGATCCTGTCCAGGTTGCTCCTCTTCCAGTCCATCTCTCTGCTGTGGCCCAGGAAGGCAGTGGATGGCCCAAGTGCTTGGGACCTGCACCCGCATGGGAGATCAGTAGGAAGTATCCTGATCCTGGATTCGGATCGGTGCAGCATGCTGGCTGTAGCGGCCATTTGAGGGGTGAACCAATGGAAGGAAGACTTTTTTCTCTGTCTCTCTCTCTCACTGTCTAACTCTGCCTGTCCAAAAAAAAAAAGATTTTCCCTTGTAATCACTTTATCAAATTAGTCTTAGAAAGAAAAAGCTATAACAAAAAGAGTTTTTGCAGGTGCCATTTCACTGAGCATGTTACCTAACAGTTATATAAGGAGTGGATGTCCTTTCAGCATTAATAAGCAAAGATAAACTAATAAGAACATGCATGAGAGCTTTTCCCCAACTAGAAAAGAGAACTAAGGTTTATAGGACACTAGATTAGACCACTTGTGTCCCAGGCAATATTGTTGTCACCAGCAATTTTAATGAGCATTTTATAATTTATGTCTTTAATGTATTTATTATGAGAAAGCTTCTGAATATGTTACATATGTAATATTCTGCTTGAGGACTAGAAATTTGGGAGACTCGGTTTTCAGGCTCAGCCTGTGCACTAATTATTTAGTTGATAGGTTATTCTATTTTTAGTTTTTCAAAAGTTAGAGAAAGTACAGACCTACTAATAAAACACTACAGTGTAGAAAAATGTGCCATGCCTTTGTATTAATATCTATGAGAACATGGAAAATTGGCCTGACAATGAATTATGGGATAATTATTGAAAAATGCATGGTGTTTTTATTATAAATACAGTTTCCTTCCAAAGCATAGAGACTGCCCACCACCATTGGTACAGATAACTAAGCAAAGCAATTCAGAAGCAAATAGATGATAAGACTCATGACAAATACTCTCTGGAGTTGATAAATGAAAGCAAAAATTTTAAAAAGCAAATAGGGTGGGATTTAAATGAATTAAGAAATGATTGTTTTCTAGTTCTTTTGCTGATTTATTTGGGATGTACAAAAGCACTCAAAACCTTTGCATCTGAATCTTAATCTGATAAGATTTCTTCTTTCAATGACGTGTTCCGAGACAGACAGTAACTAGTCACTGTGACTCAGGAAAGGGAGAATACAATCTGTAAAGGGAAGAGACTTATTTATTTTGGAGCCAAAAAAATACAACAATAGTGTAAATACAAGTCTACCAAAAATAAAAACGAATACAGTCTTCCCTAACATGGAATTATTAGGAAACAGCTAATTGTAAGTATTTCCTACCTGTCCCAGATGTCTTGTGAGGTCACATTTTCTTTAATGCATAAATCACATTAGACAAAACATCCACCATATTTCACTAAAGGATGTCCAGGATCTCTCATCCATGTGTTTCTAAAGGTCCCCAGGGAATGCTTTCAAGGTTCTGTTTTTTGCTGGATGTTGCTATTTTTTAAATTAATTCATTTGTTTGTTTTGGTCTGGTGCATTTCCCTTTAGCACAATCCACTGAAATGGAATAATATATGACATCAATACATAGCCCCAAATCTAGGTTACATAGGGTTTCACCACACTCTAGAAAAAACTTCAGCAGCACAGAGTTCTGCTTCCAGGCAGCCCAGCACGGGAGCTGCCTCCACCACATTATTCAGGGTAAAGATATTCTTCCCTGTGACAACCACAGCTTTCCAACACTTACTGGAAATTGAATGTTGTATATATACATATATATATATATATATATATATATATATATATGAAGAATAGCAATTCAATATACAGAAAGCAATCTTTTTACAAAGATTTACAAAGAATGATCTATACCAAAGTCCACCTTTAAAACAAAAAGCTGTTTCTATATAATGTGTACAAAGAGAAAGACCTTTCAACTTTTCTTTTAATGGACTAAAAGCCCTATCAAATGATTTCTCCAAAACAAAAGAGGAGCCAATCCAGGGATTGCTTCAAATATTTCAAAATGAGAATTGCTTCTTCTGCCCTTCAAGCAATCAAAGTTTAAAGATTTGGTCTCATTCATAATATGCCATTCCCCAACAAAACAAAGATGGTGGATCTTTAGCAAAGAATGGACAGAATTACATCAGGTGAGGGTTCATCCCTTCCTATGCCAATCATAAACTAGATGAGTGTGGGAATATTGCTTCACTAAGCCCAAATTTCCCTCTGCACTTTAATGATAATGAAAAATATTTTATAGGATTCTTATAAAAATTAAATGATAAGGAAACATGCAAAAATGCCTAACAATTCTTGACACTCTGTGTTTTGTCTTTAAGATTGTAGAATATGGGTTAGATTGTACTTTAAGTGTGAAAGAACTCAGAATAACACTGTTTATCCTGTTACTTGCCTCTTGCAACCTAAGGAGACAAATTTAAGAGCTATGAAACAAAGATAAAAGTTTAGGCTTGCAAACACAATGGAATTAGGTGATGAATTCCATGGCTTTATTATAACCCAAGATCCCTGTTAGCTAGCGAAGATGAATCTAGAGGGTTGAATACAAGTCATACGTGAGAGATGCTCTAGAAACATTCTCATTAGTCTGCCCTGGGCCTGGGCCTCAGTGCTGCAAGCAGTCATTATCATGAACATCAACACATTGGTTATCATCATCATAATCATCACTTTGTTTGGGAGCAGCAGCAATAGTCTTTCTTGATATCCATTTGTGGAACACCCACTGTGTGCTGGGCCCTGGGAAAGTCTGCAGAGACACCAGGCAATCAAGGGAAGAGTTATTCTACAGGCAAATGGGCAGCAAAGAGATGACTTCCTGTTCCTTCATATTTGCCTTTGAGGGCTAAGAATTAGCCCACTGTTGACAATGGAAGCTGAAAAAAACAATATGGCCTACTTTACTGTATCCCTTAGCTATTGTAGGTCATACCATTTCGGGGCTGGAAGGGACCTTGGAAATGATCAGACCACTTTAAAAACAGGGACACAAAGGTGCAAAGAAGTGATGACTTGCCTAAAGGCAGAAAACTCATGAATTCAAGGACAGAGACTGGACCCTGAATTCTTCGCATTCAAGATCAGCAAAGTTCCAAGCATATCACCCTCCCTTCTTGAAGAATTTCCCAATGTTCTGAACATGCATCATTAGATTATACCAAATACTTAAAAAATGTTAATACTCCTGACAAAGATACTAAATCATTCATTTCTGTATTAGAAAAATGCTTTTATAAAGGTAATTATTACTAAGAAGCCAAAGAGTATTTCTGAAATCTTGATAGTTTATATAATTTCCTAGGATTCCAAATAGCTGGTATATTAAATTTAGGAGTTTGAAATCTTATTATTTATTTATCATTCGTAAACCATTATACACTACCGACTTACCTTACTGAAGTCAACCATAGTGGTATGTACAAAAAAAGCAGCATGATCCTTCTGCAAGCTGCATGGAAGGGCACTTGTGGATGCAAAGTCTTCATAATGTCATTCAGCCATAAGACAGTGTGAGGACACATGGGCCTCCATCATTATTTTCTTCCTATCAAAGAATACCAAACTTGAATTCTTTGTTCCAGACACTCCCAAGCATAGGACTTGAACAAGCAGACTGATCCTAAATCTTTAAGCACAAGAATAACTGATAATCCAATAGAGAGTATAGGATTTGGTGTCCAAAGATATGAGTTAGAACTCCAAATTGTTTATTTTCTCTGAAGTGTCCCCAGTACGTAATATGCTCTTTATACAGCATCTGGAATGAATCCATATAAAGTGCCTGGGATGGGGGAGCTCTCACTACATGGCAATTC
The DNA here is from genome assembly GCA_949820135.1 of Sylvilagus floridanus. Classification (NCBI taxonomy): domain Eukaryota; kingdom Metazoa; phylum Chordata; class Mammalia; order Lagomorpha; family Leporidae; genus Sylvilagus; species Sylvilagus floridanus. The sequence goes on from OX463226.1 coordinate 104,746,302, forward strand.
ATTTTAAACCTACAAAAGAAACACTTTCTATAGACCAAAAGCTTCAGATATGTTATTTCACTTAATCCTCACCTTTCCACAGCAAGGAAACCCAGGCTGAGAGAATTTGGGCCCCTTGCCCAGTGCCTCCCCCAGGGCCAGGTCATAAAAGAGATGAGACTACACTAAGGTTGGCCTGACTCTCAAATCCCAGGCAGTTATACCGCTTTTTCAAACACTGGAGTAGCTGAGGGGATGGGATAGGGAAGGATGGCAGCGAGCGTCTGCAAACCTTCCGCTCTTGCAGTATTCTTCCTCCCCCATTCTTTTGTAATTCCAAGCCACTTTGGAAATCTTTGTTCATCCAACGTGCATCAGCTTTTCCATATGACTCTGTATTTCTGAGCAGACTGCAAAAGATTCATTCCAAACTCAAGCCACACTCTAGGAGAACTGCACTAAGAAGGATTCAGCTGATTACTGGGGACAATGTAGTATGCCTGCAAACAGCCCCTTTCCCCTACCTTCCTACCTGCCCACTGGCTGTCAGTATACTTGTCTTTTGCACAATGCATCCAAGAGTTGACAGGTTGGCAAGACAATCAATAGAAGAGAGAGCAGATAGATTATTATCAAGGGCATGGGAGGCAAAGGTTATCGCTGTGTTCTAACTTCTGTTCACATTTTGTGGGACCTGAACAAGGAATGGTGAGAACAAAATAATCTGCTGAAAAATACAAAAGTAATTAATTATTATATTCCATTATAATATATTTAAACAAGCTACCTACTCCCTTTTGTCAAAGTCATGCATCCAATTCTAACAAGCTGTTTTCCACTTTGCAATGTGAAAAAATTTTTTTCTACAACGCTGAAAATTAAATTGGCTATGTCTACAAAAAAAGGGAGTGACAATAAAGGCCTATGGCACTAAAAATTCATTAAGATTCTTTTTGGTGGCAGTGCACAAAATATTATAAAATAATGTGCTATCCAAAAATTTCTTAAATAATCAAAAATTGAATGAAATGGAATAGACTCTTTCAGTTCCAGATTTAAATTTACTGCAATATCCTCTGTTAAAAATTACTTCTACAACCAAGTTTACTGTCTATGGTGATCTAGGATATTTGGGGTAATTTGTGGAATATTCAGCCATAAGAAACAAAAAGCTATGTTGTCTTCCAGGTAAGACTTGTTAACATTCAGAATATTGTCTTAAGCAGATAAACATCACTAAAGAATCCAAAAAGAACATTTTCCCCATTTGTTGTCTCCAGCTCCAATGCTTAGAGTCTCCAGCTCCAATGCTATAATTATTTGGCTATTAAAATGCTGGGCTGGACAAGTGATTTGGGAGTGGTAGTTAGATTAGAAGCCAGGATTGTGTTTCTTATTACCATTCAAAAGCTTGACCTAAGGACATTCCACCTGCCATGACTCTTGGGCAGAGTCAGTTTTTGCTTCCAAGAAATTATTTTTTCAGTTGAGATGTTATTCTTGCTAAAACTGAGCTGTGAGTTTATGATTTTATAACCAACATACCATCTTGTTGAAGATAATTTTGATTTGGGGGGAATATGGAGGACTTAAATCTGGAATGCAGAGAAGAAAGGTCATTTTGGAGACTCAACTGGACATCTGTTGTTCTGCCCTCCCAGAACCTCCCCATACCCTCTGGTTATACTCCCTCAGCCTCCCTTTTGGGCATGTCCCCTCCTCTACTTCCTACAGTTCTGCTGAAACTGTTAATCATGTCCAGCCCTCCTCTGGCTGAGAATGGGCATATGACCTTACCAGCATATTTGACTCTCTTTGAAATCTGAATGCTGAGCAGCATGACAAGAATAATGATTTAAAAAAAAAAAAAAAAGATTGCAGTGGATTCAGCCCAGTGGTGACATGCTGAAAAGACTTGTCACTTTGTTCTTGCCATTCAGAGCCCAAGAGACCTATTTTCTATGTAAATCTTTTGCTTTTTTGAACTACATAACCTATTCTTCCAATAAATGCATTTTGTTTCTAGGTAGTCACAGTTGTTTTCTGTTGCTGACATCTGAGAATCCTAGCTAGCATAGATCTTCTCAAGGAGACATAGACAAAGTGGATCATTGGGTGCCTGGGCTTAGGATCTACCCAGACAAGGGGAAGAGGTACATAGTGGGGAGGCTGAAGATAACCATGCTCAATCTTCATCCTTGTAAAGGCTAGTCTGCCTTTGATAAAGGTAAAACAACCCCAGTAATATCGATTCTGCTTTTCAGAATTTAGTGTCCTCTATAAATGTGTCTTTTCATTAGAAAATTCATGAAATCATTTGCAAAGTATAGAGGAAAATACATGCTTCCTCAGAGCCCCTCACAGTCCACAAAAATGAGTTTGAGTGTTTGTTCTACATTTTCCCAATCATGAGAGTCCCCATGACAGAAAGGGAGAGGAGACGTGAGTTTATGCTCCCATTATCTGAGTCTTTCTCCATGTAAGCAGAGTTATATCTACAGAAAATCTTAGAAACTCTCAGAGCCAGGCTTTCAGTTTTACATGCCAGTGATGATTTCTCCAATTTTATTCTTATTTATTTGAAAGGCAGGTAGAAAGACACACATACACATACACACACATATGCACACACACACAGATACCCATCTGCTGATTCACTTCCCAGATGTCCAAAACAGCCAGGACTGTGCCAGGCGATTACAGGAATGCAATCCAAGTCTCCCACATGAGTGACATGGGCCCAACTATTTGAGCCATCTTTGCTACCTCCCAGGTGTATATTGGTGGGAAACGGAATTGGGAGTGGAGCCAGACTCAACCCCATGCACTCTGATGTGGGAGGTAGGTATCCCAAGCAGTGTCTTAACCGCTATGCCAAATACCAACTCCTGCAATTTTTTTTTTTTATATTTCACTAACTTGGGTTTGCTACTTCTTTAATTTTACCAAATAAAGGTATTCACATGGACGAAATTACCAAAAGCTATCACCATTGATACTTAAAAGAAAGATAAACTTAAAAACAAAAAAAAAAAAGCAGGCAGAACATAAATTCATACAAAATCAATTATGTGAGCCTGGGAATCTCTACATTTATGCTATCCTTGTTTTCCTTGGTTTGCTATATGACAACAAGCCGTGATGCATAAAATGGCCAGTAAAGCCATGCCTCAGAAATACTCAGAAGACAGAGGTCCAACTCCCTCTGAGGAATCAGAGCGGGAACATGATTTAGGTTCTGGTGTAGCCTCATATTTTTGGGAGACTGACCCCAGCTACAATCAGAGGTACATGGGCTGGGAAGAACTCTTCTCTTGTACACAATGCTGGGCTGATTAGAAACCTAACTGAATTTGTGTTCTTAAGATTTATTTATTTTTTGAGAGGGAGGGATCTTCCATCTGCTGGTTCACTATCCAAGTGGCATCAACAGTCAGACGGGGGCCAGGCCCAAGTCAGGAGTTAGGAACTCCATCCTGGTCTCCATCAATGGGTGGCAGAGGCCCAAGCTCTTGGGCCATCATGTGCTGCTTTTCCAGGTGCATTAGCAGGAAACTGGATTGGAAGCAGAGCAGCAGGGTATAAACTGATGCTACGCTATGAAATGCTGGCATTGCAAGGAGTAGCTAAACCCATTGTGCCACAATGTCAGTCCTGGCTTTCTCTTTTTAATAAAAGCCTCCACATCCAGGGACAGAACCATGAGTGCATTATACAGTGTGATGGGGCCAACCTCTGGGAATGTTTGTTGACTCCCTTTCCCAGGTGCCTTCTGAACTTTCTCTATAAAACCTGAACTCCCCTCTGCTTAGTATAATTATGTCAGTGCTGACTCAGCTCTATCCCTAGTTAGAGCCCCAAGCCATGGCTCTACATGCTGTGGGCCTGTATCAAGTCTGCAACACCCTAAACCCTGTCCTAAGCTTTAGAAAGCATTGTCTGTGTCTGATATCCCCAGACCTGCTTTTTTTCAGAAGGGATTTTGAACTTGATCTCTCTGAGATATGAGAGCTTAATATGTCTATCTTTGTATGTTTAGGCTGCTGTAACAAAATATTTAAACTTAGTAATTCATAACCATCAGAAATTATTGCTTATGGTTCTGGATGCTTGGAAGTACAAGATTAAAGTGTTGGGACATTCAATCTGGTAAGAGTTTCATTTCACAGCTTGTGCCCTATTGTGTTAGAAAGGCAAGGAAGCTCCTAGCACTTCTTTTATAAGGCACTAACAGTGCTCCATCCTCATGATTTAATCATCTCCCAGAGATCCATTCTTTAAAACCATAACCTTTGGGGGTTATGATTTCAACATATGTATTTTCTGCAAACACTCTCATTCAGCTCATAGCAAAAGTACGATCACCATGCTCTATTGATGGACTGTAGTGCAGATCAGCAAACCTTGAAATCCTCCATATTAGGTCTCTGAATCTTTTCCTGGAGAGAGTGTGGAAGGAAAAAGATTGCTAAGCATAAATCAGGGTCTTGCAGGAAAGAGGTTGGGCTCATTGTAGTTGCTTTTAAATGCTAGAGAACAGCAAACACACGCTGATTGCAAATTTCTATAGGTTGAGCCAAGAGACCATGAGCAAAAAGAAGAGAAGGGTCAATGGTAGTAGAAACAAGCATATATGTCACTGAAAACCAATTATCTTATTTGTTCAGATTGATGGGTTGGCAGTGCCTATGTTAAAGTAATCAGAACTACATAGACCATATTATCTTAGACATGTGCTATGATCTATATCGGCCATCTTAAATTATTCTGTAGCAATAAATTATCCCCAAATCTTTGTGGCTGACAAAAATAACAGCTTGATTCTTCTTACATTACATGTTCATCATAGATGGGCTGTGACTTTGTGCCATACTTCTCCACCCCAGAATCAGATTGATGGAGTGGCCTCTATTGGTATGTTACTGGTCTCAAAGCAAAGGGAAAACATGGCAGATTACTAGGCTGGCTCTTAGAGTATGTGCTGAGAATTGGCATATGACTCTTCCAAACTGTATTTCATTGGCCAACTAATTCACAGAGTCAAGCCCAGTGTCAAGGAGGCAGGGTCAATGAATGTCTTAAACAATCATTCAAAGTGCTCCACAAACTCTATGTTTTATTTTATCTCCTGAGAAGTACAAATGCCAACAGTCTTTACAAATCATGTTACTCTGGAGTTATCCCTAGCACAATATCCAGGCCATCATTTTCACAATTCCTTAAGCCTTTGGATTTTTCTAAGTACATTGCCAATCCTTTGGTACTCCTGTGTTCTTCAGGGGAGCCTGCTTACAAAATGGCAGACATGCCCCCATGTCTGTCAGTGTTTAGTCAATCATGCAAGCACAGCATTTCACCACAGTCCTGGTGGCTGAGTTGCAAAATTATTTATGGCTTTCCCATTTATGACATGCTGCTCAGTTTCCCATGAGTTGCTAGGGAAAATTCCTGATAGCTACTATGAGCCATTGAAACCTATGAGACTTCATTTATTATGGCATAATATACACATTACCTCACTTGTGTTAGACCATATGGAGAGCTCTCTGTTGAATTTGGCATAGTTACTGGGGTGAAACAGGAATGGATTCTGTTCCTAGTCCTCTTCGATTATGCTGTATGTTGGATTAGGCAGCCAACTTCAACAGATCATCTGGGCATAGCAATCAGTGCTCAGGACAACATCACTGCCTTCACCTATGCCAATGAGAATAAGTGTGATATTGATGGGTGTCTGAGTGGCAGGGAACAGCATGCTCCCAAGAGTGGAACAGGGCTCTGTGCTGACATTAAGCTTGTGTGGGGGAGTAGAAGAGAAGCAGGGCATCATTTTGTCACTCATTATAGGGTAGGATTTGGAAGGAGAGGCCAGAAGCTCAAGAGAACCTAAAAGCAGAGACTAAACTCAAATGAGCAACTAGCCACAGCGCCTTTAATGTAGAAAAGTCCACCCAGGGGGAGAGCGGTGGCACACACACAGTACACCATGCCAATTTGCCTCTTGCTTAAACAACCGTCCAAATGAACACACTTGGACTCTGTGGGCATTGAAAGAGGGAATGTTAATCCCATAATGCAGATATAAGAAGGACAGTGGCCAATATATGGATTTTTATGTGTTCTTTTGTAATTCTGGGGCTGGTTTATATGATTCTCAATAGACTTGGTTTGTTCTGTTGTACACATGATTAGAAATCCTTTGAGGGGGCTTTTCCTTAGATGGTAGTGGAGAGCAGTAATACTTTTAGGAACTGATTTGCCATGTTACAAATTATTACAATGAAGTCACCCAAAATCAGAGCAATCACATTTAAAATGTTCTGAAAATGGACCTGCTAACCTAAGAAAATTATCCCAATAATTTTCTTTCAAAATTAAAATTTGAAGAATTTTTCTATAATTTCTTTATTTCCATTACCAGTCCATCTGCTTATGAGGTTTGTAGATATCTCTTTCTCTGCTTCTTTCTTGCTCTCTCTCTCTCTCTCTCTCTCTCTCTCACACACACACACACACACACACACACACACATTTACCTAAAAGGCAAAGCAAAACTCAGAGTAATAATTAGCAAGTTTTTTAAAAGACAGAATCCTTCTTCATATTTCTTCATTCTCTTTGCCTCTCCTATGTTTCCTGTCTTTATCAAAATGGAACATTAAAACTTGAGCTATTCTTATTGAAAAATATTATCACTAATAATGAACTGTGGGTGAGACCGCGTCCGGCTCTCCTAAAGTACAAGTTCTAACTTTGCTTATGGTTGACTATTTGAAATAAAATCAAAAGATTGGTGCCCCTCTCACCCTCCCCCCCCAAAAAAAGTCTAATTAGTGTTCGTCTATTGGAGAGGAAGCTGAGCATGCTGCTCCACCACTGCCAAATGAAATTAAGGCCCAATTATTGATAAATGAAGAGTGGTTTGTGCTGGAGCCTGGCCTGGAGTTGCGGAAATACATCTGTCATTTGGCCTGTGCAGGAGTCATTCATGTGTGACATAGCATCCTGTGCATTTATCATGCATCTGTAGATTTTTGTTTTAATTCAGTTAGCTGTCTAACTAGATTCGGTGCTGGATGCCTCCAATGGAGTCAGGATTTGGACTGACAGATGCAATTCTAGTCTGAAATGGTGTGTGACAGGGCTAGCTATCCTGCATATTAATTATTATTGAAACCATTATAGGCACTGCTTTTGCACTAATGGTTGATTCCCTTATCTGTTTTGTGCCTTCTATGGTTAACAATTGCCCAGTTGCTCCAGGGCAGGTAGGAGACATGCTGGATCAATGGACCATTGTTGTTAAGTGCACTTACTATTACCATGAAAATTAGAATGGAAGTGCTTGAAAGACAGGAATGAAAATGCCCTGTCTTACCATTATGCAAATTACAAATTCCATAAATGAGATAAGTGGGGGGGAAACACTTTTCATAAATCTTAACTAGGTAAAAGAGTTTATTAAGTCCATTGTCAAAAACAAATTGAAAACAAACATTTGTTAAGTTGATAAAAAAAGAAAAGAAAGAAAGAAAGAAAAGAAATATCTGCCAGGCTGTTCCCAACCTAGCCTTGCACACAAAGCTTGGTAGCATGTTAAGGTTTAATTTAAAGTTCTTGTCATTTTTTTCATTCTGTTGTATACAATGTTGAAAATAACTGTCACCTTCAAAAAGAAACCACTAATGCAATTTTTGTCCAAGTCCTGAGAAAATAGTGTATGAGGAGGACTTTAATGAGCCCAGCTCCACGGGCAGCACTCTTGACTCAACCTACGTCATTTTCCTTTGTCAAATACATGTTTTACACATATCCTAGTCATGCATCCCCACCCTAATCCCCTTCTTATTTCAATCATCCAGTGAAAAATAACATTCCAATCACAGAGGACTGACCCAAGTTAATGTTGCAGAAATGTTCAGTATTTCTTGTCATTTGCTTATCAACCTCGTGCGATATGAATTATGTGATTACAAATCATGAATTCTGTTTCTGGTACAGCTCCAATTACACATTTCACTCCTTAAAGAACTTGTAAAGTTGCTGAGGACTTTAATAAAACAAAATACAAAACGGTAATACAATGAAGTGTGCCATTTTGTATTAAACAGAAAATTAATGGTAGAATTAAACTGATAATGATGAATCTGCATTTTTTCTAAAGATTCATACTGTGAAAGGACCTTTCTTGTGGGTATTTCAGGCCCAAAGAAGCTTCTACTCTCCTAAACAATTAAAATTTTCCATCTTAGAATAAATGCCTTTTCATCTGCTGATGTTTGAAAATGAGGTACTTATAAAGAACCTAGTTTCAACATAAAAGTTCACTTGGCTTGATTATGATATTGAGTTACAAGATTTTAGTTGCTAAAGTTCATTTCTAATAAAAGAGCAAGTTAGAAAGCAATGATATATCTTTGCATAAATAGATCTTAAATTATTATTAGTCATAATATTCAGGAAATATAAGTAAATTTTGACTTTACAGTTTGGAAGCTATTATCATTTTTTGTGTGATTAGCTACTCCAATTTATAATGTTTGCCTCAGCGCTTTATTTCTTTCAATAGGTTTTTTTTTATAAGACTCCAAAAACTTAATTATGGCTTATGCAAATATCATTTGAGGGAAAAGAGGGTAATATTAAATCTTTGAAAGCATTGTTAGGTTAAATGCTAAGAAAGTCATTGTAGGTATTAAATGGCATTCAGAGAAAAAATGGAATGGAAGAGAGAAGGCTTCTTGGAGGGTTTTCTCACTCATTCCTTTCAGCCATCTGCTCAGGTATGTTCTTCCCTACTTTTTTCATCAAAAGTGAAGGTTTTAGAACATGAAAGGGAATAAAAACAGACTTTTTAGTTATGCAGCATATACAGATCAAAAGCCAAACTAAGCAGATACAATGATAAAATTGCTGAAAATGGAAACATGAAACTTGCAAATACTTTCTCTATACCCATAACACAAAAAATCTCTTTGTACTCCTTTATTGACGCACTTACATTTTCCCTATGTTAACTGAAATCTCCAATAGGGGTAAAACCTATAGAAAATACACAAGTGAGTGAGGGTAACAATTTTGTGTTTAAGCTAACAAAAGTAAAATTTTTAACTTAAGAAGACATGAAGTTAAAAATGTTATGTATTTTTAAGGTATCCCATAGCCTACCGCACACTGCACTTAAAGAATATTTAATATCACAAAGCTGTCAGATGGTAAAAATAAAAAATAATGTTTGAGAAATCGGGGAGTGAAATGTCAGGAAGAATGGGAAGGGAGCAGACAGAAGGGGCAGATTGGATTACATGGCGCTTGGGCAGTATTTCCCCAGCTTTCTGCCTTTGGCTCACTGCTAGTCTCCAAGCACTCACTGGCTTGCTACTAAAAGCAGTGAAAAAAGTGTGGAGAAGGAAAAACTTTTCCCCTACCACTTACACTCAGTACCTGGGGTGTCGGTTTTAAACTTACAAAGGACAAATTACCCCCAAAAAAGGTATGCAAAATGTTATTATATGTACGTGCTTGGGAATTCCTGGAAAAGAAATCAAACTGAAAGAAATGGTTAGACTTGGGGGTTTATATGGCATTTTAACAAAGGAAAGCAGGTGTTTGGGCTTCCAGAAATAATAGAATAGGGGAAATGACTAGGAAAAATGGGAGATAAGGGCTGTTTCAGTAAGATTTGTTTAAGTAAGTTCATCATGATGTTGACTCTCATCCTTGGTGATAAGCAGTATCATCAGTCCCTGGAAAGAAAGGTCTTTTCTCAAAGGAAAATTAACAGCCTGCTTTTAGGCTGGTAATACGAGGGCAGAGAATTCTTCCTGCACCTGTTGATTCTCAGTTGTTTTCAGCTCAAAATAATCTTTATGCCAAAGTGGCATATTTGGGGGTGGCATTTTCTGATCCCCTTCAAAAGGTCCTACTGCATTTTAAAAAATAATGAGTACTTTCAGTTAAATGGCCTTTCATTCTAAGATTTTCTTTCCTGCATTTTTACCTTTTAAATAAACTTTCTTTCATGAAAAGATGTTTGTCATTCCCTCCTTCCCTGCTCCAGTTCTTTCTTTACTTGGCAAAATCAAACCTTGGAGACTCAACGTCATTCCTTGGATTTATTTTATTTTTTTATTCCAGAGGCCTGTGATTGCCTGAACCCTTGGGAATAGCTCTGTAAGGCAGCAGCACCAGAGGCAACATCATAAACAGCCACGCCTTTGGAGTCCTTGCTTGGAGTCAGTCAACTTGCCAAGTGATCCACATACATTCCCTTTAATCAACATTAATCCTTAAAGGTACATGATGTTGTCCAGATTGTTTTTTTTAAAAAGGATTTATTGATTTATTTGAAAGGCAAAGTTACAAAGAGGCAGAGAAAGAGAGAAAGAGAGGTCTTCCGCTGGTTCACTCCCCAGATGGCCGTTACATCCAGAGCTGTGCCAATCTGAGGCCAGGAGCCAGGAGCTTCTTCCAGGTCTCCCAGGCCAGAGCAGAGGCCCAAGCTCTTGGGTCATCATCTACTGCTTTCCCAGGCTATCGCAGAGAGCTGGATGGGAAGTGGAACAGCCGAGACTTGAACTGGTTCCTATATGGGATGCTGGCATTGCAGGTAGCGGCTTTACCCACTATGCCACAGGGCCAGCTCCATTGTCCAGATTTAATAAATAAAATATCAGTGTTGACAAGGTGACATAAATGATCATCTATCATTCAAACAGGATACTTTTTAAAATGAAAGAGGGTAACATTAGCAGTTCCATCAGGAGAAACCATATAGATTTATTTCTGGGACAACCTAGCACACAGTCACCCTTCAGAGCTGCTTAACTAGCCAGGGTTTAAACCAGCATGCAGCTGAAGTCCATGCATGCTCTTGTCACTGTATTTGGCTGCCTCTGGGGCTTTGGATATTTAAATACAAAAATAAGGATGTTCAGGTTAGAGGAACCGAATTCACAGTACTCTGTGATATCAGGATATACAAAATAATAATTCAGTCAATGCTTTATTTTGGGTTACTTGTATCATAGATATTCTCTCCCCATCAGTAATTTTACAAGTGGTTTGAGAATGAGAAGATGACGTGTGAAGAACATGGACAAGCATCAGACCTGTGTGTTAGTGCCTGCTCTTAGGAGAAGAAACCATTCTTTCCCTACATGTAGAGGTTAAATGCATACAGTCGTTTTGTGGGACACTAATTTAATCTAATGGTGCACACAGGACAAAAATAGGAAAGAAAAAAAAAAGGACAAAAAAACCTGCCTGCCTGGTTGTGATTTACAGCAGACCAGCAATGGAACCCCAGAAAAGTATCTGGGATGGATCCTATTGAAGGGAAAGGAAGTTTGGCAATCATTTGCCTTGAAGAGAGACCCATCATACAGAGACACTAATGCTGTGTCTTTAACTTTGTCTCTGTTATCTGGGAAAATGCAGGCAAAACCTGCATGTCCCGAATAGATCGAGAAGTGTGGGAACAGAGCTGAAGTCCACTAAATCAAAATGATGTATCATCATTTCCATCTCCACTGTGGTGTAATGAATGCGTGGCGTTCAACTTCGAGGTCGCCTCCCAGTTCCCCCACCTGCACTGTGACCTGTAACTTTTTAATTTGGAGAGAAAAGTTCTTCCCTTGCCAAAAAGTGCTTTCTGCATGTGAAAGAATATGTAAAGTAGCACCAGGTGAAGAACGACTTTTTCACCCAGTCTTGAAACCATCACAAAGAGACAAATTTTGCTGCTTTTGCTTTGTGTGTGAATTTTTTTCCACACAGCTCTATTGACTGCCTGAAACAATGGGGCTAGTGTTGGCCAGCAAAGAATAGTGCTATTCATGCTCTCTGTACCCTGCACAGTGCCTACACTTGTTAGTCTTGGCTGCCCTGCATGGCTGGCTGCTGGCAAGAAAGTCAGGTCTGTGTCGTTGGACGGAGCAGGCAGATCAGAGAAGCAACACTGGCAGCCAGATTCCCAGATAACCCCAGCTCCTCCAGCAAACTCTGTTGACATAGGCCCAGGCTTGGAGGGGTGTCTTGAAATTCTAAGAACTTGTGCCAGGTGCGAGGGCAGGTGGTTGTGAGCTCATTCCGATCATCCCCAGCCTCCTGCTATAACCAAGCACAGTTTCGTTGAGGGGTTCAATGCTTGCTTGGGAGTCAGACACCTGACTTGAATCCTGGGTCCAGAGATGATTGGCAGTAGGACCTTGAACAAGTCTTTTCACCTCCCTGAATCTGCATGCCGCTGTCAACAGAGGCAGCATCTCAATGCCACTAACTTCACCGGGTACCGTGAAATTCAGTGTCACAGAATTGTGTGATGATTAACTTGACATAGAGATGTCTGCTATTATTTTCATTCATGAAAGACTGATGGAGGAGTTATTGTCACTGTTGGGAGACTGGTTTAGGGCATCCTCCCTCGATCACAAGTTAACTGCTGTGAAATTGGCAGCGCCACTGTAGTGGTGTGGGCAGAGGGCAGGGAGGGAAAGAGAGAGAAAGCAAGTGTCAGAGCTGTGCTGCGCTCATAGTACCAGGATAGGAGGAGGTTTTACACAGGTAAGAAAGTCTACGCTGGAGGAGACCACTCCAGGATTCTTCTCGAGGACTGGTGAAGAGGACGCATTTGCTTTCATGTGACTTTATCCCGGAAAGGCGGTTCAGCAAATGTATGCTGGACATGGTCTCGAATCCTCTCCTGTCTCTCTCCAACCTTCACTGAGTGCAGCACAAAACCTGGACCCAATCCTTAATGTTCTTCCTTTTCTTCCTTTTATTTTTTTATAGGAAGGTTGAATCTAAAAGCTCCTTTTTGACTTCTGGGGGCAAAGCAAAGTACCAAGTGCAAGCAACTTGCAGACACCATGGTAGCTGCTGGCATTGCCAAGGGCAGAAAGCCAGCTTCTTTTAATCTAGAATCAACCCAAGGCAGAGCGCCTGCAGATTGCTGTGGTTGGTTATCAAGATCACCGCTGCATGGAACCAAGATTCCAAATCAAGTAAAGTCTGAGATGGGTGTAGGGCTGTTAGGAGAGCATCATTCAGGCTCCTTCCAACCTGAGATGTTGTGATCTTTGAAGTTTTCCTTGCAATAGATGTTTCACTACCTTGTTACCTACTGTGAAGTTGTCACCATGAAAGCTGGACAAGTTTGGCATCATTTCCCTTGGCATGGTTTGTGTACTTGTGTACTTGTATACTTGTTACAGATCAGCACTTTCAGTTTCTGTTAATGTACTATAAGAAACACACAGAGTGCTAATAACAAGGGCACTTTTCTAGGCTATGTATATTATTGAGAAAAGATAACATAGCCTTGGTGATTTTAGACATTTTTGACAGTGCTTCTGTGAGCAGCAGACTTCACTTGGTGTAATCACATAATTAGGAGACATTATTGCAGTTCATAAATGGAATTAATTAAAATTTTAATTAAATTTCCAAAGATAATTTAATAAAAGTAGGACTGATTAGAAAATTATCAATGAATTTACAGATTCATTTTAAGACATTTATCTCTGTCACTTTTAAATTTTATTGAAATCTGTTAAAAGAGATGGGAAGTATCTCCACAGTAAAATTTAAATAGTTACCATATTGTTTCAAGAAAGGGAGGGTGTGAGGCGCAGTGGACTGGGTTGCTGCTTGAGTCACCTGCATTCCATATGGCATGCTGGTTTGAGTCCTGCATGCTCTGCTTGCCCTCCAGCTCTCTGCTGGTGTGCCTGGGAGGTAGAGGACAATCGCCCAAGTACTGAGTCACTGCTATCCACCTGAGAGGCACAGACAGCGTTCTAGGCTCCTACCTTCAACCTGGCTCAATTCTGGCTGTTGCAACCATTCGGGGAATGAATCAGCAGTTAAAGGATCTCCTTTTTTCTGTCTCCCTGTTTCTTTTTTCTTTTTTTTTTTTTTTTAATACTTATTTTGTTTGAAAGGCAGAGTTACAGAGAGGCAGAGGCAGATAGAGAAAGGTCTTCCATTTGCTGGCTCACTCCCCAAGTGGCTGCAACAGCCAAAGTTGCGCCGACCTGAAGCCAGGAGCCAGGAGCTTCTTCCGGGTCTCCCACATGGGTACTGGGGTCCAAGGACTTGAGCCATCTTCTACTGCTTTCCTAGGTCATAGCAGAGAGCTGGATCAGAAGTGGAGCAGCCGGACACAGACTGGTGCGCTTATGGGATGCCAGCACCGCAGGCGGCAGCTTCACCTGCTACGCCACAGCACCAGTCCCTCTGTTTCCCTTTCTATGCCTATCTGATTTTTAAATAAATAAATAAAATCTTGAGAGAGAGAAAGAGAGAGAGAGAGAGAGAAAGGGAGAGAGAGAAAAAAAGCGATACGAACAGTATCTGAATTGTGTCTTGGGGGCAGATGTTTGGCCTGTCAGTTAAGACACTCGTGTCCCATATCACAGCGGCCAGATCTGCTACCCGGCTCTGCTCCTGACTCCAGCTTCCTAATAATGCAGACTCTGGAAGACAGCAGTGATGACTCAGGTGACTGAATTCCCGACACCTATGTGAGAACTGGATTGAATCCCTGGCATCTGGCTTCCACCCTTGCCTCCAGGTGGTAGTAGTATTTGGGGGAATGGACCAGTGGATGGGAGTTTCCTGTCTATATGTTTCTTTTACTGTCTCAAATAAATAAATGTTTTTTTAATGATTTATTTGTTTATTTGGAAGATAGAGTTACACATGCACACACACACACTCACACACAAAGAGATCTTCCATCTGCTGGTTTACTCCTTGATGGCTGCAACAGCCTGGGCTGGACCAGGCTGAAGCCAGGAGCCAGGAGCTTCCTCTGGGTCTCCCACGTGGGTGCAGGGGAGCCAGCACTTGAGACATCCTCTGTGCTTTTCCAGGCCATAGCAGAGAGCTGGATTGGAAGTGGAGCAGCAGGGTCTCGAACAAGTGCCCATATGGCACCGGCACTGCAAGCAGTGGCTCTACCCACTATCACAAAGCAGGCCAGAATTTTTTTTAAAGCATTTAAAATGTGTCTTTGTCTTTCACTGAGAGCAAATTTTATTCATCAATTTCATTCAATATTGTCCTGGAGCATATTAACAGAAAATTGTGAACTGTCCAGTATTCATTCTGAAACCAAAATTTTGCTTATTTGTCCAATTATATTCTTCTTGAAATCTTAAGTAAGGATTTCAGAACAAATGTAGGACTGAATAATGGCAATACGTTTCTTAATAACCTACTTGACTGTCAGTCATAGAGCTGATATGGAGAAATTACAAATCCTAGCAGAAGATGGATGATGATTGTAGTTAAAATGAATAATTTGGTAGGACTTTAAATTAAGGTGGAGCTAAAATACTTGATAAAAAGGCATGTAAGGAAGGAGGGTTAGCCATGAAGGTTTGTAAGAAATTTCTGCTGTATTTGAACAGATTAGCAAGGTGAGTTAAGTTTTAGATCTGGACATATTAGAAATTTAAGTATAACAGCTAAAATCGCAGAAGTAGCATATATTTTCCTAACCAATAAAGGAGAAAAAAATGAGAATAAAGGTAACTCAATCTCTTCAAAATCAGTTTAAGAAAGAGAAAAATAAATCAGAAAAAAATACCAAAAATGCAAGAAATAAGATGGAAAAAGTTGAACTACATATGCAATTATAATAAGCTAAAGTGAGAAAAATAATAGCATTGGCAGCAAAATAGACTTTATCTGAAAAAATTAGGGAAATGTCTAGATCAGATAGTCAACTAATGTAAAGAGAGAAAGTTTCCTGAAAACTGTAACATCTCTGACTATATACATTTCTGTAGATCTACTTGTATTTCTCTCTCTCTCCCCCTCTCTCTGTATCTGTCTACCTACTTTTATTTCATATGAATTAAGCAGGCACTAGACTCTACTTTCTCCCAATGTGAGGACTCAGATGTCCTGAGGATATGACTCTGTAGAAGACAACCTAGCCCAGAACTATTGCAGCTCAGTCATGGGGAGAGGATGCTTAATGCAAAATCCCATCATTTGAAGCCATGACCAGGAATACAGCCTATTATTTTTGTTTATTTTTTAAAGATGTATTTATTTTATTTGAAAGGCAGAGTTACAAGAGAGAGGGAGAGACAGAGAGAGGGAGGGATCTTCCATTCACTGTTTCACTCCCCAGATGGCCACAGCAGCATGAGCTGGGCCAGTCCAATGCCAAGAGCCAGAGCTTTTTCCAGTTTTCCCATGTGGGTGCAGGGGCCCAAGCACATGGGTCATCTCTCACTGGTTTCCTAGGCCAGCAGGGAGGTGGATTGGAAGTGGAGCAGCCAGGACTTGAACCGGAGCCCATAGGGGATGCTGACATGGCAGGTGGCAGCTTTACCCTCTATGCCCAGTACCAGCCCCAGGACCAGACTCAGGGCTGCAAGTTTCAAGGACTGGAATCATAGGGACCTGCATCAAGATCAAAGCAGTAAAATAAATAAATGGACAAATAGGTGCATATAGAAGAGACAAGAGTTCCAACTCTGAGTAGACAAAATATCAACAGTGGTCATTGTTTTTTTCCAGTCTGGAGACACAGTGAGAGGACTTTGAAATCTTCCCCTCTAGGTTGGCTTTTCCTCTTCATCGCCCCTCAGGAGGAACATAGAGCACCATGTTGTCGCTTTGATGCCTCTCTCTACTTAAATTCCAACCAGAAACCAACCAGGTGAGTTGTCATAACTTAGATGAAGCTGGGATAAAAATACATCTTGGAGAGCTTCCTGATGACATACTGAGAGTAGCTCTTCTTGATTTGAGTGATTTGAAGTTAAATTCAGTGCCAGCCTATATAAGACTTAGGGTTAGCAACCGGATACCAGCAATGTAAGATCTTTTGTCTGTCTTTAAAACTGACTCTGTTCAGCTTCTTGTTTTAAAACTGCAAGAGGTGAAAAAAAATCACAAACCAAAGAGCAGAATCTGTTATTTAGTATTTGCTTCTGGATTTACCTTTAAAAGCAGGCTTGTTTGTAGAAATCACCTTACAAACTAATCCATACAATGTTCTCAAACTGAACACCAAGATTGTGAGTTCAATACAATTTCAGAGTTAAATATCCTAATAAACTGCATCACGTGGGAATGCATGTGTTTTATGCATTGGTTTAAACTTTTTTGTGTTTTATGAAAAGCAAATGTCATTTCCTAGGGTGTTCTAGAACCTAACAGTTCTAAAATCCTTAACTCCAAACCCTAAATTTGGGTTTCTGGTTTCAGAAATTGGGTGATCTATTTTGTCTCAGGTACATCTCATTTCAGGCACATAGGGAATAAAATATTTATCCCATTTTCTTTAATACAAAGATTGATCAGTGATTCAGTGTAATGGTTGGCCAAAAAAAAGAAAAAGTATACATGTCTTAATCTATTCAAACTATGACTTTTATCTTATGTGAAAAAAGAGAGGAAATGGATATTTCTAGATGTGACTAAATTAAATCTCTTGAGATTTGGTTAAGACCCAGATACAATGTGTTTGCTCTCATAGTAAGGAGAGAGAGTAGATTTCACACATACACACACAAAACAGGAGGAGACAATGTGATTTACTCAGAAGCGGCCACAAATCAAGGGACACTGACAGCTTCCAGAAAGGGAAGAGAAGAGGGACAGTTTCCCTCCTAAAGCATCCAGAGGGAGTACAGCTCGATCTACAACTTGACTGCGCCTGGTGAAATGGATTTGGGACATCTGGCCTCCAGAATCATCAGAGAATAACTGATGGTTGTGGTGATTTGTTACAGCAGCTGTGGAGGCTGATACAATGGCCATCTGCCTGATCCTCCATTGCACAGGTCCAAAACAGCCTCTCCCGTAAGAATTTTAGAGACTCAGTATAATGGTTGGCCAAAAAAAAAAAAAAAAAACCAACAAACCATACACATGTCTTTATCTATTTTAGTGGCCACTGATTACTATTGCCCACATTCGTTATTTAGTTAGGGAGTAGAAAACAATTTTTTTCAATTATGCCCCTTTTTTCTGCATGATTCTTCTATATAGAAGACATTGTTTTCCTCATCAATCAATTAGCCTGAGTTCCAGTCCAAACAGAGAAAGGTGAGAGAAATTTTCTCTTAATTTATACATTTTCAGCAACATACAAAGTGATCAATTGGGTTTTTTTTAAAGATTTATTTATTTATTGAAAGGTAGACTGTCACAGAAAAAGGGAGAGAGAATGAGAGAGAGGGGGAGAGAGAGAGAAGAGATTTTCCATCTGCTGGTTCATTTCCTACATGGCTGCACTGACCAGGGCTGGGCCATGATGAAGCCAGGAGCATGGATTTCCATCCAGTTCTGTCACATGGGCGGCAGGGGCCCATGTGCTTGGGCCATCTTCCATTGCTTTTGCAGGGCATTAATTAGAAGGGAGCTGGACTGGAAGCAGAGTAGCTGGGACAAGAACCAGCACTCTGATATGGGATGCTGGTGTTGAAGGTAACAGCTTAACCCACTGTACATTTTCATCCTATATTTGAAATGTCATTATGAACTCATCAGTTTTCAAATATTTGGTTAAGTTTCAATTCAGTGTAGTCATTATTATCTTAATCCTACAACAATTCCTTCTTTAAACCATGGGAACCTCTCCAAGCTCATTTTGCTTTTTAAAGGCGAGGAAAGACAGAGCACCTGGGTTTGAGGAGTAACAGTCCATGATGAAACACTGATCTCCATGCTGTTTTCTTTTGTGTGAGTTACATGCTCTTAAATTTTTTTCCCCAAAGTATTGGCAAGAGTAAGAACTATGGAGACACTTAATAAATCTAACATTTCTCCCTTTCTTAATATAGTGACTCTCAACCCTACTTTTACAGTAGAATCATCTGGGGAGCTTTTAAAAACCACTGTCTGGCCCCCACCCCTAGAGGTTCAGATTCATTTCTTGGGGGTGGGGCATTAACATGTTTTAAGGCTCCCCAGGTGATTGTAACATAGAGCTGTGATTGAGAACCCCTGTCTAAGGCATCCATCATATTTCTGAGATGGAGATTTCAATAAAACAAGCCTGAGTCTTCTGCTTCTGCAAGTGAGACTCGCTAACAGTGACCACACATGGAGCAAGATGGAATGTATTTCCTTGTCTCCAGATTTAAAGAAGATTCTCTCATGAACCATGTTCCTGGAACTGAATTAAAGAAGCGAAGTTCCTATCCTATACTAACCTATAACCTCTGTTTGACATCTTAAGCCCACGTTTAACTTGTCCTTTATGGCTGTACTTTCCTTCTCCCAACAATTTTTACCTCCTTACCACATTTATCTACAGAGAATCTCCTTTAGTTGAGTTAAGCAGTCCTATATCTTAATCACCTTTTTAGTCTTACTTCCTGCATCGAATAAAGAGTTAACCATAATTGTTTCCTTTGGTGTGAAGAAATCACTAGGATAATTCTGTTTTCTCTCTATAGTTGTATTTTGGGTAAATGAAGAATTTTTAAGTTTTCATATCTTTACACAAGGTAGAAAATAATATCTATCTACCTATTTATTGATCATCTAACTAATCTATCATCTATCAATATATCATCAGTATATCTATCAATCATCTATCTATAGCTCTATTATCTATCACCTATATATTTCTTTTGATTCAGTGTGTGCTGTCAAGGATTCTGGGTAAACAATTCCAAATTTTATGAAGACACATAAGACTTAACATATATCTCAACTTTGAAGTTTCTCTTTTTGAATGAATGTAGCTAGCGATGATAAAGGTAAACAGGTGTTTGAAAACATACTGTTGTAAAGTACCAACCTGGCAGAAAACCTGTAGCATTTATAATAAGCATATATCCAATTGAATTTGTAATTAGCACTTTTGAAATGTGCTCATTATTATTGTTATTATTAGCTACAAAACTATGCAGCTTTGGCTCAAACCCATTGGCATTTTAGGGTGTGAATCTAGCCAAAAGCACTCAGTATAGAAAATAAAAGAAATGTTGCAGATTTTATGGAAGTCATTTAAAATTAAATATCCAAGTAGGACTATCAATTAGGTGGAAATTGTTTACTGTTCTGAGTCAAAGAAAATTTTCATGTTTGAAAATGCAGGTCTTTGTGAGCAATGTCCTAATGACTTGGAGAAAAGGAACACACTCATGACTGGAATGTATTTAGGGAGTAATTCTAAAACAAGGAATAGTCATGGTTGAAGAGACGTATCCCAATGGAGCAGAGAGAATTTCAGAATCCAGGGACCTGTTTCCACTGGGTTTCAGGGGAAGCTACTCCATACATTTTCCAGACCATAGACAGACCCTGACTGACTCATTCCTGATGACTCATCTAGGAAAAATGACTGGATACCCAGTAAGCTTACAGTTAATTTTATTAACAAACCTTTATTGAGAAACCACATGTCCTGGATTCAGTGCAGACGGGAGTTCTCAGAACTCACTCTCTCCTTTGCTCTCTCTCAAATAAATAATTATTTTTTTAAAGAAAAGATTTCAGGAGTAGATTCACTTCGACCCAGATTCTAAATGATAGCTTTTTCTTGATTGGCAGGAAGGTTAGAAGATGACTTTCAAAAAGAACACAAACTGAGGCATGGACTTGGTGTCATTTGAGCCTCACGGAGGGATGGTCAATATACTGATTTGATTGGAAAAGCCTGCCTGGCAGTATGCTTGGCACATGGTTCATAAATGTTTGTAAGTATTTGATAACTGTGTATTCAAAAAATATTGAAGATGCTCCGTACACTAGGAGGGCATACATATAACACACTAAGGCAATGTGATTCCACACTTAACAATGAGTTGGTCCAAGTCTTGACAAGACACGCTCATTTGGTTACAGTCCTCCGCAAACCATGCACCAGTTCAACTTTGCACCTTTGTGTGACCTGATTGTGTCTTTGTATGAGCCTTTGGATGGAAGAGACAGAATGAATGCTATGTTTACCTTTAGGATCAGAACCCTGAATGTTCGTAACATAATGACATTTTCAAAAGACAAAATAAACACATATGGAGGGGACCTTGCCTTTCGGATAGCCTCTTTTGTCAACCTCAGAGGGGGCCTTTGCCTGGCACACTTCTGCACAGTGATCTGGACTCTCCACTGATCTACCACAGTTCTTTTCTCTTCTCAAAAAATAGTTATGGAACTCCTTCTATTTGTCAAGTGCCTTCCTAGGAAATTAGTATGATGATGGAAGCCTCAGGTATATCAGACTTCTAAGAAGTGAATGAGTAGAGGAGTAACTTCTATGTAGGAGTAGCCAGAACAGGCCCCTCCCCAGCGATTCTGATTTCTTTGTTTAGTGTGGGGAAGCCACTGATATTTAGCTCTCATCCTGAGTCATTGCAATATACAGTCAGAAGGATAATTATGGTGAACCAGAACCATCCGATGGTTCACTCCCCAGATGGCTGTAACGGCTGGAGCTGTGCCGATCCGAAGCCAGGAGCCAGGAACTTCTTTTGGGTCTCCCACGCAGGTGCAGGGGCCCAGTGACTTGGGCCATCTTGTACTGCTTTCCCAGGCCATAGCAGAGAGCTGGAGCAGAAGAGGAGCAGCCAGAACTAGGACTGGCGCCCATATGGGATGCCGGCGCCTCAGGCTAGGGTGTTAACACATGGCGGCACAGCAGCGGCTCCTCTTTCTCCCTTTCTGGCTGTCTCTCCTTCTCACTCTCTGTCTTTCAAATAAACAAACAAATCTTTAAAAATAAAAAAGTACATGGCAGGGTTCCTGGAGTCTTTGAGGAGTGAGTTATCAGAAGCTAGAGCACTGTAACAAAGAACATGCTGATGGTATAGATTCTGTATGTTCAGAAGGTCACAGGAATAGTAGGAATTACGTGGGAATATAGGAAGCACAATCCTAGGAAGTTACATGGAGTAAGGCAAACATGAGCTGAAACAAGAGTTTGTGCTTGTGAGATGCCTGCTCACAAGATAGGGTGCTGGTGCAAACTGATTATTTTTGAGGAGGTTTTGTTTCTCTCTAAGAATTTGGGTTAGCAGAAGGATATAAGAACATTAGGAGCAAAGAAGCTCTGTGTGTGCATTCATGAAGACATTAGCCTAACTGGAGAGGATGACACATTGATGAGAGGACCTCCGCTGTCCCCACTGAGCCCTCTGAGCTATCTGCTGTCTTATTCACACTTCACAAGACAAATCTTCACATTTCCATTGTCCTTAATGCAAATCTGAGTTTAAGCAAATTGACTCTTCAAGGTTTGCTGAGATAGCTACCTTAGTTGTGTGATGGGCAGCCTACAGAAGTGTCAATGGGAGAAGTTTAGGAATGGGGCTGAGCTGGCCTAGAACCTTGGCTTTACCATCAATATGAGACTTAATCTCTTTGAACTTCATCTTCTTCTATGCAGCATGGTCAATACGATAGGCTATTTCTAAGTTTTAGATAGGCTCATAAATGTAAAACACAAAAATCAATACAGTAGGACAGTCTCAGGTAAATCAAAGAATCTTATGGTCACCCTTTGTCTCCTTTGTATGGATTGTATAAGAAGGGAAGCAATAGTGGTGACGAGTGAACTCTGTATTCAGAAGACCCGGACTAGAGGTCAGCTCTCCATCTAACACATTGTGTAGTCACGGCCACATAATGGAATCTCATGGAGCTTCGATTCCCTCTTCATCATAGTTTGGAATAATAGTGCCAGACACTTTATGAGATTATCCTGAAGATTCAATGAAGTAATGTAGGTAAAATGTTTAGCATGGTGCTGGGAATGTAGTAAGCCCTTAATAACTGTTAGCATTTATTAAGATGGGAAAGGCTGCCTACTCACAAGATATGGTACTGGTACAAACTGATTATTTTTTGAGGAGGTTTTGTGTCTCTCTAAGAAGGAGCATTGCATGGTGGATGTCTGGGAGCAGATCCACTCCAGTTCTGCTTCCTTAACTTCTTTGAAAGCACCCTGCTGTCATAACTCCCATCAGTAGCTCCAGTCTCTGCTGGAGAGGAGCAGTCAATCCGTGAATGAATTTTGGAAATGCTGCTCAGAGTACGCAATGGCTGACCTGGGAATATACTTTTTCAGTAAAATTAACACTTGCAAAGGGTCTAGGCCTGTCTCCAAACCAATTATTTCATTTTCATTCATTACCCAGGAATGTGAATAATGAAAACGGCCAGGAGCCAGAAGGCAAGTGTTCTTATGTCCAGCATCCCCTGTCTTCCCACCCACCTCCAAGCCCCTCCTACAATAGCAGTCCTCATTTCAAGGATTTCCAAAACCTTAAATGGAAAAATCCAATTTCAGGAGTAACATTTTCCAGCTGACTTACACACCCCTTAAAAACGCCAACTTTGGTTCTGACATTGTTCCTTGCGCACCATAAAAACGAAGGCACAGAGCAGCCTTTGGGGTCCTTGCTCTGCTGAAGCACTTCCTTTCCATATTTTTTGCTTTTCATTTTACCTCTTATTACTCTACATGAAACTGCAGCTCTTGGGACAACTGCACACCCACTGCAAACCTGTATTTTTGATCATGTACTTACATGGTTGACAGCGTTTTATGTAAGAAGAATAAATGATATAGTTGTTTCTATCCATTAAACTATATTGTTATCAAGGGATTGAAAAACTGCCCTGAACACGGCCATTATTTTTGGAGGTTCCATAATGTTTAAATATAATTGCCTAGTCATCTTG
Source organism: Sylvilagus floridanus (assembly GCA_949820135.1). Lineage (NCBI taxonomy): Eukaryota > Metazoa > Chordata > Mammalia > Lagomorpha > Leporidae > Sylvilagus > Sylvilagus floridanus. Next base: position 104,769,945 of record OX463226.1, read on the forward strand.
TATTTACTATGTGGTGGCAAGGTATAGCTAGCTTCATGTTTGCACTTCATAAAATGTAAGGGCATTTAGCGTGTTTAATTCTCTCTCGTCTTCCTTCCCCTCCTGCCTTTCTCTTCCCCTGATACTCCATCCCCGGGCATTTCACTGTGTGGCTTCCAGAGCTTTCTCAAGTGCAGTAATATTTTTTCCATATTAACTCATCCTTGGAGATGAGTAACTTCCTACTTAGTATGACATGGGGCTTCCCAGTCCGTGGCTGTGGGGGAAGGAGATCCGGGCGTCTCTGAGGCACAAAAGACTTCGCATGATTAGTAGAGCTCCGAGAGTCAGGAAAACGTGCCTGGAAAACGTGCCTGGCGAGTGAAAGTCCCAGCCTAGAGGAAGCTTAATTATAGTCAAGGGAGATATTCCTTCCTCAGTGGCAGCTGCCTCTGCCTGTGTGTGTACACGTGTGTGTACACACATGCGCGCATGCAAGCACATAACGCCCTCACGCACTATCCATATGTGAATTCTCTTTGGAAGCTCATTTGCTTCCTCTCACTTCCTCCCCTTGGTGGGCCCTAAGCAAATTCAAACCATATCCTTTCCATCTTTAGCTCCCCAGACAAGCCTATTTTGACCTTGCTTTAATTTTTTAAGCGACTGATGGAGAAAGCCTTGAACGCTTTTAAAAGCCAGATACAGTCACATGATTAAAAAAAAAAAAAAAAAAAACAAGTAGGGGCTAACTAAAGACGAGGCCAGGAGCTGTACAACATTTTGTTGAAGCTGAAGCTAGAGATTTTAGAAGTGTTTTTGTGTTTCCTCCTTGAAGGCGCCAGGAATTTGCACATGAAGTTTTCAATGTACTTCTAGGACTGGCTTATAGGAGGACATCGCTGAGCCACTGAAGTTGATTCTGATGGTTGTAATAGGGAATCCAAGTGGTCACTTCCTTCTCTCTACAGGACCTGGCTTTTCCAAGCAGTGAAGGAGAAAAGAAGGGGAATGACATCGAGCTCTATGCCTAGAAGCTAGGCACACGAGCAGAGGATTCAGTTCGTTTCAGGAGAAAGTTGGTTTAGGCCTCAATGCGTTTTAGAGCTTCCTCAGGGTGCAGCCCTGTGCCTGCTTCTCCTTGTCTGAGATTCAAGGGGTACTGCTTGGCTGGCTTTCCAGCCCCGGGGGGCCCGTCTGCTTCTGTGTGCCCCTGGCTCCTTCAGAGCACACTTGCCTCGTCCACCAAGACCGGGATCCTCCTTGTGTTTCTCTTCCTCCAATTGAATAGAAAGCAGCTTCAGAATTGGCTGCATCTATCTGTCACGCTCCTCCTAGGAGGAGCAGGATGAATTTAGCCGTGAGTAAGAACATGGGTCCTGGAATCTGCGGCTTCACAGCCAGTTCACAAGCTGGCTCTTCTCTTTGCTGGACATTTTGTTCTCGACAGGTCTCTTATCCTCTTTGCAGTTTTCCCACTTAAGAATTGATGATGGTGACAGGAACCACCCCTGAGGATCACGTCTTGGCCTCCACACAAGGTGTTAGTTGAATTACCTTGAGCAATGGTCTTCTGATACACCTGCTCCTGCTGTTTCCTCACAGCCTTTTAGCTTCTCCTTGGCTCTCTAAGTCTTAATGCATCTTATCGCATTATCTTAATGTGTCTTATCGCCAGCATCCACCCCTTTTGACCTTGGTGACCCTCTCTGTTTACAAGCTTTTGTTTTCCAGTGGCTGATTGAATCATAATGGTGACCAGCATCACAGTAGTGAAAGCCTCTCCTTTGTACTTGAGGAGTAGGGAGGATCAGGCCCAGAAGTTGCTGGCTTGAATTTCTTCATGATTTTGCATGCAAGTATTAAAGTATTAATGATCTTGCATGCATGCAGGTTGATTTTTCAAAGTTATCTTTTCTAGCCACTCTGTTTTCATTTTTTCTTCTTTATATAATTCCAACCTCCAAGGGGATTTTTACCACAATATTCCTTTATAGTAAGGCACGTCCCTAAACACACACTTCCTCTCAATCCCTGTTGGCTTTCAGAGAGTCTGAGAACATTTTCTGGGATAATTCACTCTCCATCAGGGATCCTTAAAGAATCAGAGAAAAAAAAAACAGCCTTAGGAGAGGACAGGAAAATTCTACCTCAACGTCATTCCTCCTTCTCCTGATCCAAATTCTGTGTCTGGTGTTTCAAATGTGTTCTGGGGGCCTGCCGAGGCCAGTGGAAGGGATGCTACATCTAAAACCTTGAGACCCACCAAGATGAAGGTCATTTTTCTGGTCAGCTTAATTTTTCCCACTCTGTGTATGAGGGGAAAAAACAGGCTGTTTTCTGAACAAGTGTAGAATAAAGAATAAAAAGAAAAAAAAGAAGAGAGGAGAGTGGGCGTGGGAGAGCCAGGATAATTCCACTGTTGCCTCAGGGTTGGGTATCAAGACTGCTAAATTCTCAAATTCGACACTGTATTATGACACAGATCAGCTGTTATTTTTCCAGTCTCAGAGGAAAACCTTGTGGAATCTCATTCCTGCAACTGAACTAAATTATCTGCCAATATTGTCCTTTCCACTCAAAGTACTTTCATTGAAACATTCAGCATGAGCTGAAGAAACAGCAAAATATTTTTAAAGCTATTGTATCTTTTAATGTTTGGTTTACCTATTTGGTTCCACTACAAAGTAAGTTAATAAATGAAGAGTGAGTAGAATTGTTACTATAGCAATCCCCATAGTAACATTAAAATGCCACACACACTCACCCTGCAGGCACAGGCTCTAGGAGCTGTCTCCCAGCCCTTCCTGTATTTCAGGTTCAGCTTCCCAGGTCAAGCTCTGATGGCTAAATAGTTTGGGATATTAAATCCATCTTCTTTCCACCCAAAGAGTTAATAGACTCACAAAATACCAAGAATTCTTATCTACTCATGTCTTTTGCAGAAAAGTCAGAAGTGAATTTTCTATGAGCTTGACAATATGCACAAATGGCTTGCTTTTGAGTTGCTCTTCCAATTTTAGGTCTGTCCTTAAAAACAACAACAATAATCTCAGTCAAGGCATGAATTGCTCTTTGTTGATTTCCATAATCTTACATAACTTACATGGGGGCAGGACTAGGAGATGAAACATCTTCAGAATGCAGTATTGTGGGAACACACATGTTTTTAATCTCCTATTTTCCAGAAGATAGCCAGAAGGGATCCCCAAGAGGTCACTTGGAGAAGCCTCTTACCACCTGGTAGGGTTATAAATTGATTCTCTGATTAAAATTGCTGTTATTAGGTTGAATGAATGAATGAGAAGCTATAGAAAAATTAAATGGGAGACAAGAGCTGATTTTGAACATCATGTCATATCTTTATATAATAGGTATTCATGCATACATGTAAATATGTATATCACTGTTTGTGCATATTTAGCATAAATTTATAAACCAGATGCTGAATATCAAGTAGTGGATCTGTGTATCCTGTTTCTTAGCTCATTGTATCTTGAATATTAATACTGACACCCTGAAGGCAGAAGCTATGATTGGAAAGCAGTGGTGTAATTCAGAACCAGTGGGGCTATAAAGTTATGCAGCCTGGAAAACTCAGGTCAGCCTATTTCACAGGAAGAAGGATTCACTAGGCAAAAGGGAAGAGTCTGGGCGAATAAAGCTCAAGCCATAAACAAGGCAATTCATAAAAGTAGAAATATGATTATTAAAAACATATGAAAAATATCCCATCACACTACTAAGCAAAGAAATACAAATACAAACAAGCATACCAGGATGTAGAGTGGGGCTTCCACTGCTGCTCTGGAGTCAGCACTAGGCCAACAGCCAAAAACAACAGGTGTTAAGTGTTCCACATATGAAAGATCAGCCAGACCCCAACCCTACATCATCATTATGTAAGCAGAGGACTGGGAAGTAGGCAGGAAGGGACCAGAATCAAACTTGGGAGTGGCCTGGCAATGTGACAATGTGACTCACAGAGGTTCCAACCTTCTTTTTCTCAGTGGGCAAGGGAGGAGTAGCACTCTCTGCCCCACTTCAACCCAACTTGAATAGCAGAGGAGTTCACAGAGACTCAGTTGTGGAGACTGAAGGCACTAACAGATAGCAGACTGGCATTCACTTCTCCAGCGGCCCTCTGCTTCAGGAGAAGACATGACTTCTGATCTGCCCCTGCACCAGTGTCATCAGAGAAGAGGATTACAAGAGAGTCATGAAGAGGACCAGCCTGCACTTGTGCTGACTGGTGTGCCCAGCGGAAGTGCAAGAGCAACAAATAAACATCAGAGATTGTATAGAGTATTGAGATGCTCAACAGGTTTTCCCAGTGGCTGGGGCCATTCCAGTGATGGGAACTGGGAGGAGATATAGAAATAGAGATTTAGCCAGATATCTCAGAGGTAGGCAATGTATAGACAGGATGCCCAAGAGGCCAAAAAGACTTTCACTCACTCCTTGAAAGAGCCAGCACCCGTGTCCTTGCCATGCAGAGATCTCAGTACCTAGCTAGTGTGCATCAGAAAAGTAGTAACACATCAGACTATTACTTTTGTGTCTATACAAGGGTCCTCACAAAGTTCATGTAAGACTGCTTATTATGAAACAACCATTCATGGATTGCAATTTTTGCATGAAAATTATCTTTTCATTCAGTTCTTCCATGAAATTTCTGAAGCAGCTTTGCCCCTTTTCCCTTACTCTCCTCTTCTGATAAAATTGTATCTTGATTGTACCCACATTGAGTTGACATTGCTTAATGAACCTGTCACATAAGGATGAAATATCCTTTGTCTGTTGAGTTGCCATAACTCATTAAAATCTATATTGGTAAAGGTGCAGTGAAAGAAAACAAACTTACTATTAAAGTGTATTTTGGTTCATCTTTTCTGGAGGACATTTTGTAAACATGTATTTTTAAAAAAACCTTTAAAAATTGACATGCTCTGGGCCGGCGCTGCGGCTCACTAGGCTAATCCTCCACCTGCGGCACCAGCACACTTGGTTCTAGTCCCGATTGAGGCGCTGGTTCTGTCCCAGTAGAGTGAGGGGGCCAGCAATGTGGTGTAGCAGATAAGGCTGCCACATAGTGGATAAAGCTGTGGCATACAGTGCCAGCATCCCATATATGTGCCGGTTCAAGTAATGGCTGCTCCACTTCTAACCCAGCTCTCTTCTATGATCTAGGAAAGTAGTAGAAGATGGCTTAAGTTCTTGAGCCCCTGTGCCCATGAGAGAGACCTGGAGGAAGCTGCTGGCTCCTGGCTTCAGATTGGTGAAGCTCTGGCAGTTGCAGCCATCTGGGGAGTGGACCAGAAGATAGAAGACCCTCCTCCCCCCACCTCTGCATTTCTGCAACTCTGCCTTTCAAATAAGTAAATGAAATATTAAAAAAAAAAAAAACCCAGATCTCCAACCTCAAAGCCAAATTTTTTAAAAGGAAAATAATAAGAAGAATGAGAATAAGAGAGGGAAGAGGAAGGGGGCTGAGAGTGTGGGTGGGAAGGTGGGCATGGAAAGAAGAATCACCTTAACCCTAAAGTTATAAGTACGAATGTATGAAATTTGTAACTGTAAAGCAGTATAGTTCTGTGTACATTCCTATGGACTTACCTCTTCTTCTTTCTTTTTTTTTTTTTTTGACAGGCAGAGTGGACAGTGAGAGAGAGAGACGAGGGAAAGGCCTTCCTTTGCCGTTGGTTCACCCTCCAATGGCTGCCGCAGACGGCGCGCTGCGGCCGGCGCACCGCACTCGTCCAATGGCAGGAGCCAGGTGCTAGGTGCTTTTTCCTGGTCTCCCATGGGGTGCAGGGCCCAAGCACTTGGGCCATCCTCCACTGCAATCCCGGGCCACAGCAGAGGGATGGTCTGGAAGGGGGGCAACCGGGACAGAATCCGGCGCCCCGACCAGGACTAGAACCCGGTGTGCCGGCGCCTCAAGGCGGAGGATTAGCCTGTTGAGCCACGGCGCCGGCCTTGGACTTACTTCTAAGGGTATAATTTAACAACTTGTCATGGGATCCAAGTCCCCTGCAAGTGAGTGGTAAAAATAGCATTCTAAGTGTTATTGAGATCATCTGGATTGAATTAAGTGTTAAAGTGATCATATAGATAGGGTCAAGTGTTAAAGTGATCATATAAACAGCATAAGAGTTTGGTGATAATAATAGGTAGAATTAAATTGGAGTGAATGCTTCAACATGGGAAGCAGTCCAAATAGCACTCATAGAATGACAATCATTTTAAGTAGCATTCTGACCCCAGAATCAGCCCTGAAGGCATTTGGGTGTGGCTGAAAAAACCAGGGGAGCATTTCAGGCATGGAAAGCCAAGACACTTTGTCAAAAAATGTTCTACATGAAGGACCTCTGTGGGCAAGACCTCGGTGGAAAGAAGTGGCCACCAAAGCAGGATGTACTTTCTTTTTTTTTTTTTTTGCCTTTTTATTTATTTATTTTTTTATAAATATAAAGCTTTTATTTAAAGAATATAAAGTACAGCTTATGGATTACAATGGCTCCCCTGCCCACAACTTCCCTCCCACCCGCTACCCTCCCCTTTCTGCTCCCTCTCCCCTTGCATTCACATCAAGATTCATTTTCAATTCTCTTCATGCACAGAAGATCAGTTTAGTATATATTACGTAAAGATTTCAACAGTTTGCCCTCACATAGAGACACAAAGTGAAAATACTGTTGGAGCACTAGTTATAGTATTAATTCACAATGTACAGCACATTAAGGACAGAGATCCTACATGATTTTGTTTAAAGAATTGATTAATTATCTATGCAATTTCCAATTTAACACCAAGATTTTTTAATCATTTGCAATTATCTTTATATACAGAAAATCGATTCAGTATATACTATGTAAAGATTTCATCAGTTTGCACCCACACAGAAACACAAAGTGTAAAAATACTGTTTCAGTACTATTTATAGCATTACTTCACATTGGATAACACATTAAGGACAGATCCCTCATGAGACATAAGTACACAGTGACTCCTGATGTTGATTTACCAATTTGACAATCTTGTTTATGGCGTCAGTAATCTCCCTAGGCTCTAGTCATGAGTTCCTTAGGTTTATGAAAGCCTTTAGGGTTTGCCGACTTCAATCTTATTCCGACAGGGCCATAGTCAAAGTGGAAGTTCTCTCCTCCCTTCAGAGAAAGGTACCTCTTTCTTTGATGGCCCATTCTTTCCACTGGGATCTCACTTGCAGAGATCTTTCATTTAGGTCTTCTTTTTTTTTTTTCAGAGTGTCTTAGCTTTCCATGCATAAAATATTCTCATGGGCTCTTGAGCCAGATCCGAATGCCTTAAGGGCTGATTCTGAGGCCAGAGTGCTATTTAGGACATCTGCCATTCTGTGAGTCTGCTGTGTATCTCTCTTCCCATGTTGGATCATTCTCTCGCTTTTTCATTCTATCAGTTAGTATTAGCAGACACTAGTCTTGTTTGTGTGATCCCTTTGACTCTTAGACCTATCAGTGTGATCAACTGTGAACTGAAATTGATCACTTGGACCAGTGAGATGGCCTTGGTACATGCCACCTTGATGGGATTGTATTGAAATCCCCTGGCACGATTCTAACTCCATCATTTGGGGCAGGTCCGATTGAGCATGTCCCAAATTGTACAAAGCAGGATGTACTTTCATCTGAAGGGAGGAGAGAGCTCCCATTTGGCCTACAACCTTGTTGAAATACTGAAGGAGTTTGTGGATCCAAAAGGCTTCCATAGCCTAGGAAGCTCAGTCAAGAGCTTGGAGTCTTATGCAAGAGTGTTAATTGTTAAGTAAACAAGAGTCACTAACTTCCCATGCAGGATCTCTGTTCTCAAAGAGCTGTATTATGAGACTTAATAGTAAAATTTGTTCTCAAAGAATTACTTCATTCTAGTGTATTAAGTGGAGGATATTCTTATGTCACACAAATTATAGTTATGTCTAAGTGCTTGCAGAAGATGTATCATTCTTGGGGTTTTTCTTTAAAGATAATTAAGTTTCCAAAAAATAAAAGTGAAATTACCATAGGAACGCAATGACTTTGAACAGCCCTTGTCTGGACTGTTGAGGAATAGATTTTTTCTTGTTTATATATTTTTTAATGTTTTTTGTTTTCAGGGTTTTTTATTTGTATTGATTTTTTTTTTCATTTTCTCCTTTTCTTTTTCTACCTCAAAGTGCTGAACTCTTTACCTAGGATAGAGTTAATCTTCTCTGTATAAAGTTAAATGAAAATAGCTCTTAGTAAAAAATAAGGCTGGGAACAGGAGAGGGAAGAAGAGGGGTAGGAGTGTGGGTGGGAGGGTGGGCTCGGTGGGAAGAATTTCTATGTTACTAAAGTTGTTTTTATGAAATGCATGTAAATTTAAAAAAGAAGAAAAAAATAACAGAAGACACAGTCCAGTCATAAGTAATTGCTGCCTTCCAGTCTTGCCTCATCCCTGCTGAAAATCTTCAGCGACACCCAAACAAACACGAAAGCATGACTTCTCATATTTACCAAGGTACTAAAGAACTGTGAGTAACAGAGCCAACATTGTGAAACCTGCTGTAGTTGACATTTGCTTTTTTTTTTTTTTTTTGCTTAACCTTGGCTTGTCTCACCCACGCAGATCTACATATGAGTGTTGATACATGCTATCAAGAAAACAGATATGTAAAATTTCAGTTTCTAGATTTGAAACAAAGACCTACAATACTTGTGGATACGTGTGTCCACTGGCTTTGCATCTATATATGCAAACTGTTACTGCAAATGGACATTTTGAGATTCCATGATTGCTTACAGTCCTTGTCTCTGCTGTTGAAGAATGGTGTTTTTTCTTCATACTATTTGTTCAGCTCTTTACTCATTGTAGGGTTAACCTTATGAGTATAAAGTAAACTGAAAATAGATTTTGTAAAAATTAAGAATAGGGATAGGAGAGGGAGGAGGAAGAAGGCTTGGAGCATGGGTGGAAGGGAGGGTAGGGTGAGAAGTATCACTATGTTCCTGAATCTATATATATGAAATACATGAAACTTATATACCTTAAATAAAATTTTTAAAAACAAAAAAGAAAATGAAGAAATTATGGCATATTCATATAATAAAGTACATGCAACCATTGAAGTTGTGACCTAAAGGCCAATTAATGATATTGTGCATTTTTACCAAGTAATGTAGAGTAAAAATCAAACAGGAGAGGCCAGCTCAGTGGAATAGCAGGTAAAGCCTCTGCCTGCAGCGCCAGCATCCCATATGGGTGCTGGTTTGAATCCTGGCTGTTCCACTTCTGATCCAGCTCTTATGGCCTAGGAAAGCAGTAGAAAATGGCCCAAGTCCTTCGGACCCTGCACCTGTTTGGGAAACCCAGAGAAAGCTCCTGGCTTCTGGCTTCAGATTGGTGCAGCTCCGGCCATTGCGGCCAATTGGAGAATGAACCATCTGATGGAAGACCTCTCTCTCTCTCTCTCTCTCTCTCTCTCTCTCTCTCCCTCTCCCTCTCCCTCTCCCTCTCCCTCTCCCCCTGCTTCTCCTTTTCTCTGTGTGTAACTCTGACTTTCAAATAAATAAATAAATCTTTAGAAAAAAATCAAACAAGATAAAATCTGCCATACATAAGAAATTGAATGGATGAGGAAAAAATCATTGAGAGAAATATGTGCATTTATCTGGAAATCACCAAATATTCAATGGAAAATAATCCTAAATGATACAATAATTTGGTAAAGAAGTGTCTAGGAAAATAAATCAATATAAATATAAACTTCCTAAATAAAAATGAGAGGTCATTGAGGGATACATGGAAGACATATTAAAGATCCAATAATGGTAGCAAACTTAATCATAAAAACTTCTTAAATTGGGCAAAACCTAAAAGAAGATAACTAAAAACACCCATGAAGGATGTAAAAGTAGACTTGAAAGAATGGAATCATACCAGTTTCTTGGATAGACAGGAGTCACTTCTCCTTTAGTTAATTTATTTTAATGTCATTCAAAAATACCACTCAGAAGAAAAAAATAAGCTAGAGTAGTCAGTAAATCCTGGAAAAAGAAGAGCAATCATGACGGGAGGGTGGTTGACTCCATCAGATACTAAAACATACCATAAATCTCTATAATTAATATAGAATGGTGTGGACACACAAATAGATTAGGTTAATGAGTAGAAATCCCAGAAATAGATGCACATGGAAATTTAATATACAATAAAGGTGACATTTCAAATTGGTGGAGAAAAGATGGACTTTTAAATAAGTGGTGTCAGGATAAGTGGATAGCCATATGGAAAAAGATAAAATTGGATCCATTTCTCACATTGTAAGCCAAGATAAATTCCAAAAGACTCAGAGATCTAAATGTGAAATAAATGAAGCTATAGATGCTTGAAGAGAAGACATGGGTGTTTTCCTCCAGTAGCAGGGAGGAAGAAAACAGTCTTAACCACTTATCAAAATCCAGAGGTATTAAAGAAAGTTAACTTGATGGCAGTTAAAAAATATGTTTGCAAGGAAAAAATACTCTAAGTATTAGAAAGAAAAACAAACTGGGAAAATTTGCAAATTTTATCACAAAGGGTTAACAGTGCTAATATATAAAGAGCTTCTAAAAATAGAGAAGAAAAGTCTGCAACTTGGTAGATAAATGGGCTAGGGGAATGAACAGACTGTTTCTTAAAAAAGAAAAGCAAATGGCTCTTAACTGTAATATGCTCAGCCCTGCTCCTAATAAGAGAAAAGCAAAGTATAATATCCTGAGATATCATTTCTCACATATCAGACTGGCAAAAATTCAAAAGTTTGGAAACATATTCAGTTGGCAAAGTTGTGGGAGAGCAAGCACTCTAATACATGGCTGGTGGGAAGAAAAATGATACCACATCTGTGTATGGGAATTTGGCAATATCTAGCAAACTTACATTTACTCATTTCAAAGGTTCTATCATAAGGATGCACTGGCAAACACAGAAAGACAAATGTCCTCCAGATGCTCTTCGTAGTCAGCGCAGCTCAGTTGTAAAAGACAAAGAAGAGAAACAACCCAAATTCCCATCAAATGAATAAATCAACAATTGGCAAAGCCTCACGATAAAGTACTATACAGCTACAAAGAGAGCTGAGGAATTTCCATAGACGACTGCAGGATGATTTCCAGGAAAAAAGGAAGGAGGACAGACACGGAGAAAAATGGGGAAATACTAACACACTCAGACATATCCCCCACCCTCACACACACACACAAGTGGACTTCCAAAAGTTGGTGGAAAACTCAACTACCTTTTAATTCAATTTTCCCTGAACATTTGGAAGCCCCTTGTATGTATGTATGTATGTATGTGTGGGTGGGTGGGTGTATATGTGTGTATTTGAATTAGATTCAAGAACAATAATGTGGAGGCTGGTGTGGCTCTGTGGGTTAGGCTGCCACTTGCCATGCCAGCATCTCATACTAAGGGAGTGCCAATTTGAGTCTCAGCTGCTGTACTTCCTATCCAGCTCCTATACCTGTGGGGAGCAGGGAGCAGATGATGATCCAAGTGCTCAGGCCTCTGCTACCTATATGGGAGACCTGGATGGGGATCCAGACTCCTGGCTTTGAAGTGGCCCAATCCCGACCAGTACAGCCATTTGGGGCAGTGAACCAACTGATGAACTATTCTCTCTCTGTGTGTGTCTCTCTCTGTCTCTGTCTCTGTCTCTCTCTCTCCTTCAACTAACTAACTAACTAACTAAATCTTAAAAGAAGAGAAAGCAAAGCATGTAAATTCTAAAACATGCTTGTTAGGACAGCAAGTAATTAAGGTGGAAGAGATTTGGAAATAAGCTTGATTTCTGTGACTCTTTTGTTTTGTTAATTGGACCTTGAAAAGTTATAAATATTTTATATAATTATGGAGTAAAATGTTTTGAAATCATTAGAAATCTAAAGTAAATGAAATTGGATTTAAAGTTGTTAGCTTAACTTCACAAAAAAAGCGTTATTTGAAATGTTAACACTCAAGAATGTGTTCATTCTTATCTGGATGATATTGTTAAAGAAAAAAGAACTGCGAAAGGATAGTCAACTGCTTCATGCAATTCTATTACTGATGGCAATATTGATACTACCATCTGTAACTGTGTCATATATAAATATAATAGCATAAATCATGGTATTAAGTACACTAATATTGTTAAGAAATGTAATTCTCATCATGGTGAGGCAGAATGTATAAATACAATGTTGGCTAAAATACTGTAGGTCTTCCACTTGCCCTGTATTTCCTGTCAGTTGACAGACCTACACAAGAGTTATCAGTCTGTGGTCTGCAGCCTCCAAACAATTTAGTGAATAAAATTCAGGGACACATGAACTTGGATAGAAGAAATTACATGTTTTCTTTTTACTAGTCCCAACTAAAATTTAGCATGCTCTTCTGACTAAGACATTAGACAAAAAGCCACAGCAATATTTATAGTGTATGGAGTTTATCACCATTAACAGATATCCTCATGTGGCATTAGAGTTGTTGCAGACATATCTAAACATTGTTGAAACTTCTATCACTTAAAATACTATTGCAGCTATTGGGCATCTAGATCGTATCACTGAATGTGTTAATAAAGAAGCATCTAAATGTTATTTATATTTTATTTTATACCTTTAAAATATTATCATCAAATTGTGTCCAATTTAATTCAAAAGTCTCCAAAGATATTAGAACATAAGAGGATAAAGAATCCCTGAAATTTGATCAGATCTGGGTTCTTATTTTTGTCTGGAACACTTCATAGACATTACTGTGTACCTCCATAAGCATCACATGTCTGGTTTCTCTCCCTCTCTTACTCTCTCTCCCTTTTAGTAACTATTGGTGATCAGTGTCCAGATCCAGTAACAGTTTCAAAATAATAGTATTCTAATTTTATAATTTTTATATATTATTTTAAAAGCTTCTCTAAGGGTGGTTGTAGTTCAGACACCTGTGTCCCTCATTGGACGACATGAGTTCGTTACCTGACTCCAGCTTCTGACTGCATCTTGCTGCTAATGCGGACCCTGGGAGATAGTAGTGGTGGCTCAGGTAATTGGCTCCTCCAGCCCTGGTCCAGCCCATCTCATTGCAAACCTTAGGAGGCTGAAGGAGTGCACAAGCTCGCTCTCTCTCTCTCTCTCTCTCTCTCAAGTACATAATTCTAATAATAAAATGAATAACTCCCCCAATTGACTCCCTCTTGCTCTCTTTTTAGAGATAGCAGATTTGTGGATACCTTTATTGTCATGGATTGGCTGTTCTTGCTCACTTTTCTTTTTTTAAAATTTATTTATTTGAAAGAGTTATGGGGGGGAGAGAGGGGGAGAGGGGGAGAGGGGAAGAGGGGGAGAGGGGGAGAGGGAGAGAGGGAGAGAGGGAGAGAGGGAGAGAGGGAGAGAGGGAGAGAGGGAGAGAGGGAGAGAGGTCTTCCATCTGCTGGTTCACTCCCCAGTTGACTGCAAGGGCCAGAGCTGCACTCATCTGAAGCCAGGAGCCAAGAGCCAGAAGCTTCTTCCAGGTCTCCCACACAGGTGCAGGGGCCCAAGGACTTTGGCCCTTTTCTACTGCTTCCCAGGCCATAGCAGAGAGCTGGATTGGAAGAAGAGCAGCCGAGACTAGAACGGGCACCTATATGGGGTGCTGGGCGCTTCAGGCCAGGGCGTTAACCCACTGCGACACAGTGCCAGCCCTCCAGGCCAGATTGTTTATGTCTGCTCTATGCATAGGATTATGTTCTGTTTAGTTCAATAACATTTAGAAACCACAATCTCTATATTAAGAGTACTCATTTTGCTACTGTTGACATTACTTGTAGTACTTTTTACTTTTTATTTTTATAATATATTTTTAGATGATTTTTAAGAAAAAAATGCATCCATCATTAGTTCATCCCAATAACCTCCCAATAAAATTAGAGACTAAGTCCTCAGAACTCCATCTGTCTCCCATATGGGTGGCAGGGATCCAAGTACTTGACAAATCACCTGCTTCCTCCTAGGGTGCACATTAGCAGAAGCTGAGACTTGAACCAAGCACTCTGAGATGAGATGTGAGCATCCCGAGCAGAGTCTTAACCACTGGGGCAAACATCAAAGTTCCTGGTGAGAGCTCTCCTCCTGATTTGTAGATGGCCACCTTCTCTTTTCCCTCCTATGGCAGAAAAAGAGAGGAGAGCTCTGGTGTCCCTTCCTCTTCTGATAAGCCATCAGCCCTACCAGATTAAGCACCTTACTCTTGTGATCTCATTTAAACCCCAATTACCTCCTAAAAGCCCTATCTCCAAATGCAGTATTTGGGGTTAAGGTTTTGATAAATCAATTTGTGGGAGACCAAATTCAGTCTATAGCACTATTCAAGAACACAGCACACAGCAAGTAGATAAGAGCAAATGGAAAATCTGTATTTATTCAAAGCAAAGCTCTACCACCAGCATTGCCAAGGAAGCTTACCCCCAACTGCCACTCCCCTGAATATGAGAAGAGACAGAGGAGTAGAGAATCTTCAGTCATAAGAAGGAGTCCTTGAATGCAGAGAGTTGAGGAGAGTATTCCACTGAAGAGCTTGCATCCTTATTCCAAATAGAATGCCGGATGCCTCCTACAAGTTCTAGGGGGACATTGGATTCTGAGTGGGTGATGAAATATAAATGGGAAATATTCCTAAATGTTGAAAATATAGCAGACACAAGACCAGAAACTCCACCACCTCAAAGATATCCTTGTGAAACGAGAACCCTATGCTAAAGGACTTCTGTTGCCCATAATTAAGTGATAAACCCTGTGCGCAGCAGAATAGTTTGGCTTGAAAATGCAGTCTCCTCTGGCAGTAGTCTGCACCAGGATCCCTGGGAATGGGAGCTCAGGTAATGAAGCTCATAGGACTCAGTACCCTCTGCATAAGCAATGGAGCTGCTGTTTCTCTCGCAGGTTTCTCCTGGGGCTGCCATCGCTGGCTGTTCAGTCTCCACACAGAGTGGCGATTGGGGCAGACTGGGCTGGGAAGGGAAAGAACAAGTACAGAAAACAGGATGCAGATACAGGATGCTGTGTGTCCAGAAACACTAGCCTTGGTCCTTTCACAACACATTAATATGTTAAATGGACCTAATTCAAGAAGCATGAGTGTTTTTGGAGTCCCTTTCCCATGACAAGTACGGTGCTAGGCTCCAGGGACATGGCAGTAACTGGCTCAGACAACAGTTGTCGTCTCTGGTGCTTATTTTGTAGACATTCACCTTTTAATTATTATTCCGCTGCCAAGCCTCAGAAATACACTAGGACTCAACACCATCGCCCATAAAGTTTACCTGAGAATGGCATGGCTCATTTGACAATCAAATTATGTAACTGTGTCAAAATACTAAATTTGGATTCAAATGCTGCAGGACTTAAAAATGACCTCACAGTAAATGGATGATTTTTTTTTGGCTCCTCCCTTGTAAGTCAATTATCACTAATCATTTGCCATGTTCATTTTGTAAACTTGTCAGTTTTCATTTATACAGGTGCACAACCCACATTCTCATATGCACAGGTTGTGTGCATTTTTGTTTGTTTGTTAACATTGCCTATATTTGGAAAGGGTCAAGCTGATTATTTTACAACCTGTTTACATAAACTCCCATGCTAGGCTGCGGCATGCCAAGTCTCATCCAAGCTCAGATGTTCCAGAAGTTCCCCGGAAACCAGAGTAGTGTTTATGACAGGAAAGAGTGACCGCAGCACAGCAGAGCCATTCTGTGAATGTTCTCGGTGCTCCTCTCTGAGTCCTTGTTAGGGGTTTTCTAATACAACATGGCCTCATCACTGTCTGCTTTACTTCCTTCTAGCTGTGGCTCAGGACACTTCCAGAGAGAGAAACTGTTGTGCATTCCACTCCTTAGCCAGTGCATGGTTGCAGTCTATCAGGTGTGCTGGAAATTGCAGACCTCACTGTTTATTTTTATTTAGATGCCTACTGCAGTGCTTTGCATACAATAGGTTGAGCCAAGGAATATGTAAATAGGTAGATTCTCATCATTCACAAAGTCACCACAAACTGTGAATTAGCCAATACTGAGCCATCATTCTTAAGGGAAATATGTTTTAGGTTCCTGAGAGTTTCTGGTCACATTTTGGTCAATCCATAAGCTTTGTAATGAAGATTTCTGTTGAAAGACACCTTATTCAACCTGCACCATTGAATCATTAACTTTGAACTCACAGCCAGTGGCATCATAATTCACAGCTGAATGATGCTTGCCTAACACATGTATTTTCTCCAGAAGGCATGTTGCAGCCTTCTTGCACTTGGGAACACTGGACAGCACTTTAACAATGCATTTTGGAGCCGTTTTATACAGCAAAATCACCAACAAAGGCCTGAAAAGGACGTTGTTGTGAGCATGAAAGCTGAAGTGAGAAGGCAGGGCACAGCCTTCTTCAGTCTCTGTTGGAAATGTGCATGTCAGACGGCTCAGGGTTCTCACTGTTCTGCACCTGTTCGTGAGTGACTGCAAACGTGCCCTTGGCACTGATGTTGGGGTTTGAAATCAATTTCAGTGAGTAGGCAAACTAGCAAATATGGAATTGGAAATAATGGAGATCAGCTGTATGCAAACATGGGTGGCGTTTACCTCACAACACCAAAGTGTGAGGAAGTGTGAAAATATGAAAGAAAATCTGCTCTAAGCACCCACACATCTGACCGGTGTGAAATTCCCTTAGCTTATTTTTAAAACATTTGTTCATGTATTTATTTGAAAGGCAGAGTGACAGAGAGGAGAGAGAGAGGGAATTTTTCCCTCCACTGGTTCACTTTCCAAATGATCACGACAGCCAGGACCCATGAATTCCATCCAGGTTTCCCACATAGGAATCAAGAACTCTAGCACTTGAGCCACCATCTGCTACCTCACAGGTGCATTAGCAGGAAGCTGGGTTGGAGACAGAGTAGGCAGGACTTGAACCAGCACTCCAAATGTGCTGCAGGCATCGCAAATGAGGGCCCAACCTGCTGCGCCACAGCACCCATGCTCCCATTAACTAATTTTTTTTTTTTTGACAGCCAGAGTAGACAGTGAGAGAGAGACAGAGAGAAAGGTCTTCCTTTTCCTTTGGTTCACCCCCCAGTGGCCATACTGCACTGATCCAAAGCCAGGAACCAGGTGCTTCTCCTGGTCTCCCATGAGGGTGCAGGGCCCAAGGAGGAGCAACTGGGACAGAATCTGGCGCCCCGACAGGAATTAGAACCCAGTGTGCTGGTGCCACAGGTGGAAGATTAGCCTATTGAGCCACGGCGCTGACCCCATTAACTATTTTTTTTTTGGACAGGCAGAGTGGACAGTGTGAGAGAGAGAGAGACAGAGAGAAAGGTCTTCCTTTACCATTGGTTCACCCTCCAATGGCCACTGTGGCTGGTGCGCTGCGGCTGGCGCACCACGCTGATCCAAAGCCAGAAGCCAGGTATTTCTCCTGGTCTCCCATATGGGTGCAGAGCCCAAGCACTTGGGCCATCCTCCACTGCACTCCCGGGCCACAGCAGAGTGCTGGACTGGAAGAGGGGCAACTGGGACAGAACCCGGTACCCTGACCGGGACTAGAACCCTGGGTGCTGGCACCGCAGGCAGAGGATTAGCCTATTGAGCCACAGTGCCAGCCCCCATTAACTAATTTTTTAAAATGTTGATTTGGTATGTATGCTGGAGAAAAATTGAGATGAGTTTCCTCCCTTAGAGACACCTTCATTGCCACTCTTCCTGTAGTGTCTTGTGACTGACACTGGGTGCTGGTAATCCAGCACCACTCAGGCCTCCACCTGGAGGCCTCTGGGTCCTTCACAGCAATTAACTAAACAGAACAGGCACAGCCAGGGGGAAGCTCACTGCTGCCTTCAAGGTCAGTGTGATGTTTGGTGTCCAGTGTCTCTCCTACAGCAATTCCTCCCTGGGAGGTGATCTCCCACATGGCTCATTGCTGGGAAATCTCTCTCTCCTCCATGTCAAGAAATTCCCAGCCTTTCCTTGGATGCAGTTGTTCTACCTTTCATCTTGCCATGGAAGCTCCATTTCTCCTTACCCAACTGGATGCTACCCAAGAAGCAAGGAGGATGGGGTGAACGGGAAGAGGAGGAAATGCAACTCAGAAACTTGGGAATGCAATGCTGGTCTCTTCTTCTTCTCCAAATGGGAGTAGGAAAGGAAACCATTTTACTAATCACTGGTTTCCTTGATAACTCACTCTGTTATAATTCAGGTGATGTAGGACTTCCTTAATTACCTTTGCATAATGCGTCAATGTTTCAGCTCTTAGATGGAAGCCCAAGTCAGTACAATTCTTCAGGAAAGCAGAAAAGGTCTACAAAGATCTTTGGACCAGAGTCTGCAGTTTGCATTTCTTGGGTTCTATTCATAGCATTAGGGTAGTAATAAGCAGAGTGGATATGACATAGAAATACGAACAAAATTCAAGTGCTCTCCAAAGCACCTTCCCCATCTATATTTTGTGATGCATTCCAGAAAAAAATGACATACCCATAGCAATTATGAGAATCACATTGCACAAAATGGGGGGAGTTGACTATTTAGATGTAGAATGATTTTATAACTGATCGTTTCTCATTTATGTTTTTTGTGAGTTTAAATTCCATTTTGTATCCTGTTCTTTTAATATGGGACTCATCACAAACTGTTAAAATGATGAGCAAGTCAAGGAATGTTTTGGAATCTGAGAGGAAATTAATAATAACAATGATTGTGATTATTGTATCACACATATGGTCTAATTTTATGTTTTTGAACATGCCACTTAAACTATGAGCCTCAGCCTCTTCATCTGACAGATGGGAATAATAATACCCATGGCAAAGAGTAGTTGTGATGATAAATCAGATATTATACATGAAATTGTAAGAAGACTTATAAAAAGTTATGTAGGGGCCGGCGCTGTGGTTAACACCCTGGCCTGAAGCACCAGCATCAGATATGGGCACCGGTTCGTGTCCCGGCTTTTC
This sequence comes from Sylvilagus floridanus, assembly GCA_949820135.1. Classification (NCBI taxonomy): domain Eukaryota; kingdom Metazoa; phylum Chordata; class Mammalia; order Lagomorpha; family Leporidae; genus Sylvilagus; species Sylvilagus floridanus. The sequence goes on from OX463226.1 coordinate 104,788,929, forward strand.
CTCTTGCAATCCAGCTGTCTGCTGTGGCCTGGGATAGCAGTAGAAGATGGCCCAAGTCCTTGAGCCCCTGCACTTGTGTGGGAGACTGGAGGAGGCTCCTGGCTCCTGACTTTGGATTGGAGTAGCTCTGGCCATTGCAGCCATCCTGGGGGTGAACCAGCAGATGGAAGACCTCTCTCTGTCTCTGTCTCTACCTCTCTCTGTAACTCTTTCAAAAAAATAAAATAAAATTTTTAAAAAAGGTATGTGAATATGAAGATTTACATTGAATAAACTTGTCTCTCCTTTAATTCTTATCCAATTTCAAGTTACTGACCAAGGCCTCTAAGAAGTACAACCTTCTTCTGGACGTTTTCAAGCTACTCTAGCTAGTGGTTATATTTTCCTCTTGTGTATCCTAGTTACATGTGTTACATAGTACCCACTCCAGTAATCAAATCATTGGCTCCTTATTTCTATGACGTGCTTTGTGTATTCATTTAGTCTTAAAATTAAAATCTGACACAGCAGGTTAAGCTGCCACTTGCAGTTCCAGCATACTTTGTGGGCATTGGTTCGAGTCCCAGTTGCCCCACTTCCGATCCAGCTTCCTGCTAATGTGCCTGGGAAAGCAGAAGAAGATGGCCCAAGTACATGGGCCCCTACTACTCATGTGGGAGACCCAGATGAAGCTCCTGGCTTCAGTCTGATCCACTACCAACTGTTGCAGTCATTTGAGAAGTGAACCTGTGTATGTGTGTACGTGTGGGTATGCATGTGTGTGTCACCTTTTTTCTGTAACTTTGCATTTCAAATAAATAAATCTTTAAAAAATGAAAATTTAGAAGAAAGAACTGTCTCCTTTAATGTAGTACTCACATATATCAGGTTATTAATGCTTATTGAATAAATGGGCAAATGAGTGGATGGAAATTGCCATTGTTCTGTTTAGCCAGGTGATTTGGTATGGCTAGAAGTAACTTAGATGTCTGAAGCCATATATCTCCCTTTTCTTCATTATGCAAATCAAATGGCTCAAGCTGCTATTCCATGTTTGCTGGGAAGTCTTCCAGACTCTATCCGAAACTTCTGAGGATTCCCAAGGGGAGGCGTATGTGTTTCTAGGTCAGTCTCTGTGCAGCCTGCCTCTCCATTAACATTCTTGGCTCCCATGGCCACCATCCTTTTTTTTTTACTGTTTGACCAAGGCTGAATATGTTCCCGTTCTCTGCTAATATCACTGGGTAGATCTTTCCTGAAGCTTTCAAGATAGGGAAGGGTGGTTTCAGCACAATATAAACCAGGGGCCAATTGACAATTGAATATGAATCACCACTGTTCTTAAAAGTCCCTCAGCCATCAGTTTCCACCTGGTCTTTTGCATGGATTGTCCTTTCTTAGGCTTCTGAATAGCTTCTTATTGAGTGGTTCAGCCCTCTCCACCAACCAATGGGACATAAGTGACCAATTCCCAAGTCCCAGTTGATTTTTTTTTAATGTAGGGCAATTTTACTCCATTTAAATCTCATTTTTTGAGATGGTGGAGGCATCATCAAAATGAAAAGGAGCCCATCAGAATATTTTCCTAAGCAAACTACTATCTCCTGTGAGATGAATAATTCCTCTTTTCTCCCAGGCGAGAATAATGGAAAGTCATTGTTTGGACTTTAAAAATTCATCCATCCTGAAATTGTCATTTTAAAAGTTCTTTCACTTGAGATTGCTAGAAGCGTATGAGTTAAATTTTTCCTCTAGTAGTAGACTTACTGGTAACTGAACACCCCAGGTCCATTTATACTACCCATCTCCAGAAGCCATCACCAAAAGCTAACTTCTCACCTTCTAAGAATGCTGAGTTCCAATGGACACTGAAGATGAAATTAGGTTTGCTCTATTTTAAGCATATTCATAAGTTATGAATTCATACCAGATACTTGAGTGCATATTTTTTTCATATCATAAACATTGATTATAAGAAAAGCTTGTCTTATCACCAAACTTTGAGCTCACCAGGCAGCCTCCATCTGTTAAACAAAAATGTTCTGTAGCTTTGGGACATGAAGCTCAATGATGTAACTGCTGGGTCTACCAAGTTTTCAATCTTAAACTACTTTTTTTTTTTCATTTTCAGTTTTCTTTCTGGTCCACCTCCTGTACTGTCATTCATATGAAGTTATGCCTTGTAACTATTCTCAGAATTCTTTTTTCTTAAAGTCAAATGCCCTATTTGTCTTTATCTAGTTACTACCATTCTACTCTAGCTTATGCTCATACAATGTCTCCCACATATGACATCCCGGCTCCAAAAACAAAGAGCACAAACGTTATCTGTAGGAAGCATATCTCATGTTTGTTATGCATCTGTCTTGATACCCAGCACAGTGGTAAGCACAAGTACTGTTTAATATCTAAGCAAAATAAAGAATTGCTAAGAGTAGTTTTTGCCGTTTGAGAATGAAGTATAGAAGCTGAAGTAATTGATGAAGTTAAGTCCTTTCCTCTATGCCAAGCAGAAGATTTGATTAACTTGGCCCTTAAATCAATGAATATTGAGCCCCATTGGTATGCAGTTGTCTGTTAGGAGCTATGAGAGACACACATAGCAGCAGATAAGGCATGTTCTTGCTCTCCTGAAAGCGAAGATTTCTATCTTCCTTTTCCTTCATTAAAAAGGCTTCCAATTTATCATACATTTAGAAGATACGGGGCAGGAAACACCAAATCATTTAAACTCTTGGCAATTCATGGTAAACAAAGGAAGACAGGAAGGTAGCTTCCATGAAAACAAGTAGCAATTACTAATTCTTTAGATGCTAAAAACAGTTTGTCTCCACAAACTCATTTCAGTGCAGTTCAATTATTAGCCAAAAACATTTTACAATGCAAATATGTTTGGGGAAGAAATTGGCCATTTATAAGAAATTGTATATTTTTAAAAAGAGTGGAGTGTTAAACTTAGTGTTGGGGTCAGCTCTCCAGTGGTGTATTTGGCTATTTCATTACTATCCAGCTGCAATTTCTTTTAAGGAATGGCAATGAGAAGTTTTTGTTTCTTTTCTTAAATCTTATCAACCCTGTTAGAGACAAAAGTGTGGTTTGGCTTTCAAGTGATTAGTTTAAAATATAAAAGTCAAACAAATCGCTAGTATCTACCAGATTGTCAGTTTTAAGAGTCATCAGAATTGGAATGCTGACCTCAGTTCATTGTCTTTTCGGAAATATATTTTAGGGATGACCTGGAACCCATGAAGTGAAAGAGACTCTAAGACGTAATCTTATATGATAGAAAATCTTGCACGGAATCTTCCTGGAGAAAGAAGCAAAATCAAAGGGCATTCCTATCAAATTCCAAAGCATTCCAGTACAGTATTTCAATCATAAGGAAATCCCCACAAAATGTCAAATCTCACCCAATTTTTTGACAGTTAATCATGACTATGTTAAGTATTTCTGGGACTATCAGCTTTAATGGTGTCATTAATCATGTGTTCTATGAAACATTGGCAGATAATTTATGTATTTCACATGTAATGAAGCAAAGTATCATCCCAGCTATCTAAGGGTCTTCTCCCATTACATTCCCATCAGCTAGGAATGAGGCACCACACTGATGCCAAAGCTTCCTGATTATCAGCAGAATCAAGCCTTTTTCCTGCATATGGTTTTGCCTCCCTGTCTTGCCCCCCAAGAACATCACAGCCTCTCTGGGCTATTAGCCAGTCAGGGCTCATCTTACTAACCCACGGAGGGAGCAGTCACACAGGTGTTTCATTTGCCAACTTCTGCCCTCCCCTGGTTTATTTCGAGCACTTTATGAAAAATAAAATGAATTATCACCTCTTCATTTATCTTCTCTATCCAGAAGGTTTGGCTGGAAGCTTGATCTGATTCCAGACACTAAGGGAGTATCACTTTGCAGCCAATTTGCTCTGGGTTTTCTGGTATCCTAACCCAAAGCTTTTAATAGTGATGTGTTTTCTAGTGTAGACTTTCCAAATGTATTTCCTACTAGTGTGCAGGGAGAGGCAATGCTGACAACGAGTCTACTCATCTTTTAAGTTACAGGAAGGTGATTATATAGCATATGGCTGTTGAGTTTCACAAAAGTGGGAGAAGGAGGACGAAGGCCTGGCCATGAACTTCAGGAAGCTGGAGCAGCGCCACCTGAAGGAGCCAGGAGGCCGGGAGGCCGGATGTGCACAGATCCCTGGGAGTAAAAAGAAGCCAGAGCAGCTTAAATGGTCAAAGAATCAAATGTAAAGTGAGCTGCAAGGGTCAGATCTGGATTGAAGCCCAAATTCTGAGTCTCTACATCCGTCCGGGGATAAACTTGGCTCCTAATCAGGGCTGACAATTAGGCCGTACAGTTAATATTTTTACAGCTGTTTTATTAATAACACATACAGTGCATCCAGCCAGGATTTGTTGGAGACACCTCAGGAAAACGAATGATGTAAATAACAGATGGATGTAGAATATTCCTACAAACAGGCATAAAGATATTCCCTTCTTGTTTAAAAAGAATTTAAATAGACAGATTGTAGATAAACAGGCAGACAGAAAGGGGGAGAGAGAGGATTTATGATATCTGAGGCAGTGGTTGCATGCATTCACATGGCAGAGAATAGGGACATAAACATATATTTTCTCTGTATAGGAGGAGAAACTCAAGGCTTTGGCTTCCAGGAAAAAAAAAAGTTGCATGGTGAAAAGAACTGAGCCTCACAGCATGGGGTCCATTTGAAGCAGGTGTGCTGAGATAGCTCCTCCAATATCTCCTCTGATACAGAATCCTGGTCCAGAGATGACACACGTGGCTTGTCTGTGCAGGCCTGAGCCCTGCCTTGACCCAAGGAGGGACCTGGGGCCATCCTTTCCTCTTTCTACATTTGTCAATCTCTTATTTGGAGACCTAATGCTGCCGCCAACTTTGCATCAGAACTGGGAGCGACGGTATTTCAATCTGAAAAGAGAAATTAAAAATTCAGGATCTTCATGTCTTTTGTTTTCACTCCTACTATTTTTTTGCACTGCTTTTTCATGTGCCTGCTGCACTGTGCTCCTACCATACTTTGCAACCAGATGGCTCAGGAACGAAGAACAAAGGCCACTAAAAAGTGGGCGGGGAAAAGAGGAAAAAGAAGCGGAGGACGGAAAGTCAAGGCAAAATAAATCAGAGATCGGAGGAAAGCTCAATTATTTCAACACTGATGACTCTTGGTTGACTTCTGAGCCCAGAGCTGGCACTCTTTGTGATCACCTAATTATGCTGTGCGTGTATGTCCTGTACCACTCATATACGCATCTCTGCTCTTTTCTCTCACTGATGGGGATTGAAGCCAGAACCTTATCCTCTTCTATGTATTTCCATGGTCTCTGAGATGTATCAAGAGTGGTGTGAGGGCCCTTCACTCAGAAGGAGCATGTCTGAGCAGAGGTGTGGGTCCTGAAGGCAAATCCCTCTGCCTTGGAAGAGTTGGGAGTGAGCTGCAAAGACCAGGAGACATGAGCCCTGCCTCCTCCTAGCTGGCTGGGCGAGGGCAATCACCTTCCATCGCTCACCTGGCATTTTTTTAATGAAATTCTGAGGGATGCCATTACTGTTGAGTGGAGTAACACCTTATGAACTGGACAGCACTATATAAAGATGTGCTTACACAGCGTATTACAACTTCTCCCCAAACAAAATGTGGAAGAGAATTGTCTTCAATGCTTTCCTATGAACCATTCCTCTGTTTCATCCTGTGCTTAAACATCTACCGAAACCTGTCTCTGCAGCTCACGGCTACCAATCCTTCCTGTGAGATTTGTGACTCCAAGGAGTCACTATAACTCTTTCCCATGATCTCCCTTTCAACCTACTGTATATATATCACTGGAATGTTTTTAGACGATAGTCCAATGTTTTACTTAGGCTATTGATTGCTTTTTATGTGAGACACAGAAAGGTTTCATTTCTAATTAAGAGTTTTCACAGCTGTAAATCCTTCAAGCAAAAGGAGTGACTATCTAATGGTAATTTTCATGAGTTTGATGGAACTTGATGACCTTAAAGGGAGACATTTATTTTTCTCCTAGTTAGGGCTACACAGCTAGGCTTATGCTGACTCCTTGTCAAGTCAGATCAGCATCTATGCACAGGTATTGGGTATTGACTAGGGGCGGAGGAAGGTTTCAAGTGGGGTTTATAAGTGGTTCTGCTGAAACCTTACCTGTCCCTTTCTACCCTCCAGTGGAACCGAAATTTTCTTCTCAATGTAATTTACATCGTAATACTACTCTTCCCAGCCCCAGGCAGGGTGGCACACTTGGAAAAATGGGATGATATCTACGTGTTTTCTCTGATTTTCATGGGGACTCTGGAAGACAGTGAAGGGAATTCAATTTACAATGAGTAAAATGAAATGGGAAGAGTTGATGTGACTCCCTTGTCTCCTAGGGCTGGGCAGGCTTTGGAAGGACACAGCATACCTTCCGCTAGTCAAGTGGAAGGGGCATGATTAGTCATCACCCTTCACAGGGGAATCCAGGCAAAAGACCTGTGCCCATCTGTACATGGGCTCAGTTGCTAACTGATGCTCAGTATTTCACAGGTTTGGCAGCAAAGCCTAAGAAAAATTAAAGACTTGGGAGTAAGCCGATAAGTTTCAAATCTTGGCCTTCCTGCCAACTATATGTTCTGAACTGCTCCAAGATTGCTTAATTTCCTCACTCCTTGTAAAACAGCATCATGATTACCTAACACATAGGGTTGTTGGGAATGTTCAATGGGATGATGCATGGAAACCTATTCAGATGGTGCCTGGAATCACAGGAAGTGTTGAAAAATGTTGCAGGCTAGCATTGCCTTTGGGGCTTAGTGAGCAGGTCTCTTAGTCTCCTACAGTTGTAGAATATTAGAGATGGACAGGAACTTGGAGGAGTGGTTTTCAAACTTCTGAACAAAATCCTTAGTAAGAAATAGATGTATTATGTTACTTGCCAGTAAAATGAGGAGTCATTTGCACATTTTTCAGTAATCATTAAAAACGGGGCTGTAACTACTCCTGATGTTTACCTCTTTATGTTGTTTCATTTAAAAACTCTGATAACCCTTTGATAGAATAGCAAACTATTTGAAGGTGCATACATAGCCAAACAGAAATGTTAGGAAACAAGACCTACTTCTACTTTTTTAGAAGATTTATTTATTTATTTGAAAGTCAGAATTAGAGAAAGAAAGGGAGATAAGGGAGAGGGAAAGACAATGACAGAGAGAGAGAGAAAGAGAGAGAGAGAGAGAGAGAGAGAGAGAGAATCTTCCATCCATTTGTTCACTCCCCAGATGGCTTCAATGGCCAGGGCTGGGTCAGGCCAAAGCCAAGAGCCAGGAACTTCATCTGGGTCTCTCCTGTGGGTGCAGGGGTCCAAACACTTGAGTCATCTTCCGCTGTTTCCCAGGTGCATTAACAGGGAGCTGGATTGGAAGTGGAGCAGCCGGGACATGAAGCGGTACCCATATTGGATGCTGGCATTGCAGGCAGTGGCTTTACCTGCAACAGTACAGTGCCAGCCCTGCAACATCTCTTACATAACAAGAACTTGGCCCCGGACCCAGCCACTTAGGTTGGCCAGGCTGTGAAGCCCTGCCTTTGCTGCTTTTAGGTCCTGCAAGTGTGGAACAAGGGCTTCTCCTGATTCACTGCCACTCAGAACGCCCAGACAGACGTGTGTGGGTCACCCAGACACACTTGAAAAATTCCCGAATCTGAAGAAAGATCTGTTTTCCACACTGCATTGGCAACACAGTTGGAAAGTTACTTGAATGTTTTTCAAAAATTGTTTATAGATTTGAAAACTGTTTGGGGTTTGTGATTGCTTCTGTTGTTTGCCTCTTTATATCATCTCGTTTTTCAAAATTTAATAAACACTTTGCAGAGGAGCAAAATAATTGGTCACACACTTGTGGGTTCCCAGATTTGTTTTACATGTGCATGCAATACAGAGTAACTCAAAACATGTTCAAGCCCAGTGCGTCAAATCGTCTCCAATGCTGTGGTCAAGACCAAAGCAGGACTGGATTGAGCACCCACGGCCCCAGACCACATCACTCATCAGGCCTCTGACCACAGGGTTTGGGGGATGGATTATGGACCCAGTGACGCATGTGGCGCCATCACAGCCTACTGCTGGCCGGAAGCTGCTGTGACAGCTCCCACGGACGGCTGAAGCACAGTCTGGGGTCCCTTAGTGCTGGATGATCTGCCCAATCCCTAAACTGAAGGAGGAAACTGCTACTTTCGGAAGCCACAGGATGCAGAGGACACTCTGCTCGCTCCTTCCTCTTGACCAAGCCCCTGCTCCACAAAGGGCTGCCAAGCAGGATTTATCTTTGGCCAAGTCCCAGAGCAGGTAAAGATGGAATTATCTCATTCCCTCCTTTGTCTGCCACCATTAGGACCTGCTTCCTCAATCTGGTGTACCACAGAAGCCCATTGTGCATAGGGAGGGAGCAGTAGACCCTGTGCGTTTTCTTTTATTCTAAAATCCTTTGCTGGTATTTCTCTATAGAGATCATTAATCTGCTTCTATCTATCTATCTATCCATCTACTATCTATCTATCAATGATCTATCTATATCTACATCTCATCTATCTATCTGAAAAGAAGAGCAACAGGTGGCAGGGTGGTAGGGGGACAGAGAAAGAGAGAGGGACCTCCCACCCACTTGTTCACTCACTCCCCAAATGGCCACAAATAGAGACCTGTACCAGGCTAAATCCAGGAAACAGGAACTCGATCTGGGTCTTCCACGTGGGTGTCAGGGTCCAAGCATTTGGGCCATCTTCTGCTGCCACCCCAGTAGGGAACTGGACAGAAAGCAGAGCAGCTGGGTCTCGAAATTGGCATCCTGATATGGGACACCAGTGACAAAGGTGGTGGCTTAACCTGCTGTGCCATAACAAGTGCCCTAGATATGCTCTTTTTATCTGGGATGATTCAGTTCTTGATTCTCTAGCATGGGAACATTCCTGAGATGGTTTCAAACCAACTCTCCATTTCCATTGCACTCGACTTCAACACAACATTTTGTACCTAATAAAGCTTGGTTAACTTGAAAGTTTTTCCTTTGCTTTTATTTTCCCATGAGGAAATCTGTTGAAAGGTTTTGTGAAAATGCCAGCAGTCTTTTAAGTTATAATCTTGGAGAAAGAAAGAAACACAGACAGAATATACTATCAATGGAAGCAGTGCTTCTTGGTCATTCAGGCTAAAAATTTGTATGCATCTGAAATCTGCAACCAAGTCTGACCAGGTGTTCAATCTCTAAATCATTCATTCATTTCTACATTTATTTATCGGACATTTCAATTAGCAGCACAGTTTAGATTTTTACTGCCCTTCATATTATATCTAGATTTATGCCAGTATACTGTATTGGAATGTGGATTTCCAGTTCACATCTGTATGGTTTTGCCATTTCTGAGAAAGAATCCAGAAATCCTCACTGCCTGCTCACAGTGCCCATTAGTTGTCCACAGGGAGTTACAGCTGCAGATATTTTCTTCTTCTCATACTTGGTTGCAAGTTTTTTTTACAAATTACTATAAGTCTAATGTTGCTATAAATCTCATACAATATTTCCGAACAACTAAAAATGAAGAAAACAGTGAAACAGTTGTGGTTCACATTTATAGAAGGAGCAGCATTGTTGTACAGTGGGTTAAGCCACTACCTGGGATGCCCACATTCCATACAGGAGTGTCGGTTCAAGTCCTGAACTCTGAGTTTCTGATCCAGCTTCCTGCTAAATACACCTGGAATGCAGTGAATGATGGCCCAAGTACTTGGATCCCTACTCCCAAGTGAGAGGCCCAGGATGATTTCCCAACCTGTGCCTTCAGCCTGGCCTAACCCCAGGTATTGGAGGCATTCATGAACCAGCAAATGAAAGTCTCTGTCTCTATCTGCCTCTCTTTCTCTGTCATTCTGTCTTTAAAATAAAATAAAATGTCACACTGTGGCACACAATGGTATATTTGGAAGTAGAGTTTTTTGTTTTTTGTTTTTTAATAAATATTATCTGGCCTGCGCCACAGCTCAATAGGCTAATCCTCCGCCTGCGGCACCGGCACCCCGGGTTCTAGTCCTGGTCAGCGCGCTGGATTCTGTCCCTGTCGCTCCTCTTCCTGTCCAGCTCTCTGCTGTAGCCTGGAAGTGCAGTGGAGGATGGCCCAATGTCCTTGGGCCCTGCACCCACATGGGAGATCAGGAGAAGCACCTGGCTCCTGGCTTTGGATCAGCAGGATGCACCAGCCACAGCACGCCAGCCACAGCGGCCATTGGAGGGTGAACCAACGGAAAAGGAAGACCTTTCTCTCTGTCTCTCTCACTGACCACTCTGCCTGTCAAAAAAAATATATATATATATTATCCTCCTTGTTAGCCATGATTAAACATTCACACCCAAAGCTTTTGTAATGTAAATACAGCCAAAATGGTGTGACAGTTTATTTTATTAACTACATGGTTAATTATCTTCATCCATAGTTATATAAATATAGAGGCCATGGGACTAGTCTAGCCAAAACATAACCCACACCTATAACTGCCAATTCCTTTCTTGCCCCTCACTCACTGTGCAGAGATTAAATTGTAGCCTCTGACTCCTAACCTGATTTTCTATGAGGGTACTCCAAAAATTCATGGAAAAATGGAATTGAAAGATAAGTTTATTTGGTTGTAAATTTTTTTGAAATATTTTTCAAAAGACATATTTTGCACCAACTCTTTGAAGTCTCCTTGTATTATCTGTTTAGTGTTACTGGGACCAGGACTCTGAAAACTATTTTCCTTTTATTTCCAGTTAGGGTCAGTCAATGAGAGACATTAGAGGAAGGAAGCAAAGATCAGGGGAACTGGACTTCTCATCTGTGCATCTACGTTGGCCTAATGGTGTTGTCCCAGAAATGGCACTGGGCCTCAGCTCCTTTCAGCACTCTGAAGACTGGCTGCTCTGCATCCCCTATAAGAATCACAGCATCCAGGCGGTTCCCCTGTCTCAAAGCTTAGTTCCCCACCTCCACATGGCCTCTTCTCTGAACCGACAGATGGCTGCCCTATCAACTGTTTGTTCTTTAACCCTCTACATTGCTCCACTGAATTCCAAGAGTGAAACTCCTGGAGCTCTTATCATGCTCTTCAGGGTCCCTCGTTGGAGATGGCCTCCAAGGAGTTACGTGATTGGTTTTGTTGTATGTGTGAGTGTAAATGCAGTGCTGGTACCTTGCGAATGGAAATGAAATGCTAGTATTTCATGGCATGCAGTGGCATCTCCATTAATTGTGACTAACAGTGATAAAGTGCCTATTGAGCCAGTCTTTGAGGAGACCAAATGGGTGCTGAACTTGGCCTTCATGGTAGCAGAGACAAGAGAAGCATAATTTCAAGGACAATGGGGTGAGAGGGCCACCTTGAATGAATTGGGGGCCTTATAAGAGGACAATGACAAGTTTACTGTTTTAAACTCTCAGCTGAAATTATAGTGAAACAACTAGAGAGCTTTTTGTATGGGGGTCTCCAACGATTCTCTCCTAATAACAACAGAGTTGTCCTCATTAAAAATCAGACTCAGAACTTAATTATGTAGATCGCAAAATTTCACAAACTCACTAAGTTTTTTTATGTGAAAGTTGGGGCATTGACTGGGAATGAGGAGACCCTGACACCTGCAAAGGGCATCTGCGTTAATTGTAATAAAGTGGAATCTTTATTACATAGTGAATCTCCTGATGGCCATGAGTCTCCCTTATCAGTGGTTTGAGAAGACTAGTTCATTTTGCATGAAAACCCTGTAATAAGGTCACATGGGGCAGCTGCCCTCCAAGAGAATGCCCATTTTCCTCAAAACCAGCCAAAACTTGGTGATGGCTCAAGTGATAAGTTCCTCTATCCACACGGAGACCTGGATCAAGTTCCCGGTTCCAATCTTTGTTTGGGCCGAGTGCTGGCCTTGGCAGGCATTTGGGGAGTAAAGCAGCTTATGTGTCTGCCTCTCAAATAAACATTTTTTAAATACAACTAACCAACTTCAGAGAGACTTTTTGAATACTATTTGGATCATTTTCTTTTTTAAAAAAATTGTTTATTACTTTGAATGTCAGATTTACACACACACACACACACACACACACACAGATTGAGAGAGAGAGAGAGAGAGAGAGAGAGAGAGAGAGAGAGATCTTCCATCAGCTGCTGGTTCATTCTCCAGTTGGCTACAACAGCCAGAGCTGCAGCAATCTTAAGCCAGAAGTCAGGAGCTTCCTCTGGGTTTTCCCATGCAGGTGCAGGGGCCCAATGACTTGGGTCATCTTCTACTGCTTCCCAGGCCATAGCATAGAGCTGGATCAGAAGTGGAGCAGCTGGGACTTGGTCTGGTGCCTATTTGGGATGCTGGTGCTGCATGCAGTGTCTTTTCCCACTATGCTACAGCACCAGCCCCTGGATCATTCTTTAGATAAGAACTGAAGAAGGAAACCATTAATTGGATTAAAGAAGTGAGATCACAGACTCTGGGGCCAGATTATCTGGGTTCAAATCCCAGCTCTGCCACTTCTAGCTGTGAGACCTTGGGCAAAATATAAGGCACTTTTCTGACTGTGGACATCTTGGTCCATTTTCTAGTATTGTAACAAAACACTTGAAGCTGAGTGCTTTACAAAGAAAACACTTAACTCACAACTTTGAGAGGCTCAAAGTCCAAGATGATGTGGCATCATCTGCTGGTCTCTGGTGACAACACAGATGTCATCATGGTGGGAGTGTGTGCTAAAGAGGAACCTCACATGAGGAGAAAGGAAGCCAAAAAGATTCGGGGGCTAGGGTCATGATTTTTAAAACAAAGTTCTATCACAGGCACTAACCTGGCTCCTATGAGAATCACTTTAATCCCTTTTGAGGGTAATACTCCCAATGAGACTAATCGCCTTCCACAAGGCCATCTCTTAAAGATTCTACCAGCTCTCAACATTCCCCAGCTTTGGCATAATGAAGCTTTGGGGGACACACTCCAAAGCACAACACTGGGTTTTTTCATTTGTAAAATGCACCAATCATATGAGGTGGCATGGCAATGCAATGAGCTGATAGATTTAATGGGTAGAATAGCACCTGGCACATAGTGAGCACTGTATGTGTAAGCTTTGTAGTTAGGACTTATGAGGACGTTATTTTTTATCCTGATTTTATAGATAGGAAACTAAAATATAGAGATATCAAATAACATCCTTGGGAAGCACAGCTGGCAAATGAAAGAGCTGAGATTTGAAGCCACACCCATTAGGCTCTAAAGTTAATGGCCTGTCTGTCTTGCCATGCGGCTTCCCTTTTAATAATCAAACTCTCAGAAATTCGTGCACCACATCATAGAACCCACAGACTAAATAACTTCTACATATAAGAGTTGCATTCACATAAGTGGTTGTTTTTTTTTAATTTGGAAGACTGCTTTTAAAAAATACTAATAGTTTTGTGCCAAAAATAAGGATTGTTTTTGATGATATGAAGGAAAAGGAAGAGAAAGTAGACAAAGTGCTCTCCAGTCTAGGATAATTCTCAAAAAGGGGCTGTAGAACATCCTATTTCTAGAATAAGAGAAACAGTCCCTTGTTTATAGTCTAGTCTCTGCCATTTCATGTTTTGAAGAAAGAGGAGAAAATCCTAATGTTTCTTCTAATTTATAACTAGTTATATAAAAAGAAGCCTTTTATGAATTTTTAATTTTTTTTCATTTAGTTGATTCTCTTGCTGAGAAAAGTGACTGCCAAAGAATTGTGCCTACTATGAGCAATAAACATTGACAGTATCTGCTGTATTAATAATTTAAACATAATTAATCAACCAAAATGATCTGGCATAGGTGAATCATACAGAGTTTTAAAAATCCTAGTGTATTGGGGCTGGCACTTTGGCTCACTTGGTTAATCCTCCGGGTCTAGTCCCAGTTGCTCCTCTTCCAGTCAAGCTCTCTGCTGTGGCCCTGGAGGGCAAAGGAGGATGACCCAAGTACTTGGGCCTCTGTACCTGCATGAGAGACCAGGAAGAAGCACCTGGCTCCTGGCTTTGGATCAGCGAAGCGCTGGCTTGGCAGCCATTTGGGGAGTGAACCAACGGAAGGAAGACCTTTCTCTCTGTCTCTCTCTCTCTCTCACTGTTTATAACTCTACCTGTCAAAAAAAAAATCCTAGTGTATTTAAAGTAGCAGTTTTTCAATGAATCTTTATCCTAAGTATTGTCAAAGATGTGCTAGATAGGCCAATGATTTAACATTCATTCTATTGCATGTTCATCTTCCTGTTTTTATCACGATCCATCACTAGACCTGAGTAGGCTACTTATTATACATGGAATCAAGTTAAAGGTCCTCTGTAAAATGTCTATATCCCATCTACCACGATCTGATGCTCAACATGTGGTTTTGATTGGTTGGACATTCATTTTAACTGGTCAGTCTCCGTGTCTTATTTCTTACTAATCATTTTGAATACCATTGTACTTGCTTTCTACTGATGCAGTAAAAAGTTGCCACAAGCTTCGTGGCTTAAAAGAACACAAATCTGTTATTATATTGTTCTATAGGTTAGACATCTAACACAGGTTTCCCAAGATTGTAATCAAAGCTATGTTAAAGATCAGAGGCTGTGGGGAAGAATCCACTTCTTTCTCCTTTCATATTCTAGAAGCTTCCCACATTCCTTGACCCATGGCCCCATTCGTCCCTGTTCCAAGCCAGTCGCAATGTAGTGAGTCTTTCTCACATCATGTCATTCTCTTCTGCTTCTCTATTCTAGTTACAGGCATCTTCAGGAGTAAATTGTGCCCAAGAAGAAAATCCATAATCATCTCCCTATGTTAAGGTCATTCAGTTGGCAATCCTAATTTCAACTGTAACCTAAGTTCCATTGACATATATCTTCATATATTCATAGATTCTAGCAATTAGGGGATCATTATTCTTTCTACCACAACTATTCATGAAATGATGCCTGCATACTTCCTCTGCTCTACACTTTTCTAAAATAGTCTGAGCTCCTTGCTGAACCTCAAGGGAAATGATTTTTCCTGTATCTGTGCCTTTCCTAGTTTGCCTCTTCCTTTCAGCTAAGCCATCTCCCTTTACCTCAAAGCCTATCCGTTCCAAGTCTAGCTTAAGTTTTACCTCCCACTAAGAGCTGTTCTTGTTTCAGAACATTCATCTTATTTTTCTTCTTTCCTAGATTTTCTTATCTTCTGTTAGAATTCTATTGCATTGATCAATACAAAATTGCTAATAGTTTTCTTTACTTAGAAAGAAAAGAATTTTCATGTAATTTAACCTAATGCTTAGTCATCCAGTATTTATCATTTAGTTCTTAAATTTTATTTCTAATTGCTTTCTCTCCCTATTTGGATTATAATCTCTTTGACACCAAGACTGTGTCTCATACATTCTTGGAATCATCTCCCTTCCAACTCTTGCTTGCTCAAAGATGGTTGTTCATTCAGTGTTGATGTTGATGAGCAATGTTGTACCTGTTATGGTTATTTTACTGTAAGCAACAGAAATACAATCTGGCAAATTTAAGGGAAAATAGTTTATTAGAAAGAGAGTGAATTAAAAACTCAAATATCAAAGAAGTAGTCAAGCATCAGAGAGTAGAGAGCAAAAATAACTTCAGAAATGCATATAATAATGGCTGTGTATGCATCAGTGTCAGAAAATTTGGTCCAGTGATAATATTTTAAAAGGAAGACTATCCTGACTTAGGCTGTGTCTTGTCCCTTCTTTATGAATGGAAGATGGACCTAGCAAGATACTGTGACTGACAGTCCATGAGAACCACGTGCAATATGGCAAAAGTAGTTTCTCAAAATACTGCTAGGCTGTATATACCAAAGAAAGAGTGTGGAGATGTTGGATAGACAAAATGACCAATGAAAATCAATAAATTCTAAAAAGTATTTTCTAGTGTTCATTGGCATATTTGATTAAAAAAATCAATGAGGTAATAAGAAAAAGTATGGAAAAATACATATATGGGATAGCCACTGTACAATAATGTACATTAAAATCTTCACCTCTATTCTTTAAACAAACAAGTACCAACCCTTAATTATCAGAAATCAAGCAAGGAAATGAGGTCTTCCTGATGTATGAGCAACACCAACAGCTAGTATTTATCAAGCTTGCCTTATAATCCAAGCACTGTGCTAAAATGCAACATACATTTTCTTGTTGTATTGAGTTCTGTTATTCATCCTAGTTGATGATGAAAGAAGCAAAGCTTTGAAAAGTTCTGCAAATTGCCCAGGTTTTGTATCTATTAACCGCAAAGAAGACACAGCCAACAGGTGAGGCAGAAGATGTATAAAGGGAAAGGTGCACCTCTGCCATTGGGTATCAGTGATGCTTGCAAAGAGCAGAACAAAGGAAGGCAGCTTTAGATTGGTTACTGATATAACTCAGTACCATGTCAGCCTGTGGTGGAGTCCAACAGGGAGCAGAGAGAAGACTGCATACTGTCTAGTAGGAAAGCTCCATATGTGGACAACTGATTCCAAGGCAGTGCAAGAAGTCCTACCCTAGCCCTCCCTGTAATGTGTAGAGAGAACTTGTGGGGATACCATGACTCAGGGGATGAGAGGAAGCAAGAGACTGGAGGAGTTCATCCAAGAGGCAGCAGATTTTGGAGAATATATAGGGAATAGTTATGGACATGAAGGCAATTCTAAGGGAATGTATTGAGATGAGAGTGAACCCAGCATACTTAGGGAGCTGCAAACAGTGAAGTAGTCATGATGGGAATCTATGGATGAGAATGAAGATGAGACTGGAAATGCAAGTCAGTGCCAGTTTTTTTTTCCTTCCTTTAAAGATTTATTTATTTATTTGAAAGTCAGAGAGAGACAGAGACAGAGACAGAGAGATAGAGACAGAGACAGAGACCCTACAACGGCTAGGGTGAGCCAGGCTGAAGCCAGAAACCAGGAGTTTCTTCCAGATCTCCCACAGGGTGCAGGCGCCCAAAGACTTGGGCCATCCTCTGCTGCTTTCCCAAGCACGTTAGCAAGGAGCTGGGTTGGAAGTGGAGCAGCCAGCTCTTGAACTTGGTGCCCGTATGGGATGCTGACACTGCAGACAACAGCTTTACTCATTACACCACTGCGATGAGCCAAGTTTTTAAAAGACTTTGAATGTCATACTAAGGCATCTACTTTTAAGCTGCAAGCAATGAAGAGGGCTGGGACATGTTTAAAGCTGTCTATTAATGGCAAGATAAGATTTGCTTGAGGGATAATTTGAAGACTGAATTGAAGTTGAGGCTGAGTCTCAGTCTTCTGATTTACCTACCTGGGCAAATGAGGTGCCATTTAACTCAGGGATGGTAAAAATGAGTAAAACTCAGTAAAATGAGTCTGGTTTTGGAATCTCCTTTGGCAATATTCAGCAAACACCTGAAAATGCAGGCTGGAGCCTAGGCGGTGTCAACAGATGGGGAATAAGAACTCACAACTACTGAGAAAGTTAGATATAGAATTGTGGATGAGATCACCCAAAGAGAGCATATAAAATGAGTAGAGAAATAAGAAGAGAAACTCCAAAAGTACCAACATTTTCAGGTAGATGGAGGAAGGTAAGCCAGGCAAGAAGTCTCAGAAGGAATCTAAGGATTAAGACACATTCCAAAGAGAAATTGTAGTCCATCAAGAGATGAGGATGTGTGAAGAATGCAAGTTGCTGGATACTCTTCAAATCTTCAAGTAAGAAGAGATCTCAATTATTTTCTATAGGAGTTGACTATTAGATTACTGAGGGCTCCACTGATTAAACACAATGTGACCTACTGCAGCCAAAGTCAGGCCACAGGGAATTGAGCGTAAAGGGTGGTGGGAGAGCAGCAATGAGAGACGGAGTTTTAATGAGGACGAAAGGGAGAGATGTATGGTGGTGAATTGATGATGAGAAATAGTATTTTTAGGATGTAGGAGGGAAATAAAGAAATGGAGAAGAGGGGTTGAAATGTGGATGAAGCCAGAGAGGGTTGTTTCCCAGTGGGAAGGATCTGATAAAGGCCCAAATGGCATTTGGTCTGCAGAGGTGGTGTAGCCCTTTCCCTGAGATAAAGATACTCTATTTAGCTTCCCCATTGTTCTCCCCACCCCCTCTTTTTCTTAACTTTTTGGTCCTTTTAAAATTCAACCCTAATATGGGGATTGTGACGGAGATCTGTATGCAAAGCACCTGGCACAGTCCTGGTTACATAACAGTAGCTAAAAAAATGCTGCATCCTCCCTCTTTGTTTTTCCCTCCTTGGACTGGATGGCTCTCCAGTTCATTTTCCCTTTGCTCATGAAGGGGATGAACCGCCCCAGAATTGAACTGCCAAGACTGACAAATCAAATAGCCACAGCCTGTTGAATGGAAGAAAGACTGGAAGAAAGAGTTGGCCACACCTTCTAAATTCCCTCTTATAAAAATGGACTTCCTGCTGAAAATATTCTCACAACGGGCTATGCAGAGATAGCCTGCCCACCTGATAGTGTCATTCTCTCTTGCACAGTCCCCCTGTTTCAGGTCAGAGTGTGGGTGGGACATAAAGCTCTGGCCAGAAAGGGCTAATGTGTGGAGCAGGCCAGCCTCTGATGAAATAAACAAGGAATGTAATTCTAATTGTATCTGTTCCATTTGCCTTTCTCAGATCCCAGGTGATGGCTGCAGCAGCTGAATACAGGAAGCTAAGAGGAAACCAGAGAATAGAGACATGTGGAAGTAAGCGTGAGTCACCAAAACCAGGATTTCCCAAACAGCACTGCTCCAAAGAGAAGCTCTGTGAAAAAGTGCTCCTTGGTAGAAGAAATTTCAGAAATACTGTGTGTCATACTTACATACTAGGCTAGCAAAGATAATACGCAATATGAAAGTTTATTTTTTAAAGCAAAATATTTTCACAACTTGGATTCCATTTTAAGACAAAAACTTCAATTTTTATAGCAACCTCTTTCTTAGCCACAGTTTTAGGCCCATGTCCACAAAGTGCCTCAGCTGTAAAGAAAGATTTGACCCCATTGATGGTCATTGGTCTAAAAACTTTTTAAACTTATTTTAGAATTGGTTTTAGAATTGTTATCAAGTAGATAGTGTCACAAACAATCTGAAATCAGGAAAATTTCAAACTGGGCTTCAGCTGTACGGATTTGAATCAAGTCCTATACCTTTGAAGAAAGAATTATTTTTAAGCCTATTTTTGTAAGATAATTTTAGTTGGGTATTTCAGTTGATTTGGTATCCAGTATTCATAAATTGCCATCTTTCTCTGTTGTACTGTATCCTAAATATCTTCCATGGTATGTTTTCATAATTAATATGCAAATAGATGTATAGTTTATAATTAATTTCAACTGGGCACAGTGAAAACTTGAAAACCTCAGCATGGAGGCATCATTTTTGGTAGAAGTTCAACGAAATCCCCAAATGTCTTTGTTTTTGCAATCCATAATTTGCAGATTATTAATACAATAAATCCTTGTTGTCTGCAAGAGTTGGCATCATACCCATGAACTCCTGTGCAGAAAGCCCACAAACTAAAATTCCAAATGGAAAGAAAAAAAAAAAACCATGTGGTTTCTGTGTATGCTCATTACCTGCTTCTGAAACCATAATATCTCGGCCATTTATAGATCTTATAACAGGCTCTGCAGGAAGCAGCTGCAGTCATTAGCCATAGGACAGACTAAACACAGATCGGCATGGAAGGAGCCTGGATCAGCCTGGGCTTGTGGATCCCCAATCCTAGGCACAGGAAATCAGCATCAATGGCACCTTTTGCACATATATTTAACAAAAAAGTTGAAAAGAACATAGGAGGGACCTTCAGAAAGTTCGTGGGAAACATGTATTCTGATAAAACAATACATGGATTTCAAAAATTTTTTGCAGCAGACTAAACTTGTCTTGTCATTCCATTCCCTCACAAACTCTTTGAAGTATCCTTGTGTTTGGTAATTTAAAGGAATTGAGAAATCAAGGAGACCAGACCCCTATTAGCCTTCTTTGGTGTGAGCCTAGGATTGGCTCAGGAGCTTGCCCAAGATCGTGTGTCTGGCAGGAGGCAGAGTTGGAGTCAAAGCCAATTCCGGCTTTTGTGTCTACATCCGGTCCACTTTCCTCCAGCCTGCTCTTTCAGGGTATGGGGAATGGAGTGGTAGGCAGCAGAATCTGGTAGCATCCACCTGAGAACATCATGCAACTGAGTTCCTCTA
This sequence comes from Sylvilagus floridanus, assembly GCA_949820135.1. Classification (NCBI taxonomy): domain Eukaryota; kingdom Metazoa; phylum Chordata; class Mammalia; order Lagomorpha; family Leporidae; genus Sylvilagus; species Sylvilagus floridanus. The sequence continues at coordinate 104,809,185 of OX463226.1, forward strand.
GTCTGGACACAGAACTAACCCCAAAGGACTCCTAATCCAGAATTCCTTCCATCACAGCCTGCTGAGCAAAACACAACAATGGAGATACTCCTTTTGAAATCTCAAGTTTACATCCCATACAGCAAAGTGTCCTCGTTTTGAAATCACCCAACTCATCACAAATTCAGCTGGGCTAGTGGGGGTTAAAGCATCGACAAAACCAAACATTCTGTGACAGAAGTCATTGTCACTTAAGGAGCTAGGGTTCACCTTTCCAAGAGCCATTCGGTGCCAACCCAGAACCAATATCCCAGTGTTGCTGGAGGGAATGATGGCGCCCTGCATTTCAGAGAAGATTTAAAACCGAGATCCTAACTGCTCATCATCATTAAAAATCTCCAGGCAGTTTTCATAAGAGCAAGGGGGTGGTTGCCTGAGGTTTTGGCTGACAGTCAACCCAAGTAATTACATTCTGTCTACTGTGTGCTCCCGCAGTTTCAATTGGATGTGTTATAGTTTTTTGTTTTTTTTTTTTACTTCCTGTCCTAATCTGAACGTAGTGTTGCTATGTGCTCTTAAGCAGATGCTGCTGTTCTTCCTGCTAAGAAAGGCTTTTCAAATTTGTTTTTTTTTTCTCACAGAAAGTTTTTGAGTCCTAAATAAAATAATTCTACTAAATGATCTTAAGATCTTGGCACCAAATAATTTTCAGAGCAATGTGTGCAGGTAGCAAGCTATTTGTATTGTTATTTCCCTTTGCCAATTATTGACATAAGCATGACACAGGTTTAACCCCAAGGTGAAAATGTCCTACTTATAGACAGCAGCACTGCAATGCCCCTCAGCATTCTCAACTCCTCTCCTTGCTGATTAAAAATTCTTTCACCTTTCTTGCCAGTGAATTTCATGGGTAACTGACACATTTTGTGGTATCATTGTAATCAGGAAATCTTGTTTTTTCATCTACCTATGTCTGTCTGTCTGTCTATCCATCTAATCTACATTTCTACCTGTCTGACTGTAAGTAAAATAAAGAGAAAGAAGAGGAAATTGTTAAAAATTTGATCTTTTCTGGTAGAACCACTCTGTGAACTCTGTGGCCATCCACAGAGTAAGCTGGAGTTCATTGGTGTGAAGTCAAGTATCAGGAGTCATGGATTTTATTTCTTCTCTCCCATCCGCTTTGGCTTCCAGCTCTGTAACTTTCAATGTGTGCCCTCACCTCACTTGGTACCATAAGGAGATAGAGGAGAATGTCCAAGGACTCTTACAACCTGTACTTTGATATATCTTCTACCTTGTCTGAGAGAGACAGAAACAATATGGCCTTGTATGTATAAAATTTTTAAGACAACTGTTAATGATGGATTTTCTTTTTTGCTCAAAAATAACAAAAAAATTATTAAAATATTTAGTGAACCATATTGAAAACTACTATTATTTAGAAAGTCTTCTGGTATATGCTAGGTACAGACAGGCCCTTTATTTCTGCCAACTCATTTGATCTACACTATGCCCCTTGTTAGCATTCTTGTTACTCTCACTTTAGAGATGAAGAAAGACAGAAAAAGGGGTATTTTTCCCAAACTAGGAAATGGGAGAGCCAGGATTCACACCCAGGCATTTTGAATTCAGGAGTTCACACTCTATAACTGTGCAATGCTGCCTCCCTTGGGAGCAGGCATTTTATACAATTCTTCTTCCCTCAGATATCCATTACTTTCCATAGGAGATAAAAATATGATTTTTTCCCACCTTCATTCTAAAATGAGGATTTAAAAGAGAGCAGAATAAGATTGTTTTCTATGAGTTAAATTATAGATGCATACTCAAAAAATCAAAAATCCTCAGAGTCTTTTGAAAGTTAAAATAGATGTCCTAATTTGCTTTCTTTGTTCCTGCACAACTTGATAGTTTGAATCACTTCCCTACTTCTCAGCATGATGAGAAGACATGGATCTCCTATGCCTTAGGGCTCACCCATATCCTTTCCACTTCCTAAGTGGGATGCCAGAGAGAATAGACTATCTAGAATACAATTTGTTTTAAAAATAAAAGATGTATCCTTGAATCAAATATCACTGGTGCCCAAGCCAGCAGGGCATATCCCCTTAGGGCCAGAATCCCATGTGTTTCTGGATGGTCTTTGTGTCACCATTGGGAAATGGATGTTGGGATCCTGGATTAAGAGTAGCCCAATGTTAGACTATATAGCTATGTCCTTTGAGCTTACAATAAGCCCATTACATTCTCTTCTGATGACTCCCATCCTGTAATGGCAATGCCTATAGGGAGGTATACTACTGACCTGCTAACTTTGCATCAGTGTGATTGAAAATCTCATCTGAGCCCCCAACACTGAAGGCACACTCAATGCCATAGGAAGTCCTTGATGCAAACAGCCCCTCCTGTGACCGCTCCAAAGTTTCTCTGGGTTCCCTTCATGATGAGCCTCTGCTTCTTAACATTGCACATGTGTTCCTTTAACTCCTCTTGTCCAGGTCATGAATATTTCTGTGCTTCCAGTAGAAACTCATGGCAAGTGTGTCTTTCATATCCAACTTCATGTCTTCTGCACAATAAGCTGCAAATTTCAGCAAGGAATGAACTTAGCCATACACATTCATTTGCACGGGTACATATTGGTGTTTATATTCATATGGGTGCCTCCATTTGCAAGACAAAAAGAAGTATAAAATATGAAATTGCAGCAAAACTAAAAGTGTGGAATTTGTATTTATCAGAATGTGATAAATGTCAGGATAATAAGCCTCTCAAGGGAACAAACAGTCTTCTCGAGTATTCCTGCCAGGGTTATTATGAACAGACACTGCCAGGCCGTGTGTGAGGCACAGAGCAAAATCCCCCATGCCTCCTCTTTGGCTGAACATCTCTAGTGATTTAAAATTCAGACATTGTGACACCAGTGATAAAGGGATCTCCAGAAAGACGTCCTTAGTGCAACTGAGATATTCCCAGTTCATTGTAGAGAAGAAGATGAATAGATGGCATTTGAAACCAAACTTTACTGATTCTAGCTAGCGAAGTATGTACAGAATTGTCATCACAGAAAAGACCCAGCTTGAGTTGTGCTGATGTATTTTAAGAAAAGGATGTGCTTTAAAGTAATTGACATTTTAAGAATTAGCTGAAATAATTAGTCTTGAAGACACCTCTGTTGAAATCAATTGGTACAAATTAAAACATTAACTAATAGCTTGATTGTCTGTTTTGCGTTAAAGAGCAGGTATGTAAGTCAAGTCTGAGTATCTGGCACTGTGCTGATGTGTGGGTAGCATGCAAGGGTGGTCCCTGCCTTTGAGTTCTTACATCTAGTAAAACAGATAAGATATACAAACCAGAAACAGCTAGAAAATGCAACTTCTACATCAAGTGTTAGGTTATATCAGTGATTCTCTTTCAGGAGTAATTTTACCTCCCATGTCTTAGTAATGTCTGGAGACATTTGTAGCTGTCACAACTAAGGGGATGCTACTGGCATCTAGTGGGTAGAGGCCAGGGATGCTGCTAGCATCCTACAATGCACAGCAAAGAATGATGTGTTCCCAAATGGCAGTAGGACAGAGGCCACTTCTGTATGCCCTACACCATTCTTGTGTTGTTTTGCACTAGTGACACTCACCACAAGGTCTGTGTGTGCTGGAGTTGCTTGATGAAGTCCCCAGGAAGGGGGACTCGAGGTGATGCTTGAAGACTGGGAAGACAGAGAGGCTACAGTGTTCATGTGGGCCAGGAAAGCCCCTGTGTCACTGTCACAACTCACAGCCTCTGCCTACTTTATGCGTTCTTCTCTCTGCTGAACCTTCTCTTCCTGCTGGGTGGTAACAGCCACATATCAAAGCATGACTAGCTACTGAGCACTTGCTATAAGCACTTTAAAGGTTTTCAAATTATTTAGTTCTTGCAAGAGTTTTGTAATGTAGATCTATTTATATCCCCATTTCAAAGAAGAGAAAATGGAGGCACAGAAATAAAGCAAGTTCCCCCGACATCACACAACTGGTAGACAGTGGGGTGGACTTTAAGCCCTGATAGCTTGACTTCAACAACTTGGCTATATTGCCTATGAATCAGATGACTTTCATAGGCAATGGTGATCAGATTTCCATCAGATTCCTTTCATAATAAAGTGGCCCTGATAGAATCTCTCCCCCAAAGGTGAACAGATGGGCAGTAAATGACTTGGAAAATCCCAAAACAATAGACTTTTTGCCACCTCTCTTCTGGCTCCAGGAACCTTCTTTGCCATCCCAAGGAAACCTGATGGGTAAAGGGACTCTTTTCTACTCCTGAGCGGAATTCTTGATAGGAAGAACTGACCTATTCCAGAGCTTGAAATACATTTGAGACAGTGAACTTTAGTTCATTCAAATAAATTATGTATTACCCTACCATGGAATTATTTTTAAGTAGTTACATTAAAGTATATTTATGTGAAATGTGTCCACATTATATATAAGCCAGTGCATATAACACAATCCCCTTCTTATTAGAGTAAAATGGTTATTATACATAATATTATATATATATATATATATATATATATATATATGAAATTGGACTTATATTTCTTCCCCAAAGAACTCATACCTATCTGTCAAAAGTAGTAGCAGAATTTCAACCTTAGGAGGAGAATTAAAACAAATCTAAATAAATAAAAGGTTGAGCAAGACACCATTATGCAGGGCAGAGGTCACTTCCTTGGAGAGAGCCTCTAGGCCAGTCCAGGGTAGAACTGGGGAATGTAGGCAAATGTGTTTCCATGGAGTTCAGCTTTCCCCTCAGTGTCACTGGCAATGCCTCCTCCACCCTACACTGATACCTTCCCACCAGGTTTCCACATAATGGAAGAAGGTACCCAAACTCCAGTTGCCCTTCTGTGCCAGGGAACACCAGTTTCTTGGGGATAGGTGGAGAATTTAAACTCATGGAGATCCTTCCTCCAGGAATGTTTTCAGCTCTTAGCTTTAACTCTCACTGAAGCATGAAGGGATTTCAACCTTAGTAGATAAAACAGATTCTTCAAAAGAGCAAGCAATACCCTATAGGTAATGTCTTTGCTGTAGTATCTCTTTTACTCAAATTCAATTTTAAAAACACACATTTATTTTCTTTAGAAACCTAACACCAAACAGTATTCAGGGTACCACAGGGAATAAAGGTATGATATTCTAGTTTCTGCCTTCAAGTCACTAAAATTTAGTTGGAAAATAAAGCAAATGCTTAAATAGCTACTGCACAGGCTATACCCAAGATGAGGCTTGCAAAACGTCAGAGCAGTGAGGATTTGTACCTGATTCCAAGAGTCAGTGTTGGCTTCATGAAGGAGGCATCAGATAGGAAGTGGGCTTGATAGGAAGCAGGAACTTCTCCAGGTGAGGATGAGCAGGTGAGGCCAAATCAAGTGGGGACAACATGGGTAAAGCCTCCAAAGCAGGGGTCATGAGACATAGTTAAGGAGAGATCCAGAGAGCAGGATGGCTGTGGCAGAGGATAGTGTGTAAGAGTGCTAGAAGATCAGCTTGAGAAAGGCTGGACTATGGTTTTTACCAAGAATTCTGAGAGATTCATAGCTAAAATGTCACTAGACACCCATGTAGGAAATTGGCTTCAAGCAACAGAGAAGGGTCTATTACCTGGTATACTTCCCTCTATAGCAGATGGTTCTTTTAAGGTATACTTGAACTGATGAAAAAAGGAAGAGGAATAAAGAAGGAAAGTAGGAAGAAAGGAAGGGAGAGAGGGGAAACAAAGGAGAAAATGGAGGAAGAGAGGGAAAGAGGAGGAGTTCGAGGGAAGGAGAAGAAAGAGGGAGGAGAGAAGGAAGGGAATCTCTAGGCACTGAAATGTGGAGGGAGTTGTAAACTGGAGGGTTTGAGGAGAGAGGCAGGGAGGAGGTACTGAATTTAGTGACCTTAAAGTTTGAAACCTTCAAGCTAAGGAATTATCATAAATGTGGACACTGACTGGTGATAGTTCTAGGGCGCCAAGTGGAAGTAGATTCAAATCCTCTTGAAAAGGATGCACCATTTAATCAAGCCACAGATAAATCCCTACTGAAGAAAAGCTCATGATACAAAATTATAAAAATAATCCAACAAATGTAAGTGGAAAGGCACAGGAAGCAATAGGATTAGAACCAAAGGACATCAATTAAAATTTTTGACATGGTACAAAATAAATATGTTTAAATAATTGAAGATAAAAAAATGAAAGGAAAATAAATCTATACAAAAAAGAAGATAGTGTGGATTGGGTGTGTGGGAGGGTAGGAAATGCTGGCAAGGACCAAATAGAAGTTCTAGAAATAAAAATTTTAATAATTAAATTTTAAAAATGAAAGAAATTAAATAGCATTTTAGACACTGCTAAAAAGAAAATTCGTGAATTAGAAGAGAGAGCAGGGTCAATTTTCTAGAATAACATAATAGAGAGATAACAAAATGCAAATATAATGGATTATGAGACTTTGAAGAAAGCATACATCTAAACTTAGCTTTACAAAGAGAAAATAGAGTAATTGGAGGAGTAGCAATATACGAAGAGATAATGGTTGAGAATTCTCCTCTGTAAATGGTCCATACATTCTTCAGATTCAAGATATGTCCTAGATCTCTCTCACCCCCACTTAAATATGGAACCAGAATGAGGGTTTACTCTGCAGTATAAAGAAATGACCAAAATGGGACGTAGTGCCTTGTGCAGATGAACTGGCTTCCAACCTCAAGGAGTCCCACATTGTGAATCTTGATCCAGCTCCTTCCTCCCTCTCCACTCCTGTGCTGTGCTCCTGCTTTATCAACTCACACAATGTTGATGTCCCCAAGATTTTTGTTTTAACTAGCATGAAAGCTTCAATTGACTTGTCCAGCATAGCTTCTTTTACCCTCTTTAACACTTTTAAATCAGATTCTAAATAGCCTTGTGTAGCAAATTGTGAAGAGAATCCCTATTTGAAGATTAGGAAACTGGAGTTTGGGGCTTAGCTCTATCAAGATCTAACTACCCAATCCTGGAAATCCAATAGGCTAATAACAATGGTGACCTGCTCTGAATACTTGCTGGGGAGTAGGCATCATGCTGGATGCCCCATGAGCAGGCTCCCACTTAATCCTTAAACAGTTCTGCGAGCAAAGTTCTATTACTAACTCCATGTACCCTTGAGGCCATTGTGATCAACAGCCTACAGTGAATATGATTAGGTTAGGAGGAGGAAGGTGTCCTTTGAAAAGCCCAGAGTCTCAACAGATACCCTCTTTAGCCTCATTGGTCTTTTGTTCTCTCTTCTATCAGATAAGGCCCCTTTACCACTGTTAGTTCTGCAAGGGGTGTGTGTGTGTGTCTGTGTGTGTGTGTCTGTACTCGCTCCTGTGAATGTGTGTGAAATTGAGTTTCCATTGATGACAATAGGAACTTGCATCTGCCTCTGGGGAAAAGAGACCGAAGATACTGGCCATCTCATTTGTAGGAATAATTGGCTGATCACTTTTTTTTTGGACAGGCAGAGTGGACAGTAAGAGAGAGAGACAGAGAGAAAGGTCTTCCTTTTCCGTTGGTTCACCCCTCAATGGCCGCTGCGGCTGGTGCGCTGTGGCTGGTGCATCCTGCTGATCCGAAGCCAGGAGCCAGGTGCTTCTCCTGGTCTCCCATGAGGGTGCAGGGCCCAAGGACCTGGGCCATCCTCCACTGCACTCCCGGGCCACAGCAGAGAGATAGACTGGAAGAGGAGCAACCAGGACAGAATCCGGCACCCCGACCGGGACTAGAACCTGGGGTGCTGGTGCCACAGGTGGGGGATTAGCCTATTGAGCCATGGCGCCGGCCAGCTGATCAATCGTATCCAAAGATGGCTTTAAAAATTCAAATCAGCATTTTATATTATTTTTATAAATTATCAAAATATTATGTATCAAGGAAACTCAGTTTTAACAACACATGAATTTGATCAGTTTGAAATACTACACTTCGAAAACACATATGCAGCAACTTGCAATCTGAATTCTCTCCATAAGGTGAGTCAGTCACCTCCCCCAGCTCCCTAACAACACCTCCGTTACCTTATCACTTTCTTGTTGTTTTCGTTTTGCCTCTCTTCTTTTTCTCTCACATCCAGGACACCTATATAAACCCTACTGTACCTATTGGACTGTTGGGATGTGAGGTCCAGTTCTCAGAAAGCCCCACCCTCAGTTTACCATCCCAATCTATGGCAGACACGGGCTTCCTCTTCCAAATCCTTAGGGCCATGCAGCAGTTTCCTCCCATGAACACTTAGCTTTTATTGCTTGTGTTGTTAGTTAAGAGTCAAATGAAAGTAGAGACCAAATTTCTGTATTTGTTACTAATTTCAACCTACTGTCTTGCATACAGCCTGTATCATACATGAATATGAATGAAATCTACATATGCATAGACCTAGGATAAACAGAGATATGATCCACATGAGTATGTCAACATTATATTAATATTCATTTGGGTCAAAGAAACAAGTCTACCTCACCTGATTCAAGACTGGAGGGGTTTGTTACAATGATACAGCAACATCACATCAGACCTCAGCACAGGAAGTACAGCCAGTGCTCAGAAGACTGAACTAGGGCCTGGGAAGCCATCAGAGCTAAAGCAGCTACTTTCTCAGTCTCTTTTCTCTCTCTTGGGCCATGGTCTACCATCTGCTCCATTCGCTTGCTTTACTCAGCAGATGACCTCTCTGCACCAGCTTTTCATGGGCCAGAGAGCACCATGACCCCTAGTGTCCTGTCTCTGAGTTCAAATTCTTAAGAGAGAGAATGTAAATGACCTGGGTCAGGGGTCAGGTGTCCAGCCTGGATCCCATCAACTGTGGCCAAAGGGAAGTAAAATCTCATAATAAAATAAGGCAGGAAAGACCAGCCTTCAGCTGTAGCAGAGAGTTGGCATGGGAACAGTTTCAAAAGAAGAATATATTAATTATATATATATAATATATTTGTTTAAATCATATTGATTATATATTTTGTGTTTGTGTGTGTGTATGTGTGCAATAAGTAAGTGAACAAGTTAATATTTTGAAGATTTGCTTATAAAGTTCATGCTGAAGGGAAAATGAGGTTTTTCCCAAAGGAAAGATAAAAGCAAGATAAAGTTGTTGGAGGTTTGTAAGGACAGAGAGATGAAAATAGATAGGATATAAAATTCAATAGGAAAGTACTCCTTTTGAGAGTGTTATTTAGGATGGAATATTCTGACATCTACATGCATGGTGGGCAGAATCTGGAAACAGCACTGGGCAGGAAGCCCATTTGGAATTTGAATTTTATAGTCTGCTGCTCATAATAAAGAATGAGACCACAAAGGTTGAAAGACTCTGGGCAAAGTGTCCCCTACTCAGCAGACCGCACTTTGCTGTAGATATTTAAAGATTAAAAGCAGAAGCAGTTAGTCTACTGTGTAATATTTACTGATTTGAGCAGCTCTACTATACAGACATCTTACACATAAATTTAACTATTATTATTGTGTTGCCCTTTTCCAGGAAAGGGTAAAGTGGATTTGTAGGAGCACTTAACACATGTAAATCCCCCACCTCTTTAAACCAAAGCGCATTGTATTAAAGAGCTACATAAATTTTACACATAATCTGTCCTTTTGAGATCGTAGCACTATCCTTTCTTGCAACACAATGAAAGCAATGCCTCTTTGTAAGCCAGTTCCATGAACCCTGATTGAAGAGATCTCACAAAAGACACTGCTTTTGCCAAGTGCATGATGGCACTGAGGATGTAACAAAGTGCAGAGATTCCAAGCTTGGATATTGTAATGGCTCTATCAGCACACAGCTAGTGTTTCACTGGCCAGGACTGCCTTCTTCAGCATTGGTTACTCATTTACTGTGCTTTTTCCACTTTTTCCTAAGACTGACTTTAAAAAAATCATTTAAAGCATGACTTCCTTCAATCAGCTCATAGTCCAGGAAACAGCCTAGTGCTTACAAAATAAAGGAATGGAATAGGATAGGAATGATATCTCCAATGCAGTATTTTTCCACTGATAAGGATCACCCATGCAGAGATAGCATGACTTTTTTTGTGTGTGTATCTCATCACCAGGATATTTCCCCTAACTTCATTCCAAAGAAAGTAAAAGTTGGTTGTATTTCATATTGAAATTGCCCTATGCCAAATGATTTTTAATTTTTTACTGATCGGCCTGAATGTTTGAAAATGTATTTGGTGTGAGAGGTTAGTGGCAATTATTTTGACTATTTTGAAAAGTCACATCATCACCCTGTAAATTCTCTTGAAAAAATAACAAATAAGAAATTAGTCTATTTCTAGACTCAATGTTTTCAACTTGAGTTATGTGATATCTGTGTCCCGTAAAAAGATAGATATTATGAAACCATGAGTTTTGAAATGTGCTTCCTAAAGAATATTCCTTAACAGAACTTCTGCTGGGTGCACAGTGTTCTCTTGTATGGTTCTGTCTTAACTTGTTATGATGATGTATTTATCTGGTCTCTGATTGTTAGACATGTTTATATTTGCTAATTTTCCACTATTATAAATAATTCCACAGTGAATATACTTGTAGATAAGTAATATCCTTTAAACTTGTTTCCCCCGCTCTGGTCTCCCTCTGCTGCATTCAATCCAATCCACCTCTGACTCAAGCAGATTATTCTTCTAGAAATGAAACTTTGTTGAAAACAGGGGAGTCAGATCTTCTGGCTGCACTCAGGGCTCCCACAATCTAGTTTTTAGCTCCTTTTTCTTCATGATCTCCCTGGACTCTGCTACTTGAAGTTTGACAGTAGCCATATGATTTTTATACTGGCATTCAATTCATTTCCCTCAGGCTGGAGGAAGTGGTTGGGAGAAGAAAGTACACCGGAGTCCTTCCTGGAGAATTTTGGAACCAAAACCAAGAAAGAGAAATTGTTCTTTCTTCAGATGATCAAGGCAGTAATATGAAAACCCTGAACATTTCAACAGCCATGTTTTACCCCGTGTGAAACGCAGAAAAAGGGGAAAGTTTGCAGCAGGAGAATAACAAACAGGTAGATGGGAGGAGGAAGAGGATTGGGTAGGATTGGGGGGGGGGGACTTCAAAACATTCTAACAGAGGTGAAAAGAGAAAAAACAGAACCCAAGTGTCTCTTCTCTAGAGGAAAGGGAGCACAGATGAATAGCAGGGATGTGGGAGAGGAAATAAATCCCTAGGAAAGAGTTGAACTAAAAAACTTCCTCTTCTCATTTCCGATTGCTGTCCGATACCATGCCAAGCTCAGAGCTGGATTGAGGAGTGGACCACCCAAGTGGGTCCCTGGTACATTCATGTAAAATGCATCAACACAGGCTTTGTATTATTTTACTGATGTTGGAATATCCTCAGGGTGCCCTATGGACACCAGAATTGTACTAGGATAGAGCATTTTATTCCCAAAACTGCTCAGAGAGGCTACTGCACGTGGAGGGAAGAGATTCTTTGACACGCTACTGGAAGGCAGAAGCTTTCTCTGGTAAGACATGCTTAAGGCTCTAAAGGAGGCCTTGACATAACCTTCAAACAAGGCTGGATCATCTTAAAATCAGGGCTCTCAATGGATTAAGTAAGGTCTATGGGTTTGGAAATGAACCCTTTGAGTGCTGCCACGCACAGCCTTATAGTCTCTGTCTTCGCCTTCATGTAACAATGCACACACTTTCCTCTCTGGACAAACTGAGAGAACACCAGTTTGAAGAGGCACCCAATTCAGAGCCCTCTCTGGAGGGCACCCATGTGCCTGGCCTTGTGTGATCATTCTTTTCTTTCTTCTTTGTCTTGGCTCTTCTCTGTCTCTACATGATACCCTTTTGTTTCAGGACTAGATCTAAATTTAGCCCACAGCAATTCAACCTAACCCGCCACTTGCACCAACTTTGAACCCTCTACAGAAGGGTTAATGAGAGCAAGAATCTCAACAAATCTATGCCCTAGTTGTGATCCCTGCAAGTAATGATTGACACAAGGGCATCCATGCTGTTACCTGGCAACAGAAAGCAAGCAGGTCTCTCTCTTATAATGTAACATGGCAAATGGACTTAGAACCCTGACACCCATCCAAGACTTTTACATCCTTTGGAAGACCCAGGCCAGAAGGTTCACATGAGAAGCCTACTTTGTCATAATTAGGTGTTATTCTTCTTCTTATTTAAATCAATTTCTGAAGAGCCAGTTGAGTTGTGAAAGAATCTGTTCTAGATTTTAGCAAATGGAAAGGATGAAAAAGAAGTACAGTCGTGCAGCCCAGTCTTTAAAGGCAGCAGGTGGAGACCAGTTGAATGGCAGGCATCCCTCCTAACTGTGCTGTGGCAGCCCTGCCAAGTCCTCAACATTTTCTTGAAGGGAGTGAAAGAAGAAAATGTATTTGGCAGTTTAAATCAGATAATTACTTTAAAAAAAAAAAGGTATGTTGAATATAATTCCCAGGTTTTTTCCATCTGTTTGAACTTAAGTAGAAGAGCGTCACTCTTAAACTGACCGTGCTACGTGATGAATATATGCTTAAAATGAATGCTTTCAGATGGTTCTTTTTATGAAACGTGCACAAAGATGTGTACTGTGGCTCTGGAGTTGGCCTTGCAAGACATCTGGCTGCAACATGTGCCTCATTAAGTTACACCTGTAAGTGTGGGGTCATTTTTTATACCAGTAATATTAATAATAAAGGCTTCATTGAATAGGATTATTAATGGTGCCAGGTGGAGGATGTGGTATTACTTACAGCCTGGTAGGGGATTGGTTAATGTCTCCTCCCGCCAATGTTTCTGGTTTCATGTTTATAGACAGAGCACTCCAGATGATGGCTGGCAATGTAGCCATTGAGAAAATGAATTCCCCCTCTTTTCCCATCAGCAAGAAAATTCACAACAGTTGGCAGAGAATTTGAATGAATCTATTTTCTAATTTTGAACTTATAATTTCATTGAAGAGTGAGGATGGTATTTACCGATTAATTCAGAACACTTAAAAGTCAGTCTTAAAGTTTCACTTTCTTTAACTTCAGTGGAAACTTTTCAGGCCTACCCATCTCCTGTCAATTCTCTCTTCAGGCGACATTCTTTTCTGTATTGTTTCTGATCACAAACTGCAAATTGCAGTGGAGAAATGTAAGAAGGGACCAAAAACCTTTCCTTCCTTTGGTGGAATGTCTGCTTTTGCTGTTTTACAATGCAAGACTTGTAACAGAGGAAATAGATGCTCGAGCTAGGGTGTTTTCTAATGTGCATTATAATAGGTGTTGGCATGTCTGGTAATTTTTAGGTATTGTTTGGCTTGGCAACCAGATCTCAAGACTTAGAACATGAACTCATGTTTTAGCTTCAGATTACATGTAGCTAGAAGAAAATTCTAAATTTAACAAGGCAATTGTTGAATGCTAATTGAATTGCATTTTAGTAATAAAACCCAATTGATTGCTAAGAGCATTCTTATAAAGGACACAATAGAAAAAGTGTCTTTTACATCTCTTTATCCATTCATAAATATGCACACAAATCAATCTGTGCACAATCAATAAACTAATAAAGATTTATTGGTGTCACACTTTAGGTTTAGAAGGGATTTTTCATGCATACTGTATTAGCAGTTCCAAAAAGTGGTGCTGTATTTTGGAGAGAAAAAAAACTGAAGTTCAGAGAGTGAGGGTCTCAAGATACACAGCAAGTGGCCTCTTCAAAACTGAAACCCACCTCATTGGATCTGAAATTTTATGTTTTTTTCCACTCTACCATCTGTTTCCCCTTTTCCAAGCCAATTAACTCCCTTCAGGAAAATCCTAAAATCCAGGAATGACTTCCACTGGCTACCTCACTTCTGTATAAAGACCTTTACCTAATCTGGACAAATCTCATCAAATGCATGATGAGTGAAGAGGGCCACAAGGAATATATGCTGTGTCATTCCATTCTGTGAAGTTCAATCAGTCAAAATTAATCCAAGCTGAGAGGAGTAACACCAGTGGTTATTTCTGGAGAGCCCACTGACTGAGAGTGTGAGGGAAGACTTCTGGTCTATGGAAATCCTGTGTATCTTAATCTGAGTGCTGATGACTCAGGTATACACATGCAAAAGTAGAGGGGAACACTTTAGTTTTGTGAAATGTACTGTAACTATGTCAGGCCTCAGTAGAAATTGATGTTTAATTGTTTTTATTTATTTGCATGCATTTCATAAATACTACTTTAGGAACATAGTAATTCTTCCCACCACATCTGCCCTCCCACCCACTCTCTCACCCCTTGTCCCCTTCCCTCCCCTGTACCCAGTCTTATCTTTCACTAGGATCTATTTTTCATTTAACTTTATACACAGAAGATGAACTCTACTCTAGGTAAAGAGTTCAGCACTTTGTCTGAGGAAGAAAAAGAAAAAGAAAGAACAAAACAAAACAAAACAAAATCTAAAAACAAAAAACATAGGAAAAAAAAAAAAAAACAAGAACAAAAGCTGTTCTTCAATAGTCCAGACAAGGGCTGTTCAAAGTCATTGCTTTGATGGTTATTTAGCTTTTTTTTTTTTTTAAAGAAACTTATCTTTTGAAAAGAGTATTTTATTGTCACCAAATATTTTTACTAAATGTTCTCAAAATGTATCTTGTCATTTTGGAAAAAAACCATGACCCTTTGCAGACCCTTCAGGCTTTTCTGTGTCCTGCTATCTGTTCTAATTGTGCTCAACCATTTTTTCCATCATATAGCACAATATTTTCTCATTGCCTGAGTACATGGCTGGCTCTTTCTCAAAGGGCTGGGCTATCTGTTCTTTGTGTATATTCTCAGCATCTACCATGGCACCTCACATGAAATATTCACTCAATAATTGCTTGTCAAAAACAAAATGAATGAATGAATGAATGATAGAAATGGAATTTCACTTGGCTGTTTCTAACTCAGAGCTAGGAAATGGGCTGTTAGAAAACAAGGAAATCATTCCTTCAATGGCGCTTTCCAAGAAGTCCTAGGCACCTCCATTCAAAGGTTGCTGTGATTAAACTGCCTTCATCAACAGCGATCTACAGGGACAACATGAGCTCCAATGAGACCATTTCCACTGTTTGATCAGGTTGCCTTTTTTCTGAACTTTCCTATCACCTGATTTACCCTGCTTATGCCAGACAACAGCCCTCAACTATAATCCTTTCCATATTTCTGTGTAGGTCCCAGTCCTTTGACCAATTCTCTCCCAAATTCCATGGAATTTTCACTCATATCTTGTCCAAAGCCAAACCAAACCAAACCAAATCCTGGCATCTGGCAGCCCAGCCTCATTTTCATCAGTCATCCTTTCTTGTCTCCTTGAGTTTCAAGTCCAGGATGAGTGAATATCATCATTTTCTCAACTCTGGATAGTAGCCTCTCCTTTTGAAGGTTTGTACTTTCTGCAATAGTTTGTGACTTTCTGGATATCAGAATGGGCACAGAGCATAAGCATGAGGCAATCAGCCTGTTTTGGGTACATCCCTTTCTTTCTCCAACTGTTTTACTGCCCCCCCCCCCATATTGGCTCAAAAGGTCTCCAAGGGACTTGAGGAATTCCAGGACTTGAGGAATTCCAGGAATTCCCTGGGTTAGGCTATGCTCAGCAAGGAGACCATGAATTTTATCCCTTATCAATATCTGACTTGAAATGAAGCCTATTCAGTTTATTGTTGTAATCTCTCTAACCTGCTGTCCATTTCCAGTGAACATTGTGCAGGGGATGTTTATTTTGAAGGTAACTCGCTAGTTTGGAGCAAATAAGCAGCTGTCAGTAAGTGTTGATTTTCACCTGTCTACAAAAAATAGTTGAATATTGTGATTAGACAAGGCCTGGCCTCCATAAAAACCATGTTTTTGTCCTGCTTTTATTTGTCTTCATGAGTTTGTCTGGATAGTTTAGATATTTGGTATTTAATGAAGTTAATACTCTTTTTCCTATAGGCATGTGGGATACATGAAAATATTTTGGAGGGTTATAAACATGATGGAATTTCAGGACACAGGGAAATCTATCCACTTGTCTTTCCCCTGCTTGTACTTCATCTTGAGTTATCTGAGTGGCTTCAATGGGACTAAAAGAAGAAAAGCATGGAGGAGGTGAATTGGTGCAGAAGAGGGAAGATACGCTCCTGTTGTAAATGTCACAGTTTTGTGGTGCTAGTTCCAGTGTTTCCGTTGGCCCACAGGATATTTTGGAGTTGATTCTTTCCCCACTTTAAGCAAGACCCTCAGTGTTGGTCCCACTAGCTTCAGTAAGGGCATCCAGTGATAACTGAAGGCACATAGTACCCAGGACCAGTGTAGGATTTGGTCTCAGAACTGTTTTCATCTTTCTCTGGTAAAGGTTGGGTCTCCTCCCTAAGCTTCAGTTGCCTCCATCACTGAAACTATGATGATAATGTAGGCCACCACATACTGCTTTGGTTGAGATGCTGTGTAAGAATAGCCAGACGTGAGAAAGCATTGAAAATATTCATCGTAACTGTCCCTCTCACCAGCTTTCAGTACACTGAGGATTTTCCTGTGCCTGCTCAGGCACCTAGGCACCACATGCAGATGGTTCCAAATCAGGAAGGAATGGTATCTAGGCCATCTAGGGATGTGTGTGCTGATATGGGTTGGGTGGGGGATGCACACAATAGGATTAAAGGGTTCATTCTACTCTCTGCTCAGTTCTGGCCCCCACTGGTTTTCTTGCCAATCATTAGACATGGATCTATTTTCTAGATTCTGAGACATTTAGTGATTGCATGTGATTTTTTAAATAATTAATGGCAGTGAATTCTTAAAATAACACTTTAATGAGTTAACAGTCAATAGAGCAGAGTTATATTGATTGAGTTGCTCTTACAATACACATTTGGTGATTATGAGAGTAAGGCATTGCATACGTTGCCTTTAGGGTATTATTAAATCTAAAGAGTGCAAAAACATTGTTTGTGAAGGGGACCAATGCATCAGCTCTTCTCTGGGCTCCTCAGTCTCTGGCTTTAAATGAGACATGGCTTGATCCTTATGGAGGCTACAAACTGTCTTTAGGCACATCTCTTGCACTAAAGATGGAGACAGCAGGAGTTTCCAAAATGTCAAACTAGGAATCTGAACCCAGCTTGAAGCCATCCTGTTGTTTGCAAAATCTTGCTGCGTGAGAAAGCCTTTAGCAGCCCCGGCCAGTAACACTGATCATAAATGGAGGTGCAGCCCTATTCTACCAACTTCCGTTCCTCCTTTCCTCATCAGCCCGCTGGAGGAAGAAAGGTGATTGGATTTCCAGGTGGTGAGTGCACAAGAAAAAAGGGGGGATAATAAACGATTAAAAAAGACACAAGGAGAAGAGTAGGATCTGGTAGGCTCTTGGGGAGATGCACCACAGGAGATCAGCATTTGTGCAATGCCTTACCAACTGTGACATGCTGTGTAAAGGAAACCCCCAGAAACGTGTAGGGGCTGAGACCTGCAACCCAGTAGAAGTGGATTTAGGGGCCTAACTTGCTTCTTTGTTTTGGTAAGCACAGAGAGAAGAGGAACAAGGAAGAGAAATGAGAAAATCCATGAGTGACTGGGTTTACAGAATATTGGGGAATGCTTCAAAGATGATCTGTTGGAACAGAGATCACTTCCTACTTTTAGCTGCATGTTCTGATAGTCAGGGGGCGGAAGGAAAGGGAAGGAACATTTACTATGTGCCAACTCTGTGTTAGACATTCTGCTCTCACTGTTCACCTCATCTGAACTTCACAGGAATCACAGTAGGTGTTTTAATTCGCCTCATTCTGTACAAAGAAACCAGGGTCCACAGAGCTGAAGTTACGTAAGGTCACATGTGAGGCAGCCAGGGTGTACCAGGTGCGCCTGCCTGTGAAGTCCCCTGTCACACTGCATCTCAGTGTCTATAACTTCCCTGATATTTCTGCAAGTCTAGAAATAGGGTTAGCAACATATGCTTTGACATGTTGTTCCTTAGGATTTTCGGGGACTAAAAAAAGGGCAAACCAAACATTCACAAATGCAAATTATTTATGTGGTTTAACCAAACATATTTTTGTGAAAATTAATTAAAATTCTAAATGGCAATAATTTTCTAAGTAACAGCTTAAAAGTGACAACTACAACTTCAGTTACCTTAAAAAAATTGATGATATAAATTAAAGGACCCTAATCTGACTCACTTGTAACAGTTTCAAGGGAACCCTAATGTTTACAAGCCAAGTGACCAGCTTTCAGAATCCTCTTCAAGTTTAAGCCAGATTTGTACCCTGCACTTAACACATAAATCTTGAGGTTGAATCTTGTTTAGAGTAATGGCTGGGTCATGTATGTGCACAACAATTATATTTCATCCTGGTGGTTATTAGAACCAAACTACCTTAACATAGTCAGAAGAAAATTAACTCTATTCCTTGACATATCCCAACTCCACCTAATACCATCTCCAAGTGTAACCTGGACCTTCCAAGGGTAACAGATACCAAAATAAGAAGATAGGGCTCAAAAGTGGAGTTTGGGAAGAGATGCAGGGAACAGCTACTAAATTGGGAATGAATGGAAATCTTTGAAGGTTACAATACATTCTCACAGTGGAGCTAGGAATTTTCTCACCAATGCCTTCCTGGTGAACATGCAGTGCCTTATACTTTGTGAGAATGTTGTATAAAAGACTCCCTTAGAAAGCTTCAACCTGGAAATTCCTTCCCCTGAATTTTTCACCTTTGCTAAACAGGATAGATTTTTTCCAATTTTACAGAAAACAATCACTGTACACTTACTCCTCATGTAGGATCTCTGTCCTTAATGTGCTGTACATTGTGATTTAATGCTATAACTAGTATTCAAACAGTATTTTACACTTTGTGCTTCTGTGTGGGTACAGACTGTTGAAAGCTTTCCTTAATATATGCTAAATTGACAATTGACCTTCTGTATATAAAGAGAATTGAAAATGAATCTTGATGTGAATGGGAGAGGGAGCAGGAGAGGGAAGGATTGCGGGTGTGGGGGGGAGTTATGGGGGAGAAAAAGCCATTGTAATCCATAAGCTGTCCTTTGGAAATTTATATTCATTAAATAAATGTTAAAAAAAAAAAGAAAACAAGATCTGCCTTTGTAGGGATATGGGGGTGGTTAAGTGAGATACTACATGTAAAGGTGCTTGGCTGTAATCTTCACCCATTATCTGTCACCATAGTGAAGCTGATGATCATGATGAATATGAATGTGGTGCCTTGAAAAGCACTCCCACATGTGTTATTTCACTGGGGATACTCTCTGTGAAATAGATGGCAGGGTGACAAAGGGGTGTATATTCATTCTCCTTTGACAGATAAGGAAACTGAAATACAAAGTAATTAGGTAATTTGCCCAAGTTCACACAACTAGAGGCCAGATTGGCATCAGAAAAACCCATCTTCAAACTCCTGGACTGGTTGTTCTACCGTGTCACCAGTACACACACATGAGAAACAACCCACGCTATCTTCTGCCTACTTAGCAGTTTATAGTTTCTCAAAATGCTTTCAGTTGTGAGGGACAGAATATGCAAATGGACAATGACCAAGCGTATATAAAAGGAGAACTGTGACCCATAATCTGCAGCAACTTCCCCTGATCGGTAATGAGCAGCCCAGAAGGCTAGCCTGTGGTCAGTCAGACTTGTTGGAAGTCATGTTGCTTTCTCTAGTGACAATCCAGGAAGGAAATTATATAATAACTTCTGCATAGATCAGTCCTAAATAGCCACAATGTGATTAATAACTGAAGGCTTCCTTAATTTTCATCCCCACTTCCAATTTAATACAAACCAGAAGAAAGCAACCATGTGTCTGTACCCAATCACCTTGGATGCCCCACACTTTTTGAGCCCTCTCTGTTTCTCCACACCAACAGCCTCCAGTCAGGGTCTCCTAAAGCTTCCATTTTCTCCCTGAAGCATGTTCCTACTTCTCTGCCTGCCTTTGAGTCTGCCCAAGGCAAATATTGGAGCTCGCTCACTCCCCTGCTGTGGCAGCCCTAGAATAAGTAGCCCTCGGTTTACTCATTGGCTTGCTCCAGTGTTGGCTTCTGCAGTTGCACTGTGCCATTTGCACTTGAAACAAGGCATCTGTTTTCTGATGTGGGAAAGACTGCAGTTACAGACTGCACATAACAGAGGAGGAGACCGAAGCCGGGGAGGTTGGTGGTTCTCCCTAAGCGAGAAGTAGTTGAGGTAGCAGTCCACCCCAGAATCCCAGCTCTCCCCTCTGCCCCCCATAATGAACCACTACTGTCTGCTCCCATAAGGAGAGCTCTGAAGGAGGTAGGGAGTGGGGAGGGAGAAGAGCACAAGGAGAAACTGGAAGGAAAAACAGCGATTTCAAGTCTGCTGGGGAGATGCTGTGGTTCTGTTCCCCACATTTCTACAATGGGCTCAAAAGGCCTTTTAGTTGGAGAGAACAGATCCCAAGGGACATTTCCTTCATGTCCCCCAGTCAGGGGAGATGGGGAGGGGTCTTTCAGACACTTTTAAGTCAATGCTGCTACTCCATTGACCTACTACTTTTGGGAAGAAAACTAATACTTTTGTTTCTTAAAAATTCAAAATAAAAAAAAGCAAACAGGAATTAAAAAATAAAATCCTAGCTTCCTGCTTTTAGGTTAGTCCTGAAATGCATTAATCTCTTTCACTTGATGCGACTCACTTTCATTCCTCCTTTTTAATATCTTAGGGGGAGGAAGCCCAAATAACCAATAACCGTTTACAGCTTTGACGCAGAGCACTAAAGCTGTTTTTCTATGAATATAGATTATTACATTTTTTGCAAAGCAAGTAAACAGATGCATAAAAATGCATTATTTCAGGAGCATAAGAAAACCTGCAATAAGTATAGTGCTTTTAATTTGTTTTTATGATTACTTGTAATTAATTAGCATCAAAAGTAAATTATCAGCATCTGAAATTGTACTGTCAGATGTGAGCAGGGTATTCCATGAATGATTGAGTGACTCATCTTTATACCAAGGTAGGAAAAAGAATGATCTTCTCTCTTTCTCTCTTTTTAAAGCATGCCTCAACGAAAGTACCAAAACCCAATGGCAGCCCACTGGGAAGAAGAGAAAGAAGTCCACAAGTATCTGATAGGAAATCGAATTTGTTCAGTGACAATTGGTGGCCAAGGTAAGAACAGTGTCATTAACAGCTGCACAACTCTGCAAGTTTCCTTTTAAAAAAACTAAAAATGCTCAGCTGAAGGAGATTCACATATTCCATCCAAACCTTCACTCTTCAAAGGGAGACATTCTGATAAGCGTTTTTTTTTTTTTTTAATCAACTCTTGTTTGTCATAGTATTTTTCCCCTTAAGGTGAATGATGAAATTGTTTGCTGTAGCTTTGTCAATTTAAAACTACCCAATAGTTTCAAACAAGTGATCCTCTTGCCCTCCTTCTGTTTCCTCTGACATTTACGGCAATAGCTCACCCTGCTGTGAACTGTCCTTTGCCCAGAGTGCCAACAAAAAAGAAAAATGGAAATTTAGTGAGCAGACCAATTTTTATCTGAGGAGAATATGTGCAGGGATTTCGAAGATTCAACCATGTCTATTTTATAAACAAGAACATCCTTGAACTGAGAACTCAATCTCTTCATCCCAAATAGAATTCCACAACAGAAGGAAGGGAGAGGGAAGAGGAAATGAAATATCCATGATGTTCTTTCCTGCTTAATAACCCTCCTACGAGTTAGAGGCTCTTTCAATGAGCTTATGAGGCTTCTAACAAAAGTTGTATAAAACAAAGAGACCAACTTCTTACAAGTTTCACCCTGTAGCAGACCCTCAGAAGACTTGCAGTATTTTGTTGTTCTTGTTTTAATAAGGTATTTGAACTCAGTCTCCATGCCTGTGTTTTCCTAAAGAATCCACCTGGAAGAATAAAAAAGTGTTACATGTTGCTGAGGAATTGGGAATAGATGTGCACTTCTGGTTACTTTACTATTGCTAGAAGAATATAAAGGAAATTGTTCCCTATCAAGGCTAAGTCAAGGAAGTGATGACCCCAGACACATTCTTGATTATTTTGTCTTTTCTCTCTAGGGATTTGAGTTCAGGCAACCATGATGCCGCTGATGAACTTCTTTGGTTACTAGGGAACAATGTCAGATAATAGTCCCAAAAGACAAAATGTTCAATCAAACCTAGACTGTCTGCACTGCAGTTATTGTCCTAGAAATAGTGTGCTATTAGATCGTACTAAAATAATAAATATGGGTCAAAGTTCAAGCTACACCAAGTGCATTCTTGCTTGAATGTTTAAATTAAGGATTTGTCACAAGCACTGAATTGCTGCAGTCTCCCTCATTTGCTCCTGCTGGAAGTGGGTATTGGAGAGAACTGACAAATCCATAAAATTCCCAGCCAGAATATTTTTATGCTGAGATTTTCCAGTATATGTTACCAACAGTGAGCACACATCCCCACTTCCCCAAGCTCTCTGCCTGCCAAGTCTGTCTTTGGGAGGCCACACTACCCTTCTCCAATACACTGCTTAGGTGCAGACGTGAGAAGATATTGGTTATTCTTTCACCATTGGAGGAAAGCGATAAGGAGAGAAAAAAGGGTCTTGACTTCTTGTGGAAATGTCTGTGTGTACTAGGTAGCACTCACGGACATCAACACAAAGGGGAAAGCCTATGCTTTATGTCCCATCATTTCCAGTCTGGGTTCCTGATGGGAGCACAGCTTAGTATTCCATTATAAAGCTGCTCTTCTGCAGATAGAATGAGGCTGGTTAGCCCGTTGGTCTCTGGACAGCTTTCTCTTTTTAGCTCTAGGCCTTTTATTATTCCTCTGTATATAAATTTGCATGTGGGACGGAGAGGTGACAATGGAAGTGAACATTCACTCTCAATTTCTGAGGTTCACCTGCATAGCAGATCCCAATGACTGGTCAAATTTCCTAGACAAAAAGGCAGTGTCTGAGTAGTAGATCTAGCTCAAGGTCTTTGTGATATTTCAATAGTAAGGTATCTTTGGATGACAATCAACGAACCAAATTACTCTAGGTCTTATCCTATTGTAATTAAGTTAGATTTTGGTTCCAGGAAGCCTGGCACTGATAAACTTGAAAATTATTAGAACAGTAAAATTTGTATTTTTCACTAAATATCCCTCAATTATGCTCTCATGCCCTAATGATGTTGCACCTGAGATACAAGACTCAGGCTTTATCGTCTCTGAAAAATTCCTTCTATAACTTCTTCCTCTGTAAAATGGTTCTACACTGTTACTACACACTCTGAATTATGTACTCAAGTTTCCAGGCCACCTAATATTTTTTCAGATTAAATCAATACTAGAGGAGGTGAATTTGTGGTGTTCTCTTTCCCTCCTGGGAAGCTGATGTTTTTATAGCAGGAGCTTTCTAAAAATATTTTATGAAAAACAGTGGTCCTTGTGGGTATTCATTCCAATTCAGAGAAGGAGATATTCAGGAGTAGATGAACTATTTTGGCTTCTCTTAAACCACAGTGGGACACAATTACCTACACTAGCTCTGTGAATTCTTGCCCTAGAGGTTTATGCTCTATTAATATAAGATACATGATTTCCTGGATCATTGCTTTTATCTACACCACTTCATATATGCCACAGAGGCATGGTCTCAAGAACTGCTTAGATCACCTGTCTTCTTGAAAACCAACATTGCCTTAAATCTATACATTTTGAAAGCATAAAAGCACTCAAGCCATATTTTACCCATTTCTGATTTATGAACCACCTGGGGGCACTTTTTGCCATAAAGATTTTGGAATACAAATATATAAACTTCCTTCTTTTATTTTAGAAGGAACAACTGGTGCCCAAGACTTTCCTCCAAATATTTTTATGTAATCATTTTATACTCCATTAAAAAATTCCCTTGTACTAAACTCCTTTCAAAATTATACTTTTCCCTCCTATATT
The DNA here is from genome assembly GCA_949820135.1 of Sylvilagus floridanus. Taxonomy (NCBI): domain Eukaryota; kingdom Metazoa; phylum Chordata; class Mammalia; order Lagomorpha; family Leporidae; genus Sylvilagus; species Sylvilagus floridanus. The sequence goes on from OX463226.1 coordinate 104,833,119, forward strand.
ATGATGTATAAAACTTGATATGAACATGTGGATAGTTCTCCCCACTCTTCAGTATTCATGATACAATCAGTAATTTCTTACATCTTTTTCCTCTCTTTTCCCTTTTTCTTCCTTTGATGGTCGTTTTGGAAGTACATGCTGCAAGTCTAGTCCATTTTGCTAAACATCATCCTTGCTTTGGTGTTATGTTATAGATGGTAGAGGTTCTATTATTTACTCTGAGGAGCTCTAGAGCGACAATGAAAGCTGAGATCTTCACTGGAGAGGGTGAGGAATCCAACAAAACCTTTGGAGAGAGTTAATCGGTTGTAGTAACATATAGGTCACTGAAAATCAAATGTTTGAGGGTTCATCAGGTTTATGTCTTTTAATATTCTGTGCACAGAAGTTCCAAGAACAATGATGATTATTTCAACCCTTATGGTAATTATGGTTTTTGAATGACAAAAATCATAAAATAATGTCTATCAAATAAACAACTTCAAAAGGAAATGTCAAGGATATAAATAGATTCCAAAGGGTGTTAACTCCCAGTGGCAACCAATGGGGCTGTGTCTAAAATCACCTGATGTCAATCATGAGTTTATTACTCCCAATCCTAATGGGATTGCTTAGGGAAGCACTACCATAGTTGGCATGAATATAGAAGAAAGAATACAGGTTTTATGATTAAGATGTATGTAGGTTCAGATTAAGATCCAGCCTCTAACTCTGTGAATTAGCCTCACATATAAAAGTGAATATTCAAATCTGTATTTCAAGAAATTTGGGGCAGGCACAAGAACTCAAGAGTGGCTTTGATAATTATTATGATTTATCCTGTACAATTCCACCAATAAGAATCCTGGGAGTTCATTTGAAAGGTAATCTGGATTTGTAATGCCTTGAATCCAAGAAATGTCAAGGTTGTGTAGGAGGAATTTATAAGGCATAAAAAGGAGCATTTAAATCTCATAGGTATAGCTATTGAGTCACATTGTTAGGTGACCATGGTTAAATATTTTTCTATGGTAGTCCCTCTGATCATTCTTTCATATGTATATCACCTATTAGGTGCTACACACTGTTTTGTTACAGAGAAATGTTTGGGATCAACATTGCTTTCACCTAAAAAGGCAATTTTTCTGTGTGACTTCGTGTTTATTCTTTTTTTAAAATTAATTTATTGACAAATAAAAAGTAAGCATTTATAGTGTACCACTTATGCTATTTTGAAATATATGTGCAATGCACAATGGCTAGATCAAGAAAGTTAACATATGCGTTGCCTCACATTCTTGTTTTTTTGGTAACTGGAACACTTAACATCTATTCTCTTAAAAATTTTCAAATCTACATTTTATTAACTATATTCTCCATGCTGTCTAGTAGATCTCTTGAACTTATTCCTCCTAAAACTCTGTAGCCTTTGAACCCTATTTCCTTAGTTCACACTTTCTTCATGCCTAGTCCCTGGTAATTACCATTATATTCTTTACTTTGGAAAGTTCAGCATTTTTAGATTCCATACATATATGAGATTATGCAGCATTTGTCTTTCTGTACTTGGTTCATTTCACTAACATAATGTCACCCAAGTTCATTCATGTTGTCATGAATGAAAGTTTTCCATCTTTTTGAAGGCCGAATAGTAATATGCACACATAGATTTGACAATTTCTTTATCAAGTTTTTCTCTTGGAGGACACTTAGGTTCTTTCCATATCTTGTCAATTATGAATAATGCTACAATGCACAAGAGAGTCCATATATCTCATCCACATACTGATTTGGTTTCCTTTGGGTATATGCCTAGCACAAGTTACTATCTATTTCATTTAATGATTATGGCTTCTATTTACCTCTTTCAAGGATGAAGATGTGAAGGTTTAAAGCGATAATTTTCCCACTAAATTTGCCTTTTCTCAAAGTAGCGGTTTAAAAACTGAGATGAAGAAACTGGAAGTCAGGAAGATTGTACCAGGGGAATGAGCTCTTTGAATACATAAGGGATCTCCATGGTTGAAATACTCAGGTCTGTCCTGGAAGAACCATTTAGACATAACTGCCTCAAGCAGGCAATCTGAAACACTGACTTTTCCCTTTTCCCTGAAATCTAAAAAAGTTATCAGAATCTCTCTCTCTTAACTGAAGTAGGACTTTTAAAGACTTTTAATAGATGTTTCAGGGAATCCTAAACTTAGTGACTGGGTCACCTAACATCTGTATACTCGGGCACCACTCTTGTTCTCAACTGGTCTTGGATGAGCAATTTCTCTAACAATGCATGGTTTTAGAGAGAATTAGAGACATTCAATGAGTCTCAGAAAGAGGAACAAAATTTAACACAGAATTTTTTTTTTTTGGTGATTCTCATAGTAGTATAACCTAACCCTACATAATATTTTGTTCTAATTAACTGGCCATTTATGAGACAGTCTCTCTTCTGGCACACATTTGACCTGACAATCAGCTGGATATCCTGTCTAGACCTGACTCCAGCTGCTACTCTCAACAAGTCTGTTCAGGGCCCTCTAATCTACCATTTTGCCTGATGAACAGACAGACTTTGGGCGAAACTGTACTTCTATTGTCCATTGTCAGAAATGAAGCTTTTCAACAAACAGGGGCAGCGGTAGCAGGGAGGGGGACTCATTAAAACTTTCTGCTGAATTTTCATTCACTTATTCATTTAAAGGAAATTTTTGATAAATGAAAAGTCTCGACATAGATGACTCAGGTTGTGTAACCTTGAGAGTCTGACCTGTAAGCTCAGATTCATGATACCAAGCTGCATGGGTAATAGAACAATGGCTAAGTTCAGAGGAAAGAGACCCAGGTTATCTTTGGAAGTAGGAAGGGCTTTGTACTTACTGCTTCCCACTGTGCTCCTGGGCAGTGGCATTGCCCCAGGAGCCCTATCTACAGATGTGAAGTTGTGTGTAATGCACACAGGCACGCAGCAGGGGCAGAGAGGGGAAATGCAGTCTGGACTCCATTCCATTGTCCATGTGCCCAGGCAGGAAAGGCTGTCTACCTAAGAAAAGGACATGGAATGGTGTAGCTCCAACGTTTCTAAATTATTCCTTCTGAGTAACTTTTTCTGATTCACACAAAGGTAAGCTGATGCCCTCATGGAGCTGTTAAAGAGGGGTGAGCCAAAAGCCTCCTTTCTCTTTTAGGAGAAACAAACTCAAAAGCCAAGAGACTGCTCCCATGAATTTTCCATCTGAAAGTCACAAAGAAAGAATCCAGGCACCAGGTGCTGAAACTAAAACCAGATAGCAGCCTAAAGAGTTGAAACTGGATAGAAGGTGAAAAAAATTCCCTCAGCTGACGGCTGAGCTACATTGACTACAATAGGTGCAGTGGGCCTAGTTTGTGGATAGGACAGGAGGTGTCACACAGCCCGCCTGGTGGGGACAGGTACGAAGAGAGTGACTATATGATGGAGAAGGAAAACAGGAAGAGAATTCCAGGCAGAAGGATCATCTCCACAAAAGCTCCAAGGGATGGAAGGAGATGGCATGATGTGACCACACCAATACCTCTGCTGTAGCTGGGACATGGGGTAAACAGATGAGGAGGGTCAGGACCCCAGGGGCAAAGATGGAAAGGGGAAGAAGGGCAGCTCCTGAAGGCGGGACCCACCATGCTGTTCAACGCTGCTCACACAGTGATCAGGAGCATTATTGCCTCTTAGAAGAAAATCTCTGTGTCCTGCGTGCATCCTTTTATTAAATAACTGAGTCTGTGCAATACCCCAGTTCCTTCTTTTGTTTTGATTGTCACAAAGCTCTGGGTTCTGTTACAGACAGACCACACCTGGCTTCACTACATTTCATGGCTAGGTTTGTTCCATTCTAATAACGTGATTCCAAGACATTCACTGTCCTATGTGTTAAACCATCACAAATCCCGTTTAAAAAGTTGTCAAAATATGAGTGAGACAGACAATGTATAATAGCATCTTCTACTTGACAAACAGCAAATGTTTCTTGAACACCTCTGATAACTGACTTTATTATTTGGAGAAGTCAGAAGCTCAAGATTTAGTTTCAGCGTTCAATTATTAACTTGTCACCTATTGAGAATATGTCATGTGCAGATAACTTGATAAGTAGTAGGGCAAGGCATTATACTCTGGGTTAATATTCAATCTATTTTTTCACTGATACAAGGGTACTTGCAGTTAAAGTATTTCAGTGCTTCTCCCTTGAATGGTGCATAGCCAGTCTTGGCAGCCTGCTGAGTATGCCACCTGCTTCTCAGATTGCTTCATAGCCTCCTCCCTCAGACACCCACAATCTTTCAACTGAGGAGTTAATGAAGGGACAATAGCAACCTCTGCTCCAACATCAGGACACCTGTTTGTTCTGATGGGATGGTGCCTGTGATGTGACTTTTGTTAAATGTTTTGAATATTACTCTTGAGTATTTGTTGGGTGCCAAATGATTGGTGTTACTATTTATCATTGCTATAAGCAATAATGGCTATTATTAATTAACCACTTACTATGTTCTAAATAAACATTTATAATTAGCCATGAAGGGAATCATCATTAGTCCCATTTTACGAAGAGGCAATAAGCTCAAGAGTGCACATAACTCAGTTCAGAGTAAGCAGCAGAGCTAATTTTCCAACCTCTGTCGAGTTGGACTCCATGTTGGTGGAAGGCTTTGCTTATTCTGCTTGGGTGGGGTGGTCTGAGAAGCAGCATGGAAAAATGAAAGGAGAGGGCTGCAGGGGTTGGGCTCAGCCCTGAAAGAGGGAAAGGATTGCTGGCTAGGACAGGTGTCCATCCCGGCTGTTAGGAGGCGTTTCTGGCTTCCACATTCTTCATGAGACTCCAAGCATCTCCTTTTCGGTAGCTCCTGAATCTGATCATGGATGCAAACTGTGGAAGTTGCTTCTGCTTTTTTTTTTAGGTCACTAATATACTTCATAGCAAGTTCAGCTACAGCAGAGTAAATTGGGGCTTCTTGGCCCCAAAAGGCACCATCTGGTTTATAAAACAACAGTGTATGCCCTTTGGATCATTTTCCCTTAGGAAATTCCTCCTATCTGCTTCCTGGCTGCTACCTTGAGGATAATTTTCATACTTTCTGGTCTAATCATTTTCGTGCTATGGGTTTTTTGGTTTATTGTGTTTCATTTATAAAGGGGAAAAAGTAGATGTTGCACAACACACACAGGTTTAATCTAGCAAAAGAAAACTTTCTCAAGGCTTCAAGGGCAAGGACAAGGGAGTACTTCACTGCCTAAGGGAGAGATGGGCAGTTCAGATCACACTTGAAAGCTTATCAGTTGGAGACCCATGGTGGAAGGGAGAGAGGTTTGAAACAGAAGGCAGACCTAGAGAGAGAAGGTACCCGTTTTTGTCCTTATTCTCTACTCTCAGTTCCGAAGTGTTCTCTTCTTCTGAAAGAAGTGAGCATGCAGGAAGCATGATCTATGATACTGAGATTGAGAAGACTCTGGGGAAGGGTTGTGGGGTAGAGACATGGGCTCTATAATTGCAAACTCAGACTTCATCAAGTTGAAAGGCCCTGATGAAAAGTCACTACCACTGTTATTCCACTCTGTGGCTGCACAGGTTCCCTGATAATTCTGAACATTTCCCCTACTGCAAGTAGATGGTCCATCCACGACCTTTAGAAAATGTTGTCCTCTCTTTACTCACTACTCTTGGTGGCCATGGTTTGTTCTCATCCTCACTCAGATGTGAAAAATCCCAAAGCTCTCCCAGCCTCCTTCTCTTGTTGCCACCCACCAGCCCTTATGTCAGCCCTGAGTCCCAAACAACATCATTAAAGGGGAGGAAAAAAAAATCCTGTACAGATTGTCTGGCTCCCTGGCCTGGGCTGGTTCAGACAGCTCTTGGCTTCAACACCCTGCCTTCCAAACACAATCTGTTTTCAAGATTCCTGGGCAATTTCAGGTCCAAGAGAAGGTTTGGTCTGAACTTCACCAAGCTCAGTCCCCTCCCTGCTCCACTCCGCTGAGGCAGAGTGAGGCTCTCTTACTCATACTCAGTTTCCAGCTTACTTCTCTAGGCTACGTGCTTTACTCAACAATAATTGCCTGTCCTCTCTGGCTCTCTCATTTTCCTTCCTTCATAACTTTGCTCTGCTAAGGAGCGAAGTGTGGCTCCATTCTACCCTCCCCCATAGGATGCAGGGGATGAAAAGATGTGGTGTGGCCATGCTGAAAGAAGACACATTCTTCTCAGGATACGAAGGCAAACGTTCCAGAATGCAGGCAGAAACTATACCTGCTCAGAATGCATGATAGCCCCATTTCTATCAAGCATGGCTCCTGCAGCTGGCTGGGTGTCAGAAAGTGCTGAAAATAGATGCAAAATGGTTTTTTGGAACACTCTGAAAACTGTTTATCTAAATGAGAAGTGTTCTGCCCATTTGTGTGTGTGTGTGTGTGTGGTTTCATGCTATGTGAAGAAGCATTTTACAGCTTAATGTCTGCTTGGAAATAATCTTGCTAAAAAGTCAATTCTAATTCTCTTCTTTGTCAGTGTCTTTGAGTATAATTTTAATATCTCATTGAGTCCACACAGGAATATTGTGTTCTGGGTCTTCTGTAACATGAGGATGCCCACCGATGGATGTCAAGACCTGTTTGTTCCCACTTTGGCCCGGGATGCTGTTTTATCCCAAGTGCTCCTTTTGTACTTTAGTGTGTTTTCCTTGTGAGTCAAGGTCCTTTTTTTTCTTTTCTTTCTGACAATTTTAATGGTAACAATTGTGTTCATAACGATTGTAGTTTCCAGAAGTCAGACATTCAAACAAGTGGAGATTCCAAAATTATCATTCTGCTTTCCAAAATCAATGTAATGACATTCAAAGGTAATATGGCAACCACAAAATAGCAAATGTAACTTACAAGTAGTGACTCCTTGCCTGCAGCACCAGTGATTTTTCATGATTGTTACGCACTGAGGCTGCTTATCAGTTAACTGGAGTTGGCTTCTTTGCTCTTCGTCCTGGCCTTTTCGTAGGTTTCCTTTCATCTCCGTTTAACAGTCCAGGAGACTAAAGCTCAGTAAGATCAGGATCAGGTTTAAGGCATGCAGCTGGTAGGTGACAAGGTTTTGATTCAAACTCATGTCACCTGGACCCCAGTGGCCCTGGCCTTGACCACTTGCATAAAAGCCTAAACTGTGAGCACTATGACCCTTAGTTTCCTCATTTTAAAGTGGAGGTAATTATATCTACTTTGCCAGATGTTGTGAAAATTAAATACATATGAACAAAAAAGTATGACTAGTTCTGAAACAAAATTAATCATTGCAGAAAGAACCATCAGCTTTTTTTTTTTTTTTTTAATCAGATTCTCAATAGCAAATAAACTAGGAAGCCCTGTCTGAAGTGGACCTACCAGGAATTCCAGGCCAGGAAAAGCAAATTGGTTTTAATTTCCCCATGCACCAACTCTGATGGGTGGGACAAAGGTCATTTTCAGTGCTGTGTTGAGAAAGGTTGTGAAGCCACAGTCAGATCAGCAGGAACAAAAAGTGTTAGAAATGTCGACTATGACCATATTAAAAAAATCTACTTTTATAAATCATGAGACAGTAAGAAACTTAAACACTGGATTTTTGATGATATTAGGAAATTATTAATGGCATTATGACTATATTTTTGTGATTGTTTTCTTTTTCCTTTTTTAGAAATATATTCTAAAATATTTACAGAAAAATATGATGTTGATGATTTGTTTCAAATGATTAGAAACAGGTGGAATTGGAGATGTGTAGGATATGGTACAGAAAAGGAAGCAGGTGAAGGCACAGAGGAAACTATATTAGCACTTAGTTGGTCATTGTTAGGGCTGAGTAATGGGTAATTGTAGAAATTGAATATTCTCTCTTACATGTGCTTAAATTTTTCCATATTACAAAATTTATTTTTACTAAAGGTAAGTTAAAAATAATTTAAAGGAAAATAAAAGGAGCATCTACCATCATTGTGGAGAATGAGGTAAAGTTGGAAGAGTTTTGGAGAAGGGGAGAAGATTTCTGACTGTCTATGCTGAGAACTTGGTCTATGTTAATCTCATCTCAGTGTTTTATAAACGAGGAAACAGGCTCAGAGCAGAAAGTGACTTGCTAAAGAATAGAAGGATATGACTAGTGTCTGGTCCCTAACGCCCTCAGTGTCTCCAATATTACCCACCCATTCTCCCACAAATATGATGAGAAAACTGGAAAATTCTGAAGCATCTTGTGTCTCATCCAAAGGAGAGTCTCCTGAGAGCTTCTAAAGATACAAGATAGAAAAGATCTTGATCCAGTTTATAAATGAATGTATAGCTACCCAGAGATAGAAAATAATCTTTGAAACTCTTAATATTTTACCTTATTCTAAATGTGATATACTCTCTCAGATATATAGTAATTGTGAGTTTTAGTCCCAATATCTGATTATGTAGGCCACTAGATTGCTTAAGGAATTGTTGCACCTGCTGTTGATAGGAATGTAATCAGTACAGCCATTGTGGACCACAGTATGAAGAAAATTAAAAATAGAATTGCCATAGGATCCAGTTATCCCATTACTGGTTATATATCTAAAGTAATTGAAATCAGTGTGTTTAAGGTGATTCCTGCACTCCCAAATTTATTGCAGCACTATTCACAATATTCGAGATTGTGTCTGTCAATGGATAACAGATAACAAAAATTTGAAGTATATATACAAAATGGAATACTACTCAACCTTGAAAAATAAGGAAATCATATTATTTGTGCCAACATGGATAAACCTGGAAGATACTATGTTAAGTGAAATAATCCAAGCACAGAAAGACAAATACTACATGATCTCACTCATATGTGAATTCTAAAAAATTCAAACTCAAAAAAGTAGAGAATTATGGATACCAAAGACTGCAGTAGTGAGAGGAATTTGAGTTGGGAAGTTATCAGTCAAAGGATTCATATTTATAATTAGACAGAAAGGCTAAGTTTAAGAGATCTATTGTACAACAAAGTGACTATATACATTGTATTATTGAATACTGCTAACAGTAGGTTTTGAGTTGTAATCAGAAAAAATAAATACAAGAGGTAATGTGTACATTATTAAATGTACACATATTTTCAGAAGTCAGGTTGTACACCATAAATATATATACAATTTTATGTCAGTTTAAAACAAATAAATGAGAAAACAAATCTGGGAGCTACTTAACTATAAATAAAGTGGGAAAAAAGTTTTTTTAAGAAATTGACACATAAGAGAGACAGCAGTATGGCAAAGTGTGGAAGGGCTGGAGTCATGAACCAATGGCTATGAGTCCCAGAAAAGGCAAATCATTTCACCATGTTGAGTCTTATTCAGTTAACCTTTCAAATCCCTTTAATGTCTACAATTCAAAGATACTCTAAGTATTTAAGCTGTATATAGTTGATCTTATACATCTTCCTCAGCTCTCAAAAAAAGTAGGAATGCCACATCAAACACACTCAGTACACACAGTTTCACTTTCAGGAAAGTTGATTCATCTTAAGTATCATTTTGATTCCTATCACTTAATGGAGTGTCATTTTTTTATGTGAACAGTTAGGGAACACTCTCTTCTCAAAAACCTCTTCCTTTCCCCAAATGGAAAGCAACCTGGAAAGAGCAGCCCTTAATGAAACTTTCGGAAGCAGTGATTTTGCCTGATAGGCTCTATTTAAACACTACTTTTAGAATTAAATGCCAAACTCTCAGCTCTATGTGCTGCCTCATTAGTTATTAATGAGGCAACATATTTGTTCAAAATTTATGATTGTTGATTTGCTCCCATCACTGTATGAAATATTAACATAGCATTTGTACTTGCAACCATTTGCAGACATTAGATTGTGTATTTGCATATTCATGAACACTCATAAATGTTTAAGGAGACAGCACAGAAAGCATGGGAGCTGTCAGACAGCCAGTAAAAAGGCATATTTACAGCGTTAATAAGTATTTGAGTTTATAGGCCAAAACGATGAGCAACAAATTAAGTGAAATTCTGGTTTGCCTATTGCAGAGAAATTGAGATTTTGCTATTTTTTTTAAAGCTTTGTAAGCTTAAAATTCATTTCATAGATGCTGGGTAAGTGCTTATTGTTTTACCACAAAGTGTATGGCCTCACTGCAGGAAAGTTGCTAAGAATGAAAGGTTTGTAGAGCTTTCATTTCACCCTTGCTGATATAGTTTTCCTTACATGGGCTTCCTTTCTACCAAAACCATGTGGGAAGTCCAATGTATTATGTGCTTATCCAGAATTAGTCACTATTTTAATTGAGGAAATTGGACAAATGGTATATTTTGATGTCACAACAGCAGCAAGGGTACGTGACTCAGCCTGTCAGTCTATAAAACTGGGATATGGAAATTAAAAGGCTAAAGCATGAAGCAGTGATGGACCATCTGAGGTAGATACATAAAGCATCTAACAAACAGCTGACTTACAGATAATCCATATAAACAAATGGCCACTAACAACTCAAGGAACCTATTCTATTATGGTAAACCTTCACCCTTGCCACACTCCTGAGAACCATGGTGAAAAAAGTGAGGAAATTTGTAAGATTTATGGTCAGTAATTGGGGAAATATTAAACTAGATCCCTACCTCACACCATATACAAAATGAACCATGTATAGTAAATAATGATAAGAGGAAAAGCTATAACATTTGTGTCATACAAAACTAATAGAGGAAAACACCTTCCTGATCTCAGGGCATATGACAAAGGAATCAACTCACCCTATATACAATGTCACTATCTAGGCTATATCATTTATCAATATATTAAATATCACCTGTGGATAAAGGGATGTGTGAGGCAGTTCACTGTATCCTTGGGTTGGAAGGAGAAGGTGGGGTCATAGATTAGCATATGGATTGTAGTTGGCCTTTGTTGTGAAGATCATATTGCTCTACTGGTGACTATTTGCCATGTGGTGGTACCAGCTAATGAAATATGCAACTAGTGAATTTGTTATCTGTTCCTTCTTGGGTCATCAAGGATCTTTTGATCTTCTGAAGTGACCCAGCTACACCTGAGCTGTACTTGCTCTGATTACTTCTGATGTCTGAAAGTGATTGTCAGTTGATCTTAGCACAGGGAACCTCCTCAGCAGACCATAGCAACAGGACCACTTTTGCATCCCTACAGTGATTCTTCAGTAGCCTCTAGTCGGAAGTGCCATAGCCTTTCTTCTGTGTCACTGCACAGAGCAAGTGGAAACTTGTAGATCTTTCTGAAGTCACAGAGAGTCCAGTGGTAATCAAGGGCCCTAGTTTCAAGCTATCACCCTCCTAACCATGCCACCATAATAGCAGTTTTATTCTGATTCATAGATTGGTGTAGAGAGAGTAGTAGATGATTCCATGAAATGTTCCCCTCTCGACATATCAAATAAGAAGGAACTCCCTGGACTATTAAAATTTTCATGATTTCTGCTGGAGTATGAGGGAGGGGGCTAAAGAGGGTGAGTTCAACATGTTTGCATCTGATCTCTTCTTTCTTGTTGTCTCCCTTCCCTTTACCGTGATTGTCTTTGACAAGAGGAAGGGACTTTTCCTTCCTCTTTCTGTGAAACAATAACCTTTGTTAAATCCTATCTTCTTTTTCCAGAAATACATTTCTATGTCCCTTTCTCTGACGCTGTGATGAGAGCAAGGATTCAAAGAAAATTTATTGACTTCCTGAGAATGAAAAGAAATCTCACCTTCTATGCATTTGGCCTCTGATGAATCAGAAAGAACACATATACTCAACACACTTATACACATTCACACAGAGTTCCACTCACATGCACACATTTTAACTTCTAATGAGAAAGAATTTTGTTATTATTTCAACTTATTGTGACTTACGTGTAAGCAGAGTGGTACAGAAACTAAAGGATATTCTTTTTAAAATGAAGCTTGTATTTTCCATTTCAAGGAAACGCATAAATGATAAAAATGAATACTTATGTAGCAGGCTATTATAAAATGCTAGGAAAAAAATCAAGTAAGGTAGGAGCACAAAGATTAGTAGATTGTTGGAAAGATGTTTCATTGGCTATGGTGACCAGGGAAGGCCTGTCTCATAAGATAACTTTTGAGCAAGGTCCTAAATAAAGAGAAGCAAAAAACCATGGACATCTGGTGGAAGATAATTTGAAGCAGAGGGAAAACCAAATCAAAGGCATTGAGGCCAGAGCATATTTAAAGGTTATCCAGAAGGCCACTATAGTGGGAAGGTAGGGTTGAAAGTGAAAGTAGTGGGAGGTGAGATCAGATATAGTGAAGGGGCAGATCACTAACTTAAATCACAAACTTGGATCTGTGATTTGGAAGCCACTGGAGAATTTTTACCAGGAGTAATACCATCAAATTTAGATTTTGAATGGAACATTCTGGCTACTGTATTAGGAATGGATAGGAGTAGGGAATCTTGTAAATGGGGGGAGGGCTGCAAATGTAGAATCAGAATGGTCAGTTAGAAGACTACCACAATAATCAAGGTGCAACAGGTGCGGGGTAAGGAAGAGGTTGTTAAAAATGGTTACATTCCAAAGAATTTTGGGCAGTGGAATTTGGATATAGGGTATAAGAAACATAGTGAAAATTATTTCAAGGTCTGGAACCTGAGCAAATCGAATAATGTTGAGATGAAGCCTACAGTTGGAGAAGCCATTTGGGAGTGGGAATTAGAGTTCAATGTGAGACATTTTTAGGAGACCTGTCTCAGCCACAGAGATGCTAACCAGGCAGCTGGACAAAAGTCTGGAATTCAGAAAATAGGTCCAGGCCAGATGTGCAAATGTGAGAGTCACTGGTATGTAGATGACATTTAAGGCTGTTGTACTGAATGAGATTGCTTAGGGTAGGATTTTAGACAGAAGAGAAAATTAGGGTGGCCATCAATCCCTGGAGCACTTGAATATTTATATGTAATGGTTTTGAGAACAGTCTGGGAGAGGAGACAAAGTAGGAGTTGGGGAAGTGGAACATGGGAAAATTGAAATAAAGAAGCATCTCAAAGAGGAGAGAGAGGATGTTCAGTACAGTTCGTCAGCAAAATAGGAGTAGGCAAGAGAATTGGCCATTGATGTTGTGATATGGGAATCACTGGTACCTAGTAAGCTAATGTCCAGATTGCTTCAGAGTAATGGCTCTGTGTTTTGAGAGATGCTGAGTTTTGAGAGATAGTAAGTTTTGGTAGAGCCATCTTCAAGCTTTACTCTCTGCCCTAGCTAGATGCATTCCTTGAAGGACAGAATAAAACAGAGAGATCATCTTCTCTCCCTCCCCGAAATGGGCCTGTGCTGAGCTGTCCACCACAGAGAATGCAAGTCCCTCAGCTGCTGCCACAGCAGTAACTGAACTCTGTCCAAGCCTCTGAACCCAATGAAGCACTGAACTAGTGGAATGTATCTTTATTAAATCAGTGTCTCCCTTACGTGTCCTGTTCCCAGCTCCACCTCGAGCCCCTGCAGCCCCTGAGCTGACATTTCAGAAGCACACTCCAAGTTGAAATGGGCAGGATGCCTGTTGGAGAGATGGGCAGAGGGAGACTGTAGCCTATTCATGCAGTTTGGTGGAAAGTAAAGACTGAAGGGGTTTAAGTGGCATAACTAATAAAGCTCCTATTTATCTAACTCCACATTCCAACGAGGCCCATAGATCTTACAGACATTAGCTCATTGCTCTGCTTGCTGTGAGGTAGGGAGTCAACTCTCTGAGCGCTAGTGTACGTTTGAATAAAGAAATGTGAGAAACTGAAGCTCCATGGCAACCTGGGGACCATGGATTATTCAGCATTATTGGAGTACCTTCTGTGGCTGACGAGTCATGTTAGACTGTGGATCTGTGTGGAGGAGACAGGGTGAGAATGCTTAGTTACACAATCTAAGTGCAAGTATGTAAATGAGATGCTGACCTGAAATTTGCATATGGGAGTAAGTACTACATTGTGTGAGGGCTTGACTCCTGTCTTCACATTCAGACTTGATCTGGGACACTTGTAATTTCTTTATGCTTTAGTTTCTCCAGCTGAACAGTGGAGATTATAATGGACCATCTGAGGATTCAATGACATAATACATGCAGAGGGCTTAGATTAGAGCCTGGCACATGGTAGCTGTTCATATATGATATTGGTTAAATACTTTAAATATTAACATTGTAATTTCGCTATCATTTTATTTATTTATTCTTAAATATTTATTTATTTATTTGAATGTCAGAGTTATACAGAGTGAGAAAGAGAGGCAGAGAGATAGAGAGAGAGGTCTTCTATCTGCTGGTTCATGCCCCAATTGGTTGCAACAGACAGAGCTGAGCTGATCTGAAACCAAGAGCTTCCTCTGGGTCTCCCACTCAGGTATAGGGGCCTAAGGACTTGGGCCATTTTGTACTGTTTTCCCAGGTGATAGCAGAGAGCTGGATCAAAAGTGGAGCAGCCAAGTCTCGAACTGGTGCCTATATGGGATGCTGGCACTGCAAGTGGCAGTTTAACCTCCTATGCTACATCGCTGGCCCCAATCACTGTCATTTTAATTTAATTTTTTGTTTGAGAGACAGGGAGACAGAGAGAAAGATAAATTCTATTCAGTGATTCATCCCCCAAATGCCTGCAACAGTTGGGGCTGGGCTAAACTGAAGCCAGGAGCCTGGAACTCAATCCAGGTCTCCCATGTGGGTGGTAGGGACTCAATACTTGAGCCATCACTGATGCTTTGAAGGGTGGTGCATTAGCAGAAAGCTGGAATTGGAAGCAGAGCCGGGATTCAAACCTAGTCACTCTATCCAATATGGGATATAAGCATCCAAGCCATGCCAAATGCTATGTCCACACCCACTGCTATCATTATTATCATTTACACAGAATAAAAGGATAAATAAAAAAAGAATAAAAACCTTTCTGGCACATTCTAGGCAGAGAAAGGAGGAACCCCAGGTAGGAGTTTGTTATCACCAGTTTGTTATATGGAATTGTTGCTGTAGTTTTGGTAATTCTAGCTACTCAAAGAAAGTAGGCCCATATTTTCAGTGACGTAGCAGACTGAAAAGTGATGTATTGATAAAAGAATAGTACCAGCCAGGTGGATAGATTGGAAGTCATTTTCAGCACAGTGATTCCAGACTGATGCCATTTTCAATATGGGACTTTCAAAATCAACTTATAGTATATCCAAAATGGTAAAAAACAAAAACAAAAGCAAAAAACATGGAGGGTCATGAGGGGTGTAGGTGTGTTTGTAGACAGAGTTAATATGAGCCAAGCCTACAAATAAGACACCATTTTCACTTTCATTACAGTAGGTACAACTCAGTTGTAGTGCAAATCTCAACCAAGAGGGATAGATATGAAATAGGAATGAGAGTTTAGAGAATGGGTTCAGGCTGGAGTCACCAATGTGGAATGGAACCCTAACATTAGGTGGTGAGATGCTGGAAAACATAAACCTTAAATAGGCAACCACTTCTCAACAAGAAGGCTGCAGTTTGGTGGAAAGTAAAGACTGAAGGGGTTTAAGTGGCATAACTAATAAAGCTCCTGTTATGGAATGTCAGTTATACAGAGCCAGAAAGAGAGGCAGAGAGAGAGAGATAGAGAAAGAGGTCTTCTATCTGCTGGTTCAGATATGTTATGGAAATAGGAATATGACTTGAGATCCTTCTTACCATTGGTGTGCCTAAGGATGCACAACAGAGAAAGAGAGATTTTTTGAGAAGGAAAAAAATTTGAGAGTATTCTTTGCTGTAAATACTAGATATTGAACCTGGTATGGAAAGAGGTTTAAGTCAAAGGTAGTCTGCAAAACAAAGGAATAAGAGAGAAAGGAAGGTTGGGATTTGGGGAGAAGAAAGGGAGGGGGTTGACAACCCTGCAGCAGCGTTGATGGGGTTGACTAGTGAAGATAAGGTCCATGGAGAACTTGGATGTGGAGGGTACAGCCTACTAGCTTCAAGGTACTGACTTTGAGTGATCCTTGGTTTTGGTTTACACAGGAGTCCCCCTTTGTCCTTTCCAAGGGTAGATCTGGATCCTGTGTGCCCTGACACTGGCATGATTTGGGAGGCCCTCTTTCAGAAAATAGTATAAAAATACAAAGTGTGTGACAAAAGTGAATATTAGAATGAGAAAAAAAATCACCTATTGTACAAGCAACAGATTTCAGACATAATGAACAATTCAGACAAGTAACATGATGTTTTTATTAAGTAGTGACGTGATCACTTCTGTAATGCTATAATACTTTCTGCCACATCTTTGGTTGCATCCACTTCAATTACCATTTCTTTTAAGAAGAGTTTTTGTAGAAAGAATTAAAATAATTTAATCATTCTTTAGGATAGTTGATAGAGATATGTGTTTTAATTATTGATCATTTTCAGGTTCACAGCTTGCTATAGACAAATGCCATGCAAATTTTAGGGTCAAATTTAGGAAATTTTCTACCAACTTACCCGTGTGAGCTGTTATGGGCACACTGCCCATGGGTAGGACTGCTGAATGTTTATCTCTACAAACACAATAATTATAATATGGACCATTCCACAGTG
The DNA here is from genome assembly GCA_949820135.1 of Sylvilagus floridanus. NCBI lineage: Eukaryota > Metazoa > Chordata > Mammalia > Lagomorpha > Leporidae > Sylvilagus > Sylvilagus floridanus. The sequence continues at coordinate 104,849,662 of OX463226.1, forward strand.
TATTTGTATTTGTATACACTGACTCCTTCCTGGAGACCACTTCCATTTGGTCAGTCATCAGTGGGAACTGAATCCTTCACTTCCACTTACACATGGCTAATCATTGGAACATTTTGCACATTTCTCCATTGTTTCTCTCTCACCAGCCATATCCCTCTAGTGTCAGGTCCTATGGGATACACACAGTATGCTCTACAGTCTCTGACTCTCCCCTCCTCTGTGTAAAGTAGGAGGACACTTGGAAGCCAGCCCCACACTACAATCTCTGTGTTAATCCCTGAAATCTCTGTGAACCACATACACTGATTTCCTCTAAATACCAACTCAACTTCCCACCCAAAGTTTCTTTTGGTGGATCCAAAAGTACTCACAGGCACCCCAATGCCTCCTGACTTGAGAAAAATATATTTAAGTGGAAAGGGTCAACAATCTCACCAATTGCTAAGAAGATATTGCATTGTAATATTTCTAATAATTTAATTACTAAAGTATATCAAGTCTATTCTAATAAAAATACATGCACACACAACAGGGGTGTGAAAGAGGCCTATGCAAGTGTGGGTCCCCAAAGTATGGGCTTTGTTGGCTTTCTGGTCAGTCACTTCTGTGTTGTCTTGCAAAGGTGTATTCAGCACACAGCTTTTTACCAGCACTTTGTTATCATGTTTTCCTGGGGCTGCTGAGACAAATTAGCATAAACTGGGTGGTTGATGACATAAATCTGGGATAGATGCAATGGTTAATTTGTATCTTGAGATACCTGCATACCATAACAGAGTCCCTGGGGTCAAGTCCCAGCTCTGCTTCCTATCCAGCTTCCTGTTAAAGTGCATTCTGAGAAGCAGCAGCTGATGGCCCAATGACTTGAGTCTCTGGCACTTGTGTGAGAGACCTCAACTGAGTTTCAGCCTCTGGGTTCTGGGCATTTAGGGTGTTAACGAGTGTGGATAGAAGACCTCTCTCTCTCTCTCTCTCTGCATTATAAATAAATAAGTAAATAAATAAATAAATAAAATTTTTCATGATAGAAATCCATTCTCTCACAGATCTGGAAGCAAGAATAAAAAAATCAAGGTGTTAACAGGGTTATGTTCCTTCTAAAGTCTTTTGAGGTGAATACTTTCTTGACTCTTCCAGCTGCTGGTGGCACCAGGCCATCACTGACATTCCTTGAATCATACAACAGCACTTAAGAATGTTTACAGAAAAGTTGAATTAAGAGATAAGCATATGTTGATGTGAAAGAATTTTGAAGTGCAGATATAGTTTTGTCCTGATATGTATTTTTCATGAAATTTCTTGAAGACCCCTTACAGCTCTATCACTTCTGTCTCTGCCTCTTCCTTCACATAATTTTCTCTGGGTTTGTGCATATTTCTCTTAGAGAGGGACACTCATCTTGTATTGAAAGTTCACATCAATCCAGTATGACCTCATTCTCCAAAGACTCAGTTCTAAATAAAGTCAAATTTTGAGAATCTGGGTGGGCACAAATTCTGGGTAGACACTATTCAACCTACTACAGTTGGAAGTGAAGGGAGACCAGCGTCCATGGATTAGAGCTGCACAGAGAGGAGGAGACATTTCTGGAGATGAAAATTGAGGATTGAGACCCAGAGGTGACCCTTCATATGCCCTACATATCAAGGACAGAGTGCTGACATTTCTAGACTCACAGGCACGGGTTCTGATGATGAAGAATAGAGGGATGGATCTCATGCTTGTGGCAGGCATCCTGGGTCAGTGTTCAACTGCATAATGTATGCATTATGGGTGCTATCTGAAGTCTGTCTTCCTCCACACCTACTATGGCCTTTCTGATGAACCACATCAACCCCACCAGTTCCAGGACCTTCAGATCTGATCAACAAGACCTTGTGTACAAACTACACAAAAGGCCATTATGCCATGTATGGGTCTGTCTGACCTTGCATCTGTCCTTCTCCCATATGCTGGGGTGGGATGGGGAGACTGACTTTTGAAGTCTGTTTCTATATTCCTGACTTCAGTGGGAAGCACAGGTGGGAAATTATAACATGGGATGAAAGGGGAAGTTAGAAGCCAATGTATCTTGTTCCCATTGCCACTGCAGTGACATCTCTGACTTCATGCTTCCTTCTTCCTTCTCTACTCCAGCCCCACAGGCAATACCACCTTGTGACACTCCCATAGATGATCCTTTTCTCTGGGCACTGTCTGGTCCTCCAGCCCTGCAGTGGTAAGAGCTTCCTGACATTAACAGTCTCCAACTTCTAACCAGCACATCTCAGTTTTTCCACCACTATTGGTTACTAACTAATTCTCTGTATGAGAATCTCTTATATAGAATCTCCCTCTCTCCTTCTCCCTCTCCATCTCTTCTCTATCTCCTTCTCCATCTCCATCTCCATCTCCATCTCCATCTCCATCTCCATCTCCATCTCCATCTCCATCTCTATCTCTAAGCCCCTTCTCCTGTCTCTGTAACTCTGACTTGCCAATAAATATATATATCTTTAAAAAGAAAAAGGAAATCTCTTGGTTTTACATACTGAGATTGGATTTTGCTTCCCTGGTCAAAGACTATACAACCACAAATGTTATGAAGGAATAAAATAAATTTTCAGTCAATGTAAATTAGTATATTAGCTAAGTTAACAAGCAACCTAAGTTCATGTATTAGCTTATACTGACAGATATATACCAGTACATACATAGGTATAAAAAGAAAAAGATAAAGTTCCAATGAGAAATAACTACTGATTTAACTTTTGATAGCTCAATAATTTCTGGTGTTGATTTCATAAAGGTTCACAATTATAGTTTATGAAGAAAAATTTAGTTGCTACTCCAGTAATGAAACGTTCTTTCATGGCATCTGATTGGGACTGTGTAGGTTAATCCAGCACCAAGAGCTGGATTCTTTGAAACAAACTACCAGCTGGTGTTGGTCACACTTATTCTGAGATCAAAGCTCAGGACTTGTAGGTACAAATCCTTCTTTTAGTATATCATCAACGCATGCAAGTATATAAGGAAAATTTCTTATTAACTCACGTGTCATAGCTGTTTGTCACTAGTTGTCCAATCATATCCTCAATGCTAGCAGATTGGCAGGATCAGCCTTGGCAAAACCCTATGTAAGTCCCAGCTCATTACCCATGTCCTTGGTCTCTCTGCTGTGAGCTTTCTGGGGCCTTGTCAGAACCTTTCTTTCCTTCATGAGCCTGGATATTTCACTTAGGGGTGGGGGACAATCTTATCAGTGCTTTGATTTGATGTCTCCTTTCCCAGGACTATTGACATGCTTTCTGTACTTCTAGAAACAAGCAAACCAATAAAGGAAACCTAAAGATAGATGGTCCAAAAGGAAAATTGCGAATACCTTGGTGCCTGGGTAGGGGAGCTATTTTGCAACCAAAATTTGCCATCCTCACTGGAGTCACCTTTCATAGGAGATAGCCCAGCCTTTTACATAAAAGAACCCAGTACTTCTCCAACTGAAACACTAATAATGTTAGCATTTAGAAGAAGCAGTGTGTTGTAGATTAAAAAAAGTCTTCCCACTGGCCATGGATTCTTCACTGATGACACCAGATGGTATTCGAGACATGAGATTCTCCCCACTTTGTTCCTTTAGAACTATTTCCTCTTGCAAACAAAAGCTTTTTACGTGGTGAGTAAATTGTAAAGCATAAATTGACTCATAAATGGATATTTATTTTTACGTAAATCTTGGCAAACTGAGGCAGCTACTTTACAGAGGTGATTAAAATTTAAAAGGCAGCATTGCAAGTAGAAGATAATAAAGGGTTGTTATTTACAATGGCCACATTTACAGTAAAATGCTAAATTTATTTTAATAAATACTAATTTTATATTTATGAACAGTCATTCACAGAGAAGACAATAAAAACTTTCATTTCTGCTTACTGGATCTTTCTTAATAGCAGATAAATCAAATCCGTCACTCAACTCTGCATTCATACTCCAAGCTTGCTATGTTTTATCAGAGCAGTCAAGTCTGTTGTTTCTTAAATCTATTTTCTTTATAATAAACCACTTTATTGATTTGGTTCAAGCTCAGCTCCAAATATAGCAGAATAATACTAATAGTCCAAGAAAGAGAGGGAAATGGAAGAGTATTTTATCAGCATATTTCAGAGTCACAGGTAAAAACCATGGTGGTTAGCAATTTCTTTGTAAAGTAACCACTTAGAAAGACCTTGAATAGGATGCTGTTAATAGCAGAGTCCAAGTCACCACATTTTCTTCAGGTTCTGACTTTGGGTGACATTTTTTGTTTAATTTAGCAAGTTTTTTGCTTGATTACTTTTAATAACCTTAACTGATGACAAAGGGAAAGTTTTCTTTCAGGAAAACATATTACATGGTTGGAAGTTTTCTAAATTTCAGCCATACTCTCTTAAAATAAGGCCTATCCTAGTTTTAACCCCCTCCCCCAAAAAAGTATTGTCAAAGTAGGGTTAACGAGTTAAAAAAAAGTAATTCACTAACTTAGATTAGTGAGAAAAGGCAATATACGATGAGCTATCAAGCCAGTGTTTTATTTATTCAACCAAAAACTATTTATTATTAAATATATTTAAATTATATTATTATTAAACTATATTATTATTAAGTACATATCAGTATAGCTAGGTAGCAATGATAAGCAGTGATTGAGAAGCTGGACTACTCCTGAGAAATAGCTGAGGGCAGAGATATTTCAAAACACATTCATGGAAATGTGAATAGTGTCCAGGAATATTTGTTTGTAGACACAAATAATGGGTGGTAATAATCAAGACACTGAGAAGCAAATACTTTCTGTTGGGAAGGAGATAGAAACAACATAGCTTGGACACATCTGCCCAGGACTTCTGCTTTAACAACTTCTGAGTATACTATCCAATTTTACTATAAAGTTATCTCTGAGTGTGAATGAGAATCTTCTGGTCCCTTAGGTACAAATATAGGATGCCTGGCTCCTGCCTGCTGTTTAGTCCAGCATCAAAAAACACAATCTGACATTCATAACCAAATATGAAATTACCCCTAAATCATGAATTTACTGTTTTAATGATTGTACAATGGCTCTGAGCTTTTAACCTATTCTCATCTCCAATAGGTATTATATTCCTATATTATATGTGTCACTATGGTTCCAAACTATTTTAGACCATGGCTTCCAATGACTCACACCCACCAGTAGTTGTGTTCTGGGAGGGAGGTTGTTTTTTTTTTTTTTTTTTAATTATTTTATTTATTTGAAAGGCAGAGTTACAGAGAGAGGGAGAGACTGAGAGAGATCTTCCATCTTCTGCTTCACTTCCCAAATGACCACAATGGAAAAGGATGGGCCAGATTAAAGCCAGGAGCCAGGAACTTCTTCCAGATCTCCCACATGGGTGCAGGGGCCCAAACAGTGGGCCATTGTCAGCTGCTTTTCCAGGCCACTAGCAGGGAACTGGATCAGAAGTAGAGCATCCAGGACTCAAACTGATGCCCATATGGGATGCTGATATTGCAGGTGGTGGCTCAACCTGCATGCTCTAGAGAGTGGTTTTACTCCTCCAACTATTCTTTCCAAGACCCCAGACATTTAAGTGAAGCTATCTAGGGTATTCCAAGCCTGGAAAGTTTTTTACTCTATGAGAGACCCTATATGAGACTAGAAGAACCACCTTGCTGAGCCCCACCGAAGTTGTCCAGAGTCATGAGGAAAGGTATTTTAAGCAACTATATTTTGGGGGTAGTCTATTATACAGTAACAGACACTTGAAACACCAAGAGATCTTGGATGAATGTTAGAAAAAGGAGGAGGAGAAGAAAGCAGGATTGGAGAACAAAGAGGATGAAGAAGAAATAAAGAAAAAATAAAATTTAGTTCTATACATCCAAACATTTATACCAAGTAAACAAATCAACAAGACTTTCTGAGAGCTTTTTAGATCTTAACAATTTTCTTGGTTTATATATAACTTTTAAAATTAATTATATTGTCACTGTCCAATATGCATCTTGACATATAGCAAATTTTGGAATCAGCCTCCTGGTGGAAAATTCACCCATGCAGATGATCAACTGTGAAATCTGTGTGCAACTTCGTGAAAGAATATCAAATTTAGAATCAACAGCAAGGCTTTTGGACATAACTATTCCATCTCAAGGCCCATATTAACTGAAAATTGCTCTGGTAGAGTTCTAAGCTGACATCTGCAAAGAATTTTCAGCAACCACTGTTATCTAACACCTGCCTCCCCAATTAAGGATACTGACCTTTTGGAAGTTTTAAGGAAGGGTGGTTTTTAAATTTGTTTCTCTTCAGTTATTTTAAAATCGATTTTTATATTGTCCTTGGACGTTCAACCCTAAATAACATAGTACACTCTTTCAATTTAATCCCATTGAGATAAGTCAAGCAGTCAAGGAAGGGGTGTCAAAAATAACTTGCAAAGAAAGGCCTGGGGGTAATGGAGTGGAGGCAGAATAAGCAGACATCTGAAATTTGTGCTCCTCTTGGCTGGCTAGCAAATCCTCCACAGTTGCTCTCCTTAATAGAGAACTCACAATGCCTCATGCTTCTATTTCTCAGGGGATTCTGGGAGTTTGAAGAGGCCAAATTTTTCTACCTGCAGTTTGAAGATTAGGGACTTAGAGACTTCTTGAGAGACGGCTTCCACAGGTTACTAACAATCTGAAGACAAACTACTGACTGCTCTGAATGGGGAAAAACAGGCCCTGTTTGGGGCGATCCTGCTTTGTGGATGGCAGCTGTGAGCCATGTCATCAAGGGAACATTGGTGAGTGGTAAGAATCTGAAAGAAAAAGATTGTGAATTGTGAACTTCCTAGTTCTACTTGGGAAAAGGTATATTTAGATAAACATTGATTCATTAGAATATCAACTTTCAAATACAATCTAAATTAAACAAAGCCTTCAGTGAATGTGTGTTTTGAAAATTTAACTCTCCTCAACTGTATTCTTATAAGTTGTATTCATTCTCTGTAATTGCTGTAATAAACTATCAAAAATTTAGCAGCTTAGTAAAATTTTCTAGTGCATTACAGTCTAGAATCCAGAGTTTGAAATGAGTCTCCCAGGGCTAAGGTGAAGGTGTAGGCTGGCCTGGTTTCTTTAGGAGACCCCAGGAAGGAATCTGCTCCTTGCTCCTTCTAGCTTCATGAAGGCTGCCAGTCTTCTTGGTTTGTGGCCACATCACTCTCACATCTGCTTCTTGTTTCTTGTTACCTTGTCCTCTGACCCTGACACCTCCTGCTTTATAAGGACTCTTGTAATTTATTGGGGCTCCATTCAGACAAAGCAGAATAATCTCCCCATCACAAGTTTCTTAATCACATCAGCAAAGTCCCATTTTTCAGGTAAGACAATACCTACAGATTCCAGGGATTATGATATGGATATTTCTGGAGGGGAGTATTTAGCCTATGACACCAGTAAACTTCTCTTTTTCAGCCATTGCTGTTTCTAAACCTTTCTGATTCAACAATCTAAATTGCCTGCCTCATAAATTCAGTACTAAGTTGAAAAGCATGGAGTCTTTTTTTTTGTCATCCAAGGATGTTCAATGCACTTATGGCTTCTCTTTGGTATATCTCAATGGCCAACATTACTGTTCTAGCACTTAGGGGCCATCATCTAGTAAGACAGATGGTCCTTGAAAAAGTCTTGCTCTACCATGTCAGTTGACCTGCTAAGCAATACAGTAACTGACTAACAGGTGGATAACATATAGATCATGGATATATAAGACAAAGACCTGATTCCTGTCCTGGGTAGGATAGAGTAGGATGGCTTGAGATTTCATAACTCTAATCAGAATAGCATGTCATTTAAAACTTATAAACTATTCTATCTAGTATTTTTGGACTACAGTTGTCTGTGGGTAACCACCCCAGCTCAGAAAGCAAAATTGTGGATAAAGCGGGACTACTGTATCTTTTAGAGATGCTCCTCAGTTTAGGATGGGATTATATCCCCACAAGCTCATTGCAAGTGGAAAATGCCATAAATGGAACATGCATTTAGTACACCTAACATACCACACATAGTGGCTTAGCAACAGAGCACCCTGTAGAGTATTGGTTGTTGCCCCTTGGGGTATTTGGGCTGATTGGAAGTTACAGCTTGATGCTGCTGCCAACATGGTGAGGGTATTTCATATGGCTAGCCTGGGAAAAGATCAAAATTCAAAATGTGAAGTATGCTTTTTACTGATTGTGTTGCTTCTGCACAACCACAAAGCTGACAAATATTAAGTCAAACCATCCTGACTTAGAGACTGTCTGTTATGAAATAGTTTTTTATTCAGTCAAACTCAGGGACTTGGGGTTCTTCTATTTTATCATTAATTATGAAAGAGGAAAGTTTCAAATTTCCTACACTGAGTCATCTAAGTGTAGGTCAGTGGTCTGCCTAAAACTCTGCTCTTCTCACAGCCTGGGAGCATGGTTAGTGGTCTGGCCAGGGACCTTTGACTTCATGCTGGTAAGGGTATGCAGCTCCACTCTCCCACTGTTCTTGCACCTCTTTTCTGCTGATATTCAAGGAAGCAGAACTACGCTGCCAATGAACCTAGGGGGTTATCAGGCAAACCTGCACTGTTCAGTTTGGCTCATTCTCACCAGACATGAAGTTTCACCTTAATCATAATCCTAATTTTCAAAGCTCTCAGCTTTTCCTGTTGAATCTTCATCAGATTTCAGGTCCTAAAATCCTGAAGTTTCAATGTCCAGCTCTTTACCAGTCAGTCCCATGGAGAAAGGGGGGACAGTACAGTTAGTGTTCTCATCAATAGAACACTCATTTCCTCTGGCCTCATTCAGAGAAATGTACTTGTATTGAGACAACTCATTGGTCCTCTATCTAATACATATATCTATTTCCAAGCAACTTGTATACGGCATGCTTTACCCCAAGGGCTTCTGTGACAGGGATGCATTGTAAGGACTCTGTTGAGAAAGGGAGTCCCAATGTTTCCAAAACTAGCAGTCCACAGCTGAAGGCTGAAGGATCCCCCTCACCATTCTGAATTCTGCGTGCTTTCTCATACCAGATGGGGGCAGTGGCAACGGGCTCCCACACACCCCGGGCGTGAAATTAGAGAGGGGCTTGAATTTGAACTTCACCACCCCAGCTCAGAGCCAGAGCTACCCTGAAGGCTCTACTGGAGAGAGCTGTGCAAGCAGCAGGTGTTTAAAGAGGCAAAGCATGTGTTCGGAAAAATTGTCCCCAAGCCCTGAAGTGGCCTTTTATCACCGTCACTCTGGCTTATAAACCCCTGTAATGTGTCGCTTCCAAGAAAGGGGAGTTCAACGCCGCAGCCGACGCCCTGCCAAGAGCTTTATAATGTATCGAATAAAAAAGACGAAATGTTACTCCAGCTTCATCACTTTCCCTCTACACCCCAACTCCCTTCCCCGGGGGGAGAATCATAAACAGACAGCAGAACGAGGTCCCTTTATTGTCTCTCTGACTTCTTGCTCGGCGGATGACCTATAGAAGCGATTTAACATAGAGCTGCTGGAGTTCCCGCCGTTCCATGAGCTCCTCCAGCCGACGGCGTCGCCGTTGATTTCTTTGGGGTGTTATAACTATGACCTGCTCCATTAAGTAGCAAACAAAGTCCAGCTGGATAGAACAAGCTCAGCTGGACTCTGCTTTCACACAACCTGCTTGATTAGGAGAATCGCTGTGCCCTTGTCACACGGCTCCTTGGCGGTCTGCAAAGATTGGGCTGCCATTGATTTCTGCATAATATGGATTCACACTGCCTCTCTACCACAGTGTGGCTTTCACACTCCACAATAACTTAGCAAGCATTGGTTTTTCGTTCCAGTCGTATGCTACTGCTTCAGACTTACACTGGGGTTTAGTTCTGAAATTTGTCACTCCTTGGAGGTAATGTGTGGCTTATTACCCAGAACTCTGCAACACATTAATTGCAGCTTGATTTAGACATTCCCCATTAGGTGACTTAGTTATACACACACACACACACACACACACACACACACACACGCTCGCATGCACACACACACATTGTGCTCTAAGTCAATAATGTGTGGGCAGAAAGAAGTTTGAACAAGTGCCTTATTCTTCTCCTGGGGAAGGACCAGGGCCATTGTTACTGTAACATGATGCCATTTGTTTATTGGGAAGCAGAGTTCATCTGACCCCTTTTCTTAGAATTGTTATTCACCCGGGACCAGTTGTCTTTAGCAGCCTCACCCTACCATTTCTGTGCCTATGTCCTTGTTGGCAAAAAAAAAAAAAAATGAAGCTTGAAAATTTATGCATAAAAGCATAGAGGTTTTATTAAACATTCCATGATGTTTTACATAACATGCAAATCACAGATGCAAAATAGGTGATCTGGCCAAATCTTACTTTGATTCTGATATTATTTAATTTATGGTGACTTTTTAAAATAATTAAGAAAGAATAACTCAAAAACCACACCAACACCTTCATTTGAGCATTCTGTACATAATGATTATCGTGTACACAGTGAAAACCAGAAAATAACACAAACAATGGGACATAATTAATAAATTATGTCTCATTCAGCTTGTGGAATAATTTTCAGTCATTAAAAATGATGTAGAAGTATATTGTATAATTATTTAGCGAAATAAAGTTACAAAACAAGTTTATATTATAATGCCATTTTAACCTAAAAAAATCTCTGTTGATATATGTGCATATTTTCCAGCAACATTGTATCATAGAGTTTTAGAAAGCCAAATTCCAACATGCTATTAGATGCTATTCCTGAGTGGGAAAACTGTGACTTTTAGTAAGCTGAACTACATGAAAATGCTGAAACTTTACTATCTTGCCCTACAAAAACATTTCCATATGGTAAAACCCAATTGCTTTCATTCTGCTCTTCTGTATTTGTAGGATTTTACTGATCACCTCCTACCATTTTAATAAGGAAAGTTTCAGGGACAGGTGTTGTGGAACAGCAGAAAAAGCTGCCACCTGGGAACCCTGCATCCCACATCAGAGCATTTGATTTGAGCCCTGGCTCCTCTGCACTTTTCATTCAGCTTCCTGCTAATGTACCTGGGAGGCAACAGGTGATGGCCAAAGCACTTGGGTCCCTGCCATGTACATGGGAGACCTGGATGGAGTTCTGGACTCCTGAATTTCATCTAGCTCAGACACAGCTATTGCAGCTATGTGGGGAGTGAACCTGTGGAGGGAAGGTCTTTCTCTGTCTCTTCCTATCTCTATTATTTTGTCTTTCAAATAAATAAGTAAATCTTTTTTGGAAAACCAGGAAAGATTCATAAGATCAGAGTTTTCTGGTTTAAAATAGCAAAAATTGAACTCAGCCTTATTTGAATGAGACAAAAACTGTATGGGCTCCCATTATGGGAAGTCTGAAGAGCTTCAGGTACAGCTGGATTCAGGAGCTTACTAATGTCATCAGTAATCTATCTCCAGAAACTATCTCTTTCTGTTCCTTCTCTTGGCTCTGCTTTCTCTATGTTGGCTTCATTCCTACAAAGGATCTGGCTAAATGGCTGCAAAGACGCCTCCTGCAGCTCTATCTTTCTGGGTTCTTCAGTGTTTGAGAGCTCAGAAGGAAAAGGATTCTCTCAGGATAGATGTTTAAAACAGTGGCTAACACATGGCTTGGGATGCCCACATCCATATTTGAGTGCTTGGGTCCAAGTCCCAGCTCCATTCCTGATTCTGGTGTCCTGTTAATGCAGACCCTAGAAGCTAGAAGGTGATGGCTCAAGTACTTGGGTACCTGTCACCAACGTGGGAGATTTGAATTGAGTTCCAGGCTTCTGGCTTTGGCTTCCCACAGCCCTGGCTATTGCAAACATTTGGGGACTGAATCTGCAGATGGAAAATCTGTGCATATGTGTGGTTTCAAATAAATAAAAAGGAAGAGAAAGAAAGGAAGGAAGGAGGGAGGGAAGGAAGGAAGGAAGGAAGGAAGGAAGGAAGGAAGGAAGGAAGGAAGGAAGAAAGAGAGAGAGAGAGAGAGAGAGAGAGAGGAGGGAGGGAGGGAGGGGAGAGAAAGGGTCTTACTTCTATCCATGTTACTCATCCCCTAATGTCTCCAACTTGACCTGCTCTTCTCTGTTGGTGGTCATTATAGGAGACACTGATATAATTTTGTTTGTTAATATAAATGCCTCATAATTGAGAAACCAGGAGGAAGATGCTCTGAATCCACTGGAGGGTGTTAGGACTCATACATCTACCCAAAGTGATGGTAGAATTCACTCAGAAGTGTCCATCTGTTGGGAGGGTCAATTTGTCCTGATCCAGTTTTGTTTACTCCTCATCATCCTTTCTTGAGAATATTAGAAATAAAATTTTTTTGTTTTCATTGTATATTTTCTGTAGTTGAAGATACAGTTTGTTAGCACTTTAATAATTATATAACATTGCTCAATAATAATCCTGTTCTGCATGGAGAGGGAACAAAATTGGTGCTCAAGTCCAAATCTTCATAGTCTCCAGCAAGTCAGGAATACAGCTTATCTAATTTTTTAAAAAATGTTTATTTGAAAGGTAGAGAGAAGGAGAGAGAGAGAGAGACAGAGACAGAGAGACAGACAGAGAGAGAGAGAGAGAGAAATCTATCCACAGGTTCATTCCCCAAATGGCTGCAATGGCTGGCGATTGGCCAGTCTGAAGCCAGGAGAGCCAGGAACTTCTGTGTCTCTCATATTGGTGCAGGAGCTCAAGCACCTGGGCCATCTTCCATTGCTTTCCCAGGTGCATTAGCAGGGAGCTGGATCATAAGTGATGCAGCTGGAACTTGAACCAGTGCCCATATGGGATGCCAGTATCACAGAGGCAGCTTAACCTGCTATGCCACAGTGTCAGCCCCAAAAGGCTTATTTTTGTTTGTTTGTTTGCTTATTTATTTATTAGAAAGGCAAAGTGACACAGAGAGAAGGAGAAATGGAGGAAGAAAGATCTTGCATCTACTGGTTCTCACTAAAATGCCTGCAATAGCCGAAGCCAGAAGCCCAGAACTCCATCCAGGTCTCCCATATGGGTCTCAGGGACCCATACTCTTGAGCCATTATCCCCTGCTTTCTCAGGCTCATGAACAGGGGGCTAGACTGGGAGCAGAACAGCTGGGACTCAAACCAGCACTCAGAAATCAGATGCTGGCATCACGAGTGGCAGCTCAACCCAGGGCACCACAACCTGTTTGGGACACAACACTAGCCCTACAGCTTTATAAAACCACCCAAACCATGAGTTTGAATTTGATTTCTTTAATTCTCCCATCCATATTTTAAAAAGTCTAAGTAAAAGCAAAGTAGGTATCAAATGAGAGAATGAGCGGAAGAGAAGGATCAAGGGAGAAGGGAAAGGAAGAAGAAAGGGAGGAGAGATGAAGTGAAGCGCAGAGAAATTACCATGAGAGGACAAAGCACTGGGTATTTAAACCTCATTCATCAAGATTCCTGTGACTTGATCACTTTACACTATCTACAAAACACTATCTCCAAAGTCTTTCTAGAGGAAGCAGATGACATGTTACATTTGGAAGACTGAGTGATTTAACGGTTGGAAGGGATAGCATGAATAAGGTGGAAATCAGCCAACTGAGAGTGATCTGAGGACACAAATTAGTTAAACCAAAGGCCAGGATTGAGCAGGGACTAACAGGAAAATAACACATAAATGTACAAGGAGGGGTGGAAGGGGCAGTGGATAAAGAGTCAACCTTGGAGACCATTGTGGGACTGTGAGTTCAAGAAAGTCTTTTAAGGAATGAAGTAATGCCATCAAATGTTACTTCTTTAAAGGTACTAAGAGTTGACTGTATGTAGAGAAATCATTCACAAATTCAGGAAAAAGTTGAGTATGACTGCAAGGTCTGGAACATGTGAACAGTACAGGCACAGGAGAAAGGACCATCATTCCAAACTGAAAAGAATAGATATTTCACTAAGTAAACTGAGTCTTAAGGATACATATTGCAAAATAACATAGAAACCTAACTGGACTAGTTCCAAACTCAGAGCTCAGTGAACAGGTGGTTCAACCAGTTTCCTCTTCCAGGTTGTATTTAAGGAGTTGCTTGATGTTTCACAAGAAAACACTGGGCAGCTTAAAGCAATGCTAGAGAAGTAATGCCACATTTTCATCATTCCCTCCTTAGAACACACAGAAATAAAGACTGGTATAAGGCCATGGTGACGCATTAGCATCACTTCTTTTTCTACTGATGTAAATTCTCCCTCAAATCTGCCCTTGAGTTTGCCAATAGGCACCATTTTGATCACAAGCTCTGTCCTATCATGTTAGGCTCTAACTGACAGCTGGAGGGTACATAGGACTTGATATAAATTCTGGTACCTTCCAGCATTCTGAGTGAACAAGTCCAGAAACAAATGGAAGGCAACATAAAAACCTGAGATGAAAGAATAACTGGGAAATTTAATAAAGAAGAAATGACACGTTCAAGTTGAGAATGAAATTGCTTTACCAGAGCAGAATCCAATAAGATTTGAAGCCCACTGCTTTCAATGCTTCCACAGTGCTCAACTTGCTTAGATATGAAGAAATCTACTATCTATTGTGAGCTGATGTTTAAAGAGTCCCATTCATTAAAAAATAGAACAAAACAGAATAACTATGCATTGTAAGAGACCAAATCATTTGATGTTTTAAAAAAATCTAACTTCAAGAATATTTCTTCAATGTTTTTTTCAATGTTAAGCTTTATTAAATTATTTTTCAAAACACACCTGAATGCTGTTCATGAGTAAATATTCTGGCTATTCTTTTCAGAATCTCTGCTTTCCAGCTAAATCAACATTTTCTTGAAATAAAAATATAATTCAAATCCTCCAGAGGTTGAAAATATTTTAAAGAAAAATACCCACTAGCCTGATACCAACGTGAATGGCAGTGCCTTTTCTTGGGAGAGGATTCCATTTAACATGGACTTATCCTCTGTTTTACTTCTTTTCATGAGTAAGTGGGGGCACACTGAATCTACATTTGGGGCCAGCTACTATTCAAGGAACAATATTAGTTTTCATTCAGAATTTAGAATTTACTGAAGTCTTCATGTCCATGCCCATTTATTCATGAAAATAATGTTATGAATTTCATGGAGGTAGAGAGCAAGCTCTACTCTCCTGAGTGTCACTACCACAGAGTACAGTGCCCAAAGTAAATGAGTTAATAAATGTTACTTAGCCCACTTTACAGGCAAGGATACTAAGACCAAAGAAGAAAGCATAATAATGATAAGAAGAAGAGGCAGAAGAAGGAGAGGAAGGAGGGGAAAAGGAGGAGGAAGAAGAGGAGGAGAAAGAAGAGCAAGAGCAGAAGGAGGAGGAGGAAGAAGAGGAAGAAGAGGAAGAGAGGAAGAAGAGGAAGAAGAGGAGGAGGAAGAGGAAAAAGAGGAGGAGGAGGAAGAGGAAAAAGAGGAGGAGGAGGAGGAAAAAGAGGAGGAGGAGGAAGAGGAAAAAGAGGAGGAGGAGGAGGAGGAGGAGAACAAGATCTTAAAACAAGAGAAGGGCACAACCAAATATTATTCAGATCTTGTAATACCAAATCTTAGTCTGTTCCCAGTAGAATACACTGCTCCAAGATTTGCCACCCTGATGATTTTTGCTGGCAAGGATGAGATACTAAGATTCACATTCATATGGTAAACCAACCAATCTTTCTGCAGACTGTGAGGTTTTATTAAAGAAAAATGTAAAATAGTTGGGGCCAGCGCTGTGGCTCAGTGGGTTAACGCCCTGGCCTGAAGTGCCGGCATCCCATATGGGTGCCGATTCTAGTCCCAGCTGCTGCTCTTCCGATCTGGCTCTCTGCTATGGTCTGAGAAAGCAGTAGAGATGGCCCAAGTCCTTGGGCCCCTGCACCTGCATGGGAGACCCGGAAGAAGCTCTTGTCGCCTGGCTTCGGGGCGCAGCTCCAGCCATTGCGCATTGCAGCCACCTGGGGAGAGAACCAGCGGATGGAAGACCTCTCTCTCTCTGCCTCCCCTCTCTCTGTGCAACTCTGACTTTCAAATAAATAAATCTTAAAAAAAAAAAAAGAGAAATGTAAAATAGTCAATCTCCATGAATCTAGTCTTCACTGGTCCAAACCACACACCATTTAATTATGGGTTTGTATTATTTAAGAGTTGAGTTCACTAATAACATAAGCTACCTCCATAGCTTCTGAGAGACATTTTTAAAGAAAGATTTATTTATTTATTTATTTATTTGAAAGGCAGGACATCAGAGAAAGAGGGAGAGAGGGAGATTGAGACAGAGGGAAGGAGATAATTAAATCTCCTGGTTCATTTCCTAAGTAGCCCCAATATTCAGACCTGGCCAGGCTGAAGCCAGGACCCAGAAACTCCATCCGGGTCTCCACAATGGGAGGCAGAGGCTCAAGCACTTGATTACCATTGGCTGCTTTCCCAGGCAACATTATCAGGAAGCTGGAGAGGAAACAGAGTAGCTGGGACTCCATCCGACACTCCAATATGGGAAACTGGTATTGCGAGTGGCATGTCAACCCACCATGCCACAATACTGGTTCCAGAGAAACACTTTTCAAGATATTTTCATTGTACTATTGTTGGGATCCTAATACACCTTGATAGGGCACTCTGAAGTTGAACCTCTAGGGTATCACTCCCCATGTTACTGTAGTAATAGTCCCACATTGTTTGGCTTCAAGAAATTCTATTTCTACTGCAAAATATGCTGCATGGGGGGGTAGGCATTAGGCCCAGAGGTTAAAATATCCCTTGAGGCACTGGCACCCCATATCAGAATGCATTCCTGGCTCTGCTCCCAAGTTCAGCTTCCTGCTCTTGCACTCCCTGGAAAGTAGGAGATGTAAGCTCACATAGCTGTGTCCCTGCCACCCACATGGGAGATCTGGACTGAGTTGCTGGCTCCTAGCTTCAGGCTGGCTAGGCATTTGGGAAGGGAACCAGCAGACACAAGATTGTTATCTCTGTGTGTGTGTTTGCACGTGTGCATGTGTGTGTGTCTGCATCTGCCTCTCAAATAACTTTTTTTAAGAAGAGGAATTTTAAAATATGCCATGTAGTAATTTTGAAGTTTACACTAAAACATTCTGAACTATCTATAAAAACTTTCTAATTTTGTTAACAAAAAGAAAAAAAAAGTGAGACCTTGGAGCAGAGTTTCTTAAAGTGCAGGGCCTGGACCAGCAGCTTGGGAACAGGGTAAAACCCCAAATCCACAGCCACCCTAACCCTGTGGAACCAGAGATTAGGGAGAGGAGCCTAGCCACTGGATGACAGAGATGCCCACTCGTGTGCCACTGAGTGACAGCGTTACCCACTTGTGTTTGAGCATCACTGCTCTACAACAGACATCAAAATTGCTTTTGTATCCTCAGCTTTAATAAAAAACAGTTTAAAAAGAGAGAGAGAGAGATTAGGGCAAGATGGCGGAATAGGAAGGGAGCACACCAATAGTCCGGCGAGAGACAGTTTAATAAAAGTGGAGATATTGCAGGTTCAAAGAAGAGTAGGGGAAGAAACAGCAGAGGAAACCCTTCCAGAACTAATGATTCACAGTGGACCTTTGAGGAGAGCGTGGGAGCCCGCAGTTCGGGACACCAGCGGCAGACTCAACGCACCAGCGCTGGAACGCCAGGTGAGCCGATCCTCAATAGCCCGAGACACCAGGAGGGAAGCGGAAAGAGGAGACTAGAGCGAACAAGGCTTGAAACCCTGTGGGGAAAAGTTCACCAGGCTAACTAGAAGAGAGAGAGAAAGAAAAAAGTGACCGATGCAGACACGAGTTTCTCTCTCTCCGCCCACCTCTCAAAGGTGAGCAAGACAAAGAGCAGGCGCCATTTTGGACATACATCATAAGCAGGGCGACCTCAGGTCTGCACCGGCCCTGAGCCTAGCAGAAAAACCTGACTCTGGGCGTGGGGGTGAAATAACAGGAGATTAGAACCTAATGAATGTGTGGTGCTAATGAATTGAGACTGTGAAAAAAGAGACTGTGGGGGAGAGAACTCACGGAATTCACCACGTGAGTACTCTCCAGAGACGCTACAGTTTGGTAGCCTTGGTAGCCCAGTGGTGAGACTGCAGGAGAATTTGAACCCACACTGAAGGCTGCAGAGATTCCCTCTGTGGTCCTTGGGAAAGAGCTTCCGATCTCTGGCTCCTGTGGGTATATCATTTGCCTGCTAACCACCCCCAATTCCATTCAGCTGTGTGGAATTACTTCCCTTTTGAATCAAAAATAAAGAAAGAAACAGAGAGAGATTTACCACACCTAACCTGAGAGTGTCACCTTTGGCACACCCTCAACCCTGAGGAACCAAACAGAACTCTCAGGCCACACCCATCTCAAACCTCTAAGGCTCCATTGAAAGCAGACAGTCCACTTATCTAGAGTCATAGTATAACAAGAAAAAAACACCACAGTGAAGAAACCAATATGCCAAACAACAAACGCAAAAACCAAGGTAACAAGAACAAGGAAGACACTATGACAACCCAAATGAAAAAGACACCCCAATTCAAGATTACGAAGATGATGAGATAGAAGAAATGCAAGAAGCAGATCTCAAAAAATTGATAAGAACACTAAGAAGTACTCAAAAACAAATTCTTGAACTACAGAAATCCTTAATGGACAAGGTAGAAAATCTCTCTCGTGAAAATGAAATATTAAGGAGAAATCAAGCTGAAATGAAACAACTAGTAGAACATGAAACTGTGATAGTGACGAGAAATCATAATGAAGTGAAGAATTCAATAGATCAAATGAAAAACACATTAGAGAGCCTTACAAACAGAATGGGTGAGGCAGAAGAGAGAATATCAGACTTAGAAGACAGAGAACAGGAAAATATACAGTCAAACCAAGACAAGAAGAGGAAATTAGAAATCTAAAAAATATTGTTGGGAATCTACAGGATACTATTAAAAAACCCAACATTCGAGTTCTAGGAGTTTCTGAAGGCATGGAGAGGGAGAAAGGATTAGAAGGCCTTTTTAGTGAGATAATAGCAGAAAATTTCCCAGTTTTGGAGAAGGACAGAGACATCCTAGTACAGGAAGCTCATAGAACCCCCAATAAACATGACCAAAAGAGATACTCATCACGACACATTGTAATTAAACTCACCACAGTGAAACAGAAAGAAAAGATCCTAAAATGTGCAAGAGAGAAACGTCAGATTACTCTCAGAGGATCTCCAATTAGACTCACGGCAGACTTCTCATCAGAAACCCTACAAGCTAGAAGGGAATGGCGAGACATAGCCCAGGTACTAAGAGAGAAAAACTGCCAGCCCAGAATATTATATCCTGCAAAGCTCTCATTTATGAATGAAGGTGAAATAAAGGCCTTTCACTGCAAAAAGAAAGTGAAAGAATTTTTGCCCTGCAAAAGATGCTTAAAGATGTGTTACACACAGAAACACAGAAACACGGCCATCAACATGAAAGTAGGTAAACGAAGGGAACCTCACAGCAAAAGATCACAGGGAATTCAAAGCATACATTTGGATAAAGAAATTATGGGACATGTACTCTATAGAATACTATACAGCAGTCAAAAACGATGAAATCCGGTCATTTGCAACAAGATGGAGGAATCTGGAAAACATCATTCTGAGTGAATTAAGCCAGTCCCAAAGGGACAAATATCATATGTTCTCCCTGATCGGTGACAACTAATTGAGCACCAAAGGGGAAACCTGTTGAAGTGAAATGGACACTATTAGAAACAGTTACTTGATCAGCTCTTGTGCTGACTGTTGTTGTACAATGTAATACTTTATCCATTTTAGTTTTTTTTTATTCTAGTAATATTGGTTGAACTCTGTAATTAACAAACAATTATTCTTAGGTGTTTAAATTTTAACTGAAAAGTGATCCCTGTGAAATATAAGAGTGGGAATAAGAGAGGGAGGAGATGTACAATTTGGGACATGCTCAATCAGTCGTGCCCCAAATGATGGAGTTAGAATTGTGCCAGGGGATTCCAATACAATCCCATCAAGGTGGCATGTACAAAGGCCATCTCACTAGTCCAAGTGATCAATTTCAGTTCACAATTGATCACACGGATAGGTCTAAGAGTCAAAGGGATCACACAAACAAGACTAGTGTCTGCTAATACTAACTGATAGAATCAAAAAGCGAGAGAATGATCCAACATGGGAAGCTAGATACACAGCAGACTCATAGAATGGCAGATGTCCTAAATAGCACTCTGGCCTCAGAATCAGCCCTTAAGTCATTCAGATCTAGCTCAAGAGCCCATGAGAATATTTTATGCATGGAAAGCCAAGAACTGTGGCAAAAAAAAAAAAGAAGACCTAAATGAAAGATCTCTGCGAGTGAGATCCCAGTGGAACGAATGGGGCCATCAAAGAAGGAGGTACCTTTCTCTGAAGGGAGGAGAGAACCTCCACTTTGTCTATGACCCTGTTGGAATAAGATTGAAGTCAGCAAACCCTAAAGGCTTCCATAGCCTCAGCAACTCATGACTAGACCCTAGGGAGATTCCTGACGCCATAAACAAGAGTGTCAAATTGTTAAATCAACTTCAGGAGTCACTGTGTACTTACGTCTCATGTGGGATCTGTCCTTAATGTGTTGTCCAATGTGAAGTAATGCTATAACTAGTACTGAAACAGTATTTTTACACTTTGTGTTTCTGTGTGGGTGCAAACTGATGAAATCTTTACTTAGTATATGCTGAATCAATCTTCTGTATATAAATATAATTAAAAATGAAAAAAAATCTTGGTGTTAAATTGGAAATTGCTTAGAAAATTAATCAGTTAAAAAAATATATCATGTAGAATCTCTGTCCTTAATGTGCTGTACATTGTGAATTAATACTATAACTAGTACTCCAACAGTATTTTTCACTTTGTGTTGCTATGTGAGGGAAAACTGTTGAAATCTTTACTCAATATATACTAAACTGATCTTCTGTATAAAGAGAATTGAAAATGAACCTTGATGTGAATGCAAGGGGAGAGGGAGTGGGAAAGGGGAGGTTTGCTTGTGGGAGGGAAGTTATGGGGGGGGGGGAAGCCATTGTAATCTATAAGCTGTATTTTGGAAATTTATATTCTTTAAATAAAAGCATTATAAAAAATTAAAAATAAATAAATAAAAAGAGAGAGAGAGAGAGACCGACCGACCAACTGACCTCCTGGAAAAAGTGTCAATCCAAATGGAGAAAGGGAGAGAAGGAATGAGATAATTTTGTTCTCAGAGGGAATTACCAAGTCCCCTAAAGAGGCTGCATTCCAGGGTTTACATTTCTAGCTAAGCATCGCTTTGAGGACCTAACAATATACCTCTTTAAAAGAGTTTATTTTTTTATTAAAAGATTCACCATCTTTTACTTGGTTACATCCTGGTATTAACATATGCAACATACCCATATTACTAAGTGTCAGGTGAAATATTTTCTTTTACAAAATTTATCCCTGTAAAAATTTAAAGCAAGCATTTTTAAGCATATAGCACATGATTTTGAGTCATACGTGGTTGGCAAAAATGACTCACAAATGACTATAATTTGATGGAGGTTTAGTTACTGTATTAATTTCTGATGGGAAAATTACAAATGTAAATAAATTAGAATAGACTACTTTGCTATTCAGGGGAAATTCTTTACATTCAAACAGTAACTTTATAATGTCAAAATAACCAGTAGGTATTAATCAGTATCTGGGCTATGTAAATATTTGCTTGTTTCCATAGTGATTGGCAAACCCAGATACAGAAAAAAAAATCCACACATGTTATCACTTCCTAATAATATGATCATAAAAACACGACTCAGGCCAGACTGAGAGAAGAATAAACACCACTAATTAAAAGATTTATAAAATAGAGGAGGAGGTGACAAATGAAGTATTGAGTGTAAAAATGCACAAAGGAGGTAAAATATACCTTTTTTAAAAATTCTGAAAGAAACTTGAGCAACCCTTAATTATCTTTCAAAATGCTATTTAGAATTTTCCAAAAATAAAACATCTGACAACTGCTCCAAGCACACGGCACCCCCACCCACAAAACATACACTTTTAAAGTGGATATACAGCCATGGCTGTGAAGCCTGTTTGAAAAAAAGTGAGACTGTTGGCATTTCACTTGAAATCAACTGAGAAGTTCTTTACTAAAGAAGTGAGAAGCTCAAAGCTGTTTTCCAAAGCTTTAGGGGAGTACGGCATATTATGGAGCAGGAGCATTTGGTCAAAGAGTAAATTAGTAGTGTGGTTCACACATTGCACAAGGAATCTACACAGGAACCACAGTTGTCTTAAATAATCAGTCCCGTTAACGGGTCTTTGGTTATGAAATGTCTTCACAAAGCAGTCACCAGCTCCAAGGCTGTTTTTAGAAACACGTTGTTCTAATATCTGCTGGGATAATGCAACACCTTCCCCCCTTCCCGCCCCTGAAAAATTTCTAAAAGTAAAAACAAACACAGCAAACACCAACACACCCTGGAGTAGCAGGAGAAGAAATGAACATGCCACCCAAGGTTATGGCAATAGGTGTGCAGCCAGACAGTCCAGGGGGGAAGGCAGACACAGGTAATTCACTGCTGAAAACCCGAATGAAAGGCCTTTCCCAGGCACATGGTAAGTCCAGATCTAATGCATTAAAGAGAGAAATCGAGGCAATTACACTGTAATTAGATTCTGTCTCATGGAGTATACATGCAAATATTCAAGCTAACAAAATATTTAAATGTCACTGAAAACAAATTATAAACCTTATTAAAAAGAAAAGAAAAACACAGGACTGAGGATCCTTAAAGAAACTCCCTGAGAGGACTGACTACATCAGCCAATGTTAAATTTTGTGAACAAACTTGATAATCAAAGTGTAGACAAACAGCAGACTGGAAGAAAATACATGCAAATGCTGTAATAGAGGCTATATCCTTGATACATAAAAATTTTTTCTAAGTCCATAAGAGAAAGGCAAGCCACAAAGAAGAAAAAGACAAAGGAATGAAGAGGAAAAAGATAATTCTAATAACTCCATGAAAATATAATCAATACGTTAATGTTTCAGGACTGCAGAAAAATAATTTTCTGATTTTCTCCTATCAAACTGATAAAGATTTTAAAGATTAAGAATATCTCATGTTGAGAAGAATATACAGACATGAGCACATTTGCATGTTATTGATACAAATTGGCAACAGTTTTTAGGAACATTTGTGAAGTATCTTTCACAAATGAAGTTTTTATTTATTTATTTGAAAGGCAGAGGGTGACAGACAGAGGGAATGCCGGTTCACTCCCCAAATGGCCACAATGGTTAGGGCTGGGCCAGGCTGACAAAGTGAGCCCAAAACTCCATTCGGCTCTCCCATGTGGACAGCAGAGGCCCAAGTACTTGGCCCATCATCTGCTCCATTCCTAGGCGCATTAGCAGGAAGCTGGATTAGAAGTGGAGAAGCTTGAGGCAGCATTGCAAGTGGTGGCTTAATTCCCTGCACTACAACACCAGCCCTTTCATGATTTGAAATGTTTTTGGTCTTTGAGTCAGCAATTTAACTTTTAGGAATCGCTGCTACAGAAATATGACAACTTGCACAAATTTCATTTACAGAATAGATACATTTGGCAACAATGGAAAATTGGAAGCAATGTAAATGCCCATCAACATGGGAATGGCAGACACTGGTGGGATCCATGTAGGTTCCCTAGAATGGCAGATCCTCTCACTTCTTCCACAAATGGTATTCCTAACCTGACCTACAAATGAGCCAGTGGTCCCAGTGGGAGTCTCAGGTTAACCTGGTGTCCTTGCTACTACACAAGGACAATCTGAACCCAGTTTAAGAAGGCTTGTCAGGGTCCCCCATTTGTCCATCAGAAGCACTAGGTGGACCAGGGCTTCTCAGTGGTGTATGTCATTTTCCAAGAAAGCCCCTCTTCGTGAGCAGGGAGCCCCAGCAGCAAGTGGGGTACACATTGCTCTCTTTAATCCAGTCAGTTTAGGAAAAAGTGTGTAACTCACAGGGCCCCGTACACATATGTAAATCCTCCAAACACAACCACAACCAGGCTTAGACCATGGTCACAGCCACTCCATGCTCTTTCAATCAGTGTCCAGCAATGGAGGTCATGGAGATTGGATATTGGAACCACTGGCTATACTGTTGCCTGTACTTTTCTCCCTTTTGATTGAAAGCATATAGAGTCATGGTGTGAATTTCCCCCTAAAAAAAGAAGAATCAAGTGTAGATGGCTCTCCCTGGAAGCATCTGGAGGAGATCTGTGTACCAATTGGTGAACATCATCAAACTTAATAAACACATATTGTGTTGCGCATAGAGAATCTGTGCTTTGAGGAGCTCCTTAAGGAGTGAATCCACTCTGCTCTATTCTCCTTCCTCATTAAATGACCACCTATATACAGAGAACAAAAGACATATTACAGGCAAACTCCTGTTTTTAAACCAACGCTGGATCCCATGGTGCAGCCTGAAGCCTGCAATCGTCCATTTCTCTGAGTCAGGGGAACAGAAACAACTGGGAGCCACTGTTGCACGTACTCACAATGAGACATGGAACCCTGGAGACGAAACATTGCTCCTCTGTCCTCTCCTGATTAAAAACCAAAGTCCCTGGAGTGTCACTATGGGCCAGAGACAGCCCAGATGACATCTCACTGCACCTTCACTGCAGCCCTATGGGAATGGGTTATTATTGTCCTCAAAAGTTCCTGCAGGCACAGGGAAGTTGAACTCTGACCCAGCATCACACAGGAAGTGTACACAGTGGCCACTGCCCTCCAACCTGGCTGCCATTGCCTCTGTGTTCTCGCCACCACTTCTAACTTTTCCCGAAGTTCTTTCTGCTTCCTTTTCTCCCTAAGGAGAGATTCCCTCCCCCAGCTCTCCCAGTGTGTGGGGCTATCCCTCCCCCTGCTCACTCTCAGTCACTTCACATTCCTATTAAACTATCAGAGAGTTTTCAGAGAAAAACCAATACTTCCTAGAGTCAAGGAATTCATTTCTCTTTCTCAAAGAATGAGAACAAAATTGGGAGGGGCCATGGCAGGCAGAGACAATTCCTTCAACCAAAAACAATTCCCTAAAGGACTCACATAGTTTGACTGTTTGGCGGAGATCTGGAAAAGAAAAACAGACACAATTCTCTCTCTCTCCAGGAACCTGCCCTCTAAAACACAAAATATTGATACAGGCTCACAACAAAAAGACACACAGACAACTGCACAAACATTTTAAAAAATAATTAAACAAGAGACCAAAATATTGACAGAAACCCTTGATCAGGCTCAGATAATTTGTTCTTGCTGCAAATTTGTTTTTCTCCCTTGGCTTTTATGTCAGCGAGGTATGTGGCTGAGAAAGGGCCAGGCCGGCAGACTGAAGAATGGTGGGAGGGAGGGAGCAGGAGGCAGCATGGAGCCAAGCAGGGCCCTGCTGCCCCGAGCAACTGAGTATCACACTGCCTGGCCCCACCACTCTTTTTCTGCAATTTGGGTTTCAGTGTATTCAGTTTATGAGATCAGGATGATAACTGATACAAGAAAAATGTCTGAAATGTCCCAAATGTAATGATAAAGACCTGAGGATGTAGAGGAGAAAAGATAAGGTAATCTGTTCACATCATGGGTTGGGAAGAACTCAGAAAGAGACCATGTTAGATTCCTGTATATTGAAACCTTGACTTAAATCCCTTCGCTGTCACAGCCAGGGCCACTTCACCCTATTTCAGTATAAACTTTCTGGACTGTTAACCCTAACCAATCCAGCTTTGGAGTGGGTTGCCCCTCCTATCTCCAAACTCTTCCCGCCTGAGTGCTATCCTGTCCCTCTCATCTGTAGGCCTGGAGGTTCCATGTGAACAACTTATGCCTTCCTTCCTCAAATCTTCCTCATAAAAACACACTCAGCTCTAGGTCCAACAGATGCTTTCCCAACTGCTCTCTCTCTAGTCTTGCTGCTAGAAGCCTCAGTCACTTTTTCTAGGACCTGGTCATTTCTCTAGGTAGCATCTGGAATGGCTTGATGCACCTGCTTATGCCAGAGCCTCCTAACAGAGCCCCCAGAGCTTGACCTAACATAACTGCCCACTCTGTGCAACAAGGATGCTGCATGACTACAGGAGGCAAGGGTGGGAATGTTCTTTATGCAACTTTGTCCAGGTGCTCATGGCAGGTTTACTGTTGGAGCCAGTAGATCACTTGCTCTTTCGACACCAGCGCTTTTATCCACACACAGCTTCAGGATTCTGACACTGTTTTCTGCCAGGTTCACAATAAGTTTAAACTGTCCCAGAAGGGACAGGAACCCAGTGGTGTTTCTTTTGTTGCAAAAAAATGCTGAAACCTTTCTCAGCCAAGAAGCTATGTATTCAAAGTAAATGACTCACTGCATGAAAGAAGGATGCTTCGTAGAAGGAAATGTCCTCAGCAGCGAGTGTAACTTATGCTCCTACTCCCCTTCTTTCTCCCTAATAGGTGCTCCAACAGGAAGGTGAACATAAAGGAGGCAGGATAGTCCCGGCACTGGAAGAGGTCGAAAAATATCATAGTCATAGAATATTGCCTAGGGATCTTGAGGATGGGGATTTCTTTGGTGGGAGTAGAGGGAGAGGGTGATAAATGAGATAGAAAACTCTGTTCCCTTGGAAAAATTAGAAGTGGAGATGAGGGAGAACACAGGGACAACAGCAGGAGTTTTGGAGCCCAAGGTTGCTGTTTCTGTCTCCCCTCTGCTATCCATTTGCTCTGTGACTCTGGGTACCTGGGTCAACTTCTCATTGCATCTGGGAGCTTGGGCGGCAGTCACATCCCGTCTCCCACAGGGTTGCAGGGAAGAGTCAATGAGATGTTTCTGACACACAGCAGACACTCAAGGGGCTTCTTGCTTCCAGAAGACCACAAAAGCAGACAATCTTAAGCATGCACAAATTTTTCATTGATAACCTTTGGTGAAATGTAGCTTCTTCCTAAATTGCACATAAATATTCTAAAAGTCATTCATCAGATTTATGCATATAATTCTAAGAGTCAGTCTGAGGAACAAGTGGATGAAAACAATTATATTCAACAAACTGAATGATTCTGCATCCTCTGAAGTCCCAGAGAATTAGGTAGATTCAGTCTTTGAAATAGACTTTACACCGAGATATATACTGCAGCCAGTAAGAAATCTGAGAAGTTTTGGACTCAATACAAAAACAATGGACTCAATTGTAGATGAAGCACCTGCAAAAAGGGGGAAAAAGGCAGAAGAAGGTGGGGTTGAAGGGAATGGCACAACACTTTAAATCCAAAGAGTCTTGCCCCCAGCTTATCATCCACTGTGACAGTTCAGGCTTTGATCTTTGTACATCTTGCTTCTGACTCCAGGTCTGAACCACCGAGGGGAGCACCTGACTTTGATTTCAGCTGCTTCGTTAAAAAGATTGAGATTCAAGTGCTGGCCTGAGCTTGCCCACAGAGTCAGACATGTCAGGATGGCTCAGGGGTCCACATGCAGAGCCCTGATAGACGGAGCTGGGCCAAGAGAGCAACTGCACAAAGCATCCTTCAACACTGTTAGCTGGGCACCTACTATATGCCATGACTGCTGAAATCATTGACATTGCATTTCTTCTGAAATTACTTCTTCAAAGTTTAGGACATGATTCATACATATGATCACTTGTGTATCTCTTTGAAATAAATCTACTTTGAGCAAACAATCACACACACACACACACACACACACACACACATACAATCTTGATGATCTCACTGATTCCAAGGAAGATCATCAATGAGAAACAAAGGAAAGTATAGAATTCAGTTGCCACACTATCCAGTGCAATTCTGAATATCAACACACTCTTGAAGAAATATTTCAGGTTTGTGCTGTTTTTCCTATAGTTTCAAGTTCAGTATTTTCAGATGTTTCTCCATTTCCATAACAAATTTCATCTTATGAGCTACAGGGTGCATGAAAAGTCCTGGACTGTAGAACTCTTGATTCTGAAACATGCCTTTGATGGGACCAAGCAGCTCAGCAAATCATTTTAGTAAGATGCTTAACCAAACATACTAGCCACATGTAACTTAATAAAAGCAATTCTAGAAGTCTCTAGTCCTTCCTAAATAGGAAATAGATTCTAAATACAAATGACACAAGCTGAGACACCTTCCACGGTGCTACCTGACTTAACGACTACAGTCACACAGATTTCAGAAAGTACCTAGGGTTGGACAGGGGGAAAGGAGAAGAGGCCCATGAGGCATGGCTCATTTAAAGTTCCATCTCCTTGCAGTGGCGAGGACAGGTTCTTGGCTTCCAGTCCCCCTTCCTGGCAAACCCAGCTTCACTCTCTCCATCCCCGGCACAGTGACACTGTGGCTGCCTTTCACTTACTTCTCCCACCTCCAAAGGGCCTAAGAGACTCAGGGCAAGCATGACAGGACCAAAGTGTATTCTGCAGGCAACTGAGCAGAGATGAGCATTTATTCACTCCCAGTCAAGGGATCTTGGACAGTCCTCAACCTGGAAGTCACCATCTGCTGTGGGTTAGGGTGGTGAGTCTATGGCAAAAAGATTCCTGTGTCACTGCCCATCTGGCTGGGGCCTAATGTATAAACCCAGTTCCTGTCAAGAGGGGAAATCTACTGTTATTTCTCAGTTATCTCTGGGATCCCCCCTCACTAAGAGAGAGAGAGAGAGAGAGAGAGAGAGAAGGAGGGAGAGAGAGTCCCTTTCTCTTCCATCATTTTATGCCCTGGGGAACGGTTCCTTCTTCCTTTAATCATTTTGCAATTGGGCCTGTTTTTATCTTTTCTGGGTAGCTTCAGGCACTCAAAGAGACAAGTCACAAAGACAAAAACAAAAAAAGAACCCTTCCTCCCTAAGAAAACCTCCCAGGGTAAGTTCAGTGATTCCACATAACAGTTAAGTGGTCTGACATTTACTTTTAAAACTGGCATTGCACAATATAAAGATGAACAATAAAAAGCATGTTAATAACATTTGAAATTTTCTTTGCCTACAACAACATTAAATAGCAAATAAAAACACCTTGACAGATCAAGAAGCAGAGTGCAGAGGAAAGGGGAGAGAGCAAAGCTTTATGGTTAAATACCTCAACAACACTTTTGTCCTGTATTTTGAACAAAAGGCCGTGTTTTCATCTTGCACAAACCTAAGAATTATGGAGCTGGCCCTTCTCTTCACTTTTCAGTTGTTTGCATTTTAAAAGGGATTTAATTATTTATTAGGAAGGCAGAGTTACACACACACGACAGAGAATGAGAGAGAGAGAGAGAGAGAGAGAGAAGAGAAGAGAAGAGAAGAGAAGAGAAGAGAAGAGAAGAGAAGAGAAGAGAAGAGAAGAGAAGAGAAGAGAAGAGACACAGAGAGAGAAAGCTCTTCCATCTGCTGGTTTTCTCCCCAAATGGTCTCAATGCCAGGGGCTGGGTCAAGTTGAAGCCAGGGGCCAGGAACTCCATAATGGTTTCCTGTGTGCATGCCAGGGGCCCAAGCACTTGGGCCATCTTCCACTGCCTTTCCAGATGCCTCAGGTGGGAGCAGGGTTGGAAGTATAGCAGCTAGGACTCAACCTGGTGCTCATATGGGATGCTGGTGTTGCAGGCAGCAGCTTAATCTGCTGCACCAGAAGCCTAGTCCATGTGCTGAATTTTTGTGAGAACTCCAGTCTCTCCCCGGAAACGTTTCAATCTTCTATTCCCAAACTCCTGTATTTCTTACAAGTCCTTGGGCCAGATCTTCTTCCCTTCTGCTTTCCCCACCTTTTACAAACTATTTTATTCTTGAACTTTTCTGTTTCTGGTATTCCTGCGGTTGGAAGGTGACCATTAATGGAATGCCACGACAGATCTTTTTCTAATAAAATGCTCACATATACTATTGCAACTCTTTTTTGTTTTAAACTTTTTAGAAACTTAACACTTATAAAACTACCAACCAGTCTAAGAATTGACAAAAAATACAGTCCATTAAGATATGAAATCCAAAGTAATCTAAGTTCTTTGTGTTCTTCTTATTTAATGAAGAGGCTCATGGGAAAATTTAAAATTTCCCATCTTCCTCCCATCCACTTCCATCTTGCATCAAATTCACCCTACTAGGAAGTGATGGATATTTAAACCCCTACAGTTGATTCAGGTCATATCTTCTGCCACTGTACCTATGTCAAAGCTTCTCAGAGTTCAGCCTGCAGAGTCCAGAATCTTTGGGTGTCTGGTAAAAACAGATTAGGAGACCTCCCCCCCCCAGAGCTGCAGATTCCTTAGAGCTGAGTTTTTACATGTCAGGGTTGTAGCTGTAAGTCTGATGCAAAGTGAAATGCAGAGAGAAACTTTCTCTTCCCAGCACTCTTTCTTGCACAAAGGGAGGAGTCTACTTGTGCTGTGCTCTTCCTTACACAAAGATATCTGCCTAAACAAGAAACAGCCTCTAAATCTTGAACTCATTTCAGAATTTTTTTTAAAAATGTCATTGGTGGCTGCATTTATAGATGATGGGAAGCAAAAGCTGTGAATTCTACCCTAGGCGGTGATCTTGGACCATTGCTGTTTTCACAGGCGGCCAAATTAGCCCACTGCTTTCAAGACCAAGTATCCTACAGGTATTGGTTGCCCTTGTAGCCAGTGTACCCATGTGGAGGCGTGGAAATCTTGCAATCAGCTCTGCTCTTCTCATCCAACAACTCTACTGACAAGAAGCCCCACTTGCATAAGTGGCGATGACAACTCCCTTTGAAATGGCCTTTGTTTCATGTCTTGAAGTTGTTGAACCTTCTCAGTCTGCTTGGATTTTTGGTTATACAGTAAAAGTATGTGAAGTAAATTTTTTTTTAAAAGTCTCAATCATTTTCAAAAGAAACATGTTTTACATTGGAAAATAAGGGGTAAGTTATTCAATAGCCCAATACTAACAAGAACAGGATTGGCATTCTCATTTATGTCCTTCCAGTCTTATTCACATTCATTTATTTAATATGGTCATAATTTATAATTATATTTACAATAACTCTCTTCATTTAACATTATACAGCATAATAATCTGTGTAATTACTGAATATCTAAATGTTTACAGTCTTTCCATCACACAGTGTTAAGACACACACAATCCATGGTCATATTTAAGGAAGTCCCATTTTCATTTAGATTCCAGGGATTTTTCTGTATGCTTTTTTTTGTGTTGTTCTGTGGTGTTTATCCAGATGGTTTGGTGCTTTACCCAAGAGACGAAGTGCCTTCACTATCTCCAAGTTCACAGAGCAAAATAAGCAACCAGTCCTTTGGTCAGAGGTCAGCTCATTCCTTGGGTTTTCCATTCCACTCACTTGCTTTTGTTTCTGTCTTCTAATAACTAGAAAGAAACGTGGCTTCCTTCATTTTGGGAAAGAAATATACTTTCCCAACAGAATTCCTTTACATTTCCATTCACCCATCCAAATTGTACCAGTCCTCCAGGCCAGAGCAATGGGGGTAGCACCTGACTGCATCCAGATAAGATGGCAGTCTTCCCTGGGGCACTGAGATACCCTGACATTTGTTCATGCTGGAGCCTCGTTGCACACACACAGCCCACAGAAGCCCCAGTCGAGGACCATGGTCTTCTAGTCTCTGATTGTCCTGCAGATCCTGTCTCCATGTGCCTCATCCTACAAACTCATGTCAATAAATAATGGGGATGGGGATTGATCAGGTCATTGAGTATCTTTTAATAAGCCCTGCTCCATTTTATGAGTTTTCCCACTGGGAAATGAAGATTTAAGTTTTTGTTTGTTTGTTTGTTTTGACAGGCTGAGTGGACAGTGAGAGAGAGGGAGAGAGAGAAAGATCTTCCTTTTGCCATTGGTTCACCCTCCAACGGCCAGCGCACCACACCGATCCCAAGGTGGGAGCCAGGTGCTTCTCCTGGTCTCCCATGGGGTGCAGGGCCCAAACACTTGGGCCATCCTCCACTGTACTCCTGGGCCACAGCAGAGAGCTGGCCTGGAAGAGGGGCAACCAGGACAGAATCCGGTACCCCAACCGGGACTAGAACCCAGTGTGCCGGCGCCACAAGGCGGAGGATTAGCCTAGTGAGCAGTGGCGCCAGCCGATTTATTAAGTTTTAAACATCAAAGATTGAGTAGTAAAGATATAAAAAATCAAGGTTAACATTTAAAAAATCACATAATCACTGAGGACAGTGCTCTGAAACCTACCCCCCCCCCATAAGACCCTTTATAAAGTAAGACACACTCATATATACACACACACACACACATCATTTTAATTAGGGGATTAATTGTGTAGTCTGAGTTAAAGAGGTACCATTCTGGGTAAAGAGGAATGTATACAACAAGGCTGGCTAGTGACGCCTCAGGAAGGAGCTGGTTAATAGTCTGGAATTCCTCTCCTTTTGACTGTGAACTCTTTCCCAGCCTCTACACACTCCCCCTATACACACACAAGCACACAATCTACACCAAAAAAATACAACCTGCATATATTTTTTGAGCTGTTGAGACCTTAGAAGTTCTTCAAAATTCATTCATTACACCATTATATAGGAAAACAACATGTTTTCAGTACTGTAACAGGAATTTTTTAGAACTTTTGGAGAACCATTGAGTAAAATGAACATCTTAGAAGACAAAAAAACTGGTCATTCAAACTGAGTTTATCCATAGCAAAAGTAAGTTGGGCTATTAAGTAATTATTCTGTACTTTTAACTAATACCAAACTCAAGCTTCCCTTCATACAGTGTAAATTATTTGTTAAGTTATCTGCTACATTTTTTTACCATGAAGACACATCTGAAATGAGCTCTATTTTCTTTGATTTCTGGGGGATGGGAAACAGCCTTATATAAAACAAAGAAAGACAAATTCCGCCTTCAGATATTCACTCATAAGTCCCTCTAATTTCATGTCAACATGCACACATTTTTCTGAGCAAAGAATTTGGCCGAGACCAACCAAATGCTAATGTAACGTTCTTGTCAGATTTAACAAATTATGTGTAACTTGGTGCATATGCTCATCAAGTTTTTAGAGATGAAGAGCATGTTTACCCTAGTCAATATTCATATCTTTGAGAAAAGTTCTTTTTTCCTTCTCTCTCCCTCCCTCCCTCCCTCCTTTCCTCCCTCCCTCCTTTCCTCCCTCTATGTACTGTGCTTTGTAGTGAACTCAAGGAGCTCTGCTTATTGAGTCTAAGGAAGCAGACTTCCTTTGACCATTGGAAAGCAGCAAAGCTTTGCTCTCTCATTATGATTACTCCTTCATCGTATCTGAACTTGGAGCAGCAACCTTGATTGGTTAGCTCTACATTACAATCTATAACAACCAGAAAATACATATGGGTTGCATGAATTTGAAATCTCTTCTGACATCTGAGTAATGTTGATCTTGTTTATATGACAACCTCATTATGGCACATAATTGCTCAGCAATCTCCTAGCAAATACTGGGTTAAAATGCCTGGAAGATGCTTGTTCTTCTCATTATTAATTAGCACGTGTCCACTTCGCCAGATCCCGTGCCCAAACTTCATTTGTTATGTTCAGCCAAATGCATGAATAGCTTTGGAGTAATTATTTTCCAACATCATCTAATACCTCTCTGCACATCAATTAAAAATCCTCTTAACAAGGAACTGCATTTTGTTGGAGATCAAATGCCTGGTCCAAAGCTATATCAATCATGTAGAGCTAATTAGTGGCTCTGCTTTTTATCATTTGTTTTACTTTATTATTTCATTGTACACTTCCTAATGAAACCAATTGAACAATTTAAAAATCTTTGTTCAATTAATTGAAGGCTTAAAGGCCAGCTACCTAGTCAGGCATTCTTTACTTTGAAAAGAAATACATGGAAGAGTGGGGAGATGGAGGAGTCCCGTGGATGTGTTATTATACCTATTTACCTTCTGAAGTGCCCGCTCTATAGATACAACCTTTAAAAGGTTTATCGCCATGCTTATACTGCTTGCAAATAATTCACTGCTCACTCCACCTGCCCAGCTTCTCTCTACATAGTGAGCCATTTTAGAAGGATGTGTTGAAACAATCAAAGGAAATGTAGGGCAGTTAATCTTGAAGATGGGGCATGGAAGCTCTCTAAATTATTGTGTATTTCTGTCAGCATTTTGTAAACTGGTTGTCCAGCTTTTCTCCTTAGTGCAAAAAAAGAAAATAAATAAATTGCTGAGCTGTGAAAACTGTTTAGTAGCACTCCTTTGGGTCTGGATGGAGCTGTAGGTTCCAATACAAATATGAATGGATTAAATGCATACTAACTATCCAAAGTGGGAAAGTATAAAGAGGAGAAGGACACCCTCCAGCTCTGAAGATTTTCTGCTTGTTTATCAGAACCAGGCCTCAGTTCTGGCTGAGCAGGACATGCAGGGGCAGGGGCAGGGGCAGGAGCTGTCTTTGCTGCAGGTGTCTGATGTCCTGGCCCATGACCCCGGTCGCATCCAACCTCCCTTCTGGTGTTGGTTTTGATTTATGAAAATTTCCAATGCTGCCCATCCTCGTGAGATGTGGTTTCCCCCATCATGAGGCTGATCACAATTAATGCAGAAGCAGGCAAGTTAATGCTGGTCAAAGTAGAACTAATTTTCTCCACTGCTGGCGCCTCTAAGTGGCCCCCTTACTCCCAAACACGGATCCACTTTAACTGAACAAAACTGACAAATCAGCAGATGTCGGGGGCTTCCAACAAACAGGCTGTGGTTCTCTCTTTGGTCTGTGCCAGAAGGGGAAAAAAAAATCAAGATCAAATTTTTTGAAGTTGGGCTGGATTAAAAATTGCTACCAAGTTGTGTAAGGATATAAACTTATGGCATGTATTTACACATGTATTACTTTGAAAATAAACTGATGGGAAGAATCTATCCAAGAATAAGATGTATGAGAATTTTTTTCAAAGCTCTTACAAGGTTTGAAAATCCTCTAGAATCACTGCGGGGTAGAGATTAAAAGACTTGGGAATCCCCTAATTTCCTTGTTCTTCACCCAGACGTCTGTTCTTTATGATGATTAAGTTACTAACCTTTATTTGTCAGTAATAATTGAATTTTACACCAAAGTGAATTATCAACTGCTCTGCCTCAATTTTAAATTGCCTTCTTTGCAAATTATCTCCCATGATTTATATCAATCCTATAGGGAAGGCAGAGGAAAATTGTATGGGGATGGATGGTTTGAATGTAATGCAAATGGATAAAAGTGTGTGATAGCTTTGCATGGTTCTGCCAGTGAATTTAACACAATACCTTGCTGGCTCTAGTACAGATTGAAGAATCTGAGTGGCAGGGGCCGTCTTGTGGTACAGCGGGTTACTCTGCTGCTTGCAATGCCAGCACCCCATACTGGAGTGCTCTCTCTAGTCCCACCTGCTTCACTTCCCATCCAGCTTCCCTCTACTGCACCTGGGGAGGTAGCAGAAGATAGTTGAAGCATTTGGGCCCCTGTCACCCACATGGGAAACCAGGAAGGATTTCCTGGCTCCTGGCTTCATCCTGGCCCAGCCCAGGCTATTGTGGCATTCTGCAGAGTGAACCAGTGGGTGGACGCTCTGGCTCTTTCTCTTCCCCCTGTCTTTTAAATAAATAAATAAATAAATAAATTTTTAAAAATCCCAGAAAATAAACATCTGAGCAGCAAGTCCAAATGGAAGTCTTCCGAAGGCTTAGAGGTTAGGCCGAGGCATGTTGCATTCTAGGAAAAGCAGAGGGGTGGATGTCTCACTGAAGGTCACATTAATTTCATTACCCAGAATTGTGACTTGAAGGGTTAAATACCTCTAAAAATCACCCTTTTTGTAACTTTCCCAGAAACTCATGTAGTTGTGTGTATATTCCCTTTCCAGTGGAGATGGACCTAAACTCAGGTCCCATTTTTCTCAAGAAGCTTTCCTTACAGGGTTTGCCCTCTGATTTTCTGCCTAATCTTTAATGCCTCTGTCATGTTCTAGCAACTCCTGAGATCTTCCCTGGTCATTCCAGGTCATGATTTCCCAGATTCTTCTAATTACAGGACTTACCTAGGAAATACAGATCCCTAAGACATGTAGAAATTCTGAATTTGGGGTAAGGCCAGGGAATCTGAATACTTAATAAGAATAAATGTATACCCCCAAGAAAGTTTACGAGCAGGCTGCTGCTTGGTATGCCCTATCTCATATCAGGGTACCTGGGTTCAAGTTGTCATTGTACTTCTGATTCTACCTTCCTGCCAATGTGTACTTGGGAGGCAGCAGGTAATGGTTCAAGTAATTGGGTACCTGCTACCCACATGGGAAGCACTTTGGTCTGTCCCTCTCCAGCTGTTGTAGGCAACTGGAGAGTGAACCAGCCATTAGGTCTCTCTCTCTTTTTTTTTAAATCAATCTGTGTTTCTCTGTCTTTCAAATAAAAATGAAATTAAATAAATAAGGATTTTTTTAAAAAGAAGAAAGTACTAAAAGCACATTTGGGGAGGTGCTAGATCATATTCTGAATATCTGAGCAATTAGAACAAATACCAGCATTTCAGTCCACAATTTTTACTGCTGCCTGCGATCCTGTAATTATTTTATTTATGTCTCCACTGGAAACTTACAATTACCTGGAATGTGGAGAATATTTTGAGCATTTCTACTCCATCTAATCCTCCAGGAAAACTGGGAATACCTTGTAGGTTCTTGACAAGAAATAATCGGATTTGGCTTAAGTGAGAGTTTCCGCCAGTACGCAGGCCACAAAAAGCAGCAGACAGGAAGGTGAAAGAGTGGGGCAGGCTAGAGGAAAAGGAAGTGCTTTCTGACTCTGCAGGTGGGGAAGTTTGTCCTCAGGTCTGCATAGACCAATTACATCTACTGTATTTTTTTTTCCAATAAAGCAGTGTTCAGAGACATTTCAGAAAACATAAGAAAGCACAACATTTTACAACAACAATAAAGAGTTCCCAAAGCAACCACCAAGGAATTCTCCTTGTTAATGCACTGGTGTCTCTCTAATAAATTCCAACTTGCAAATGGCAATTTATGTCATGAGAAAGGCCCATATGGAATTGGTGAATTGGATTTTGTGTTTGATGCGCCCTGAGATCTTCACCTCCTTTTGTGACTCTGGAGCTCACATGGTTGCGTCCTTTGAGCCTGATGCTAACGACAAGCCTGGGTGAACAAACAAGAGCAGTGTTCTGGTCTGAGGGTTTGTGTCCCTCCAAAGTTCCTGAAGGTGCCAGGAGCTGAGACACTGGGAGCTGATCAGGTCATGGGGCACAGCCTGTATGAATGGGATCAGTGCCCTGCAGCCCCAAGAGACTCCTTGCCACTGTCACTGGGTGAAGACACAACCAGAGACCAGAACAGGAGCCCTTGCAGACGCTGAATTTGCTGGTGACTTGACCTTGAACTTCCTGGTCTCCAGAGCTGTAGGACACACACTGCTGTTGTTCATAAGCCACAGTTTATGGTAGTCATATTTGATAATAGCAGCCTGGATGAACTAGTACAAAGAGGTTGTTACTAAAACAAAAGGACTAAGAGAATAGTCAGCCCTAGAGCAATTAGTGAGTCCTGCCATGTAAGGAGACAGCAGTGGCCAGCTAACAGCCAGAATGTGGAGACAGTTTGAAAAACTACTGAAAATTTAGATAAAAAGGGTGAAGTTGGTATGAAAGGCTAATCAATGGGAATTGGTATATCAGTTTACACCTTAATTTGAGGATGAATTGAAGAGAATTTGAAACCAAATGAGGAAAAAAATTCATGAGTTATTATTACACAAAGAGATGAAAGTGAAAATTCTTAGTGATAGAAATGTTGAGAAATTGAACTTTTGGGCGCCTATTTGGATGCTCTGTGTTGGGAAGATGCAGCTACGTTTAAAGAAAGTTTTCTTCCTTCCTTCTGCCTACTTAATAGTAAAGCTTCATAGATTTCTCCAGAGAAATATTAGTTCATTAAAATTGTGTTGCTTTCAACATAAACTCATAACAGCTTCATGATTAAATCACACAAAGATTACGTCAAAGCCTTTGGAGTTCTTTTTTTTTTTTTTTTTTTGACAGAGTTATAGACAGTGAGAGAGAGAGACAGAGAGAAAGGTCTTCCTTCCAATGGTTCACCCCCCAAATGGCTGCTACAGCTGGAGCTACGCTGATCGAAAGCCAGGAGCCAGGTGCTTCTGCCTGGTCTCCCACACAGGTGCAGGCACCCAAGCACTTGAGCCATCCTCCACTGCATCCCTGGGCCACAGCAGAGATTGGACTGGAAGAGGAGCAAGCGGAACTAGAACCCGGTGCCCATATGGGCTGCTGGTGCCGCAGGTGGAAGTTTAACCAAGTGAGCCACGGCGCCGGCCCACTTCAAAGCCTTTGACATGTGTGTTATATAATACACCCAGCCCTAGTTCAAATACCAGAATTCCATTCAAACTTGAGAGCTGGGAAACTAAAAGCATAGATTCACCTATGAATATTAACCAATGTCTTTCTGAATATTAGAGAATAAAGATACTAGATTCTTCCATTATACTAATTATTTTTTTTCCTTCCTACATTAAATCAAAATGAAGGCAATACTGATTTTTCAAAAGCTGTAGAGAGATTTGAGAGGGGAGAGGAGGGGAGGGTAGAGAGGAGGGGAGGGTAGAGAGGAGGGGAGAGGGGAGGGAAGGAGAGGGGAGGGAGGGAAGGAGAGGGGAGAGAGGGAAGGAGAGGGGAGGGAGGGGGGGGAGGGGAAAGGAGGGGAGGGGAGGGGAAAGGAGGGGAGGGGAAAGGAGGGGAGGGGAGGGGAGGTCTCCCATCTGCTGATTCATTGTCCAAATGTCTGCAATGGACAGGGCTGGGGCAAGCTAGGGTAGCCCAAGGCCAGGAGTTGGGAACTCAGTCTGGGTCTCCCATGTGGGTAGTAGGGACCCAGTTACCTAAGTCATCACCTGCTGCCTCCAAGGGTGTGTACAAAGGAAGGAGGAATTGGGAACAGAGCTGGGACTCAAAACCAGGCATTCTGATATGAGCAGTGGTGTGTCCCACATGGCACCTTGACCACTAGGCCAAATTGTCCAGCCCAAAGCTATTGGTTTTTTTACATTTGCTTTTATCATCTGTTTATAGCTTTATGCAATAGTTTTTACACCGACTGTTGTTTTCTTTTCCAGTTACAGTCATACAACGTGCAAAAGGAGATAGTATTTTCCTCTGTATACCAATTCGTTTGCCTTTAATGATCTTTTATATAATTGCATATTGGCTAATACCTCTAATACATTATTAGATAGTAGTGATTACACTGGGCATCTTTTACTTGTTTCCATGTTTAGCAGGAAAGCTTTTGGTATCTCCCTACTAATTAAGAAGCCTGCTTTCAGTTGATCTATCGATCTATCATCTCTAAGGAAATAGCCATCTATTTTATTTCTATTTTATTGGATGCATTTATTGTGAATGACAGTTAAGTTTTTCAAATGTTTTTATACATTTGTGTAAAATCATATAATTTTCTTCCTAGCTCTATAAATATGATGGATTATAATAATCAACTTCTTAATATTGAATCTCTTTCCAAAAAAATCCCATTTGGTTGTGGCATAAAAGTATTATCTTTTTAATGTGCTGTTGGATTCTGATTGCTAATATTCCAGGTGATTTTACACTGATATTCATAAAGATGTTGCATAGTTTCCAATTTGCTGCAGTCTTTGTGGAGTTCTGTGTATTTCTCCTTGAATCTCCAAAAGATGTTTGATGTGTGAAACTTCTTTATGAAGAATTGGGTCCCTAAGAATAAGTGCTTTATCACCATTGCACCTTTAGCCTTTATTTTACCTTTCATCTTTGTCACTTGCAAAAGATCGGGTTCTAATTTTCCACCTTGTTTACTGGCTCCTGCCATCGGATGCGCTTGGTGCGCCGGCCGCAGCGCGCCGACCCCGGCAGCCATTGGAGGGTGAACCAACGGCAAAGGAAGACCTTTCTCTCTGTCTCTCTCTCTCACTGTCCACTCTGTCAAAAAAAATAAATAAATAAATAAATAAATAAATAAATAAAAAAGAAATAAGATCGCAACCCTGCTTCCTCTAAATTTTTATTGCCTGATATATCTTTGTCTATCCTTTTATTTTTTAACTTTCTGGATCTCTTAGCTTTTGGTATGTGTTGTTTATATAACATACAGTCCAAATTTCTGTCGTTAATGTCTTTCTAGTCATTTTACTTGCCAAAAGCATGTCCACAAATAAAGTCCTTTAGAAGTGTTCACGGAAAAATATTTTTAAAATTCTAATATATTCTTAAGTTTGCATCTACGCTCTATTTTAAAAAGTTACTTTTGCTGGGCATGCAAACTTTGCCCCCCCTTTAATGTGTAAAATTTATTCATTTTTTTCCTGACATAAACCATCTCAGTCAAAAGTTCTTAGGAAAATGTGATTTTTGTCCCTAATAAATAACTTTTAAATTTGTGCTTGTTTTATTATGGGTGGGTGAATGGTGGTTCCTATGAGATGAAATGATTTTATTTCAGGTACAATAATTTTATTAGTATACCTCTTGATACTGGCTGCTCTAAGTTAATTGTCCCCTCCCCCCAAAATATGGTGCTACTTCTCAATATGCAGCTTTTAGTCTTCTTTTATTACAAGAAACCTATAGCTTTCAGTGATTTCTGTCCTATCAGCTATGTGCTAGACTTCTCTTTTTTTCCAATAACTTTGTATAAGTTTCATGGTGATGTTTACAATTAAGTACAAGTTAATCCCCCATTTTTGTACATAAAAGAGCACTTTGAAATGTTTATCAAAATTGAAACTTGTTAATTTTGATATAAAGTAATCTTGAAATCCATGCATAGCTTTTTTTCAGAATATGGATTTTCATACACTTTTTACAAACCACTTATATGCAGAGATTTCAAAAAATGTTAGCACCAAAATAAACTTATTTTTCAATTCCATTTTGCACCATGTTTTTGAAGTATCCTCTTATGCCACGGTATGGTGATAGTCATGGGGTTGGAAGGCATTGGGGGCCGGCGCCGCAGCTCAATAGGCTAATCCTCCGCCTTGCGGCGCTGGCACACCGGGTTTTAGTCCTGGTCAGGGCGCTGGATTCTGTCCCGGTTGCCCCTCTTCCAGGCCAGCTCTCTGCTGTGGCCCGGGAGTGCAGTGGAGGATGGCCCAAGTGCTTGGGCCCTGCACCCCATGGGAGACCAGGAGAAACACTTGGCTTCTGCCATCGGATCGGTGCAGTGTGCTGGCCGCAGTGCGCTGGCCGTGGTGGCCATGGGAGGGTGAACCAACGGCAAAGGAAGACCTTTCTCTCTGTCTCTCTCTCACTGTCCACTCTGCCTGTCAAAAAAAAAAAGAAAAAAGAAGGCATTGGGGTAAGGCTTGCACTGTGGTGCAGCAGGTTAAAGCCTTGGCCTGAAGTGCCAGCATCCCATATGAGTGCCAGTTCTAATCCTGGCTGCTCCTCTTCAGAACCAGCTCTCTGCTATGGCCTGGGAAAGCAGTAGAAGATGGCCCAAGTTCTTGGGCCCCTGCACCCATCTGGGAGACCTGGAAGAAGCTCCTGGCTCCTGGCTTCAGATTGGCACAGCCTCAGCTGTTGCAGCCATCTGGGGAGTGAAGCAGCAGATGAAAGACCTCTCTCTCTGTCTCAACCTCTCTCTGTAACTCTTTCAAATAACTCTTAAAAAAAAAAAAGAGCCGACACCGCGGCTCACTTAGCTAATCCTCCACCTGCAGCACCGGCACCCTGGGTTCTAGTCCCAGCTGGAGCACCAGATTCTGTCCCAGTTGCTCCTCTTCCAGTCCAGCTCTCTGCTGTGGCCAGGGAGGGCAATGGAGGATGGCCCAAGTGCTTGAGCCCTGCACCCACATGGGAGACCAGGAGGAAGCACCTGGCTCCTGGCTTCGGATGGGTGCAGTGCCAGCCATAGCGGCCATTTGGGGGATGAACCAGTGGAAGAAAGGCATTTCTCTCTGTCTCTCTGACTGTCTAACTCTGCCTGTCAAAAAAAAAAGTTATGGGATATAAAAAGAGGAAGGGGGCCTAATACTCACCTTGGTTCTGAAAAAGAATGCTAGAAAGTTAGCAAAAGTTTGAGTTCACTAGGCTCCATCTTAGGAAACTTAATTTGTTACCTCATCGAAAAAGTGAAAATTTAGCTACCTGTTTATGAAGATCAAATGAGATAGGGAAGTTGAAAGAGCTTTACGAGCCTTCTACACCAGAGAGAAGCACGTGGATTTAAGTCAGAACAAAACAGTGAGAAGTGGCTTCCACCACAGGAGCCGGTCTGTAGAGCGGCACAGGCCAGCACACGATTGCGCTTCAGCCTCTAC
The DNA here is from genome assembly GCA_949820135.1 of Sylvilagus floridanus. Lineage (NCBI taxonomy): Eukaryota > Metazoa > Chordata > Mammalia > Lagomorpha > Leporidae > Sylvilagus > Sylvilagus floridanus. The sequence continues at coordinate 104,892,000 of OX463226.1, forward strand.
TTCTCCTTCTGCTCTCACACAAACCCCACACTCTGTTTCAGAGAACTCATGCAGAAAACCACAGCTTCTGGTCTCTTCTGATCTCAACAGACAGAGAACATCTGTGCTAAAGCAGTGATTATGAATACCTATGTATCCAGTTTACTGACTAGTCTTACGTATCATAGAAATTTAAACTAAAAGGATACTCTGGAAAATCATCAGATACCATCTTTTTTCCTTTTGGCAGAATTTAAAAAAAAATCTCTATCCTCACTGAATTCTGAACCAAGCCAAGTAGGGGACAAAAATATTCTATGATCTCATTTGGGCCTAGAAAAAACCTTGCTAATACTTACATGTATTCATGCTGTGAGTACTCAATGAAAAGAATTTGAAAAGCAAATATTTTTCTCTCAACAAATGGTGACTACTCACATTGTGGCATATTAATGAGAACCTACTGCATTTTTCTAAAATTCATATGAGAAGGTAATTCCACACTGCTCCCCCCCAAATGAGTTCAGTTGAGTAGATAGCCTTTCATTTTAGAGTATTCTGATACTAATCTATTATTGGAATATGAATATTCAGCATTCTTTCCTGTCAATTTTCCTTAGAGATTCTTCAGAGGAATTTGGAGACTGGGGGCAAGTGTTGTGACACAGCAGGTTAAGCCAGTGCTTGGAATACCCACAGCTTATACTGGAGTGCTGGAATCAAGTCCCAGCTACTCCACACTTCTGACTCAGATTCCTGCTAGTATGCCTGGGAGGCAGGTGATGGCTCGAGAACCTGAATTCCTGCTACCCAAGTGGGAAATGCCTATAGATTTTCTGGCTCCTGACTTAGGCCTAGTCCCTTCTGTTGTGGGTATTTAGCGAGTGAACCAGCAGATGGAAGCTCTCTGTCTTTCCCTCTTTTTACATCACTCTGCCTTTCAAATGAATAAAATAAATTATTTTAAAGTGGAGATTGCATGACTGGCACCATTTTAGCTTCCAGGTCCCAAACATCTGATATATAATTCCTGTCAATTGAAACACTATGATGTAGTTGATGTTACTATTTGATATCCTATAACCTAACTAATGCATCATGGGTCTGAGCCTCAATAAAGGCTAAATTATTATTATTATCAATAGTAATTTTTATTAAAATATATGACACAGGAATACAATGAAAAAGAATCACGGCAAACAGAGAACATTTATAGGAAATATAATGGCTTTAAAACCAAGTAATTACAATACAGAGTAATGTTAAGAATAAACTATTTACTCCAAATTAATTTATAAAGCATTTCTAATTGCTAAAAATAATTTTAGGGGTAGGCATACTGGTAAGAACACCTGCATCCTATATTGGAATGTCTAGTGAGGAGAATAGACAGGGGGCTGAGTGCTCGTGACTGTGGGAGTATTGTGTGCTGGGACTGTGAAGAATGCAATGGGAGGGGTCGGTGCTGTGGCACAGCAGGTAAAGTTGTTGCCTGTAGTGCTGACATCCCATATGGGTGCCAGTTCAAGTCCTGGCTGCTTCACTTCCTATCCAGCTCTCTGCTATGGCTTGGGAAAACAGTACAAGATGGCCCAAGTCCTTGGGCCCCTGCACCCATGTGGGGGACCCAGAAGAGGCTCCTGGTTTCAGATGGGCTCAGCTCCAGCCATTACTGCCAACTGGGGAGTGAACCAGTGGATGGAAGAGCTCTCTCTCTGCCTCTCCTTCTTTCTCTGTGTATCTCTGCCTTTCAAATAAAATAAATAAATCTTTTAAAAAAAAGAATGAAAAGGGAGAGGTAGTAGGAGGTGGGACAGTTTGGGAGTGGGAGGGCGAGTATGGGGTTAAGAACCGCTATAATTCAAAAGTTGTACCTATGAAATTTATAGTTATTAAATAAAAGCTTTCTATAAAATAAAAAAGAAAACACTGTGGCTGGCTGGATATTTGGCCAGTCACTGTGCACGGCTCCACATGCTCGGGTCTCTCTGATTCCCTGGTGAGAGTCATTGCTGTGGGATCCGTGCTCACATCAAGTACTACACAGATTCTTTGTGTGGTTCTTGTGGCAGTGTGGATGAATATTGCACCCACTGCAGCTAGTGCCCAGGCATTGGTCTCCTTGGAGAAGAGGAGGTGAGTGAGAGACTACACCAACTGAGAAGATCAAACCTCCCCTTTGGAAAAAAAAAAAAGGATTTACCATGCCCAACTCGGGTGTCACCTTGGATACTCTCCTCACCCTGGATCACTAAACAAAGCTTCCTGGTCACACCCAACACATACCTCTGTGTATTCACTGAAAAACCAGACATTCCACTAAAACACAGACACATAGTCCAAAGATAAAACCATCAAAGGGACAAAAAATAAATAAACCAATAAGTACCTCCATAATACTAATAATAAATGCAGCAATTCAAGAAACAAGAATAAGGAAGACAATATGAAGCCCCCAAAGGAACACAACAACACTGATTACTAGAATGTGAAGATGAAGGGATTGAAGAAATGCCAGAAATGGAATTCAAAAAATGCATTGTAGGATTACTTAGAAGGAATCAGAAATCTGATTAAATAAATCCATACATGACATGGGTGAAAATTTCTCCCATAAAATCAAGATTTTAAAGAGATCAAAATGAAATATTGGAAATAAAGAATTCAATAAATCTAATTTAAAAACACAGTGGAAAGCATTAACAACAGACTCAGTGAGGCAAAAGCAAGAATAACCAGCTCAGAAGAAAAATCTCTGGAAACTTTACACTCAGACCAAAAAAAAAGAAGAAGAAGAAGATGAGAAGACAAAAAAGAAATTAGAAAACTTAAATACCATGTTGGACATTTAAGGGATACTATCAAATGACTGAACATCATATAGGTCTTGGGAGTTCCTGAAGCTGGAATGATTAGAAGGTCTTTGTAGTGAAATAATTACAGAACATGTACCTAATTTGGAGAAAGAAAGGGATGTCCAAGTACAGGAAGCACAGAGAACATCTATTAGATATGACTCAAAAGATCTTCACAACAACACATTGTAGTCAAACTATCTAGAGGAAAATATAAAGAAAAGATTCTAATCTGTGCATGAGACAAACTCCAGATTACTTTCAGAGGATCACCAATGAGACTGACAACTTATTTCTCATCAGAAACCCTAGGACAGAAGGGTGATATATGTCCCAAGTCTTAAGATAAAAACTGCCAAGCCAGAATGCTGTACCCTGCAAAGCTCTCATTTATGAATGACTGTGAAATAAAGACCTTCCATAACAAACAGAAATTGAAAGAATTTGTCACCACCTGTCCAGTCTTACAAAAGGTATGCTACATACGCTACACAAAGAAACACAGAAAAGTGGTCATCGCTAGGAAAGAAGGTGAAGAAAGAAAATCTCCCAGTAAAAGTAAAAAGGAAATCCAAAGTTAACAATAGGAATTTTATGGAAAAATAGTAGGACCTAATCTTTACTTATCAAGAGTCACCTTGAATGTAAATGGCCTCAACTCTCCAGTTAAGAGATACACACTGGCATAATGGATTAAAAAAGAAAACCCATCTATTTGCTGCCTACAAGTAATGCATCTCACCAAAAAAGATAGATGCAGACTGAAAGTGAAAGGATAGAAAAAGATATTCTATGTTAAAAGAAACCAAAAAAAGAGCTGGTGTATCCATCCTAGTATCAGACAAAATAGACAATAACAGAACAACTGCTAAAGAGACAGAGAAGGGCACTATGTAATGATTAAGTCATCAATTCAATAGGAAAATGTGACTATAATAAGTGAATATACACTTAATTCCAGGACACCTGGCTATTGAAAAGAAATGTTAAAGGATCTAAAGGGAGACATATACTCCAAAATAATAGTGATGGAGGACTTCAATGCCCCACTTTCAGCAATGGACCAATAAACCACACAGAAAATCAGCAAGGAAACAGCAGAATTAATCAACATTATAGACCAAATAGGCCTAACAGATATCTACAGCACTTTTCCTCCTACAGTTGCTACTCACCAGTGCATGGAACTTTCTCTAGGATAGATCACATGCTAGACCAAACAGCAAGTATCAGAAAATTCAAAAAACTTGAAATCATATCATACATCTTCTCTGACCAAAATGGAATGAAACTAGAAATCAACAACTCAAGAATCTCTAGAACATTTGCAAACACATGGAGACTGAACAACATAAAAAAGTTGGAAGCATTCCCACTAAGACCTTGAACCAAACAAGATGCCACTCTTGCCATTGCTATTCAAAATACTCCTGGAAGCTTTAACCAGAGCCATTAGGGAATAAAAAAATAAATCAAAGGAATATAAATCAGAAAGGAAGAAGTCAAACTATCCCTACTTGCAGATGACATGATTCTATATATAGGTGATCCAAAGGACTCCACTAAGAGACTATTGCAACTCATAAAAGAGTTTGATATAAAATTAACACACAAAAATCAATAGCCTTTGTATACAATGCCACATCTGAGAAAAAGCTTCTAAAGTCAATCCCATTCATATTAGATACAAAAAAAATCAAATACCTTGGAATAAATTTAACCAAAGATGCCAAAGATCTCTACAACGAGAATTACAAAACATTAAAGAACAAAACAGAAACAAACATTAGAAAATGGAAAAATCTTCCATGTTCATGGATTCAAAGAATCAATATCCTCAAAATGTCCATACTACTGAAAGCAGTTTAGAGATTCAATGCAATACTAATCAAAATACCAAAGACATTCTTTGGAGATCTAGGAAAAATGATGCTGAAATTCAAATGTAAACACAGGAGAGCCCAAATAACTAAAGCAATATTATACAACAGAAACAAAGCCAGAGGTAATACAATACCAGATATCAAGACATACTACAGGGAAGCTATAACCAAAACAGCCTTGTACTGGCACAAAAACAGACTTGTATACCAATGGAACATAATAGACACTGCAGATATCAAGCCACACATCTATAACCAACTTACCTTTGACAAAGAAACTAAAATCAATCCCTGGAGCAAGGATAGTCTCTTCAACAAATGGTGCTGGGAAAACTGTATCTCCACATGCAACAGTATGAAACTAGACCCTTTACATCTTATACAAAACTTCACTCAAAATGTGTCAAAGACCCAAGTCTATGATTCAGTACCATCAAATTATTTGAGAACATTGAGGAAACCTTGCAAGATGTTGACATAGGCAAAGAGTTCCTGGGTAAGACCCCAAAGGCACAGAAAATTAAAGCCCAAATTGTCAAATGGATTATATAAAATTGAGAAGCTTCTGTACTGCAAAAGAAACACTCAACAAAGTTAACAGGTACTCAACAGAATGGGAGAAATTATTTGTTAACTGTGCAATTGATAAAGAAACTTAAAAACAACAAAACAAATAATCCAGTTAAGAAATGGGAAAGGACTTAAACAGATATTTTTTGAAAGTGGAAATCCAAATGGTCAACAGAAACATGAAAAAATGATCAGGATCACTAGTCATCAGGGAAATGCAAATCAAAACCACAGTGAGGTTTCACCTCACCCCGTTAGAGTAGCTTTCATACAGAAATTAACAAACAGCATATGCTGGTGAAGATGTAGGGAAAAATGTACCCTAATCCACTGCTGGTTGGAAAGTAAACTGGTATAGCCACTGTGTAAGACAGTATTGAGATATCTCAGAAATCTGAATATAGATCTACCATATGACCCAGTTATCTCACACTTGGGAATTTACCTAAGGGAAATGAAATCAGCATATGAAAGAATTATCTGTACCCCCATGTTTATTGCTGCTCAATTCACATTAGATAACATATGGAACCAACCTAAATGACTATAAACTGAAGACCAGGTAAAGAAATTATGGGCTATGTACACCATGGAATGCTATACAACAGTGAAAAAGAAATCCTGTCATTTGCAACAAAATAGATGAAACTGGAAAATATCATACTTAGTGAAATAAGCCAGTCCCAAAAGGACAGATACCAAATGTTGACTCTGATATGTGGTAACTAATAGATCACCTGAAAGGTAATCTATGGAAATGAAACCAACACTCTGAGATGTGATGACTCTGAACAGCCCTCTTCTGAACTGTTGAAGAACAGTTTTTTTTTTTCATACTATTTGTAGAACTCTTTAGTCAGTATAGAGTTAATCTTATGTGTATAAAGTTAATTGAAAATAGATCTTAGTAAAAAACAAAAATGGAATTAAAGGAGGAGGAAGAAGAAGGATGGGAGTGCAGATACAATAGGAAGAATCACTATGTTCCTAAAGTTGTATTTGTGAAATGCATGATGTTTGTATACCTTAAATAAAAGGTTTTTGGGAAAATAAATAAATAAATACATCAAGGCGGTTCAGTATATTAATTGAGTATATGAGAGATAAAATAAATATTTCATTATTTTGAAACTTAAAAAAAATCCATATTGAGAATGCTCTGTCCATGGATGAGTTTATGTGAGCATCTAGTGCTAGAAAATGACTAAACAAATAATCATAGCTGGAATCCTTCAGTGAGCCCCACACAGTGTAAAGAAGAGGTGTAAATTTATTCCTGGCTCATTTCAAAGGCAATAACCCCACATACAAAAATTTATGTGGGGGCCCGACTCTCAGTCTTGGTTTCTCTACCTGTGTAGATCAGTTCCCTACATCTAAGAAGATGAATTGGACCCAGATCAAAACCATCTTCTCTCTGGAGTTGCACGGTTCCCCCAGATACAGTTGCTTTCTCCCTCTTCTGTTTTCTCTACCACTACAGAGACCCCTCTAACTTTTCCACTGCATGTCACCTCTGCATACTTGGATGCCTTCTTATAAGTTCCTTTAGAGTAAGTCTTTTGTCCTACTTGTTTTTGTATTATCAGAGACACAAATGATAAGAATAATTTATCAATCCTTTCTTTAAAAAATAAGGGGGGGAACAAAATGGGAGAGAGGTATGGGTACAAAGAGGAAGGGGCCAGAGGGAACAAGGAAGGGCTCATGGGAGGGAGAAGCATAGAAGAAATGGAGGAAGGGGCAGGCAGGACAAGGGACATCTTTGATAGACTGTGTGAGATTATTCTAATTTTAGATACAGAAGTCCGAAGTTCCTAGCTGTGTTAATCCTATCATTTTGTAAACTTGTGCTAAAGATTCAAAATTGAATCTCCCTAGGACTTGCCACAGTGTCACTGTTTCACCATTTGACCACAGCATCTTCCTTTCCTTAGTAGCTCAGAAATTTATCTCTAAGAATGGAGGAAACACACAGTTGGACTGTCCGGTAGCTATGTCTTAAACTGCAGGTATAAAGAAAAAAGATACTGAGATAAGGTGGTTAGTCAGTGAATAGTTGATATGACCAATGATTGAGATCAAAGCTGAATTATTAAGTGAAAATGAAACAGTTCAAAGTCCTGAAGGCTGAGTGATGTTGATGAAAAAGTCTAATGGTAGTAATAGATTAAGCTGGGTGGACAGAGAACCATATACAGGTTTTTAGTTTCAGGAAGAGTGCTGAGTGTATACCTACAAGTAGGCTACTGAAATAGAAACATTGTAGAGGTCTTTGTAATGAATAATTCTGGGGAGAAATGAGCTTAGAAGGTTCAGAAAACACTGAAGATGATCATTACAATGGTTGACAGAAATTAAAATCACAAGTCATACAGAAAAAAACATGTTTTGGGGGATAGAGTGTCAAGAACCTAAGACATGACAGGGACAAAAATGGGTGAATACAGAGGATACAAATGGCTGGATGCCAACATCTCCAAACAAGTGGAGACTTCCAGCAAGGTTGAAAGAACAATGATGTAAGAGTGGCAGTGGGGACTAAGAGGCATGCCCTCTTCTCTCCTGGAGCACTTGCAGTGCAGGCAATGAACAACCTCTGCTCTTTGAGGACAAAAGAATCATCTGTGGCCCCAGAGAAAGCCAAACTGCAGTGTAGACAAAGAGTCTAATGAGCATTCTGGGAGGATGTCCCAGCAGGGGAGGAGGAAATGGGAGAAAGCCCAAATTGAGGCTGAATATAACAATAAGAATGATGAGTGTGGGAAACAGGGAGGGGTTTGGCAAAGTGGTGCTCCTTTGGGAGTAGGAGGAGATGTGGCTGGCTGATGGGATGGATCAATGATGAATGGACTGTTGATGGCAGCCTTAAGTGCTATGATCAGCAATGGGCAGTCTTCCAGGGGACTCTGAGTGGGAGATTAATGTGACAAAAACTGATGTCTCTGAAACAGTCAATTTGGGGTGCTGAATGGCATAGGGAAGAAATTTGAATCAGGGATTTCTTGTCCCTCCTGAAAATCATGAAGACATCATTAGGCCTCATATACCGTTTTTTTTTTTTTCAAAAGAGCTCACTAAGCTCTTACCTCCAACATCTTTCATGCAGCCATGACCCAGTGTCTCTGAGCAGCCTATCTGTGTGGTGGAGGGTCAAGCAGGGCTCAGTGACATGGTCTGTCCAACGTGACAGCCCGACATCTGAATTATGACGAACAGTCTGGTGGGTGCCTGAAATTCCACAGCCAAGTCAATGTCCTGCATGGCCGTGGCATCTGCTCTCCACTTCAACAGAAGTAGAGGAAAGGAACACTGGCACAGGTCAGTGTTGAGGGGAAACCTTTTCTCTTCTCACTGTCACATTCTCTGTCATTTCCATTTGTGCCACTGACAGCTGTCACTCAAGCAAGATTCACCCTGCCACTGGCAAATCTCAAGTCATACAAAAAAGAGACTAATGAAACCTGTCTTAATTAGGTGATAATTAAACATTCCAGCCAGAAACTTCCAATCAATCTGACAAAACACACCCGTTCAAAACAAGGTTTTGCGGCAACGTTCCAACTGACTGATAAGGTTTTGCTCTCTGGGAATAAAAACATCTTTCAAGTCCTCATCAAGTTTCTTGCAGATTTGAGATGAGAATGAGGCATGAATATATCTAATGGGAATCAGGCTATGGGAGCATCTCTAGGGAATTGTATTCCCTTCTCCCTGCAAGGGAAATCAGGTGACAAGGAGCATCACGAGTCACTCTCAAAGGTGAAGCACAAAGATCCCAGTCCAGAGAGCCTGGCGTGCAAGCTCAGAATGAATTGCAGTAGAATCACTGCTCCCACTTGCCTCCCTAATGGTAAAGAGAGGCACAGGGCTAATTATCTGAGTACCTGCGAGCCTCACCTCCTTCCCACCTATGGCCGAGCTGTCGTTCTTATTGACACACAGCACTTCCAGGGCAACTGTCCTGACCCTAGGCAGCTCAGCTCCCACTGGTACCCCAGAATTAACAGCACTTTTTTAAGCAACCCCCCAGAAAGAAATAAATGGTGCTTCTATTAAATAGCTTCTAAATACTATTACACTCAAATTTTCCTCTCTAGCAAGTTCATAGCATGCAAGTGTAAACACAGAAAGGGTGTTTGTGCAAATCCTGTGTTACACTGAGTTCCTTGCATAACCAACATAATTAAATATTGAATTGACCAAGAGAGCTGAGCGGTACTTTCTGCTGATAACTGTGCCTACAAAATCCTTTTGTTGCTTCCCTGCTGCAATGGAACAAGTGAAGTTGCAGCTCCGCAGATCTGTTTTGACCTAAAACTGTTCTAACACAAAAATGCGTTTCCAGGCGTCTCATCAGTGATCATTGATCTAAGACTTACTCAGACATCACTTGAAGTTCAAGTGGCAGATTGCATGGGACTGAATTGTGACCATGTTGCACTTCCAGAAGAAATCCTTAAGTTCTATTTCTATTTTATAGATGTCACCAAATATATACCACACCACACTCCACACATCCACACACTCTGCAGGGTTGGGTATTATCTGGAGAGTGGGTGTTATTCCATACCACAATGGGAACGTAGACATTTTTACCCCAAAGCTCTATTACAAGAGGCAAATTAAAAAGAAGAAATCCAAAGACTTTAGAAAAAGAGGTTATGGACATCAAGATAGGAGATTGACAGGACTAAAACGTGTCTACCCAGTTCAGATGAGGTGGTTTCTGTCAAAGGAATTGCAAAGATTTAACAATTTCCTTCAGTATCATAATTTCACTCCTTTCTCTTAATGTTCAGTTTTTCAATTTCTCCTCCTTTGTTTCCTTTGAGATAAGAGCCCATTGTCCAATTCCTCAATTTTCCATTCCCAGACAAAAGCAACCGCAACATTTTCAGTCGACTTCAAAGGCATTTTTGTGTTGCTGCTGAGTTGGTGTGTTTTCCTCTGTTCCTGTGATTGAAATCACTTTGTGAAAGCTGAGAAAACTTGCTCTGATTTTTTTAAGAGATCCACCAAGTCCATGCAGAAAAGTTGTTCACACAGGAGTACGCCTCGTGGCGTCTGTATTTAAGCAAAGAGCTCACTGTCAGCTGAAGCGACGCTCTGATTGCCAGAGTGTATTTGTTCTCAAAGAACACTGAATCATTCTTGCTTCCCAAATAAGATATTTCTACCCTACAGACGATTTCCTTTAGGGAGTACCTCACGGTGTCTGCCTTGCCCTAATTAATCTGTGGTTCCTAAATCCTCAGTGTCTCTGGATTTCAAAGACTTCATTGAAGAACAATTGATCTGCCTGTGTAAAGGAATTTGGGATCTGAGCATGCTCAGCTTAAGTATTGGGCAAACATGCTTCCCAGGGATCTCTACCTGCAGTCCCAGTTACTCATCCAGGGGGAGTGTGGCTACCTAGTTATAATCCTGATAAATAAATGTGTGACTTTTTTAGTTTAATAAAACTAATGACATGTTTTTGCTGATAATTTTCTTCCTGACCCTCAGATCCATTCCCCCCACTTTCTCTGCTTCTGCTCTGTGGACAGCAAGTCTCTGCAAATTCCTTTCTCTAGGCTCTCTCATTCAGTGACTTCTAAAGAAGGCCAGGTCCAGAGACAGAAGTCGTGGAAACTGGAGAGTGAGAGAAAGGGAGAGCCCACCTCACTGTTTGTCCCCTAGTTCCAGCTCCCGTGCTGATCCTGGCTCTTAGCAGACATTCTCCTTGGTCACAGCTAGATTCCTATTTTCTCCCTTTACTCTATGACCCTGAGAGTCGCAGCTCACCCGTTTTCAACTCTTCCAATAACTCTACCATGAATCCCCTTTATTAAATTCACTTTCCTGAAATACCTGGCTTGAGCTCTCCTTGGAATTTCAGTGATAGTTTTACTGAATCCTCTAGGTGGTAATAAAGTAGAGTAGAAAATAGAAATCAATGCTACGTAAACACATTTAGACAAATGTTTTCCCGTCCAGCTTAGGCAAGCAAATGATTCCAAGAGAAAACACAGGTGATATGAATGAAGTGGCCACCTTGGCTTGACATGAGGAATGCAGGAATGCCAGACACACTGGCACTAGCAGTGGCACCAGTGACAGCACTCAGTCTCCTATGAATCTAGCTGTTGGGTATTTTTTTTATTAAAAGTATGTCCACAGTTAAGATCATACTGGAGCATGCAGATCTTCTCCTGATTACATGGGTGTTAATGCCTTTCACTGATGGCCAAAAATTACCAATAAACTACAGTTTTATAGGCTAGAGTTCTCTAAATTTAGCTGTAAACTATAAACCATATATCGAGAGAATCTATTTTCTAGGAAATTGAAATGTTTCTTTTTCCCCCTGCTAAAATTAATACCATATCTGAGACATGAAGGGATTAAAAATCCCTTAATTAAAAAAAACTACGTATGATGAAAAACAGCATAAAATTTATCATCTTAACTATTTTTAAGTGTGTGGGTCAATAACATTAAGGACAATAACAGGGGTGGTGCTGTGGCACAGTGGGTTGATACTCTGTCTGTGGCGTCGGCAACCCATAAGGGTGGAAGTTTGTGTCCTGGCTGCTCCTTCTGATCCAGCTCTCTGCTGTGGTCTGGAAAAGCGGTAGAGAAGATGACCCAAGAGATTGGGTCCCTGCACCCACATGGGAGATCTGGAAGAAGCTCCTGGCTCTGGATTGGCACAGCTGTGGTCGTTGCAAACATTTGGGGAATGAACCAGCAGATGGAAGACCTCTCTCTCTCCCTTTCACTGTCTGTAACTCTACCTCTCAAATAAATAAATAAATTTTTAAAAGGATAATAACATTCAGGACATGAACCAATAATCAGAACTTTTTATCTTGCAAAACTGGAACTCTGTGTACATTAACTTACTTCCCATACCTCCATCCTCCCATGCCTGATAACCACCATCTCAATTTCTGTCTCTATAAATTTGACTACTCTAGATTCTTCCGTAAGGACATTCATGCACTATTTAATGTTTGTGTAACAACTGTAGTTCACTTAGCAAAATGTCCTCAAAGTTCAACTATTTTGTAGCATGTGTCAGAACTCCCTAATTTTTAAGCCTCAGTCCATTTGAGGCATATTTTGTTTATGTATTTATCTGTCAATAGATATTTGAGTTTCTTACCCTTCTTGGCTATTGTGACTGACACTGCAATGAATATGGGTGAACAAGTATCTCTTAGTGACCTTGCTTTCAATTCTTCTGAGCATATACACAGAAGTGGTAATAGCTAGATCACATGGTAATTCCATTTTTAACTTTTTTGAGGAACCAAAACTTATTCTCATTTTAGCTTGGTTTTTGATAATAGGCATTCTAAGGAGCGTGAAGTAGTATATCATTGTATTTTTTATTTATATTTATGTCATTATGAGTTATTTTGAATATTATTTCATGTGCTTGTTGGTAATTTGTGTGCAAGGGTACTTCAAAAAGTTCAGAGAAAATTAAGTTAGAAGATAAGTTTATTTTGGTGCACTTTTAAAATTCATGGATATGGAGTCTTTAAAAAGTTCATGAAAATGTGGTCACCAAAAAAAATACATGGATTTTAAAAATGTTTGCATCAAGATAAATATGTCTTAATTCCATGAACTTTTAAAATTACTCTTGTATTTTCTTTGGAGGAATGTCTATCGAAGACTTCTGCCCATTTTTACTTAAGTTATTGGCTGTTTTGGGGCTGTAGGAGTTCTTTATATAATCTAGATATTAACCCTTTAATTTGCAAGTGTTTTCTCCCATTCTAATAGTTGCCTTTTTACTCTGTTTTTAGTGCCCATTGATGCATAGGAGTTTTAAAACTTCAGTGTAGTCCTGTTTTTTGCTTTGTTGCCTATGTTTTGGTGTCAAATACAAGCCAAATGGATCACCAAGAAGCCTTTACCTTATGTTTTGTTCTAGAATCGTATAGTGTAGCTCCTACATTTAGATTTTTCATCCATTTTGTATTTGGTATGGATCAAGTTTCTTTCTTTGGCATGTGTATATTAGTTTTCCCAGTATCATTTTTTGAAGACAGTCCTTTCCTAACTGGGTGTTTTTGGCAACCTTGTTAAAAATCATTGAATGATGTAGGTGAGGGATTCTTGCCAGGCTCTCTATTTTATTTCATCAGCCTGTGTTTGTTTTTATAACAGTGCCACACCGTGTTGATTACTTTAGCTTTGTAGCCAGCTTTGAGATCAGGAAATGTGAAACACCCAACTTTGTTTTTCTTTCTCAAGATTATTTTGGCCGTTTAGGGTCTCTTGTGATTCCATATGAATTTTAGTATGGATTATTTTTAATTTCTGCAAAACAATCACTTTTGGAACCATGCAAAAAATTTAATACTTATTAAACACAGCTCTAAATATAATAGTAATCTACCATGCTTAGAAGCCTTCTATCACCTTCAAACCTCCTGAAATTCTGTGGCTGGTTATTAGAATATTTTGCTCTAGCTGTTGCATAAACAAACCAGTGATTTAACCAAAAGTTTATTCTCTGGCTCACATCCTAAAATATAAGACAGGTTGAATTACTTTACAGGGCACTACCTTCTGGGTAATCACTCAGGGATCCACACCACTTTTATTTTGTAGCTATGCCATTCAGAACACATGTTCTCCAAGTTTGCTCCAGCATAGGAAGAATGAGATGGAAGAGGCATGCTGGTTATTAACAGCTTCACCTTAATGGAACACACAAAACCCCATTCACATTCCACTGACCATCATTAGTTACTTGGCCCCTTAACTGCAAGGGAGGCTGAGAAACGTGTAGAAGTGTTCAAGTCCGGGGCATAAGCACAGACTGTGCTACCTGTAATTGGACACTTTGTATACTTTTGAAAGACTTCTCTTGCATTGTTGTTCATCTTCCTATTTAATTTTATGTCTGTCATGGCTCCTGGTTCTACTGTAAGTATTTTGAGTAGAGAAACAATATGCCCCTGCATCTTTCTGCCTCCCTTCATATCCAGCAAAATGTCTCTTCTATAATTGGTTCATTCAACATTCAGGCAATAAATTCTTATTGAATTCCCAAAAATGTGCAGTTTTAGGCACTGCAAATACTTTGGTGTGAAAATACATTGCACTTTCCATACTTAACTTGCAAAATCAAATATTCACTCAAATGAATATAAAATAATAATCATCCTTAATATTAGAAAGCAAAAGCAGACCATGCTAAAAAAAAATGTTCTCGTAACTAAATTTGAAAAATATGATACTGATATTGCAGAGTAATTCTACTCTCTATGCTCTAATGTGGACTGTGGAAAATCTTGCCCTATGGAAATTCCAGGACAAAACAGAGCAGTAGCAGGGAGAGGAAACAAATAAAAGGGTGCCAGGCAATTAGCAGGTGCCTCTGAACTCCCTGGAGGAGGAAAATTTTCAAACAGCATTTCCCAGTCTCCTGTACTGTGCCTGGTGTGATAGGCAACATGTCAGGAGTAATAAAGAAAAATGGCAGTGTAACTACAAACAGAAGAATCACATCTTTGGTGCTTTTCCATCCTGTCAGCAGTTTTCTGTCATACTCTAATGGGATCACATGAATAATTTTGTTTTCTCTATTAGGAACCAAAAAATATATAATCTCATCAGGTTGTTTTTATATCACACTATGAACAAATGAATATGAACATGATGAAAGATAAGATAAGCAATTCAAACAAGTGAAATGCAATATTTGTGGACACGATTCTTTTAGATATTCATGTGGCATCTGTGATAAGAGTGTTCTTTCTGCTCACTGCTCAGTGCTTGATGAACTATGGATAGTTATTCGTGAGTGGCAGGCATCTTTGTCTTCCTATGTTTTTATACAGGGAAAGGAATGTGTCTCTTTGACTTACATGTTTTATTTATTTATTTATTTTGCTCAATGGTGTGCTTGTGAGTTTTCAGTCTGTTCCCATGGCATAATCCAAATGACTTGGGCAATTTGTTATTGTCAGCTTTAGAGATGAGAACAAAAAGGCACCCTGCAGCCTAAACACGTATCAATTTAAACCCTGAAGATGGTTATTTAAAATTATTTCAGTAAAGTCTCCTCCCCATCACTCCCCCCTCACTGCCAGTATTGTTTGGAAATTTTTATTTGCTTTCTGCCTGAGTCCTACTGGACAAGTTGCTCCACTTCCTACTTGTTCTGAGGCTGGGTTGAAATCCAAAACTGGATCAACCAGAATTCACATATGACAGTGAATGCATATAATAAGCATTAAATAAACACTGGTTGAAATTAAGTCAGTTGAATTGAACTGAAGTGAACTGAAAAATTAAAGACTTGTGTGGTTCAGCAAATTAGAACATTCTGTTAAAGATGGACAACCCAGTTCTGGCCCTGCAGGGACATACTCAAACTCTGCATAGAGTGTACGTATACCTACTGACTGCAGGCTTAGCCAGTCGTGTGTCCAAGTACTGAAAGCAGGCTATTTTTGTTGCATATTATCATTGTGAGTTTCCTGTCTTTGTAACTCAAAAAATATGGGCCTTCACCAACTGAAGAGGAAGAAATGAATTATTCAACAATGGTGTTTGGAAAATTGGCTCACTATCTGGAAAAAAAAAATTCCACCAGTTAGATTTTCACCTTAGACCACACAACAATGTAAATTACAGCTGATATTAAAAAGTGAAATGTAAAAAGTAAAATCATCAAAAACCAAAAGATACTCTCTGTGGGCAGGGACTGGCAGAATGGGGTATTCAGGAGCTCAAGCATACTTCTTTTGCTGTGTACTTCTCCATGGTCTTTTTGAAAAGAATAAGCAGCAATTTCATGCATAATTTTCAAAATAAGGAGAAAATATGCACAAGAGACTATTCACTGACCTCAGAGTGATAAGCAATTTGAAAAACAATGGAAGAAATATCAAAAGAAAATTGGTAAACTTGGCATAACTTCTGCATATCAATAAAAGCATCAAAATGTAAGATAGATGAAAACTAAGGGAAATGTTTGAAACAAAGATGACAAAGTATTACTACCTTTAACATAGAAAGTCAATTAGGGGTCAGAGTTGAGGCATAGTGGGTTAAACCACTGACTAGAATGCTGTCATCCCATGTGGGTCAAGTCCCAGTGGCTCCACTTCAGAGGCAGCTCCCTGCTAACAGCCTGAGAAAAGCAGCAAAGGATGGCACCTATCACTCCCGTGGAAGATCCACATGAAGCTCTTGGCTCCTGGCTTCAAACTGGCTCAATCCTAACCCTTGAGGCAAACTGGGGGATAAACCAGTGGATGGAAGATCTCTCTCTCTCTCTTCTTCTCTAACTCTGCCTGTCAAATAAACAAATACATTTTAAAAAAAAATAGGACCAATCTTAAAGTGTGGAAAATGAATGTTAAGTACACTATTGCTTGAAGAATATGTATATAAAATGATGTAGGGATATTCTAATTATCTAAGTACAATAAGGGCTTCAGAATAAAATACAGTACATTCTGCTTTGTAAAACATACAGGAGTGCTTCAGAAAGTTTGCAGAAAGGTGGAATTAAAAGATAAGAATATTTTGGTGTGAAAAAAATTAGAAACTCATAGTTTTTCATCACGCACATTTCCCATGAAATTTTTTAATATATATATTTTTAAATATTTATTTTATTTATTTGAGAGGTAGAGTTATGGAGAGGTAGAGACACAGAGAGAGAGAAAGAGAGATCTTCCATCCACTGGCTCACTCCCCAAATGGCCACAACAGCTTAGCTGAAGCCAGGAGGCAAGAGCTTATCCCAGATATCCCACATGGGTACAGAGGCCCAAGCACTTAAGCCATCCTCCATTGCTTTCCCAGGCACATTAGCAGGGAGCTGGATTGGAAGTGGAGAAGCCAGGACTTGAACCGGCATCCGTATGGGATGCCGGCTCTACAGGCTGGGGTCTTAATCTGCTGTGCCAACATGCCAGCCCCTCCCATGAAATTTTGAAGACTCATCACATATGTGTTTGTGTGAATATGCACATAAAAATGTTTAGGAGGAAACAGACCAAAATTATTAGCAGTGCTTACCTTCTGATAGGGAGATTATTACTATTTTAGTTATTTTTCTATTTTACCCTTTTAAAAATAACAGTTATATATAAGAAACATTTTTTTCTTAAGTTCACCTAATAACATCTGTAACCAGATAACACACTGTGGACATTTTGAATGAACGATCTTGGATTAATTTAACTTTAACTTGACCCATTTAGTATTTATCCATTCCTACACTGTTTTCACTCTTGGCTCTTCTCCTGCTGTTTTTTTATTTTTGTTTTTTTACCAAAGTGCTAACTGATACGAGGACACCTTGAGGGTGTAAATTGCACTTCTGGGCATAGATCTTGTCTTTTTTCAGAGCCCTTGGAAATCTTCAGACAGAGTAAGTGTAACAAACTGCTGAAAAGCAGACCCTTAGGGAAAAGTTGATGAACTCTTTCTCCCAAATGCATAGAGTTAGATCCACATGTTATGTTGTTAGTTTGCTTGTTTGCAGTATGGACATGTCCCTCACCATTAATTGAATTCTGTCTTCTATAAGTATCTGGATCATTCCCAAATGAACAGAAGTCATCCTTTATGTACTTAATACCTTTCTTTGATAGTTCACTTTTTGTGTTCTAGCCTGGGTGGAGCCCATCCCGATTACATAGATCTCCCTCTGCAATGCCTCAAGTCCAGTTATCATGGAATCATCATTTGTGATCATCACAGCACCTGTCAGATATCCTCTTTGAAAAGGTCAATATTTCTGAAAAGGGATTAGAAGAATGATTAGCACTTTGGCTTGAGTAACTTTTTCATAAAGTCTCTTCTTTTTCACTTTCACACGGAAGATGGATTTTCCTCAGGATTTCATTTATGATCAGCAAAATCCTATGGATCACTAAGCCAAGGTTGAAAATTAAGGTCAAGAAAGCAAATGACACACTTCACAACTGATGACATTGCATTAGCCAGCCCCTCATCACGCTGCACATGTGCCCAGGGCTCTCACTCCCACAAAGGGTTGTGCTAACAGAAGGTGGGAAGTAAGAACCCACTGAGGGTGATAGGTGCAAGGGAGCTCACTGCCCCTTCACCAGGAATTGATACATCCAAGTTGGGAATCTATAGAGCAGCCAGCCACAGACGAGCCTCTGCATCAGTTTCTTTATCAGAACAGGAAGCAGATGACAATGAAACTATTAATGAAAAAGTCGCATGTTGACTGCCTGGGCCCTGTCAGCTACAACAATAAAATGTGAATTGCAGAACACGAGCGAATAACAGGAAACAAGACCAGCACTGAGAGTGTTTTTGGTAAACAGCAATAGTTTTTGCCACCAAGGTCTTGATTAATGCCCTTTCCAACTCTAGAGAAAGGGATTAAAAACTCTTTGCCAAGAGGGCTGACCACACACTCATGTAATGATTTCCATCCATCTCTGACACCCCTACCAGGCCATGCACTACAGCAGAACCGCACACCCTGTCCTAGGACAGGTAATGAAATGTAATGACAGTCTTTCCCCACTCCACTTCCAGCTGCTTCACAATGGCTGCTAATAAAGACGCATGGCTTTTATGTTGCCCAGCTGTGTCTCAGAAGCAAACATGGATTTGTGTTTTCCTCTTTGGTCTGCTCTCAGCCTAGAGAAACATGTTCTGGGAAAGACGAGTCAACTTTGAACTGACCTCTGACAGCTCTCTGGGTTAGCCTGCAACACTTCTGACAAGTCTTCCAGACCTCTTGCTTCTATATAGCACGTTTGTTGGTTTTAAAAGAACAATAAACTCTAACAGTCTTGCTAGCAATTCAATACTTTCAAGCCTTGTTCCAGAAAGCATTTGGATTGCAGTGTGTGAGATTTTATCCTGGATTGTTTATTTTCCTTGTAATCCTAGGGACTCCGAGGAGGGATCAAAGCATCGAAGGCAGGATTTGAAAAAGGCCTGGAGAAATTATCCTTCAGATGCTTATGCAAAAATTCAAGATTATTATCTACTTCACAATGTTCCTATTCTGAGCATTGATGAGAACTGTTAGTTGAACATTCTCATTCTCTAAAGCTTTCATGGCCCAACAATTTAGCATTACTATTTTGAGAGACTTTTAAATTAAATAACAGAACTGACAAGTAATACGGCCAAAGCAAACAACAGGAATATACTGGCCTCTGTTCCTTCTGCACAGACAGGTCAGACAAATCAACTGAACTGCCACCACGAATCTCAACGAATCTCGACTACAGGAACGTAAATGATACAGCTGACTCTCAGTAGTCTGTCACTTGCTCTTGGAGGTGGCATTTATGTGCATCATTTAAAAAAAATTTTTTTTAAAAAGGTTTATTTATATTTGACAGGCAGAGAGAGAGAGACAGAGAGAGAGAGAGAGAGGCAGAGAAAGCTCTTCCATCTGCTGGTTCACTCCACAAATGGCCACAACAGCCAGAACTAGGAGCCAGTAGCTTCTTCCAGGTCTCCCACCTGGCTGCAGGAGCCCAAGAACTTGGGCCATCTTCTACTGCTTTCCTAGGCCATAGCATGGAGCTGGATCAGAAGTGGAGCATGGAACCCAAACTGGTGTGCGTATGGGATGCCAATGTTGCAGGTGGTGGCTTTACCAGCTACGCCACAGTGCTGGCCCTCTTTCCTATTATTGTTAGGAATTTTGGGCCTATTAAAAATACTTAAACAAGAGCCTAGGGTGATTACTGATGCCATAAACAAGAGTATCAATTTGTTAAGTCAACAACAGGAGTCACTGTGCACTTACTCCTCATGTAGGATCTCTGTCCTTAATGTGTTGTACAATGCCAATTAATGCTATAACTAGTACTCAAACAGTATTTTACACTTTGTGTTTCTGTGTGGGTGCAAACTTTTGAAATCTTTACTTAATATATGCTAAATTGGTCTTCTGTATATAAAGATAATTGAAAATGAATCTTGATGTGAATGGAATGGGAGAGGGAGCAGAAGATGGGAGGGGTGCAGGTAGGAGGAAAGTTATCGGGGGAAGCCATTGTAATCCATAAGCTGTATTTTGGAAATTTATATTTATTAAATAAAAGTTAAAAAAATACTTAAACATACGGGGGCCAGCACTGTGGCGCAGTGGGTTAAAACCCTGGCCTGAAGTGCAGGTATTCCACATGGGCACAGGTTCTAGTCCTGGCTGCTCCTCTTCTGATCCAGCTCTCTGCTATGGCCTTGGAAAGCAGTACAGGATGGCCCAAGTACTTGGGCCCCTGCACCCATGTGGGAAACCCAGAAGCTCCTGGCTCTTGGCTTCGGATTGGCACAGCTCTGGCCGCAAAGGCCATCTGGAGAGTGATCTAGTAGATGGAAGACCTCTCTCTCTCTCTGTCTTTTCCTTATTCTGTTACTCTTTCAAATAAGTAAAATAAATCTTTAAAAACAATACTTAAAAATACTTGCAAGTGTGTGTAAGATGATGAATACTGAATACATGTATAAGTATATACATGCATACATGCAAACGCATAAGTTTATGAGCCGCTAACCCATAAAGAGAGTTTATAAAGGAGTTCATAAACTTCTTTGGTCATATGTTACCCCCACCCATCCACCCATTTTATTACTTTTGAGACCCACCTCTCCATAGGTACTACCAAGGAAGCAAGAAGTTCCTATGAGATTTGTGCAGAGTTTTTATAAGTGTCAAATTAAAGCTGGTAAGGCAGAGGTGCAGTCAGTGCCACGTAGTGCTGTTATTTATCTTTGTGCCTCAACTTCATTGTCTATAGAAGGAGACTAATGATAATATCTTACTCAACTCCCAGGCTTTGAGGATCAAATGAGATAAAACACATGAAGAACTTGGGTTAGCGCCTAACACATACTAAATACTTCAAATACTGGCTATTATTAGTGCACAATGCTGTAATTACATGAAAAGAATTACCATAGAATCAACTCTGAATTCAAATCAAATCAATAAATATGCATTGTCTACTATGTGGAATCGCTGTTGTAGAAAGTACATGTTCATTAGTGGACACTCAGTTCATGCTTCATTAAAGGTGCATTGGTTATCTGAGTGGATCATAAGAAATCAGGGTTCACTGATTATTCTACTTCCATTAGACTCGGACTAGGATAATTTGAGCAGAAAGAAAGCACTCATTCCAACTGGGACCTGTCCAGAACATGCAGTTAAACAAATCTATTAATAAATTGTGACTTCAGCAGTTGAAGGTGCACACACAGGCATCATGCTTGCTAAAATGACATTTTGTTAAAAGACTGTCCTGGCAGGTTGGGGTGTTCTTTTAAGCTTTTTAGCAGCAACGAACTAGTCAGGAATCTTAAAATAACTATGTCATTACATAAACATTCTACATCCACTTCATGCCAACCATGTTTCTGTTTCTTTTGGAACAGAATGAAATAAGATGAATCAACCTGACCCAGGAGCCCATTATAGAATGCTAATATTCTTTAAAATAGTGGACATTCTGAAAGTTGTGAAAAAGGACTAGTGTTACAGGTATGGTTGACCTCCACAAGATCATTTTATTGCAAAGGTTCTTTAGGTTTACAAGCTGACATTCCAGAGTCAACATAAATAAGGTGCTAAGGGAATATTGCCACAGAGTTAAGAACATAAACTTATGTAGCTATCTCAGTCGGGTCAACTACACCCCAGGGATGGGGCCTGGGACTCTGAGATGGTGAACACAGCTAAATAAATAACAAAGATGGCCAACAATTCAATGAGCACTAAATTTATTGTCCTCAGAATTAAACTGCATTAAGAACACATTAGGTATAGGGACAACCCAACATGGGCAGACAGGGAATGTAGGCAACTTCAGCCTCTGAACAAAGCTTCTACATTAATGGAACTCAGATAGCAGTGAGCCAGGTCAGAATGATGACTGGTTACAAGTCAAATAGGCCCCAGAGGGAGAAATCAGCTTTTGCAGTGAATAAATAAAGAGGCCCAGGAATTGATAGTAATCATAGAAAGAGGCAAGGAAACAGGAAGGTACCTAAGGGTGGAATAGATTAGCATGGAAGAAACTTAGCAACATGTGACCAACTAGAGGCACTGAAGCGAAGGGCATAGGCGAACAACTGAACCTGACATCTTGGTATGGTTGGGTCACAAGCAAATCTCAAGAGATCAAGGATTAGAACTGGAAGCAAGAGACAGACTATCTAAATGAAGCGTCACTTGAGCAATCCTCCCACCTCCAAGAAATTACAACTTTATTGTTAGATGTATGTTTTTCTAATATGGTTGACTGATTCACTTAAACCAAAGGACTTTCACAGAAGTGACTCTGTGTCTCTTTGGAGCTGGTCCTTAAGATTTGTCACTTTCAGTTTTGCTTTTGGAGCACTTTTTCTTCTGCCATATTATGAGAAGCCCAGATCTCCTAGAGAGGTCAGATGGAAGAGAGAAGAAACCCTCTGATCCATTGCTTGGCAGCATGTAGAGAAGCCATCTTGGATGTCCAGTCAAAAAAGGCCCCACATCTTGTACCACACGAAACAGGCTGAGATAAGCCAACTCACAGAATCAGAACAGGTAATAAAGTGATTATCGTTTTATGATATTAAGTTTAGGGACATTTGCTACAAAGTGACAGAAAATGAAGTCTGTGAACTTTACAGGAGACATAAAAGCAATAAAAAGCCTAAACCTTGATTACATCAGAAGACAAAATTTTCTCTCAGCCTATTCTCTTTAAGAAGATGGAGATTTGTATAGGGTATTTCAATGACTTAATGGAAAATTGAATTAAAAGATAAGCTTCCTTTCTGCAAAATGTCTGAAGTCCATGCAGTTTTTTAATGATATGTATTTTCTTCTTTTTTTCCTTAAATCATTTTCATTTATATATTTTATTTAAATTATACAAGTTTCATATATTTCCTTTATGTCATTTTAGGATCATAGTGGCACTTCCACCCCTACTCTCCTTCCCACCCATGCTCCAACCTTTCCTTCCTCTCCCTCTCAGATTCCCACTTTTAATTTTTATAATGATCTTTTTTCAGTGAAGTTAATGATCATATAGTTAATTGTGCCCTAAGTAAAAGAGTTCAACAAATATTATAAAGAGAAGAAAAAATAAATAAACCCTGTTCCTCAATGAAAGAGACAGGCTATAAAAAATCATTTTTTCTCAAGATGTCTATTTCACTCCAATATATTATATTTCAGGCATTCTATTAGTTACCTTGGATCAGGAAGAACATATGATATCTGTCTTTTGGGGACTGGCTTATTTCACTAAGTATAATGGTTTCCAGTTGTGTCCATCTTTCGTCAAAAGATAGGATTTCATTTTTTTTTTTTTACAGCTGAGTAGTACTCCATAGTGTATCTATACCATAATTTCTTTATTCAGTCTTCTGTTATGAACATCTGGGTTAATTCTATCTCTTAATTATCATGAATTGTGCAACAATGAACATGGGGATACAGATAACTGTTTCATACATTATTTTCTTTTGGTTTGGGTAAATTCCCAGGGGTGGGATGGCTGGATAGTATAGTAGGTCTTTATTCAGATTTCTGAGTTATCTCCATACTGTCTTCTGTTTTACATTTTCAGTTTACATTTCCACCAAGGTACCTTTTTTCCCTACATCCTTGCCAGCATTTGTTGTTTGTTGATTTCTGTATGTGGGCCATGCTAACTGGAGTGAGGTGAAACTTCACTGTGGCTTTGATTTGCATTGCCCTGATGGCTAGTGATCCTGAGCATTTTATCAAGTGTTTGTTGGCCATTTGAATTTCCACTCATGAGAAATACCTCTTCAAGTCCTTTGCCCATTGCTTAACTGGATTATTTGTTTTGTTGTTGTTAAGTTTCTTGAGCTCTTTACGGATTCGGGATGTTAACCCTTTAACAGTTGTGTGGTTTGCAAATATTTTCTCCCATTCTGTCAGTTGCCTGTTCAATTTTTTGAGTATTTCTTTTGCAGTACAGAAGCATCTCAGCTTGATATAGTCCCATTTGTCAATATTGGCTTGTTTGCCTGTGCTTCTGGGGTCTTTTCCAAGAAGTCTTTTCCTATGCCAATGTTCTGCTGTTTCCCTAATGTTCTCTAATGATTTGATAGTATGTGGTTGTAGATTTAGGTCTTTGACCCATATTGAGTGGATTTTTGTGTAAGTTGTAATGTAGGGGTCTAGTTTCATATTTCTGCATGTGGAGATACAGTTTCCCCAACATCATTTATTGAAGAGACTGACCTTGCTCAAGGGATGGATTTTAGCTCCTTTGTCAAGGACAAGTTGGTTGTAGATGCATGGATTGACTTCTGGGGTTTCTATTCTGTTCCATTCATCTACAAATCTGCTTTTGTGCCAGTACCAGGCTGTTTTGATTATAACTACCTTGTAGAATGTCTTTGGTATTTTGATTGGGATGGCACTGAATTTGTAAATTTCTTTTGGTACTACGGATATTTTGATAATATTGATTCTACCAATCCAGGAATATGGAAGATTTTTCCCATTTTTAATGTCTTCTATTTCTTTCTTTAGTGTTTTGTAATTTTCATCATAGAAATCTTTGACATGCTTGGTTAAATTTATTCCAAGGTATTTGCTTTTTTAAGCTATTGTGAATGGAACTGTTCTTAAAAGTTCTTTCTCAGCCATGAACTTGTGTATATAAAGTCTGTGTATACAAAAGATTTTTCTGTGTTGATTTTATGTTCTACCACTTTAGCAAACTCTTATGAGTTCCAATAGTCTCTCAGTGGAGTCTTTTGGATCCCCTATAAATAGGATCATGTCATCTGCAAATAGGGATAGTTTGATTTCATCTCTTCCAATTTGTATCTTATTTATTTATTTATTTATTTATTTATTTATTTATTTATTTATTTTGCCTAATGGCTCTGGCTAAAACTTCAAGGACTATATTAAATAGCAATGGTGAGAGTGGGCATCCTTGTCTGGTGTAAGATCTTAGGGGGAATGCTTCCAGCTTTTCCTCATTCAATAGGATGCTGGCTGTGGGTTTGTCACAAATTGCCTTGATTATGTTGAAGAATATTCCTTCTATACCCTATTTGCTTAAGGTTTTCATCAGGAAAGGATATTGTATTTTATCAAATGCTTTCTCTGCATATAGATATAATGATATGGTTTTGTTCTTCAATTTGTTAATGTGATGTATCACAATTATTGACTTATGAATGATGAGCCGTCCCTACATACCAGGGATAAATCCTGCCTGGTCTGGGTGAATGATATTTCTAATGTGTTGTTGGAATTGATTAGCTAATAGTTTGTTGATGATTTTTGCATCTATGTTCATCAGGGATATTGGTCTGTAGTTCTCTTTCTCTGTTACATCTTTTTCTGGCTTAGGAATTAAGGTGATGCAGGTTTCATAGAAGGAGGTTGTGAGGTTTCCATCCTTTTCAATCATTCTGAAGAGCTTGAGAAGAATTAGAATTAGTTCTTCTTTAAATATCTGGTAGTATTCAGAAGAGAAACCATCCAGTCTTGGTCTTTCATTATTGGGATGGTCTTTATTATCAAGTAATCATCTTGGTTATGGGTCTGTTTAGGTTTTCTGTCTTCACACTCAGTTTTAAGGATTGTATGTGTCTAGGAATCTGTCCATTTTTTCTAGATTTCCAATGTTGTTGGGATATAGCTCTTTGTTTTAATTCCTGGTGATTCTTTTTTATTTCTGTGGTATTTGTTTTTACATTTCCTTTTACATCTCTAATTTTATTAATTTTCATCTTCTCCCTCTTTGTTTTGGTTAGATGAACCAATAGTATATCAACTTTGTTTATTTTTCCAAAAAATCAGCTCTTCATTTCATCAATTTTTTGTAATTTTTTAGTTTTAATTTTATTTATTCTCCTATTTTAATTGTTTATTTTTTCCTCCTACTAATTTTGGGTTAGGTTTGTTGCTTTTCTAGGTCCTTGAGATGCAATGACAGCTCAATTTTTGTACCTTTCCAATTTCTTCATGTAGGCACTAATTGTTATGAACTTCCCTCTTAAAATTGCTTTTTATAACTTTCTGTATGATGCACTGTCATTTTCATTTGTTTCTAGAATTTATTTCTCTTTAGATTTCTTCTATGATCCACTGTTCACTCAGCCGCATGTTGTTCAGTCCATGTATTTCCATATGATCCAGAGATTCTTGAGTTGTTAATTTCCAGCTTTATCCCATTAGGTAAAAAATATGCATGAAATTGTTTTAATTTTTTTTGAATTTGTTGAGACTGGCTTTATGACCTACTGTATGGTCTATCCTAGAGAAAGTTCCATGCACTGATGAGAAGAAGGTGTATTCTGCCACTGAAAGGTGAAAGATTCTGTAGATATCCATTAGGTACATTTAGTCAATTAACTCTGTTGTTTTCTTGCTGATTTTCTGTCTGGTTGATCTGTCCATTGCTGAAAGCAGGGTATTGAAGCCCCCTGTTACTATTGTATTGACATCTATGTCTCCCTTTATTTTCTATGAACTTTCTAAAGACTACTTAAATATTTAAGAAGTGTTTCTGTGACCAAGTAGTTAAAACATAAAATACTTCATAATTGAAAAGAAAGCTTAATTTATCTAAAGGGTTACTCCTTGTTGTGTTAAAAATAAAAGTAGGAAGGTGTAAAGTAGAGATGTTTGCAAGAAAACTACAAATTTCTCATACTGTTTCACATACAGCACCACAAAAAACAACTCTGATTATGAGTATCATGTCTTGAATATGAGAATCATGTCTTTTCTAGATGTTATGATTTCTTAATGTCTTGCTATAACTAAATGGGGTATCTTGAATTGAGCTTCTAGACCTGAAGTAAGGCCTCTGTACATCATAGCTATAGATTACATGACATTACCTCTGTGTTTATTCTAGCAGCCAACTACTTACAAAGTATCACACTAAGCATAAAAGCAAGGATGAGCTAAGTTTGAGAAAGAGGTAGAAGGGGGATACAGTTCATAAATCAGTACCTTGAGAACTAATGTTACAACATTTGCTGAATACTCAAAGTGAGTCAAGGATAGCCAAGGTAGGTCAAGTCCTTGACATCAAACAGTTGAGACAGTAATTCTCTGATTACATAAGAACAGTAGGGGTCTAAAAGTCTTGATACATAATGAAGAAAGACCCTACTGTCAAGTATTAGGGGCCAGGTCTATCAGAGTTTGTATTATGTAAATCATGGAGAGCAAAGCAATTGCTCCAGTAGTCAGAACTCAGATATGACTTCAAGGTTCTCTTATACTCTTTCTGGAGAGAGCAAATGGTGACCAGAAGATGGCAGACCATGGAGCATGGATATCTGCATAATTGAATACTTTTTCTCTTATAATTAAAATAATCATGTTACTTCTCAAATAGAGGATGATGTGATGTTGATGTTCAATCAATTTTTATTCTTTAGGATGTTTAAAGTTTAGAAAGACTACTGCTTGAGTCATTTGATTTGTCCTTATAACTTGGCATTCTCTGACTATGAAAAGCATATCAGGATTGACACAGAATACCCAGCATGGGGGAGGAGTGTATCCTCCCCTTGTTAGCATGATGATGAATGGCAAACATATTTGGCCACACTGATGTCTTTGCCTTCACTATCTTGTGACTTCAGGAAGTAGGATAATCACTATGAGTTATGAATTAAAAGTACTGCCCCCCTATATTCTTTCATTATCTATTCCTCAAAGGAGCTGTTAGATGAAAATAAACATCCATTTCAGGGGCAACATTTCACAAGAATCATGACCAAAAGAACACAATGGTTGGGCCAAATACTGACATGTTCATGATGGAGGATTTTTCAATGCAGATCCAAATCCCAAATGATAATTTCAAAGTCCTCTCAGCTGGTATTGGCTTCAGTTCTCTACAATGGGCTGGGCACCAAAGCAGACACATTGGTGATCTGTTTCTATGAGGGATTATGACTTAGTTCAATGCTGAGCCATGAACATGTCTGCAGAATATGCTGTTGTAAATCTGCCTCACTTCTCTAGTGACTGGGTTTTCAAGAAATCTTCATGGCTGCTCACAGATATGAAAATGGCCTGTCTTCAGGTGGGGCTGTCATAACATGTCCCAAATTTATGCTAATGGGAAGAGTGACCACTTTGTAAATGATGGAATAGCTTTAAAGAAATGAAGCTCATGAATACTAAATGAATATAGCAGCTTTGGGTTAACAAAATATTGACAAGAAAAAAATTCACTGGGGACCTACTTCACTAAATAGAGGGATTAAATTTTGTTTAGGATACAGTATTACTTGTTGACTTGCAAATAGCAACAATATTCTAGGCTATAAACTCCAAATTAACATAATCTAAATTGTTTTGTTAAAATGAATTCTTCAATATTCAATTAAAGAAACTTACTGAGATCAACTCTGTTCTACCATTGAGCCAACAGACAACTCTGTTCTAAGCTCAATGGTAGCTTCAAGTGTTGATCAAATATGATCTCTGCCCAAGGAGTTAACAGTATAGTGGATGGAAGAAGGCTACAATTAATTATTTTATAATGTGATGAATGGTATACTTTGGTGATGAACAGTGTGCTTTCAAATGACAAGGAAGGGTGAGGTTAATTTGACATAGTGAATCCATTAATTTCACAGGGGAGGTAATATTACGTTGGATGTCTCCATTGGATGACACTAAGTGTTCATAAATGGGAGAAGAGTGAGAAATATACCAGCGCAGACAATGAGCATTAACAAAGGCATGATGTTAGGAAAGAGTGAGATGCTATAAGGAAGTAGTATGCAGCTAACAGAGTCTAGAAAGTGATAAGAGGTGAGACTGGAAAAGATGTCAGGTTACATCATGAATACCCTGGAATCCATACTGTATCTGAATCTATTATCTTATGGACAATGGGATTTTAGAAAGCATTGAAAGAGAATTATTTGAGTGTATTTCTCTATGTACAGACCATAACTCAAGTAAAAACCCCAATTGCTTTGGAGAGTCTTGGAATTTTACAGCAAGTAAATAATAAGAAAGAATCCATTTTAGCTTTTCAATTCCAAAACCATAAAGTCACTATTTTAAATTTTTAATAGCCAAGATCTTAAGAGGAAAGAAGTTTTTATAAATCAAAAAGCAAAGTCCTGATGGAACTGGCAGCATGTATGAGTAAAGAATTACAAATTACTGCATAGTCCTTAAAACTGTATCCTTACCACTCACTTTAAGACCAATAATTACTTGCTCACTAGTTTCATACATGATTCTTTTATCAATCTGGAGTCTCTCTGAGATGCTGCTAAAATAACTAGGTAGAGATGGTTGAATTAAATTTAGAAGTGTTAATATATCCATAGGGAAACCTAAAATTTTATTCATAACTAGATTGAAAAGAGAAAAAAATAGTAGAAAAAGTCTAATGTATTGCCAAACCAGGCATGTTACAAAATGTTCAAGGTGTTGGGGGATAAAAGGGGACCCTGGATTTGAAGGAGCAATTGAAAGGGGTTTTTCCATGGGAGAAAGTTTAGCTGAGTTGAGTGTCTTCCTGACTAAGGATCATGACCACTACAAGATCAAAAAGGGCAAAGTGGGTGGGTTCAAGATAAGCTCTAACTCCATGTGTTTGAGATACATGGGTTGCAGGAAGTTGAATGGAGAGAGAATGAATGGTGGTTAGGGAAGCCTAGATGCAGGGCAATGTAGGAGTGAGGATTTTAGACAGGCACTGGCCGTGGGGATAGATGAGAGTGGGGGACATGAAAATAAAGGGAAGAGAGAATAGACTAGGATGACTTCCAGGCTTTAGCTTGGGTGGTAATAGGTGGCAATGTCATTCTAAAATAAGAAATTCCTCAAAGGAAGAGAGTCATTTGAGATCTGGAGACAAAAGTGAGTTGGGATGAAGAATGAATATTCAAGGAATGGGGGCTTGAACTACTAGTTCAACAGGGAGGACTTGAAATGAAGGTGAGAGATGGAGCATACTGTCAGAGAAATCAACTCTGGTGCTCTTCAGTCTGTTCCTCTGACAGTTGAAGAGGATGCTAACATCCAGGAGACCCTTCATTAACCTCCTAAATTATGTCCAAACCCTGTCCTATCCTCTAATTAAGGGAAACAGTTCAGCAACCCCTCCTATGCCACCCCTCCCCACACACACTGGGCTCAGTAGATATTTTATTCTGCTGTGATTTTTCTTGTTCTGCTTTCTGCAAAGAGAAGAAGCTGATCACCATTCTCCATAGACTATCCCTCCTTGGAAATCAAAGTTAATTAACATTTACTGAACCTTTATTGGACACATGGCACAGTGCCACATTCTTAAAGGAAAATGAGAAAGGAGGTGTAGGTGTGGTACTAAAAACAAACCAGAGGAGCAAAAGAAAGTCAGTTTAATAGGTTACAGCCAAGGATACCATCTTTTCTTCCTGTAGCTACAAGAGTCTACCCTACCGATAAACAAACCCACTCATAGTAGAAAGAATTTGCATCCACAAACACTATGCATTTAAGTTTCTTTCTTTCTTTCTTTCTTTCTTTCTTTCTTTCTTTCTTTCTTTCTTTCTTTCTTTCTTTCTTTCTTTCTTCTTTTTTTTTTTTTGTTTGACAGGCAGAGTTAGACAGTGAGAGAGAGACACAGAGAGAAAGGTCTTCCTTTTCCATTGGTTCACCCTCCATATGGCTGCTACGGCCGGCGCGCTGCACCGATGCAAAGCCAGGAGCCAGGTGCTTCCTCCTGGTTTCCCATGCGGGTGCAGAGCCCAAGCACTTGGGCCATCCTCCACTGCCTTCTCAGGCCACAGCAGAGAGATGGACTGCAAGAGGAGCAACCGGGACAGGATCCGGCGCCCCAACTGGGACTAGAACCCAGGGTGCCGGCGCCGCAGGTGGAGGATTAGCCAAGTGAGCCACAGCGCGGGCCATTAAGTTTCTTAAAATCAATACATAAATGCAAGTACTGAGTCATTCCTAATCATCTCCCTGCAAGTAAAACAGAAAATGAGTATAATATTTAAAAGTCTTTGCACACTAGTATCTGTAAGCCTTAACTAGTCCCTCAGAGGCCACAGCTCACAGAGGTGGTAATTTGTAGTTTTACCTTGAGTCACTGCACATATAAGCTCTTCTCTCATACACTTTTTGGCTTCCCTTAGCCTGCAATGGTGGTTGCCAACACAGGCTGCCCATTAGCATGAAGCTGTGTTTAAATATGGAAGTTGGGCCCAGTTAATGATATCCTTGTTAATCTCTCAAGAGGATTCTAACATACAATCTAGTAAGGTACACTGTGTCACCGAGCCTATTAGTTAAACTTGACTCCCATCAACTCTCCCAGATACCTCATTCCCTACAAAGTCACGAGTCAATGTGGCAATAGCCCAGACATTTCCATTTCCCTTGCTTGCTCATGCTGTCCTAATTGCCCTAAGCACACTTTCCTTACAATCTCTGCTTTCACAGAGATTTTTGCTTCAAGATCCAACTCAAGCCAAGCAGAAAGTGAACCTATTTCTAAACATGAATTTCCTAGTACCTGTCTAGCTCAGTATTTCAATTACTGTGGCTTATGATAAAAATGGTGTGACCAGAGTAACTGTTCAAAGACATCCCTATTATAGGGAAAGAATCACATTACCCCATTACTGTCCAGTTTAGATGTGGGGCTGTATTCCCAATCCATATCAAATACAATTCACAGATGTGTGGAACATAGTCTAAAAATTTAAGCTTCTATCTCATAGTTTTAAGGTTAATATTGAGTTGCACTCAAACTCATCCCCACTGACAGTATCCTGAAAGTCCCCTCAAGTTGAATACATCCCTATAGAATAGCATGCAGTAATTTATACCCCAAAAAGAAGAATCAGTCATTGAGGAAATAGGGAAATCCTCAGAAGGTAGCTAATCTTCTGATGATTTCAGCAGTTTGTTCCACTATTGTTGACTTTGTTTTTATTTTTGACCTACAAAAAGGAAGAACAAAGGATTGCATTTTCATCTGTTTTCTTATTTGAGGAGCATACACAATAGCACTACTGGCCACTTTCCAGTGGAATTTCCCTTCTATAGTGTTTGAGTCCAAACAGTCTGCCACCAGGGTGGAGCATTCTCTGGGAAGAACATCTTCGCTGCCTTCTGCTGGATATCCACCCTCACACAATGACAGCATCTATGCCAGCTTTCTGTCCTGTATTTTGAGGCTTTGGATGAACTAAGCTTGAATACTTGAGAAAAAAAATCAGGTCCCAGAGCACCTCATTGGCATCCAGATTCTCTATCTATAATCCCATATAAATCCCAGATGAAACAGAGGAGGTGCCTGTTAGAGCCACAGCGCTTGGCAGAGGAGAACTCTAGTTGGGGGGATATGGGTAGTGCTTGTAAACATGGTCCCTGCAGGACGTGAGGACTCCTCTGTCTGACCGTGTCCGAAGCTCAAATACCAAGCTTATAAAAGTTATAACCACCCCTGCAACAGGCACTGGAGACAGAAATAACAGGAAAAAACTTTCTAATGTAAATTCATCTCTGAAGACATTTCTCTGTCAGAGAAGGTCAAGTATCTGAACACCACAGATGAGCATTTCTTTGATTTATGGTAGGAAAAATAGTCCTGTTTAAAAATTTCCTTTTTTATTGCACTGTGGCTCACTAGGCTAATCCTCCGCCTTGCAGCACCAGCACACCGGGTTCTAGTCCCAGTCGGGGTGCTGGATTCTGTCCTGGTTGCCCCTCTTCCAGGCCAGCTCTCTGCTGTGGCCAGGGATGCAGTGGAGGATGGCCCAAGTTCTTGGGCCCTGCACCCCATAGGAGACCAGGAGAAGCACCTGGCTCCTGCCATTGGATGAGCGCGGTGCGCCGGCCGCAGTGCGCTGGCCGTGGCGGCCATTGGAGGGTGAACCAACGGAAAAAGGAAGACCTTTCTCTCTGTCTCTCTCTCTCACTGTCCACTCTGCCTGTCAAAAAAAATTTTTTTTTTAATTTCCCTTTTTATGAAGCATAGATTAGCACTCGTAGCATCAGTATTCCTAAGGACTTGGGTATGCAAGGTGACAGCCTATGTTCTGTTCTCAGAGAGCAGACTTGACTGGACTCTGCCAGTGGTTTAAGGAATTTACTTTGGGGAATAGAAGGAGAGAATAGGGAGAGATAGAAACGTACTGAAAGCTACAATTGAAAAGCCCGAGAAACCTATAAAAGTATTCTCAATGAAATTGAAACTATTGCAAGTTATAGGACTTTGTGAATTAGCAGAACTTCTGTTTACATATTCTCTCTCTCTCTCTCTCTCTCTCTCTCTCTCTCTCTCTCACACACACACACACACACACACCCTTTAACTTACATACACATTCACATACATATGGAATTGATGCCATTCACTCTCATTTTCCAATTAAAGAAGAAAAGAAATATCAGAGTCATAGCTAGTAACTGGCAGAGATATGACAGATACTATTTTAATGTAAACTTGTGTATGCCTATGTCATCCACACTTGCATAATTGGGGATACTTCTGTGGTGATCCCATGACTTCTTTTCTTCAAACCACCCACTGGACTACAAGTTTCAACCAGGAGGGAATGGAGTGGAAAAGTGAAGAGAGTAGATTCTGGGAGCAGAATGCTTCCATTCAGTGCCCTGCTCTTCCAATTTCTAGCTGTGTCATCCTGAACAAGCTTCTTCGTCTCTCGATACTTCAGTGTCTTCACCTGTAAAATGAGTGTGGTGGTGATGTTACCAACTCCACAGGTCATGAGAAGGAATAAAGAAATATTAGGGATAAATTCCTGAGAATGAAACCCAGAACACACTTTTTTTTCATGAAATGCTATTTTTAATGACAATTACATTCATTTAAATTTGGCTCCTACCTCGTTTCAAAGCTCCCTTGGCCATTGCTCCTCTTGGTTATTTTATCCCAGCAAAATGCTATACAATCTCTCAGCTCCACACATTCCTCATTCTGTCTGTCATGGTCTCCCATCATATACCACTGGTAACTCCTATTTCTGCTTTAAAATTTCCTTGCTACAAGTCTCCCTCGATCTTTATCAAAGGTAACTTTTGAATCTGAAATCAAACATTTACAATAAATATATTTGCATAAAGGGACTTACCACACTCAAGTTTATCCATTTATTTCTCCTTTATAATACAAACTTTCAGGTAAAACTTTCAGGGTCATTCAATTTCATTACCCAATACACACAGCATGATGCCAAACACAAAATATACACGTTCTAGACAATATTTTGTGTTCATCAGAAGTGTGTTTCTGGTTCTTCCTTCCCAACAACTGCTTTCTGGGCCCCTTGCATTTAGTATCAGCCATCTGATGTATTATTGTAAATGAAATGCACATGGAAATGATGTGTCTCCCTTCTTTGCTGGGCACTGAACAGTCGAGTATAATTCCCTGATCATTCTATTCCCCTGGTGTAGAGACTGTGGAGATGGCAGAGCCTCTGGATGCAAGCAGCCAAGACTATTGGCTTATTGTGTTAAGAACAGTTGCCCTGGATCATCACCCAGACCCAGCTTGGAATTGTGGCAAGACAATTGTAAGCAAGATATAAACTTTTACTGGATTAAGCTACTGTGATTTTGGAGTTGTTTGTTTCTGCAGTAATCCCTAGTCTCTCATGACCAATACAGTTCAATAAATGCCTGTTAAATTGATTTCAATTGAGTCATTATGCATAAAAGTTATATGACAATAACTATTGCTAAAGGCAACTGTTTTTTTTTTTTTGCTTCAATTGTGTTCCTAAAGTCAACCAACTCTACTATAAAGGATTATTTTTATTAATGTCCTAAAGATCAAATTTCTTCTGATGGATAACATTATCTCTCAGTAAATACACAATTTTATGATCAACGTATCAACCCACCAGAGAGCATATCATCAGCTCAAGAAATGATGCGTTTTCTCTTACTTCACTTAGGGATCTTAGCAGATGATACATCAATCCATTTTTTAAAAATATCCCTAAGTACCCACAGACTTTCTATTTTAAATTTTATAAAACATATTATGCCTCTAGAGGAAGGACAATAGAGATATCTGAAACTAGATAAATAATAAATTCTCAAGAAGTCCATTTTCAATAAATTATGGGCACCTAAAAAGTGAGAAAATCTGTGCTGGGGATTCCCACCAGAGCTGACAGACTCATTTTCATTTCCATGAATGGACCTCACTTCCAAACTTCAACATCTCAAGTAAGGAGACTGCCAGCATTGATGCTGGGTTTCTATTGTTTCTTGGTTAAATTCAGGGAGGTAAAATTCTAACACTTCTTTAGCATGCAGTTGGCTGTTATAGACTTATTTCCCTCAGCTCTTTGAAGGAAGGAAGCCCAAAAGACAAATTCATCAGATGATAGTTAGGATGAAAAGAGAGACCCACTGTACTACACATAAAAGGAGATGTGACATGGGGCTACCATTGTGGTTTGTTACAAACCATATTAAGCCTCTGAGAAGATATGAAACGATGAACTTTTAAGAATACATATCAGTTGCCCACCCATCCATATCCCATAAATACATAATTAACTTTCTGAACACAGCTTTTTGGCATTTAAAAATGTATATTAATTACTTGATATTCTGCCCATTCCAGGCTGTTTATGTGAATATTGAGTTGAGAGGCTTCTTAAAATGCACAGAATTTACTTGGTTATCTACAATAGTAATTGACTAAATACATAATTAGAGTATTTTTAAAACAGGTATCATAGACTCAGTAATCTTTAATGACCTTTTGCATCACTCTAACCTAAGGTGTCAAGACTTAATTAGAATTTGAAATTTACGGATCATTGACCAAAGCACCATAATTGGCTTGGGCATATGCATTACTGCAGATCATCAGTGAACCAGCTCCTTAAAACAGCAACTCAAAACGCTATGTTAAAGGTGTACTGATTCATCCACTTGAAATATTTCTCACAAAGAATTAACCATGTCGAATCTTTAAAGGAGACACTTTAATTTATCCACATTTGATGATGGAAAGCTCCTCTTCACAAATGACTACCAGCTAATTAACTTAGGAAAAATGATAGAAAATTTTAAAATCCTTCACTTTGCAATCTATACCACGCCTCACCCCCACCCCACTCCCTGCTTCATGAAAGCAGTCAGACAAAGATTATTAATGGAGACCCAAACCAGTGGATAAAAGGTGAGGAAGAAATGCCATTCACAAGTTGCCAGGGGTCATTCCAAAGATAACTTGCCAACGGCAAAGAAAAAAATAAAAATTTACAACAGAGGGATCTAGCTGTCTCAGTTTACCACCAGTAATAGTGGAACCCTCTGAATGAAGTTCTGGGATACACTAAGCAGTATCTAGGAACATTTTTGTGGTCTTCTTGCTAACAATATTAACTAGATCTAATCAAGCATTTATATCTAGCCTGCAGTTTGTAGAAAACATAAAAATGATATAAATAACTCCAACAGGAAACAATCACGATAATCCAGGATGGGAAAAGTCCAAGACCATGATCTAGTCCCTTTGAAAATTCAGTAAAATGAACTTTAAAAGGGGGCTGTTACAGATTAAGATACTAAATAGACAAAAAAAATATGCAATATGTAGATTTCAGATTCTAGCTATATTTGAAGGATTACAGAAGATGTGTTGGGAGCTGGGGAATTTTTAATTTATATTGGCTATTAGAATACTTTAGGTAATTATTGCTTTTATTCTTAGGTCATAATGATCTTGTAGTTATGTAGACAAACATCTTTTACTTGGGAAATATTTGCTGAACTATTTCTTTGCAATGAATCTGGTTTTTAACAACACATACAAGATATAAAGCAAATATAGTAAACTGTTATCAATTGTGATAGGTATTATATCAATTTTGATAGGTTCATTAAATAATATTTTCATGTTTTTGTATGTTTGTAAATCTATCTAATCTGGTTGGAGTAAAACAAATTTTGCCTCTATGTTCACATATGATATTCCTTACTTTGTCAGTTTTTAGAACTGTGTGTGTTTGTTCATCAGGATATCTCTCTAGATGTATGTGCATTTTATAGAGTGTGGCTTGTAGCCTTTCTTCCTTTACTATTTGCACTGTTTTGGATTTTATTGTGTCCAAATGGAAGTGCTTCCATAGATGTATTTCTCTTTGCTCTACTGAAAGATTCAGTTGAATCAGTGTGGCTGCATTTATTTATTGAGCCAATACCACTTTCCACACACAGCGTGAGACCCCTGGGAAGCAATGCTAAACTAATGCAAATACAGACCCATATCATAAATCTCATAGTCAAGTAGTGAAGAGAGTTTAATCAAAATATTACATGGATAAACAAAGGCAGAAGGTGATAAATGTCATGAAAAAAGTTCAGGGAACTAGGAGACTAACACAGAACAGTCTGGTGTGGGGCTGGTGCTGTGGTTTAGCAAGTAAAGCCATCACCTGCAGTGCTGGTATCCCACTTGGGCACTGGTTCAAGTCCCAGCTGCTCCACTTTCTATTCAGCTCTCTGCTAATGTGCCTGAGAAAACAGTGGAGGATGGCCCAAATGTGTAGGTTCCTGAACCCACATGGAAGACCTGGAAGAATCTCCTGACTCTTGGTTTCAGATTGGCTTAGAATGGCCACTGTGGC
Organism: Sylvilagus floridanus; assembly: GCA_949820135.1. Classification (NCBI taxonomy): domain Eukaryota; kingdom Metazoa; phylum Chordata; class Mammalia; order Lagomorpha; family Leporidae; genus Sylvilagus; species Sylvilagus floridanus. The sequence continues at coordinate 104,929,909 of OX463226.1, forward strand.
CATTTGGGATGTGAACCACTGTATGGAAGTTCACTTGCTCTCTCGCTCGCTCTCTGTTCCTTTCAAGTAAATAAATCTTTAAAAAAGAAGAAAAATGAAGAGTCCAGTGTGATGTGAGGACGTCAGGACTGAGAGGAAAACGCTGAGTAGGCATGTAACTACAAGAAAGAAGTAAGTGAGGAAATGAAGTCTCCAAGGTGGAAGAGAGTGAGGTCAGTTCTAGGAACAGAAAGACCAGCATGGCTGAAGAGAAAGAATAGGGGAGGCACAGACGTTTATTTGGCTGGGAGGTAAAAAGAGGTCCAAACCTCCAATGCTGCCACACCATAGGGATGGTGTTGCCTGCATTCTTAATGCGTTGCTGTATCTCAGGATTCTAAACCACCACATCCAAGCCTGAATAAAGATTTGAACGATTTGGATAAATTTCAAAATAACAAAATAACAAAATCAACTCAAGAAGATGGGGAAGAAAAGAAACATGATGAGGGAAGAATGAAGTAAAAATAAGAGAAAGAACATGACAATAACGTTGCAGACTCTGAGGGTCATTCTTGCAGGTATGTTCCATAAGGATGATTGAGGTCATATTGGAGACTACACAGTGACCAGTTTGAATCTACACACACACAAAGTTTTAAATAGATTGTCTAGCCCCTGTAACACAATAGGAGAGTTCACCAGAAAACCTTCAACATCCATCTTCTAAATTGATTGTGCATGATATACCTTTGGAATATTTGTTCAAAGTGCTGATTCCTGAAGTTTATTGAGCTGAAATTCTGGATCATACTGCTTTATATTTGTATAGCTGAATTAAACACAGATGGTAATTTCTGAAAACTTGTACTAACTGAGCCCTGGTTCTTGCTCTGCGTCTTAATATCTTGTGACCTTTGGAGTTCCTCCTGACTCCTCTGGTCGCAGGACTTCTGTAAAGGATGGAAGCTGTTAGCTGATTTCTAATGCACTGCCTAGCTCTAGAATTCTGTGTCAGATCACACTGCTTTCACCCTAAACATTATTCTTCATGCAAATGGGTAGACTGAATCTCACAGTTGTCTTCCTTTTTTTTTTTTTTTTTTTTTGACAGGCAGAGTGGACAGTGAGAGAGACAGAGAAAGGTCTTCCTTTCTCTGTTGGTTCACCCCACAATGGCCGCTGCGGTCGGCATGCTGCACTGATCCGAAGGCAGGAGCCAGGTGCTTCTCCTGGTCTCCCATGCAGGTGCAGCGCCCAAGGACTTGGGCCATCCTCCACTGTACTCCCGGTCCATAGCAGAGAGCTGGACAGGAAGAGGAGCAACTGGGAGAGATTCTGGCGCCCTGACCGGGACTATAACCTGGAGTGCCAGCACCACAGGTGGAGGATTAGCCTATTGAGCCATGGTGCTGGCACAATTGTCTTCTGATTGGTTGAGCAACCTGGGCTCTGGCCTCATATCCATAGATATAATTCTCAAAACCATTATATAACTGACTTAGTCCAATTTGCAATTTTGTACTTGATAATGATCACACACAGTAAAGGATCCAGGACAGCTGGAACCATATATTCAGGTGAGCTTCTAAGAATGGGTAGAGAATCGATAAGCAGAGAGAAGGAAGGGAATTCTAGGCAAGGATAACAGCGTGAGCAAAAGCAGGTGGATAAGAATGGACAAGGATTGTCCAGGGGCTGCTCTTCTAGGAACAGAAAATTTGCAACAAATAGTGGTTGGATTTAAGAGCAGTATTCCAGAATTCAGATCTTACTTTTGCTTATTTCCCAAATCAGAGCAAGAGAAAAAAGAAGACTCAATAAATAAATTTGCAAGTATGAAATAGTGAACTATAATAGTGTGTTAGAGTAAGGTTCTCTCACAAAAAAATATGACAGCAACACTTAAGCTCACACTTTGCATTTGCCATTTAAAATGCATCTTATGCATTAACAAACATAAACACTGATGAATGAACAAAGGTAATTAAGTGGGGAAGGGACTCTGTGTGCTTCTAGAGACCACTGTCTTCCAGAAGTGGGTAGAGAATGAGATTATGCAGGCAGGAGACATTTGGTTGAGAAAGGGTTTCACTGCCCACTCCATCTCTGCCATGTCATGAGTCACAGAGCTGGCAGGCTTGAACACACAGGCAGTCTTAAGACCTTCTCTGCTTGCCAGTCCTACTGAATGTATAGTACCCAACCAGTGCCCACTTTGAGGAGGAGCATTTTGAGTGGAATTTTTCCTGGGGGAAAATATCCTATGCAAACTTCCTTTGTAATACGTTGAGAAAATGTTCCCAAAATTCAGAAGGGGAAAAAGAGCCTACTGCATCCATGGCTGGACTTTTCTTTCATGCGAGATAATGTGGACTGAAACGGAGCTCCTTGAATGCCAAGGCTCCCAGGATGGGCTCTCAGCAGCAGATTCTTTGAGAAACGCTGCGTGTAGCCTCTGGGAAGCATAGGGAGTCAGCCAAGGTTTCCCTCGAGAATCACTGGATGGATGCCCCAGTACTTTGGGCACATGCATCCCCTACCTCCTAATCAAGCCTAACTCTCTTCACACTTTAAAGCCTGGAGTTTGTATTCTTGTGTGCCACAGAATACAAAGCTCCCATCCTTGCAAAAGGACCATATTCTTCTCTCCAGAGCCAACGTGTATAATGTCACTTCTAGACCAAACCCCCGAGCCAAGTGTTGAAGCCTTTCCAGTCAATTTTCTGGGTGGTTTCAGAAGACTGAGGATTTATTCATTTGCTCTCCTCACCTGAAGTTGGCTATTTGGTTTGTGTACAATATTTGCCAACTTGAAATACAGGGCCATATATTTGATTAAATTTAACAAATTTTTTGGTAGAAATTTTGTTTTCAAAGGGAGTTCACAAAAATTAGGAAGATTTCTTGGTTTTATCTGGAGTAGCATAGATATAAGCTAAACCTTATTTTAACCTTGCATCAAGACAGTTATTACTCACTGTATACTAACTCCTGCAGGGGACCTATTATACTAGGATGAAAGAAAAGCAAACACAGAACACCACAAAAATGAAGCAGCTCATAGTTTTTTAAAAAGTTGTCCATAAATGGACATTGACAAAGACCGATGCTGTCTAACAGCACACTTGCAAGATGGTGAGTGATGGAGGAAGCATGTGTGCTCAGTGATGGTTTAATCTAGCTGGGGAAACAAGGCATACACATGAAATACTGCCACAGGAAACAAGACAAATGACAGTTGGATAGGCTGGTTCTAATGCCTTGGAATATACTTAATACTGTCTTGCAAATTTTCCACTGTTGCACATGTGTTTCACTGTGGGATTTTTGAGCTTTTGTGCAGCTCTTCAGAGAAAGACTTCCCCACTGAACCTGCTAAGGCATTTGGGTACCTGTTGGAGAGGTCTGATGCCATAAAGGAAATTGTTTATTCCTCCTTCCAGACAGGAAGTGTTAGTCATCTCAGCTGAGCATTTTGAGTGCTGTGCAAAGCAGAGATGTTCCAATCTGGGCTGTCAGATCATTCATTTTGGAAAGCTTCAGATGTACTGTTCTTTGCTTGATAAGTATGAATACATTTTGCATTTTAAGTTTTTATTTTCTTTATTAAACTTCTACTTTTTGAAAGATTTTTCTACTGAAGGAAAAGAGATCCCATAACAAGCACAGAAAGTACAGCGGCACACGGGCCTAGCATCTCCAGAAGATACTTCGTACATTCCTGGCTTTACTTAGGCTTCCGTGGCCCAGGGCCCATCTCTGATGTCCAACTCCTCTTCAGCATCACAAGCCTCCATTAGATGCCACTTTTAGAAAGCCCTCCCAAATCCTCATCTTCAGCAAGTATGATCTGTAGAACAGTTGTGGGATCTCATAGCATTTAACACTTGCTCCTATCTGCAGATATTTACCTATATGGCTCCTACAAAATTGATGTTGAAACTGAGTCCCAAAAACAACAGTATTAAGATGAAGGGCCTTTCAGATGTGATTAGATGAGGCCTCATGGATGGCATTAATTGCCTGATCAAAGGATTTAAAGGGGTGAGTTCATCCCTTTTGCCTTTCCAACTTTTTGTTATGCAAGGATACAGCAAGAAGGAACTAAGAATAAGAATCCACATGGCATAGCCCTTGCTCAGTTTGTAAGACACTAGCTTGGGCCGGTGCCACTGCTCAATAGGCTAATCCTCCGCCTTGCGGCGCCGGCACACCAGGTTCTAGTCCCCGTCGGCGCACTGGATTCTGTCCTGGTTGCCCCTCTTCCAGGTCAGCTTTCTGCTGTGGCCAGGGAGTGCAGTGGAGGATGGCCTAAGTGCTTGGGCCCTGCACCTCATGGGAGACCAGGAGAAGCACCTGGCTCCTGCCATGGGATCAGCGCAGCACGCCGGCCGCAGCGGCCATTGCGGGGTGAACCAATGGAAAAAGGAAGACCTTTCTCTCTCTCTCTCTCTAACTGTCCACTCTGCCTGTCAAAAAAAAAAATTCTTCTCATCCTTGTGCTTGGGACCAGCTATTCTTCCCACAGGGAAAGTTCCTCTCACAGATATTTATTTAGATCATTCAGGTCTCAGTTTAAGAGAAATCTCTTCAGAGATGCCCAACTGGTTTTATTTTCTTTGATTCATTTAACTAGCTCACACTTTATTTATTTGAAAGGTAGAGTTACAGAGAGAGGCAGAGATAGAAGTCTTCTATCCACCGGTTCACTCCCTAAATGGCCACAATGGCTGGAGTTGGTCTGATCCAAAGCTAGGAGCCAGAAGATTCTTCCAGGTCTCCATTGCAGGTGCAGGGGCCCAAGCACTTGAGCCATCTTCCATTGCTTTTGCAGGTACATTATCAGTGAGCTGGATTGGAAGTGGAGCAGCCAGGACTCCAACTGGTGCCCAAATAGGATGTTGGTGCTGCAGGCAGAGGCTTAGCTACTATGCCACAGCACTGACCACTCGCATTTTATTTTTCATTTGATTTTTATCTTATTCTTCTTAGAAGATAGCATGCTTTTCTGTGTTTTACTTGGTTCACTGTTTGAGACACAAGAAACCCTCCAGCTCTATTGTAAAAAGTATAAATGATTGCTTTCCAGTTGTGATTGGTGTACTATTGATTCAATTTTAAATGTTATTAATTATACACTTGGTGTGGCTTAAAGAATTAATTAATCTTTTCAGGATTTTATCTCTATTTCCTTTAATTGGAGGTGATAAAAGAAGTCATTCCACATGGGTAAGTAGCTCACAACTCCAACATTCTTGGGCTATACCTGTCCTCCACATCTAGATTCATGGGCTGGGTTCAGTGAACACAGAAACATAGGCAATTGTAGAGGAAATAGACTTGAAAGGCATTAGGATTTCCCATTTGCTCTAAAACTATGACCTTGAACAAGTCACTCAGCCCTGGTGACCTTCACTGCTTCCATCTATAAATGAGGAAGCAGGCCTGAGAGTCAACAGTTCTCAAACCCCATGTTCCTTTCTGTGCTAGCAGTGCCACCACCCTGGCCAGCTCTACGGGACGCCAGCCAGGTGCTGGGGATTCTTTTACACCATGGTTTCAAGAAGCTGCTGTCAATTATGAAGTTAAGAAGATGAGACACTTTTACCATCTTGCAGGTACAATTTTAACCTTCAGTAACTTGATGAGATGGTCCTGATTTGAAAGAGCAGAGGACCCTGGGATTGTCTTGAGTGCACTGGGGTAGGCAAATTCAACATGGTAAACACTGAGTGACTCTGAAATGGAAGCTGCTGCATGATGGTAAGCCCTGGGTTTGTTTGATGCACTGATGTATCTCCAGCACCTTGACCAGTGCCTTGGTCTAAAATGAACGTTTAGTTAATAGTTCTGACATGAATACATTTTCTTACCACAAAGCCTTTCCAATATTTTATTTTATTTATTTTTAAGATACATTTATTTATTTGTAAGGCAGAGTTACAGAGATGCGACATGGGGGGCAGGGAGAGGGGGAGAAGTCTTTCATCCACTAGTTCATTCCCCAAATAGCTGCAATGGCCAGAGCTGGGCCAATCTGAAGCCACGAGCTTCTTCCAGATCTTCCACACAAGTGCAGGGGCTCAAGGACTTGGGCTATCCTCCACTACTTTCCCAGGCCATAGCACAGAGCTGGATCAAAAGTGGAGCAGCCGGGACTCGAACCAGCACACATATGGGATGCTGGCACCACAGGTGGTGGATTTACTCACTATGCCACAACACTGGCCTCTCCAATATTTTATTAATTCATGTGATATTATGAAGGTCTCTACCAAGTATAGGTAAACATGCAATAATGAGAGACACAGAGAAAGACAGACAGTAAGAGAGAGCAAGAGGGAGCTAGAGAAGAGCCTGATCAGTGGCTGGCTGTCTTCATACAAAGTATTTGCATTCATGCCTCCAAGGTGTGACAAAACCTCTTATTCCAGGACCCTTGATTCTATAAAGACATTCAAGCATGTAAGCTGGATCTACACCTGCAGGATCCAGGCAGGTGACAGATGTCAGTGAACAGGATGGGCCAGAACTATAATGAATTGAGGATCCATGTTCCACAAAAAGCAGGCACTCACTCCTGACTATTACAGACATGCAGGTCCAGCACTGTCAAATGTTTAAATTTTTTTAAGACAGTAAAAAATTAAAATTGTTAAAATGAAATTCCTTTGATTTTTAAAAGTTAACAATGAATTAACTTTAAATAATCATAGAAACCCTGTGCTGAACAAGCAAAATATGAGTTTAGATCAATATATAACCTTTGGCCTAAATATACAAATCTGTTTATAAAATTTAAAGTTTTAACTTAACCAGTGGTTGTTTTGAAAATCATTAAACTCAATCAACTGCAAGTTCCAAGTAATTCAAAATAAACTGCATGACTAGATGTAAGTTTTAAAAATATCTTTTCTAAAATGTCATAGGAATATACACAAGTGAAACAACACAATAAGAGATTTCAAAGCCAAAAGGCAACATAGCTTCTAAATGAGCAAAGGTGTAACTGAAATGAGATTCATATACATTCAAATATATATTTCCCCAATAACTTACATACAAGCTTATAACTTTATAATGCCTAAGTTAGTTCTCCTCACTTAGCTTTTTACAACTTGCTGGTCTCAGAAAACTTAGAACAATAACACTTTACAACTATGAGTAATATTATTTAACATATATAATGGGGATTTTCAGGGGAATATACATCTTGCAAATTACTGTTTTTATTTTTATTTTTTTTTATTTTTGACAGGCAGAGTGGACAGTGAAAGAGAGAGACAAAGAGAAAAGTCTCCTTTTTTCATTGGTTCACCCCTCAATGGCCGTCGCGGCCGACGCACTGCGGCCAGTGCACCACCCCACCAATCCAAAGACAGAAGCCAGGTGCTTCTCCTGGTCTCCCATGCGGGTTCAGGGCCCAAGCACTTGGGCCATCCTCCACTGCACTCCCGGGCCACAGCAGAGAGCTGGCCTGGAAGAGGGGCAACCGGGACAGAATCTGGCGCCCCGACCGGGACTAAAATCCTGTGTGCCAGCGCCGCAGGCAGAGGATCAGCCTATTGAGCTGCAGCACCGGCCATTTTTAACAATAATGATGACACTTGGCATCTGTGTTAAAATGTTTATATCTAAAATAACCTGTCTTCACGTTGAATGTGTTTTTTTTTCCTTAGGGTGCTAAAACTAAAAGATCTAACTTAGACAGTGGCATAATGCAGACAGAATAAATGATCCCAAGTTTATAACTCTTTTTATTAGATGCTGAGCTAACTTAGGCCCCACGGGCTCATGGAAGAAGTGACCCTCAGCTGCCATGTGTCACTTTAGGTTATGTAAGTTCTTTACAGTTTCCATTTTTAGCTACAATAATAAAGGGGATTGTTCATCACTGTATCAGCTTAGTAGGCACAAATCACACATGGGGTCAAGTCTTTAGGGGAAATAAGGTGATTCATTCAATTAATCTTTGCTCTCTGAAATCCTGGTAAATTTGTATTGAGAGGCAAAGTTGAACACCCAGAGATGTATCATCTCTTGCTTTGCTGCATTTGCAACTGAAGTATTCTATTTAGAATTTTATTTGGGCCACATAGAAAGTTGTCATGATAGGATGCCCAGAAAAGCAAGAAAACATGCTCTTGACATATTGAGAAAACTAGATTATTGCAAAGCAGTGTACTCCAAAATGCAAGGCTTTAATGTTCTGGGATGGAACTCACATCTGTTCTCATTGCTGTGCTGTCCTTCCCAGTCATCGCTAGGTTCTCAGGACCAGAGCTCACAGAAGTGGAAGTGATAGCCCCTGCTCAGGAAGACTCCTCCTTCTGTTGCTCCAGGAGCAGCCATTCCACAATCAGCAATAAGCATCCAGGGGTGTGGAAGGGCTGCTGTTCTCACCAGCTTTTTCTGTGCATTTAGACAGGATGTCACCTAACAGTTACAACTGGGATATAGTTACAGGCTTTTTTCATACACATACACACACACATACAATTTAATTGGCACATAGTAATTGTCCATATTTATGGGGTATAGTGTGATATGTCAGTACATGTATGCAATGTGTAATGATTCTGTCAGAGAAGTTGGAACATACATCACCCCATTGACCATTTCTTTACCTTGGATATATTCAAAATCTTTTCTACTAGCTATTTTGAAATGTGCAATTAGTTTTTGTCAACCAGTTATCCTATTGTGTGGTAGAACATTAGAAATTAGTTCTCTTATCTAGCTGCACTCCTGTGCCATTAGCCACTCTCTCATCATCCTTCCTTCTTCCACACGATTCTCAGGCTCTGACAATCACTATTCTTATAGGCGGCTAGTTTCTTTCTTTTTTTTTTTTTTTTTTTTTTGACAGGCAGAGTGGACAGTGAGAGAGAGAGAGAGAAAGGTCTTCCTTTGCCGCTGGTTCACCCTCCAATGGCTGCTGCGGATGGCGCGCTGCAGCCGGCGCACCGCGCTCGTCCGATGGCAGGAGCCAGGAGCCAGGTGCTTTTCCTGGTCTCCCCATGGGGTGCAGGGCCCAAGCACCTGGGCCATCCTCCACTGCACTCCCGGGCCACAGCAGAGGGCTGGCCTGGAAGAGGGGCAACAGGGACAGAATCCGGCGCCCCAACCGGGACTAGAACCCGGTGTGCCGGCGCCGCAAGGCAGAGGATTAGCCTGTTGAGCCATGGCGCTGGCCTATAGGCGGCTATTTTCAAAACAACTGGAACAATGAGTGAGAGGTTAAAAACTCAAGGTAGATTAAAAAGAGTGTGAGAAATTTGAAAGCTTAGCCAAAGCCTTTTCAGATTCATCTTCCTTAGGTTACATACTCAACTGAATTTCTTGCTAGACAATATGTCTCCTGATTCCCAAGTTACCCAGACACAAACACTAGGAACACTTTCCTGTGAAAAGGGGTAGACAGAGAGAGGCAACTTGGAGAAGGTGAAAAAAGTCTTGGTCATATTTTCCAAAGCATTCTTGAATAACAGGAGGAGCCTGATACACAGATGGTAAATGTACATCTTGATTGCATTTCCTTTCATTTAATATAAAAATAACCATGGTATCATAAGAGAGATAATTTGAGTCAGGAATATTAACAAGAACCATGGTCAACAACTGAAAATCTTGTGGTGTTGCAGTTTTTAAAGAAAGGCCCAAGAGGTGATGAAAATAATGCACAAAGAGAAGAATCTCCAGGAAAGGAGGATCTGGGCAACACTGCCCAACGGGTCCCAGATTTGTGATGCCCATGTACACTGACAGCCCCCAGATAAGATGTATTTCTGGACCAGACAATGGTAACTTTGCAATTATGTAGCTTTAAAATGGACAGAAATGGAAGAAAAAGAACAGTGAAGAAGGAATAAAGATGAGAAGGAGGAAGGGAAGGGGGATAAGGAAAAAACAGGTAGGAGGAAGAGTGGTACTTGGAGTTTCTTTTCGAGATGAGTTTGAATGCTAAGATTCAGAGCATGTAAAGAAAATGCATAGAATGAAATACAGCCATAGAAGTGAGCAATAGCATTTACTCACTAAGAAGCACAAACAAAAGTGCAATCATCTGAAAAGGACTTCACAGTAAATGTGTTTACAATCTTCAGTGAAGTAATAGAAGGAATAACATCCACAAACAAAAAAGGCATCACAAAATAAAATACATTGGCATAAGTGAAAACAGATTTTAAATAAATAAACAATAAGAAAATGTGGACATAAATAATATAATCATGAAGTTGAAAAAAATAAATGCTACACAACACAAAGAGAACCAGAAAATATAAGACTGAAGGGTTGACACAGAATTTAACCCAGGGAGATATAGTTTGACAAAATTTTAAAAAGAATTTAAGACAAAAAGTATTGGCTATGATATTATATCATATACATAGAGATCCAGAAGCAGAAGATCGAAGGAATGAGAGAAAAAGCAATATTGGAAGAGATTCTGGCCATGAATTTTTTCTGAATTTGAGAATTTTCTAAATTCAGGTATATTAATTGAAGGATGTAAATATATATATATATGTATATATATATATATTTATATATATAGCAACATATTGTTATAGTTACCAGTGAAGTGTGAAAATACCAATACAGATTTTTAGAGGATACCAAGCAGAAAACACAGTTTACCTACAAAGGAAATACAAGCAGACCAACAGCAAAATTCTCAGCAGCAAGGGATGTCAGAAAACAATGTAATTATAACTTCAAAGCATAAAGGAAAATAATTGGCCAATTTAGAATTCGAGCAAAAATGTCATAAATGGGGGAGGTTGAAATAAAATTTTTTGAATATATAAAGTAGCATCCATCTTCCTGTTCCCTCTCACATTCCCACTCCTAATTTTTAGAAAGATCTATTTTCAGTTGACTTTATACTCATAAGATGAACACTAGACTAAGTACAAAGTTCAACAAATATAATGATGAAAAAAACACTTCATCAACAGTTGAGACAAGGGGTAACAATCATCACTCTCAAAATGTCCACTCCAATACAATACCTTCTAGGTACTCTGTTAATTACCACAGATCATGGAAACCAAATAGTACCTGTCCTTTGAGGATTGGCTTATTTCATTAAGTATAATGGTTTCCAACTGTGTCCATCTTCTTGTAAAAGACAGGATTTCATTTTTTTTTTACCACTGAGCAGCATTCTGTGGTGTATATATACCATCATTTCTTTGCCCATTTAGCAGTTGATGGACATCGGGGTTGATTCTATACCTTAACTACTGTGAATTGAGCTGCAATGAACATGGGGATACAGGTCATTCATTCATATGCTGATTTCTTTTCATTTGGGTAAATTCACTGGAGTTGGATGATTGGGTCATATGGCAGGTTTAGATTCAAATATCTAGGGTATCTTCATGCTGTCTTCCACAATGGCTGCTCCAGTTTACATTTCCACTAACAGTGGATTAGAGTACCTTTTTCCCCCACATCCTCACCAGCATTTGTCATGTGTTGATTTCTGTATGTGGGCCATTCTAGCTGGAGTGAGGTGAAACTTCACTGTGATTTTGATTTGCATTTCCCTGATGGCCAGCAATCCTGAGCATTTTCTCAAGTGTTGTTGGCCATTTGAATTTCTTCTCTTGAAAAATGCCTGTTCAAGTCCTTTGCCCATTTCTTGACTGAATTGTTCGTTGTTGTTATTGTTTTGTTGGTGTTGCTGTTGAGTTTCTTGAGCTTTTTATAGATTCTGGATGTTAATCTTTTATCAGTTGCTTAGTTTGTAAATGTTTGCTCCCATTTGGTTGGTTGCCTCTTCACTTTGCTGAGTGTTTCCTTCGCAGTGCAGAAGCTTCTCAGCTTAAAGTAACCCCATTTGTCAATTTTGGCTTGTTTGTGCTTTTCAAGAAGTCTTTGCCTATGCCAATGTCTTTCAGACTTTCTTCAATGTTCCTTCATAATTTTATGGTATCAGGTCCTGGATAATCCTTGATTCATTTTGAGTGGATTTCTATGTAAGGTGTAAGGTAGGGGTCTTGTTTCATACTTCTGCATGTGGAGATCCAGTTTTCCCAACACCATTTTTTAAAGAGACTATTCTTGTTCCAGGGATTGATTTTAGCTCTTTTGTCAAAGATAAGTTGATTATAGACCCATGGATTGTATTCTGGAGTTTCTATTCTGTTCCATTGGTCTGCGCATCTGTTTTTGTTTGTTTTTTGCTAGTATTGGCTGTTTACAAGTTCCGTATAGTATGTTGAAATCTGGTATTGTGATTACTATGATTTTGCTTTTGTTGTATAAGATTGCTTTAGCTATTCTGGGACTCAAGTTTCCATATGAATTTTAGCGTCATTTTTTCTAAATCTGAGAAGTATTTTGATTGGGATCACACTGAATCTGTAAATTGCTTTTGGTAGTATGGACATTTTGGTGATATTGACTCTTCTAGACCATGAACATGGAAGATTTTTCCATTTTTAATGTCTTCTTCTACTTCTTTAATGTTTTATAATTTTCATTGTAGAGATCTTTGACATCCTTGCTTAAATTTATCCCAAGGTATGTGATTCATCCTGTAGCTATAGTTGGATTGATCCTAAAAGTTCTTTCTCAGCTATGGCATTGTCTGTGTATACAAAAGCTATTGATGTTTGTGTGTTAGTTTTGTATCCTGCCACATTACTAAATTCGGTTATGAATTCCAACAGTCTCTTAGTGGAGTCTTTTGGATATCCTATTTATATTGAATCATGTCATCTACAAATAGGGATAATTTGACTTCCTTATTTCCAATTTGTATATATTTGATTTCTCTTTTCTTTCCAAATGGCTCTGGCTAAAATTCCAGGACTATATTGAATAGTAATGGTGAGAGTGGGCATCCTTGTCTGGTTCCATATCTTAGGGGGAATGTTTCCAACTTTTCCTCATTCTATAAGATGCTGGCTGTGGGATTGTCATATATTGCCTTGTGTTGAGGAATGTTCCTTCTATAATTAATTTGCTTAAATTTTCATCATGAAACAATCTTTTATTTTATCAAATGCTTTCTCTGCATCCATTGATATAATCATTTTTGTTCTTTAGTTTGTTAATGTGATGTATCACGATGACTGATTAGTGAATGTGAAACCACCCCTGCATACCCAGGATAAATACCACTTGGTCCAGGTGAATGATATTTCTGATGTATTATTGGATTTGATTAGCTAATATTTTGTTGAGGATTTTTGCATTTATGTTCATCAGGGATATTCTCTATTTCTCTTTCTCTGTTGTATCTTTTAATGGTTTAGGAATTAAAGTGATGCAAGTTTCACAGAAGGAGTTTGGGAGGTTTCTCTTCCTTTCCAATGTTTTGAAGCTTGAGAAGAATTAGAATTAGTTCTTCTTTAAATGTGTGGTAGAATTCAGCAGTGAAGTCACCCAGTCCTGGGCTTTGCTTTGTTTTGAGGGTCTTTATTACTGATTCAATCTTTGTTATGATTATTGGTCTGTTTAGGCTTTCTATGTCTTCATGACGCAATTTTGGTAGATTGTATGTGTCCAGGAATCTATCTATTTCTTCTGGGCTTCCAAGTTTGTTGGCATAGAGTTCTTTGTAGCAATTCTTGATTTATTATAGCTAGAATGGTAGGCCCTTTCCCTATTCTGCCATGTTGGAATCCACAGGAGAGTTTTCAAATAAAGTTACTTGATGATGTGGAAGTCTTTAGCAATTAAAAGACCAATTATTCCAAATGCAGGAAGAAATAGATGCTAGAATTCATAGTTTATAAACTTGAAAGACAAATCTTTTCTTTCCACTTTTTCCTTTCTCATAAATACAGTTTTTCTCAGCTTGGGTCCTAAATGGTGGAAGGCACATGGCAATGACTTTCCAATATACCCATAAATAAAATGTTGCAAATGGTGAACAAGCAGCCCAAAGGTAGCATACTTTACATTGTGCTATCAACAGAAGTGTGCTTTGTCTTTTACAATTCTTTTCACTGAGTTATTTTCTTTGAGAGACAGAATAGATAGAGTTCCCATTCACTGGTTCATCCCCGCAAATGCCTGCAATGGCCAGGACTGAGCCAGGCTAAATCCCGGGAATGAAACAGTTCAGAGGCTCTCTCACAAGGATGGCAGGAACTGAATTATTTGAGCCATCAATAATCCAGAGTCTGCGTTAACAGGAAGTTAGAATCAGAAGTGGAACAATGAACTGAACCTGAACCCTTAGACATGGATGTTCTAACTGGGACCTTAACTGCTAGGCCAAATGGCCACCCCATAACAGTGTGTTTCAATGAACTAAGTTGATTACAAACTTAACATGTCAAAGACTCTGGTCAGTTTATAAATTCTGTAATGATCATTCTTCTGTCGTCAAGAGAAGTAGAACATTACTGGGAGAGAAAATAAATTGCTAGGAGAAAGGTAAATAAAACTATAGAATGGAATATTCAGTTAGTATTTATGGAGAGCCCAACCCACTCAGGCCCATAATGACAAGGGCTCTGCTCTCCCCAGGGTAAGTCTCATGACTTGTGTAATTCACTCACAGAAATGATTTCCAAAAGGAGACCCTAGTCTCTCTACTCCTCTTAAACCAGCATCTTCACTGTTAGGCTAAAAATTTGCTTAGAATCCCCAGTTTAAAAGTAGGTGACCAGGCCGGCGCCACTGCTCAATAGGCTAATCCTCCGCCTAGTGGCGCCGGCACACCGGGTTCTAGTCCCAGTTGGGTGCCAGATTCTGTCCCGGTTGCCCCTCTTCAAGACCAGCTCTCTACTACAGCCCGGGAGTGCAGTGGAGGATGGCCCAAGTGCTTGGGCCCTGCACCCCATTGGAGACCAGGAGAAGCACCTGGCTCCTGCCTTCAGATCAGCGCAGTGCACTGGCCGCAGTGTGCTGGCTGCGGCGGCCATTGGAGGGTGAACCAACAGCAAAGGAAGACCTTTCTCTCCGTCTCTCTCTCTCACTGTCCACTCTGCCTGTCAAAAAAAAAAAAAAGTAGGTGACCAGAGGCTCAAAGAGGACTTGCTCCAGATTGCACAGATAATGAGAAAATGCAATGTTTTCAAAATCTTATTTTCATTATTGCAATTATGAATGTAATACAGGATTACACTTGACAAAATGGAGCCAGGAGGGAAAGCAAATCAAAATAAATGACTGAAAGAGGAACTAGAATTTTGTAGGGCCATGAAGGATGAGTAGAATTTACACAGGGAAGAGATGGGGTGAGATGTGCATACCAAACTGGGCACAGTAAGAGAAAAGGCAGATGGGTGTTCACCAAACGCATCTAGAGAACTTAGCATAGGCCTGTGTGGCTGGTTTGTTCTATAACACACAAGAGCAAACAAATGACCCCTGGTGCCATGCAGCGGCCTCATTCTTATTTGAAGACACATTGCATTTCATGACTGCAACACAATCCTGAGGAATGAATGGGAGTTTTCTCCATCCTGTCATGAGCATTCTCCTGGGTGATTAATTGATAGCTTTACAGCCAAGCCCCAGTTCTTTCTGGAGGCCACGCCTCTTGGTGTGCACCTGCCACCGCGGAACCAAGGCAAGAAAGTATATTGTCTTCCTCTTTTTCTTCTGTAAGCTGCAGCTGCTGGACTGCTTTAAGAAAATTTTCTTTACCTAGAATCTCAGCCTGAAGTTCTCTGATTTGCAGAGTGAAGACCACATTTGCAGCAGACTCGGGGAAGTGGTACTTCAGAGGCTGAGTTGAGAAAGCCCCACACTCACATGCCACTTAGGGTTTTTCCCTCTATATTGCCTTTCTAAGAGCCTTTTTTCACCTAGCAGCTTTCTGGTTGCATTCCTCAACACCACACTATGCTTTCTGACAGCTGCACCAGTTGCCTGGATTTGGAGGAGGCTGTTTAGGTCTCTCCCGTTCAGCAGCAGAAAGCCATTCCCCTGGGCCTACAGTGTCCGGGCACTGGCCTGTGCGTGCATGAATTCATGGCTTGTCCATCCATTCCAAACAGTTTCAGAAGGACTGAGCCAGGATTGTAATTATACCTTGTTTAAAAAGATCCTTGCAGCTTTCAAAGAATTAATGTTTATTTTTCAGTCAAAGAAACACTTGAAGTTAAGTTTCTTGGGGCTTTTCAGCACTATGTGTGATGTCCTCAACTTTGGACTGAAGGATTTGTTATGAAGAATTCTCAAAACCAGAGACTGTTGGGAATTGAGAGCTACCATTACATGAGTGCTTCCTATCTGCCAGACTACATTCTGGGTGTTGCACACAAGTCATTTCAGTAATTCTATTTCTTTTGTTGTTGTTGTTGACAGGCAGAATGGACAGTGAGAGAGAGAGACGGAGAGAAAAGTCTTTCTTTTCCATTGGTTCACCCCGCAATGGCCGCTGTGGCTGGTGCTCTGCTGCCGGCGCACCGCACTGATCCAAAGCCAGGAGCCAGGTACCTCTCCTAGTCTCCCATGCAGGTGCAGGGCCCAAGCACTTAAGCCATCCTCCACTGCACTCCCGGGCCACAGCAGAGAGCTGGACTGGAAGAGGAGCATCCAGGACAGAATCCGGCACCCCGACTAGGACTAGAACCCGGAGTGCCAGCGCCGCATGTGGATGATTAGCCTATTGAGCTGTGGCACCGGCCCAGTAATTCTATTTCATTCTAACAACTTTTTTCATTTGCTCAGCAAATATTTATTTATTGAATGCCTGTTAAATCCAAGACACACTGACCTAGTGGATGGAGTTTCAATACATATAATTATGTAAATAATATAGTAAGGTAGAAGGTGATAAGAACTATAGAGGTAATCGATTAGGGTGAAGACATCCAGGAATCTGGATGGGTCCTAAGACCTCATTGAGAAGTGGACACTCTAATGAAAGAAGAACAAGAATTAGCTGCATTCCTTGGGGGAAAATGGAGCCAAGAGAGGCTCTGGGACTGGGAGAGGGCTTGCTTATTTCTTGTATGTCCATGCCACCACATCTGCTCTGCTTCAGACTCACAACTCTATGAGGTCCTCACACCTGTTTGACGTACAACTATAGAGAGCTTGAAATGTGCACACCCAAATGAGCAGGGATTGGACATGGGGACATGACAAGACTCTCTTTAGCCTTCAAGAATACCTCTACGCTTCCTGAAATGTTGAATTTGCCTACAATGTCTTGAAAATGGCTAATAGATTTTTTAAAAAGTTCTTAAATTCTTCTCAAAATCTTACAGACAAATCTGCAGATATTTACCTTATTACAGATTTAACATGTTGTTTTTAACAATTATATTGGAAACTACATAAGCCATGATAAGCAATTCTCAGTGGAACGATTTTCTTTTGACCAACATAAAGTTATGAAGGCAGAGAATTGAAGATTTCACGGCTTTGAACAACATGGCATTTTTTTATGGAAAAGAAAACAATTTAGCCTCATTTGACTAGATTTCTTAGTGGTTTTCAACCAGTTACTTCTATCCTATCTGATTCTGACAAATTTACCAGGAAGACAAGATTACAGTACCTGCACATTTCAATCTTTCTGGAATCTTATTTGTATCTCTATGTCAATAAGGTGAAGAAAAGACAATATTGCACCTGGAGTAGCCCACAGCTACTGGCATGCTCCTTCATTCCTGGGTATGGCCAGTTAGCATTGTTCAGATGCCATTCAACACACTTCCAGAACCACACTCTGCCTGGGGTGTGCTGGCTGGCCTTAATCTCTCAGGATCTAATACACAGACCAAAAACTCTATTGGGAGCACAAATACCTGAGAGTGAGCATTTGTTTATTATCTGCCTAGGAGACAACATTCATCTATGTCTCTCATTATTATTACATAAATTAATAAATACCCTAGAAAATGTAACAGATCAAAAGCTGAGTATCTCACTTCCAACTAAATTAAAGGCTTGCCTCACATGGAAGTTGCACCTTTTTTTGGTCAAGAAAATAGTGCTCTTCTCTTAGAAGTAATCAACTCATTTCATTTCCCAAGGCTGAAATAGGACTGGGTCCCATTACAGCCTCTGCTGATCCTCTCATCAGATTGGAATCTTGAGGTAGTGGCAGAGGGCCTCTTTGACCTAACAAATAGCTCCTGTAGAAGAAGTAAAAGAGAGCTGCAAAGTGCTAGCGGCCAGTGTTGGGGATATGAAAATAAGGTGTTAGTAGCTATACACAGGTATCCATAGATATCAACTGAGAAGTCTGGAGCAATGGAGTCCAAATAGCAAATGATACTCTCAATAAACCACTCTTAACAGAGGATATGTGCAGAGAAGAAACTAAAGAAACTGACACATGATATTGAATCTCACAAATGTATGTTAGATACTTCTATGCACCAGGGGCCAAGTATACTGCAATAAACAAAATAAAATCCTGCTCTCATGAGATTTGTATTCTGCTTCTAAATTCAACAAGAGAAGTTTGGCTTCAGATAACCAACCAAGTTGCCTAGTCTGCCTGTCTCTATTCCAGATAGCAACTACCCTGAAATGTGCAAACTGCTACACCAGCCATCAGGAAACAGAAGAAAGTGAGAGACAGAGTGTTTGCCCCAACAGTGAAAGCAGAACTAGGAAAGGCCACCTGCCCAAGCAAGGGAGGAGAGAAAGCTGCTCAAGGCTGAGTAATGGCCTGGTTGGGTGGGAGACTCAGAGGAAGGGATCTGCTGGGTCTCACTCCCCAAACAGTAGCCTTACGGTGAACTCTTTGGCCTCAGAAACCCAAGAGGAATCAATAGGAATCCACACTCAACCATGCTAAGACCCTGACTCAGCAGTCTGAAAACCCTAAAGCCTCTAGAGCAGCCAATTAGATGTCCTAAAACTGGACAATCCATAAAAGCTCTCCTTTTTTGGTGGAGAACAGTTGTAAAGAACAAGAAGAACCATGAATTTCCCAGATCTCAGTAGCCAAAGTCCACTGCCATGTAACTCTCTGTCCTGTTAACTTATGTGCTTCACTGTCACACAGGTGATTCACCTGTTTCTCAGTGAAAGACCCTTAGGGAACTTCAAGACATCATTTCTCCAACTCTGATAACCATTCTTGTATTTTGTCCTGCAACTGATAAGACAGGCAATCTGAATCTGCAGTACCTACTCCACTATACCTATTTTAGAGAGTCTTTCTATTCTGTTGGCCTCTAAAAACAGAAAACCCTCTCCCCTCTTCAATAAATGGTGATATAATGCTTCAAATTGAAATAGAAAAAAAATTTCTGTAGCTTTATCTCATCCTTAGACTTCCCAAACAATTATTTAAACGAAATGAAACTGGTTTCTTATGCCATTAATGAACTCTACCTAATCTTTTTGCCTTGATCTACAGTCTGTCCAGTGTACATTTTATATATCTCAGTTTTCTACTAGGCTCCAGACCTTTGTCTTGATCTGTGCTTTCCTTTTGTGTTTGCACCTGGTCTGTTGCCTTTCTTTATTATTTTCCCAGTCTCCACTCCTATCTCACCTCTCCTGTGCAGTTCTCCCCAGCTTATGCAACCCATGGGGCTCTGCTTTCCTTAAATCCTTAGAATACTCACTATTTGCTGCTCCCTCTGGAATTCAACATTTACTGTTAACATGCATAAGGCTTGTTTCCCCTAATACATCACAACTCCATGAAGAAATCTTTGCCACAGTTAAGTTAAATGAAATAAAGCCAGGCATAGAAAGAAAAATACTACATGTGCTCATTCCTGGGTAGAAGCAAAAAGAGTTGATTTCATAGACATTAGGGAGTGAACCAGCAGATGGAAGATATTTCTTTCTCTCTCTCTCCCTCTCTCTTCCTCTCTTCACCCCTCCCTCCCTCTCCCTGCTGCTTTGCCTTTCAAA
The DNA here is from genome assembly GCA_949820135.1 of Sylvilagus floridanus. NCBI lineage: Eukaryota > Metazoa > Chordata > Mammalia > Lagomorpha > Leporidae > Sylvilagus > Sylvilagus floridanus. Next base: position 104,949,697 of record OX463226.1, read on the forward strand.
TAAACAAAAGTAAACTTTTAAATAAATAATTTGAAATAAAAATAAAGAAGTCCACCATAAGAATCTAATTCTGAGTCAACTGAACAATAATGTAGCTGGCATGCATCAAACACCAACTACAGCATCTTACAAATATTTTGTATGTGATTGTCATTTAATTTTCAAAGTTACTTTTAATGTGTTAAAATTTAATGTATTAAAATTATTTTATAGAAGTTTTAAACAGGTGGTTTCTGTATATTAATTGATGGATGGATGACTGGCTGGTTCATTAGAGGAATTGTTCACCTTTATAAAAAAAAACAAACTTGGGGTTCATGTGGTATGAAAGACCCTTGGTAAATGAAGCAGATCAATCCCACCAACCTGCTTAACCAAAGGCTACAAATTGTCTTTAGGTAAATTACAGTACAGCATAGATCTTTTGGTTGCACAGGTGTGGAATCTGAGGTTAAATTTCCTCCTCCACCTATAACATACATAATGAAACAAGTATAGAAACAAATAATAGCGAACTAAGTTATAGATGGTTCTTTAGAAGTCAATTTCATCTGCGCATCTAACCATAAAAGCAGCATCTGCTCTGCTAAATACAGGTGTTTTATATCCTTGTCATTAATTGGAGGGGACATTATGTCATCATACATCAACAGTTAAGGTTGGTTAAAGTGCCACTTATCTCAGGTGCTGTCATCAATCAGGTTCTTTTCAGCCTGGTGACTCCAGAGGCTCGGTTTGAAGCTGCTGTATGTGAATGGGTTTTCCCTATAGATTTGAAGTGTATTTTTATTACATTTTGAATGAAAACCTTGGGACCTAGACATAAGTGGTCATTAAGGGAGCTGTTCTGATTTTTCAGAGAAGAGAAACATTCCCACATCTCCCTTCTGCTGCCATCGCCTTCATTCCCTCTCCCTGCCTTTACCCAACAGTCACAGAGGGGATGAAATTGCATCAACACAAACTGGTTTAACCATTAATGGAACTCAATGAGCCAGTCATAGTGTGTCCGGTGCGTAAGGAGAGCTGGAGAATGGAAGAATCCTGTGAAAGGCAGCACTTTATCTGACATCTACGTTCGCAAATGACCATTCAGGCCATTTGGTTCATAGGAGGCCCTGACTCTGCCATTAAAACAAAATCCTTTGCATAACTGAAGTTAGGAAATGTCTCAATCTGTGCAAGAGATTAAAGTATAAGGGAGGGGCTGGGGATGATTTTCATCATTCATTCATTTATCTAGTGAATATTTACTGAATGTGTAGACTGCTAGAAATGGAGGGTGCAATGATGACAACCCTGTTATAATACCATTTCTGCTACTGTAACAAATTGCCTAAGGCTAGGCACTTCCTAAAAGAAAGGTTTGTTCAGTTCATTCTAGAGGGAGGCCCAGGAGAATGCTGTTGGCTTCTGCTTGGCTTTAGCCTCAGAGTCTACAGTATTAGAAAGACAGGCCAGACACCTACCCAGCTGGCCCCTTCATCCTCCTCCCTCTTCTTGCCTGTATTGCCAGGGCCTGAGAGCTGCAGTGGCTGGAATGGCAACAGCTCCTTCCTGGGATTATCAGGTGATGCAAGGGGTTTTTAAAACTCTCCTCTAGAATATCCAAGCTCCAAATAGCCCTCAGCTTTACTGGGGGTGGGGGAAGGGCAGTGCTTTTTGCAGGTCAGACCTGAAGCATGCAGGAGGCAGAGTGAGGTAGGGATCCACTGATCCATCTCTGGGAATTTGTGACCATTAGCCCAGCTGTAATCACTACCTTACAGAAGTGTTAAACTGAACAAACTCCCTTAAGACAATAGTGAGCATTCTAGGTACTGTATTTCCTTCCGTGATTCACAAGCAGTAGGAATCTTACTATGTTCCCTATGGAATCATTACATTTTACATTCTTTACCTCCTTTTGAAAAGAAGGATGCACGACTTTTCCAGCATTCATTTACGTGCCTTTGATAAATTACTGTAACCAGATTAGGGAGATAAAATAACCAGTCTATTAATTACAATGATTATTGTTTAATGGAAAATGGGATTCTATGGAAAGTGTGTAGTAAGAAGGAAGCTTAGCAATGCATTATATGGATGTGGTGTTTTATCTTAAAGAGTAAGATAAGTGTCCAGTCTGTTTTGCAATCTAAAGAATATGTTCATTAGCAGTCCAAGATTTATATGTATAATTGCCCATAATATTTTAACCCTGTTTGCTTGACTTGGCAGTACATGAAGAACAAGGCAAAAATGTAACTTCAATCAAATTGAGTAAATTCCTCAAAGAACGTATAGAAAGCCAGATATACCCAATGATGTAGGAAAGCAGAAAGTTGAACAATGGTCAAAAACTTAATACTTTTAATTAAACAATACATTGTTCTAACTTAAATTCATTACCAGCTACCTTTAGAAAGGTACAGGTCAGAAGAACAGCTACCTTTAGGCCAATTATCCTTAAATCGTATCAAATAACCACAAGTTCTAATTTGGGGATAAATATTGGTACTTCCCAAAAGAGAATCTGAGTTTTATGGTCAAATCCTGACTCACAGATCACCAGACATCCAATCTTGTCTCACTTCCCTCAACTATAAAACAGAAACATCGCCAAGACACCTGCTGTCACGGAATTCAGTGAATTAAAACAGGGCTGTGCAAAGCCTTGTCAAATCTGGCCAGATGTCTGTCTGTGTATGACCTTCCACCTATGAATGGGGTTTACATTTTCAAATGATCCAGAAAAACATCAAAATAACAACTGTGTTTTGCAACATGAAAATTTTGTGAAATTCAAGTTTCAGTGTCCATAAATAGTTTTATTGGAACACAACTATACTCATTCATTTATGTATCACCTAAGACCGTTGGACAGTTATAGCAGCAGAGTCAAAGATTTGTGATAGTCACCATGTGGCCTCAATAGACGAAAATATTTACTATCTGTTCTTTTACAGAAAAAGATTGTTGACCCCTGGACACGAGGCGTAACACAGGGTTTCTCAAAGTTTGCAACACATTAACCTCACCTGAGAGATTTAAAAAACCATCACACACCAGAACAATTAAGTAAGAACTCCTGGGCATACTCCAGGCTTCAATAATTATAAAAATTTGGGCCGGCACTGCGGCTCAATAGGCTAATCCTCTGCCTAGTGGTGCCAGCACACCAGGTTCTAGTCCCAGTTGGGGCACCGGATTCTGTCCTGGTTGCCCCTCTTCCAGGCCAGCTCTCTGCTATAGCCCGAGAGTGCAGTGGAGGATGGCCCAAGTGCTTGGGCCCTGCACCCCATGGGAGACCAGGAGAAGCACCTGGCTCCTGCCATTGGATCAGCATGGTGCGCCGGCTGCAGTACGCTGGCCGCGGCAGCCATCGGAGGGTGAACCAATGGCAAAAAGAAGACCTACCTTTCTCTCTCTCTCTCTCTCTCTCTCTCACTGTCCACTCTGCCTGTTAAAAAAAAAAAAAGAAAAAGAAAAAAAATAATTATAAAAATTCTCAGGAGATTCCAGTGTGCAGCCAGATTTGAGAACCAGTGAACTAATGTGCTATGTAAGGCATATAAACTTGACAGATTGTAAGATCTTGGTAAATGTTAGTACTACCAATCAAATAATCCTCCTTTAAAATTTCTCAGTGTGGGGCTGGCGCTGTGGCATAGTGGGTTAGTGCCCTGGGCTGAAGCGCCAGCATCCCATATGGGTGCCAGTTCTAATCCCGGCTGCTCCACATTTTATCTAGCTCTCTGCTATGGCCTGGAAAAGCAGTAGGAGATGGCCCGAATGCTTGGGCCCCTGCACCCATGTGGGAGACCCAGAAGAAGCTCCTGGCTCCTGGCTTTGGATCGGCACAGCTCTGGCTGTTGCAACCATCTGGGGAGTGAACCAGTGGATGGAAGACCTCTCTCTCTCTCTCTCTCTGCCTCTTTTCTTTCTGTGTAACTCTGACTTTCAAATAAATAAATAAATAAATAAATAAATCTTTAATAATTTTTCTCATTTCGGTGAAAAGTTATTAAATTTATTAAAAATTTCAGTGTAAATGTATTAAATAGACACTGAATGCAAAGCATTTTGTATCTATTCCTGCTTTCATTAGTCTCTGCCTTTGATCCTAAGATAGGAAGAAAAAGTTTCCCTCTAAGGTTTTGAGTTTCTAAATATTCATACATTCAATATTTTATATATTGTATTCATTCATTCCACAAATATTCAATGTACAATATCAATTGCCTTAGAATACTCATGGCAGATAAGGTCTCCAAATATGTGCTTTCCAGGTTCTAGAGAGTGAACCAGTATTTTATAAACAGCCCTTGCATTGGAATACAAACCCCTGAATCTTCTATATAAATACTCACAGTCCTGTGTAACTTGACTGGCTGGGCCATAACCTTAAAATAATGAACACATGGCATCATCCATAAGAAATAACTAAAAAAGGACACTTGAATGTATGTGTAGCTGAGCCATCAAAATAATTAAGTGAAAAAACAAGAGATGCTGATTTCAAGAGGAGCAAGACCTAGTTGGAAAAACAAGATTAATGCATATTAAACAGAATGGGGACCCATTCCATTCTTAGGGGTTCATTCCTTTGTCACAACCCATGAACACTCACTAAATCTTCCCAGCTGGGAGATGGATATGGGCAGAGACAGAGATAAGACCATCGCAGAGCAGTGAAGTGGCTGGTGTTGAAGTCACACTGCCAAGTGTGCTGCCTGCCACATCAGTGACTGGCTGTGTGAACTTGGGCTGGTTACCTGCCTCTCAGTGCCTTGATTTCCTCAACTGTAAAATGGAGAGAATTCCTGTCTTTTAGACCTGAACTAGTTATTATTGAACACACATGCAAACATAGAGGGTTTTTTTTATTCTAATTCTTAGTAAGGCGGAAAGATAATCTTTGACTCCCTCATGCCATGAACCTGACTCTTACCATCCAAGGTCCTCACTTAAGCACTTGTTCTTTGTAGCCAAATTGAGTCCCTTGAAGAAAAGGATTTTGATTATGCAGACACCCCCCAAATTCCACTGCAATCCCTTGTAACAGTGCTTCATAAAATGTGAATTTAGTATACATTGGAAATGTATATACCCCACTAAGGCCTTTAAATCCCCTGTGAATCATCTTAGTGATACACAGAGAATGGTTCTATTTGCAACTTCCCACTACGTTACCCCAAGCTCGAATGAATCAAGAAGCCCCCAATCTTGCAGTTGGTTGTAACTCTAGAAAATGTATACTCTTGGAGGCATATTTCCCTCAAAGTTGATCTCTTTTCATTCACATACATATTCATTATTTTTATGTCTAGAATCTGATCACCCCTTTGTTGATTGTGCTAATTCCTACACGAGCCGCCCAGGAGCTACAGCATTCTCTAAGAATTCATAATGCTTTCTCTTTCCTTTTTCCAACTTCAAGAGTTTGCCTGAATGATCCTTATGCTAAGTGACATGCATCTTAAGCTCTGAATCACCATCATTAGTGTGAGTCAATGCTCTATTTCCACAGGTGACTTTTCCTTCGGAAGTTTGTCTTGTTAATCTGTGGGATTCAAAGCTGCAAAAAATTTTTTTCGTGCTTTTTATGCATGACTTATTATCATTCAGAATATGTTTCCCTATTAAATAGGTCAAATAAAATTCATGAGCAATAGAGATACTGGATACTTTCATATGTCTTCAATACTTTCATTTTTTTATGATCCATAGTCTTAACTTACAAACTGATCACTCTTCTTGCCCTCACCTTGTCAATTTTTAGTCTTGAATGAAGTAAAGCAAGGAGGAAAATAAGACAAATAAACCAAAATACCACCAGACACTGCAATGAGAACCCACATGGCAGCAGAATCATCCTGGGAGGGGACAGAAGTGCCTCCTCTCTCCCGCCCTTGTTGTCAGCTCCCTCTCTCCTTCCGCAGCCCTCATCTCTGCCATGAGGTATTTACTTTTCCATCTATCACACTAATATTTTTACAACTCTAAAACTGTATTCATTTCCTTATGGGATGACATGCAAAAGGTCAGCATTTTGCAAACTAAGAATGGTACAAATATACACACAAATATATGTAATGTATATTTACATAATATGTATATTACACATATGTATAATATTAAATGTCTAATCTCTGCTTTGTACTCATTCTTTGACCAGTCAGTGATAGGAGATTGGTTTCTCCTGAACAGCACAATTCAGGGATATTTATGCAGGCATTAAACCAGATATAAAGGGTAAACAAATATTTGAGAAACCTAATGACATTTTAGCTATCTCTCTCTTCATAACACATCACAAAACTTGGTTGCTCAACATTGCTTTGACCAAAACTAAGTGTGGTACTGGAGCTCAAACACCACTTACACTCCTAAAGGCTCAATGTTTTCACCTGTAGCAGAAGACTGCTGGCAGATTAAATGAGGTAATATGTGAATAGCTCGCTCGCTCGCTCTCTCTCTCTTTCTCTCAAATAAATAAGTACATTTAAAAAATGTTTTAGTTGAAAAAAGTATTTGAAATCCATGCATAGTTTTAGTAGCATTTCATGAAAATTAATGGAAAATGTGTATTATTTAATATGCATGCATGCATTTTTAAAATTTTTGCACCAAAATAAACAACTTTTCATTTCATTTTCCACAAACTTTTTGAAGTACCCTCATATAAATATAAGAACTTTTCAAGAAGAGTTAGAAAGCCCAAATTAACCAAAATTATTAAAGTCATTGAAAACAATTGTTCAAACATTGATCCCTTTAAAAGGCCCAAAATGTGACTTGAGGATGTTCTAACCACTTCCAGAATCAGAAAATTCCTATGTCATTCAAATTGTATAAGCCTAAAAAGACAGAAACATACCAGTTCAACATATATAAAAGCACAGGCAAATTATAAGCAAGAGCATACAGGCTTTTTAGATATAAAATGCTAAATAAAGTTGATTCAGTTGTGTAAATGCAAAGATTATGTGTCATGACCAGGTAGGATTAATTCTAGGAGGGCAAGGATATTTCAACATGGAAAATGGATTAATGTTAGTTATTCTAATAGGACAAAGGAGAACATTCATGTAACCATCTTGATTAAAGGTAAAACTAGAAAATGGAATAAATTTCACTGCCAAATCCTAATTTTTTAAAAAAATTAATGAAACAGAATAGAATAGAATTTTTCTTAGCATCACTTCTAGAATGTCTCCTCCCAACCAACATTTCCAATATAGTCAGGAGCAAAAGAAGACGGTCAATCATCACCACTTTTATTTAATATTATTTTCTGATTTGAGATAAAATTACAAAATATTACAAAGGAGGAAGAAAAAGGGCCAGGAATTATAGATGCTATTGTTGCTTAATTACTAAAGATATTGGAAAAAAGATTTTTATCTAAAAATGTGTTAGAATTTATATATACTGGTTAGTATTCAGCTGCTATATCATGGAAAGCGTCCACTAGTTGTGCATACGGAGTGTCTGTACTGACTGGCTGGCTGCAGGCTGCACCACTAGGCAAGTGCTTTCATGGTGATTGCTAGTATATGTCATTGAGAAGTCCAGTATAATCAGTAAATCAGCAGCTTTCTTACTAACTAATGTATAATGGCAAGATATTCACAGTGGTGTTCAAAGATATAAAATATCAATGAATAAACAGCACAAAATATAAAGAAACTTTGGAATGAAAACTACTAAATTTTACTTAGGGACAAATAAGAAGACTTTACATCAGTATTGAAAATTTCCATTCCTGCCTTAATATCTACTATTATTTTTGAATTAATATATACATGTAATTCAATCCCCCTGATAATCCAGTGTAACATATTTCAGGAACTTGATACAGGTCTGGTTGAATAGAAATGCCAAATGTTTTGAGAAAGAAAGAGTGATGAGTTAGGATTTCCTTAAAAGATACCCAAATATTTTATAAAGCCACAATGTGTAGGGTGATTTGTCATGGATGCCAACATAGACACATCAGTAAAATCAAGTAGAAAATCCAAAAGCATCTCATGTATATTTAGGAATTTATTGGGTGATAAAGATGGCATTTCAAATCTGTGGGGAAAAGATAAATAATTCTATTAATAGTTGAATAAAATGTGATGACTAGTTTTTATAATCTTGAATTTGGCATGGGCTTTCTAAACATAACATTGCATGATGAAATAATATAGAAAAATAAGGATACTTTTCACCTTCAAAAAACCATGCTGACAAAAAATTAAAGAACCAAGGATAAACTAGAAAAGAAAGTTAAAAAAGAGAGAGTAGCAATATTTCCTTGTCCATCACTCTATACCTGGATCCTGAAACCATGCCCACCACATCCAAATGAGTGAGCACATAAACAGCCTTGCAAGTCATTAAAAAAGACTCAATTTTTAAAATGAACAAAAGACTTGAGTCAAAAAGATAATAGACACAAGGTTGGTAGGGGCAGGCACTTAACACAGTAGTTAGGTCACCACTTGGGACACTGGCATTCCATATCAGAGTCCCTAGGTTCATGTCTAGGCTCAGCTCTCCATTTCAACTTCCTGCACATGCACACCCCAGGAGGCAGCAGGTGATGCTTCAAATATGTGGGTCCCTGCCTCCCAAGGTAGAGACCCAGTTAGAGTTCTAAGCTCCTGGCTTCAACATGGCTCAGATCTGGCTGTTGTTGGCATTTGGAGAAGTGTACGAGTGGGTGGGAAATCTCTCTCTTTCTCTCTCTCTCTTGCTCTCTGCATTCACATAAATTTTAAAAATTTTAAAAGATAGGTTAAAAGTTCAAACATTATAAAGCCCATAAGAAATAAAGTAAATACAAACTGAAACAATAGTTCACATTTTTGTGACCAATTACTAACTTGTTGCTCTGAAATAGACAATATGTGAGGGAAACAAGCATTTAGCAATTGCCAGTTTGAAATCATAAGCTTCTCATAAAAATTCATGCAGTACAATTAAAGGTCTTCTAAACTACAGATTTCCTGACAGTTTCCACTCTTAGAAATTCTAAAAATCACTACAGAGGCATGCAAAAATATAGACACAAATATATTTATCAAGTATTTTTTTATTTTATTTTTTATTTTTTAACAGGCAGAGTGGACAGTGAAAGAGAAAGACAGAGAGAAAGATCTTCCTTTTTGCCATTGGTTCACCCTCCAATGGCCGCCGTGGCCGGCGCATCGTGCTGATCCGAAGCCGGAGCCAGGTGCTTCTCCTGGTCTCCCATGGGGTGCAGGGCCCATCCTCCACTGCACTCCCAGGCCATAGCAGAGGGCTGGCCTGGAAGAGGAGCAACCGGGACAGAATCCGGTGCCCTGACCGGGACTAGAACCCGGTGTGCCAGTGCCGCAAGGTGGAGGATTAGCCTATTGAGCTGCGGCGCCGGCCCTCAAGTATTGTTTATAATAGTGAACAACCAGAAACAAATGCTCAAAATAGAGAACTGCTATACTTTTTCAATGCAAAACCATGCAATAATAAGAAGTAATGAACATTTGCCTCTCTCTTGACCGGACAGATTTGCAGGGAAGAACCAAACCTGTGCACCTAGCAACCATGGGAGCCTTGTGTGCTGAGATTGTGGGGACTTGGTGGTTAAATGAGAAGGTGCAGGGTGTAACTGGGTCTCTGGGCAATCATGCTCAGAGCTCCTTGGTTGCTGGGGCAGGTCACTACAGCGGGAACTGTGCAGATCGTTTGTGCAGTTCATACAGTGGTGCATATGACTGTGGAACACACTGAGGGCTAACACCCGGGAATTGCACAGCCTGGAGGAAAGGACATGCAGGGATGATTACATCACCATTCCCCCAGTTCTGTAAACAGGAGGAGACCTACCATGAACAACGGTGTTACCCTGGATACTCCACCCTGGAGCACTGACCAGATCTCCCTGGCCACACCCAGAACATACCATGTGGTATTCACTGAAAGTACAGCATTCCACTAAGCTACAGAGGCCTAGCTCAAAGATAAAAATCATCAGAGGAAATAAACAACAATCAACTCCACAAATGCCTATAAATAAATGCAGAAATTCAAGAAACTAGAAAATGAAGACACCATGAATCCCCCAAAGAAACATAACAACATCTCAATATTAGAAGATGAAGATGAAGAGATTGAGGAAATGCCAGAATTGGAATTCAGAAAATTAATCATAGGATTAGTCAAAAGCAATCGGAAACAAATCAATGAATTAAATAAAACCAGAAGTGACATGAGTGAAAATTTTTCCCATGAAATTGAGATTTTTAAAGAGAAATCAACATGAAATATTAGAAATGAAGAATTCAATAGATCAAATTAAAAAACATGGTGGAAAGCCATAACAACAGACTTGGTGAGGCTGAAGAAAGGATAGCTAAGCTAGAAGACAAATATTTGGAAATCTTTCAGCCAGAACAAAAAAAAGAAGAAGAAATAGAAGAAGAAGTTAGAAAACGTAAAAACAGTGTGGGAGATTTATGGAATACTATCAAATGACCCAACATACGGGTCTTAGGTGTTCCTGAAGGCACAAATGACAAAATGTACTGGAAGTCCTATTTAGTGAAATAATTACAGAAAACTTCCCTAGTTTGGAGAAAGAAAGGGACATCCAAGTACAGGAAACATATAGAACTCCTTATAGACACAACCAGAAAAGATCTTTACCACAACACATTGTAGTTAAACTTCCCACAGTAAAATATAAAGATTCCAAAATGTGCACAAAATGCCAGATTACTTTCAAAGGATCTCCAATTAGACTCACAGCTGACTTCTCATTGGAAATCTTACATGCTGGAAGAAAATGGCAAGATATAGTCCAAGACTTAAGGGAAAAACAAAAAAAACCTGTCAACACAGAATACTGTACCCTGAGAAGCTCTCATCTATCAATGAAAGTGAAATAAAGACCTATCATAACAAAAAATATTCAAGAATTTGTCAACACACATCCAGCCTTACAAAAGGTTCTTAAGGATGTGCTAGACACAGAAACACAGAAACAGTCATCACAATAAAAGATGGTAAAGGCAGAGAATTCTCTGGTAATAGTACAACAGAAATTCAGAGTAAACAATAGGAGTATAAGGAAAAATGGTAGGCCAACTTTTTACTTATCAATAGTCACCTTGATGGCATGTACCAATGCCATCTTGCTAGTCAAAGTGATGAGTTTAAGTTCATAACTGATCATAATGATAGGATTGAGTGTCAAAGGGATCACATAAACATGACTATTGCCTGCTAATAACTGATAGAATTAAAAGGAGAGAACGATCCAGCATGGGAAGTAGGGTGCACAGCAGACTCATAGAGTGGCAGATGTCCTAAACAGCACTCTGGCCTCAGAATCAGCCCTTAAGGCATTTGGATCCAGCTAAAAATCCCATGAGAGTATTTCAGGCATGGAAAGCCAAGACACTGTGGCAAAAAAATGTGACCTGAATGAAAGATCTCTGTGAGATCCTGGCGGAAAGAGTGGGCCATCAAAGAAGGGGGTACCTTTTCTCTGAAGGGAGGAGAGAACTTTCACTTTGACTATGGCCTTGTCTAAATAAGATTGGAGTTGGCGAACTCAAGAGGCTTCCCTGGCCTTGGCAGCTCATGACAGGAGGCTTGGGTGATTACTGATGTCATAAATAAGAGTGTTAATTGTTAAATCAACAACAGGAGTCACTGTGCACCTGCTCCCCATGTAGGATCTCTGTCCTTAATGTGTTGTACTATGCGAATTAACGGTAAATCTACTACTCAAACAGTATTTTATACTTTGTGTGTCTGTGTGGATGCATACTGTTAAAATCTTTACTTAGTATGTATTAAATTGGTCTTCTGTATATAGAGATAATTGAAAATGAATCTTGATGAAGAATGGGATGGGAGTGGGAGATGGGATGGTTGTGGGTGGGAGGGAGGTTATGGGGAGTAAAGCTTCTATAATCCAAAAGTTGTACTTTGGAAATTTATATTTATTAAATAAAAGTTGGAAAAAAAGAGTCACTTTGAATGTAAATGGCCTCAGCTTTACAGTTAAAAGATACAGACTAGCCGAATGGATTTAAAAAAAAAAAACCCATCTCCATATGCTACATTTTGCAACAAAATAGACACAACTGGAAACCATTATACTTAGTGAAATAAGCCTGTCCCCAAAAGACAGCTCATATGTTTTCCCTGATCCAATGTAACTAATAAAATGTAATGTATTGGAGTGAAATGGACATTTTGAGATTCAATGATTGTTTACAGCCCTTGTCTCTTCTGTTGAGGAACAGTTTTATTTTCTTCATACTATTTGTTGAGCTCTTCTACTTTGTGTAGGCTTAACGACATGATCATTAAGTAAACTAAAAATAGATCTTTGTAAAAATTAAGATTTGGAATGTGAGAGGGAGGAGGGAGAAGGGTTGCAGCTTGGGTGAAACAGAGGTTGGGGGGAAGTATCCCTATGTTCATAAATCTCTATATATGAAATGTATGTAACTGGTATAACTTAAATAAAATTTAAATAATAATGCAGCTATATGTTAATTACTTCAAAAATGTTCATGATGTGGCATTAATTTTAAAAAGCCAGTTAAGAATGAATATGTAAAATAAATCTCTATATGAAAAGAAAAAAAGGTAAACTTTTAAGAATGATTCTATCATGCTAGTTTTCTTCTTCATAGTCTTAATATTTTTATTTATTTATTTATTTTTATTTGACAGTTAGAGTTACAGACAGTGAGAGAGACAGAAAGGTCTTCCTTCCGCTGGTTTACTCCCCAAATGGCCGCTACAGCCGGTGCACTGCACCGATCCGAAGCCAGGAGCCAGGTGCTTCCTCCTGGTCTCCCACGTGAGAGCAGGGGCCTAAGGACTTGGGCCATCCTCCACTGCCCTCCCGGGCCACAGCAGAAAGCTGGACCGGAAGAGGAGCAACCGGGACTAGAACCTGGCACCCATATTGGATTCCAGTGCTGCAGGTAGAGGATTAACCAAGTGAGCCATGGCGCCGGCCCCTTCTTCATAGTCTTCTATATGTTCTAATTATTTTCACTACAACATGTTATTTCTATAATTTAAAAAGTGATCTTTTATAAAAACAATATAAAAATAGGATTTAATAGTCCAGAATCTTTCAGTTTCTTCATTGACGTTTCCTCCTCATGAGCCTGCTATTTTGATTTTAATGTCTTATTTTCATAGATTCTTATCAATGTACAAGGATCTGCTATAAGGGAACATTCCATTATTATCTAAAGGCAACTCTTAAATTACCATTCACCTTATATTCTGTTACTTCCTCCCTATCACTTTATCCCATTACCTTAATATTTTTAGAAAATTTCTTCATAGCCTACTATGAGAAATCACTTGTTCATTATTCATGTTTCTCCACCAGAATATAGTTTCCATAAGATATGGACTTAAATTGTTTATATTCAAAGTTATATCTGAGCAAACAAACCAGGGACCAGTATATGGTAGATGCTTCATAAATACATGTTGAATGAAGGAAAAAATGAGTTTGTTTTGGGAACATTGTTTTACTTTGTATGATTATACACATGACACATTGCCTCTTGAGAACATTTTGTAATTATATCTGCTCTTTATTTTTTATTGTGAATCAGTGAGACTGACTGAGCTACTATACAATGTGTATAATAAAAGTCACTGCAGTCTAAAAGAAGTCAGTGGAGCCACACTCCAGTCCTGGTCTTACCACAGACAAGCATCCATCACAGATCAGTTTTGCAGTCTTGCTACACACAACTGACCCAATCCACATCCATAAACAGGCAAGAGGCTGCTGCCCTTGTTCCCTGCTTCATTTCACCTCTTCAAAGGCCCCATGCTCTTTCCTGGGTGCGCTCCCCTTGCCTATCCTGCTTTACTCTCCCTGTGGATGACGAGGCCACTCAAGTCTCTGAGATGGTAATGTAGGTGTCAACTTGACTGGGCTAAAGGATGCACAGATAGCCAGTAAAACACGGTTCCTGGGTTTGTCCACGAGGGTGTTTCCAGAAGAGACTGCCATTTGAATTGGTGGACTGAGTGAAGAAGATATCCCTCACTAATGTGGGATGAATTCATCCAATTGCTGAAAGTACAAATAGAACAAAGAGGCAGAGGGAGGATGAATCCACTCTCTCCTCTTGAGTTGAGTCATCTGTCTTTTCCTATCCTCACACATTGGAAATTTCTGTTCTTGGGCTTTCAGACTTGAATCACACCATTGACTTTCCCAATCTCCATCTTGCAGATGGGATCTGTGGGACTTCCTGTCTCCATATTCATGTACTCAATTCCATAAATGATATGTCTTTCATTGGTCCTGTTCTCCAGATAAGTCTGATTAACACAGCATGTGTATTAATGTGTAGGTTGCACCATGCCCATCTCCAAGGGACATGGATCATACCTTTGCACTCATGATCTTCCTTGGTTGTTTCTCATGAAAACTTCTCTACAGGGAAATTTCCAAAAAGTTCACATAGATTGCCATACTCTACCTGCTTACTCATAAAACCAAAACAATTATAATGTCTATAAAACAAGAACCCTAGAGTAGCATCACTGTCATCTTATGATTTATAAAACTAGATGACAAAAATATGTTTCATTAATAATAAGGCATGTTAACAGTTGCCTATGTATGTCTCAAGAATAAAATTATTTTTAAAAAACAATGCCTTCCTAACACAGAATATTTTAATTAATAATAGACGTTATCACTAATTAGCTATCTAACTCTTTAAATATCATCAGCCCTGGGAAAGGTATAAAAAGTTGGATCCACTCCTAACTCAGTGGGCTCCAGATCTAAAGAGTAAAATGTGAGATATTATTATCTGAACCTCCTAGGACTGCCTTGGCACTGGCAAGAATGGTATTGCAATCTTCAATTTAATCTTCCCTGTTTTTTTCCCAGATATTTATAACACAGCTGTGGAAAGGTGTTCCTGGCAGGAATCTGGCATAAAATTTCTCAGACTGGGAGTAAATGTCTGAATCAAATACAAAAAAAAATTCCAAATGGATGAATTTGTTCAAGTTTTGGGGCTGGGGAAAAAATACAAAATAATTGAATCTCCAATCTAGAAAGCCTTGAGTAATGTTAGGGAATAGATAATTATCTGAATAACCCAAGTTCCAAGTCCCTTGTTTGCTTCAATTTTTCAAGCAACATAAGCCAAAGCTGATTTCCTCTTATGTATGGAGTCATCCTATTTGAAGATGCTGTATTAGAGATTCTATTACCAGGTATAGGCTTGATTTTACAGAATCAGAATTTAAAGGGTGTTGGTACTTCTTCAGTTGTAACAAAACTAGCTCTTTTCTTTTTTATTGTTGTTGCTGGGTCAGGGGGTTTCTGGGTAGAATTACAAACTATCTGGTTTTCATGATTTAAGTACATATTTTATTTTTTTAAGAAACAGGTGTGGCACCTGTTTTAAAATTGTTTTGCTTATTTTCATTTTATTTGAAAGATAGAAAGAGAGAGAGGGAGGGTGGGAGGGAGGGAGATCTTGTATCTACTGGTTTGTTCCCCAAAGGCTTGCAACATCCAGGGCTGGGCCAGGCCAAAGTGAGGAGCCCAGAACTTCTGAGTCTCCCATATGGGTGGCAGGGACCCATGTCCTTTAGCATCATCTGCTGCCACTCAGGGTGGCATAGTGAGAAGCTGGACTGGAAGCAGAGACAGGACTTTATCCCAGGCACTCAGCAGATGAGCAAGTCCCAAGAGGCAACTTAACCACTGTGCCGAATGTCTGCCCCTATCAGGATGTATTTAAAGAGCTTACTTATGAGACATCTGAGACAACTTGGGCAGGAAAGAAAGCAGATGACTTGAAAGTGATGCTTTAACTATTCACTGGGCTCAGAGGATAGTAACATTTTAGGTCCATGGGAGAAACCAGAGATTAGGCTGTACAACTCAGGACACAGCAACTAATGGGACAGCTTAAAAAGAAAATCAATCGCTGAAACATGCAAAAAACACATACCAGCCTCTTGTTGGCTAGAAGTTATTCTGGAGTACCACAGACAGTGACAGCATCCTCCACTCAGGCTACATAGCCAGACAGTGCCCACATCCACTTAACATGTTGTACAGCAACCCACAGCTTCAAGAGATGCCATCAATTTGTGATCACAGAAAGTCCTCTATTACCTAACAAATACTCTATAAACACCTATTGAATGAATGCCCAAATTCAAGTCAATTAAACAGCACCTGTTGCTAATCCTTTCTCCCTGCACATCATGTCCTTCATTTGACTCTTATTGGAAAGTATCTGGATACTAGAAAAGGAAAAAAATGATCACTCTAATTGTGACACAGAAATTGAATTCCTAGAGAAATGAACTCTTGGGAGAGGATGCAAGGAGTTAGTTAAGAAATGGTGAAGACCTAAACTAAGAATATGATAACAGACTTGAAGAAGAAAGAGAGTACTCGATTGGTCTGGGTGATTCACTGGATAGAGACAGGGAAAGAAAAGAAGTAATGACATTGGTCAGGGATCTGGCTGAATAGGCTGAAGGGTTATAATGCAGTTAAGAGAAAGAAAGGAAGATGGAGCTCATGGGGACAAGGATGTTGATTTGTATCTTGGATGGGTTGAATTGGAAGTACCTGCCAAGCATCCAAATGCTAATATCTGGTTAAGTCAAATGTATTAAGTTTGAAATCTCAGGATTAAGATCTGGGGCAGAAATCATCAGGTTCCATCAGTCTGACCTGGGAAACAACTGCTGAGAGGGAAACGTGAAGCCATAGAAACCACATAAACTACACAGTTTGGACATCTCCTATAGTTAGGAAGTGACTTCTCTTCTGCTTCATAGGGTTCTCCCACATGGAAGACCTCACTGCTGTTTGCAATAACATAATGATATCCAGATTTACCTACCCTGTCCTTCCTCAGCCATCAGCTGGGTGACTGCCACCATTCTTTAGAAAAACTCTGTTCTTACCCTGAGTTTTGCTCCCCTGTTTTCCTTTTATCACATGGAGCATAAGCATCCCATTGCTTTAGCAGAGTGCTGATGGAGAATATGCACTTTTCCCCTGCTACACTCCAGCTCCCGCCCCTGTGCTGGGGTTGACAGTGACATTTCAACCTCTGCAACTGCTAATCTATCTCAAGTTCAGAAAGAACAGCGACTCCTTGGCCAAGCAGAAATGAAGAGTGCCATTTCCCCGGCCCTCTGCTCTGTCTCACACACCCACATTTGCATTTATTCTCAGCTTGTTTCCACTCTGCCAGTTTTGTTTGCATGTCTGGCACAAGGGGTGGCTCCCAGGGCTTTTTGCAGCCCTCTTCTTCCACCCAGAAGGAAGGTGGACCACTCTGACTCCAACATGCTGCTGAATGCCAACTGGCAGGTGGCTGGGGTGAAGGGAGGGTGATGACACTGCAGGGCACTCCCAGCAGGCAGGGAATCAGGGCACCAGATTGGCACCCACAGTTACAGCTTCAAACCATCAACAACAGCCAGAATCCTGGATGCAGAGCCCTCCTGTCATTCCCCACAATCTTGGAATCTTCTCAGAGTGGCTTGAATACTAATGTAAAGGAATATTCCCAGAAGCTGCCTTCAGTCTAAGAGACAGAGGAGCTGAAGGAATATTCCATTCTCTTCCAGATTTGTGTAATGTACAGGCTCAATCCCCAGACCAACCTTAATCTCAGATACGGGGGAGATGACATGTGCTACACCTATGCCATGAACAATGCACTTCAGTAGATCTCTGGTTGCTGCTTTTTTAGTACTGGGAGTACAGGGTGCCTACTGCATTTGCAGCTTTCTATAATCTCCTTCTGCCAGGTAAGGGAGACTTCTCCTGTGTCCTTGATGTCCTCAGAATTTTCATTGCAGAACTCATGGAAACCACCAGCATCCCAACCTGGAGCTACTGGAATGGATGAGATGCTCAGCAGTTCTAGCTCCCACTCTCAGAGATTCACTCCTCATCTACTGAGGGGGGAAGATTCCTCCTCTCCTTGCATCTACCCCTGCTCGATGTCCACACAACCCCCAGGTGTTCTCTCTCACATGCACACCCCTCCAGCTTTGGATTCTATTCCATTTTACCGGGTCTCCCCCTGCTCCATAGGCACCTGTGTGATAGAAGAGCAACGGCTCTTTTGCTTTAAGAAGTGTTTTGGATATTTCCTGTTAGTCTCTCCAGACCTACTCACCAACCTTTCCCACACTTCTCTATGCCTTGGAAATCCAACTTTTGAGGGCCATACCAAATGACCCGCTGGTCTGTGAGCAATGGGAGTTCATCCAAGGGGAAGTCAGCAGAACCAGTGTGGAGGAGAGAGAGGCTGGAGGATTTATTGCTCAGATCCTTTCTTGCTGAGCAGTGTGGGTAGGATGCACTCCATAGCATAGGTTACAGCTCCTGTTAGAAGGTTCTCCCCTTCTAACTGTGAGATCCCAATAGCTGCTCCATCCTGTGTGCTTTCAGGTCCAGGGGAAGTAACCGTTTCCTGCTGTTACTCAACCTTGGTACCATAATATCTTTCCTTGGCTTTCTGAACCCTTTCCCTTAGCCTTGTATATTTTTCATTGATTAAAATTTCCTCAGATTCCCACCATTAAGTGCCATCTCTGTCCTGCCCAGACCCTGAATGATAAAAGAGACTTTTACTACAATGTATTAAAAGTTTTTTTTTCTAATAAACTCAATAAATGTCAATCAAATGCTTATTGTGTATCAAGTCCTATTCTGTGTACTAGAATTATAACAGCAAGCAAATAAAACAGCAATACATTCTTCCTTTATATGAGTTTACTTCTAATGGATAAATATAGTACTTTTAAAAATAAGCAAATGATATATGAGCAGATGCTTTGTGTCATGAAATAAAACTTAGCAGACCAAGGGGATATGGAACAGGGGTTGAGAAGTATGCAGTTCTGGAGGCTAGAGATGGTCTCAAAGAGACAAGATTTGAATGAGAGCACACTGAAGGTACAATGAAGTAAAGTATAGAGAACGTTGCCCTCAGATAATTTACACTCAGGTATAGAAGGCAAGATGGACATGTAGGAGATTAGACATTCACAAGACAATTCAGGAGGTGTCAGAATGTCAGTAAATAGGCGCTCAGCCCTCTGCCTGTCTGCTGAGCCGCCCGCCTGACCTGGTCAGGTGTACTCTCTCTCCACTGCCCCCACCCCCGCACTCTCTCTCAGGTCCTGTCTGGAGAGGTGCCCATCCGTTTTTACGGATGTCCCTTCCCTAATAAACTTTGCTATTTTACCTCCCCCCCCCCCAAAAAAAAAAGAATGTCAGTAAATAGTGAAATGCCAGCAAAAGAAAAAAAGCCAGAAAACCATGACAGCAAGTTTCTCCCATTGTGATAGGGCAGGCTTTCTGCAAAGCCGACTCTGAAATGGAGTTGAGTTTGCAGGGTGTTTGTCAGAGAGTACCTTTGGCATCAACATATGTAGAAACAGGGCAAAAGTATCAGCACTGGGTGCAAGGAGGACTCAAGCTGTGATGTAGGTTGACAGCATAATGATTCAGGAAGCTTTAGAGCTATTGTGGTCTCTCAGGATCATCTGATGTTAGGCAGAAACGGCAGAGCCTTTTTACCTTCATCTTGATCAGTCACTGGATGTGAGCCACCACTTGAAAGGGCACGACCTTGGACTCATTAGCTCTCTGAAGCAAAGACCACTCCTGCAGGACCTGAAAATTGAAGGCTGTTTGTTGACAGCACAATTGGTGGCTGTGGCAAGAAGTCCTCCTTTGATGGAGGAACTGGGTAGCACATCACCATAACCACCTACCCATGTACTAAATATACTTGAAGATGAGATTACTGAACCATTTGCTGGTATCCCTGAGGAATCATAGCTACAAGAGTTATGCAAATATAAATCTTATTTGTGGTTCATAAAGATTTATGATACTGAGATTGATGTGGGGAAGACTCTAGAAAGAATTATGAAGTGATGGTTTATGGTCTGTTAGAAACTAGGATAAAATCTAAGACACACACATCCCAAAACAATGGCAGCCAATTAATTTTACTTCCTTTGATAACATTTTTCAACTATTCCATTGGGGGATTCGATAGAGTATGTTTAGATTTCAGATGATGCTCTTGTCAGAGTGGCAGGCTATACTACATTCTTGCCACTCAATCTCCCCTTGAATTTGTATCAGCTTCGTCAACTTAGTCAGACATGAATCTTCTTTTTTTTAACTTTTATTTAATGAATACAAATTTCCAAAGTACAGCTTATAGATTACAATGGATTTCCCCTCCATAACTCCCCCCCCACCCACAACCCTCCCCTCCCCCGCTCCCTCTCCCCTTCTATTCACATCAAGATTCATTTTCAATTATCTTTATATACAGAAGACCAATTTAGCATATATTAAGTAAAGCTTCCAACAGTTTGCACCCACACCAAAACACAAAGTGTAAAATACTGTTTGAGTACTAGTTATAGCATTAAATCACAATGCATAGCACATTAAGGACAGAGATCCCACATGAGGAGTAAGTGCACAGTGACTCCTGTTGTTGACTTAACAAATTGACACTCTTGTTTATGGAGTCAGTAATCTCCCTAGGCTCTTGTCATGAGTTGCCAAGGCTATGGAGGCCTTTTGAGTTCACCAACTCTGATCATATTTAAACAAGGTCATAGTCAAAGTGGAAGTTCTCTCCTCCCTCCAAAGAAGGAACCTCCTTCTTTGATGACCTGTTCTTGACATGAATCCTCTTACTAACATGATTGAATCTCCTTGCTCCTCACCCACAGTTGTCAGAACAGGCTTCATCAAGGGAAGCCAACCATCAGGCCAAGGACCCAACAGGTTTTCTCCTTCCAGGATTCGAACTAAATACAACAACAACGAAATAACAGAAAGATCAGACAGAAGTTATTTGGTCCTGGAATATGATGTTCATGTAGAAATGATGTCAGAGTTGATAGCACAGAAAGTCAAAGTGAAAAAGTGGTAAAACCAAGAATACCACTGAAGTACTCAACCTCCAGCAGAGGAAAAATCTACAGAGAATGTGAGAGAGAGAAAAGGGAGGGAGGGGGAGGGATAGGGGGAGAGAGGTCTTTCTAATCTAATGGGGCCAAGAAATATGTCCTAAAATTGAGTTATATGAGACTCCCATATGTGCTTCCAAGTCTATATTTACTTGAACTGCTTTCAAATACTTTCTATTACTTGCAATCCAATAATCCCTAACATTAGTCTGTAATCATATTCTTATAAATTGAATAATGTACTGTATAATGAGCCAGATGACAATATATTAGATGGATTATTAATCAGTTGAAAAACCATATCTAGAAAATACCACTTAATTAATAGGTACCCAGAAGATGTCATTGTGTTGTCTCCTCATTGCTGAGGCACTCAAATTCCTTGTTAAGGACTGGAATGTATGCTCCTTGAAGGTAGGAATCATGATCATGACCACCTAATAAAGTGCCATGTTTAGTACACAGCACAGTGGTTGCCACAGAGCTGTTCCATTAAAAAAAAGTTAATGGAATAAAGATATAGATTTTTTTCAGATAACAAAAATCAAAGCTAATATTTTGACAGATAAGAATATTAGGAATTAGCATGATAAATAACTATATGAATAACTATAGAGTCCCAGAAATAGGTCCAAAATACCAACTGTGACTACTGAATAAGGAAATATAACAAGTTTATTTGATTATGGGTTTAAGAGTCAACAGAGGCACCCTTCACTGTGGCGTAGAGGGTAAAACTGCTGCTTGCAGTGCCAGCATCCCATATGGGCACCAGTTCAAATCCTGGCTGTTCCACTTCCCATCCAGCTCTCTGCTATGGCCTGGGAAAGCAGTAGAAGATGGCCCAAGTCCTTGGGCCCCTGCACCCATGTGGGAGACCTGGAAGAAGCTCCTGGCACCTGGCTTTGGAGCAGCACAGCTCCAGCCATTGCAGCCATCTAGGGAGTGAACCAGTGGATAGAAGACTTTCTCTCTCTCTCTCTCTCTCTCTCTCTCTGCCTCTTCTTCTTTCTCTGTGTAACTCTGACTTTCAAGTAAATAAATAAATCTTTAAAAAAACAAGAGTCAACAGAAAGGTGATAGGACACGCAAAGGCATTAGTGCAGGCATAGACTATGTTAATAGAGAGAGAATATCTGAAGGTGTTGGTTCTGCTGAAATACCTTCTTCCAGTTAAATCACATGCAGAATATCACACTTGGTTCAGGACATCATGCTTAAATAGTAGAACACGAATGAATGAGGATATATGAGAGGATGGAACCAGAAAGGCAAAGAGGCTCAAAATCATTTCAGAAAATGCTGGGGATGAATGACCCATAGGATCCCAAACTCAGGGGAGGGAGTGTGGTGCAGACAGGCAGATTCAAGCCTCTGAACAGTTTCTATGGGGAGGAAGAATTCTGACTATTATGTCTCTCCTGGAAGAGAAAAACTAAGACCTACATTCTTTCTATAAGTGAAAAATTAATTGAACAACTTACCTTCAACAAGTCATTGTCTTGGTTATACTGTGCTGAGCAAAGAAGACAGGCTGCCTTCGTGTAACTTAAGATTTAGTGGAAAGACTAACAATACGCAAGAAATAATTTTATGAATGTATGAGAAGGGCTATAAAAAGACAATTAAGGTGCTGGCAGAGTTCACCAATGTTCTACAGACTGATGATTGAATTCAATTTTTTGTATTATTTATTTTGCTTTAGAGTTTTAGTAACTCAAAAACCATATTGCTGAAAACTAGTGAGGATATGTAACAATGGTATGAATTATTGGGAGACCAACTAAAATGCTACAGAAAAAAAACAGGGAAGATTTGTTAAGTAATGGACTGAATTAGGGTGGTGGCAATACAAATAGAAATTATTATATTGAAGATTTACTTTGGACATGAAACCTAAATGACTTCTGGGTATATCAGAGCTAAGACATTTGTTAGTTCATACTCTGAAGCTGTATTATTATCTGGACAAAACTGATCTAAAGTATTTTTTGTAATCTGTAAAGAAAGTATTTACTGAGTCAATAAAACAAATTAGGAGGGAAGGGTTTGGGAAGGCAATGTTTAACCTACTTTGGGAGTAAGTATTTTTTAAGGGCTTAGGTAAATGCCATCATTAAAGTAGACTCACAGGATCTCTATAATTTGAAATAAATTTCTAAAGTTCAAGCTTCTCACAGATCTAAATTAGTCTTTATCCCACAATCACTTATCCATTCAAAAAATTTTATTTAACATTTAAAATATGCAAGAAGCTGTGTGGGCTGCAAAGATGAATCAGGAGAGGGCTGTACAAAAGCAGGAGGAAGACAGACTGTGTCCTAAGTTAAGGCCCTTAAGACAAGTGTGAAGTGAATAATCAAAGGGGACAGTGAAGGTCTTATTTGTGCTGTGCCTTGAAAGGTGGGACATTCAGAAACAGAGAAGCAGGCTTCCTAAGAGGAATCAGCAGCAAGAGCTACAGCATGGTAGCAAGGGGGTTAAGACAATGGCTGGGCATACAGCTGTTAAAACAGTAAGGGGTAAAGACTGGAAAATGTTAAAGAAACATTCAGTAAAAGAAAAATGAGAAGTCCTTTCCCTGTGAAATTTAAGATTCCTCTAAGCATATAGCCGGACAGGAACTCAGAAGTGCATTCTCCAAGTCTAATGGCTTTTACCACTGCCTAGCTATGGCACAGCCATCTCAGCCAGAACCTAGAATACCAGTGGTCTTTTTCCTTTTTGCAAAAATATGAAAAGTTTTAATCTAACTTCTAGGTTTCTGATTATTAGGGCTTGTATCCACTCCAGTTTCTCTTAAACTTCAACCGATATTGTTGCATTTTAATCAAGCTTTTAGTCATCTGTATACTCCACCCATCTGATTTCCATTTATAGAAAAAATACCAAGATACCAAGGAAGCCTACAGCTGTATTTCAGGCACATGTTTGAGGTCCTTGTAAGGTTCCTTTGCCTGCTTTCCTCCCATCGATGCAAACAAGGCTGTATATTTCTGTAGAAGATACAAGAAGAGCTGGCTCTGGGGACTGTATGCCTAGATGGGGCAGGGAAATAGGGAACTGGTGACTTCTCACCCTAACAATTAGCTACCAGAGAGCTGATCCACATCCTTTTGCCAAGAAATATCAGATCATTTTTCTGAAAGACATTCTCCCTTAATACTACCTTCTTTCTTTACAAACATTAATGATTTTTTTATTAGTCAACTATCAATGGCTATTTCTTTTGAGTCGTTTTTGTCAATACCTCTCAGGTCAAAACAATCTATCCATTCCCATTCACCTTCTTGACTTCTTCCTACCCACTTAACAAAATGACTGCTCAGGAACAAGAACAAAGCAGAACGAAGCCTACCCAGTATACACTCAACCTTTATCTTATGATTACTCTGTAGTAGCCTGAGCTTCCCAGCCTTGATAATTAGGCAATGACAATCAAGAGTCTCAAATCATATATAGCAATCAGTTATCTCTGGCAGCCTCCATCTTCCTATCATGTCACCATTTGTCTGGTCCTAGGAAACTCAATGCCTGCTTTTCTCTTGAGGGCCACCTGCAGAGTTTCTCACATGGAAAGGTGGTTAACTTGTGATAGCAAATGCTGGTAAAAATGGTGAGGCTCACAGGGTAAGGACCACCTGTCATCCCTTATTAGATATCTCACACTACAGATCTGTTACATTAAAGGGGCATGCAATTGCTTATATCAAATAGCTGAATTATAATTAAATGCTATCTAGAATATTCATATACCATTGTACCTGATATCAGGAAACATAAATAATGGCACCAAGACAGGTTCATTATAGAATTAGCTTATTTCTAACACACCTGGTCAGTTTATCTTAAGCAGATGTCTTGCCAGAACAAACCACACGCACAGCTCCTTTTCCACCTCAGCCCTGCTGAGAACCCCATTTCAGGTAGATGGAAAGAGCAGCCTCATGCTCACCACTGACTGGTGGAGGGTGGATCTCAGGGCAGAGGACTAATAGCTACTGTAGGCTTTGGCCCAAAACCAAAGATAAACTAAACTAATCATTCATAAAAGCTAAAGTTTCTCTGAAGGATTTTACTTTAGGCCAAAAAATTTTGTTTTTCAAGAGAAGCTGAAAGGACCCTAAAACTATTTTCCTGAATATCAGTGTCAGATCAAAATCCTTAGGATAAACTAGAAGTGAGGAATAAAGCCCTTGCCATGCTCAGGTCTGGCCTTCTAATTCATTTCCTGAAAACATGTCTTTCCAGAAGGGTTCAACCAACACTCGCACCCTCTACTCTGAATTCCTGGAACACAGGTTGCTTGTACCATTTATTATTACTTTGTGGACCTCTCCTGTACCATTATGTGGAGATGTTGCTTACCTCTTCTACTGATATTTGACTTTCAGATATCTTGACTATCATTCCCAGTAAAACTATAAGGTTGTAAGGTTGACACTTTGTTTTTGTGATTCTGGTTCACCCACAGAACTATCACAAAGCAAGCAGGTGCACCATAAATACCTGTTGCTTCAACAGAAAATATTGGTACTGGAAAATCTCAACATCAAGAGAAATTTTCCATAGCAAATATTGTTGCCAAATAAATGGAGATCAGATCATTGAATGTGAGGCAGTCCAAAAGGTATACACCAAAGCATATTATAACTCACTTTTGATTTCTTTCCAGTGTCCTCAAAAACAGAACAACTCAGGCTAAAGCACTGAAAATCAATAGAGGAGACCAATGTAGAGCTCATGACCACTATTACCCAGAGGGTTTTCATGGCAGACATTCTTGAAGTCCGGTCAGAACAGGTGGACATTACTTTTCTGAAGGGCGCATGACCCACACTGCTGTTTACTCTCTCAGCACTCAGAATATAACACCACAATTGGACTACATGTAAATTGATGTGCTAGAAACAAGAAGAAAACTGCACTTATTTTTGTAGAATCTACTTGGTATTTCCAGGGTGGGCTTATTAGTGCTGAACATGAAAATAAAATTTTAAACAACAATGAGTCCAATGCAACAGCTTTCAATAACCTCCTTCTTAGACAATGAACTTTTAGACCATTTTAGATCATTTGAACTTCACTTAAATCCTTCACGTCAGTTACCTGGCCAAGCTGTCAGCACATTAATAATTGCAGATGTAAGTGGAAATTCCTCATATATTAGTAACATCAGCCCTTTACTTCCCCAAACTCCATACATCCACACAATGAGGACCTGCAGCCTAGACCATAAGCTTTACTCACTGCCCTACCCCAGATAAAACTGACAGGTGATGGGACTGAGTGGAAAGATCTAGACTTCTAGATCTCTATTCTTTGCTATCTATAATAGGTTGTTAGGTGACATCTAAACCTCTGATCTGAACTAGGAATTATACTTCTTCATAGTGTATTGTGAAGTCCCAAAAGATACTTAGTAGGTGTCATCTCCCATTTTGGTCAGGCCCTCTCACTGGGAGCTGGACCCCAGTGCCCACCACTGGATGGGATAATGCTCTAAGTCATTAAAACCACCAGGAATCAAGGTCATCCAAATGTCACCCCTGCCTGACAATTCTTGCTGGCATTCTCTACCCATCGGATTGGACCTACTTCATTGTTGGAGGTAAGTGTAGATGTAGGTCAAAATCACCGTATCACTTTGAGGAATTATAATCTGAGATCCTAACCAATGTCACCCTATTCCCAGCCAATCCTATCTTCACTTCCTTTGCCACCAGTCCCTGTTGAAGGTCCAGGCTATCTCCTTGTCCGGTCTTCAATGAGATTGCAGTTTTAAAGGAAGGATCTGCCTAAACTGGGTTCTGCTGCTGCTACTCAACAGTGCTTGTTGAAACTAAAAGTCATGTTTCCCTTGCATCATTTGATTCAAAGTCTTAATGTGTTTTATAACATTCTTTTGTTGCACCAAAAGCCCTATTCAGAAAAAAATATAAATACTATATAAAGAGGAAAAAAATATATGTAAGGAGTCATATAAATTATAATTAGGAGGAACTATAAAAAACTTAGCTACCAGATTAAATAGAAATTCATGAAGCAAATGTTACAGGTTTGAAATCAATCTCCTGTGTTGGTTGAGACAATCTCCTTAATCCCTTTGTGCCTCACTTTCCCTGCCATTAAATAAGAGTTCAATGATCATATTATGAGGATTATATAAATTAATATGTCAAAATGCCTGGAATAGTGTTTGCTGTTTCTAACTGGCAGGACTGAGTTGCCAGAAGGTGTTGTCATCTGATGGTCTTCAGTAGATTTAGATGGGAAGATTTTTTAAAAAATTATTTATATAAGGTGAATAAATTTCATGTATTTCATACACAGATTTAAGAACATAATGATATTTGCCACCCTATCTTCCCTCCCTCCTATGCTTCCCCTCCTCCTCCTTCCTTATTAATTTTTACAATGACATACTCTCAGTTTATTTTATAATCACAAGTTTAACCCTCTACTAAATAAAGAATTCAACAGTAATTAAGTACAAAAACGACTGTTCCTCAAGAGTATAGACAAGGAGTGCAAACAAAAATCAAATCTCAAAACATCAATTTTGCTCATATACATTACATGCTTTTGTGCTCCATATATTAGTTAACAGAAATCAGGAAAAACATACAATAATTGTCTTTTTGGGATGAGCTTACTTCACTAAGCATAACAGCTTCCAATTGCATCCATTTTGTTGCAAAAGATGTGATTTTATATTTTTTTACAGCTGAGTAGTATTCCATAGTGTGTGTATATATATATATTTTTTCTTTATCCAGTCAGTTGATGGACATTTGGATTGATCCCATATCTTAGCTATTGTGAATTGAGCTGCAATAAACATAGGGGTACAGATACATGCTGATTTCATTTCATTTGGGTAAATTTCCAGGAGTGGGATGGCTGAGTCATTTAGTAGATCTATTCTCAGATTTCTGAGGAATCTCCATACTGGCTTCCATAATGATTGTACTAGTTTAGATTCCCACCAATACTGGATTAGGGTAACTTCTTCTCCTCACCAGCATTTATTTATTTATTTTTGAATGATAGCTGGATTGACACAAAACATCATTATGTTTTTTATTTGCATTTCCTTGGTGGCTGGTGATCCTGAGAATTTTTCATGTGTCTGTTGGCCATTTGAATTTCATACATTGAAAAATGCCTGTTCATGTTGCTTGCCCATTTCTTAACTGGATTGTTTGTTTTGTTGTTGATGATTTTCTTGAGCTCGTTAAATATTTTGGATAGTAATCCTTATCAGTTGCATAGTTTGCAAATATTTTCTCCCATTCTGCTGGTTGCCTCTTCACTTTGTTGAGTGCTTCCTTTGCAGTGCAGAACCTTCTTAGCTTGATGCAATCCCATTTGAATATTT
Source organism: Sylvilagus floridanus (assembly GCA_949820135.1). Taxonomy (NCBI): domain Eukaryota; kingdom Metazoa; phylum Chordata; class Mammalia; order Lagomorpha; family Leporidae; genus Sylvilagus; species Sylvilagus floridanus. The sequence continues at coordinate 104,978,102 of OX463226.1, forward strand.
TTGTTTTTATTGCCTGTGCTTCTGAGGTTTTTTGAAGAAGTCTTTGACTATGTCAATGTCTTACAGAGTTTCAAAATGTTTTCCTCTAATAATTTCATGGTATTAGGTCATAGATTTAGATCTTTGATCCATTTAGACTTGATTTTTGTATAAGCTCTAAGGTAGGGATCTTGTTTCATATTTCTGCATGCATATATCCAGTTTTTCCAGTTACTGAAGAGACTGTCCTCTCTCAAAATGTGTGCTATAAAAAATTATCATAAGTAGTGTATTACAATACGTTGAATTGTGTCCCCTTGAAATTCATGTGTGTAATTTCTAGTCCCTAGTACTTCAGTGTGATTTATTTGAGAATAGAGCCATTTCTGATATAATTAGTTAAGATTATGTTGTTCCCTAATCTACTGGTATCCTTACAACAAGGGGAAATTTGGACATAGACACAAGGAGATACTATTTTGAGTGATGTGCCTTCTAATATAGGAACACCAAAGATTGCCGGCAAGTAACAGAAACTACAAGGGAATCGTGGAACAGCTCAGAAGGAACCAAGCTTGTGGACATGTTGAGTACCAATGTTTGGCCTCTACACTGTGAGACAGTAATTCTTTTTTAAGCCGTTGATCTTGTGGTACTGTCTTAGTAGCCTTAGCAATGAAATACAAGTAAAAATTGGGATGTCAGTTTTAGTTGCAGCCAGTCCAATTCAGAATTGCTTATTGAACTCATCAGGACTACTGTGATAGGTGTTGAGAGGGAACAAAGCTGTGTAAGGCACATTCCAGGGGTTTGAACACTAATACTCTAACTGAATGGGCAAGTGGGCACATATGTATGGACTATTCAATGTATAATAAATGCCCTATAAGCGACCAGACAATCCACCTCACAGGAGTTCAGAACAAGACACCCAGGAAAGGATCCATCTGGAAATATCATAAAGGCATTGTAACACTGGATGGAAATGGTTAAATTCCTGCAAAATTCTTTGAAGTCAAGAAATCCATGGCCCAGGATCCTGGATGCCCCCTTTCAGACTGTCTCTAATTCTTGCTGCTTTTTTCTTAGCACACCCTTTGGGGCGTGTCTTTTCAATGCGTAGTCATTCCCATACAAGTGTGAAAAATTCCTCTCCTTTTGTTCCTTCAACTGTCTCTGCAGAAGAAGCTTGGCAGCAACATTCACATTAGCTTTACAAATGTTGTTTGGAAACCCAAGCAGAGCCATTGCTTTCTCAGATGGTTGGGAACTTGGTACTCTACGTGATTTTTTTAAATCCCTCTTGCAGGGTCATGCTGCTCAGATACACAGAGTGGGGAAAGAAATATGAGTGAGAGAACTCCTGCCCCTCCTCCTACCATAGAAGCATGTAGCTTTCCGTAGAAAGCACCAATGACACAACAAACAAACAAATAAATAATAAATATTCTTTCACTAAAATGATAAGTCTCACTTCAGTAAGCAGCACATTATGCACCATACTGGTATAATAAAGCACACATCCCCTTGAATCATTCCCACTAATACAATGTATCAGTGCTCATATGATTACACTTTTACAGCCTGTTAGCAAAAACACATACAATTGTAAAGTGCTGCTAATGCAATGTGACAGAATACTGTTATTACAAGAAGGAGTTGTCAGCGCAGAGCAATTGATTTTTCTTCATCTCCTTCCTACTTCTGCCCATCCTCCCCCCTCCACCTCTCCTGAAGATGTTTATTATGTACTCTGGGTGCAGTCCTTTCTCTGAATCAATTCTGATAGAGTGTAGGGGGAAGAATACAACGACAAGCACAGTTAACACTATTCCACACACTCTGAGGGGAAAAGAGACTTCTTTGGGGGAATATTTTCATCCTGAAGTCTTAACTAAAACTTCAAGAATCAGAGACCACTTTCCCCAGCAAGATCTGGTCTTTTTTTTCCAGTATGCCATGACTGTATTTATTTTCTCTTTCCTTCCTTTCATAGAATAAAAATCTAGATGACTTTAAAATATTAGGGCTCTTACATGTACGCTTATTCCCGTCTATGAATTTTGAAGCAGAACAAAGGGAAGAATTAAGGAATGTAGAAAGCCAAGGAGAAAAATGATTTGGTTATTTCTTGGTCATTATTTTTCTTACAAAGATTTACCTTCATTTACAAGATGAAAACAGCCTGAACAAGGATGTCTTTCTAGAAATGACAAGAAGTCCAGCCCCGGCAATTAGAATTGTAGAATCATAGGATTGTACTATTGATGGAAGATAGAGATCACTGGATCCAAGGTATTCATTCTGCAGATAATAAAATCCAAGTGCCAAAAGTTGGGAAATGCATGTGGTCTCATCACTAGTTAGTGCTAGGGATGAATCTGGAAGCCAGATTTTCATTGCTGTACAATGCTATTGCTTTAAATGCAACACATATGAGTAGGTGTTAGTAAAGTATCACATGGTTCTTAATACTTCAGCTTTTTCTGTTTCTTGGCTACAATAGAGGAGTTCCATTTGCCAATATAGGTGCAAATAAAATAGAAGTCCATGTAAATTGTCCCATGGTCTTCTGAAGAACAGGTTTCCTAAGGAAACATTAAAACATCCTGGATTATAGATTCCATCTTGGGGTATTTCACCTTTCCAGAGTAACAAAAAGGCCTGTTATCCTCTACCCTATTTAAATGTATAATTCCCACATCTTCCTTTCTGCAACCCATGTCATTAAATGGATGTATCCATTGTTAGTACATAAATCAATGCTGATTTCTCATCTTCTGCTCTGTGGGATCTGATTATAAAGTGCTCCTCAATATCCAAAAGTCATATGAACTGAGGGTTACATCAAGATCCCCAAACAGTATTGCTTATTCATAATAGAAAGTTAAGCCTCTGTCAGTTGGTTTTCGAGCCACTGAAGAAATTGTATCTGTTGTTCTGGTTAGACTTTACATTTTTTAAACATCCATTGCAGAGTCTGATTTTATTCTTGAAGATTGTGTAAGTTCACATATGTAAAAATAGGAGTTAGATGTTGATTTTGTTCATCGGTCTTTGGTTTTGGGCTTGTAATGTCAAGTAGCAAATAGTCAGGGGTGGGTAGCATGTAATTGAGGTCCCAAACTATCTGCAATGAAGAGGGACTTGTAGATGCAACCTCTACTTGGGAAGAGAATTCTCCCTAATGGCTCCTTACCCTTGAAATGCTTGCACTAAGGGTTAAAGTCAGAAAGGAAAGCATGGTGCACCCCACAACACGATTTAGTGCAGTGAACACTGGAAGCCGGGAAGATCTCTTTGTCTCTCAATACCTCATCTTTGATATTCTCCTTCTTCCTTTTTACACCATTTTGGGACCCCTTTCTGAAAAACTGAAACCTGCCTCCCTTTGGTATTCCTGGGTTTCTTCCTTCCATATCACAAATTTCAGCTGCTGTCTTTCCCTGGTCCATAAATCTACCAATTCATCTAAGCTTTTAGGTGGAAAACACCAGTTTTTACCTTAAAATGGCAATTTCCAACAGATCAACGTAATTCTAATGGGTAACAACTAGGAACTGCTTTTCTGGCTTTTTTTTTCCTTTTCTTTTTTAGCTTCTTTATACAAAAAGCTTAAGAAATACATGTCTTTAGCAGGCCCAGCTGATATGTGTTTGACTGATATAAGGGGACTGTGACACTTCCAGAAATCCCACTAGACATCCAGCCACTCCACACCCTAATTCTGCAACCAACGAAGGGATGAGACAAAGAAAGACTTTCTTCTTCTTGCATATTCCAGTTCAGTTCAACTCATTATATTCCCCAAACTTCTATAGATAACATGCACGGCACTAAATACTATGAGAAAAGAAAAGATAAAAAAAGAGTAAGAAACAATCTGGAGCACCCAGAAACTCTTATTCTGTGTAGGGGACAGATTCAGACACAGGTGTGCCAGGTGCTACAGCAGAGCTACCACAAAAATATATCCAAAGCCAGAGTGACGAGGTAAACTCCCATTCAGTACCAGTTAAGGAAACATAGAACAGGAGTTTCACCCTGGGCCCCTACAGGAGGTAAGAAGAGGTGGAATGTCAGAACTTGGGTATTCAGCAAGAAGCAGACAGTATCAAGAAGCAAGCAAATTTCCCTCCAGGAACTAGTTAAAGTGGTTATGGCATCCCTAGCGAAGAGCATCATCTCCCACTGTTAGGTTGGGGCATGTAAGTTGAAGGAAGACTTGGGGAGGATGCCACACATAGAATCACTTGAATCTCTACATGCTTAAGTCTGGAGCACTTTCGCCAACCAGCTGTGATCTCCAGAACTGTAGATAAAATGACAAATGAAATGCAGGGCAATAATAGGAGGCACAGGCAAAGTTGGTGATTTTAATATATCTCTTTGTAGACAGACAGGCCCTAACCTGACAAAAAGAATATAAATAACCAACATACAAAAAAAGATAAAAATCAAATGATTACTGAAGCAGACTTTTGATAAAGAAACCACATTTTGATACAGCTGACAGGACAATTTGCCACTGAGGCAGTGGGGAGAAATGCAGCAGCTGATTCTAAAAGCAGGCAAACCCTAAGTTAATTTTCCAGTCAAGGAAACTGTTCATTTAGTGTTATAAGGCTGAATGAAAACATGTTTTTAACTGCTGGGAAGAGGAGAGTATAGCTCAATGTGGTCTTGAAGAATGTGGTAGGTTATCACTAGCTAGCTCCCTTTCCAAGTTCCTAGGGGTTATGATACCCTTCCATTGTCACCCCGCACCCTCCTGTGTTCCTCAGCCTGAGAGGTTCTTCAGCCATTCTGCTTCTCAGGCTTAATATACTGAGATATTAACATGCCAAGGACAAGAGTTCATTTAAAACACTCCAGATGAGGCTGTAGCTGTTGCTATGGTACAGCATGTTAAGCCACTGCCTGCCAGTGCTGGCATCTCATATGAGTGCTAGTTCAAGTCCCCGCTGCTCCACGTCCAATCCAGGTCCCTGCTAATGTGTCTTGGAAAGCACCAGAGGATGCCTCAAGTAAATGAGCCCATGCACCTATCTGGGAGACCTGGATGACGTGCCTGGCTCGTGGATTCAGCCTGATCCAGCCCTGGCCATTGTGGCCACTTGGGGAGTGAACTAGTGGGTGGAGGATTCTGTGTATCTTTCCTCTCCCTCTTCTCCCTCTCCTCTCTCTCTCAACTCTTCATTCCAAATAAATAAATCTTTAAGAGAATAACCAAGATTTATCTCCTCTGTGGTACAACCTTGACAGACGTTAGTTTGTTAAAGGGTTCCCATCAGGATTGAGTCTCAGTTTCCTCTGTTTTTAATGCATTTATTAATATACTTTTTATTGGCTTTCCTCACTCTGTCTCGATTTCTCACCTCACTCCCTTTCTGGACTTCTCATGTCACCTTCCAAATCAACTACACAGACCCAAATTATTTTTTGGTCTCAGGAGTAATTCAGGGAAAGAGTAGGAACCAAACCAAGACATACCACTTCTGCACAGGCTGATGTATCAATAAACAGCTAGTTATTGAGTGTCTCTTACATATATACAGTACCTTAAACTGTCTTACAGTTTAAGTCCTCAATTGCAAGAAACTAACAATCTAGGTGATTCAGTAAAATGCAGATTCACCAAATAATTAAAGTAGATAGTATGTGATGAGCATAAAACAAACCATCCTAGGATAACTGGGAAGTGCATGAGTTTGGTATATAGAGTAGAAGAGGAAAGATAATTTTATTGGAATTACACATGCAGACATGTAATATCGCTGGGACTTTCTTTCTCTCTCTCTCTCTCTCTCTCTCTCTCTCTCTCTCTCTCTTTCTTTCTTTTTTGACAGGCAGAGTGGACAGTGAGAGAGAGACAGACAGAGAGAAAGGTCTTCCTTTACCATTACAGAATCCTGCGCCCCAACCGGAACTAGAACCCAGTGTGTTGGTGCTGCAGGTGGAGGATTAGCTTTAGTGAACTGTGGCACCAGCCAATTGCTGGGAATTTCTGCAATAAACAAACCTATTAAAATATGGATAACAGTATTCCCAAACATTTCTGATCCTGGAAACTTTTTCATGTAACATCTTATAAAACTAATGTTCAATGAAACACACTTTGAGAAATCTGTCTTAGAAATCAAGCTTTGGGGCCGGCGCCGCAGCTCAATAGGCTCATCCTCCACGTTGCGGCGCCGGCACACCGGGTTCTAGTCCCGGTCAGGGCTCCGGACTCTGTCCGGTTGCCCCTCTTCCAGGCCAGCTCTCTGCTGTGGTCAGGGAGTGCAGTGGAGGATGGCCCAAGTGCTTGGGCCCTGCACCCCATGGGAGACCAGGAAATGCACCTGGCTCCTGCCATCGGATCAGCGCAGTGCTCCAGCTGCAGTGTGCCGGCCGCGACAGCCATTGGAGGGTGAACCAATGGCAAAAGGAAGACCTTTCTCTCTGGCATCTAATGCTAGAACCCAATGCCTTCTCCAGTTTAGCTTTGAGTTTCTCTACCTCCACCCCCACTGGCCAGCTCATATGTGAGGTAACCCATGGCTTGAAGTCAGTTTGGATGAATCCAACAGATAGAGAAGTCTTCCAAGATATTTGTGCTTTGCTGTATGATATGAATATGGACATGTACCTTCATAAAATCTATAACATTCAAAACCCTAGAAACAATAAGAAGTTGGCAAGCATTTATTCTATTCTGTAGAGCTCTAACTGCCTTAGAGAAAAAATGATCAGTTAGTTTTCCATGAGAATACATCCAGCTAGCTGCTATTTTCTGGAATAGATGAGTACAATCTCGATGACTGGGCTCAAAGCCTTGGTAAACTTTTGTAAATCACTTCACTTTTCTGCACTTCTGTGCCTCACCTGTGAGGTATATTTGCTTCATGGGCTACTGTGGGTATACAGTGAAACAACACATTTCAGGAGCCTACCATCATTTTTGGCCCATAACAAGAGCTCAACATTTGTTAGCTGTCCAGTAATTACTAACACCATTGGCATCAATATTATCATTACTTGATTTCATTTTATCCTGATTTTCTCTCCCTTGTAACCAAATTCACCTTGACTAACATACACTCCCAACTTTGGTACCACCTGATGTCAAAATAATGCATAGATGAGCCAAGATACAACACAAACAGGTTTGTAGAACACCTGAAATTCTTCAAAAGGAAATCATAGCCACTGACATCACTTTGGAAAATCCAGATTCAATCCATGAAATGAATTCTACAGATAACTTTTCAGAAGAGAAATTGTTGCAAAAATGAAGCAGACTTTTATGAATTTTTTCAGGGGATTTTGTGTCTTCATGACTTTTTTCTATTCCTTTTCTCATTTTATTGCATATAATTGTGAGGAAGAATAGCGTCACTGCCTGAGTCTGCTAGTATAATCTTATGGATATATATGGATGAGCCCTAATATCAAAAATATCTGTATAATCTAAATAAATAAATAAGATTGGATCTTGGTGAGAAAGTCTTTCTCCCTCAAGCTTCTTTCCTCTTCTTCTTCTTTCCTGTCTTCATCCCCCTAACTCTCTTCCCTTTCTCCCTCTCTCCCACAATCCTCTACTTCTCTCTCTCTCCCCCACATTCTCATTCTTCCCAATTCTCTGTGCATCTTATTCAGATTCTCTATTTCTTCTCTCCCCTCCCTTTTCCCCACCCTCAATGTGTAGTTCACGTCTCTCTGTGTGTATGTATGTCTTTCTGACTCTTCCTTCTGTCTCTCTTTTTCCATATGTTTCTTTTTTTCTTTGTCTCCGTCCTTATTTTTCTCAACCAAGAGTCCCAGATGGAACCAGAATCTCTCTCACATTGCCCTCCAAGAGAGGATTTCCTGATGTAAATGATATGTGCCCCATTTAATGTTGCTGACAGCCTAATGTGTGACACAGTATCAGCAGACTTCACGGAAGGGGTTTGGAGGGATGGGGTGGGGGACAACCCTCTCAAATGACTGCAAATGCTGAGGCAGTTGAACAAAGGAAATTAAGCCAGTTGCATCCAACAGACTTCAAAACACACCCACAAACCTTCTCTGCCTCCTCCTCCATCAGCAGATCTTCACACGTTCGCTAATACCAGCTGGTTCATACACTTCAGAAGTATCACCCTTGCCAGTTACTGAAAGTGAGACTTGAAATGTGGGTTAGATCCACTCTGGTCATTAGCCAATCTTTCCATTTCTCCCTGGATTTTCCCTACCTGGAAAACCTTCATACTTCATATTCATCACAGGAGGAAAATTACTGCTGCAACCAGCATAAGTGAGGGGGGAGGGAGATTGGATGAATTTAGCCCAAAAACAGAGACATTCTGTTTGAAAAGCATGTAAAGGAAGCAGAGGACATTGCTAGTCTTATTGCTGGTGTCTGATAACAGAGGAAGCATGTGCTCCACAAATACATAGAAATATCTGATACTCATATTTGTGCACTATTTTCTTGGCAAAGAGATCAAAGAATTTGAGGTCAAGCATCTAACACACACAGTACATCCTGAAAGTGTACATAAGTCTGATCTCTAACTAATAGCTAGCTTGGCAGCTACCGGTAATAAGATACAGTTAGTATCTTGCCTCTCCTACCTCCTGTCTTACAGAAACAGAGTTGATCAATGAGATGGAATTGGACAAATTCTAAGTGGTGAAGCTTGCTAGTGGCACCTACTTCATTGGTCTTAGAAACCCAAGTCTTACAGACACACACACATACACAATTCCACGGCTGCCCAGACCCTGTCCCAATCAGCTCCCCATATTCCAGCTGCAGGTTGCCATCCAAACAAGCCTAATATTTCATTTGATTCCTGTCTCCTCTCTTAACAACACCACACGTTGTTAGAATTTCATTTCTTTAGGGTCTGGCTGTCGCTTCCCTAAAAGTAGCCTGGTTGATCTGGACTAAAGTAATCCACAAGAAAACTGAATGGGGGAAAAAATGTTTCCCTTTGTAAAAGAGTTCATTCAATACAATAATGCACTACTGAACAATGAAAATCTAAGAAGACTCAAATACTGAGCATTTAAGCATCAAGACTGGGAGAGAGCAGAAAAATTGAGGGAAGAGGAGCTGCCTGTTTCTCCTTGAAAGATGAACTGTGCATGTGCCTTGAGATTCTACATCCTTCCTGTTGAATTTCTCTACTTCCTCCTGTACTGACTGATATACGAAAGTCTCAAATGTGTGTGCTCTTGGTTGCTAGTTTTTCGATTACAAGCACAAATTCTCATGCAGACATCCACTAGAGAACAGATGATCACTAGAAAACAGAATTGCATTTGAAGCAACCCCATCTTACTACTAGTGTGAAAGTTTCAGGTGTTCCAAGGGTTTTGTTCCAAGTGGATATTACCTGCAAATCAAGCCTAAAATTTGAGAATCATTAATAGTGTTCTGCAGGACTCCAAAGGACATCACTTTAGATCATACCTCTAGTGTCTTGGGCCAAAAGGCCAGTTTGAAACTTCCAGAAAAAGAGAGTCTAAAACAGAAAAAGTTAAGGAGAATTGCCAAGGATACAGTTTCTGGTTAAATTTAAAAAGAAAAATAGAGGTGGGTTTCTGATGCAATAAATCACTAGGAATGCCCACATCCCATATCAGAGTGTCTGGTTCAAGTCCCAGCTCTGCATCCAATTCCAGTTTTTAGCTTGTATACACCTGAGAGGCAGCAGGTAATAACTCAAATACTTGGGTCCCTATCACCCATGCAGGAGACCCTTACTGAGTTCCAGGCTCCTTTGGCCTGGCCATGTCACACCTGTTGCAGTCATTTGGGGGTATGAACCAATAGATGGAAGATTGTCTCTCTTCCTCTTCCTCCCTGTCTCTCTCTCTCTCTCTCTCTCTCTCTCTCTCTCTCTCTCTCTCTCCACTTTCAAATAAATAAAAATTTAAGAAAGGAAGCAATTATTAGGTTAATACACATAAAAGCTCATTGAATCTTATATGTATCGAAAATGATTATTTGGGCTGGCACTGCAGCTCACTAGGCTAATCCTCTGCCTGCGGCGACGGCACCCCGGGTTCTAGTTCCGGTTGGGGCGCAGGATTCTGTCCCAGTTGCTCCTCTTCCAGTCCAATCTCTGCTATGGCCTGGGAAGACAGTGGTGGATGGCCCAAGTGCTTGGGCCCTGCACCCATGTAGGAGACTAGGAGGAGGCACCTGGCTCCTGGCTTCGGATCGCCACAGCGCGCCGGTTGTAGCGACCATTTAGGGGGTGAACTAATGGAAGGAAGACCTATCTCTCTGTCTCTCTCTCTCACTGTCTAATTCTGTCTGTCAAAAAAAAAAGTGATTATTTGAACATTTAGTAACTATTCACTGGTTGCTCACCACATGCCAAACATGGTACTACACAGAGAGAACTCTAAAGTTAAACAGACACAATGTCCCTAATCTCACAGAGATCATTACTGTCTGCCTGGAAAGGCAGGCAGCCAAGCATATATAAGAAGTATGGTAGACCACACAAAAGAAAAGAAAACAACAACTCAAGCATGTATGAAGATGTAACAGGGACACCTAACCAAAATCAGAAGATGGGGGTAGGGAGGAGAAGGGGAGCCGGAGGGGCCAGGAGGCTTTCAGGATCTCTGAAAATGAAAATCTTCAGTGGGGTAACCACATGAGTGTGAAGTGCATAGAGTGAAAAGTGAGGGTGAAACAGCAAGAGGATCAGAGAGAGAAGGGTCGGCTTTATGCTGAGACCCAAAGGGAGCCACTGAAGGCTTTTGAGTAAGCTATCGATGTCAGCAAAAGTGGCTGTGAACTGTCCACAACCAAGGCAAAATGACAGCATATATTGTAGGTATTCCTGCTAACAAATACAGGGCCCCGAGATTGTTAAAATTACCTTGTGGAGTGTCTGGAAGGGGTTGGGCATTGTGGTGCAGCAGGTTAAGCCCCTGCATCCCATATCAGAATGTATGGTTCGAATCCTGGCTACTTCCAAACCAGCTTCCTGTTAATGGTCTGGAAAGCAGGGGATGGTGACCCATGTACTTGGGTCCTTGCCTCCCACATGGGAGACCTGAATGGAGTTCTTGGCTTTGGCCTGCCCAACTCACTTGCTGCAGGCATTTGGAAATGATATCTCTCTCCCTTTCTCCTCTCCCCTTCCTCTTTCTCTCTCATGCTGCCTTTCAAAAAACACATCATTTTTCAAAAAAAGAAATAACTGTATGGCATCAGAGGCAGAGTGGCTTGAACAAAAGCCCTCTTACTAAGCTGCCCCACAAACCAGACTTTGTTGTAGTTCAAGGGTCTGGGATTGCTTGATTTCTGTCTCAGGGAAGGGTATGATTTAAAAGCATAGAGGCTTGTCTAGATTTGAAGAAGGTCAGATTAATCATATTTAAAATATCACATTCCCGCTTAACAAACCAGTGTTTTTCCATCAAAGATTCAGTTAGCAAAACTCAGAGCTGTGTGATCAGTGGAAGCAGAGCCACAGAAGCAGGTTGTGGAGTTGAGCTCAGTTCTTGGTGATCCTAGGCTTGGCTGGAATGCAAGCCTGACAGATGACCCTCAGATGGATGGCCATTGGAACATGGGCTTTGAGGGAAGGGCTCGATTCTAGGGCTTTCTAGTGGTCCTTGACAAAGCCACAAGGAAGGCATTCCTCAGTGCCAACCTCTTGTGCACTGGCTCTGTTAACTTCATTTGACACAGCTGTTCTGCCTTGTCCAGAAAAATGGGGTGCCAGGGTCAGGACACACCTCTGCTTCCTGATCCCCAGGCTTCTCCACAAGACAAGCTATTTGAGAACATTTGACAGAGCCATTGTTAATTGACTCTGTTTTCATTGTTTGTTTGATTTTATAACTCAACTAGTCTCTAAGGAGTAAACTTTCTAGTCCACCATATGTACTATATAGTTAATTATAACACACTCCCTCTCTTACCCATGGACCCTGAACATAAGGATGTTTCTAGCCTACATATGGTGAACAATACTGTTCATGCATTCTACCCTCAATGCATTTTCTAGAGCCCTCACGCAGTGGACATTAATGACTTCTTTGGGCCCCTTCTGGTTTCACCAGATGAACAAAAATGAAAATAAGCAGCTGTCATACTTTAACTTTTACAAAAAGGGAAAGAAATTCATCAAGCATACTCCAATTTGGAGAAGGGTTTGGCTTAGAGAGAGGGGAATCGGCTGTACCATGGATGGCAAAAAGCTCACTTACTAATGCACCACTTCCTGACATTTAATTTGCACAATTTGTCTCTTATTATCTGGCAACTCTCAGAAGATTTTGGAAGCAGAGAAAAAGCAGACAGACATATAATACGCAGTAAGATTAAAAAGTGGGAATGTTAGGGGTGGGGTGGGCACCAAGTTAATAAGTAACTATTCAGACCAGGCCTCCCGACCAGTTAACACCTGTTGACATGGCATTCCAACCAGAAAAGTCATCAAAGTGGAAGGGCAGCTGGAAGACAACACACAATAATAAGACGAAAGTTACCCAGCACTTTAGACACCAGAGAACTCATTCGCATCTAAACTTAGATGTGATATATCTGAGAATATTACCATACACCTAGGTAGGGAAAATTGCATATTTTCCATTACAAAAAAATATCAAAATGTTTTATCTGTGCTTCTGCAATTCAAAAATGACTGAAGCTGTGAACTTCAAATTTGGCAAGATTGTAGTTCTCATTAAGGAAGGGAATGAAAGCCAATTTTGAAGAAAAATGGTTTCCTATTTTTGAGGGTAGAGGTTTAAACAATGAATGTTGAGCCTAGGATGAGGAACATTTCCTCTGCTGTTTTAGCTTCCATTTGGGTAAAGATTATTAACCAGAGAATAAAACTAAATGAACCTCTTTTTGACATAGATGAAAACATCTTTCCTGTTTCCTTTGTTTGCTACTCTTCTATCTTTCTAAACCCAAGTTCCTTTTGTTAACGTGAATTTAAGGTGTTAATGTGAATTTAAGGTGTAAACTTGAAGCACATAAAAAATCATATAATTTAAAAAGCGGCTTTATGTTAGCCAGTTTAAGTTTGGAATAGTCCATTCTCATGTGATTTTGGAATTAAATAGTTGTGATTCAATATACAGGATGTACAAGGGACTAACAGAGTACTGTTATAGGAAAGTCACTTTGGAATTTCCTGATTTGACTGCAAAGATTTCAGTCTTAACACTGTGTCAATATTGGTTTTAAATATACACATGTTTGTTTATTGGCACACACACTCATATACACAGGAATCACATCCATAAAATGCACCCACATCTGTGGTTAAACACAGCAGCTGTTTAATGGCCCAGTATAACATTCTGAAAAAATTGGGACCTGAATTAAGAATCCCACATCCAGTCAAAGCTGCAGTAGGAACTGAGGTCCTATGTTAGGAATGCCATCTTGAGAGCTCTCCAAGCTAACCCCAGACAGAATTCCTTTGCCACATTCACAGTGTGGTTCCTAAAATTTGAGACTGGTGAAAAAGAAAATGCCTGACTTCATTCCTTGCTCTAATAATTAAACTGTAATGGATGATACTTTGCGGGTCAGTTCAAAGTAGAATCTAGGCAACTTAGAGTGTGCTAAATGTAGACAATTATTGTCTCAAGATCTCTACAGTTCCAATGAACAAATGAAGCAGAAGCAAGTCAAAGTCCATGTAATCATGAAAGAAATGGGCCACCCATACACAGTGGCCAACAGCTGTGGGCATAGAAACCTGTGTGCATCTTCTGTTAGCGTTCCACGCCATGATCTCTCTTTTGGCTCTGCTCCACGTGTTCAGTAACAGGAAATATGATTGGGGGAATGCACAGCAATCTAAAATCATACTCATGAATCATCAAGACACCCTGGGATAGGTGATTCTGAACCTAAGGCCACCTTGATTTAGTTATCTTTGCCTCTAATTGAGGTTGCTGAAGAGCCCATCAGGGAATATAACAAAACATACACACACAGAATTTCTGTCACTTAAAACTGCCCAAGTTCCAGAGGCAGAGATGAGACATTTGTATTACAAAAGAAGTTTGCAGATTTTTTTGTTGCTGTTTTCTCACTGGAGTTCCTTTTTCTCACTCATCATGTGTTTATTTCTAATTTTACCCCTTAACATGTGAGTTGAGTCAGTGCATCTGACGCACATGCTACTACTGCATTTTTCCTTCCAATGGCACAAAATGAATTCCAAATTCCCTACCCCGGCATGTGAGGCTTTCCATAATTTATTTCAATCGCTTGTTATTCATTTATCTTTTCATTAAATTAGTATTTATTAAGTCCAAGGTTTAATGACAGGGATTGTAATGCATGAGGTAGTTATACCACCTGCATCAAGGAACATAAAAGTCTCACATGGGCCGGTGCAGCGGCTCACTAGGCTAATCCTCTGCCTTGGGGCGCAGGCACACCGGGTTCTAGTCCCGGTCGGGGCGCTGGATTCTGTCCTGGTTGCCCCTCTTCCAGGCCAGCTCTCTGCTGTGGCCCAGGAGTGCAGTGGAGGATGGCCCAAGTGCTTGGGCCCTGCACCCCATGGGAGACCAGGAGAAGCACCTGGCTCCTGCCATCAGATCAGTGTGGTGTGCCGGCCACAGCACGCCAGCCGTGGTGGCCATTGGAGGGTGAACCAACGGCAAAGGAAGACCTTTCTCTCTGTCTCTCTCTCTCTCACTGTCCACTCTGCCTGTCCAAAAAAAATAGTCTAGCATGAAACACTGTTATTTATAATGAAGAAGTAAGGGGTAGGATGGAGCAAGTCACTTGTGTGAGACACGGTGGAACAAAGGAGGTCAATGTATGCAAATCTGCCATAAGAAAGAAACGTTGTGAGCTGAGGTTCACAAAGAATGCGAAAAAAGGAAGTGTGTGTTTGTGTGTGTGCACATGCACGCACATGTGTGTGTATGTAGGGGTGATTTACAACAAGAGGGAACATGAGCAAAATCACTGGGTAGAAAAGTGAAAGTTGGGCATGGTGGGAGAACCCAACTTTTCCATATGGTGGTGCCATGATGAATGAACTGGAAAGAAGAAGATTGAGTTCTGAGAATAGAAAGGTTGGCAGCAGTCAATCCACACATGGCCAAGACAGCTCTACTAGGAAATGCACATTGCTTCATGGTTTGGTAGACCATTCAAAGAGTCCTGATAAGATTCTAGATCTAGTTCATCTGGAAAGGTCATCATAAATTTGCATCTTTATAAAATTTCTCAGAGTATGTGACATATAGGCTGTGCCTGAGGAGTTCTACCTCCCTCACTTCCCACCATTCTACCTTTCCAAAAGTTTAATCCAGTTCAACAAATGCATTAAGAAGGAAGTGTTCCTCCAACCTAGGTATTCAAAAGCAAGCCTAAGTTTTAACACAAGCCTTTTTCCCAGGGAACCCAAGTTTTGCCTCCTGTTTCCCCAACTTTCTAAGTTCTTACAGAGGGACTTCATGGATCATCTGACAGCTATATTTTATCTGCCACTCACTTCTACAGGGAACCTCTCCTGTGCCTTTATGAACTCTCCAAAGGACCAGACTCACAGTACACAATGAAATAAATCTTTACTGAACAGGATAAATAAATAGGATAAAATCTACCCTCATAAAATCTTTGCTCTCCACCAAAGGCTTTGCACTTAGTTTTGCAAGTCTTCTGGGCTAGTGCTTCCGGTATGAATCACCTGAGGGCCTTGTAACATTTCTGATGTGGATTTAGTGGGCCTGAGCTTCAGCATGTCTAACAAGCTCCCAGGTGATATGGACCACACTTTGAGTAGCAGAGATCTGCATGTTACTCTTGGCCTGAATCTCCCGAGACATAGCTGCTCTCTCCAGTAATCTACTATTTAGGATTTTTAAAAAAAAATTTTCAGTTATTTACACAACGCAGGAATATTGGTGCTGTGAGGTCAGAGATGATATCTCAGATTCTAGCAACTTCCTCATCAAGGTTAGCCATTTAAATAACAGCTTATTCCAGTTGATGTACTGCTTGTGTGTTCCATGCTGCCTTTAAGTCTTTCCATGGCTGTCAGCCTCGGGATTCAATTCAAACTCCTCAGATCATGCTGGAAATGTTAGGAGCGACCTAGACCTGTAACTTCTCGGGCCTGATCTCCTGCCATGCCCTCACCTTCTGCTCTGTGCCCTGCTGTCACATACAGGATGTTCCCTCACCCACAAGGGGATCCAGGGTAAATATCTGCCTATCCTGCAGGACCCTAGAGCATTAAGAAAGGGTGAGAAATTGCCCAAGTCTCTTGGCCTTCAACTTCTACATTAGATAAAGGGCAACCAGATACCAGGTCCAAACTGGTATCAGAAGCAACAAGAAGCTGAACCCTAAACTATGATGGATATGCAGTCTTTTCTTCTACCCTTCAGATCCTATGTCCTCTATTCCTCACTTTGTTTATCGGTGTACCCAGGAATTTCTGCCCTGGTTATGTTCGTTCATCCTCTGGTGTAATGTCTAATTACTCTTCTCTCACTGTATTTTCACCTGTGAGAATTTTGGATTTGCTCTCAGAATATTTACCTTAGGTTTTTTTTTTCTCTACCTGCATTACCTTCTCTTCTAAGGTTTCAGTTTCAAGCTCTCTTAAATTACTTTCTTCTTGCCCTCCGTGTCCAACTGCCCTTATGGGGCATTTGCAAATGGTTGACAACGTCCCGCTCTTCCTTCCTGACCGTGCAAGGTGTATGCTTGGTATCTGGTTTTCAAGTTTACTTCTCTTATACTATCTCTCGTTCTATAAATTTGAGTGTTATGATTTTGTGGCCTCCTGCATGTATACCAGCGAGCATGTCTTCATCTCTTTCCCCATCTTAATTAAAGCTTGTTACACTCACAGGTACAAATTGAAACAAATTTTACATTACTCCCTTCATAGTAGCTGGAAAATTGCATGTGAGCACGGAAAAGACTACAATAGCTGAGGATGTGATACCCTATAGCTGCTGCCTGCTCTAAATGCCTCCACGGAGTTTGCTGACAGGCAATCCAAGTGGTCTCAGGGCTAGGATTCTGACAATTACTGCACCTGCTGAGGGAACTGATCTGATGAGAGCTTGTTGGAAAACAAAGTGACAGCAATGAAGATCTCTTCCCTTATCAACTTACAGATTGCTTCCCCACAAGCCACCAGAAATCTAAAGACTCATCAGAAACTTAAGGGAAGTCCTCACCTAGCTGCTTTCTGCCCCAAATGGCTTGCTTGTTGTTAGAGCAATGGCTTCAGGCTTGGCATGAGGGTTTCATCCAGAAGCAGTGGGCTTTTGGCCCCAGCACATCTTACTTTAAGCGGTGGCCAGAAAGCTGCCATCGGAAGGCATGAGGCAGGAGTGTCCTCAGGATCTGTCGAGGATATCAGCATATTGCTCAAATGTCCTCTTGGGCAGATTTTGTGCTCCTTGTGCATTTGATTAGCAAGCTAGGATATGCTTTCTCATGCAGAGTGAGGAAGAGCAGCCATCTTTGGAGGAATGGCTGGTTTCTGTTAAACTGGGATACTCCATGGAGGTAGCTCAGCAGATGAGCCCTGCTCACAATCACAGGCCCAGAGAAATTAGCTGGGGCCCAAAGGAATCCAGCTGTGGTCCACCAAGCATTTTAATCCAAACAGCAAATTTCACTCTTCAACCACACTATCCCTGGGTAGAAACAGTTTTGTTCAGGGGCAGAAAATGCACCACCACCATGTAAGTGTGAGGGAATGGGGAATCAGGTAAAACTGGGAAAGCTGTGGGGGTCCAGTGGTAGAACAAGAGGGAATGCCACCGAACTCTGGCACCTGCCATGAACTGTCACTTTGGGAATCATCTTGATGATTGTTTTCATTTTACAATAGCCTTCTGGTGCATTAAAGATGCCTTGTAATTCAAGGCTTCACTTGCATATGGAAATTAAAATGTATTGATCCACAACTTCCTTCACATTTCAATTTAAGAATGATGAAAGGAAGGAGCCTTATTTTTTTCTTTATATCACTTTACTGCAAAAGGAGGAGAAAACAAACACAGGTGCTTTAAAATTTTCAAGGTGCAAACTAAATTACTCCATGCCCAGGAGTGTGCAGTAGCATTTCTTTGTTTGAGCATGGAATAAAAGACAGATAATTAGGAAATTGGGAGTCTATTAATTTTCCAAATTTACTCATGCAAGAACCACTGAGCTATGGTGATATTTGCTTACCTCGTCATTATGCAAAAATATATTAGCTAATTATTTTGACTAATGCAATTAAGATATGCATATTTAGCATAAACCATACAATAGAAATGTTACAGTCAGCAATTGCTGGGTTGTGCTCATGGGTAGCAGAGAGGCAAAAGTCGCTGCTCAGTCTCCAACGGTAAGCCACAAGATTGCTACAACTCTGCTGGCACTGTTATTATTAGTCGGGTTGCAGTAATTAATTTACCTTACAGCATGACTCGGTGGCATAGCTAGCAGTGGTATTAATTTTGGTTATGAGACACCTGAAGATGTCAGCTTTTGAGCAGCGATGTCTGCACCTTTAATTGCCTTAATCAGTGGAAATGCAGTATCTCTTTCTGGGATCCAATTAAGAACGCTATTGTTATTTTTCTTTTCTCTCTAACCTTTACTAATGAATATGGGAGTTAGGCAGAACTAAGGCGGTAGCTTAGAAGGGGCATCTTATGTTTTTAACCCAGGAAACCCACGGAGCTTTGAGCTCCTGAGTGAGAGCAGATCTCTGTCTCTGCCCATGAGCTCCATCATCCCAGGGTACTTGCTATTCAAAGGGCAGCTGGAGGACCAACCTGGGCCTGTCCCAGATCCTTTGAATCAGAATCTGTATTTTAACAAGATCCCCAGGCAATTTGCATGTCCATAGATTTTTGAGAGATGCTGCCAGACAGAAGGGGCCAAGGCCAGGCTGACCCCTAAATAAAGTGAGAATGTTTGAGAGAATATAGGGAAGGCAACAGTGGAGAAACGTTATAAACCACATTGCCCATCATTTCTTCCTTTCTAATTGAAATTTTTCAACCCCAGGGAATTTCATAGTAAAGTGCATACGCTATTGAGAAAGATAATAATTTTGTCAGCTCTCATTTTACCCCATGTCAATGGAGAACACCAGAAAAGTGAAGTAGGGAAGAAGCAGGGAAGACAAGGCTAGGGAGGAAAAGGTTTGGGAAAGGGGTATAATGAGAATCATGCCCCTACCTCACAGTTCTGCATCCGGCCAGCCCTCTACAGGTTCCTTCCCAGGCTCACGCGTGCCCTTGTCTAACATTACCAGGGGAAGAATGTTAGCCAACTCCCCCTGACCGGGTCCCCCCACCCATACCTTGTGGCACATTCCCCACAAACTCCACCTGTCAGCCCTAAATCTCTGGCTCCTTTTTGAGTCTGTCTCCCTTTGTCCTTGCACAGGAAGACTTATATGGGTCAAGTCCTAGTCCTTGTGTTATCCTGATTTTGACTTTCTGAATTTTCTGTTTGACCTGGCATTTTTCCGACTGGCTCTTCTCTCTTTGTTTACCAGCATTTCACATATTCTTATCCCACTAGAAAATACCGCAGGGACTATAAAACACCACCCTGGCCCCAAGCTAGCCCTTCATGTCTCAGACAGAACTATCTGAAACATGGGCTGTCATTGTATCTCAATCCATGTCCTGCTCCTGAAATGCGTCTTCAGAGTCAATTTAGCTTATTCTCACCTTAACAGCTTCTGAAATTGCCTGAGCCACACTGTTTCAGAATAAATGGGGTAGTCATTTGCAATAGCAAAAGAAAGTCCCCTTTGTTGGCCAGCACTGTGGCATAGCAGGTAAGGCCGCTGCCTGCAGTGCTGAGATCCCATATGGGCGCTGGTTCAAGTCCCAGACGCTCCACTTCTGATCCAGCTCTTTGCTATGGCCCTGGAAATCAGAGGAAGATGGCCCAAGTCCTTGGGCCCCTGCACCCTCATGGGAGACCCAGAAAAAGCTTCTGGCTTCAATCGGCACAGCTCCAGTGATTGCAGACAACTGGGGAGCAAACCTCTATCTCTCTCTGCCTCTCCTTCTCTGTCTGTGTAACTCTCTTACTTTCAAGTAAATAAATACATCTTTGAAAAGGAAACAAAAAGACCCCTTTGCTAGAGGAAGCAGAAGGACCATATGGCAAAATTCTAGCTTATAGTATAGAAAATGTTACTATAAACTGCAGCAATAGGATGAAGTGTATTCTCCCAAAAAAATTCATGTTGAAGTCCTAAAGCCAAGTATCAGAATATGATCTTCATTGGAAACAGGGTGCTTAGAGATGTGATTAGATTAAAATGGGGTCACAAAGGTAAGCGCTAATCCACTATGGCTGATGAGTGTCCTTATAAGAGGAAGAAGACTAAACACGGATACACACAGAGGAAAGACCACATGAAGAGACAGGGAAGGAAAAACCAACTACAGGCATGGGGGGAGACCTGGAATAGATCCTTCCTTCACAGCCCTCAGAAAGAACCAACCCTAATGGGAGAGGGAGCGGGAGATGGGAGGGTTGTGGTGGGAGGGAAGTTGAGGCGGGGGGAAGCCATTGTAATCTATAAACTGTACTTTGGAAATTTATATTTATTAAATAAAAGTTAAAAAAATAAGAAAGAACCAACCCTGACAACAGCTTGATCTTGGACTTCTGGCCTTCAGAGCAGTGAGATAATTAATAAATAGATGTTGTTGAAGCTGCACACTTTGTGCTAATTGGTGGTGGCTGCCACAGGAATTTATTCAGCTTCTTAAAATACAGGAATTTCTATTTACATATTTATCTCCTCATGGCAACTAACATGGTAGTAGATGCAACATAATAGGTGTTCAATAAATACACAGTGAGCGATGAGTAGATAAATAAATAGGTGCGTGAATGAATGATTTAAATAGCATTGCCGGCAGGCACCGCGGCTCACTAGGCTAATCCTCTGCCTTGCGGCGCCAGCACACCAGGTTCTAGTCCCGGTCGGGGCGCTGGATTCTGTCCTGGTTGCCCCTCTTCCAGGCCAGCTCTCTGCTGTGGCCCGAGAGTGCAGTGGAGGATGGCTCAAGTGTTTGGGCCCTGCACCCCATGGGAGACCAGGAGAAGCACCTGGCTCCTGCCATCAGATCAGCACAGTGTGCCAGCCGCGGCAGCCATTGGAGGGTGAACCAACAGCAAAGGAAGACCTTTCTCTCTGTCTCTCTCTCACACTGTCCACTCTGCCTGTCAAAAAAAAATTAAATAAAAAAAAAAATAGCATTGCCAAGTCTTAGGGTAAGGCATGCCTTCTCTAGTGCCTGATGACTCTGGAAATTCTGTGATGGGTGCTTCCTATTGGGATGAAAAAAGCTGATCCCCAAACACCCACCTGGAAATAAAACAATGCTGGCCTCTCAGCATCTCCCTGTCACTCCGGGGGCTTTTGCTTGTCCTTCATGGGGACTCCACCGTCTCATGGAGCATGAGTCAGCTGGGTGCAAACATATTTGTTTTCACATATTAGTCATATATTTGATAGAGTGTATAGCAAATGTATGTGATAACACAAAATATATTTTAAAATTACAAATTTGGACAGCTGTCATGACATTTGAAAAAGTACATTAAAAATACTGTTATATCCATCTTTAAATGCCATGCCAAATGGCTAAATTTGTCAGCCTTTCCTCATACAGTATTTTATATTTGCTTGTTTGTTTTGATTTTAGAAAAGGAACTCACCAGGTGATTTCTGGGCAGCTGGTCAAGACCAATAAAAAAGTTAAAGAAAAAGTCAGTCTAAAATGAACCCTGCCCAGCCCCACCCAGCTTGTCCTATTTCGCAGCCTACTTTGGGCAAAAAAATTGAGCTTGGCAGAACACCAAGAAAGTGAGATTTGGGGTTCATGAATTGACTTTCAAACATTATGCGCTCGGGTTGAAGTTGGCACCGTGGTGCGTGTGCTCCATCGAATGGAGGAACCACTGCTGCGTGGCTCCTGCCAGTTTTTGCCAGAGAAGGCAGACTGGAATGAAGATTTAAAAAAGAAAAAAGTAAAAAACCCACATTTTCAGCTATAAATTTGTAAGAAAACTATACACAGCCAAATGAAGCATGACAAGAGGCCAGCTGTGGCTTGTGGCCACCATTTTTGCCAGCTTTGCACTTCTTGGAGTTCAAAAATATTTCAGGCCATCAAAGAAACCAAAACGGTTTATCACCAAATGTCTACCCTAAAGGATTTGGTTTTCATGGCTACCTTATATGTGAAGCTGCCTTAAGCATTTATGTATTTTATATTTTAAAACTATTTGATAAAAGCTCCATATTTGGAGGAGCAACCATTGGCACAGATAACCCAATGCATTATGGGGATTTGTTTATTGTTAGTTTTTATTGGCACTTCCAAAAAGTACCTCCCCGATTTTATTTAAATTGAATCAAAATATTAAAATTGGTTTGCTCTGTCTGAGCATTTAAAAGTGGCTTGTGAAGTGTGGAAGTCCACATGCTCGATGGTGGCAGAAGGAAGATGGCCCAGAACCGGAAATCTGCCTCGGATCACCAGGTGTCAACTGTACTGTGGCAACGCTAAGTTGTCCTTTGGAATTGAGCTAATCCTTAAACTGAGTGCATATCCAAAACATTAGCTATCTGCTGTCAGGCCTTTATGTGCCACATGCTGAGTTAATTAACACAGAGACGCTTGATACAGGAACCCTCCAGAGGGGAAAACAGAAAGCGGTCCAGGTCTGAGAACAGACAGAGCCCTTAGGGGGAGGGAAAACACAGGGGTCTGTTGGGTTTTCATTTCTTTCTGCTCTTGTGATACAAGGTCAATTGGTTAGTCAATCCCATTTCTGTTCCTTTGTCTCTGGTAATTCCCAGGAAGACAACCACTATGAATAATGAGGCCTTACAGCATTCCAAAAATTAAACATCATAACTACCAACACCCCCTCTATGATGGTCAAAGAGAAGAGTTTGTTGTAGAAAATGACTTTCTACAAGGCAGCAACTGTCTCGTTGGAGCTCATCATGAAAACAATAACAGTAGTCGGAACTCTAAATTTCATCCTTATAAATGTATTTCTATAGAGGTGTATTTACATAATGCAGGGAAAATATAGCCAAAGTTTTCTATTTTCATACCATGATAAATATACAGAAGTCTCTTCTTCAGGAGTCTTAGGCATAGTAACAAGGAAACCATTCTACCCTTCACCTACCTCTGGAACACAGGAGACAGGTGACTGTCTGGGAGTCTCATCTGGAGGTCACCTTACAGGATGGGATAGAACTCCTTTTGAGAAAAGGCAACTAGGACCCAATATTAAATACTTTAACAATACCAATAGGACCCAGAAACCTCATCTGGACTGCCTAGTAGCAGCAAGGATCGAGAAGAAATCAACAGAAAGGAGATATTCTGAAAGAAGGTAACTTGGAAAGTAACACATCTAAGGTCGATACTGCACTTTCATGACAGTTGCTGAGGATGCCAGGGTAAGTAGAGAGAGGAGTGAGAGAAGTTGCTGGAGAGGACATGGTCTCACATGGCAGTCACAGCTTTGGAGTCAGACACACAATTCTTGTTAGGGCTGGAACCCCAAGGAATTTCTTAAACCTGCCAAGCCACAGTTTCCTTAACTATATAGTAGGAACAAGGACACCATCTTCATGGTCTGAATGTGTAAGGATGAATATAGCAAAGGTGCATATCAGAGGCACTAGAGTAAAGCACTGAGAAGCATTTACTGAGAATCCAAACATTACCCTGACCTCTTGAAAACCAAGAATCTTGGAGCAGGCACTGTGGTGCAATGGGTTAAGCTCCTGCATCCTTTATTGGAGGGCTGGTTCCATTCTGGGCTGCTCTGCTTCTGAACCAGCTTCCTTCTGATGCACCTGGGAAGGCAACAGAAGATGACCCAAGCATTTGGGCCCTGACACCCATGTGTAAGACCAGGATGGAGTTCCTGGCTCCTAGTTTCAGCCTAGCCCAGCCCTGGCTGTTGCTACCTTATGGGGAGTGAATCAGTAAAAGAAAGATTGATCTCTTTTTCATTCTCTCAGTCATTTGCCTTTCAAATGAATGAGTGAACAAATAAATAAATAAATCTTTTTTAAAAAAGGATGTAACCTTGAACAAGCCATTGAAGATTCCCCAGGCCTCTTTTCCCTGACACGAAAATTAAAGTGATATTAATTAGACTTAGCTCATTTGTTGTGGGGACTAAATAAGACAGTATGTGTAAATCACTAAAACCTGTGCTTTGCATATAGTAACTGTTCGACATGTATCAGCTCTTATGAGGTAGAGTGCTTGGTGCAGTACCTGAAACAAAACAGGAACCCTCAATAGCTGATGTGGATGGTGATAGCTAGAATCTAGTGTGAATGGGGGCTGTGACAGCTCAGCAGGAAGGGAAAAAAATCGCTCAGTAAAGGTGTGAAAATGAGGAGAGATCCACAGAACAGCAATGGCAAGTAAAATCCCACCCCACTCAGAGGGGGAACATAGGATCCTCCCCAGCTCCTCGCACCCAGGCCAGGCTGAAGCACCGCGCCACGCCTATCATCCCTGACCTTGGCAGTTTGTGAACACAGGCTACAGATCGCAGTTCCTAGAAGCATAGCGAAGCACTGGCACACAGCAGGGTGGAAGCATCTTCAATTCTCCTGACACCCGCCCTGTCTGACTTCATGGTGCTCATCTCCCCTCCGGCTTTGCTACAGCTCACCCCACAGCACCCCAGTTGCTGCCGCCGCCATCATTTTGGCTAATTTTGTATTAGCCATGTGGACTGTTGGATGGTTTCTGCTGTATTTTGTTGCCCTTTCAAATATTTCTTAAATAGAAGATTGTACCATCTGGTGGACAATCTGCCTCTGTGCTATCTCACCTATCCCAGTGTGGTTTCCACTCCTATTAGGAAGGAGTGAGGAGTGAGGCGGAGAAGCTGTTCGTGAGAACGCTGCCTCTGGCCTCCTGCAGCCCACTGTCGCTGGTCTCCTCCCTCTCTCCCAGTGGCCTGGTTCTGCCTGCACAGCAGTCAGTTCCTGTGTGCTGAGTAGTTGTTTCTCCCACTCACTCCATGGCCAGGCTATTACTCATGGGACTGCAGGGAACAGATGTCTCCATCAATGGCCCTCTCTGACCTGTGCTGACATTTCACCTACACAAGCATCAGATGGTGGTGCTGCTACACTTTCTTCAGAGAGAGTAAGAGGGCTAGAGATCAGTTAAATCACTTAAATTCCACACTAAAATCTCTACCAAGTTAAAAAAAAATGATTCAAAGTGCTCAGAATATAGATAGTTACTAAAGGGGAGTGTTCATAATTAAGAAGGTGTATTTATATACATAATCATATATTACCTGGACTTTGGTACATTTACCTTTTTAGAAAATTATTTATTTGAAAGGCAGAGTGACACAGAGAGAGGGAGAGAAAGATCTTCAAGCTGTTGGCTCATTCCTCAAATGGCTGCAACATTTAATTCAGGCTGAAGATAGGAGCCAGGAACTCCATCTTGGTCTGACCTATGGGTGACAGGGTCCACACACTCAGGCCATCCTCTACAGCCTTCCCAGGCACATTAGCAGGGAGCTGGATGAGAAGGGGAGCAGCTGAGACTCTGCTATGGGATGCCAGGGTCACAAGTGGCAGCCTAACTCTGAGCCACAATGTTGGAAGCATATTTGCCTAATCCAGAAAGCATCATCGTTTGCCTGGGAGGAGAACAGAGCTGTAGTTTTGGAATTAGAAGATGACACTATCAAGATTTGAGAACAAAACTTGTGGAATGAGAGCAACTTTCCTGCTTTGTTTTCCATTTGAGGTGAGCAACGTGGTCTCAATAAGGCCCATGGCGGCCGGCGCCACAGCTCAATAGGCTAATCCTCCACCTGTGGCACCAGCATCCCAGGTTCTAGTCCCGGTCGGGGTGCTGGATTCTGTCCCGGTTGCTCTTCTTCCAGTCCAGTTCTCTGCTGTGGCCCGGGAGTGCAGCGGCCTTCAGATCAGCGCGGTATGCCAGCCGCAGCAGCCACTGGGGGGTGAACCAACGGAAAAGGAAGACCTTTCTCTCTCTCTCTCTCTCTCTCTCACTCTCTCTCTCTCTCTCTCTCTCTCTCTATCCACTCTGCCTGTCAAAAAGAATAAGGCCCATGGCAGAATCCCAGATGACTGTCAAGCTGTTAATTGTCAAGTGGTCCAGAATGGTAAAGCTATAACCAAACAACCTGGGGTCAGAATGAGCTCTACCTTATATTAGATGTGTGACCTTGGACAAATTATCTAGCCTTGGTTTTCTCATCTCTTAAAAAGAAGACAATGGTGGTACTTTTGTCCTAGACTTATTTGATTTTCAAAAACTCGTACAGAGCTCCCTATAGGCCCCTTTCTAAGCACTTTACAAAATGGATAAAGGATAGATCCTCCTCCTAAATGGGATCATGGCATAGGCCAGAGTCCATTCTGAACTTGTGTTAACATTGTATTTGGTTACCCACGAGGTCAGGTGTCAAAGTCATGCACTCCTACTCCAAGAGAGTCCTCAGGGCAAGCTCCCTTTCCTCCCATGCCCCATGGATAAGGGCTAGAGCTGGGCTTTTCCATGCCTCCCACTGCCTGCCCCTGTTACTCAGTACAAGGCAGAGTCTGAGCAATTTGCCAGAACAGCAGGTAAAAAATCTATATCATTCCAAGTTAAGATAGCATCTGCCAGTTGCTTAATGCAGCTCCCCCTAATACCCCTGTAAAATAAACCTGAGGATACATAATAAAAGGAAAACTCATCACAGCACAAAAATCTAATTTTGACAGATGATCTATGGCCAGAATTCTAACTCTGGTCATCGTGGGTTTCTGTGTATTACAATGCTGCTGGAACTGGAGTTAAAAAGAAACAAAATTGTGGCTTCTTATACCTTATCTCATGAAAAAGAGCAGCCCCTTCTGAGCCGGCCCTGTGGCGCAGCAGGTTAAAACCCTGGCCTGAAGCACAGGCATACCATATAGGCGCCAGTTCTAGTCCCAGCTGCTCCTCTTCGGATCCAGCTCTCTGCTATGGCCTGGGAAAGCAGTGGAAGATGGCCCAAGTCCTTGGGCCCCTGCACCCACGTAGGAGACCTGGAGGAAGCTCCTGGCTCCTGGCTTCAGATCGGTGCAGCTCCAGCCGTTGAGGCCATCTGGGGAGTGAACTGGCGGATGGAAGACCTCTCTCTCTGTCTCTACCTCTCTCTGTAACTTTATCTCTCAAATTAATAAAATAAATATTAAAAAAAAAAAAAGAGCAGCCCTTTTCACCCCAAAAGTATATCAGCATTTACCTCTTAATATTTTCTTTACTTCTTCCCTGGTACTTTCTCCCTTACTTCTACTCACATTGAAAAAGGTGGCAGTCACTTCTGTCATTGCACAGGGGATGCCTTATGAGATCACAACTCCATCCAAAATGCACTGAGTTCTTGTTATGTGGTGAAAACTGCCAAGCACTCTCTGTGTATCAAAGTTCTTTAGTACTCACCACAACTAAAAGAAGGAAATTCCCATCACAAAGTTGAGGGAACAGAGGCAAAGTCAAGAAACTTCATCATTTATCATAAAGCTAACAAACAGAAAACTGAGATTTGGATCCCAGCAGTCTAATTTAGAATCACTGTCTATGACTCAGTTATTATGTTCTCCAGAATTTAATTTTCGTATAATAGACACACATCCACACACATGGAATCAAGTGGAACTCATGATACATTTGGAAAGCTTAGTGCCCACAGATAAAGGAACATGGACGAGGGATGGAATACCAATAGCCTTGGTTTCAGCACATTCTTGAAACTATAGATTTTCCGGCAGGCGCCATGGCTCAATAGGCTAATCCTCCACCTGCAGTGCCGGCACACCGGGTTCTAGTCCCAGTCAGGGCACCAGATTCTGTCCCAGTTGCCCCTCTTCCAGGCCAGCTCTCTGCTGTGGCCAGGGAGTGCAGTGGAGGATGGCCCAAGTGCTTGGGTGCCTGCACCTACATGGGAGACCAGGAGAAGCACCTGGCTCCTGGCTTCGGATCAGTGCAATGCGCAGGCCGCAACAGCCATTGGAGGGTGAACCAATGGCAAAAGGAAGACCTTTCTTTCTGTCTCTCTCTCTCACTGTCCACTCTGTCAAAAAAAAAAAAGTATAGATTTTCCTCCACTTCATGGGGTCAGAGTACAAGAAAATTAGACAATGAGAGCAACAAAAGATCCATCTTTGGCCCAGCAAGGCCTTGCTAGATAAACGGAGTTCAACAATGGAACCTGGGTTGAGAGTTGTGAACATTGACCTGCCTTACTACTTAGATTTCAGTCAACACTGTCTAGCAAATTCAATAAGGGGGCGTTCTACACAATTTTATTTGGTCAGTCTGGGTTGTTCTAGCCTTCTCCAAGGTTAAATAAAAATATATACATATATAGACTATAAAAAATACTGAAGATGAAAAAAAATGGACACTAACCTAAATAATGAAAGGAAAGGAAAATATGAAAGTGATTTGATATAAGGACCAGAAGAAACTATTAGGAAATTTTTCAACATTCTCACCAAAACTGGAGAAGGAATGGTCTCTGTGAAATTGCAGCACACAGAATAGATTGAAATGAACATTGGGCTGGATAGTTGAAGAATTATAATACAATTAAGATTTCAATAACAAAATGAAATCTAGAGAAAATAGAAAGCAGATCAGATATCATCAAAAATAAAATCAGTGATGTGGAAGGTACAACCCGAAAATTCACTCACAATGCAAAGGGGGAAAAAGGACAGAGATTAAAAATGGTGAGAGCATGATACCCAGGGCAGAACATATAGCCAGAACTTGCCAGGAACAGCTAGTCCAGACCAAGAGAAAACAACAATGCCAAAAAAGTAATCAAAGACAGAATTAAAGAAAAGTTTCCAAGACTCAGTTTGCTATTCAATGGGCTGATCTTTACAAAAACTAAAGAAGAATAGCCCAAGAACAATAGAATAGCACAGAAAGGGGAAAGATATGAGAAAGATAAAGAGAGAGAGAAATATAGAGAAAATGAGATTTCACAAAAATGAAAGGACTAGATAGATCAAGGGAAAAAATTGTGAAATTGCAGTCAGTCAGTCAGAAAGATTCTTCACAGGAGTAGACATTGTTAGTCCTGCCCACGAGTCCTCCCCCTTACCATGTTAGCATGCACCAATCTGATTTCCAAATGCAACTTCTGAGATTTTTTAGAACCAGGCATTTTAGGGGCAGCGCAGTGGCTCACTTGGTTAATCCTCCGCCTGCAGTGCCAGTATCCCATATGGGTGCCGGGTTCTAGTCTCAGTTGCTCCTCTTCCAGTCCAGCTCTCTGCTGTGGCCCAAGAGGGCAGTGGAGGATGGCCCAAGTGCTTGAGCCCCTGCACCCACATGGGAGACCAGGAGGAAGCACCTGGCTCCTGGCTTTGGATCAGTGCAGCATTGGCCATTGTGGCCATTTGGGGAGTGAACCAACGGAAGGAAGACTTCTCTCTCTCTCTCTCTCTCTCTCTCTCTCTCTCTAACTCTACCTGTTGAATAAAAAATAAATAAATTTAAAAAATAAAAAAGAACCAGGCATTTTAGCTGACATTATAGAAATTTTGCCGGTTCTTGGAGGGTCTGCAAGCACCAGGAAATCAAAAACCCCAAGAGCTGAGTTCAACCAGTGAGAGGCAGGATTTGACAATTAAATACCAGACCCCCTCACTTCACTGACAGAGTAACTTTGAGAAATGTGGTTTTTTGCTGACTCCCAGAGTCAATCAAGCATGATTAAACAACTGGTGTATACAGTGGTATCTGGCTTTATAGCACACCCTTTCTAATGCCCCCTTCACGGCCTGTCTTCCTCCCACCTTCCCAACCCACTACCTTCACCTCTCAAATAAGCTACTGGTACTCAAATCCCTACCTTAGAGTCTAATTTTGTGGGTTCTCAAAATACTCCCAATGAGAAACTAAAATTAGGCCAGACTGCTCTTAAATGCTGAATGTCAGAAAATCACACTGCAAAGTTTCTTCAGGTTTCAGTTCAGGGGTCCATGACTTGATGTTCAGCCATGTTGCCATTCATATGTGACAACAGCAGAAAGCCATTCTCAGCTAGGCAAGAGCTTGGAAAAGTATAAAACGGTCCCTTTTCTAAAACATTCCCTGAACACTCCCCCAGCCTTTAGAGAGGTGAATCAAAGAAGATCAGGAATGAGGAATGTCTGATACGTGGCAATTTCTAATCCTACCCAGACATATTTCTTACTGCTCACATTTTTACTACTACTCTCTTATCTGGGAAATTTCTTTAAATCACTTCTCTCTCTTGTTTTTGAAACTACTATTTAAAGAATGATTTCCATTATGGAATTCCCCCATTTGAACAGGTTGTGAGAGGAGTAAAAATAGCTGACACATGAAGATATTTCAAAAGTCTCTTGGAAAAATGGAGTTAAAAATATGTGTATTTTGGTGCAAAAAGTGTTTGAAATCTATGTATAGTTTGTTCAGAATGTGCATTTTCCATGAACTCTTTGACGACAACTTGTATATTAAATGTTCTCAAGAAGTTGGGCATTATGTTAAGTGTGCTTAATGCAAAATCACACTTAATTCTCACAATAATTTGATGGGGTAGGTATTTATTTTTATTATTATTATCCTGAGAGAGGAAATGGAGCAACAGAGAAGTTAACTTCCCCAAGACAATGCAGCTCAAGCATGGCTGAGTGCCTTCAGACCCTGCACCCTTACTCCAGAACACTTTCTCTTTGTCACTGTCCTTGCCTGCTATGACCTTTAATGGAACTCCCCAAAATAGTCCCCAGTTTACTCCCTTGAATTCTGCCATGGACCATTAAGCATGAGGACTGTATTCAGAACCCTAAAATGTTACCAGATATATTCTTTTTCATCTTTCACTTAAGTCATTCTGATACAATATAATGGAAATTTGTATTGACCAAAAAGATGATCCTGTGATGGATTATTAACTCAGTTGTTATCAGCAACCTCAAAGTGGCAGCTGGCTGGCTGAGTGGTTCTCACTATAGGACGGAGTCATCCAAGGAACATTCTATGATGACAAAATGTTCTCTATCTGTACTGTGCAGTACAAAACCCACTAGCTAAGGGTGGCCACTGAGTACATGAAATGTGCTTATGGAGACTACACAAAGGAATCTTTAATTGTAATTCAATTGAGAAGCATTTAAGCAGGCACGTGTGACTCATGACTACCACACTGCACCGTTCAGGTCTACAGCCTGGAGAATCAGGAAGGGCTTCCAGAACAGGCTTCCTCGAATATCCGCAGTTGGTGTGGCACCAACAAAAGAAAGTCTGCTACCAACAAAAGACTGGGGCAGAAGAGTGACGTCTACCATCCCAACCCAGGAGATGGATCCTCTCCAGAGCGTTTATAGTTCTGAAGGGGAGATATTTGCCTTCAAGCCTCACTGATTTGGATGACTTTGTTCCCAAGATGCCACTGGTGCTGCTGGAAATCTTCATGGAAATGCCCTCATAGAATGGCTTCCAAGCCAGTCTTTACCCAGCCTTGGTACTTCAGGGATTCTGCAAACATTTTTATTTGAATTGCTCTTTTAAATATGTTTAATGACTCAGAGTATAATTTAAAACATCCCAATGCTGTGAACAAATTTGAGACTTCCACCTGCAGCCCAGTACTATCAGGTTAATTTGCTTTTATGCCAATTTTGCACACCCTCTCCTTTGACCATCTCCTTGGCAATGTTGAGTGGTTTCAAGGTAAATTTAATGATTAAATAATTCCTACCATTTCTCTGTATTTAAATATCTGAATAAAATTTTTCTCCATACTCTGTAACCAAAGCAAAAAATCCTAAGGAGAAAGAAATTGGGTAATGAGGCTGTTATAAAGTGGCAACGATCATCCCTAACTCCCAATTTCAATTTGTTGTGTTCAACCAAACAACCTCAAAATTCTCTTTGAGTGCCTTTTAGATAAATTAATTTTGAAATTATAGTGGCATAAATTTGTAAATTACTAAACAAATTCAAGGTGCTGAAATGATCCTCTTGCTGCTTTACATACTTAAATGCCAAGTAATGTTTTATTTGAAAAAAAAAATCATTGCCTAATGAAAAAAGTTTGATAACCACCCACCCTGAATTCTGTCTGTGCTGTGTGAAGCTGGATGAAGAGAGAGGTGGGAATGTTTCTAATGACTTCAGCTCCACCAGGAGCATGGCCAAGAAGTAGTAATTACTATCACCATTGTCAATAATGCTGAACTCAAGCACAGAGGACTTTATTTGCCCTTACCAAGAACCTGCTGTGCACGGTCATCCAGCACCTTCAGGAGAGGCGATTCTTGCCACCACCACATGGACAGAGGACTAAGATGCCTGTGAGTGGTTGCTAAGAAAAAAGATTTTGTTTAGCATCCAGCTTATTTCTATTTCTTTACCTTTAGGACTCATTTTCCTCTGGAGATCATACACAATTTCAATGCCTGCCTCCCTTTTTAAATCAATGAATAATGATGACAATTGCTGTTGCATTTCTCAGAGTGCACAAGGAAGTGAGGCGAACAACATTGAAACTGCCTCTTGAATTTCAATATTTTAAAGATTGTGCGTGCCAATCGGGACTTCATTTGGTGGATGTCTGTGATAATCAGCAACTGAGAGGAAAATGCCACTGGTAAAGAACTTCAGTGTAAGTCTCCAGAATGATGCAATAGGACCCCCAAGAGGGAAATATACTTAACTATGGTTCATCAGTGTGAGTGACCCCTCCAACAGGCTTAATTCTCCTGCTTGTCTGATTCTTGTCCACACTTGCTTATTGTGGGATAATTCCTTTAACCACCTTTTTTTTTTCCAATAACACCCAGGGAAAAAAAGCAATAGGAAAAAGAGTCTGCTTTATTTTACAGCTAATTTGCTATAAGCACATAGCCCAGCTGCTCACAATGAAGTAAAAGAGGAAATGGGAACAGAGGGAACCTTCTAATGAAGGAAGGCGGGAGGAGCCAAAGAGACAGAAGAATAGGTTAGGGGCTATTTGTGTGATCAAAGACAAGCAAAAACAGTAGCAAGTGCACTTATCATCTTGAAACTAGCAAGAAAGGAATAGAAATAAAAATTACTGAAGACCAAGTAACTTGTTCAATATGGTGTTTTGACCAGCCAAAAAGAATCTTTCCCACCTGTCCATCAAACACAGTGCTATTTTGGATTTTGCTCTTGAATGTGTGTTCCTACTGGTCCAGAGATAAGGGATCATTCTAAAGACAGTTTAAAAATGTGCAATTCTCTGAGTTCAGAGAGATGGCTTTGATTAGATGGACAAAGGTTTAAATGAAATAATTTGGGGCCACTGGAACATGATATCCTAAACTTTGAAGTTAGCAGACAGCATGTGTTGTTCTTATGAAACACTTCCCTCTAAAAACAGGAAAGGTCACATTTTTATTGCATGCTCTTCTCTTTCTGCCAGTTCAGGGCACACAATCCCTCCCCCTTCTACAAGACCACTAGCTTCTTCCCCTGAAGACCACATCAGAAGGGATACATATTCTGCTTTTGTAATGTTGCCAACCACAGAACATGAGGTTCATGTGGAAATGAAGAGTTTTCTGAACTTTCAGTTCTCATTCTTTCATCCTGTAACGCATTTTGGGAGGAGGGAGGAACATTTTATGAACTAGAAGAGAAAATAAATGGGTTTTAATATGCAGCTTTATATAAATGTACCAAACTGGCCTGTATGACAATAGTGCCAGACGAACTCATTTGAGCCCGGCCTTCTCATTTGTCAGTACAGCAGACTGCTGTGTTCTAAGGCTTCCGTGAGCCTGAAAGCATCAGCCCATCACCACCCTGAGCTCAGGACAACTTCTGCAGCTCCCCCTCATGGAAACCAAAGCCTAATTTCCTTTGGCTCACCAGGGGCTCCATTCAGCTGGCCTTATAATTCTCATTTGGAGAATTGTTCAGCACCAGGGGAACTCCTTGTCCCATCTCACATCCTGTAGCATCTTTTGCCTGTGGATCTTCAGAGGGAACTAACGTTCGGGTTGCTATTTGAGAGCAGTGATCAGGAATTCCAAGTTCCTTGGTTTTAATTCCGCTTGCTAACTTGGAACAATTCCTTGACCTTTGCAGCTGGTGACAAATATGGAAGAACACTGTCATGGACACCACACTGTCCCCCGCGGAATACGAGAAAGTCTACAAACTTTTAATAAACCATAAAAACTAAAAAGTACTCCATAAAACAAAGTTTCGGATGCACTACATGCCCAAATCAACACATTAGCAAATTGGCAAATGAGGCATTCCAAATTTCAGACCCATGATAAAACAATGATAATAATTAAGAAAGGGCCAAAAATCTACTTCTATTGGATGTGAGAATCTTGGAGCTTGAACAGTGAAAAAATATTTTTTTTGAACAGTCACTGGTGGCAGGAGACAGTGTAAAGCATGTCTTGGAGCTTAATACAATGTAGAGAAGTGGAGTCATCAGAAAGATACATTCCTTTGTCTTTTGAAAGTTTGCTGTTTCATTTTTCTCATCAGGCCCTTGAAACTGTCTCAGCGTGCTAGCCCAAATGGTAGTGGAACCGCCTGTGTGCATGTGTATAGAACTGGAAGAGTTCTAGAGCATAAGGAAGGGACAGTAGAGTACTGTATACCTGGAAGAGGAATGAGAACTCTCTCTCTCCATAGTTCCAGGAGTGATCTCTGGACTGCATTGAATTGAGTGGGGAAAAAAAAAGGTGAAAAAAATGAGCAGCTTGCTACTGGGTATCCAAGATGGCGGAGGAGGAAATGTATAGATGAGCAAGAGCATTTATAAGTGTACATATATATGTAAACCAATGATTCTCAATAAGAGGTGATTTTTGCTTCCCATGAGATATTTGGCAATATCTGGAGATTTTTTTTTTTTGACACACAGATTGAGAGAGCAAACTTGCATCCATTGATTTACTGCCCAAATGCCCACAACAGCCAAGGCTAGGCTAGGGTCAAAGCTTATTTTCTCTTAAAAATTTTTAAATGACACATAGAAATTATACATATTCATAAGGTGGAGTGTGCCATTTCATACAGAATAATAGGCATATCTATTAACTCAGACTTCTGTTACTTCTTTGTGTTAGGTATTAACCTTATATTTAAAGAAATTGGAAAGACAAACCATGAATATACAGAAAACAGTATCTGTGATAGAAGAGAATAGGATTGAAGGAACAGGAATAGAAGCAAAAGTTATTTGATTAGACCTTGCTTTGAATATCTGACTCTGAAATCATGTAAATATTTTACTTAATTACCAAGAAAATTAACTTGTAAAAAAGCAACCTGAAATTCATCAGTGTGGTTAAACACCTGAATCTACATTTTGACCAGGCAAAATGAGGATACTTCAAAATATTTGTGGAAAATGGAATGAAAAATTAAGTATATTATAGTGCAGAAACATTCTGAAAGCCAGGTAGGTATCAGAGGACAACCCCACAGATAGGAAGCAGTGCCTTTAACACAGAGATGAAGTCTGTACAGGCTTCTGGGAAGAGCCCAAAGACAAGAGATCTCCAAAAGTCATCTTCAACTCGTTTGCCTTATTTCACTCATTGTTTCCATATTTTATTCTGAAACTGTTTTGTGTATATTGTAGGACAAAACCAATGAGGAATGATTTGGTGTCACGGAGAATCAGGATTTGGTACTACAGGAAGGAGATATAGAGGGATACAGAGAAAGGTAAGTAAAATACACTAGTCTCAGATTTGAACAGGAAAAATTCTTATAACATCATGAAGTAAAGAAATACTTCTTAGGCCTATAAATAATCGCAAACACAACAGAAATGAGTATTCTTGGCACCAAGACTATGGTTACAAAATACCCTACTGGGGAGAAATAGGTGACTTCCAGTCTGAGGGAAAAAAATGTCCAAGATAGGGCTAGAAAACAGTGTCACAGCAGAAAGCAGATACTTCAGAGCTCCACGTTTCATGGTCAAAGACACAAGAGTCAGTTTGAAGAGGTTCTCATTGGCCTACCACAGATAGCATCATTAGAACATCAAGAATAATTACAAGGGATTAAAGTGCTTCTAAAGTGTTTAATTCCTTGAATTCTTGTTTTAAAATCAGTAATCTTTGTGGAATACTAAAGAACCAACTAATAACTCTGAATACTAGCAAATTGAAAAAATTATATTTACTGGTATCCCCTATGTAAACTGTACATTTGGGTAGCCAAATACTTGTCGATGTAAGTGTTCTCTTTGTTTATGTATTTTAGATAAGTATTTAACAAAGTAAGGTATTGCTATGATATTGCTGTCCTTAATTATAATTATAGACAGTAGGAAAATTTTGAACCTTGAAAGAGATTTGCAAATGTCAGTTTTAATTTTTATATTAATAACGATATTATTTATATTATTTCCTTTTTAAAAATCTATGTTTTATAGTTACATGCAAAAGTGTTTATGGATAAAAGGATGCAGTGTTATAGAGAAACTCAGAAATGACCAGTGAGTGGACAGGATGAGCACAATCGACACAAGATTGCCAAGATTAATCATCGCAGGAATGGGTGATAGAGTTTGGAGCCCTATCTATCTGCATATAAAGTTTGAAATTTATGTGTGAAATGCTTTTAAAAAATTGAAAAATGAATAAGTTAAGAAGGGAAATTGCTATCTCTTCATTTCTCAGTATATGAGGAGCACCTGCAGTAATATTCCTGGTGAACTTGGGACTGTAGAAAACAGGCTTTGCAACATGTTCTGTGAGAGCCTTGGGACTGTGATCACAGAAGCAGAGTTCCTCCTGCTCCACGCAGCCCACCACTCTTCCTGAGTCCTGTAACAGATCTTACTAGGCGCTGTCTTGCTTTCCTCTGCAGGAAAACGAGCCCTGGGGTCGTGTCGTTCTGATAGATGCTACAAAAACGATCATCTCAACTGTCACATACAGAACAGCTCCTATGTGCAGGCTCTACGTAGGTCTGTTTCAATCTTTACTATAAAATATACTTTATATTTCCATCTCATGGATGAGGAACGAGAGGCCCACAAGGTGAAACACTTGCTCCTAGTCACACAGCCAATAAGCATTTTACTCAGGATTTCCACAGATATTCCAAGTGTCAAAGACTGCAGAGTTCTCAGCTCATCCACACTTACCTGTGCTGCTTGGGCTAAATTTTCCCAAAATCCATGCTGACCTAATCTACTTTATAATGTCCTATGCTAATTTTCATCACAGCATTTATTTAAAATGTAGATTCCTGGGAAGAATGAGAATCAGAAGAGATTCTGCTTCCATATGTCCAGGACTGGGAGCCCTGGAATCTGCATTTAGCTAAAGATCCTGCTGCAGATGGTCTGAGAACAAAGCTTGAGAAACACTTCCGAAATC
This sequence comes from Sylvilagus floridanus, assembly GCA_949820135.1. Classification (NCBI taxonomy): domain Eukaryota; kingdom Metazoa; phylum Chordata; class Mammalia; order Lagomorpha; family Leporidae; genus Sylvilagus; species Sylvilagus floridanus. The sequence continues at coordinate 105,015,517 of OX463226.1, forward strand.
CATCACCATCTTAAACTTCAAATGTGTTATAATATGATGCTCGACTCTGCTTTTTGGCAATCTGCCCTCTTAAATGAATAAGCAGTTACTCAGCTGCTTTGGAAAGTCTCTGTGCTCTGTTCTGCCTTCCTCCAGAATAATATGCTAATCATCATCACAATAGTAATAATAAGTGCACTAGAACCAATGTTCTAAAGAGTATAGAGGCCATGGCAATCCACCCACGCCCTTCTTCAGAAGGGCCACAATGAGTGGAATTCAAAATTACACAAGCCCAGAGCTATAATTTACCATTAAGATCAGCAGCTTAATCCTTTCAGTTCAGCTCAATTTCTATCATTACCAAACACTCCTCGAGTGCCAAGTATTGTGAGACAGCAGACACCACAGAGGCGAACAGGACAAAGGCCTCCCTTTGGAAACTTTGCCTGGAATTTTCCCAGCGATCACAACCCCAGCAGGGCTTCACCATCTGCCCCACAGAGGCAAAGGGGAATTTCTGGGTAAAACACACAGAGCCACAAAGTCCTGGAGATGCCAAATGACCCACCCACGGTCATGCTGTTATCTGGTCTTGGGCAGCTTACAGGGAGAATAAGCTGAATTTTTAAGAGATGTACAACATCAAGCCCTGGAGGAATTAGATAATTTACCTGTGATCCTTCCAGACTTTTGTACCCTCCCTGAGGGACTCCAGCCCACAGTACATAACTCTTCCCATAACCCAATTCGGTTTGGCTCAGGATTTATCAGCCACAAAAACGAGTTTAACCTTTTGAGCTTCAGTTTGGCACCTCATGCATTTCCACCCTCAAATGTTGTCTCCCACCCCATCTGGCTGTGGCAAGACTCCTTCAAGGACCAGACATCTCTAAAATTAGGCATCGGCTAAGATTTATGCTGATTCTCCTGATTCAGTCCAGACTTGTCATCTTCCCTAGAAGCAGGCAGAACATTCCATAAATTACTGCAGCCTTTAACCAACCAAACTATTTTTAAGGGGTGGTCTATATCAAATGCAATTAACTCTGAATTGTTGCCTCAATAACTCTGCCTTCTTGCTTTTCCTGTTTGCTTATATCCCCAAGTGTATTTAGCTTGCAACACAGTAAGAGCTCACTTCACTTTTTTTTAAGCCTCTGAAGAAATGCTAAGAGCAGTAACATCCTTCATTTCCAGAGGTGTAGAGACAAAGTCTTTGCATGCCAAGCCAGTCACCTTGAACCTGACTCCAGAAAACAACCCGGTGCTAATCAATGGAGGCACCCAAGGAACTGGGGTTCAGATAAACTCCAAGGATTGAAACAGATCTTAATGTTCCATCAGTTTCAATGATTCCGGCTCAACACACATGAGTGACTCCTCTCTTACTTGATCATGTTGTAGCAACTTGGTTCATTCATGCCCTGCCCTAAGCCAGCCTCAATTCCCCACCTTTCTGGAGTCCTTCCTTGCACATCTGAAAGTAGAGTCCTGCCAAAGAAAGACCTCTGAAAGCCCTGGCCCCAACTGCTTCCCCTGCTCCAGCCATCAACCCAAACACCTGAGAATAATCAGGGCTGTGCATCAGTGAGAAAGGATCTGTCTGACGAGGGGCTGACTACATGTTTGCTGTTTGCTGTTTGACTTCTGAGTTTTCAAACCTCACTCCTCCTGCTTCCAGGGGTGCCCCACACCTGGGATAGCTGATGAGAAAGTCTGATGCCTGCTTCTTGGGCATCTGCAGGGGAATTCAAACCCTAGAAACCTCTGCACTTCGGATCTATCACCCCAGTCCACCCATGAACTGCATGAAAACCCACACCAGTTTTCTTACTCCCTGACTTGAGAAGTCACTTCAGACTTATTTGAGTGGCCATCTCTGCTCTCCCCAGAAACTTCAATTATGTAACTAACATCCTTCCTTATATTCTCTTGGTATGCAGGGGGCCAGTATTGATCATGGACTTTTAGGTGGGACCCTATCTGCAACTGCAGGTGACCAGAACAAAGTGCTCCTCCATCCAGTGTGACTGCAATCCTTTGTTTTCTTTTTTTTAAGATTTATTGATTTATCTGGGAGGCAGAGTTACAGGCAGAGAGAGGGAAAGACAGAGAGACAGAGGTCTTCCATCCGATGGTTCACTCCCCAGATAGCCAGAGCTGGGCCCATTCAAAGCAGGAGCTTCTTCCAGATTTCCCATGTGGGTGCAGGGATCCAAGCACTTGGACCATCTTCCACTGCTTTCCCAGGCCATAGCAGAGAGCTGTATCAGAAGGAGCAGCCAGGACATGAACCAGCGCCCATATGGGATGCTGGCACTACAAGCGGAGTCTTAACCTACTAAGGCACAGCACTGACCCCCACAATCCTTTCAAAACAGGTCATTGAAGAGCAGCAAAGACCCACCCTGGGGCTCTCTTGCCAGGGACCTGTACAGGGTCCCCTGTAGGGTGGAGCCTGCAGAAGCCCCAGTATATTGCTGATCCTGCAATACATTGGCTAGAAATCAATCTTGCCCTGGCTACAGTCGCTTCTGCTGTCAGCTGCCCAAACCCTGCTGCCCCAGTCTTCAACACACTGGCAGCCATCGGCACCGTGTCACTCTCGCCACCTCCAGCCCAGCTTGGCCACCAGCTCAGGGTGAGTTCCTAAAGTGCCCTTTCTCAAGACACTTTATTGCCATCTACCAGAAAAATCTGGAAATGAACTTATAAATCTATAGTGACAACATAAATAGCTGCTCCTGGAGTTGGGCAACCACAATCTACAAAATTATAAATGGAAGCCCTGTTCCTACCGAAGACATTTCTAGTCCTTTCCCAAATCCCAGCAGAAAATGCTTGCTGAACCTCTTGCCAGCAGAAACCAGATTTCTTGACATGAAGATCACAGCACCCCTCATATTGAAGGGAGGATGCTGGTGTTGTAGATTTTGCATCCCTCCACCAAGAGTTCATAGTTTAGTCCCTTAGTTCTTTTCCATAGGAACTACTGCTATTTTGACGGGACAAGTCTTTTTGTTTGGGACTATTCCTTGCACTGTGGAACACATGACACCCCAGCAACATGGTACCAAATATCAGGGACATTTCTCAATTGCTATGGAAACCAAAAGCTCCCTTCCCACAGTTTCAAATGCACACTAAGGTGATGTTGTCCTCCACCCCACAGCTCAGGACTACAAGATGATCTGTTTGAATCTGCCTCTATTTCTAGACTTGTTCTTCCACAAATAAAAGTACCTAGCACAGTACTTGGCACTACCATGCTGTTATCTGACCTGAACTGCAAAGGAACAGTACAAGACTGGCCAAGTGAATTAGCAAACCAGGACACGTCTGCACATGGGGCAACTTTTCCGTCTTACTGGCTGGGAAAGAGCCTAAGCTAGCTCAAATCTATAGACAGAAACCTGAGTGCCTGTCCTGAAACTCTCCTCTCAGTTGGAGGACACCTGCTTGGGCCACTCATAGAAGAGATGTTGACCAGTGCAGTATTCCATCTCAATGTTTCTTGTTATAGAAAACAAAACATTGTTTTAATGTTTAAATGCTTTGAGTCAGAGTCCTTGTTATTTGTAACTCAACACATTGGATAATCCAGCTGGAAAGTGAAGGGCCATGTCAATGTCCCCAGTTGGTGACAGAACTGGAACTAGAACATTGCCTTAGCCAAGCATAGAAGACTTAGCTTTCTAGCAGAGAGATAAACTGCAAAGCTGCTTGCATTTGCTTTATTATTTTTTATAAATCTTTAAGGAACCAAAATCATTGATATTTTACTATAAAAGACAATTGTAAAACCACTAAGCTAGGCTCATACAAATAGGAGGAAATTCACCCCACCCCTGGCCCTGCCATCTGAGGTTTTGTCCTTTGGTGTGTTGTTTTCCCATCATTAGGACAAACAGTTCAATTTCACTAGCTACTGCAGCATGAAAGTTCTAACAGGCAAGATTTTCTTGTTCCCTGATGCTACTCAGCCCTTTTCAGGCCACAAGGGCATACACTTTGCAGGGGGTTACCTCCTACCATAGCCCCCTTGGTAGTCTCTGTCCTGTTGGACCCAATTCACAGACAAAGGAGGTTATGGCTCTCCCCAGGCTGTACAGTGGGCACCTCACTGAAGTTATAATCATATAAGGAACAGAGAGAGTTAAGGTTCCCTTAAGCAAAAGCTACGTGCTTTTGTCCTCATTTCTGAAAATATTTCTTCCCTTCTGGTCTCCCCTAAGCCATGTCATGGTTGAGTCATCATAACTCCTCTCTGCCTATGGTCTTCCACATGTGCCTATGAGATCCTCACTCAGAGTCCTGCCTCTTAGCGATTTGATTGATTCTCAGACATTTTTTAAGACCAGAAACTGATTGGTAACCCAGGAATCTACCATAAATCCAGTTCACTGTCTTGGATTTATTTAAAATCATCTCAGAATCCTGAAAATACTTGCGATATTGAATTGGGTCAGAGTTAAGTCCATTCTTTAGAAATGTGGACCCAATGTACAGAAGCATAGATCCCAGAATGCGATCCCCTTCTGTACATTAATCCTGTCTGATTACTCCACCCTGCATAAGCACATCAGAGCTCAATGCTAGAGCATGCTTAACATTGGGACAAAATATTTCTTTCCACCTCCTATACCCAAAGATTGTAGCTCAGCCCACTGGTATCTCCCCAAACAAATGCACTTCTTCCTTAACAAGCCTCAGATATTTTAAGACTGCTACCTTATAACCCCGAATTTTCTCTTCCCCATGCTACTAATCCCCAGTTCCCTCAGCTGTACAGAAAGAAGCCTGGATCCAAATCAGTTTGGAGGTCATACCACTCTTCTCCAAATAAGGGCTGCAGGAAATAAGAGCAATCTAACTCAACATTCACATTCCTAAACTTCCCCCTCAACTCCATGTTTTATAACTTTCCATGGAATGGCACACTTTTATTGCCCTTTGGGAAGATACACACAATTGTGCTTCCACGGGTCTATTCACTTGGATCCATCCTACCGAGGAAAGCTCTGCATCCGAGTGCAGAGTGGGATCCATTTGCCACATCAAGGAGCCTCGTTTTCTTTCTAACATCATTAACAATGGGGCTTTTTGAAATGGCCAATTTTGTCTACAATTAACACCCCGTATCTGATTTCAGATGCATGCTAAACACTGTCACATCTATTTAAAATTAAGTAAATACTCCATTAATTTGTGTGAACAACTTACGAGTGAATTTACAATTTCCATGTGGCAAAGAAAAGTGATCAGAAACTGCAAAGGCCAATTGAATGAATTCTAAGAATGAGTGACTAATGCTGCCTTCATCCTAAAAGGATCCCCATAACCAGGAAGCCACTGAGGCATAGCCCAAGGGTGAAAATTATGTACCTGTAATTACTCAACTGACAATAATTTCTGATGACCTACTCTGTACTGTGAGAACTCATAACTTAGAGTGGAGGTAAAATATAAGCCTGACATGAACCTACCAAAGAGTGTGCCCTCCCTTTTTGGCACCATGACATGCATTGGAAGCATGCAGCCAAACCTACTAAGCCCCAAGACATAACACAGATAATTAGTATAGAAGTTCTGTAAAGGAGGAAGGGAGCTGACCCAGTAGTTCCCACTGTGCTGCAGCCGCCTTCCAGCACTGTGACATAGGACTCCCTGGACCCTGTAGAAATGGGAGAAGAGACTAAATGCAAGATAGTGGTGCATACGCTCAGTCCAACCTTTCTGGAATGGGAGAAGAAAAGACTTCAAGACGAAACTGCAGGGTTAAAAACTTCCTCCTGTGAGGAGCCCTAGGAGCTAAACAGGTGACACTAAGCAGTGAACACACGATTAGAGAGTAGGAGAAGGTATACCCCAGAAGAGCAGGAAGTACCCTGGGGACATGAACTTGTGCAGTTTTTACTGTGGTTGAGGGGGAAGCATGGCACTAGGAAACTGGTAATTTCTCACAATACCAGCTCTGCACTCCCATTCCAAAAGTCTCAACTCCCACTTGCCGTCAGATCAGAGTTCCCCGAGTTAGTGAGAAGTAAGCTAAGCATTGGCTCACTTTGAAGCTGGTCACACGATAGTTCTGAAGACTTTAAGAAAATATCCAATGTTAATGTGCAATAGTCTGATGCTTCCTACTTGGGCTGAATTTAAGTGCAGGTTGCTGATTCTCAATCCTCTTTCCCACTAAATCACCCCTCTGGCAAGCCAGTTTGTTCTCTGTATCTCCTGTCTTCTCAGCTCCCTTCTCTCTCTTTCCAGGTGCAGGAGTGGCAAGCGGTGCACTGTCTGAACACTGAAACCGACAGCAACTCCTCCAGATCCTGTCAGACTGCCCTGCCCCAAGACTCACATGGGAAGGGAAGTCAGCACTGTGCTTAAGGAGCTAAAAATAAAAGCCCCAAACTAGTGAAAGTTTCTAGATCTCTTTTTTATTTAAATGTTCCTCATTTATATGCAACCAATTCACAAAAGCCCACACACCAATCTGTAAAGCACCTGGTATTGTGAGAAATTGCCAGTTTGGTAGTGTCATGCTTTTTCCCCCACAGTAAAAACTGCACAAGTTCATGTCCTCAGGGTACAACAGTCTCTCCAAACCCTTTTTAAAATGAGTCCCCCAAACAAGTAGGTTTATAAAATAAGCTAAATGAAATGGGTGCTCTTAATTCTTGATCTTCTAGCAATTCCATCCAGGTACATTTCAGGGTATGGCTTTGTCTAACAGTTCTCTGGCATGAATTTGTACCACACTTGTACCATAGCAAAATCCACGTTAGTCTGGGAAGCTGCCATAACAAAGTACCGATGACTGGACTGAAATAACAGATATTTGTTTTCTCACAGTTCTGGATGTTAGAAATCTGAAGTCCGGGTTCTTCTGAGTCCACTTTCTCGCCACATTTGTTTGGCTTTATTTTGTTTGCTTTCTTATTTGAGAGAGAGAGAGGGAGATTTTCCATCTACTGGTTCACTCCCCAAATGGCTACAAGAGCTAGGGCTGGGCCAAGGTGAAGCCAGGAACTCTATCCGGGCCTTCTACAAGGGTGGCAGGGACCCAAGTATTTGAGTCATCACCACTGCCTCCCAGGGTGCACATTAGCAGGAAGCTGGATTCAGGAGTGGAGTTGGACATGAGCCCAGGCAGTCCAGTATGGGAGGCAGGCATATTAACTTCTATACCAGTGACTATCCCCCTTCTTCCTATATCTTCACCCGGTTTTCCCTCTTATGCACACACCTTACAGACTGATCAGGACCTATCCTAAGTATCTCATTTTAGCTTAATTTCCTGACTAAAGATCCTGTCTCCAAATACAGCCACATTCTTCAGTCTTGGGTGTATGGACTTAAACAAGTGAATTTGGGGACACAATTCAGTCCATAACACTCAGTTCACACCACAATTCATGTCTCCACACTCCAATACAGACTCTGGATCTCAACAGCCCCAAAGGTCTTCATCTTTCCACAATCAACCCAAAAGTCCAACAGCAGCTTTTAGGACTAGAATTTGAAGAGGCAGAGAAAGATGAAAATGATTTACCATTCTCACGCAAGGCTGGCGTTTAAGGCTGGCTTCTCACACAAGAGACAGAGACTTCGGTGCACCAGGCTATTTCTATCTGGAGAGGCAGGGAGCTCTCCTCTGGGGCTCTACAACTCAGACTAATTTGAAAAAGGAGTCTGTTGCTCCCAAGATCACTGCACAAAACTGTAAATGTAAATGTCTATGTTCATCTCCTATCACCTCTGGTTTAAAAGGAGCTGATCTCCTCTCTTCTAGGAGAAGAATACAGCAAGAGCTGATTCAGCTTGCCGACGGTAAAAATAGCCAAGTGGACAGTTTGTGCAAAATAGCAGCTCACCTGCTTGTCCCATTATGAACTGCACAAGTGAGGTATCAAGGCCCACAAAGTCAGAGGCCATGGCAAAATCGAGGACCTGGATACAAACTGTCCCCCCGGAAAATGAGAAGTGGTAGGGAGTAGGTTTGGATTGGAAATAGATAGCTCTTCAGTTGCTTATTTTTGAACATCTGCCAGGGGACCTGCAGTCGCCAGCAAGTCTCGATGGCACAAGTAACGTGTCCGGGAATGCACTGTGCAACACACTCTGGCAGTGGGATTCCAGCAGATGGCATCCAAGGAGGAAAGGCTTGGGCTTCCCTCCAGCTCTCCCGAGTTCTGCCTTCACTTCTCGCTAGGTCAGCTGCATTTGTGGGTCAAACTTCTTTTCAGTAGTGTAAGGCTGGGGACCTTTTCAGTGCAGAGCCATGTTGATGGTAGATCCACATATCCACCTGGACACGCTCAGTTTCTGAACCCTAATATTTTGGAGCACAGCTGGGCCCTTTAGCTTGGCCTGCCATACACAGGCAGAACTTACTGGAAGTAAATACAGAGATGGAGACTCCTTTGTCAATTCTGCAGCTACTTTCTAATGTCAAGCCGGCATCTAAGAAATCACAGTCTACCATCAGTTCTACCAGGTTTGAAACCACCAGGCAGTTAAAGATGTGACAACACAGGAGAGAAGTAGGGCTTTGGAGCTTCCAGAAAAGAAAATCTGAGAAGAATCTTCAAAACACTCATGGAAAATGCATATTATGAAAAAACTTATACTTGGATTTCAAAAGATTTTGCACCTACATAAACTTATCTTTTAATCTATTTTTCACAAACCTCTGGAAGTATCCTCCTATATGTTCACTTTTTAAGAAAGAACTAGAGACAGCTTGAGAATAGCAGACATGCCTCAGTGTGCCCATCCTTAGATATTATAAATCTGTCATGTTGACAAATAGCCTCATCAAGGCACACAGCAAGCACAGGCAGTGTGTTCGATTCCTGCTCCTCCCAAATGAAAACTGCAGAAGGCAGGAGGCCCATACTGTAGGCATATGCAGTCTAAAAGACCATGCATGTCCCTGTCTCGGTGGGGATCCACATCCCCAGCAACACTGCCCATGAGGCCTGGGTCCTGCCCAGAGGAGGAGCAAAGAACTCCCCCACACCAGGGTTAATTACCAGAGGACCTAGACAGGCAGCTGCTGGCCCCGCTGCCCATTTGTGAGCACGTTGCAAGGCAGTGGTTCTAACTTTAGAACTACACTCCAAACTTTGATCTTCCACTGCTGCCTGGCTTTAGGCAAAACATAAACTTGAGAGCTGCAACATGTTTTTTAAATCTTATTCCCCTGGCAGTTTGAGAATAAGGACAGGAATTATTTTCAAATGAGAATCTTTGACTGCATAACACAGGCTTCCAAAATTAAGCAGAAACACATGGTGGCTCTTATTATTAAATTTCCCTTGGAAAACAATGGTTTGAATGACGAGGGAGGGCAGCTTGATAAAACTTTGAAATGTGAAACCTGAAGTTTAAAATAAAAAATAATAATTCTCGGTTTTTTTTTCTCAAAGATCATTATGGAGTTTTTCTAGCCCTGCCATTATTAATCTACTTCTGTCAATGTTTAAAGATTTGAGTGCTTGGGGTTTTAAATATAAATGACAATTTTAAAGCTGAAAAATCAGGTGCTAAGGGGTTTCCTGAAGCAGAGAGAAACTTGTGCTACTCGATTAAGCCTTCTCCCTGTAAAGCATGCTTCTACGAAAATAGTGAGGAAGGTGGAATTGCATGCTATCATACCCTATTCCTGATTCTGTGTATCAGATAGCAGGAAATGGAAACCTTCTAGCAAAGTGTGCTGTCCTCCAATTAGGGCTTTTGGCATCTTCTATCATAAAAATGCATCAGCTCCCTAAGCCATTCCCAGAAAGGGATTTAGGCAAGAGGATCTTCTTGGAAATGGCCTTGTCTCAGACCCCCTGGGCTCCAGTTAAGTCTTCCTTTCCTTCCCTTCAAGGGCTAAATCAATTGCTACCTTCTTGATGAAGCCTTCCTGGTCATCTCATTTATAAGTTGTCCCATGTTCTCATCAGCCTCCACTCTCATGGTGGGAATCACTCCTTTGGTGTTGGGTTCCTGCTGGATGTGGTTAGTGGTCTGAAGATCACATCTCTGCCCTTCCCACTACCTTCTAAGACCTACAACAGCAACAGCCAGCCTCTGTCTTTCTTCTGCATGCCCCATTGGGCCAGCTTAGTGCTTTGTGCCAATGGCTGGGCTCCTGTGCCCAGGGCTGCAGGAGGGTAACAGTAGTGCTTAAGAATGACAAGAAGTTATCTTCTAGCATCACCCAGAGGATGCCCTGGGGAACAAACACAAAGGGGAATGAAAACCCAAAGTGCTTCCATTTGCCTTCTCACTGGTGGTCTGAGACAGAGCTGGCTGTGCCTTCTGATGGAAGCTGGACAACAGCTGGGCTCACAGACGAGTGGCAAACACCATGCAAAACACTCAGCCTGATGCATAAAGGAAAGGAGAAGAGGGACAGTTGTCCGTCCTCATGATGCTGACCCACCTTAGTGGCCAGCATGTGTGTAAGCTGCTCTAATTAAAGGGTTGGTTTCTGAGTGGAGCACTGCTGGTCTTGATGCTACCCTCCACAGACAGACAGACACACATGCCAGCTTCCCGTGCCATCTTTGCAGTGTTTTGGCAACAATATTAATACCAGTATTAGGAAAACAAGAACATCACTCACAAAACTTGGTTTGTGCAGCTGAATTCCATCTTGGAATTATTTTTTTTTTCCATTATAAGAAACTGTTCCTTCCCCTTTCAAGTAGCCATGAGCATTGTAAGCATATTGGGTAGAGGTTCCATTGCCTGGTCAGGCAGAGGAGAGAACTTGGCCCAGAGCAGCAGGGAAGAAGCAGGTGTTGCCTCTCATTTAAGGCCTTGTTATTCGAAGTGCTACTGGCGACCAGCATCAGCACTTGGGAGCTTGTTAGGAACACAGACCCGCAAACTTTCTCTTTAGACCCACTGAGTCAGAATCTCTAGTTTAACAGGGTCCCTGGAGACTCACATCCACATTAATATTGATCAGAACATCCCAGACAAGGCTCTCTTTCCACCAAAATGCCTTCTCCCACCACTCTGTAACTCCTGGCCTGAAATACTCATTGTTAACATACACAGGACGGGGCCTATCCATGGTTGTTTCACTTTTAAATTACAAGTTCATCCAAGAGGAGTGATTTATGAAGGTGAATCAGCTTTTGGTCTTGAGGTGCACCATGAAGGGATCTGCTCCTTTCTATGGGGAAGCTAAGGAAAAGAGTGCAGACTTGTACCCTTCACACTGGCACCAAGTGTAAGAAAAAAGGGGTACAGAACAGGGAGGAGGCAGGGTACAAGTTTGCAGCCAGACAGAACTTAGTCAGAGAAAATAAACCCACAGATGTGGGTGACCAACTGCAGGCATGCACATTGACTGAACATGTGGCAGAAGGCCCCAAAACCAGGGTCTGGGCTTTTTTATATCTTAGGTGGGCTGGGGTGAGGTGGGGGTAGAGGGAAGCAGACGTGAATTCCTCCACACAGGTCATTTGAGTTTGGCCTGCAGGCTTCCAAACCTGGGGGAGAATATGGGATTGGGGGGTGAAGACAATAGGGCATGAGACCAAATTGAGATTCAGGGACAAAGGATAAATTCTGGTTTTATCTCTCTTTTGGGCAATGGGCTAGAATGGCTGAGGCGTATGTTTTTGTTCCATCAGAAACTATGTTTGAAAGTGAGAAAAGGAATGTATTCATGCTTGGTACTCAAGGACAAAAATGCCAGAGAGAGTTCCCTGGTCAGAAGCGTGCAGGAACCACTGGGAACACTCCTCATCTGCCCCTTGCTGTCCGGATGCAGATGTGAGAGACAGAATCCTTATGTGGCAGACTTTAGTGGACACTCAACAGTTAGGAAATAATCCTCCCTAATGGGTAACCATGTCCAGGAGGGTCTGAGAGCCCAGGAATGGAGTCCAGAAGCAGCGGAAGATGAAAGTCAAACAGGGAAGCTGGCAGAGGCCAGTGAGGGAGCCAGCAGAGCCAAGCCCTGTGGTTCCACTCGGCTTGTAGCGCAGCCTGGCGCTTCTGCCTACAGAGTCAATCTTAAAGGCCAGAATCAAGAAGTTCTTGGTATTCCCCCACCTGTGGGCATGTAACAGGTCACAGTTACACTAATAGTGACTTTTACGACCTCACTTAACCCTGCCAGTGTGGCCACAGGGACTTACAATCCTATTGTGAGTTCCTTCTGTCCTCTTGAGTGTTTGTAGCAGACCTCTGGAGTATTCTCTAACCTATGAGGTATCAAACTGTTTCTTGCTCCACCCTGAGATGCAGCTGCCAGTCCATCTTCCCACAGATGGATGTTCAGGTCCTTGTGGTCCACCAACAGCCCCCTAAGCCACTTCCAAGACCAAAGGAAAATGTCCAATCTACTCCCTTTTGTGTACTGTCTGCTAGAAAGCTGCTAACCTGATCTTTTTTTCTTTTTTTTAATTTTTTTTTAAATTTATTTGACAGGTAGAGTTATAGACAGTGAGAGGGAGAGAGACAGAAAGACAGAGAAAGGTCTTCCTTCCATTGGTTCACTCCCCAAATGGCTGCTATAGCCGGTGCTATGACGATCCAAAGCCAGGAGCCAGGAGCTTCTTCTGGGTCTCCCATGCAGGTGCTGGGCCCAAGGACTTGGGCCATCCTCCACTTCCTTCCCGGGCCACAGCAGAGAGCTGGACTGGAAGAGAAGCAACCGGGACTAGAACCCAGTGCTCATGTGGGATGCAGGTGCCACAGGTGGAGGATTACCAAGTGAGCCATGGCGCTGGCCCACTAACCCAATCTTGAAGCCAAGGCTTACAGAGCTTGGTGAGACCTCCATAGCTCCCTACCATCCTCATACCTGCCTGTGGAGCAGGCTCCACATTCTGTCATAGGATCCATTCTCTCTCCAAGGCTCCACCGTGTCTTCATGTGATTTGGTTTTTGTGACTCCAAGTTCCTGTCCTGCTCATTCACCAGACAGGTCAGTATCTGTCTCTCCCCTAATCAAGGTTATGGCCTGAGCTCCTTTTCCCAGTAGGAACAAAGATGGACTAGGGAGGAGGAGAGAGACCCAGAACTGAGGAGGGAGGCAACTTGTAGGGGAGGAATATTGATAGATACCTGTACCTAACACAACAAAAGCTATCTCACACCACTGCAGCAACCTGCCACAGTTAACTAGTTGGCTAATAAACAGGGGAAAGAACTTTAAAGCAAACATCAAGGGGAACCAAAAGGGAGCAGCCTGAGGGAATGGCAACAGTTCCAGCCACTTTTTCTCATTTGTTCATTGAACTCAGCACCTAAAACAATGTCTGGCCTAGAACAGGTGGTAAATATCTGCAAATGAGTGACCAAATGAGGGTATGGATTTAGCAAACACAAGTTCAGAGTCTAAATGTGCAAGTCTTCATGCTTGACACCAGGATGCAGCAGGGAATCAGAATCCACCTCTGCCCTGAGGGTACAGATGAACAACCATGTGTGAAGAGTCAGAGAGGCCACCAGAGCTGGTAGAAAGGCCCGGGGGAGGGCCCTACCTGGTTGCTCAGCAGAGTTGCTTGGGGGAGGTTCATATGCAGCCAATGTCACTTAAACCTAAGCATTGATGCGAGGTGTACCTGCTTAGCAGAGTAACTCCTCTAGCCTCTGGAGTCATCTCCCTGGGATGCATGACTGAATATCATTGAGTCACAACCTAGGTCCCCAACACTCTAACTGGGGCCTGATTTTCTCTGTCCTTGGGATAATTCACAGCCACTATCAACAACTAGCAATCATTCATACCCCAGGTGAACAAAAGGACGATGGAGCTGCTATGTGCACCTGATGAGAGTAGAGGGTTGGGAGAACAGAAAAAAAGTTATTAGAGTCCATATGTTAGTGGCCTTTAAACTGAGAGGGGAAGGAACAGGCAGCTGGAAAAAAATGGGAAACGGCTGCTTACAGAGAAAGCCTACCTGTTGGAGAATGAGTAAGCCATGGAAGGAGGCAGCTTTAGTAACAAAACCAGGGGAGTTAGGCAGGTATCCCCCAAAATCCACTGCTTCAGAGAGAAGCTTGAGAGTCAGCAAAGTTGCCTTACATGGGGAGTAAAACTTGAGTTTGGTGGTGATTTCACTGGGTAATGGGATAAAAATTCAGGCACTGTTCATTCAGTTGCAAGGCTCTCTTGCATTGAGCTGGAGGGAATTGTGTTGTGGTAGGTATTTATGTTTGAACACAAGCCAGCACACACTCTACAGGCACAAAGTTCGTTCATGCTCAGAAAAAAAAATGTTTCTGTTCTCATATATTCTTTCATCCTCAATCTGAGGCACTTCATAAGAAGTCAGCATTGCCAAAGGCTGTCTCTCTGTATATATGTGCATGCGTGTGTGTGTCCAAGACAAGTGTACATCTTCATAGCAGCAGGGAATAGGCTGTTTTCCATAAACGAATAGCAGGAATTTGACAAAGAATTTACACATTAAATGTGTTTGGGTCACATTTTAACCTAAATTGTTCACCAACATCTACTTTTCTCCTAGCCAGTTTCCACAAGCCACATCCATCCAGGCTTTTAATGGATCTACTCTCAGTTTCCATAAACTAGAGTAGATGGCAGGAGCTGTTAGTGGAGCAAGGCACCTCTGCACCCCGACCTCCCACTTCCCAAAGTGTTTCATGTCACCAAGTTGCAAATCATCCAAAAGCAGAAAACCAAATCCACGTTGACTATGGCATCTGGAAAATGGACACTTGGGACAGATACACACCTTAGAGGTTCCCTCATAAGGTTTGAAGCATTGGGGGAGGAAATCAATGGCCAGTTTTTCGAAGGAAAGGGTAACAGGTGTGCCCAGGTGAGCTCCAGACAGCAGGGTCTGTGAAAGCAAGTGCTTGTGCAGGTGTGGTGGCTTCTCTGGCCATATGTCTTGAATAGACAAGGGATGCAGAAGAAGGAATGAGACCGTGAATCAGAGTAGACAGCTCCATTCAGCCATCCGTGCCTCATTTGCCTCCAGGTATGCAGAACAGATCCACAAGTAGAAAATAAGAGCACAGCAGATGGGACTTTCCATGGGGAAGCTGCTTCCTATTCCAAGGCATTCAAAAACATGGGTAAATTGCAACTGGAGAATTTGAGACCATATAGCTGATCTCAAAACTGAGAGACTGAAACTGCCAAGACCCCTGACAAAGGATGGCAAAGATGAGAAGAAAGATTTGGAGGGGAGGAAGCTCAAGATGTTACTAACAGAGGTGGTCCCTCAGGGCATTTTGCTGATCCCTAATTGTTGGGAAGACCTCAGGCCTTAGTCCTGCCCACTTCTCTCCATACCCACATTCTCTCTGGCAAACGTCAGTCAACCTGGTGACTATAGAAACCATTTAAGTACCAATGTTAGCCCCCAACTCTAAACCCTCACCCTCTCTTTTCCCTTGAGCATGACTCAAAATCCAAGACCCTGTTCAGCATCTTGGATGTCTAGTAGAGTTTCCAAAGTTAACATAAATCCCACAGTGCATTTCTTTATTCCATCTCAGAAATTAACTCCATCATTCACTCAGGTGCTCTGGCCAAAACTTCCAAATACCCCTTGCCTCTTCTCTCATAGCCTACGCAATCCACCAGCAAGTTCTGTCAGCTCTAACTTCAGAATGTATCCCGTTCCTTTCATTCCATCTGCTGCTACCAGCTCTGTCCAAGGTAACACTGTCTCTTCCCTTGATAATTACAATGTCCTTCAGCTCACTGACTTGATTCCATGCTTGCCACCTCAGGTTGAGGCTACACATAGCAACCCAAATGATTTTTTTTTAGTAACATAAGATATGTTAGCCTGCCCTCTTGCTCAAAAACGTCCACTATTATTTCATTACAGTTACAATGATGTCCAAAGTCATAATTGTCTACAAATGGCCTGACACCAGTTAACCACTCCGAATTCATCTCCTCCCACTACCTTTTCTCACCCCTGCTGCAGTGTTGTCCTCCTATTCTTCCTTGTGTCTTCTTCATTATCTTGATCTTTGTTGTTCCATCTACCTGAAAAGTTCTTTTCAAAATTTTTCACACTGCTCACTCCTCCCCTGTGGTCAGAACTCTAATAACCTGATATCTTGGCAGAGAAGCCTTCTCTGGCCAAAGATTTTAGACAATTCACCACTACCCACTCACTGCATTGCCCTCTGTTTCCTTATCTTGTTCTCATTTTCTTCATATGACTTGTAGTGAATATTTGTCATGTTTCTGGAATATCAAATATTTCCCATATTCTTGTTCTGCTTGTGAAATTTCAAGATTTCCTAAAGCAGAAACCAGCATAGTGGGCTTAATAATGCCAACCCCATATTCATATTCACCAGAACCTCAGAATCTGGTCCTCACTGGAAATAGGTTTTTTGAAGCTGTAATTTGTAAAAATATTGAGATGGATTTGGGTCCCGTCCTGAACCCAATGACTAGTATCCTTATCAAAGAAAGAAAAAGGAGCTTTGTACACAGAGATACAGAGTTACAGGGAAGGAGACCAGGAAGAGGAAGTAGAGACTAGAGTCATGTAGCCACAAACCGAATCCAGTATTTCCAGCACCCACAAGAAGCTGAGGAGGGCAGGGAAAGATGCTTCCCCAGAGCCCTCAGAGGGAAGATGGCCTGCTGACATCTTGATGTCAGACTTCAGAGAGAATAAAACCATCAAGTTGGTGATGCTTTGTTATAGCAGCTTTAGAAAACTAACACAGGAGAAAACAAATTTCCCCAGATTCTTGGTACCCCAGGCACAGGTGGGAGATCCAGTTGCCCTGTCAGATACACCTAACGAGCACCTGGACAGAGGTCAACACCAACTGCTTACGTCTTCCTAGACTAGGTCCCAGACATCAAGGAGCAGGAGACAAGCCATCCCTGTGTGTCCCGTCCAAAACCCTGAGCCACAGAACCCATGAGCATAATAGCACTTGATCCCATAAAGTTGGGGTACTTTTTATTCAATAATTGTAACTACAACAAAAGCTAAAATCACTCCTGATAGTGGTGCTCAAGGAGGATAGAGGAAGAGGTGTGTTGAATCCTACCTGTGTGAATAGTTGGATCTTGTATTTCCCTGGATCACAGGAGAGACTCACAAACCTGAAGTTCTTCAGAGTTTAATAAAATCTCCTGGAATCCTAAAAATCTGGAAAAATATTCCAAAACTCTTGCTATGGTACAGTTGAAAGAATCCTCAGTTCCCGTGCCATGGTAACAATGAACAGCAAACACCACCATGGAGCCAGGCATTCCCACAATCACAGTTTCATTCAGTTCTCCCTCTACCCCTGCAAAGTAGCATTGCTTTTCCACTTTACAAATGAGCCTCTGTAGGATGCAGACCCCTCAGCTCAGGCACTGAAGACTGAAGAGACTTGAAGTCTCAAGTTCAGATGGGCCATCTCCCAGAGTTGCTTCTAAAGAACAACATTGTGTACCATCAGGCTGGAATGCCAAGTGATCGTGGTGATTCATTTTCATAGTATTTTTTTTTTTTGTACAAGCAGAGTAGACAGTGAGAGAGAGTGACAGAGAGAAAGGTCTTCCTTTACCATTGGTTCACCCTCTAATGGCCGCTGCGGCCAGCACACCGCTATGATCCTAAGCCAGGAGCCAGGTACTTCTCCTGGTCTCCCATGCAGGTACAGGGCCCAAGGACTTGGGCCATCCCCCCCTCCACTCCCGGGCCACAGCAGAGAGCTGGACTAGAAGAGAGGCAACTGGGACAGAATCCGGCGCCCCGACTGGGACTAGAACCCGGTGTGCCGGTGCCCCAAGGCGGAGGATTAGCCTATTGAGCCACGGCACCAGCCCCTTTCATAGTATTTCTAGGCTATCTACTGCCAAGAACAATGTTGTCATAGAGGCAGCTTAAGGTAGGTAACGAAGGTAAGAGAAACCCTCCAGTGCCTGCAGAGCTCATGATCGGAAGTTCACGGCAGCAGGTTATAAATTATTTTATAAGAGCAAAGGCCAACCAAGGGGCCATTGTAACAGCCATCTGGCATCTCAGGCCTGCAGCCTGGGCTGCATTTGTATTAAATTTCAAGCTTTGGGGCAGAAATTCATACTAGAAAAATGTTCTGTGATACATTTTTGTGTAGTTGGATAGAGCCAAGAATTTGTTCTGATTCAAATTAAATGACCCCTTAGCTGATACACTACAAAAGATATTAATCAAGTAGTCCCAGTAAACACTGATAGCTCACCTAAGGGGGTGCTGAGCAGCACCAGGAACTTGCTGACATCACCAGAATGAATAGAAATGGTGATCTTTTGGTCTGGCATGATCCATGTCTATGAACATAAGCTGCTGAGAATTGGCAGGTACAATTCAGCACTAACCTGGAAACAAATGGTCCTTGTAAGGTTTCTAATCCACTTAAAATAATCAGAACCAGATTCTTTATTTGTCATCCACCCAAGGATACTACAAGGACCTGCCAGATATAGACAAGTTTAACTGTGTTAGTTTCCTAAAGCTGCTATATAGACAAGAATATAGACAACAATAGAATCAACCCGCAACCCCAATCTAGCCAAGAAACCTAGATATGTATGCTGTATGGTGTCATACCCTTTCTAAAATGCAAGCAGAACCTCATCTAGCCCCACTGCTTCATGATACAGATGAGAAACACTTAGCTTATGAAGATGAAGGGGCTTTTCAGTGAGGCATTAGTTCACAGTTGCTGTGGTTTGGATATGCCTTGACATGGTGATATTGAGGTGCTGCAATCTCTTAGAAGTGAGGCCTACTGAGAGGTAATCAGGTCTTTTGGAGCCATTGCCCTCAGAAGGGTTTAATGTAGTTTTCAAGACCCTCTGGTCACCTCATGGTTATAAAAACAGTGAGCCTGGGGTCAGCCCTGTGGCATAGCAGGTTAAGCCACCATCTGCAATGCTGGCATCACATATGGATTCCAGTTCGAGTCCCAGTTGCTCCACTTCCTATCTAGCTCCTTTCTAATATGCCTGAGAATGCAACAGATGTTAGCCCAAATGCAAGGGCCCCTGCACCTACATGGGAGACCTGGATGAAGCTCATGGATTTGGCCTGGGCTCCTGCAGTCATCTGGGATATGAACCAGCAGATAGAAGATCTCCCTCTCTCTCTCTGTAACTGACTCTCAAATATAAATAAGATAGAATTTTAAAAAACAAAGTGAGCTTGATCATGAATTTGTCTGGCTTCCCATTTTATCATGTGATCTCTGCCTGTTCCATGCTTCTACTCCTGACATGACGCCATCCCTGTGTTCTAATGTAGTCAGGCCATCATCAGAGCCGAATAGATGCTGGCATCATGCTCTTAATGTGTGATGAGTAAAACAAATCTCTTCTCTTATAAAGTACACAGCCTCGGGTTGTGTTTGCTTTTGCTATGAAGCAATAGAAAACAAATGCAATGGTTATATAGTGTTCAGTCTTCAGAGAAAGAGACATGGGTCTCTACCACTGACTAGTTGCACGGCTTCTGGCAAGATGCTTCATCTTGCTATGGCCCAGCGTGCCTCCTCATCACTCAGATGGAGATGCTACTGGGTGTTACCTCATACCATTAAGGCAAGGAATAGGAACAATGAATGTAGAGTATCTGGTGTAGAGAAGGTTCTCCATCACACTTACTTGCTGCTGTTCTTTCTCAGATTTGCACAAATTCTGACCAGTCCAAGATGAAAGTCCAGATCTCGGGCTGATATTCAGACTAGGCCAGCCCACCTAACAGAAGGGCATGTTCTACCTGGATCTCTGGGTCCATATCCCAGACATGCAGGACATAAATACCTCATTATACATTGATTATAAAAATCTTCAATAAATCTTTTGTTTTTCCAGACAATTGAAGTTCAGCAAACCATCCCATAATCCCATTCTGAATCCATGGAACTGTAGGCAGCCTCCTTCAGGACCAACATTTTCTGGCTAATTAAAATGAATGTTGTATCGATGAAAGATTATTTTAAAATGGCACTGATAGTGTTTAGACATTGTCATAACATCAGCCGGTGGATCACTAATTTGCAAATTTTACTAAAGATCTTGCCAATTAAAACCCCTTCTAGACACTCTCAAACACACTGTCAGTGACAGCTGATAGACCACATGGTAAAGACATGATCACATTAAAATCACACAAGACTGTTCTCCCTGGAAGGGCTGAGGGAGAGAGACAGGGCATGTCCCTGAAGCGGGTGCCACCGAGGCAACCCAGCCAAACTGTCAGAGGAGAAAAGTATATCTTTGGGTTTTATTTTAACCCAACTGCTTTCCAAAACAAACAGTGGAACTTCTCAAAAAGTCTATGGGAAATTATCATCCTGTAAATTTTTCCTGTGTTTCTCATAGGGAGACAGCTAAGAAAAAAAAAAAAAAAGCAAATTTCTGAATTGAACTGAAATTCACCAAGGGACAAGTCAGCTCACCTGGGAGCCACTGGACCTTAGCCCAGAGTCCTCTGGGGAGAGTTTGTGCTACTCCTGGAGTCTCAGAAGAGGCAATGGAAGTTACCCTCATTAACAGCCTCAGTGAACTCCTATAAAAGTCAAATTTACAAGCTCTGCCCAGCAGCAGGTCACTGGGGGAAACTCTCCAGTGTTGGAAGTTAAGGTAATATGGCAAGGCACGTATTTAAGTAGATTTCAACAATTATTAAGTGTCTACTCTGTGCATTACATTGTGTACTCACCGCAACAACTCTCTAAGATTGGTGCTATTATTATCCCTGGATGCCAGAAGAAGAAATTAAGACTCAGAGACAAAGCAGAGCTCACTCTCACACATACAGCTGCTACACAGAACTGGCATTTCAAACGCCGTGCCAACTGAGTCTTGGCCCCTAGTGGTGAAATTGTAATTTCTATGGCCTTGTCCCTGAGATTTGTGGTCTACAAAAACACTGGCCCATGGGAAGTTATGGTGTTTTCCATCCTCCACGCATAGTATTTCTCTATTCACTGAGAGATTCAGGCATATATTGTTAAACAAGAGTAACCCCACATGACTATAGTACACAGACATTCTATATAAAGACAGAGTGTAGTAAAACTTTATTGGAAATCCAAGTTCAAAAAACTTATGAAGAACACAAAATTAAAATGGGTTTAATTATTAAACTAACTTGTAAGTAAATAAGATGGTACTGGTGTTCCAACAACTACAGTTGCATGACACATTGCACTAACAACCTAGTCTTATAAAACAACCACTCCTTATGCCCATGAACTTGTACATCAGGAAATGAGAGATTACAATTGAAACAACTTGTCTTAGATCCATGACATCTGGATGTCCTCAGCTGGAAGACCTGCAGCTGATGGCTGGAACGGCCTAAAGACTGTTATATACATGTTTAGGGGTTAATAAGGGCCATGGATGGGGGGCCTTAGCTCCTCACCAGGAAGACATCTCCATGGAGTCTGTCCTTGCAGACCTCTTCACAAATAGGGACTAGGTTCTACGAGAAAATAACCTGAGAGAGAAAGCCAGGAAATAGTCTTGCCTTTTATGACCCAGGGTTGGCAGTCAGAAAGTGTTTTTCCATAGCAATCTATTAATCAGAATCACGTCACTAAAACCATCCCAAATTCAAAGAGAAAGAAAATTGTACCCCACCTCTTATCAGGAGGAATGTCAAAGCCCTGAGACCACTTATGGAAAATATACCACTAGTGGGACTATTTGCCATATCTTAAAGAGAGAATCATTGATACGCATACTATTGGACAGAATGGTAGCATTCACGTGCCTATGAACATTCTTATTTATTCTGTAAAGCAAACTTAGGTACACTACATCAATTATTAAAGCGTTTTTACTTTTTGTTTTTTAAAAATACAATACCTCAAAATATGCTACCTAAAAAAATTGGCTAAGTAACCATATACTGGGTTCCAAGGTAATAAAATTATATTTGTCTTTAAATATAATGTCACAATGCCTTTTAGACATTTAAGTCAGCTTTCTTCTTCGAGTTCACAAGAATTTTTTGAATGTGCATAAAGACTACAAAAGCCACCTGGGGGGCAACTGTTCCTGGGTAGGCAAGACTTAATGTAAATCATCGTGATATTTTTAAGTTTTATCTATTAAAATACCAAGCAGAAGAAAAGTGTGATTTAATACCTCTGCTAGGCCTAAAGACAGGCAGGGTGCACTATTTGGTTTCAAAATGTTTGGGATTTTCCAGGGATCTTTCCGCTATTGATTTCTAATTTAATTCCATTGTGTACAGAGAGCACACTTTGAATGATATGAATACATTTAAAATATTTTGAAACTTGTCTCATGGTGTAGAATATGATAAATGTTCTGCATGCACCTGAGGAGACTTTGCAGTCTGATATTTGGGGAGTATTCTGTGTCATTTAAGGCACACTGGTTGATTGCTTTGTTCAGGATTTTTATATTCTTACTTATTTTCAGTTTACTTTATTCTATTCTTGAGACAGCAGTATTGAAATCTGACAATAACTGAGAGCTTATCTGTTTATCCTTGAAATGTTTTCAGTTTTTATTTCATGTACTTAAAAGCACTGTTATTTACGATTGTGATAGTCTGATGAACTGACTCTCTTTATGAAATGATCTCCTTTATATCTGATTACATTCTTTGCTATGGCAACTTGGTGTGATGATAATGTAGGTGCTCCAACTACATTTTGACTAAAGTTATCATTTATACCTATTTTCATTGAACTTAAAACTTGCTTGCATCTTTATTTAGAGTAAATCTTTTGTAGGTAGTATATAAATAGGTCCTTTTTAAACTCCAATCTGATAATGTCTAAGTTTTAATCAGGTGTTAGAATCTTTCACATTTTATGTGAACATAATGATTTATTGTGATGACCTATATGGTTAGTTTTGAGTCTTCCTCTTTGTTTTCTGTTTTGTTTTATTTGCCTTCTTTTGCATTAACTGATTTTTTTGTGTGTTTATGTTTATCTCCTCCTCTCTTGGCTTACTAGCTATACCTTTCCTTTTTATGATTTTAGTGGTAACATTATGGTTTGTGTTATATCTGTTTAACCCATTTAAGTTGGCCTTCGATTAATATTATATTATTTCCCATACAGTGTAACAATCATACAATACAGAGATCCAAAATGGCTGCATAGCCACACTTAAGCTGCTCTGGGATATGAAAAGAACAAAGCAAGGAGTACAGTTCCAGGGTCTGACGGATGGAAATTTTCAGGGAACAAGTGGGAAAAAAATGAAGATCCCATGGGACAAGAGGAGAGAAGACAGAGACACAACTGCAACTGTGAGCTGCCATCATAATATGCCAAGGTAGAAAGAAATTGCCACGTGTCCCACCACTCACAGTTTTAGCTGAGAGGGAATTCCACAGTTACCCACAGACTTTTACTTCAGCCTAGAAAGCCGGCTGGGGTCTGAGTAACTGCCAG
This sequence comes from Sylvilagus floridanus, assembly GCA_949820135.1. Classification (NCBI taxonomy): domain Eukaryota; kingdom Metazoa; phylum Chordata; class Mammalia; order Lagomorpha; family Leporidae; genus Sylvilagus; species Sylvilagus floridanus. The sequence goes on from OX463226.1 coordinate 105,038,890, forward strand.
GCTTGGTGCAGGGAAGCCAAGGGCTTCCTTCGCCTTCCCCAGTCCCACAGAGCACCATACTCAGCAACAAAAGTCAATCATCACCTAAGAGTAATTGTGTGTTCAACCAATAGTATTGAGTAGAACAAAACAAACAAACAAAAAATATTAATCGGGATAAAGTATTAAGTTGTTCCTCAACAGTCAACACAAGTGCTTATCAAGTCACTGTTTCTCATAGTGTCCATTTCACTTCAACAGGTTTCCTTTTTGGTGCTCAGTTAGTTGTCACCGATCAGAGAGAACATATGATATTTGCCCCTTTGGGACTGGCTTATTTCACTCAGCATGATGTTTTCCAGATTAATCCATTTTGTTGCAAATGACTGGATTTCATTGTTTTTTTTTTTTTTTACTGCTGTATAGTGTTCTATAGAGTACATGTCCCATAATTTCTTTATCCAATCTACTGTTGATGGGCATTTAAGGTTGATTCCAGGTCTTAGCTATTGTGAATTGAGCTGCAATGAACATTGAGATGCAGACAGCTCTTTTATTTGCCAATTTAATTTCCTTTGGGTAAATGCCAAGGAGTAGAATGGCTGGGTTGTATGGTAGGGTTATATTCAGGTTTCTGAGGAATCTCCAAATTGATTTCCATAGTGGCTTTACCAGTTTGCATTCCCACCAACAGTGGGTTAGTGTCCGTTTTTCCCCACATCCTCACCAGCATCTGTTGTTGGTAGATTTCTGATTGTGAGCCATTCTAACCGGGGTAAGATGAAACCTCATTGTGGTTTTGATTTGCATTTCCCTGATTGCTAGTGACCCTGAACATTTTTTCATGTGTCTGTTGGCCATTTGGATTTCCTCTTTTGAAAAATGTCTATTGAGGTCCATGGCCCATCTCTTAAGTGGTTTGTTTGTTAGGTATTTAAATTTAACTGAAAAGTGATCCCTGTTAAATGTAAGAGTGGGAATAAGAGAAGGAGGAGATGTACAGTTTGGCACATGCTCAATCGGATTTGCCCCAAACAGTAGAGTTAGATACGTGCCTGGGGATTCCAATTCAATCCCATCAAGGTGGCATGTACCAATGCCATCTTACTAGTCAAAATGATCAGTTTCAGTTCATAACTGATCATAATGATTAACAGTCAAAGGGATCACATAAGCAAGACTAGTGTCTACTAATATTAACTGATAGAATTAAAAAGGAGAGAACAATCTTTACTTAATATATACTAAATTGATCTTCTGTATATAAAGATCATTGAAAATGAATCTTGATTTGAATGGAATGGAAGAGGGTGCGGGAGATGGGAGGGTTGTGGGTAGGAGGGAAGTTATGGGGGGGGGGATGCCACTGTAATCCATAAACTGTACTTTGGAAATTTATATTTATTAAATAAAAGTTAAAAAGAAAAGGTCAAGCACAAGACATCTGTTCTCATAGTCAGAGTCAGGGCAACGTGTGGGACAAAGGACAGATGCCCTACATCCTGGAACTGTGGTAATTTGGGGAAATTGGCCACAGAGCTATGTTCAGGCACTCTACGTGATTGATGAGAATTCCCCTTGTCTTCTGAGGGTTAATACCCAAAGAAGCCTGTTAAAAAAATCTGCTCCCACTCTAGGAGATCTAGGTAATTACCCGATTATACCCTGTAACACCAGGACTGTAACAATTCATTCTAAGTTTTTCAGTGCCACTGGAACCCACTTGGTGTATATACAGAAGAATCTACCTGTATTCCTCTTCTCTGGACTCATATTCTCTAGAGTAAAACATATTGTATGCCTTGTAGTCACCTTGTGGGACCATACAGGGTCCAGTTCATATCTCCATGTACTAGGACTAGGACTGTTGCTGTTATAAGTCACAGCACCAGCTGCACTCTCCTAGCAGGACCCAAGGAAGGATCCATTTTTAACCACATATCCCTAGAGCCACAGCAACTGGTGTCACTTGCTCTGGGTTGCCAGTAGGATGGGGGGGGGGGGAGCCTCTACTGACCCCCTCACCACCAAGAACAAGGCCCTGGGTAACAGATTCACCAGGAAGACTGACACTGAATTTTCTGTGGACCAAAGATACACACCCAAGGAAACTTATTCATTTCAAAACCAAACTTCTATCCCTACAAACTGTGGCAGACTAGTCTACTGTGTCACTTATAGACACAGCTGACATTGATTAAGACAAAAGAAATCAGAGACATTCCTGGATTTACCTAGAACCAAAGCGAAAGCAACAAGCCAAGTGATACCCTGCATTTCAGCTAAGCCACAAATTCTTTTACAATAAAATCTACCCAATAAAGAAGAAGGGACAAATGCACTAGATGGGCAGATGTAGAGACACAAGAGACATGAAGAAGCAAGGTAGCTAGATGACTCTGAAAGAACAAAATACTCCTCCAGAACTGAACCCTGAACTGAAGAAAATCTATACAATTAAAGATACAGAATTCAAACCAATGATTATAAGGAAACTCAATGAGATGCAAGAGAATATGGGTAGATTAAAGAAATGAGGAAATCAATGAGTGACATGAATGAAAATATTACTAGGGAGATAGAACTCCAAGAAGAACCAAATAAAAATTTTGGAGGTGAAATATTTAATCAGCAAAATAAAAAACAGGACTGAGAGTGTTGATAGCAGAATAGTCCAAGTGCAGGAAAAATTTTCTGACCTTGAGGACAAGAATATTTAAATAGCCCAATTAGACAAAAATAAAGAAAAAAAACTACAAAGAATGAAGAAAGTCTATGTGAAATATGAGACACAAACAACCAAATATTCATATTATAGGCATTCCTGAAGGAGAAAAAAAGGAAAAAGGTATTGGTAACCTGCTAAATGAAATAATAGTTGAAAATTTTCCAGGTCTTCAATGAGACATGGACATCCAGATACAAGAAGTTCAAAGAACCCCAAGCAGACTCAATCAAAAAAGATCTTCTCCAGGGCATATCGTCATCAAATTTTGAAATGTTAAAGACAACAAGATAATCAGAAAGACAGTAAGTGTCAAGTTACATTTAAAGGAAAACCAATCAGATTAACATCAGGCTTCTCAGTGGAAACCCTATAGGCCAAGAGAGAGCGGGATAATACATTCAAAGTCTTAAAAGAAGCAAACATCCAATCAAGAATTTTAAATCCAGCAAGTCTATCCGTTAAAAGTGAAGGGGAAATAAAGTGTTTTTCAGATTAGCAAATCCTGAGAGAATCCACAACCACCAGATCATCCTTACAAGAAATTCTGAAGGGCATCCTGCATTGGAAGTAAACATTATGAAAACACAACACACCACCAAATTCAGTAACAAAGCAGGTAGAATCATTATTCAGTCAACAAAATGGCAGGTCTTAGTTCTTATCTATCAATGCTAACCTTGAATATAAATGGATTAAATTCACCAACCAAAAGACTTAAGTTGCTGAATGGATTAAAAAACCACAATCCCACTATATGCTGCCTATAAGAAACTCACTTTACAAAGATAACACACAGTCTGAATGTGAAGGATTGGAAAAAGATATACCAGGCAAATGGAAAGCAATCAGGCATAGTTATCCTGGTATCAAATAAAACAGACTTTAAATCAAAAACTGCAAAAAAGAGATAAAGAAGGAAATTATATTTTTGATAAAAGGTTCAATTCAGCAAAAAGACATAATAAACATAAATATACATGCACCCAATATAAGACCACCCACATATATACAGAAAATACTGTTAGATCAATACAATAGTGGGTGACTTCAACACCCTACTTTCATCAACATACAGATGACACATACAAAAATCAATACAGATACATCAAAGTTGAAACACACTATAAAGCAAATAGACATAACAGATCTTTACAGGACATTTCACCCAATAGCTACAGAATACACATTCTTCTCATCAGCACACAGAACAGGTTCGACCAATATTAGGCCACAAATCAAATCTCAACAAATTGGAAGACTGAAATCATACCATGTTTCTTCTCAGACCATAAAAGAATAAAACTAGAAATCTACAATAAGAACAATAGAAAACTACTAAATACTTGAAAATTAAATAACATGCTACTGAATGATCAATGGGTCACTGAAGAAATTTAAAAGGAAATAAACTTTCTTGAAACAAATGAAAATGAAAACACAACATACCAAAAGCTGCAGGATGTAGCAAAAGTGGTATTAAATGGGAAGTTTATGGCATTACATGCTTACATTAAAAAAAGAAAAATGCCTCAAAGATCTAATGATGCATCTTGATGACTTACCAAAACAACAAACCAAACCCAAAATCAGGAGTCAAGAAATAACAAGGATCAAAGCAGAAATAAATAAAATTGAAATTTAAAAAACAATACGAAATATCAACAACAAAAAGTTGTTTTCTGAGAAAACAAGCAAACTAGATAAGCCTCTAGGCAAAAAAAAAAAAAAAAAAGAGAGAGAAAACTCAAATAAAATTAGAGATGAAAAAGGAGACATTACAATTAATATGACTAAAATACAAAGATCATAAAAAACTACCACAAAGAACTATATGTTAATAAACTGGAAAATCTCAGAAAAATGGATAAATTCCTAGATTCAAATAATCTACCACAATTAACTCAAGAAGATATAGACAATCTAAACAGACCCATAATAAGCAATGAGATTGAAGCAGTAATGAAGTCTTCCATCAAGGAAAAGTTGGAAAGCGTCACGTCTTTACTACTGAATTTTCCAAAATTTTCAAGGAGGAAGTAACTTCAATTCTCTTCAAACTATTCCAAAATATTGAACAGGATGGAATATTCTGCCACACTCTTTTTATGAGACCAGTATCACTTTGATACCAAAACCAAAGACACGACACAAAAGAAAACCAGAGACCTAGATCCTTAATGATCTTAGATGAACAAGATACTGGCAAATCAAATCTGAAACCACTTCAAAAAGATCATACATCAAAATCAAGTGTGATTTATCCCAGAAAAGCAAGGGTGGTCCAACATTCACAAATCAATAAATGCCATAAATCACATTAATAGAAAGAACAAAAATCAAAGGGTCATCTCAATAGAGATGCAAAGAAAGCATTTGATAAGATTCAACAACCCTTCATGATTAAAAAAAATCCTCTACAAATTAAGAATAGAAGGAACATCCCTCAAATTTATAAAGGAAGAAAAGAAAGAGAGAGAAGGAAAGAAGGTGAGAGGGAGAGAAAAGGAGGGGGGAGGGAGGGAACACAGGAGGAAGAGAATATCATTATGTTGTTTTTTTTTTTTAATTTTTTTTGACAGGCATAGTGGACAGTGAGAGAGACAGAGAGAAAGGTCTTCCTTTTGCCGTTAGTTCACCCTCCAATGGCTGCCGCGGCCGGCGCGCTGCGGCCGGAGCACCGCGCTCATCCGATGGCAGGAGCCAGGTGCTAGGTGCTTTTCCTGGTCTCCCATGGGGTGCAGGGCCCAAGCACCTGGGCCATCCTCCACTGCACTCCTGGGCCACAGCAGAGGGCTGGCCTGGAAGAGGGGCAACCGGGACAGAATCCGGCGCCCTGACCGGGACTAGAACCCGGTGTGCCGGGCCGCAAGGCGGAGGATTAGCCTGTTGAGCCACGGCGCTGGCCTATCATTATGTTCTTAGAAGTATATCCACAAATCACATGGACTCTGCGAAAAATTAATTAAAATTTAAAATTACTTTAAAAGAATCACACAACAGCAATAACTTATCTCCATCAGTCTCTGTTATTGCCATATTCTTATTTTTATATGTTGCAAACCTCACACTATATTATTATTTTAAATTATCACTAATCTTTTAAATAGATTTAAATGGTAAAAAAAAATTGTATTTACCCATGCATTTCCTTTGCTTAGACCAAGGGCTTTTCAATGTCATGGCTATTGATACTTTTTCCATTGTGTCAGGGGAGGGGAGCAATATGCATTAAAGGATGCTTGGTAGCACTCACAGTCTCTTCTCACGAGTGGCCATTCCATACCCTCCCCAAGCTGTGAAAGCTCGAAATACCTCTAGAGATTTCCAGAAGCTGGAGGTAAAGTGGCCTGATTGAGAACCATTGGTGGCCAGCGCCGTGGCTCAATAGGCTAATCCTCCGCTTTGCGGCGCTGGCACACTGGGTTCTAGTCCCAGTTGGGGTGCCAGATTCTGTCCTGGTTGCCCCTCTTCCAGGCCAGCTCTCTGCTATGGCCCGGGAGTGCAGTGGAGGATGGCCCAAGTGCTTGGGCCCTGCACCCCATGGGAGACCAGGAGAAGCACCTGGCTCCTGCCATCAGATCAGCACGGTGCATCGACCACGGTGGCCATTGGAGGGTGAACCAACGGCAAAAGGAAGACCTTTCTCTCTGTCTCTCTCTCTCTCTCACTGTATACTCTGCCTGTGAAAAAGAAAAAGAAGAAAAGAAAGAAAACCATTGGTGTGTATCTCTATTATCAACTCATTTCTTTTCCTTCTTGATAGATTCCCATTGATATTTCATGTAGTAAGGGTTTTCAAGTGATGGCCTGGCATTGTGGTATAGCAGGTTAAGCTGTCACCTGTGCCACCAGCATCACATACGGGAACTGCCTCAAGTCCCAGCTGTTCCACTTCCAATCCAGCTTTCTGCTAATGTGCCTGGGAAAGCAGAGGAAGGTGGTTCACGTATTTGGGCTCTAAGTGGGAGACTTGGATGAAACTCCTGACTTCTGGCTTTGGCCTTAGCCTAGCCTTGGCTGTTGTGGCTTTTTGTGGAGTAAAACAGCAAATGGAAAATCTCTGTTGCTCTTTCTCTAACTCTGCCTTTCAAAGAAATCAATCTTTTAAAAAATAATTGCAAATGACATAGTCTTTCAGCTTTTGTATTTCTGAAAGAAAAACTCATTACTTCACTTTTGTTTTTGAGAGATACTTTCACTGGGTGAAGAATCATAGACTACCTGTTTGTCCTTTAAGGACTCTAAAAATGTGACTCCTTTGCCTCCTTGCTTGCATTGCTTTGGACAAGAAATCTACCGTCATCTTTGTCTTTGTTCCATTGCATATAATATGTGTTTTTTCTGTGGCTTCTTGAAAGATTTTTATCATTGGTTTTGAAAAAAATTATTGTCTCATAATGTAATTTTTCTTTTTTAAAAAAGATTGGTTTCTTTATTTGAAATCAGAGTTACAGCAAGACAGGGAGAATCACTCAGAGAGGAAGGTCGTCCATCATCCACTGGTTCACTCTCCAGAGGGCCTCAAGGGCCAGGGCTGGGCCAGGCAGAAGCCAAGAGCTTCTTTTTCTCACATGGGTAGCAGGTGCCCAAGGGCTTCAGCCATCTTCCCCTGCTTTTCCCAGGCCATTAGCAGGGAGCTGGATTGAGAGTGGAGCAGCGAGAACACAAACCAGTGCCCATATGGGATGTCAGTAACATAGGTGGTACTTTTACCCACTATGCCACAATGCTGGCTTCTGTAATTTTCTTTATGTTTCTGTGCTTAGTGTTCACCCATGCTGGGTTGAGTCTCAATCTACAGTCAAGTGTACAGCAAATATCAAGTTCCTTTTGTTATTTCTAACTCAAGCTAAGTCTAAATTGATGCCCACCATCTCCAATACACTGTGAAGAATTCAATAAGTCATTGTTTTCTCCTCCCTCACCGGACTGGGGAAGTTTCCTGGACCTTACACAGGTAGGGAGGCTCTTCCAATCATAGGTTAGTGAGTTGCCCAGGTTGCAACAATGATATTCAAAGTTCTTATTCATATTCTATGTTTTCTCAGCTGTGCTTGGCACATGGGCCTCCTCAGGCAGCCAGAGCATGGTATGTGAGTCCCTAGGTTTAGGAGAGAACATCTCTAACTCTTGAATGTTCTCCTATGTCCCTAGGTCTCTTATTGTCTCCTGGAACACTGTGGTGGAATCATCTTTCTCTCCATCCTAAGAAATACCTCTCCTTCACTACTCTCCTCCCTTCTTCTTTCTCTCTTCCAGATATCTAGAATAGTCTATTCAGTAGAAAATCTCCTGATTTGCATCCTGAAAAAAAAACCACAAAGCCAAGAAATAGCAATAGTGTTGCAACCAACTTAAAAAAAAGACAAAGTGAAAAGTTTAAGGAACAAAATGCAGAGCACATCAAACGTCAAATTGCCATATTTATAACATGAGGTGATAAATGGTAATAATATATATGAAAAAGTGCTGTAGGCAGTTAGGAGTAACTACAAAAGAATAATAATGAACTGGATCTTAAAAGATAAAGAAGAGTGTGCAAGGCCCAAAAGAAGGCAGCCTAGGAAGAGAGACCCTTGTGCAAAGACCCAAATTTGTGGAGTGTCCCAAGAGCAATGAGAAAAAAAGGAGAGAGTTATGGGAAGGTATGTGCAGAGGTACTTGGGGAAGGATAAGGGAGTAAAAAGAGGAAGCTGGAAAACTTAGTTAATAACGAATCATGAAGGTCTTTATATGCTTAAAAAAAAAAAAGCTCAGATGTGATATTGTAGGAAGCACTCAGCAGTGGCCTCTCAAGTATGTGAATGACATAATTAGCTCTATTTTTACTATGTGGTTATCAAAAATTTGGGATGAAGTTATTATAGCAAAAAGAAAAGTATTCACTTCCTATTGCTGCAGAAAATGTTACTGCTTAAAACAACACACACTTACCATCCCACAGTTTCTCTGGCTCAGGGTATCTCACAAGCCCAGAGTCAAGATGTCAGCTAAGGCTATGGTCTTACCTGAGGTGAGGCTGGAGGAGGACCCACTCCAAGGTCAGAGGTCTGTTGACAAAGTTCAGTTCCTAGGAGGCTGTTGGACTATGGGCCTCATATCCTTGATGGCTGCTAGCCACAAGTTACCCTTAGTTCTTTGCCATATGCCCCTGTCCACTGAACAGCTCATAATATGGCACCTCATTTCCTTAAAACCAGTGGAGAAAGAGTCAGCTAGGAACATGGAGGTTACAATATCATGCAACATTATCATAGAAATGAAATCTCAACACCATTACTATATTGAGTGAGTCAAAAATAAGTCACAGGTCTCCCACACCCACCACCCCAAAGTCAAGTGGAAGAATTACAAAAAGGGATAAATATTAGGAGGAAGAGATTATTGGCCACCATCTTAAGAGTCCATCTAACTACCAAAGGAGAAGCAACTCTTCACTGGCAGCTGCATTCTAGGCTTGGAGTGGGAGATCATAACTGCTGATCTAGCTAGGTCAGTAAGTAGACATTCTAATTTTCATAACACTGCACCTGTGTCTCCAAACAGGCTGTCACCTATTGAGTATGGGCTCACTTCCAGTGAGGATCAATTAGCAATTCCCCAAATTAAGAAGGGTTCACTTACATGATAAAGGATAAATATTTCTGAGCTCACATAAAAATCCATGCATTTATTAGAAAAGAGGGAAGTATTTGCCAACCTTGACTCTTTATTTTAAATCCAAAATATAGATGTGAAGGGATCACACTCTTTTTTATTTTTTTTTTGACAGGCAGAGTGGACAGTGAGAGAGAAAGGTCTTCCTTTGCTGTTGGTTCACCCTCCAATGGCCACTGGGGCAGGCACGCTGCGGCCAACGCACCGTGTTGAGGGGATCACATTCTTACAGAACTCATATACATTACAGCTGACAACACAGCATTGTCTTTCAAGATGACAAGTAATTATCATTGAAAATAGACATGAAATAGTTCTGGTTTGGTACTTTCTCTGAAATTTGCTTTCTGTCGTAGGACCGGATTCTGAACTTCAACCACATTTCCTAATCTGAAGCTTTTCCTTTGAGGCCTTGTGAAAATGGGCATGAATGTTAGAAATGTTGGAAGGAAAACCAGTGGGCTTGTGTTTCCAGACTTACCTGTTACAGAATCTCCCTTTGTGAGATCTTGGACTTATTTATCCATTCTAGGCCTCAGTTTCCTCATCAAAAATCGATGACATTAGACTAAACACTCTCTTTCAGCTCCAACAGTCTATGAATACATACTTTCCTTACCATTCAATCATCTTGAATTATGCTCAATTGTTTTAGACTAAATTTGAAAGGCCTTTGGGGGCTTGTAATTTGCAATCAGTTACTTTAGGATGAGTGTCAAGAGAACAGCCCTGAGTATGAGATATAAACTGACTGCAAAGTGGATCTGTGGAGCCCATGAGGGATGATATACTGACTGCAGAACAGGAGGCCAAACTCCAGCTGCAGCTGAGTGACTGGGCTTTCAGTGTCCTGTTTTACACACATGTTCAACTTGTGCATTCTCTGAGAGACTTCCTAACCAGGGGTCCTGGCACATTTCCAGACTGTGTAATTACACATTCACAGTTGCTTTTTCTATGCAACTTCCAAATTTCAGCTAAGAGGAGGACACAACTCACTCCCGTCCTAGGCTAGCAAGGTCAAGCTATATGCTCCCTCATCACCCATGGGCAGAAAGAATATTTCCTGTCCATATACATGCTTTGGTATATGTTTCTCAGTATGACTCATTCAATAAAGGTTAACTGAGCAGGTTCTCAGGATAGAGGCATTTATCAATAAGGGTGCATACAATACATCAGTACATACTCCAACAGTTCCTTTAAAGGAAAAGCAGCAAATGCTCCAGAAGCAGGGAACTGGGAGATGGAACCTAGCCTAGGAAAGACATCACTGAGGAAGGGATGTGTAAGTAGGAAACTAAAGGATAATCATTAACTAAGCAGAAAAAAGATGGAAGAAAGCACCATCCCAGATAGATACATCAAGGGACAGATGGTCCAAGAGGAGTCTTGGGAAATGTCACAGCCAGATTATGTATGTGCTTCAATCCATGGGAGTTACGGAAGAGTTTCCTGCTAAAAAGTAGTATCTGCTTTGCCAGTTCACTCTAGCTAGAACTGGAAGAGGGCAGTAGGAGATCAGTTAGGTGGACATACAATCAGCTAGGCAAGAGATGAGAGTAGCTTAGATAAGGGTGAGGGGAAAAAAGGAGTAAGAGAGAAATCAACAGATCTAACAGATATTTAGAAGTTTAGATAATGGCAGATTCAGCAGGGGATGCTAAGAAGCAGCAGAGCTCCTAAAAGTCTACCTTTCAACAAGTGGATGGATGGCAGAGAGTTTCACTAAAATAGAGAACTCTGGAAGAGAGTCAGCCTTCAAAGATAAGATTATAAGTGTAGGTTAAGCCACACTGAATATTCAGCTACCTTTGTCACATCGAAGTGACAAGGTATCAGGTGCGTATATGTGTAAGTATGTATGTGTATGTATGTATTTGTGTACGTATGTGTGCATACACACTGCTCTGGAGCTCAGGAGGTACTTCTGTATCACGGTTAAGCACATGGAAACCCTTGACCTTGAAGACTAAAGACTAAGACATGACAGACACCACTCAAGGAAAGAATGTAGCATGAGAAGAGAAAAAGAGTAGAACCAAGCCTCAAGGTTCAGATAAAGGAAGATGATCCTTTAAGGGAGTGTGGGAGGACTTCACAAATATTTCAAAATCAAGAGGGAAGAGATGCAATTTTTCAGAGGTAATGGTCAACATTTATGAGAAATTCACTCTGCAGAGATTTGAAGAGTGTTCATTGTATTGAGTGGCATAGAGGCCATGAGTGACTTTAGTTATCTGAGTAGTGGTGGGGATTGAATGTATACTGGAATAGGCTAAGGAGCGAGTAAATTATTAGAAGAAAGAAGGCTTGGTTTAGCTTTAAGTGGATGGGAGTGATTGGACAGGAAGTAGTAGGTACAGTTGAGGGAGGGTGATTTTATGATGGATGAGACTTTCTGCATCATTAAATGTTGACGAGGAAAATGAGTCAAAGATCAAATATAAATACAGAGAAGAAAGATTTTGTTAGGAAAAATGCTGAAAAGCAGTCATAGAGGGATTCAAATAGCAAAGGAGGCTACTACAAACAGGAGGAAGCAAAACTCAATTCCAGCAGGAGTTTAAGAGGAAAGGACAGATGACAATAGGTCTGAAAATGTTATGGAAAAACGGAAGGGAGGAGTGTAAGAGAGATTCTTTCAAATGCTCATTTTTTTTTTCTTTTGGAATAGCAGTGAATTCGTGTACTTATATATCATCATGTACAAGATTGAATTCATACACAGATCCAAGTGTTAATGGAAGTGAATTCTTACATGAGATTTCTTCTTGTGAGTACAGGAATTACATGTTGGCATTCTCACCATCTAGAAACAAAGTGAAAAAATGTAGTCAATCTGTTTATGAAATATCAGATAAGTTTTTAATGACTTGCTTCACTGACTTCAATCATTTTGGCTTGGGCCTAGGTGGTGTTTGTTTTATGTTTACTAAAATAATCTAGTTGATCCACATGGAGACAAATTCATATCACATTTTCTAAGGCACTAAATTTCAATGTTATCAAGATTTCTTCTTTGCTGACTATCCCATTGAAGATATGGCTTCCTGGATCTCATTAAGAGTTTCAGCAATGTCATGCTACATTTCACCTATGACTAGAACATTTTACTACTATTTCCACTATTTCAGCAATATCTCATATTCTAGTCATTTCAAGGAGGCTGTCTCTCAAAATTTACTCATGCTTTTCCAAGAGTTTCAGAAATCTAGGTGTAGCCAAAACATTGCAGGTGGTCTAGAGGTTAGTCTTCAAGTCTACACAAATCCCCTGAATCCCACACTCACTACTACATCATCTAATAGCTCTGGGGCTTACTGATCCCTTCATATTTCCCTGGTCTGTGTTCCTGTTTCGTCTATGGCATATCAAACACCCTTTAGCATAGGGCTCTTTCTTGGCTCTGGTCTCTGAAATTACATTTATTTTTAAGTTTTTCTTTGATTCCAAAGACTTATTAAGGCACTAATGAAGAGAGAGACTTGATAGATGTCAACAGAGTTTCCAGTGAAGGGTTGCCAAGGATCAGCTTGATTACAGGGGCTTGTCTATGAAAATAACAGTGAAGGTTTTAGCTCTATAATTAAATCTCTAGGTGCCTGAGCTCATATGAGAAAGATAAGATGAACCCAGTATAGGTTTAGGGCTAATAGCAAGCCAAGACCAAAAGCATAATAACTCATAATTTAAGAGAAGATTTAATTAAGAAGCAAATGTTGAAAAGCTATCGCTGCTAAGGTGAAGGGTAGCCTTCTATTACCTGAAATATTGCAGTGCTTTGCCCATACCTCCAGAAAACTTCCCTTTTCCACTTTGAATCGGAATGGCACTTAAGATTTTTTTCCTATTGTTCCCTATGATTCAAACATATCTGTTCCAATATCCCTAGACTAACTTTTTCAAGAGATTCACCATGTATGATCCCATGCATGATCATTACTGTCCTGCTATTCTTATTATCTCCCTTCAGAGACAGTTATCACCTTCCCAAGCAAGATAGGGGGTATGCAGGGCAACAGACCAAGTAGAAGATTTCCCTCAGAGTGAAAATTGTAGTGCAGCATACTTAGCTGCTGTTTTAACACCAGCATCCAATCCAGCTTGCTAGTTCAAGTCTCAACTATTCTCCTTCTAATCCAGCTTCCTGCTAGTACACCTAGAAAAACAATTGATGATGGCCCAAATACTTGGATCCCTGCCACCCACTTAAGAGATCTGGATAGAGTTCCAGGCTCCTGACTTATCCTGGCACTACAATGATGCTGCAAGCATTTGGGAAGTAGACTAGGAGACGGAAGATCTTTCTCTCCTTCCCTCCCTCTCCCTCTCTTTCCTTATCCTCTGCTATCCCCTCATTCTACCTTTCCAATAAGTAATTTACATTAATTTTCTTTTTTAAAAAACAGCCAGTCCCCAGATATACCATGTGGGAAAGGAAATTCTCAAGAACAAGTCAACACAGGAAGGCTATTGAGTCAGGGGAAATTAGAGACAAAAAGATGCAAAGCTAGGAATCCAAATTAGCAAGAAGAGACTGGATCATGAATCTGGTTGAATAGGGAAAGCAGAGGCATATGATAGGAAACAATGATGTCTCCAAGAGAGAACCAGGAGTAGAGGAGGTCATGCAGAACAGTGAGTGAAGACCATGAATACCAGGCAGGTGCTGGGATGTGTCTATCTCACTAGGCACAGTAACATATGAGGAATATTGCAGTACTACTTGCTAGCCTTTCCTTCTTAGAAAGAAATAGACATGCTGTATTTGCTATCGACACTCTCCTCTTCCAACTTCTGAAAATCCCCTGCTTCTCCTATCCAGTCCCTTACTTTTTATCCTGCTCCAGGACAATGTTTTTAAAAATTTATTTGAAAGGCAGAGACACAGAGAGAGGGAGGGAGATACACACAGAGAGAAATCTTCCATTTACTGGTTTACTCCCCAGATGGCTGCAATGACCAGGGCTGGGCCAGGCCAAAGTCAAGAGCTTCTTCTGAGTCTCCATCGTGGGTGCAGGGAACTAAGTACTTGGGCCACCTTTCTCTGCTTTTCCAGGTGCATTAGCAGGGAGCTGGATACGAAGTGGAACAGCAGGGACTCACACCCATATGGGATGCAAGCACTGCAGGTAGAGGCTTTATCTGCTTCACCACAATGCCAACCCCTCCAGAATAACTCTGAATGAGTGGTTCTTAGTAGTACCAAGGTAGACTAATAAACAAAAATAAATTTCTAACAAGCCTTTGACCAATGAATAAAGAAAATGATATTTCAAAAACAAGATGGGGAGCAAAAGAGGACTGGGTTAACTTATATTACTAATGCTAACTTCAGAATGTTGTGGAAAGAGAGTTAAGACATTTTAAGAATCAAGAGACATCATTAAGGTCTATACTGTAATTTTGCCTAATTAGACCCCATTAATTAATGCTGTGAACATTCTAGAGAAATAATAAGACAAAATGCTGGTATGCAAAGCCCATGGATGTAGTATATCTTCTGCTCATAACGATTATGTTTGCTTTTATTATTGAAGATGCAATAAAAGGAATTTGTGTTTTCCCCTTTGTATAAGGAAATAATAAATACTTGGTACTCCGAGTTTCCATATGTAGAGACACTGGAAATGTGATTATCTGTATTTTTTTAACTGTCTTAAGTGACTAGAAGGGCAACTTAAAGATTTTACAACACAATACAGACTCATTACTGAGTGGAAATACAGTACTTGTGTTCTGTTAACCTGTTGCTCAAGACACAATGTCTACCATTTTGAAAGCACTACTGTGGGTCAGGCATATAACAATCGCTTTAAAGAAATGTTGCTTCTACAAAATTACCACCAGCAAAACCACTGGGGGATAGGGTGATTTTCTACTGATTTAAAGGAGAAAGAGAATGGTAAGTTAGGACAGGAAGAGTAGAATGACTCCTTTCTAGATGACTCCTTTTGTTCATATTTGTGCATTAAGGCCTGCTACCCACAATAATGAATATTCAGCAACTGGTTGAGGTTGATTACGGTTTTGATGATGACGACAATGATGATGACGATGATGACAAATAGAACCTTCTTCCTAATCCTCAAGTGTTTTATCAACAGGAAATATTATCTCCAATTCATATGCAAGGGAAAAAGGAGAGGGTTTAAAATTTAAAGTTTTCATAGCAATCTCTTTGTATACATCATTGATAATCTGAAGGAAGAAGTGAGTAACGGTAGTATAACCTGGAAAATTTCCAATATTCATGTGAGAATTTTGTGGATCAGATCTGGGGTGGTGTCAGAGTTAAAGAAGATGAAATGGTAAGAAGAGAAGTGGAGATTCATTTGAGTAGGCAATAGAAAAGCTCCCAGCAAAGGGAGGGGCTGATAGAAGGAAGGAAGGTGCTGAAACTCACAGTATAATGGTCTGGTTTCTACAGGAGGATGGAGCTGAAGTGGACTGGTCCCTATCATTGCTGGGCAAAAAGGCTATCTATAATTTTCTTATTTTTTTTTCTCTTGGTGGAATGATTTGTGGTTTTGTGAAACTGAGTCTCCTGGGCCCCTCCAGGTTGAGCATAACATCCTGTTTTACACAACTAGTACACGGAGGCAGAGGACTGTGAGACGGAGTCTGAACTAGATGGAGCTGGTCTTGTCCTTCTTTTCTTCCTAGTTCTGGGATCCTTCTCAGTATCAGGTTAACATCCGGGAATTTCCTTTGTAAAATCAATACTCCCTCCTATACCCCTTCCTGTCATGGGGCTCACTGCATGTCATGGTTGGCAGGTGCACATTCCAACTGTAGTTCAGCATCAGTTTTCAGCTGAACACAGGTATTGCTGGATTTTCCACATGCTAATTGCACTATCTCATCAGACTGTCATACAGTCAAAGTTATTGGAACTGAGTATTAACCTGTCATATGTAAAGAAATTGAGTTTCCCACTGAAGTCTATAGTACAATCCATATTCTTTGCCAGCACTTGCCGGTGATGTGTGGGCAGCCCAGTTCTATTAATGGGCTTCTCATCCAGAAGAGGGGCTGCTGCCTATGCAGTTAGTGGGAGGGCACCGGAGGAGGACAATGGTAGCAGACAGAGTCCAGGGAAAGGACAGTGCTAACACTGCACTCCTGCTAATGCTAGTTCACCCCAAAAGCCCACTCTCCTGAAAGTACTGCCCTTTATACATCAAAAGCTCAAAAACTCTAAACCATTAGTTTATTCATAGCAATTATTTTCTTTCTCATCAATTGGAAAGCATTTCTATAACCGTGTAGTTCTACCTTTGTAACAAAGAACCACGAGAAAACTTGCTCTGCCTGCCAGTATCGGCTTCAGAATGACTGTCTCAGTCCCAAGAATGCTTACGTGACAAAGTTCTTCTACTCTGGATATCTTCAGAACATCCCTAGGAAGTGCATGATTGGGCATTGTTAATCCCAGGTGACAGATACGGAACATCAGCACACACCTAACATCACATAGCGAGTCATAAGTTATCCAAGGAATATGCTTGACTTTCTGTCAGCCAAATTTCTGATCCATAAACAGAATACTAGACTAAGTCTAATAATATCGCTTAAATTGAATTTTAATGGGAAATGTTAAATTTAAATACTCAACACAGTGAAATTATATTTCTCAAGTTCATTAAAATTAGTATATTTCTCAAGTTCATTAAAATTAGTAAATTAAATCAACAAAATATGGAGTGACTACCATGTGGAAGGCACAGTGGTATGTGCTGAGAATGTACAGTTATCTATGACAATTCCTCTTCATTAAGAAAGTAAAAAGAAAAAGCACATATAAAAAGATAACTTTTTCCAAAAGGGCAACAAGATCTCTTCAAACTACATGGTATTGTATAATATTTAGGCTATAAGTAAGCAAACTCCCTGTGAATTATGAAAGTAAATATCATATGTTCTCCCTGATCAGCGACAACTAACTGCGCACCAAAGGGGAAACCTGTTGAAGTGAAATGGACACTATGAGAAACAGTGACTTGATCAGCTCTTGTGCTGACTGTTGTTGTACAATGTAATACTTTATCCATTTTAGTATTTTTTTGTTCTAGTACTATTGGTTGAACTCTGTAATTAACACACAATTATTCTTAGGTGTTTAAATTTAACTGAAAAGTGTTAAATATAAGAGTGGGAATAAGAGAGGGAGAAGATGTACAATTTAGCACATGCTCAATCAGACTTGCCCCAAATGGTGGAGTTAGAAACATGCCAGGGGATTCCAATACAATCCCATCAAGGTGGCATGTACCAAGGCCATCTCACTAGTCCAAGTGATCAATTTCAGTTCACAATTGATCACACTGATAGGTCTAAGAGTCAAAGGGGTCACACAAACAAGACTAGTGTCTCCTAATACTAACTGATAGAATCAAAAAGGGAAAGAACAATCCATCATGGGAAGCGGGATACACAGCAGACTCATAGAATGGCAGATGTCCTAAATAGCACTCTGGCCTCAGAATCAGCCCTTAAGGCATTTGGATATGACTGAAGAGCCCATGAGAGTATTTTAGGCATGGAAAGCCAAGATACTCTGGAAAAAAAGAAAAGAAAAAGAAAACCCTAAATGAAAGATCTCTGCAACTAAGATCCCAGTGGAAAGAACAGGGCCATCAAAGAAGGAGGTACCTTCCTCTGAAGGGAGGAGAGAACTTCCACTTTGACTATGACCCTGTTGGAATAAGATCAAAGTCGGCGAACACTAAAGGCTTCCATAGCCTTGGCAACTCATGACTAGAGCCTAGGGAGATTACTGATGCCATAAACAAGAGTGTTAAATTGTTAAGTCAATAACAGAAGTCACTGTGTACTTACTTCTCATGTGGGATCTGTCCTTAATGTGTTGTCCAATGTGAAGTAATGCTATAACTAGTACTGAAATAGTATTTTACACTTTGTGTTTCTGTGTGGGTGCAAACTGATGAAATCTTTACTTAATATATACTAAATCGATCTTCTGTATATAAAGATAATTGAAAATGAATCTTGATGTGAATGGAATGGTAGAAGGAGCGGGAGATGGGAGGGGTGCAAGTGGGAAGGAAGTTATGGAGGGGGAAAGCCATTGTAATCCATAAACTGTACTTTGGAAATTTATATTTACTAAATAAAAGTTAAAAAAAAAGAAAGTAAATACATTTTTACTCTGCAAGCCACTCTGTAGCTACTATTCAACTCTGCAGTTGTAACTTTGTTGTTAATTCAAAAAACTGCCATATACAACTTGTAATGGGTGTGGCTGGATTTAACCTAAGAGCCAGAGTTACCTGACCCTTGATCTAGACAATAACTTAGAACTATCTCTTCAATATTCCTGATTATTAAGATATTCCTTTTTTAATTGTTTTAATTTATGAGTAGACAGTGAGCACATCTAGTTATAAAATACAAGAAGGTTCAAAGGTTGTTCAGTGAAAAGTAAAACGTCTCTCCTCTCCTCTCTTACCACTAAGCCTCAGCTTCCTGAACCCTGCCCTCTCACTTCTCAAATGCATTACTCTTGTTAGTTTCTTGCAGATCCTCCCAGGGATATTCTCAAACTACATAATTCATGGCAGCTCTCACAAACCTAACCCTGATTTAACCTCATGGTAGTTATGAGCAGGAAGATTATCTCTCACTATTCCCAATTTGAAACTGAGGAAACAGAGAAACTCAAAAAAAAAAAAAAAAAAAAAGCCAACCTAGGAACCCAATAGCTTGGGCTGAAATCCAGCGTTTGGCCTGCAAAAATCACGTGTCTCACAGAATGTGAATCAATTCTGGATTTTTTTGAAAAGGAGAATAATTGAACAATGCCTATGGGTAAATACAGCCTTCATCACAAAAGCTGCTATCGCACCGCACTTGGCTAGGATGAGCTCTTTCCTGCTCTAGTCACAAATGAAATATTAGAGGTAAGATTCCCAGGCTATGGTGGGATGGGCAGGGCAGTTGACCAATATTTTGCATTCACAGGTGCTGTGTCATGCACTGCAGAACATTAGTAAACCTCAGAGTCTTACACAAAGATTATAAACTCTCTCCCCTTCCTTCATTTCCCCCCAAACACTCGTGCACTCATTGCTTCTTGGCCTTTTGGCTAAGATCAAGGTAAAAACTCATACACTCAATATGTCTCCTTAATACCTTTTATTGCATTTCCACTTCAGTGAGCTGTATATTTGGCACACAAATATGCAAGTATGCTTTCCCCATGTTCCTCTTCATATCTAAACCCTGTATATTCTCTGAAGGTGTTTTTCAGGCTGACCTCATTTCAATAAGATCCTATGATAATGCCATAAAAATTCATTCTTTTCCTCAAAACTTCTGTTGTCTGAATTTGGTGTTTTTAATCTCATTGTCTGTATTATTGTATAATGTTTCTCAAGAGCAAAAAAAATAGTTATTTTATATTTAATAGTTTACTATCTGCCTCCCACCTTCAGACCATAAGCAATTCACCTGATAGGTGTGTGATAAATATGTGATGAATAAATGAATGGACATGAGATAATTAAAACTTCAGCTGGAAACATGTATTTTCTTCCATGGCTCTAAGGTCACTGCTGAGGACACTGCCCTTCACCTTCAGCACCAAGAGCAGATACTCCTTCCCTGCATGTGGGTCAGCTTGACTTTGAGCACCACTGTGAACCGTGTAGTTTCTAAACATGTGTTTTAATGGACAATGCTCTTTCAGCCTTAAGTCTCACAGAACTCCAGTCTACATAAAGCACATTCAAAATGCCTCTGGCTGAGCAGGTGGGTGGAGAGGGACAGAAGCATCACCTTTGGCCCGGTCTCAGCTGCATACCAGTCTCTGACTACCTAACAAGGAAGCCAAGGGCTTCATGGGACAAGATTTGATGACTCTGACACTCTGCACTGGCCATGGGAATTTTGGGCCCACTTCTAGAAAACACTGATTAAACTCATTATTGGCTTTATTTAAACTTTCTTACTTTATCTTTGCCCCATTTTCCTTAATTATTACTTCTTATTTTATAAAGACACAGAAAAGGTAGGTGGATGGGTGTATGGATGGAATGGGTTCTAGAGCTATGATATTGACAAGATACATAAGCAATTGTGAAAAATTGTCAATAAACAACATTTACACATAAACCCAGTAGACAGCTTTCGTAAAGCATACTGCCATATCTTCATTTTGGAGTCACGCTGAAATTCTTTGCACAATTCTGAGCATGGCAAAATATAGTACAAACCACCCCCTGCATAAGTGCATATGGGAATTAGAAAAGTGTCAAAAATTTTCCTCTTAATAACTATTACTAGAAAGCTAAAATAGTCACACTGCTATTTGACAGATTTTGGTCAAAGATGTTTATACTGGGAAATTAGTCTACTTGATGCTAAAAACCAAATATGCGTTTTAGTAGATGGAGGTAATGAAATGATAACCAAACCGGTAGTGGATCTTCTTACTCATTTCTTCTCATACAGCATTATTTCTGAGCAAATATATCCTTAATAAGCTTCCTTAATTTTCATATTAGCATTAGTTGCATTGGTTTTATATGCCTGGGGCTACTACAGTTGCTTATACTGTTAGTTTGCTGAGATCTTGGCACCTAAGACTTACTTTCTCAGACTCACTTGCTGATGACTATATAAAGTTCAGGATCAATGGTTTTCAATGGCTCTTACAAAAGCAAATAGAACTACCAATTCAAGACTGGTAATGGAATGGCACACTTGCCTGTGGATCTCACAGCAATTTACCAAGCATCATTATATGATCTTATAATGTTGAGGGCAACTGATTGTGTCTGCAGTTTCTCCTGGAGATGCAAAATCCAGGGCCCATTTCTCCGACTCTGTTATGCTCCACGAAGCTGATGATAACCCTGGGAACTCTTCGGAAACCAGCAGGGAGGCTGGTGGAAGCTCTGCTCTGCAGGGGGTTAGAGGTTAAGGCTGCCTTTCAGTTGCCCCACCAGGAATCACACAGCAGATTGGTTTACTTTGAGACATTAGCATCTTGCAGTTGAACTAACAGGTACTTTTTAAAGTCCAACCAGTGTTTCACACTTTAGAGCTTTGACCCGGATCCTCTCCATTCAGAAACTCCACTCTGCTAAAGCCAGGTGGAGACTTGGGGGAAGCAGGGTGGGTGTTTCTTCCCAATTTAGGAAAACAAAGACTTGAGATTCTGTCTCCTCCCAGTCACTGAGGCAAAACTTACATTTTCCACATTCCCCTTTTGGATTGACTTTCTGTTTAATAAAGATATTTCCTTTCTGAATATAAAAGCAATTACCAGCACAGAAATGTTGAGAAATGCATGAAAGTCTAAAATTTGGAATATTTAAATCATGTATTATTCTGCCATGCAGAATCAGCTAATATTCTTTAAATATTTCCTACTAGTCTTTTTTTCCAGACAGCTTGCTTAAAACCACGTTCACACATATGTAACACAATAGAATGGATGCATTGTATGTACTGTTTTGGCTTTCTGCATGTAATAATGCATCCTCAACTGATTTACAGGTAAACGAATAGTCTTTACTGTGTGATCTCTCAAAGTTTCACAGTGGTTCATGCTGAATTATGATGCAACTTATTAATTCATTTTGCCTCTGACATGTGGGTCAACTCCAAGTTTTGACTACGCTCAATAATGCTGTAAAATAGCAGTGAATCAAGGTTGTTATATGCATATGTCTCTGTTCTCTTCGGATCTAATGGAGTTAGTAGATAAAAGATCTTCCACACATCTCTTCTAACCACATCTTTCTAAGACTGCAACAAGATCCACTCTGACTGTAGAGCATCGGCTCTAAAGGGTTGTTTTGTGATCTCCCCCCCCCCCACACACACACACACACTCAAGTTTGTTCTTAAGGCTAATTTTAGCATGGTTTTCTTAAATAGAAATATTTCCTAGGGGTAGTATGAGATATTTAGAACACAGTATGAGATGAATTCCACCAAGCCCATAACCCAACTAAGTCCCTCAATGGGGTTTTGGGGGTGGGAGAATGGTGACCCATGCTTTCTTCCCCCTCCCAAGCAAAAGAGCTCCAAGCCCTGAACTTGCCCATGATCCCCTACATTCAAGAAACAACTAAACGCAAATTCACATTTCTGCATATTAAGAACCAAGTCAGATGAATAATCTCCATACATCTAATGAGCTATTCTTCCCTTGCTAACAAAGAGGAGAATTTTCTTATTTCTCAACCTGTGTAAATGGTTCAAATTTTCAATTTTTCTCAAACTGTCAAGAAATGGATTCATTATTCTTTGCACAATATACTTCTACAATTTTCTGTGAAAGTCAATATTTATTGCACTTTTTTCTGCATTTCTTAATGGAACATGTGTGTGATTATTGAATAAACATGAATGTATTGAGTTTTGCAACACTTCTACTCCCGTAATTTGTTAGGATTTTTTTCGCTCTTCTAACTCAAAACAGATTTATTTTTCTAATAAGATTTTGCAAGTTCTTCGTCCACAGTATCCTCTAGATTTATTTCATTTTCAAAATATAAATTGCTGCACCTGGGCAGCAATTTTTTTGATCACCTCAAATGGTTTATAATGGTTTCTAGCATAGAGCAATGGCACGCATACTCACCAGATGTACTTCAGTTCATGCATTACATTTTAGTTCAATATTTTTTGGTCTGCTTATTCCATCTCAGTCTCCCTGACCACATTCTTGGGCTTTATTTCATCCTCATTTGCACATCACGCAAGAGAGAATTTCAGCTGAATAAAGAATCCTTTTTTTCACATGGAGATGGAAGATCCAATAAATTTTTGTTGAGAAAGTTTATTATTGTTAATGTCATTATTATTTAGCATGGATGAAGCATTCCTTTGATACTCTCACTTTTAAAGAACCTGTAGGTAGTCCTATCTTCTTTCCTAGAGCATTCTGTCAGTATTCCTCACTAATTTTCTTTACGTGAATTCAGTAGCCCAATAATTAAGAATTCACAGACCACTAAGAAAAATTTCAATGTTAAATTTTAAAAATGTTATGATGGTAAGCCTAGAATACTTACTCTAATGAGCTCAAGATATTTCATAACAAAATTTCCCTCAATACTTGACACAGCATAACTATGTGAATATATTTAAAAATACTGAATGTGAATTCTTTTTATTATAATTCAAACCACTGTGACTGTTGTTTTAGTAGTCTCTATTGTGATCTAGTCTTGAAATTTACTCAATTTTAATATATCAGAGACTCATTAAGATGACTACGATTTCAACCAAATTTTTCAACTATGGTAGTACTTTCCCCTTACTAACATGAATTTTGTAATTCTCAAAAATTATATAAGTGGAATTAGGTTTTTTATATTGAAAACTATTCCAAGTCTGCAAGATTTTATAGGCCTAACAGACCTCCACCAGATCTACCTACATATCTTCAAAGCAAAATGACTACACAGAAGTAAATATTAGCATTTGCAATAATTAAGACCTTGAACATTTACAAATGAGTCACTTCACTTTTATTTTTTCCTTACCTAACTAAAAAATTGTCTTCTTAAACTTGAAACAATCTTTTTCATAGAGATACCTGTGGAATATTTGATATCAATAGTAATACCCTCCTCCAATAAAAAGATTTTTACAAAAAAAAAGCTTTCATATTCTTTAATCCTCTAAACAAAGTGCATGTCTGAATTCATTGTTTCCAACCACAGCCTTTCCCTTGAGACCAGAATAACAATTCACATGATTACAACCCTCTTGACACTAGTACTTGAGTGATCAATAATTCAAAAATAACTATCTAAGAAAGTCTCTGATGTACTTTTAAAATCAGTCTCCCATTTTTTCCCATCTCAGCAAATTACATAGCCAGCTGCTCAAAGTCCAACTCAACTGTTCCCCTTTACACTGACTTTTGCAGTTTTCTCCTATGGATCCTTAGCCCCTTTGGCTCTGCATTGGAGGGTCCTTAACACAGCTTTCCCTTCATAATTAAATGTGAAGCTTTTACTTCCCCAGGATACACTATGTTCCTTGAAAGCAGAAACTTAGTCATTCCCACATCCTTCAAATTCCACAGACAAGTCCACAGTAGGAGCTCAATAAATATTTTATGGATTAAACTGACTAGAACTGAACCAGACTCTGAGAAAGATGACTTAGGAACTAAACTCTATGTCTTCAATCAGGGGCTTTTAACTCTCAATTGATTGTGAAACACATAGCTATCTAACTTGATGGTGATGAGGAGTGAAATTCTGTGAGTTGAGAAATTTTCTCTGCATTTGCTCTATTGCAACGAGAGATGTGGTCAGGATTCAATGACCTTGTGTTTTCTGTGTTTCTGTCTTAAATCACCAGCTGCTTGTTTAGCCTTTATCCCTATGTTTGGCAGAAGTTAGGTTGCTTCTCTCACACATGTTTTTCCTTCAGAGTGTTGATATTGGGCTCTATCCTATATGCTAACAAAATACCAGATTCCTTGGGTCATCAGTTTAATGCAGCTGTGGTTGGTTGAGGTTCATGAAAGTCACCACTTGTCATCTGTTTATATTCCCATCCTAGTGAGTTTCAGGCTTTTTTTTTTAAAGAAGAGTCAGAAACTGTATCCCTAGACCCATATTTCCCTCCCGCACTTACACACATAGTTTTTGACCTTCTTGTAAACTGTCATGAGAATGGAAAATTATGTGGGGCACAGCATACTGTGGGTGTTCAGCCATGACTCTGTAGCAAGTTAATGGAGAGCTCAGGAGGAAATAGGCTTACATATTTTCTTCCTGAATTAAATCTGTTCCTTTTCCCAATACAGTCAAGGGAAAAACCTCTAATACATCAGAGTGGGGCATTGTCTTCTTAGACAAGGTTGAATGGAGAGAATATGTATCAAGAGGCCACAGTAGAGCCTTAAGTATACCAGAAGGTAAAGTAGTTATATCTGGGCTTTTCTGGAATGAGAGAAAATAGGGGCAAGCCTAGCTGAATCAAGGTAACAACACAACACAGGTGTACAAAATGCAATGGCTTGGAGGCTAGGCCATCTAAGCTAGATTACTGCCTACAGACATCTCAGTTGTGGCCTAAGTCTCCAGCTACCTACAGACACCTACTTTATGGGGTGAAGGGAGTATATCATGATCACGTTGTACCTGCCATGGAATAAGACAGGAAATGCCTAAAGCTGGTCAGAAAAAGGTCTTCATCTCTATTTCTTCCTTCTCCTTTCCACCTTCCCTACTCCTTGGGTATTGGCTTTTTGCAGAAAGAGCACAAATTAGCATAAAGGAATTCTGAGATGTATGTAATGGGCTAATAAACCAAATAAAGTTTTAGATCCGCATGGTCACTAAGCTTACAGCATGAGAAGGAAAAGGAAAGAAATTGGCTCAAGACTACCTGACAGCAACTACTAATCAGTCTGACTTGGTTCAGTTTAATTCAATTGTCCCAGTGAGAGGAGATGGGGAAGGGTAAGAGCGGTCAGGGCTGAATGGGTAGCTCGTTACACTTTAGAGTGTAATATGGCTATGAAAACCTTCATGAGATGCTGGTGAGAAATAGACAGAAGCCACATGCAGATTTGTATTAATTTTGCTATGAAGCAAAAGCACAATGTGACAGGAAAAGGCAGTACCACCAGAGTCCACGTGTTGCCTCCACTAATGGAGTATCCCCTAGGGGACTCTGACTTGGAGGTCAGTAAGGGTATACCCCAGAATCCTTGTTATATCCCAACAGGCCAGGACGTGGGATTGTGCTTGTTGGTTTTATACACTGTGTGTAAATTAAGCATTGGAAGGGCCTGCACAGCTTACCACCCATGATCACACCGCCAGTCAGCTACTCTGGCTTCCTTGCAGTGGATGCTGAAATGTGTTTCCAGGACTTCATGTCAACAAAGTTCTGTCTGATGTTTGGGAATTTGCCTCACTTCAAACAAAACAATGAAACCCCATTGAGAAGGTGTCACCCCAAACCTCCCTCCTCGGGTCTGCTAGGGGGGACAAGAGGGAACTTCCTCTCAAGACACATCAGCCTACATTGTGGGTAGAGGGGCCCTTCTCAGTGTGTGTGTACTGTGTATGTGTGCACATGTGTGCTTGAATGTGTGAGAAAGTGTTTGTGTTTATTTATTTAAAGAACTATCTGCTGGGTTGCAAGATTCCCTAAAAAATAAGTCAATAAGAAATAACGAATAATAATGAAATGTGTTGATATAGGACCTTACCATCTACCCTGCTGAGTTTTGAGAATTTAAAAGCTTGTTTTTCTAAGAATAGTTTATAGGGTGGTTAATCAGTCCTTAAGACACCAAATATCAAGGCAAATTCTAGGTGCTGAAATATTATGATAATTTTATAACCAAAGGATTTAATATCATTCTCCTTTATTTAGAATAACAGCTATGCTCCACTAAGTTCCTCCAGGTTTCTCCAGGAAGTATTAGAAAGAACAGCAGGATTGTCCCACATGTCCCCTAGGACTACCTTCTCATTCAAGTGTCTCCTGGAAATCAAAACTGAAGTAAAATTTCTGCTCACCCTGGGGAAGACAAAGGAATGTCTTAGATATGAGCAGAGCAATATAACCTTAGATGCAGGCTACATTGCCTCATACAAGATATTGGAAGACAAGCAAGACTACTCCTGGGGGTTCAAAGTCAGATGCGATGAAAGTGACATAAAGTTTGCTGCCAGGTTTAGTTCCCTTAAAACATCAAAATGTTATTAGGAGGAGACAGGTGTGGCTAAGTGGGTGACATTCATGTGGCTTCTGTAATTACAACGTTCAGACCAAGAGAGCGACATGTGCCCTCACTCTGGCTGGCTACTGCACCTGGAGCTGGATTCTGTTCTGAGGGCTTTAATGGGAGAGAGATGAGCCAATAAGTCTCCAGCATCAGAAACCAGAGTGGGAAGTGATTCAGGAATTATTTCATGGGAAGGACAGTTGAGGGAGCTGTAACTGTAAACCTGGAGAAAAGGCAAATAAGGAAGGGGGAAAAGCATGAAAGCCAAACTAAATAATTTTTGAAAGTTTTTTGCATCATATTCCTTACATTTCCCAACTATGCTATGAGTCCTCAGCCTATTAACCTGCTTCTACTTAGCATGCTCTGCCCGCCCTCCTGCCTGTTGATCCCCCAGTACAACTCAGGGCCACCTTCTCCAGAAAGCCTGCCAGGGGTGCTTGCTCACTTTCTCTCTCCTTGACAAAAGCACAGGCTCCTTCCTTTCTGCTCCCTGTCATTATCCCTAAAACCACCTTCACGCTGTGATGGGACTTTACGTCCTGAAGTCTCTCTCTTCCCTCTTCCACTGACCTATGGACCGTGGGTTCTACATTTCTTTCATTAATGTCTTGACACCTTTACTTTGCTATCTGCTATATCATAAATGCTGCTAAGGATTAGAAATACAAAGATAAAAGACAGATTTTGTCCCTGCAGAACATAAATTGCAAAGGCAATTCACTGGGAAAAGGACAGCCTTCTCAACAAATGCTGTGGAATCACCGAATATCTATATGCAAAAAAGGAAAAAAACACTTTAGGTAACACATTAAACTACATATACAAATTTTCTCAAAATACGTCATTGAGCTAGAAGTAAATTTAAAACCTTAAAACTTCTAGATGAGAAAGTTGGAAAAAACCTTTGTGACTTTTGGGTTGACAAAGGTTTCTTAGACACAACATTAAAAATCATGATCCACAAGCAAGACTAGTGTCTGCTAATACTAACTGATAGAATGAAAAAGGGAGAGAATGATCCAACATGGGAAGCAGGATACACAGCAGACTCATAGAATGGCAGATGTCCTAAATAGCACTCTGGCCTCAGAATCAGCCCTTAAGGCATTCGGATCTGGCTCAAGAGCCCATGAGAATATTTTAGGCATGGAAAGCCAAGACACTCTGGAAAAAACAGAAGACCTAAATGAAAGATCTCTGTGAGTGAGATCCCAGTGGAAAGAACGGGGCCATCAAAGAAGGAGCTACCTTTCTCTGAAGGGAGGAGGGAACTTCCACTTTGACTATGGCCCTGTGGGAATAAGATCGAAGTCGGCGAACCCTAAAGGCTTCCATAGCCTCGGCAACTCATGACCAGAGCCTAGGGAGATTACTGACGCCATAAACAAGAGTGTCAAATTGTTAAATCAACATCAGGAGTCACTGTGTACTTACGTCTCATGAGGGATCTGTCCTTAATGTGTTATCCAATGTGAAGTGATGCTATTACTAGTACTGAAACAGTATTTTAAAGTTTGTGTTTCTGTGTGGGTGCAAACTGATGAAATCCTTACATAGTATATATTGAATCGATCTTCTTTATATAAAGATAATTGCAAATGATTAAAAAATCTTGGTGTTAAACTGGAAATTGCATAGACAATTAATCAATTTTTTTAAAAAAAAATCATGTAGGATCTCTGTCCTTAATGTGCGGTACATTGTGAATTAATACTATAACTAGTACTATAACAGTATTATCATTTTGTGTCTCTATGCGAGGGCAAACCGTTGAAATCTTTACGTAATATGTACTAAATTGATCTTCTGTGTATAAAGAGAATTGAAAATGAATCTTGATGTGAACAGAAGGGGAGAGGGAGCGGGAAAGGGGAGGGTGGGGGGAGGGAGGGAAGTTGTGTGGGGGGGGAGCCATTGTGGTCCATGAGCTGTTCTTTGGAAATTTATATTCTTTAAATAAAAGCTTTATAAAAAAAAAAAATCATGATCCATAAAATAAATTAATATATTAGGCTTCATCCAAATTAGAAATGTTTGCTCTTTTTAAATAAGGCTAAGAAAATGAAAAAAAATGAACACCACACCAGGGGAAAATATTTGTGGTACATATATTTGATAAAAGATCTATATCCAGAATATATAAGGAACTCTTAAAATTCAGTAGTAAAAAAAAAACAATTTTTAAATGGGGAAAATATTTGAACAGATGCTTTATCCAACAAGATATCTAATGGCAAATAAGCACTTGAAAAAATGTTCAACAGGAGTCACTGTGCACTTACTCCCCATGTAGTATAACACTATGTGAATTAACGGTGTAACTAGTACTCAAACAGTACTTTATACTTCCTGTTTCTGTGTGAGTGCAAACTGTTGAAATCTTTACTTAGTATATACTAAATTGATTTTTGTATATAAAGATAATTTTAAATGAATCATGATGTGAATGGATGGGAGAGGGAGCAGGAGATAGGATGGTTGTGGGTGGGAGGGAAGTTATGGGGGGAAATAGCCGCTATAATCCAAAAGTTGTACTTTGGAAATTTATATTTATTAAATAAAATTTTTTAAAAAAAGAAAAAATGTTCAATGTAACTTGTCTCAGAAAAATGTAAACTCACAATGAGATGCAACTACATACTTGTTAGAAACTAAAAAACTAACTCCACCAAATATCAGCAAGGATGGCGCACAACCAGATCAATCGTACCCCTCTAGTAAGAATGCAAAATAGCAGCACTGGTTTGGAAAACAAATTGAAAATTATTCTGATTGTGGTGATGATTTCACAGATGGACACAAAATTTATCAAAATATATACTTTATATATCCATGCATATATATTCAGGTTATTATCCATTACCCCTAAAGAGAAATCTCTATTATTTATCAGTTATACTTGGAAAGCATAGTGAGTGTTAATAACTTTTTCTAAGTACTTAATTCTCATTGTGGTTGGGTCATGGCAGAAGCCCAAGATGTGCTGATGCAACAAAGCATGTCAGTAGCCTACTAGATTAATTCTGTTACTTTAAAATATGAGTAGGCCAAAAAAGTAGATATCAGTTTAGTGGATTCATTAGAGCTGTCCAATAATGGAATGAGCTTTTAAATTAAGAAAGTGATTAGCAGTGTGATTAAACTGTGATTATGGGGGCTTCATATGTCCCATACCAGAGAGCCTGGGTTCAAGTCCTCCATTCCAGCTTCCTGCTAATGTGCACTCTGGGAGGCAGTCAGTGGTAGCTTAAATACTTGGATCCCTATCATCCCTGTGGGAAACCCATATTGAGTTTCTGGCTCCTGGCTTCCTAGCAAGCATTCGAGGAGTGAACCAGTGGACAGATCTCTGACTCTCTGCCTTCCAAATTTTTTTTAAAAAAATTTAATAAAAGTGTGATTACAGAGCAAAGAAAGGTTCAAATACTTGTTTTATTACTGTATGACTTTGAACTTACCACTTAATTTCCCTAATTCTGTTTCCTAATTTCTAAAACAGAGATAAATGTGACATCTATGCTATAGAGATGTTATGAATAACAATGAGACAAAGCATGCAAAAGATATCATTGAACTAACTTGCTCAGGGTGTAAGGCTGTCAGGTACCTGTGTAAATACAGCAATTCTGAACATTTCATTCACGGTAGACACTTACTGATAAATACTTGCCAGAGTCACCCTGATGGGGAAGGTCACGAGGCCCAGGGGAGAGGCAGGTACACTCAGGGGCAAGCCTTCTCATTACTGCTCAGCCCTCCCTTCATCTCCCTGCACACCCTGGTTTGTTTTGTTGCACATTTCTAGCATCTGCTCCCTGTCAGGTTTCCAACATGAAGGTATCCTATACTCCAAACTCAGTTCCTGACAAAGCCCGTAAGCTCCTCCTCATATTCAGAGTGATAAAGTCAAAAAGCTTAATCCCTTTGCCTGTAGGGATTTTGAATTGTAGAATGTTCCTAACAGATGAGTACATCCCAGAGTCATCTGTGTAGAAATTCTTTCCCCATAAAACTATTTTATAATATTTCTCATTACAAAGTAAGGGCAGCAAACATACTTAAAGAGGATTTTAAGGAGCCTGTTTAGATGACATCCTTATCTCTATAATGAGTTCTCAGTTATCAATGTTTTCCTAAAGTCTTGATTCATGAGAATCAATTCAGGAACTACAGAACTACCTCTGTGAAGTCTCTGATTGGCCAGACAAGCTGTGAAAAAGGTGTAATAGACACGGTTCCCTTGTGTTCCCTCTGTTCCATAGGCCAGGAAAAGGAGCAATTTCTGTGTTCAAGGCCACACAGGAAAGCACAAGATGAGTCAAAGGAACACAGGAGTTCCTGATTGCCAATCCTGCGGACGATGTCCTAGGGCCCAGCAGTTCTAACATCTTGGCCAGTTAGCTCTTTGTTCACTTAATCCTGTATAAAATCAAGCACTGCCTTATTCCAGGCCCAGGTCTTTTGTTTCTTTTGACTGAGGATCTTAAAAACACAGACGCATTGTGTTTACTCATTGGGTGGACATGAGTTTATTTTTCTATTTTTGAATCAGCAGGTCCCCTCTCTAATGATGTGCAATCACAAATCTGGCCAACTGTTTCATTCCACACACTAAAGAAGGCTACAGCAAGTATTTCCATTCTCAACAGCATAGAATTCGTGATTTGCATGCACCTTTTGAGTCAAAAATCAAACATGTGCCCTGGATTGGCCCGAGTTTAATTAAAATGATGAGAATGTGTGATAGGCATTTGGTCTAAGGCAAAAAGGATGCACAGTATTGAAATTTGGAACAAACATTTTAAAAAAATGAGAAATGCATGGTTAGCAGTGATAAGAAATGCCAAGACTATGTATTACATGGGATCACGGGTTGAAAATAGAAAATATCCTAAAAATTCTGGCTCTATGTGAAACTGTTGTAGGAACGTTTGGATAGGATTACATGCTTTATGGATAATGTCCCTGTAACTAACACTGTAGATGTTTATAATCTTTTCTATAGTCTTTTTGTGACTCACCATGTATAGCTGATAGACTGCTCATCAGTGCTGGCAGATTTTCTCATTTAACCATGCAGGGAAGAAGGAAGAGGATTTTTTTTTTATTTCTGAGGGTTAAGCTCTGAAAAATTGGTGATCACCCAAGAACACCAAAGAAACAAAGTCAAAATGCCAAGCACAGAAAGTGGATAACTAATCATCTGAATTGAGGAATATCAAAATTGACTATTTTTACCTCTCAAAAGTTTGAATGTGGCTCATATTAAAGAATATTTCCTGTTACATTAAAAGATCAATTTAAATAAATACACATATGCCATTAGCTAAATAGATTTGCAAGTACACATCGCTTGGGGTTTTGAAGACAGTTAAGTAAAAAAAAAATCTAAACTAGGCATATCTCATTTTATAGCATGCTTTAAAACTTCATGCTTTACTAACTAAATATCAAAATTCCTAAGGAATATGGAATTATTTACATGGAGAATTACCAATTATGAAGACATATCATCTTAGTTTTTGAGGTAGATTAGACTAATATCATATAACTTAAAATGTTGTATAAAATAATGAATAAGTTGCTCCCATAGATGAGTAGTCTAATAGTTGGCCTAGCTGGGTTAAAATAATTTAAATTTTGCCAATATCCCTAAAGACATCCCCAAATTTCACTTAAAAAGAAGTTGATGGTTAACTGATCTCTTTTATCATCCCCTTGGAGCCTGCTGTGGGCTGTCTAGCATTTGTTGTTCCCAAACTCATGCAGTTGTTTAAATTCTGATGTCTTAATGCTAATGTTTGATTGATTAAGGGTGGAGATTTTTACCTTAATGATGGAATGTGAGAAATGGGACCAATGGTCTTTGGGTTATTTGAGGGCATGCCCGTGGAGGGAGGGTCTTGAGAGAGGTTTATTATCTCAGTTCCAGGTTAGCTTAGATGCTCCCTCTTCTTCCTAACTCATGATGTGATCACTGTCACTGTGCCTGCCATGACAAGCCACTTTTTCTTTCCCAAGAAACTGCTCTCAGGTATGTTAAAGTAACGAAAAGCACACTAAAACAGGACCCAAATTCCCAACTTGAATGTCATCGTGGAAGTCCAAAGTGTAATTTTGAATCTATGTACTTCAACTCAAAGAGGAAGAGTGGAAAATTGGAAAAATGGCAAGTGGGTTGAATCCTCCTTCCTTGGGGAAAAAATAGAGAGCTTTTACAGATGGAACTAGTGTGACTTTCCATGCAGATTGTGAAGAGCAATCCATGTTCTCTCTATATCTTCAATAAGGATCTTTGGTTTCCAAAGAGCTCCTACCTAAGTTTCAATACTTGGTTTTAAGCAATGCCAGACATTGTTTCTGCATCCTCAGGGATACAGAAAGACTTTTCAATTAAACTGGATCTTTTTCTTCTATTTACTCTAACTGGTTAAAATATATGATCTTGAATTACAGAAATTGCAAAGTTTCCAGTTCTACGTTGCTGGCATGGTTCCATCTTTGGTGACAGTACTGAGGAAGAAATAAATCACAAAGATCATCAAGTATCCTCAATGTTAATATGAGGTATAATTGGCTCAAAACTCCACCTCAACGCAAAGGTACACAAAGGAGTTCTAGTTCAACAGGGGCATGAACATCTGCTCCAAACATCTCTCTTGGGTAGAGTCAGCCTCATCTAGGCAACTTTATGTTCATAAGACAAATATGTCTTATGGATCTCACAGAGTAAAAACTCACACTTGTCAAGACGGAGTTTTTGTAAGAATAAATGTAAGTAGAAAAATGTAAGATAATCTACAAGCCTTGTGACTTAAGAATATTTTTGCTTTGAGACTCATTTTTAAATCAGTTTCTCTTCCTTTCTCTCTCTCCCCCTCTCTCATATACATACACACTCAAAATAATAGAATAATAACTACGACATCTAATTTCAATACCAATATTATGTATCTTTCGGTACATTTCAAGACTATCACTAATGGGGCTGGTGAGGTGGCATAGTGGGCTAAGCTTCCGCCCGTGGTGCCAGCATCCCATATGGGCACTGGTTCTAGTCCCGGCTGCTCCTTTTCTGATCCAGCTCTCTGCTATGTCCTGGGAGAGCAACAGAAAGTGATCCAAGTACTTGGGCCCCTGCACCTACATAGGAGACTCAGAAGAGGCTCTTGGCTCCTGGTTTCAGATTGGTGCAGTTTCAGCCATTGCAACCATTTGAGGAGTGAACCAACAGATGGAAGACCTTTCTTTCTGTCTCTCCCTCTCTAACTCTATCTCTCAAATAAATAAAATCTTTTAAAAAATTAAAGACCATCACTAAAATCCCCAATTAATGAATGGTAGTATTAGGATAATAATTTTACAGGAAGAAAAAAGTTCAATTTATTCATTCATTTGTAAGTATTTGTCAAACACCAACTATGAACCAGGCACTGTCCTAGGCAAGATATTTTAAATTACAAAAATGGTGACTGTTAAAGTAACAGCACAGTAGCCATCCAGATCACTCCTGGGGGTTCCCAAGCAGGGTACAGATGGTGATAAAGCAGGCCGAAGAGCTCCACAGGCAAGCTCAAGTAGCACTGGCAGGGGCCAATGGCACCACACAGTGTATAGTTTACTTGGCTACCCCAGTTTTGAAATTATGAAATAACTCATTAAAGTTTTTTACTTTTTTGAATTCCCATTTTCATTTTTATATATAAAATTAATATTTACATGGTACTATTTCAAATATTCATGATTAAAATTTGCATACTATGCAATCATGCTGGTTT
Source organism: Sylvilagus floridanus (assembly GCA_949820135.1). NCBI lineage: Eukaryota > Metazoa > Chordata > Mammalia > Lagomorpha > Leporidae > Sylvilagus > Sylvilagus floridanus. The sequence continues at coordinate 105,073,781 of OX463226.1, forward strand.
GTTAGTTGGTTGTCTTCCAAATGTAACTGGATAACCATACAACTTCTTTAATTAGAGAACATACTCTGATACTTGTGTCTATGTTTTGATAGAAGAATCAAAGAACTGTAAGTGCTGGAGCACTATGCAGCCAAAAATCCTAAAGGTTAGTGACCTATTAGAGTATGGAAATCCACACTACCCTCTTGAATGATGCTTTCTTCTATGAAACAAAAGGTTTAAAAAGTTTCAGTCTTCTGTAAAACCATTAAACAAAAATTACTCTGTTTTCCAGCATTTTATTTATTACGGACCCAGACAACATCAGTAAGAACTTTGATCATGTGGAAAGAACCAGGTTACCATATAGAATGAGTTTAACTTTAATATAATCTTAATACTGATAAGCACACACTATCCATTAGGCATTTTTGACTTCTTAACAAGAGCTCTCAACCTCCTTCCCTCCTGCTCTCTCTCCATTTGGGGTTTCCCAGTATTCCCCAAACGAGCTCAGGCAGGAATGTGATTGCTATATCTCTGTTTTTCTTCCTACAGAGAATTCTGCCTTAAAGAAAATTTAGGAGCTTCTAATTCTGGTATTCCCTATCAGTGCCAGTTCAAGTCCTCGGATGCTCTCCTTCCAATCCAGGTTCTTGCTAAAGTACCTGGGAAGGCAGCAAATGATGATTTATGTATCTGGGCCCCTGATATCCAAGTGGGAGACCTGAATGGACTTCCAGGCTTCTGCCTTAAGCCTGGCCCAGCGCTGACTGTTGTGGTCATTTGGGGAGTGAACCAGAAAATGAAAGATCTCTATCTGTATCTCTTGTCATTTTGTCTTTAAAATAAATCTTTTTAAAAATGAAATTTAAAGACATTTGTATGTTCTTCCATTCTAATAACTGAAACAGGTGATTTCATGCACGATCCTGTTTTATATCCTCACCTGTTTTTGTGTTACACAGTTGTGGTTTTTCCTCAAGGAATATCACCTTATGGCATGGAAGCGGTTATTATAACATAGAGGAGGAGGAGAAAAGGGCATGGGACAGGAAGAAAGAAAATCTCACCATACCAGGCTTAGGGATCCTACTAATTAATAATCTGTAAGAAAACAGAGTTCATCAAGGTGAAATCAAAATGGAAATATTAAGGTTTGTAACTCTCAGCTATAAACTGTCTTACTGTAAAGCAAGAAAAGTTTTGGATTTTTTCTTCTTGAAATTCTTAGGAAGGTAAGTTCCAGCTTCACTTGTAATAGGTTAGGGTAAAGAAGCAAGCTCGGAAGTCTTCACCAATGACTGACAAATGCTCCACCTTGTTCCCTGCAATCCCATTCATGACCCTATACTGTCCCTTTAAGAAAAACATATTGGAAAGAGTAAGGTACAGATAATATAGATCTCTGGAGGCTGAATGTAGATGTCTTAATACAAATTAAATGGAAAGAGATATAAAAGCAAAAATATTCCATTGAAAAGTATGCACTCACAAGTTTTTGGACTAAATATTATTTTTGGAATGGGTGTAAATTCATTCAGAGAAGAATCCTAGAACTTATAAGGACTACCTTTTACCTACAGAACAAGTTTGGTAGAAAATCTGGAGCACTTGTTCACACCTACTCCTTTGATTTCAGAAACTTCCTTTTCTTGGGTAGAACTTGCAGCCAAGAAGCAAACTCCAGCGGGAGGCATAATTCTCTCCCTTGATCTTCCCGACTCCTCCTCCCCTTCCTTCCTTTTCTCCTGAGCATCATTTCTCGTAATTGCTGAAACCATCAGGGTCAGAGAGGGCAGAGGACACTCAGAATCATGCAATGCTCTTTCTGCCTTAGGACATTATGAGTCTGGTATTGAAACTCGGAGCCTTTTAGAGGAGACGTTATTTACATCGGGATGCTTATAGATCTAAGTTCCTGTTCCAACTTGCTACCTTCCCCATATAGAACTCTTCTCTCCCTCCCAGTTTTGGAAGCTCAGGAACTGGCCTCCTTTTTGCCCTATCCTCTTCCTTTTTTTAAGATTTTTATTTATTTATTTGAAAGAGAGAGGGAGAGAGAGAGAGCCAAAGCCAGAAGCCTAGAACTTCATCTAGGTGTCCCCAGATGGATCAGAAATGGAGGAAGTGGAGTAGCCAGGACTCCAACCACTGCTCATAAGGAATGCCAGCATCGCTGCTGGTGGCTTAACCCACTGTCCCACAGTGCTGGCCCCAGCCTTACCCTCCACTTTTCACCCTTCCCCTTCTCTGCCTAATCCTTGGCTTACAGTACTCCCTGAGTTAGAGCCCAGGTTCAGGCATTTCCACTGAGAACACCTAAGTTTCTCATTATAAAAGGCTATGCTCTAGCCTCCACTCTTACATCAATGGCTTTACTCCTGACCTGTGCGTATTGATGGTGCTCTTCCCCACTTAATGTTGTATGATTGTTCAAAATTTCTCTACAGAGAAACCCCTCTACCCACAAAAGATGAGTGGCCTTTCTTCCAGTCTTGGTTGAGATCAGCTTTAAACCACATCCATCAAACAGTCTTCAAAAGGGTCCAGAGACCCTCCCCACCCATTTCCTCTCCTCTATGAAATCTCATTACTTGGTTAATGCCACTACTAGGACCATTGGTTGTATTCTCACCCTGCCTTTTATACTACCGTGTCTGTTTAAATGTTTACAGGAGTTGATAATGGAACGAACCAAGGCCTTCACCAGCCAGGCAGTCAACCAAATGCTGCTACAGGGATATAACTCAGCTCCCCACCCAGGAGACAGTGACTTCAGACATTGCCCCATGCCAGCAGGAAGTAGCTCTAAAGACAGATCATTGTCCCTCTACCTATTCTGGACTTTTGGGCCTAATGTAATCCCATACAATTCCTGCTTTATAAAAACAAAAGGGGAGAATGTTAGTAAAATGGCACAGTCTCATCTGTGGCATGATCTACATCCCGGACGCCATCCTAGGCTCTAGCCCCCGCCACCATTGCTAGAAGCCAGGTGACCCTATGGCCCAACCACCTGTGTCAGCTCCCTACCCCACCCTAATGAGATTCGCTGCTCCTACTTCCCTGCCCACCCCACAACAAGGTTTTAAGATGACCTGTTCTTGAACATGTGACTCTCTCTATCCCTCTCAATCTTTCAATCTCTCTCTGTCTCTTGAGCTCTCTCTTACACCCTCCTTCTCCCTCTTTTCCTTCTCCACCCTTTCCCTCCTGTCTGTCGGGTTTCCCCCAATAAATCCTTTCCCTTAAAAAAACAAAAGGGCTATGCTCTAGGTGGATAATAAAGTACAATGGATACCTGCCTCCTCCTGTCAATTTCCAAATGCAAATTTTCTCTGAAAGAAATTGACTCCAAAGCCTGTCCATGCATGAGCATGGATATGGTGCTCAGTTAACAGCACTGCCTGCTTCAGTTTGGTTAAGGAGCCTTTTCAGATTGGTAAACCAGATCAAAAACAAGGTGCTGGCAGTCAGAGGACAGGGGCTGTCACACCCCAACCCACCAGGGAGAAAACTCCGGTTTTTCATCTGTGTTTTACAGAATGCCAAATGTGCTCTTGGCTCTTGTGATTATACTAATTATGCTTTCCAAATTACAGGCTGGGCAGACATATTAATCAAACCCTGAGGTGCGTTTGTCAATAGGTCTACAACTCTGGGCATAGCAGAAGAGCTCAAAGGGCACAGCCAAACACACAGCAAACTTTGTGGGTCTGCTTGGTTACTTGGAATTAGGCTTCAGTTGATCTTTCCCATCTAGCTGTAAATGGCTTAATTTCAAAAAGTAGTAATGGGGTAGGCATTGTGGTGCCATGGGTTAAGCCACCCTTTGGAATGCCCACATCTCCTATCAGTGTCTGCTTCCAGACCCAGCTACTTTACTTCATGCTTATGATTCAGCTTCCTGCTAATGTGCCTGGGAGGCAGGGGATGAAGGTTGTGGTACTTGGATTCTTGCCACCCAAATGAGAGACCTGGACAGAGTTCCTGACTCTTGGCTTCAGCCTGGCGCAGTCCCAGCTATCATGGACCTTTGGGGAATGAACTAGTGGATGAAAGATCTTTCTTGTTCACTCTTTCAAAGAAAAACAAACATTAAAATTATGATCATTAAACATCAGGATTCTCCATCTGCTCCAATAATATAGCTCCTTCAACCATTAGTTCCGATGCCTGAAACTCTATGGCTTCTTTTCTCATTTATTGTTTTCTTTTCAAACAGCTCAAGGATATTTGTGTTTCAAGGAGGGGTGACAGTTATCTGTGTGCAATATTTTCAGATCTTATACGGAAAGCAGGGTTGAATAAGAAGAGAATGTGTCTCTGTAGGAGAAAGGGATGGGGTAAGAGGATAGGAATAAAAAAGGAAGCAAAGAGATGGCGAGGAGTCGAGAGCTACCTGGATGAGGAGGCTGCACATGTACCAGAGCCCCACCTCCCCACATCTCCAAACAGACCCAGGACAGCCTCCTTTGCCTCCCATTCCAAACATTCAATTCTGAAGAGGACTCTTCTGGAAAAGAAAAAAAAAAACTTATCCTCAGAAACGTAAGATTCTGTTGGGCTATTTTAAAATTTTATAAGAAATCACTTAAGTTACCTCCACATTTTATTTGTAAGGTGGTATCAAGATTCTCTTGGAAATCGGTTGCCATGAAGAGCCCCAAGGGGCCCATCTGAAAAGTAGGTATGTCCACAGGAAGTGGCCACAGCTGAGTGCATGCATGCACACACAAACACACCCTAGCACATACACACACCCTAGAACTGTCCCGGGGATTCCCTGGGGGTTCGAAAATATCTTCTCAGTGACTCTTAGGATAGAAAGATAAGTTTGAGGTGCAAATATCTGATTTCATTTCTTTTTTAAAGATTTATTTATTTGAAAGGCAAAGTTACAGAAAGAGGAAGAGACAGAGACAGAGAGAAATCCTCCATCTGCTGGGTCACTCCCCAAATGGCCGCGATAGCCAGAGCTGGGAGCAATCCTCTGGGTTTCTCAAATGGGTGCAGGGGCCCAAGCACTTGGGCCATCCTCCACTGCTTTCCCAGGCACATCAGCAGGGAGTTGGATTGGAAATGGAGCAGCTAGAACTCCAACCAGCACCTGTATCAGATGCTGGCCCAGCAGACAGCAGCGTTCCCCGGCATGCCACAGCACCAGCCCCTGAGATATCTGATTTTAAACCTTGATGGTCCAGTATTGTTGATCAGCAGCTTAAGTCACCTCTTGTGATGCCACCATCCCATAGCAGAGCACGAGATCAAGTCCTGGCTGCTCCACTTCCTTACCAAACCCCACGGGGGAGACAGGATGGAATTCTAGGCTCCTGACTTTAGCCTAGCTATTGCAGCCATTGGGAGTGAACCAATGCAAGGAAGAGCTTTCTCTCTGTGGCACTCCTCATTCTCTCTGTGACACTTTGAGGCAAGTAAATTTAAAAAAAAAGTTTTAGAGTCACTTAGAAGACTGCTCCTTCCAGTAAAGTCCTTTTCAACAAGAAAATACCTAAACAAACGGCCCTGGGCTTTAGTTTGGTGCTAACCACCGCAGACTTCCAAGACTGCAGCCTCATGTTTGAGGTCTCTGAGAAGCATCGCCAGCTGTGAGGGGGCAATGCCCTGGGTCCTGCATTCATTCCAAAATCAGAACCACACACACGAATTCCTTTTCTCAAATCCTATCTCAGACACCATGAACAAATTTCAGGATGGTCAACAAAGTACTACAAATCACAGGTGGAGCTATCACTCCGTCACTACTAAATCGCAGGTTTGGGGATGTACAAGTGCTATGAGGAGCCACGCTAGCCACAGCCTCCTGGTTCTCATGGGACAGATCGGCTTCCCAGAAGCAGGAGAGGCTGTGCAAGGCAACGTTGCAATAATCCTCCTCATTCCCACTAATGCAAAGCAGCGAGACCTGAGCTCTTCTGTTTGATGCTGCACACTGATTTGGAAGCAAATATTTTTCCAACAACATCACCAAATTGAAAGCATTTTTTAAAAGTTGAAGCTCTCACAGAATATTGTTTAAAAAAAAAAAAAAAACATGGGGGATGTTGTCAGTGACATAAGCCATCCCCTTCAGTTGAGCTTCAGAACACAAATGCAACTTGTCAGATGGCTCTGAAGGCCCGAGCTTTGCACGGAGCGTGAGGACATCTGATTTTTAAAGAGGCGGGGGAGTGAGGGAGGATGAGAAATCATACCTTTCTCCATTATGCTCTTCTTACTTATCAATAAAAACAATGATATCTGCCAGTTTTTGAAACTTGTAGGGCACATTTCCTTGTGAAAACAGGCACCCGGCTCACTCAGCAATGTGAAGTGCCCATCAGACACGCACTAGGCACAGAGGGGTTACTGCAGACCATGTGTGAGAGGAGATGCTGGGGTATCAAGTTATCCAAGAAACCAAGCCCACAGTTTAAGGAACAATGGCTTCTAATAAGGGAAAAAATATTATGCAAATGTCAGGATGACAAGACATCACTCTCTTACAAAAATGAAGTGCTTGGCACATCTTTCTCTTTTCTTTCTGATCTATTTGAGAATCAGGGCTTCTGAGGGTCATCCCATAAGTCTTCATCATATCATTTGTGAATATTGAAGGAAAATGTGTAAAATCAATTATATCTGCCTCCACACTGTGCTTTTCTGCCTCGAGTTAGCTGATTAAACTCTCCATCACACAAAACCCCTCAGTCTGCCACATTCATTTTCCTTCCATCTTTATTTGTACTTTTATTTTCCTGTGAAATTTTTCAAATAAATACAGAAGTAGAACATATATAGAATGTAGCCCCATGAGCACTCTCCCCAGTTCCAACGATCATCAATGCCAGTCAGTCCTGTTTAACCCCAATCTCCACATGTCCCCTGCCCCATTAATACCCAGGCTGGATTATTTTGAACTTAATCCCAAGCCTTGTATCATGGCTTCTATCAATATTTCAGTGTTGTCACATTGATTTTGAAATTTCCTTTCCATTTAATAAGTCTCTGATATTTTTAGGTATTAATCAGGCTATTTTACATCCTACAACATAGGCTAATTTGTATTCTGTCTATACATATAAGTGGTAGAGTTAGCCTATTTTAAACAATTTATCACTGAAATAGTCTATAGGCATCATCATTTTTAATCATCACAGAGCTTTTGCACAGCTATGTATCTGACTTTACAAGCTCACACTTTGTCAGTCACTTCCACACTATTATTTTGAGCATGTTAGTACTTGCCATTTATTTATTTAGAATATTTTTATATTATAATGAGTTTCTCACATTCTTATTTCCTTTCCTGCTCCCAGGCAGTTATTGATCTGTGAAAGTCTCCTCATTCTAGGGAACAATTCATCTGTCTTAGAGGAGAGAACTGTGTCCTGGAGATGGGTCTTTTTTCCATGTGACATTAAACGGACAAAAACATCAAGTTCAAGGATATCATCAGAAAAGGCAGCCAAATGCCTTGGAGAGTACCACAAGGAGGGGCAGGGTGACGGAGAATGGCATGAACTGCTCATGAGGGGATAAAAAGTGTAAATTACATCACGAGGTTAAATAGGCAAGATGAACCGAAAAGCCAGCTTCCCTCTTCTAGGTAAACAATGTATTCCCGAGGCTCACTTCTGTTAGAAAAACGAAGTCTTGTGCACGGGTGATTAAATCAGAGCACGGAAGGGGGAGATCGTCCCTGGTGCCGCTAAAAAGTGTCTCCTTGCTGCTCAAAGCAGAAGTTTTGAGACAATCAACGACAGGTCAAAATAACATTCTGGTTCCACACACCATAATCTGATGCAAGCAAAATGGCTACGGATATATATTTTTTAATTTCAAAGCCTTTTGATTAAAGTGCAGCAGAAGGGCAGTGACCGAGCGGCTGCTCCTGCTCCTCGGCAGCAGGTTTCAATGGCCGCCGAACACTCTCTAAATCTATTTACTTCAAGGCTGGAATGAAACAAACATGACAGATGGTTTTTTAAAAAAATCAAAGGGGAAGTTCTTGGAACACATCCTTCAAAATAAAATTTTGTTTCTTTTTTTTTTTTTTTTTTTTGGTCGGGGGGAGCAGCTGAAATGATTTTTCAGAACATCTGATGAGCGATTTTAATACTTCCACTCTCTCCTCCATAAGCGAGCCCATTCATTTGGAGACTTCTGTTCTTTTGTTTTATTTCTGCGAGTGTCTTTCTTTGACAAGACATAGTCTGAAAACGACAATATGTTAAATGAATGGACCCATAATATATTTGGCTACACAAGGGCTGCTAGCGTATACTTTGGATTTTGACAGGATAATAGAATGCTTAATGGAAGAAATAGAGAGAGGAATGTGAATGAGTCTTCATGTTTGCTGTTGCTCATGTACAAGGTGCCGAGCAATTTCCCTTCAGCTGCTGCAAGGACAGAAACAAGGAGGCAGCTCCACTCTCCTGAAGTCAGGAGAGCTGGAGGGACAGGGAAATGCCAGGCCAGGGCTTGAGGACAGGGCAGGAGTGGGCCTGTGCAAAGCTGGCTTTCTCCCACCCACTCTCATAGCACTTGCTTAATACTACCAGCATGGTCTCCCTTACAAAGCTGAAATCTAACTGTAGGAACACACGAAATCAACAATTGACGTTTGCACAGTCTGTAAAAACTAAGGACAGGCCTTGGCTTGGTTCTGTTACTGACCAATTTGAAGGAGAGGCAAGAGTCAAACAGGACTCCCAGGTTTCTGGGGTGGAAGATGGGAGGAAGTCAACTCGAGTTGTTAACATATCCACTGTCAAAGGCATAGCTGAAGACTCACAACTTCTCTTTACCTCACAGCTACAAACTGGAGGACACAGATGCTCCCAGGAAAGCAGCTTGAGAATAGTTTAAATAGCATCCCCACCTGAGGAGTTGCTTTTCAATAGACTCAGAGTTCAGTTACAGAAGAGGAGGAGGTTCTACAGATCTGCCATACAACTACGTGCGTGCACGTAACAATCCTGCACCAATCATTTAAAGATTTGCTGAGGGGAGATGTCATGCCACAAAGAAAACAACACTATCCAAGCCCTACCAGCTCCCACCATGGTTGCACACTTTGGTAACACTGATCTAAAAGAATGCCCAGGGAAGCTCTGTAACAATCTCCCGGGTTGCCAGCATAGATAACAATTGCAAGAGCCAAAAAATGAATACCAAATGCTGGCCAGTTAGTAATGACAGCACTGGAAGTTACAAGAAACCGCAATCTCTCGCATCCAAGCGGTAAGAAGATGGCCAGAGATGAGGAGCAGTGTTGAGCTCCGACTGACTGCTCCTTGCCAGGCCCTGTTCACAGGACTTCCAGCAGGCACCCTCACATGAGAAAGGAGAATCCCAGAACAGATCAACACAGCCCAACCCTGAGCACAGTTCTTGGCCCCAAATCAGTGTTTCATAAACATTTTGTGAATGAATGTAAAATCCAAATTTCACAGAACTACCTATTATAAATTTTATTTACTTAGCTGACAGCAAGTTAATGACATATTTACAAAGCTTATAACGAAGCCATTTGGTCTGGCAATGTCACCTAACACTAAAAATGAACTTGTGCTTTGATCAAGAAATTCCATTTCACAATGTCTGCTTAAAGAAATCCTTCATGGAGCACAAAGAGGGTGGCCTTGGTGATTCTGTAGTCATGACAGTGACTAAATCAATGAGACAAGGGTACTGTGGGGGGTACTATACAGCCCTGAAAAAGAAAGGGGCTAGACTATAACAATATAACCAGATGAAATGGTAGGTCTCCAAATTCCACATGCCTGTTGCTTTGTTAAGTTTTTTTTTTTTTTCATTCCCTTTAGCAAAAGAATGCCTTCCATTATGAAATTCACACAGAAGTAAACAAGGGAAGCCAGGACAGTAGGAAATGACCTTAACTTTGGCCAAAGCAAACATGTATGGGAGGTGTTTAAAATTTGTGATGGAGGCCGGCGCCATGGCTCAACAGGCTAATCCTCCGCCTTGCGGCGCCGGCACACCGGGTTCTAGTCCCAGTCGGGGCACCGGATTCTGTCCCGGTTGCCCCTCTTCCAGGCCAGCCCTCTGCTGTGGCCCGGGAGTACAGTGGAGGATGGTCCAAGTGCTTGGGCCCTGCACCCCATGGGAGACCAGGAAAAGCACCTGGCACCTGGCTCCTGCCATCGGATCAGCGCGGTGCGCCGGCCGCAGTGCACCGTCTGCGGCAGCCATTGGAGGGTGAACCAACGGCAAAGGAAGACCTTTCTCTCTGTCTCTCTCTCTCTCACTGTCCAGTCTGCCTGTCAAAAATAAATAAATAAATAAATAAATAAAATAAAATTTGTGATGGAAACTCAATTTAAAAGAATATGGAATTAGGCCCTTCACATCCATGCTTACTGGGCCATTAAATGTTTAATTAAGTTAATGGTGCAAACATATCAGGAAATCAACAGTGGAGTGATCTTGAACTACAGATGTATTAGGGTTCTTCAGAGAAACAGAATCACAGGATGTGAACACACACACACACACACACACACACACAGAGAGAGAGAGAGAGAGAACAAGATTCAAGGAATTGGATCACATATTATTAAGGAGGTTAACAAGTCCCAGGTGCTGCATTTGTCAAACTAGAGACCCAGGGGCGGCCAAGGCAGGAGTTCTAGTACGAGTCTGCAAATCTGAGAACCAAGAGGGAATAGAGGACATCCAGCCTGGAGTGCAAGCCTCAGACCCAGTGAGAACTGCTGTTCCAGTGTGAGTGTGCAGACAAGGAAACAGAGTTTCTGCCTGGAGGGGTCAGGCAGGAGCTCAGCCTTTTCGTTCTAGTCAAGCCTTCACCTGATTGGACAAGGCCCATCCTCATCAAAGAGGGCAATCTGCCTAACTCAGTTAGCATGTTAACTGCTACCCTCATTCAGAAGTGTCCTCACACATTCAGAACAACGTCTGGACAGAGAATTGTGTACCCTGTGACAGAGTCAAATTGATGCATAAAATTAACCATCTCAACAGGGGAGACTTAAATTCCATTTGTTGTAAGGGTATGAGAAACTCTAGGAGATCAACAGCCTATATAACTTAGGGTAAAGCCTAAGTATTATTTATCCTGGGGCTGCCATTGTGGCATAGCGAGCAAAGTTGCCACCAACCCATATGGGCACTTGTTGGTTTCCCAGCTCTTCTACTTCCAATACCGTTACCCGATAATAGCCTAGGAAACAGCAGAGGATGGCAAAAGTACTTAGGCCCCTGCCACCCACGTGGGAGACCTGGGAAGAGCTCCTGGCTCTTGAATTCCGGCCCTGGCCCTTGAGGCCATCTAAGGAGTAAACCAGCAGTGAAGATTTGTTTCTCCCCGTCTCTCTGGGAACTCTTTCAAATAAATAAATAAATCTTTAAAAAAGGAAAAAAAGAAGTATTATTTATCCAGAAATTCATTCTCTTGAAAGCCACCTTCTTCAGAATATGAAGAATAAACATCAAGGGAAGATTGGGGAATGAGACACTGGAGTTGGCCTCTTCCACACAGTCAATCCCAAATTGAGATGAGAGCAAGGCAGATTTATTTGTTTTCAAGAAGCTGATCAGTGAATGGTTCTTAGCTTACAAACTAATCATGAGATCTCTCCATACATTTGTGTTTTCTCTCAGCCCACACTTTAATGGCCATTATCGTTCATTCTTGTCTTTTGAGTTGCTTTTCCTGAGAGAGGAGACCAAATGACTCCCTCAGGTTGCACCCAAGGCCTTGCAGGTGGTGCCCGCTGACCAAGGTTGGGTCTCCAAGCATCCACAGTTGCTGGGATGGTTCAGGTTTTTGCACTGCAGGTCTAGTATCCCAGGAAACCCTTTAGTCTAGGCAGTCCAAGATGGCTGCATACCCAGTCTTGGGTTCCATGCATGACTCAGTCCCTGACCACTCTTTTTCAGGTCAGCCTCTCACTCAGCGTGGACATTCCTTCAATTGCTTTAATACACAAGCTCCACCCCCCACCCAGTTCAAAGTCTTGCCTTCACTGTTACTCTTCCTAAAATGCTTTTTCTACCTATTTCTCTCCTCTCCTAGCTATCTCCCACTCATATTTTGTACCTCTCATTCATTTCTCCTACCTCTGTTTAACAACCACTTCCCCAGGAATAAGTTCTATGGACTAGGCTTGATGTCAAATAGCCCTGAATCTCTGTAATACTCACCACAATAATTCTAATAGCTGTGTAATACTTACCACAATAACAACCAATCCATTGTGAATGGCCAGCACCCAGCATTGAGCCTGGCTCACGGCAAGTGCTAAGTACTAATGTGTTGAAATACTGAATGAACAATCATAATATAACAATAGTCACAATTTATGGAGAGCTTGCTGCAGGCCTGTTTCAAGAATTATGAAAGTATTAACTCATTTAATCCTTGCAACAGCCTCATGAGGTATAAAACACTATTTTCATATGTTGCAACTAAGAAGACAGGGCAAAGAGAATTCTTTAAAAAAAAATGAAAATAGAGCAAAGCCTTCTAATCAGTCCATCTGGGACGAGACCCTATAAAATCGGCCTTTCTAACATTGGGCGCTAGCCAACAGAGCTGATCAGACCTCTGTCCTCCTAGAATATATCACCTCCTTTAGCAAACTGAAACACAAGGAAAATATTCATTCTTTCTGAACAAACTGTTGCCCACCATAATTGTAGACTGGAACTTTCTAGAGAAAATAATACTGGCACTGATCCAGTACTTGGTTAAAAAGCATGAAACATGATCTGATAACATCACAAAATTGTACAGGGGAGCACCTGAGCTCTGGGTCCCGGATAATGCTATGACTTCAGAGTGGGGACCGCCTGGGAGACCACCCCCAGAGAAAAACTGGTAACTCAGCTCTCCACTGGAAACCACATATGGGACTGTTCATGGCCATGGGCACATTCTGGTTCTTGGGAAGAGTCTTATCCATTGAAAAATACATCTTTCCTCCACCACTGGCATCATAAGAATTGTTCTCCAGCTAAGAGAAAACAGTCTGATGATTTTGACTCACCTAATTCAGACAGTTATACTCATAGAAGCACACGACATTAAGGGATATGCAAGAAATAACAAGAAAGAGAAGCCAGACTGGACTCAGAAGATGTAGCAGAGGAAAACAAGGCACACAGAACAGACTGGCGAAATCATAAGGAAATCTGATATTTAATTCAAAAGTGAGGTTAAATATAAAGTATGGCCACAGAGACTTTGTAGTAGCAAAATGATGCTTTTCTTGTGCCATATTTTCTAAGCTTTGTAACCTGGGCTGATAGCCACATATCCTTAAAATCATGGTATATACTGCATCCTCCCACTGGAAATTGATATGCCAAACAATTTCTCCTTGAGGAGTGATTAGGTCATTAGGTTTCTCATTATAGTAATTAGTGTAAAATTGAGAAAATCATCAAGATAATTTGAAGATTTCTTTAAGCACTTTTGGCTACTAGCTACATACAGCAAATAAAAATTGTTTTAAATGGAAATTTATGAATATTTGTCCTTTTTCTTTGTTGCTACTTGGTATAACTAGACACATAAGACAAAAGGATCTGGAAGGTAAGATTCAGATTATGAACTGTAAGGCCTTTTCCTCTCTTCCAAAGATTTTTTTTCCATTAAACTTTGTGCATTAAAGTAACTCTCTTATTGGTAATTTTAAAAATCTGTCTGGCTATCTATAAAGCAATACTTCCCAATTTTTCATATGTCATATTTTGATAGGGTATCAAATACCTCAAAGAGCTATCCCAAAATTCTCAAAACTACCTTAATTTGCCTTTATTTCAGGTATTTTCCTTCCTCTACTTAGCACTGCAGTGGTGGGAGTCTATGCCTTGGCAGGGAGTGTCAGAGAATCTCATGGGTGGTGTCAGAGTGTGATCTCTTAAGACTGGCAGAAACAATGCCCAGAATCCACTCTAGCTAACTCATAGATTGAAATTAATTGGATGCCAGGTCTTTCACATGTTATCCTTTCCATAGAAACCTTTGCACTCATTTAATTGGCTATTTTCAAAAAAATATTTATTGAGCAACTTCTGTGTATAAGACCCATACTTGGCACTTTGGGGTAGGGTTGGGGGAGGGAATCAGAAGACAAAATAAGACATGGATTCTGACCCCATCAGGAGATATTAGTCTAATATGTAAATATAACGCAGACAGAGCACAAGTGTGCTATGGTATTTATGGAAAGGAAAGATGGCCTGCAGTAAAAGCAGGTTTAGGATCAAATCCAGAATTTCTTAGTAAACACAGGTTTGAACAAAGTTTTAAACCATAAGTGGAGAGGCCAGCATTGTGATGCAGCATGTTTAGCTGCTACATGTAATGGTTAAATTCTGTATCAGACTACTGATTTGTGTCCTAGCTGTTCCCCATCCAATCCAACTTCTTGCTGCTGTACCTTGGAGAACAGTGGATGATGGCCCATGTGCTTGGGCCCCTGTCACCCTTGTGGGAGACCAGGATGGAGTTCCTGGCATCTGGCTTCACTCTAACCCCAGACTCACACTCTCTCCCTCTTCCCTTTCAAATAGACAAAGCAAAAACCTTTTTAAAGATTAAATATGAAAAATATAAGTGGAAATTTGGTAAGCAAAAATAAAAAAAATGGAAAGAAAAGGGAATTCCTTAAAGAACAGTCCACATGAATAAATGCTCCTGTGAGGAAAAGCAGGGTTGCATCCAAGATGCCAGAAAATTCCAACTCACAAGTCTTTTATCAACTGTCCATCACTTTGAAACCCACAACTCTCTTAACACTCTTCAAAATGTTATCTTGTGCCTTAGTTATGAGACTAGTTACTTATTTGATCCCATCTGGGTGTCTACAATGAAATCAGAAGGCTATAGAAAGACCCCAGTCTACTCTCTTCTGATTAGTGTTCCCCTGGGCTTTTCTACGCAAAATAAAGCCAAGTGCACTTAAGTTTCCAGCATCTTCTTCATGTTCTTTTGAAAATGCAGAGTAAATATTATGTTGGCTCCTTTCTGCAGTCAATTAATGTATCCTTCTTGCCAATGTCATAAATATAACTTTTTTCAGCTGACGCTTCTCTTATTCCATACATATGCTATTGATAATTACTTGTTTTTGAGTTCTTAACCACTTGTGCATGGAAATATATCTGAGGTTTAAATGTTAGGACTATTACATTACTAAATGTCTTATTTTATAAGTGAAGAGGCCATCACAATCCCTATCCTGTGTACTGAAATTGTACTCACCATAGGAATCCATTTACCATACTGAAATCCTAAAAGAACCAGACATTCTTGTAAGAAAGTTACTACAACAGCCTCTTTGCCCTCTCTGTAATCAATTTCCTGCAGCTTCTGTGTCATGGCAGCTTAGGAGAGTCTCTGGTTTTATTTTTTTATGCTTTGATAAAACAATGACGACTCAATTAAAAACACTCAATCTTGAAAATTAATTGGAGAGTTCCTACTCAGGTCTTGAGTAAATAATTATGGCAGTCTTCTATGACACTATGGGGGGTGACAGGAGTAAGGAAGGCTAGAACAATGGGATAAACCACTGCAGAGACATAAGGTTCCCATATTCAAACATGCATGCCTCTATCTCCCTCTTATTGCACTGAGAGCCAAACTGTCTGTCTTTGTATTGCTCAATCATGGACTTTCTGTTAGATCCCCCCACCAAGAGAAGTTGCATTTTTAAGTGTGAATATTGCTTCTCTTTAAGATGTATTTATTTATTCTGAAAGTCCGAGGTACAGAGAAACAGATAGACAGACACAGGCAGAGGCAGATCTTCCATCTGCTGATTTATTCCCCAGATGGTTCCAATAACCAGCACTGGGCAAAGCTGAAACCAAGAGCCAGGAGCTTCCTCCAGGTCTCCCAAGAGGGTAGCAGGGGCCCAAGCACTGGGGCCATCTTCCACTGCTCTTCCCAGGCCATCAGCAGGGAGCTGGATCATAAGTGGAGTAGCCGGGACTCATAAGAAATGATAGCATCACAAGCAGAAACTTCACACACTAAACCACAACGTCAGCCCCGTATACTGCTTCTTTAGAGTGTGGAGACTTAGAGTTTAGTGGACCGTTATGCCATACCTTGTGAGTATTGTTTGGGAGCATTACTGAAGCTTCCTCTGCTGAGATCTGCCCATACAGCCCTGGACCAGACAGCAGGGTAGTTTGGAATTCCATGGAGTTCTTGTTCCAACTGTCAGGCATACCTGCTTGCTTTATGAAATACACTGCAGTTACAGCTAAAACAAATTACCCATTAAAAAAACAGGAATAATAGTTAGTTTCTACTCTACCCCAGAATTTTCAATAAACCACTGTGCCCATTTCTTAAACCTAAACTGTGTCAGGATGTATTTCAGATACCTGGTGACTACCGGGTTTTCATGGGAAAACATCTTGCCTATTTACCTGGTCTCATCTTTGTAACAATAGTGCTCAGCTTCATGTGTAAAGAAAGGCCAATGGATGAAGCCATGGGAAATAAACTCAAGCCTCTTTAATTCAGATTTATTGCAAGGTCTAAACGAGCTTTCAAATGAAGCCTGAATTATAAAACTTTGAAGGCATTATTAACAGCGAATTACATTCTTTTTAGCTGTAATAAATTTTTACCAAGCAAATGTCCTCTGACAATAAATACATGTTTGCATCACGTTTAATTTTCCAAATTGGTTGTTCAAATGTAAGATGGTCAAGTGTGGATGATTATTACATCATTACTCTTAAATAGGCTTACGCCTGTGGTCAAACCAGTTGCCAATGTTCATTTGCTTATTAACACCCTTTATGTTCGTCAGGCAAAGCTGACTAGCTGTCCAGTCCCTGTCTAAGTTACTAACGTTGATTTGATGGCAGTGATGTGTATGTCTTAATAGCAGATTTGGTTTGGCTCAGAAAGACATTGCAGTGAAGTCCTGAACCACATGTGCTTTCTTGTCCTATCCTCAAAGAGCATGAGAGTTATCAGAACCCAGTTTTCTCCGACAGAAACTGAATCTAAGTCATATGTATGTCATTTTAAATTTTCTAATGTCCACATTGGAAAAAATAAACAGAAACAGCTAAAATTGACTAATATTTTATTTAACTCAACCCATCCAAAACATGATCATTTTAACATATAATCAAAAATTATTGATATTTATGTCCTTCTTGCTTTACTGAGACTTTAAAATCTACTTGGCACATGTCACTTTGGCCAGATCTTAGTTTGGACTAGCCACAAATCAAGTGCTCAGTAATCACTAGTGGCAAGTGGCAACTGAATGGGACAGTCCAGTTTGAAATTACTACAGTAGTTCTCACAGCTTTTCCTTGAAACTACTTACATACGCATTTCTAGCTTTTAACTTAAATCTCTAGAACCACTGTTCAAAGAAACAAAACAAAACAAGAAGGGAAGGAAGAAGATGACATTGACCTGAATTTCTTAACGTGGTTTAGAAAGAGATACATGGCAAGGTCTCCACCCCCATTCCCACCTCCCCTTGAGCACGACACTGCAAGCAAATTCCTGTAGTTTCCCGAATGGTCCATGCTCTTTAGCATCAGTCTAGACCCTGGCTCTTCTCCTGAGCAGCTCTTTCTCTGCCTTCCAATTGTTCCTCTCGTTCAGCCTAGAAACTCTCCAGGACTACCTGGGTGATGTGTGCTGCTGAATCTACCACATGGCTTTTAGACATTTGAGGGTTTCACATTTATGACTTTCTAAACTATCTTCCAGTCAAGGCTTTGAAGCCCCTAAATGGTAAGAACCAAACTTATCATCATTGCCTTCCAGTTCATTGCTTGGCTCATTAGAAGGGCTCACTAGGAGCTGTCATCGTGACATAGTAGATTAAGTCACCAGCTATAATGTCAGCATCCAATATGAGCACTGGTTCAAGTCCTGGCTACTTCGTTTCCTATCCAGCCCCATGTTAACATGCCTAGGAAAGTAGTGGAAGATGGCTCAAGTGATTGGGTCCCTGCTACTCATGTAAGAGATCTGGATGGAGTTCCAGGCTCCTGGCTTCAGCCTGGCCAGCCCTGACTACTGCAGCCATTTGGGGAGTGAGCCAGCAGATAGAAGATCTGTTTCTACCCTTCTCTTTCCGTACTCTGCCTTTCAAATAACTCTTTTCTAAAAGTGTATACTAAAATCACCTCAATGAAAAACGATGCATTCATTGTGGAGAAACAAACACTGGAATTGAAGATCACCATCTCCTCTCCTGCTCTAAGCCTTCATTATGAGGGAGGTGGTGACAAGTTGTCACATCATGCTAGAAGTGATCTGTGGACCCAAACATCTCCTAATCTACACTTTTACTTGAGTCCCTTGATTTACATTTTATGGTGTTATTGAACAGTCCTGTGTGATTCCACAGTCTCCAGGTCCTACTAGCTAAGCAACTTGTTCATTCTTTTTTTTTTTTTTTTTGACAAGCAGAGTGGACAGTGAGAGAGAGAGACAGAAAGGTCTTCCTTGTCCATTGGTTCACCCTCCAATGGCTGCCGTGGCCGGCGCACTGCGCAGATCCGAAGGCAGGAGCCAGGTGCTTATCCTGGTCTCCCATGGGGTGCAGGGCCCAAGCACTTGGGCCATCCTCCACTGCACTCCCGGGCCACAGCAGAGAGCTGGCCTGGAAGAGGGGGCAACTGGGACAGAATCCCGCATCCCGACCAAGACTAGAACCCAGTGTGCCAGAGCCGCAAGGCGGAGAATTAGCCTATTGAGCCGCAGCGCCGGCCTGCAACTCATTCATTCTAAAGACAGACAAGAGGTTGTTAACCTCTTATTTAAATCTAAGGATTCTTACACTCTTTGGGAGTCTTTAGAAAGCAAGGATTGATGTGTGTTCAACCCACAACGCTTTATGGGGATATTTAAAATGTAATTCAAGAGGCCTGCATTGTGGTACAGCAGGTTAAACTGCTGCCTGTGACCACAGCATCCCATATCAGGACACTGGTTCGAGTCACAGGTGCTGTTTCCGATCCACCTCCCTGATAATGCACCTGGAAAGGCAGTAGAAGATGGTCCAAGTACATGGGCCCCTATCACACATGTAAGAGATCAGGATGGAGTTCCTGGCTCCTGACTTCAGCCTAGATTAGATCTGGCTGTTGTGGACATTTGGGGAGTGAAACAGCAGATGGGAACACTCTCTCACTTGCACTCCCGCCACCACTTTCAAATAATAAATATTTTTAAATATTTAAATAAACATTTAAATAAAATGTAATGCAATGAAAAGTAAGGCATCAAATTTGGGTTTCTTTTTTTGTGGTTTGAGGCCTCTACTTTCTAATCTATACTTGCCTCATGCCACCACAATTCTTCACATTCTGTACCACATCAAAACAAATCACTCACTTTTCTATTTCTCAAGCACATCCCAAGATTCCTTGTTTCGATTCCTTTGTCCTCACGTTTCCACTTCCTAGAAGTATTTTCTTCAATACTGTCAAATCCTTCATCTCATTCAACACCAGCCAAAAACGGCATCTTCTAAGAAAATTTTCTCTGATATCTAAAACCTATTCCTCTCTCCCCCAAATTTCCTGGAGTACTCTGTCATAATACAGCCCGAAATTCCATTCAGATTTGTGTTAGGTACTTGCCTTCACTCTGCTATTTCCCATTCTGGACTCTTAATTCCTTAGATTTTTGCACTATTATCTTCAGATATCACCTACCACAAGGTTTTACCCATAATAGCTGCTCAATAAACATTGCTGAAGGAAAAGATGCATGTGTATATTTCTCTTTAAACCAGAAAATAGTACTATGTACTAGAAAAGTCTTCAAAAAGACTTTCCCAGCAGTAACTAGAGGCTAGTTCTAAACCTAAACTTCAAGTGAACACAGCTTTAAAAAGTATCTGACCATACTCCCAGAATTCAGACAGCCATGTTTTCCAAAAGATGGAAAACTACCTTAATGGGCTCCATAATGAAGAGGTGGTTACGTTTCTCCCTACAATTGGGTGGCTGTAGGCCCTTGGATCAGACACAAAGTCCCTTTGAAACTCGGCTTCCATATTTGTCAAACTAAAGAATTGGGTGAACTGATGTCCTCTGTGCCTTTCAGATTGAAAAATAGCCTTTTTTTAAGATCACTTTTTTGCATATATTAAAATAGCAAGGGTAGATATAATTCAGTTTATCACAGTTTATCACTCAATACCCTGAGTGGATAAAGAACCATCATCCAAATTCACCACCAGTTTCAAACATTCACAGAACCTTAAGCATGAAATATAGGCGTAAACCTTGTTTCTTTGTAGTATATGTCAAAGCAATATTCATTTTCTTATAGGAGCGTGATGTCAAGATTCTGAGTGTCAAAGAGATTCTGGATTGGTTGTCAGTCGGCTTATCTTACACCATTCTTCTTGAGACGTCTCCCCAATGCATTGAGAAAATTTGTCCTTTTTTGAACCTCTTCCTCCCTCCAGCATTGTCAAAAGCCAAAATGCAGTTAGATGGGTAACACATTCAAAAACACATTGCCAAAAATTTTGAACCAAAATTTAAGTTTTCATTTACTTAGGTTTTTGAGGGGTGGGAAGAAGTGCTATACAACGGCTATTTTTGTTTGTTTAAGTGAATGTAATCTGAATGTCCCGTTTGTGAGTGAATGGTATTTAATATTCAGTATACACCTTCTGCAAACAATATGCAAGGCAGAGCCCTTGCTCTTTTTGAACTCAGAGAATTCAAGGAGGAAGGGAGGAGATAAGATCTACATTATGTAAATAAAATGATCTCTAATGAAAACATTTTCCTTGAGGCATGAACAAGTGTACTAACTACCAATTTTGTGATGTTGAAATCAATCAATTTCCAGCCCTAAAACCCACTGGTATAATAGCTTGGAAAGACTTCTTGGTTTAAGATTTAAGAATTCCTCTGCCCTTTACTATACCCAACAGGACTGACTGCAAGCTGAGCCCATAAGCCCTCTTCCCAAGGAGCTCTAGACAATTGTGTGGGTGTCTAGACATAAGCCAGGCCCCTTCTCATTCTGATCATTTACTGCATTTTTTTTTATCAAAAGGCATAGCAAGAGCCTTTCTTCCTTCTTTCTCAACACAATCCCTGCTGGTCAAATATTGCTTGTGTGTGGACCTTGGAAAAGCCTCTGGGAATTATCATTATTATCAGTCATGATGTTAATGGGCTGTCATCGTTGGCCGAAGTTGACTTATTCTAGATGCTTTGTTTACTCAGCTAACAAAAAGGCAGCTTGGAATTAAAAAAGGAAACGTGCCAAGCAATTAATCCATAACTTCGTTGGAATGCTTTGGGGATTTTCTAACATTTCTTTTATTGAATTTTTGTTTAAGTGCAGTATCCTTTTTTCCTCTGAAATTTCATTCTGGAGTTTTTTATTACATGCCATTTCTGCAGGAGGCACATTGAGCCACTGGGACCTTCTGGGTAAATACCACGTGTTTTAAAATATTTATCAATAATGAGGCTACTTGCTCACACATTCCCTGAAAATGCCAGGCTGTGAAACCAATTCATTGCACAGGTTTTAAAAAGATATCAAAATACTCATACCAAAGATTGATGTTACAAGGCATTTTTCCTTTAAATAACATGTCAAAAATTAACAATTTTGAAGTAGGGAAGAATAAAATACAGTTAAATCTATAGTATACAAATACATAAATTCCTTAAATGTTACCAGTCCAACAGTCATTTTTTCCAAAGAAAAGTAGAAGTCATCTTTTAAGCATATATCCTAATTATACTTCTTAATTTTCTTAACAGGATGTCAGCTCTATCCTTTGGCTTCTGGAATGATTGCCAAAATAAATGAATCTGGCCTGTTAACCGGCTGCATCAAAAGTATCTCACTGCATGAGTTTTCCAAATATTACATGGATCCTTTTGCTAAGAGTTACATCAAAGGCTTAGTTGTAAAGAATATTCAAGGTGGATTTCCTGGAGAGTATGTGTGTATATACATATCTATATATCTCTATATATACTTACATAGATACAATGTAAATATATATTTTTTTATCCATTTATCTGGATACCAAACTAGCAGAAAATTATATACGTGGGTTTTGTTGATTTTCATACTGAACTAGTTTTTATTTATTTGATCTTTGTTTTATCTTGCTTTATGGACACTGATACAATCAAAAAGAAATAATGGGACAATAGAACAAAATTCACTGCTGTAACATCTTGAATGTCTTAATGGTGATGAAGACATTGTTTGCCAGGTCACTCAGCATCCTCTTTCAGGTCTTAGGAATACTGTGCTTCTGATCAGAAGTGGTTTTGTATCTTCTATTTATACATTTATTTGAAAAGCAGAATGAGAGAAAGGAAAAGGGAAAGGCAGAGAGAGAAAGATCTTCCATCCACTGGTTCACTCCCTGAATGCCTGTAACAGCCAGGGTAGGACCAGGCCAAAGTCAGGGGCTAGCAGCCAGGAACTGCATCTGGGACTTCTGCTCGGGTGGCAAGAACACATGCACCTGGGCCATCATCTGCTGTTTCCCAGGCACATCAGCAGGTAGCTGGATTGGAAACCAGAGTAGCCAGGGCTAGAACCAGGCGCTCCAATACAAGATGCAAACCTCTCAAGCAATGGCTTAACCTGCTATGCCACAGCGCCTGCCACTCTTTTGTATCTTGGAGGGTTTTGTTTGGTTTTAACCTTAGAAACATTTCATTGCTTTAAAGTACTCATCTCCTTCTTCCAATTGATCATTTTCCTTCTTCACATCGAATGTTAGGTTGTAAGCAAAACATGGCTCAAGTCTCATCTCACAAATGCACTAGAAACAGGTCATGGATTTTGTATACTATTTTTAAGGGTATTCCTTTCCCTTGATGGTCTCATTTATTTGTATTTGGTCATCTTGACCATTTTAAATCAATTTCAGGGGCAAGATGAACCACTAATCAATCGTATTGATCCTGTAGCTGATCCAAACCAGACATGCTATTGGTCCAATGATAGTCAAAATGAGAACAAATAATAAAATAAATGTTCAAGAAGTAGAAAATAAGTAATAGAATGGGCCCTGAGGACTGACTACTATCCCCTACCCCTAATCTGAAGGTTTAAAAGATGTAGAAGCTATGGGCTCCTCCCACACAGCTGATGCCTGAGATCACTCAATTCTAAGTGCATGTCCATGACAAGGTAGGAGTGCAGAATGTTGTGGGATGGAAGGGGACTTGCTGAAGGCCTACATCGCCTCCTTGAGTGTTAATCTTGTGCTTGCCCTTTATGCTGCAGGGTTGATGGCTCAGAATTAAATGAAACCAAAAGTAACCTTAACCATGGGTCATTTGCTCTGCAGCAGATACGATCAGTGTCCCACTCATCACTCTTTGACACTCACCCTTGGGATACACAAGAAACCATGTCTCTAGAGCCCCTGCACCACTATCTGAGGGCTTTGTTTTGAACTCACTCGAAGCTGGTCAGGAGTGCTAGAGTCACAGCGTTGCAGGAGTCCCTCAGGCAGACTCACACTGGATCCATGTTTCCCAACCGACATGACAATGATAGTACATTTTAGAGCCCCAAGGAAAGGAATCAGCAAAATAAATTGCAGTGGAAACTGGTAACCGAAGTTGAGCCACATTTTGTCGGAAATGGAAAACCCATGCAGTGCCGGTTGCATTGGAAATGGCATAGTCAGAGCTTGCAGCTTATCAGGAAAAGATCCTCCAGGTTGATAACACGTGGTACCCCAATTGCAGAGCTTACTGCCCATGCTAAATTGTTACTTAATGTTATGCTCCAAGAGTGTGTGGATTCCAGATTTGTGTTTGACAGACTACTTCCTTTGTCTCATATTTTTAATTGGAAGCAAGATCTAGATACCAATACAGAGATATGGCTGGAGACTGAAGTGTGTTGGGCTACTAAAGCTGATTATGATGATATGGACCCTGTATTTTCCAAACTTACCTATCTGCTAGCCACTCTCAATCAGCTCATATGTCTCAGTTTGTGGAATACAATGTAAATGAATTGGATAAAGAATGTTTCCATTGGAACTGTTGGTTAAGACTTGGTGTTTATGATCTATAATGGTGAAGGAGTATCTTCATTTCTGGAAGGTTTTGATTAAAGGTCACAAAGACTGATGAACAATGGAATTTTAAGTGATAAAACTAGCCTATATCTGTATTATACCTAAGAATACAAGAAAAAATACAGAGGAAAAACAATGTATATTTTGAACCAAAAACATGCAGCCATGTGATGGTGTGCTTTAGCAATCTAGATGTGAGTTTTTCACAACCAGTCTCACTGAATTCATATAATTGGTGCATTTTTCTTCAAGAGGATCTATATATTCATATATCCAGACGTATAGGTATCTTTATTATTGTTTTTATATGAAGAATATAGGATATTTGCAGTTTTAAAGACAAACTTGAAATAAAACTTTTCCATCTTGTTGTGGATTAAAAAAAAAAAAAAAAAAGGAGTGCCACACTATAGGAAAGACCTGCAGTCAAGGATGAAGAGAGATTTGGATGATCAATACACCAGCTTCCTCAACCATCTGATGAAACAATCTTCCAGAGTTCCCCACTGAGACAGAACCCTGTTGCACACATCTTAGCCTATTCATTAACACATAACTTTGCATAATCAGCTTTCACAATGACTGACCAATTCACATTCCCAAAATAGAATAGGAGGTTGTTTCTCTCCTGATCCCTTCATCAATAAAAGGATCAGTCTTTGTTTTCTTCATTGTGGCAAATCTGTTTTTTAAAATGCTATCTCAAGTTTATGTTTCATATTTTGTCTAAATGGTGGAGATCATTTAAGTGTCATTTTTTATGTAAAATTCCCATTTATCTCTTTTTCCTCATTTTTCTTAAAGGAGAGGTTTTCTTTTAATTAACTCAACAGACTTGACCTTTTTAAAATACTTTTACAAATAGTCTTAAATTTACAAAACAAAAATCGTGAAGCAGTATAAAGAGTTCCCATATTCCCAACACCCATCTTCTCCTATGAAAGTATCTCATGGTAGTAAAATATTTGTCCCAATGAATAAACCAAACACAGCCTTCCCTATTTTTTCAATCTAAGCTCCCTCTCCATCCCTCCTATCCTCCCGGTCTCTAGTAATCAACATCCTGTGTTCAGATTGTGATTTTAGCTCCACTTCAATATAACTTTTAAATTTTTTATTTATATAAGATGAAGAAATTTCATGTATTTCATATGTACAGATTTAGGTGCATAGTGACACTTCAATATAATTTAGGGATCCTTTTGACATGTATACTTCAAATATATTTCTCATCTTGTTTGTTTGTAAATGATAATTTTGTTCAGATAAGATTTTATTGCTTGTATTTTAGTTTGTTTTTTTTACTTTGACTATATATAGCCTAACCTATAAATCTTTTCTTTTTATGATCTCTGTCCCTGGTATCTGTTGTAGAAATGCCATTTTCACTCCAGTATTATAAAAATACAACTTTAAAATATTATTCTGGTTATTTTTATACTGAAAATATTTACTCAATAAAATTTAGGTAAAATATTTGAACCAGAAATTTATTTTATTTTTAACCATTTAAAATTTCAATATTTTAATAATAATTAGTTTCAGAGCCCGTTACTGAAAGAATTATTATCCCACTGGCTTGAAATATCACGTTTGTTATATAATAACTTTTATAAATTATTTGATCTGTTTTCAGACTAACACTCCCAACCCGACTTTCAACTCACCTTCCTAACATCATCTACTACATTCAAATATCTGAGTTGATGTTTAGAAAACACTAGGTCATCTGAAGAATTTTCACTTACTCATTACATGCTTTTCTTAATAGAATAAATCCAGTATTATGTCATCTTAATTTTGATGAGGCACATATAAAGTATTACCCTCAAATTCAAGTAAAACATATCACATTGTTTCTGATCAAATACTATGGAGTTATTTCTTCCAAATCTTTTCTTGTTTGCTTTACAACTCTTCCTTATATCTGCCTTTTTATCTGATTTTTCTTATAGTTTTTCCTTCCCTTGCTTTTTCTACTCTAAACCCACCCATCACTCCCACATATATCTGCATTCTCTTGACTGCTCCATTCTTATACAGGTTCACCTCTGTCAGTCTTCTGTAATCCCAGCAAGCAGCTCTTGTTAAAAGCAAATACTGAAAGGGGCATTTAGGGAAGATGTAGAATTCTGTTCATATATACCAGGACGGAAAGAAGCTTAGGAAATACTTGTTTCTCTTCTCTCACTTTACAAATGAGGACTCTGAGTACTTGCTGTAATAAAATCTTGCTCACTCTTATGGAATGGGTGCTAGAAGCCAGTCTCCTTGCTTTCAGATAAAGAATCAGGTCCAGTCCCCTCTGTATCTCTATGGAGAGGTAAGATAATTAGCGTTGACATCACTGAAATGAGCTTTGCCCAAGCTCTCCATAAGCAAGAACATCAGAGTGTCTCTGTATGTTGGACCTTGAAAGCCAATAAGAATACGAAGCCAATACATTGCTATGTT
Organism: Sylvilagus floridanus; assembly: GCA_949820135.1. NCBI lineage: Eukaryota > Metazoa > Chordata > Mammalia > Lagomorpha > Leporidae > Sylvilagus > Sylvilagus floridanus. The sequence goes on from OX463226.1 coordinate 105,100,312, forward strand.
TAAGGAATTATGATTCTTCCATTAGATTCCCTTAACTCTGTCCACTTAGGACTCTCCCTTAACCTCGGGAACAAACAAAAGGGCAAAAGACAGGTAACTGTAGAATATCGTTCTATAACATTAGCAAACATTTACAAACATGCTATGTTTCAGGCACACTGCATACATTATCTCATTTAATTATCTCCACAACCCTGTGAAGTTGGGAATTATTGCTTCAATTTAAAAGAAGTGATAGCTGAGAGAAGTACAGAAAATTGCCCACTGCGGGTAGGGTTAGAAGTATTGTTGTGCTCCTAAATCTGTATATTTGAAACACATGAAGTTTGTTCACTTATATAAATAAAAAAATAAAACTGCCCACAATCCCATGAGGAGACAGTGGCAGAGAGGCCCTTTGCTGCCAGCAAGCAGACTTTTGAATACCTCTAAAGTGTCTCAAAGACAGAGCAGGGTGGTTGAGTCTCCAAGTTCACGTCTGCCTGCACATGGCCAAATCTAAACCTTACTACTTTTATCCAAACAAATATCAGCTTATTTCTCAACCATTCTAAAGCCCAGTTTCTCCATCTGTAAAAGGGAATAATAATAATAACCCTCCTTTATGGAATATCATGAGAACTGAATGAAACTAAACAAAACACTTACTGTTAAGCAATTGAAAAATATTGGTCATGTAGTGCAGAATGTTTCTGAACACTTGGATGCTAACAATCCAAGACCAACAAGAACCCCTCAAAAGCACATCTACCCACTCCTGGTTTTCAAACCTATTCAATAGCACCAGATGGTATTGAAAAGGATCTACCATAGAAACCACATTCCCTTGTGTATTGCTGGAAGAATGAAGAGTGCCAGACATTTAGTGTAGCTGTGATAGCCACAGGAAATATTGTTGGCTTTGATGGCAGATTTGGCATCTTGAAGAAGCACTCAGGTGAACCCCAAGCATAGAGAAGAATTGTCATGCCCTAAGCAAAAATCATTTCCTTGACTTAGTGTCTTTGCAGAGGAAATTTTAAAAAATGAGAAACCAAATCTCCTGGAAGAGGACTCTGAGTCCTTGTAGCACTATGAAGAGCTCAGAAGGAGTCTTTAGCCCAATCACTACAATTTTCTGATCTGTCTGTTGCTGATTGCCCTAGTAGTTTGAATTTGCATCATTAAGCTCCCCAAGATACATTGTCATCTTAGAATGCAGAGAGAAGAAATCATACATGTGCATTCTAACAATACAATCATGGAAGCAATTTATTTTGAACATTACTTTGGAGTGAGGCCTTTATGCAACCACAGATTTAATAAATACATGGATATGAGACTGCATTTTTCACTTAGGTTCATCAAACACAGAGAGATTTCCCATTATGGAGACAGAGGGTTTGGATTCAGGCTGGAGTTTTCCTTGCAGAGATTAAAAAGACAGATGGCAAGGCACAGTGCTTTGGGAAAAGGCCTTTATAATCAAGGAATTAGAATTTATTCCTCAATCTGCCACTTAGATTCAGCTTCTATGCATAGGGTCAACTCATATGCTACCAAAAGATTCCATTATTTCAATTTCCTGTTAACCATCAAGCCAACATAACCAATTCTGTGCATCTCAGGGCAGATATACTTCAGGAAATTAAAATACCTACTTCAATAGTATCTAATTTCACTACATAGACGTGCACATATGATATATATATATACAGTCAATAAGTGGCACTTCCAGCATAATGATGATAGGTCCTATTGATTTAGTACTTGAGTTTTACATACATTGCTACAATGGTATCATCCAGATGTTGGCTGGCCATTTGTTCTGCTGTGTTAGCCCGAAGGCAATCTGAACAGAAAACCAGCTTTTATACCATTCTCCGCAAAACATCCAGTCACATCAAGATTTCTATGGTTCGATTTTTGTACCTTTTTGAGAATCACAAGAACCAGGCAAGAATCACAACCCAAAACATAACCAGTTATAAAATCAGAAAAGTTGGCACACTCACTTCCCTGGATTGCCAGAATGTTCTGAGAATTCATTGGTATAGTTAAGAGAAGTAATAGGAGATTCCCTGAACATGGATCTTCTCATTTGAAGATCATCATTTGCACTTTTAAAAATACATGCATTCGTTTAAAAAAAAAAACCCTAAGGAGAATTTTCATTTGGAATTGAGTGGCACTTTGCAGCTTCAATAATCAGCTCATTGAATGCCCACCACATTCTCAGTATCTGTGAGGCAAGGGAAAGGAGTGAACCTTGGGTGCTAGTAGGTCAAAATCAGGTTGGGAGGGATATCAAAAATATACCCAAAATATCCAGGGGTTAAACAACAAATAAACAAGTTTGTCATAATTTGGGACCCCTGGATGTGCTCAAAAATTGCTTACCAGAACAGCCAAAAGTGTAAAAGGTGGAAGGCACACTGCAGAAAGCAGTACGTACAGGTCTTACAGGTGGGTGCAGCTAGGATTGAAGAAAGGAGGGGAAGAGGAGAGGCAAGTCCACCTGAACAGGCATCGGGTCAAGTCAATGTGCTGTTCCTCTAGAGGCCAGAAGTGTAGAAAACTTGGGAACCTTAGTACAGTCAAGGAAAAAAGTAAACCAATAGGTTCATTGTTAACTCTTTCCAGCTCTACCAGAACTCTAGTCAGGATTCTGAATCCCATTTAAATCGGCTTATAGGTATCAGATATGTAATCAAAGGGTTCCTGGTCCATATTCTCTCATAAAGAGCCTTCAGTGCTCATTCACACTCTTTGGTAAGTGGTACAGAAGTGTCAAGGACTGTTGAAGAATTTTTCTCTAGATTTAGCTAATGTATCAAGCCTTCCCATGTGACTGTTATCAGAAGAGCTATAGGTTACAAGAACGACCATATCACATGATCACAAAAATCAGTCTGTTGAAAAATATAACTTAGACATTTATTTTCTACCAAACTTCTATGACACTAAATAGCACCTTAAAATGCTGATAGATATATTTTTCATGCTGTATTAAAAAGTACAAAGAATTGTGGCTTCTCAATTATATTCTCTAAATTATATTTAGAGAATTATATTATTTTCTCTAATATAATTCTCAATTATATTCTCTAAAAAATAAAAAGGTGTTTAAGGCAATTGTTATGGGTTGAATCATACCCCCACAAAAATATATGTTGAAGCTCTAACCCATAGTACCTCAAAATAAGAACTGAATTGGAAATAGGATCTGCAGAATCAAGTTAATACAATATCATTAAGCTAAGCCCTAATCCAAAGTGATATATATCCTTATAAAAAGGAAAAATTGGTGGACAGAAACAAACACAGGGAAAACCAATGGGAAGACACACAAGAAGATGCCTAGAGCAGCGTATCTGCACGACCAGGAATGCCTCCTAGGAAAGAGGCCTCCTTTCCTAGTGCCTTTGGAAGGAACAGACATGGCCCAGTCAACATCTTACCTTGAACTTCTGCCCTCCAGAACTGTGAGACAATAAATTTTAGTTGCTCAAAGTCACCAAGCATGGGGTGCTTTGTTACAGCAGCCCTTAGGAAGCAACACACTTGATTGAAATCATTTAAGATACAGTAAAGTGAAGTGAGTGCATTCTAGCACTCTGAGCCTTTCTTCTAGAAAACATCCCAGTGATACAGTTTCTTATACCACTGGGTAAATTCTAATCTCATTATGACTACAAGGAAAATGCCCTTATTTTTACTTAATAAAAACCAGCAGTCTGCTGTAATTCATGATGCTCTGAACATATTTACTATCAGGATGATTTCTAAATAAAATGATCTTGTGGGGCCAACATTACGACACAGTGGTTAAGACACCGATTGTGACTCTGTCATCCCCTATTGGAGTGCCAGTTCAAGTCTGGGCTACTCTGCTTCCTACTGATGTTCCTGTAAAGACTTTAGATGTCCCAAGTACTTGGGACACTACCACCAACATGGGAGACATGAATGGAGTTCCTGGCTCCTGATTTATCCTGGCCCAGACCTGTTTGTGGCCATCTGGGGAGAGAACCAGAAGATGGAGGATATCTCTTTTTTTCCCCAGAAACCTTTTATTTAAGGTATACAAACTTCATGTATTCCATGAACACAACTTCAGGAACATAGTGATTCTTCCCACACTACCTGCCCTCATACCTGCATTCCCACCCTTCTACCTCCTCCATCTCCTATTCTCATTCTTATTTTTTACTAAGAACTATTTTCAATTAACTTTATGCACATAAGATTAACCCTTTACTGGACCAGCACTGTGGCGAAGTAGGTTAATCCTCTGCCTGCAGCACTGGCATCCCATATGGGCACTGGCTCTAGTCCCTGCTGCTTCTCTTCTGATTCAGCTTTCTGCTATGGCCTGAGAAAGCAATAGAAGATGGCCCAACCTGCACCTGCGTGGGAGACCCAAAAGAAGCTATAGGCTCCTGGCTTCAGACCGGCAGAGCTCTGGCTATTGTGGCCATTTGGGGAGTGAGCCAATGGATAGATGACCTTTCTCTTGTCTCTCCCTCTAACTATCTATAACTCTACCTCTCAAATGAATAAATAAAATCTTAGCCGGCGCCGTGGCTCAACAGGCTAATCCTCCGCCTTGTGGCGCCGGCACACCGGGTTCTAGTCCCGGTCGGGGCGCCGGATTCTGTCCCAGTTGCCCCTCTTCCAGGCCAGCCCTCTGCTGTGGCCCAGGAGTGCAGTGGAGGATGGCCCAAGTGCTTGGGCCCTGCACCCCATGGGAGACCAGGATAAGCACCTAGCACCTGGCTCCTGCCATCGGATGAGCGCGGTGTGCCGGCCGCAGCGCGCCGTCCGCGGCAGCCATTGGAGGGTGAACCAACGGCAAAGGAAGACCTTTCTCTCTGTCTCTCTCTCTCACTGTCCACTCTGCCTGTCAAAAATAAATAAATAAATAAATAAAATCTTAAAAAAAAAAAAAGATGAACTCTATACTAAGTAAAGAGATGAACAAATAGTATGAGAAAAGAAACTTCCTTGGGGCCGGCGCTGTGGCGCAGCGGATTAACTCCCTGGCCTGAAGTGCCGGCATCCCATACGGGCGCAGGTTCAAGTCCCAGCTGCTCCACTTCCGATCCAGCTCTCTGCTACGGCCTAGGATAGCAGTAGAAGATGGCCCAAGTTCTTGGACCTATGGAAGAAGCTACTGGCTCCTGGCTTCAGATCGGCACAGCTCCAGCCATTGCAGCCATCTGGGGGAGTGAATCAGCAGATGAAGATCTCTCTCTGTAACTCTGTCTTTCAAATAAACAAAATAACTCTTAAAAAAAAAAAAAAAAAAGGCCGGCACTGTGGCTCACTTGGCTAATCCTCCACCTACAGCACCGGCACCCCATGTTCTAGTTCCAGTTGCTCCTCTTCCAGTCCAGCTCTCTGATGTGGCCTGGGAGAGCAGTGGAGGATGGCCCAAGTGCTTGGGTCCCTGTACCCACATGTGAGACCGGGAGGAAGCACCTGGCTCCTGGCTTCGGATCGGCACAGCACCAGCCATAGTGGCCGTTAGGGGAGTAAACCAACAGAAGGAAGACCCTCTCTCCCTCTATTTCTGCCTATCAAAAAAAAAAGAAACTATTCCCCAATAGTTGAGAAAAGCACTGTTCAAATAAATCACATATCAAAGTCTCAATTTCACTTATATAGATTACCTTTTAGGTGCTCTTTTAGTTACTATAAATCAGGGAGAACATGTGGTATTTGTGCTTTTGGGATTGGTTTATTTCACTAAATATGATGTTTTCCAGTTTCACCCATTTTCTTTCAAATGACAGGATTTCACTTTTTTTTTACTGCTGTGTACTGTTCTATGGTGTACATATTCCATAATTTCTTTATCCAGTCCACAGCTAATGGACATTTGCATTTATTCTGTGTCTCAGCATTGTGAATTGAGCTGTAATAAGCATGGGGGTGCAGATAATTCTTTCATATGCTGATTTCATTTCCCTTGGGTAAATTCCCATGAGTGAGAAGGCTGGGTCATATGGTAGGTCTATATTCAGATTTCTGAGGTATCTCCATGTCTTTAACAGTGGCTGTACCAGTTTACATTCCTACCAACAGTGGATTAAGGCATCTTTTCCCCATATCCTTGCCAGCATTTGTTGTTTGTTGATTTCTGTATGAAGGCCATTCTAACAGGGGTTAGTGGCTAGTGATCCTGAGCATTTTTCCAAGTGTCTGTTGGCCATTTGAGTTTCCTTTCTTGAAAAATACTTGTTCAAGTCCTTTGACCATTTCTTACTGGATTATTTGTTTTGTTGTTGTTGAGTTTCTTGAGCTCTTTATAGATTCTGGATGTTAACCCTTTATCAGTTGTGTAGTTTGAAAATATTTTCTCCCATCGTGCAAGTTGCCTCTTCACATTGCTGACTGTTTTCTTCTTGGTACAGAAGCTCTCAGCTTGATGTAATCCCATTTGCTAATTTTGGCTTTGATTATCTATGCTTCTGGGGTCTTTCCCAAGAATTCTTTGGGTATTCCAGTTGTCTTGTAGGATTTCCCCAATGGTTTTCTAATAATTTGATAATATCAGGTCATAGGTTTAAGTCTTTGATTAATTTTGAGTGAGTTTTTGTGGAAGGTGGAAGGTAGGGTTTCTTGATTGATACTTCTGCGTGTGGAGATCCAGTTTTCCCAGCACCATTTGTTAAAGGGACTGTCCTTGCTCCAGGGATTGATTTTAGTTCCTTTGTCAAAGATGTTGTAGATGTGTAGGTTGATTTCTGGAATTTCTATTCTGTTCCATTGGTCTATACATCTGTTTTGTTTTGTTTTGTTTTGTTTTTTGTTTTTTGTTTTTTTTACAGGCAGAGTGGACAGTGAGAGAGAGAGAGACAGAGAGAAAGGTCTTCCTTTTGCCGTTGGTTCACCCTCCAATGGCCGCCGCGGTCGGCGTGCTGCGGCCGGCGCACCGCGCTCGTCCGATGGCAGGAGCCAGGAGCCAGGTGCTTTTCCTGGTCTCCCCATGGGGTGCAGGGCCCAAGCACCTGGGCCATCCTCCACTGCACTCCTGGGCCACAGCAGAGGGCTGGCCTGGAAGAGGGGCAACCGGGACAGAATCCGGTGGCCCGACCAGGACTAGAACCCGGTGTGCCGGCGCTGCAAGGCGGAGGATTAGCCTGTTTTTATACCAGTACCAGGCTCTTTTGATTGTAACTGTCCTGTAGTATATCTTGAAATATGGTATTGTGATGCCTCTGGGTTTGTTTTTAAAATTGTTTGGGTTCTCCTAGGTTTCCATATGAGTTTCAGCATATTTTTTCTATATTTGACAAGAGTCCTTGGTACTATGTGTTGTATCACATTGAATCTATAAAATTGCTTTTGGAAGTATGCACATTTTGATGATATTGATTCTTCAAACGCATAAACATGAAAGATTTTTCCATTTTTTGTGTCTTCTGTTTCTTTCATTAATGTTTTATAATTCTCATCATAGAGATCTTTAATGTTCTTAGTTAAATTTATTCCAAGATATTTAATTTTTTGCAGCTGTTATGAATGGGATTGATCTTATAAGTTCTTTTTCATCCATGGCATTATCTGTGAATACCAAGAATATTGATTTTTGTGTGTTGATTTTATATCCTGCCACTTTACCAAACTTTTTAATGAGTTACAATACCCTCTTAGTGCAGTCTTTTGGATCCTATATATATAGAATCATGTCATCTGCAAATAGGGATAGTTTGACTTCCTCCCTCACAATTTGTATGTCTTTGATTACTTTTTCTTGCCCAATGCTCTGGCTAAAACTTCCAAGACTATATTGAATAGCAATGGTGATAGTGGGCATCCTTGTCTGGTTCTGGATCTCAGTGGGAATGCCTCCAACTTTTCCCCATTCAATAGGATGCTGGTCATGGGTTTGTTATAAATTGCCTTTATTGTGCTGAGGAATGTTCCTTCTTTACCCAATTTGCTTAAAGTTTTCATTATGAAATGATGTTGTAGTTTATCAAATGCTTTGAATGCATCTTTCAAGATAATCATATTGGTTTTGTTCTTCAGTTTGTTCATGTGATGTATCACATTGATTTGTGAATGTTGAACAATGCCTACAAGCCAGGCATAAATCCCACTTGGTGCAGGTGAATGAACTTTCTGATGTGTTGTGTTGTTTGATTTGATTGGATAGTATTTTGCTGAGAATTTCTGTGTCTATGTTCATCAGGGAAATTGGCCTATAGTTCTCCTATCTTTTTCAGGTTTAGGAACTAAGATGATGCTGGCTTCATAGAAGCAGTTTGGGTGGATTCCCTCCCTTTTAATTGTTTTGAATAACTTGAGAAGAATTGGAGCCAGTTCTTCTTTAAATGTCTGGTAGAAGTTAGCAGTGAAGCAACTTGGTCCTGGGCTTTACTTTGTTGGGATTGTCTTTATTATTAATTCAATTGGTCTGTTTAGATTTTCCATGTCTTCAAGATCCATTTAGATAAGTTGTATGTGTCCAAGAATCATCCATTTCTTCTAGGTTTTCTGATTTATTGGCATACAGCTCTTTGTAGTAATTTCTGATGATCCTTTTTATTTCTGTGGTATCTGTTGTTACATTTCCTTTTTCAACTCTAATTTTATTGATTTGGATCTTTTTTGGTTAGATGGGCCAATGGTTTGTCAATTTTGTTACTTTTTTCAAAAAAACAGCTTTTCATTTTGCTGATCTTTTGTATTTTTTGTTTCAATTTTATTTCTTCTCTAATTTTATTTTCTCCTATTTGGGTTTGGTTTGCTGTTGTTTCTAGGTCATTGAGATGCATTGATAGTGATTTTATTTGGTGCCTTTTGAATATCTTGATGTAGGTAGCAATTGCTATAACCTGTCCTCTTAACACCATTTTTGTTGTATCCCATAAGTTTTGTTATGTTATATTGTCATCTTCATTTCTAGATATTTTTATTTATATTTTTATTTTTTAATGACCCCCTCTTCATTCAGGGCCATGTTGTTCAGTTTCCATGTGTTTGCATATGTTCTAGAAATTCTCAAGTTGTTGATTTCCAGTATCATTCCACTGTGGTCAGAGAAGATGCATGGTATGATTGATTTTTTTGAATTTCCTGAGACTTTCTTTATGGCCTAGCATGGGGTCTATCCTAGAGAAAGTTCCATGCACTGGTGAGAAGATTGTATATTCTGCAACTGTAGAATGAAAAGTTCTGTAGATACAGGTTAGGTCCATTGGGTCTATAGTGTTCATTAACTCTGTTGTTTCCTTGCTGATTTTTGGACTGGTAGATCTGTCCATTGCTGAAATTGAGATATTAAAATTTCACATGACTATTGTCTTGGAGATATATGTCTCTGTTTAGATCCATTAACATATTTTTTAAATAGTCATGTGCCCTGTAATTAGGTACATATACATTTATTATAGTCACATCTTACTGTTCAATTGATCCCTTAATCTTTACATAATACCTTTGTTTCTTTTAATAATTTTTGTGTTGAAGAATATTTTGTCTGATATTAGGATGGCCACACCAGCTCTTTCGTGATTTCTGTTAGCATGGAATATCTTTTTCCATCTTTCCACTTTCAGTCTGCATGCATCTTTGATGGTAAGATGTGTTTCTTGTAGGCAGCAAATAGATAAAAGACAGACTGGCTGAATGGATTAACTGGAGAGTTAAGCTTATTTACATTCAAGGTGATTATTGATAAGTAATGACTTTGCCCTGCCATTTTTCCATAAATATTCCTATTGTTTATTTTAGATTTCCTTTGTACTTTTACTGGGAATTTTTCTGCCTTTACCTTCTGACCATGTTTCTGTGTTTAGCACAATCTTAAGCATTTTTAAAGGATGGACAGGTGGTGACAAATTCTTTTAATTTCTGTTTGTTATGGAAAGTCTTTATTTCACCTTCATTCATAAACGAGAGCTTTGCATATTCTGGATTGACAGTTTTCTTCTCTTAAGACTTAGAATATATCTCATCATTCTTTCATAGCCTATAGGATTTCTGATAAGAAGTCAGCTACGTTTTTTTTCTAATTTCTTCTTCTATTTTTGGTCTGACTGTAAAATTTCCAGAGATTTGTCTTCTAACGTGGATATTCTTTCTTCTGCCTCACCAAGTCTGTTAAGCCTTTCCACTGCATTTTTATCTGATCTTAGAATCTTTCTTCCTAATATTTCATTTTGATTTCTCCATAAAATCTCAACTTTATGGGAAAAAACTTTCATTTATGTCATACATGGATTTTTTTAGTCATGGATTTGCTTCTGATCACTTCTAAGTAATCCTATGATCAATTTTTTGAATTCCACTTCCAACATTTCTTCAATCTCTTCATCTTCACATTCTAGTATTGAAGTGCTGTTGTGTTCCTTTGGGGACATCATGTTGTATTCCTAATTTCTTATTTCTTCTATTGCTGAATCCATTTTCAGGCATTTTTGGAGGTACTTCTTAGGTTTTCTGTTTTATTTTTGGTCCCTGTGGTGGCTTTTATCTTTGGACTATGCCTCTGTGGGTTAGTGGAGTGTCTGTTCTTTTAGTGAATACACAGAGGCTTGTGCTGAGAGTAGCCTGGGAGCTCTGTTCAGTGCTCTAGGGTGAGGGGAGTGTCCAAGGTGACACCCAAATTTGGCATGGTAAATTTATTTTTAATCAGAGGGGAGGGTTTGATCAGCTCTGTTGGTGTACTCTCCTCTAAGGAGACCAATTCCCATATGCTAGCCACAGTGGATGCAATATTCATCTGCACTGACACAAGAACTACACAAAGGATCTGTGCAGTCCTCAGGGTGAGCACAGATCCTGCAGCAATGATTCTCATCAGGCAATCAGGAGCTCTGAGTGTGTGGAGCCACCCACAGTGACTGCTCAGAAACCCAGTCACACCCTGAGCCCTCTCACATACCCAAGGTATTTTCACAATCCATCCTAGCACACAGAGCTCCTATAGACATGAACATCCAGCCTCCTGTGAATGCTCCCAGCCACACTCAGGTGTCTCCTCTCAGTTGCTTACTGGGTACACTGACACAAGCTGGTGCACCTGTTATATATGTCCAAAATGGTACCCGCCCTCTCTCAGCTAGTTATATAACTCCAGGGCTGGATGGTCAGGAAGAGAAAAACATGCCCCTCTCATTGTTTTTTCCTCTAGGTTGGCATGTACACTGTCCCTAACTGGGCTCCAAACCAAGTTCACACCAGGCTCTTCCCACAGCTTTATCACCAGAGGCTTGGCCTGCTGCATTCTCATCTCACCTCATTCTCCAAAGCTGGTGCTGAGGCTCCAGGCTGCTGGGGTCCTGAGTTGTGAACATCCACACCCTCCATGTAGATCCACAGTGTCTATCTAATTTGCATGGATTTTCCTCTGTAACTATTCTGAGATTGCACTCTCTCCACCTTTTTTTTAATTACCTTACCCTAGACTAGAGCAATAAGCTGCCTCCCTATTCCACTATCTTGGAATCAGTTGATTCTCATTCTCTCTCTCTATCCTCTTCCCACCCCTCAAACAAATTAGTATCTTTTAAAAAAGGATCATGTTACCATCATATCTAAACTACCAGAACTGAATTATATCTACTGCATGGCTTTCTCATCCATTTATTCTCACTTTCCCCCTTGCAGGCATCTTTCACTGAATTCCAGTTTCTAGCAAATGCTGCAGAAGCTTCAGCTATTTTCCTTAGATTATATAATTTCCAAAAAAACTCAATAGTTGATCTCCTTAACAATGTATTCATTTTTCCCCTAAAGAATAGTGTGATTTTCCATCAATAAGAAAGTCAGCTTTGTAATATTTCCTCTCTAACTTAGAAAGCAGCATTAGCCAGCTTGCGTTGAATAATGGGGGGAAAATCCTGAATGCTACTCTGGTTTTTACCAAAGGGAAATATTTTCTCCACATAACCAGAAATAGGGATGGAAAAATCTTTTCCTTTCACACAATATTTGAGGATAATTGGTAAAAAGCCTTCAATTATGGAAGAAGTCTTATGGGAATTAGTCTTTTGTGCCAAAAAAAAAAAGTCTAATCCACTTGGATTTATGTGATTCTATTAGCTAAAGCCTCTCTGTTTAGTAATATGAAATGCTTTTTGAAAGTTTGCACCCAGTACACCCATGAATGTCTCCAGCCATTTCCCCTGTTTTTCATTAAATTTAGATGTAAGAACACATTGTCCCTTAGTTTTCTATAGAAATACTCTAATACTAGAAAATGACAATAGGACTCCACAAATTGATTCTAATACTGATCAACACAGAGGAAATGATGAGATAAAGTAGCTTAAATAGCTGGGCATTATAAAATGTAAATTATTAACCCCCAAATACTGTCAGATAAATCATCCTTTTTCATGTTTCCTAGAATTGACTTTGAATAATGATGGCTGGTCAGTCTATAAACTCTGAGAGGCTTATTCTGAAGCAATGGAAGTGAAATTACCAGACAAATCACAGGACTGAATTTTGATGTTTATGTGAATTTTCCCTTGTGTTCATGGCCAAATAATGTAAGTTCTCCTCACTTTCATTTCTAATCAATAAAAGAGGATAATGCTACTAAATAGAGTTCTGAAAATGACCCAATAATATAATGTGTGAAAAAGAAAAAAAAAAAAAGAAACACTTGAATTCTCAGGCTTCAGGAGCACCCAAGTGTTCTGACACACACAAAAATGTAACGTGATAAGAACGTCTTACAATGAGAATTTGCATGTGCAAATACACAGAACATATTCATACATATCAATGCTTTTATAGCACTGTAGCATCTTAATTCCATCACCCACTTCTGCAGAAAAAGTTCAAATGAAACCCTTCACAGGTAAGTACCCTGCCATGACCTGAAAACTGCCAGTAGTGAGAGGCCCACTCCACAGGGAGAGTTATTTCATGTTATAGCATCTCCAACTCACAGATGAAAGGACTAAGCTCAAAGAGGATAGGTAACCTGTCCAAAGACACACAGCTAATCAAAGATCCAAGATTCAAACACAAATCTGTCAGATTCCACCATCCATTTCCTTAACCACTATGCAATACTTCTAAATATTTTCTTTTTCAAGACAAACATTCCTTAAGCCAAAGTCCTTTAGCTCTTCTTTATATGGAATATTTCCCATATCATTCTTCTATCCAGCTGTTTATAGGATTTTCTTCACCTCTCTGTTAAAATGAGCCAACCTAAGGGCCTGGTGCTGTGGCATAGTGGGTAAAGCCGCAGCTTGCAGTGCCGGCATCCCATATGGACACTGGTTCTAGTACCAGCTGCTCCACTTCCAATCTAGCTCTCTGGTATGACCTAGGAAAGCACTGGAAGACAGCCCAAGTCCTTGGGCCCCTGTGCCCATATGGGAGACCAGGAAGATGCTCTTGGCTTCTGATCAGTGCAGCTAAGGCCGTGGAGGCCAATTGGAGAGTGAACCAGCACATGGAAGACTTGTCTCTCCTCCTCTCTCTGTGTAACTTTGACTTTCAAATAAATAAATCTTTAAAAAAAATAGTGAACCTCAAAATGAACCACATAGAATAACCAACTCTATCAATCAACAATTTCAGAAAATCTGACTATTCCTCTCTGGGAGATTTGCTTTCCCTCCCTCTCAAAGAATTTTGTTTTCCTTTCTAAAACTTCCTCCTCCTCTACACCACTCTCAGCTAATAGCCATGCCTCACACTCCTGGGAAAATAAATGCAAACCAACTGGAGCTCTCTCACATTCTCCACCAGTAAACAGAACCAGTCAGCTGCCAAGTGCCCACACCCTGTCCCATCACTCCTGTAACAACACCCCTGTGCCCTATCCCTATGGCTGGCACAGATGGTGGACCATCATGCGGATTCCTCTTGAAATATGACCTTCTATGGCATCAGTGTTCTGCTTTGCCTAATGATTCATTACTATCAGAACACTATTTTTTTAAAAAAAAATTCTAATTTTTTATAAACAGAAGAAGGGAAAGATGGGAGGAAGGGAGGAAGGAACAAGAGAAAGACAAGGGGAAAGATGGGGGAGGGAATCACAGGGGAAAAGAAAGGTGGTCCTGACCCCACTACCCCATCTCCAATGCCTTGAAAAAGATATCATCATTTCATCATGTCCTGTCTGTCGAATCACTGCCAATAAACTTCAGTCCACAGTATACCATGTAAATGCTTCTACCACACCACTTTTATCTTCCACATTTTTCTGCCTAGCTCACTGGGCTCCAGTCAAATTGATGTTCTTTGAATATTCCAGAATATTATTGCACTTGTTGCCACATTATAGCTTCATCTCATAATTCAGGTCTCCCTCTAAATGTCACCTTCTCAAGTAAGTCCCCTCCCCTCTGTAACCCAGGCACAATCTCTCACAACTTCCTTAATTCATTTTCTTCAGAGCACTCATTATCCTCTAGAATGATATTTTCCTCCATGACTATTCCACTGTGTCACACTAGAATAATAACAGGAAACTTATTTGCCTGCTACCATATCCTCAGTTCCTAGAATGATACCTGGAACACAGTATCTATTCATTGAACGAATTTATAACATAAACAAACCAATAATATTTTATAATGCAACAATCATCCTAACCGTGATCATTGTTTTAGGTTTGATTTAGCAAATCATATTCTAAGCAACATTTTATTAAATTAAATGTAATTAAACATTAGATAAATTTATTAAGCATCTATTATATGCAAGGCACCATGATGAATGCTTTGGGTGACATAATACTATAATATTGCCACAGTTCCTATCCTTTTAGGAATGGATATAGAAAGAGATAGCCAGAAATAGCTGTGATATTCCTGAAAGTTTACCTTCATTGAATCGTAATGTTGAATAGTTTGAGGCTTTGGAAATGATGTGACACTCAACTTTGCAGAAGAGCTGTTGGGCACATTCAAGACACTGTAGTATACCTAAGGACATTGGGAGGAAGTCTTCTTGGGGAAGAACTGGATAGATTTCATGAGATACAAGTACATCGGATTCTGACTACATATTCCAAGTGGTGGTAAAGCATGACAAAGGTGAAGTGGCCAGAAGGATGGTGCTCCTTGCAGAGTACTTCTCAGCCTTTTCAGAGAGCTGCAGGGATCTGACCCACTGCTATGCTTCCCAGAAGCCCAAGAATCTGTGATCTTGCATGGGCCATTTCCAGGACTGAAGTTTTCCCGTGAAAGCTCATTCAGATCTTAAAGACGTCTGTTACACAACAAGGTAGGTTTGCCTGCCCCCGCTCACAAGAACACTCTGCAATGCCAGTCTTTTAAGAAAAGAAAGATTTCCTTATTGGTGAGCGGAGAGGCTGAAGAAATGACTCAAAACTGCCTCTTCCTCTGAGAGAAGGTCTGAGAAAAGCTTCAAGGATTAGGTAGGAGAAAATTGATAAGCAGAAAAGGGTCAGCAAGGCCAGTTCTGATTACAGGGGCCTGGAAATTGGGCAAGTATCATCACAGGGAATTTTAACTCCAGATTTCTTGTCTAAAGGACCTCTCACATCTGAAAAGGCTCGGGTATTCAACTTCTATTGATGTGCTGGTTTCTTTGTTTGGTTTTTCCCCCTCTGCGAATACCCAGGCTGTGTGACACACCATCCCCTGTCGTGGGTTCCCTCTGCACCTGTTCAACCATGTCCTACAAAGCAGTGACTTAAAAAGCAGATCAGACTCCAAGTTAAACCATAGGATGAGAAACGTTCGTCAAAGCATGGTGAAACATTAGGGGTTTCTGAATTTAAGGCCTCGGGGGTGAACCTGGTAAAGAGGCAGTCGTAGGCCATGTACATGCTTAGTTCTATTTTGAGGTGGACTTAGAAGATCTTCTCAGGAATGCAAAATTTGGATAAGACACTCAAGCACACTCAAAGACAGACCCACAGGGGAAATTTTCAGAAGCATTTTGAAGAGTTAAAATCACTGCATTAATATAAAATGTGGTTCTTGAAAAGTAAACCAGTTTATAAGACCTATTATTGGATGGCTCCAGTATCAGTGATTTGGGATGAGCGAGTCCAGAGAGATGAAGCATATTTAATGTAATTACACATACACTGCTCGTGAGGCACAACCATCTGAAGCATCACTAATCCCCACACAGATACCTGCCGAGAGGACTATGGGAAACAGCTGTTTGGTCCACAAGAAATGAACCAAGTGAATTCAAAGTACTTGCGGGCATTCAACTGCCGAATTCCCAGAGTTAGACCCTGTCCACTAAGCCTGGGATTTATAAGGAATTAAAGAGGATTCTATCAGAAGGTACATTTGTTTCAAGCATAAATCACCTTGCCAACTCATTTGTTAGTGTAATAACCTCTCTCAGCATTTCTATTATTGGAGAGGACTTCTTTTCAAATGAAAAATGACGCACCTGATTACTTGCATGGGACTTGGCGTCATACTCATTTTGGCTTCTTGTTTGAGGCACTGAGAGGGCCAAGGAAAGGCCTTTACATCCTTGCATGCATATCGATTACAGTTAATGGAGTTCATAGGTTTATTACGCTTTGGGGAGTTAAAAAACAAGAGCCATAATGACGGAAACCATGCCAGTGCTACTGGTACATCCAAGGCTGCTTCAAGATTTCAGGGACTAAAAATAGTTAAAACTATCTCAGAAACTGTTTACGTTCAGCAAGAATAATTACATGAGCCTATAATTCTGTCACTTCCTATTAGAATACTTGAATAACCTATATTTTATTTATATCTAGTTGCTAAGTTTATTAGCGCTTATTATAGGATGTGTTCTTAATTTTATGTTTTACAAAACAATTTGAATAATCAGAATTACTTTTGTGAATCTTTTTTCACTTGCAATAAGATGGGTGAATTATAAAAAGCCATTTCTAAACATGCTAACAGGTGCAGGAAAGATTGACAGAGCAATACGAGAAAGTATTCTTAATGTAGATTTTCCAAGATTTTAAATGGAATTTCTTTAATGAGAGCATATCATTTTTAATAGGCCTGGTTTACTATCCAGGGGATGCTGAACACAGGCTTTAACAGTGTATTTTATTTAACAATAATCCAATCAGAGTTATGTGATGCACAAATGTATATAAAAGTGAGAGACTAATGGTCTAAAAAAATTAAACACTGAGAAAAATGCAAAGCAATAGAAAATAGCGATTTTGGATGATTGAAGGGAACTTCAAATGATGGTAAAAGATGGGGGAAAAAAGCTGACCCCCATTGACAGCAGTAGGAAGTGATGACTTTTAATCTTTACTATGTGCTTATCACCTTGTCCTGTGGATTTTATTAATTCAGCCAAGTTTTCCCAAGCATTGACTTTAGTGGGCCCTGTGCTGAGAATGAGGAGAAATGAGACCCAAGTTCCCACCAACAAGAAGCCATCTTTCCAGAGGGTGGCCACACATTATAAATCTGAATCAAGGATTTACTTGCCTGGCCACCCAAATACATCACCCGTCTCTACCTAACTGGGATGTGGCACAGTTTTGCTTTGCTTTGTTTTTATCAAAGTGTGTGAATCATCCAGATTCTTTGATTTTCCTTCATTGTCTTAAAGCCAAAGGGAATGTAACTTGAGCGAGGTTCTCAGGACCGAACTCCAGGGTGAGGCCTCTAGGAAGTAAGTTACCTTTAAGAATTCGGAACATAAATTGAATTACCAAGAATTCTATTCATTGAAAAACACATTATATTGCATCATGTCCTTTTCAAATAGAGTGAAACTTGTTTATATTAAATTTCTAGGAACCCAAGGAAAAAATTTGATATAGGATGGAATTTGATATACTCTAGAAATACTACATGTGCATGTAATAGACCCGGGCTTCCAATTTGATTGCTATACAGAGGAATTCAGTACAGGTGGGTTCAATATTAGGGGGTTTCACTGAATTTAAATCTGTGTGTTTCAGGATATCAGTAGTATTTGTTCCCTCAAGGTAAAAATTGGATTCGTGGCTCAGTCTAGGAAACCTAAATACTAAAGGGAACAGGGATTCTTGAAGGAATTTGACTAGATGAAAACAGTGTAAGCAGTCCAGTTTTCACTTCTTTCCACTTCCATATTAAATTAATTGGCTGAACTTTAGACTATTGAATTCTGGAATGGCATCTTTCTCTCTTTCCCTAACTCTATAATTCTCTGGCCTATAACTTCTCTACTCCTTTCTTTCATTTAACATTTAATATTCTTCTGAAGGGAAGTGTTCAAAAGAAGAGAATTACTGAAAGGTTTCAATATGTGAAGAAATATTCTGTTCCAAAAACTACCTCCCATCTTGGAAAATTATGGAAGTAAAAAACTTAGTAACTGTTACAAAACCAAAATAGTAATTCTAAGGCTATATAAAACTATATCGCCTCTTTAATTTATAGACCCTGAAAATCATTAGCATTACACAAATTATTACACTTTTATTCACTTTTCTTAAAATTCTGAACATGAATACAAAGAACAATTCTATTGATTCAATGCTGGGTGACAGGAACTGGGATTTAGAAATCTTTCCTTCTTCCATGGGAAACGGCAACACAAGCAGGCCATTGAATCAGTGCTCTCTACTGAAGGAATGAATCAGTGAATTAACTATACAGCTCCATCTAGGAACTCTTGAACACTTTGACAAACTAGTTTTACCTGAAAGAACCAAAAGCTAAAATCATAAATTGTGTCATCATATTGTTCTATAATCATTCCTAAATACTAATGATCTCATCCAATGTTCCAACTAGGCAAATATAATGAAATAAATAGAAAATTATGTTTTAGGTACTGTAACAGAATGTATTTCCAACAGATTAGGGACTTAGAGGTACTTGTCATTAAAAATAAGACAGGTCATGCACACATACAAAATAATACTGATCTCCCACCTGTCATCAAAATAAACATGTAATTAGCTAAGCTCTTCTTTACACATAGGGTTATGCTAGTAACCCAGTTTACAGAAAGAGCTACAGCTTTCTTATGCTAAACACAGTTTATTCTACAAAAAATGTATTGATCAAAGTGAATATTTGGTACAGTGATTAAGATACTGCTTGTGGGGCCGGCACTGTGGTGTAGCGAGTAAAGCCGCCACTTACAGGGCCGGCATCCCATATGGGTGCCAGTTCAAGACCCAGCTGCTCCATTTCCAATCCAGCTCTCTGCTATGGCCTGGGAAAGCATAAGAGGGCCCAAGTCCTTGGGTCCCTGTACCCATGTGGGAGACCCAGAAGAAGCTCTTGGCTCCTGGCTTTGGATCAGCACAGCTCCGGCAGTTGCAGCCATC
The DNA here is from genome assembly GCA_949820135.1 of Sylvilagus floridanus. Lineage (NCBI taxonomy): Eukaryota > Metazoa > Chordata > Mammalia > Lagomorpha > Leporidae > Sylvilagus > Sylvilagus floridanus. Next base: position 105,119,543 of record OX463226.1, read on the forward strand.
TGGGGAGTGAACCAGCAGATGAAAGACCTCTCTCTCTCTCCCTCTCCTCCCTGTCCTCTTTCTGTGTAACTGTAACTTTCAAGTAAAATAAATAAATCTTTAAAAAAAAAAGAAAAGAAAAGAAAAGAAAAAAGATACTGCTTGGGATGCCCAAGACCAATATTGGAGTGCCTGGTTCAAAGCCCAGCTCCACTCCTGCTCCCATCTTTGTGCTAACACACACTCTAAGAGGCAGCAGGATCTGAACCACCCACACGGGAGATAAAGATTTATTTACTTAAAAAGCAGTTACAGATGGGCAGAGGCAGAGAGAGGGGTCTTTCATCCGATGGTTCACTTCCCAGATTGCCACAAAGGCCAGATCTGTGCCAATCTGAAGCCAGGAGTTTCTTCTGGATCTCCCAAGCAGGTGCAGGGGCCCAAAGACTTGGGCCATCTTCTACTACTTTCCCAGGCCATAGCAGAGAGCTGGATCGAAGTGGAGCAGCTATGATTCAAACCAGCACCCATATGGGATGCCAGCACTGTAGGCAGCACCTTTACCTGCTACACCACAATGCTGGTCCTAAAGATTGTGTTCTGATTCTATGTTTCAACCTGGAGCAGTCTCAGCATTTGGGGAATGAGTCAGCATATGGAAGATTTCTCTCTCAAATAATAAATAAAGTTTTTTTTTTTTAAAAAAAAAAAAAAAGGAATGCATTCATGAAGGAGTCCAATTGAGAACAGTTAAAAGATTTAAGTTGCTATTTCACTGAAAGGACAAAGCATCTTATGCAAAATCATTAATCAAGTAACATCTCATAGTCCTAATTTCAGCTATAGCAACAGGGCAAAATGATGGGGTGGGCATTGTGGGCAGCACGTTAAGTTTCCTCTTAGGATGCCTGTAGCCCATATTGGAGTTCCAATTTGAGTCCCAGCTCCTCTGCTTACAATCCAGCTTCCTACTAATGCACTTGGGAAACAACAGATCCTGGCTTAAGTACTTGAACTCCTGCCACCCACATGGGATACCTGAAAGGAGTTCCTGGCTCCTGGCTTAGGCCTGTCCCAGGCACAGCTGTTGTGAGTATTTGGCGAGTGAATGAGCTGATTGAAGATTAGTCTCAATATCTCTCCTTCCTCCCCTCCTTCCCTCCAACCCCTGCTTTTCACATACATAAATACAAACTTTTAAAAACATTTGTTTGAAAATCAGAGTCACAGAAAAATAGGATGACACAGGCAGGGAGAGATCTAACTGCTAGCTCTCTCCCCAAATGGTAGAAACATCCAGGGCTAGGTCAGGCCAAAGCCAGGAACCTGGAACTCCTTCCTGGTCTCTGACATGGGTGTCAGGGGCCCAAGTACTTGAGCAATGCCCCACTGCCTTCCCAGGTACAACAGCAGGGAGCTAGATCAGAAGCAGAGCAGACAGGAACTCAAACCAGCACTCACACAGGATGACAGCATTGCAGGTGATGGCTTAACCTACTATGCTACAACACTGGTCCCACAAAGTTTTTTAAATAGGCAAAATTATGCAAAAATAGATTAGCTGAATAAATGATGCAGAGTGAATATGAGCTTTATGCATTGTCTCCATGAGAATGCTTGCCCAAAACTCCAACGATCTTTCTGTTTTCCTTCTTCCCACCCACCTTCTTCCTCACTCCCACTAAACACATGTCCTAGCAACAATGGCCAAAATATCACCTCTGGACATGTATACATTTTGGTTGCCCAATTTTAATTGACATATAATCATTATAACATTTATGGAGTACCCTGTAATATTCAGTACATGTACACAATGTGTAGTGATCAATTCAGGGTAATCAGCACTTTCTTCTCAACTGTGTATCATGTCTTTGTGTTGGGAACACCAAGGATCTCGTTTCCAATGGCAAATACTGCTGGAGTGAGGCACACATTTGACTGGAACACATTCCTCAAATCCCAGCACCCAATCTGGATCACCTATTGGCAAGTGTCTGGTCTGGGCAACTCATGAAACTGACCAAAGTGCTGCCTTGACTCCAGACCTTGGTCTTGACTTCTGTCACAAGCACCTCCCTGAGCCCTGCCAGAGTTCAGTGGCTGCCAACCCCTCATCTCTGGGTCCTTTTGTGTCCTTCATCTTGTTACTCCAAGAGCCAGACAGAGGCAGTAGTACAGAACCCCCGGAAGAAAACACTGAAAGTCCACAAAGAGCCACCTAAAACGTCAACACAATTTGAAAGCAGGCTATTAACAGGTCATCTGTGAAGTTGACAGTTCTTACAATAAGAGGGAACAACAACAATGGATACTAATGTCATATTTGTGTAGCATGTTAGAATTCAAAATGCTGTCATAATACTCCACAGAAATAGACAAAAATATTGTTTTGCATGTGAACATACTTAGGCTTAGAAAGGTTAAGTAAATGACACAAAACAAAGAATTGGATTCTTGGATCCACAAAGTAACCTACTCTATATTTCCAAGATGTCCCTCAGGAAGCACTACTGGAAAGTACTTGTCGCATATTCATGCTTTAGGAAATTCTCTTTAAAATGTTATCCTTTCTCCAGTGTGGCCTGTCAATCACGTGGCCACAGAGGGACCACTCATCACACACACGTTTTCCCACACTTGTCCCAGAAGACAGAATCAGAGGTGGAACTGAATTTGCGTTTCAACTAGTACTCTCAAGCAGCTCCAATACATCTGCCCAAAGTGAGAGCAAGCTTGTGACCAGTCAACCTCCCCAACCCTAATCACAATCCCTAATCATCTAAACATCTAAACAAGAGCTTCCTTACAGAGCACTATGGAGAAGAAATGTCGGCCTGACCTCCGGTTCTGAGGAGCAGCCAAAGGAACAGGGTGCCAAGGAGGTTCTATTCATCAACATTTGAAACCAAACAATGAGTAATGAGGGAGCTTCACCCTTGACCGTGGACACTGAACACAAATTGCATAGGTTCAAACACCAGTCCCATCACTTACAAAATGACCAATCTTTGTTTCTTAGTATTCTCATTTGTAAAATGAGAATGATAATAGAATTTATATTATACCACACAGCATTGTGAGATTAAGTACAGTAAAAACAAAGCACTGAGAGCAGTGCCTAGCACTGTGAGTGTAGGATGTTAATAAACAGAGGGATCCTTTTCCTGATTAGAGATCTTTGAAGTGATATACACTGCTAATAACCAACACAGGCGGGTGAGATTTCCACTGGCACAATGTTCAGATACTTACTCTGTACGTTTTTGGTCCATATTCTTTGAATGATGAAATGGTGCAGAGTCCAACATTTTACCTGGATGGATAGTTCAAAGATAAAATAGATGGAATCAAGTGTCCATCCTTTGGTCCTACACATCAACCCAATTCCCAAGGCCTTTGGAGTTTGTTCTGACAAGAGGCATACTATTATGTTTTGTTTTGTCTTGTTTAAATATGCCTTCATACAAATTCTAGCTGAGATCAGCATCGTTATACTTTCTGGAGGCAATATGGTTGGCTCCCCTGCTAAGCTGTGCTTGTCCTATGCAAACATGCACTTCATCAACCCTGTTCCCACCCCTCCCCCAACAGCGGCCAGCATTCACAAGTTGCCCCTACTGTTTATGGCTTATTAGGAAAATGTCATCCCTTGGATATTTTAGAGAGCAATGTGATAAACAAAATTTCCCAGAGTCATTATTCCATTAGTCTTTATCCAATGAATAATTGAATTGCTGAAACGCTATTTGACTACAAAGTTGGTACATTTTGAGTGTTTCATGGCTAAACGCACACATATGAGTCTAGTCGACAGTATTTTAATCATTACATGATTTGAAAAAGCATAAAGAAAAGCTATCGTTCTACACATGGTAAAAATGGCAGCCATTTGGAGCCACCCATGAAGATGTTAAGGCTGAGCTCTTGGGGAGCTGTGGATATTTTCAGCATGGGCAGGAAAGAGCAAGTTTCCCTAAAAGAAAACACATTGACAACAAGGGAACAGGTTGCTTCTATTGTCAATGCCCTAACGACTTTCTTAAATTAGCTTTTTAAGGGAACCCTTTCTGCATGCTTGATGACGCTCAGACCACCCAAGTTAATTTGATACAAATGTAATTTAAAAGATTCCATGTGTGTGTGAGAGAAGATGATGTGAGTATGTGTGGCTTCAGTGACTGTACTCTCTCCATTTTTTTAAACTTGGTGCAAGTTCTTCACCATACACACATACATGTTTTACAAAAGTGAAGCTTTTCTACTTGGTACTCACAATCTAAACTAGCATCTAAAATATGCAGAATATACAATTGCCATTACCAGTAACATCAAATACAAATAAAGGAAGTGGTCCTTCCAGTGAAGCATGCACACATGATTTCAATTGGAGTCAAGAAGTCATTATGCATAGATGTATGATGAGTAGATGATATATTCAACTTTAGATCTTGGGTCACATAAGGAAAAATGAATTATTTAATGGAAGACCGAAACAACAAAAGGTATTCAAGTTGTTCCATTGCAAATTCCTCTTCTTATGGATGAAGTAACTAAGAACTCTAGGGCCATATCCATGACTGACACTTTTCAGACATTCAATAGAACATTCGAAAGCAATTGGAGACCTAAAAGAAAAACTTGTAGGTGGTTCTGTTCATTTTTATCCATCATCTTTAATGGACAATTCCTTATTTTATTGTATGTCATGTCAAATTCATAGCACAAAACTTCTAGGGCTAAATTGATCTAGAATTGCCTGAATGTGCCAGAAGTTGAAGTTTGATTTTGCATTTAAAGCATCCTTAGAGAAAGTGGAGAATGTTAAGGTTTGGAGTCACATTTCTAGATTCAAATCCCAGTTCCATCTCTGATTCTCTTTGAACTTCAGAAAAACTAGTTAATTTTTCCACAGGTCAGTTCCTCCAACTGAAAAATTTATATAATGTCACTAGAAGAATAGAGCTTATAAAGTATTGGGTACTAAAAATTTGGCAGTGGTATAGGTAGGTGATTTCTGCTGAGAGGTTTTGGGGTCCTGGAGGGGCCCAGCACAGCCCTAACTTCCAGACCACTGATCACTTGGATTGCAGAGTTGCTCTCAGCGATTGACTAAGAGGACAAGGAAGTTGATTTTTCCATCAAGATGAATTAATTCATACCATTAAATTGAGTTAAGCTTGGTCTAATGTTGTCTCCATGAATAGTCAACTGTGGGGCCAGCACTGTGGCGTAGCAGGTAAAGCCACCACCTACAGTACAGGCATCCCATACGGATGTCGGTTCAAGTCCTGGCTGCTACACTTCCAATCTAGCTCTCTGCTATGGCCTGGGAAAGCAGTAGAAGATGACGCAAGTCCTTGGGCCCCTGAACCCATGTGGGAAGACCCAGAAGAAGCTCCTGGCTCCTGGCTTCGGATCAGCACAGCTCTGGCCACTGCAGCCAATTGTGGAGTGAATCGGTGGATGGGCTACCTTTCTCTGCCTCTCCTTCTCTGTGTAACTCTTTCAAATAAATATTTTTAAAAAATAAAAAATAGTGGGCTGTAACTTAACTTGATGTGGAAACAGATTGCAACCTAACTTGGAAATATATACACTTGCATATATAGTCAGAGCTGAGCCTCTAATCAGTGCCTGAGAGCTACCAAAACATGACCATATCATTCCAAAATGACTGTGTGAAGCAAATACCAATCAAGCGGTTTTATTTTATTTTTGTATTCTATTTGAGAGGCACAGAAAAACATCCTCTGGTTTTCCTCTCAAATGCCCAGGAGCCAGGGATTCAATCCAGGTCTCTCACATGAGCAGCAGAAACCCAAATGCTAAAGCCATCACCTGCTGCTTCCCTAGGTGCACATTAGCCAGAAACTAGAGTTGGGAACAGAGGTGGCTCTCAAATCCAGACAATGCAAGGTGGGCCACAGGCATCCCAAGTGGTGTCTTAACCCCTGTACCAAATACCCACCCCTCAGATTTTTTCCATTTGTCACTTCCATTTCTCTGGCTATAGTCTATACATGTGGTGGAGCAGAGCATTTTAAATCATTTTCGGTCCAAACTGTTGCCTGATTCGTGAATTCTTTACTCAAATAATCTTACCTAAATTTCATTCTTGTAAAATTTCTTTGTTCTAATAATACTCTTTTGACCAAGGGTGAGACAAAGAAATGATGACCCAAAGAAATGAAGATGAAAGGTCAAATTAGGAAGCTTTTAAGTCTGTTATCCATAAAGACAAAGATTATAGTCTACAAAATTCTTATGTGATTTAGTAAAAGAAAACACAAAGAATCATGTCACTAATTTGAAGACAGGCCAATGTCAAGTCTGGAATAGTCAAATAAAGGTGAATCAGAACGCTGTCAAGGAATAACTCTCCTTAGGCAGAAAAGTCCTTGGGACAAATCATCAGAAACAGGCTGAAATGGACATTTACTCAGTACCTAAGCAAATCCACCACAGAAAATGATTGGCGCCAATGCTTTACATGGAATGTATTTTCTCAATGAGACTTGAAAAGCAACATCACAAGTTAGGTAAGAATTTAGCACAGTAGATAGGATACCTCTTTGGACACCCACATCCCATATCGGAGCACCTGTGGCTCAAGTCCAGGTTACTCAGCTTTCTAATGTGCACCCTGGAAGGAGCAGGAGTAGTTGGGTCCCTGCTAACCACATGGGCGACCCTGAGGGAGTTCCTGCCTTCTGGCTTTGGCCTGGCCCAGCTGTCGTGGGCATTTGAAGAGAGAACCAGTGGATATAGGATATTTCTTAGTATCTCTGTCTCTTGTGGTCTCTCTGCTTTTTAAGCTAACAAAGGGATAATAAATAAAAGCAATGTCACAAGTGAAGAAGATTGTATCAAATAAAAATTTCTTTAGGAAAAATGTCCAAATCATGCTGAAGCCTAAAACTGAAATCACATCTATGTCATAAATAAGAGTGTCAGTTGTTAAATCAACAATGGGAGTCACTGTGCACCTACTCCCCATGCTGGACCTCTGTCCTCAATGAGTTGTACTACAAGAATTAATGGTAAACCTTGTCTTCAAACTGTATTTTATGCTTTGTGTGTATGTGTGGGTGCAAACAGTTAAAATTTCTCCTTAGTAAAGAGTTGGTCTTTTGTATATAAAGTCAATGAAAAATGAATCTCAATGGAAAATGGAACGGGAGAGAAAGTAGGTGGTGGGATGGGAGTGCGGGTGGGAGTGCAGGAATGGGAAGAACCACTATATCCCTAAAAGTTGTGTATATGAAAATTTGTATTCATTAAATAAAAACCTTAAAAAAAAAAAGAAATCATGCCTAGGATCAAATCTAGGATATGGTAGATTTTCATCTATCTCGGCTGAATGCCAATAAAATTTCTTGACATTTATATTGACAGCACATATATTTAAAAAATTCATTTTAAGAGGTTATATAATAAAAAGTTACCTAATATATTACCTTGCTTATTGATGATACCAACAAATTAATTATTATTATAAACAAACACCTCAGTGGTCCAAAATTAATCTTTCCTGAAATTTGTATTCCATCTCTGTGACTTGATCCTCATCTTGCTGTTTAATTCCATTCATCTGTGAGCACCAACAGGCATAGGCAGGGAACAAGTTACATTTTTGTTTTCTAATTCTGAAGCTTCTGATAGAAGTTTTCCTAATTCTTGTGATAGACTCTGCTTCTCAATCCTTTGATCTCTTTCTTGACTTTGTTCTAAATTCTGTCTTCCCTAAGGTGCTCCTTACAAATCAGCAATCTCCCTATTGCACCTCTCTCACATTTCACTCCTATTACCTACACTTTTGACCTCACTCCATTAATTTCCATCCTTCTCTTCAGTTATCCATTCATAGTCCATTCATTTTAGTTCAATAACTTTCCAACATTTTGGTCTTGAACCCCTTGACACTGATTAAAAAAATATTGAGAATGCAAGTGACCTTTCAACCTGATTATTTATCAGTACTTGTTGCATTATAAATTAAAACTGACACTTTAAAAATATTAATATTAAATAAATTAAATAAAAATATTAAATAAAAATCATAAGCCTTTATATGTTAATATAAATATCATATCTTTGTGAAAACTATACTCTAGAAGAAAACAAAAAACAGTGGGAACTGTCACATTGTTTTACATTTTTCAAAATCTCTTTAGTATCTGGTTTAATGAAAGACAGTTGGATTATCATTATCAGCTTCTGCATTCAATTTGCTGTGATATGTTGTGTTGGTTGAGGTAAATTAAGAATATTTGGCCTTACAGAGAACTAAAGTTGGAAAGAAGAGAAATATTTTCATAATCTCTTCAGATAATCAAGCACCCAACAAGAGTGGTTCCTTAAAGGTCATTTACAACATGGAATGTGAAACTGTATCAGTGAAATATTTGTAACGCATTCCACTAAAAGCAATTGGTCTATCTGGCACATTTATTGGAGCAGTTGCCCATACATGACTTTATATCGTCATGCACTAATCATTTGAAAAATATTGGCTCCCTGAGTTATGCAGACCTTCCAAATGTTGACACACTTAATTACACGATATCAAAAAATCACATTTGTTAATATCACCACCAATCTCATCACAGAAGTCCTTAAGTATTGTGAGGCTGACAAGTTCAAGGTGGTAGAGAGAACTTTTCCAAAATTCTAATTTTACTTGAAAGCTCCAATTTTTATTGTGGGCAACAAATACTATCAGTTGTTTCCCTTGAAGTGACAGGTTCACTTTTTACATTTTTGAGAAAATGTCTGCCAAATACACAACTCTGAATAACTAGCATCTCTGCCAGTTGTTCTTTCAAATAAAAATGGTGCTCCATCAGAAAAGCAGCTAGATCAGCTCACAACTCAGATGATCTCACAAGTCATTTTCCCCAAGTGACTCTGTCACCGACTGGATTTATGCTAAGATACCAGGAGTACATCCTGGGCTCAAGAGCCACTTTGTAGATGTCTCTGCACACTTTGTAAATCCACTCTTTCCCTCCTCATGAGGGTTTCAAGAACTAAGATTTCATAAAAGCCTCTGCCCCTAACCCTTAAATTTCTACATTCTGAGTTTCTCCAGATCTTATTTTTCCTTCATATTTAAGTATTTCTATTATGTACTTAAGGGATATAGACTCTTGTTGATACCTTGATTTTTTAAAGCTTTAAAAATCATCTGTGCATTAACAGGTTAGACTACAACTGGTTTAAGAGTTCCAAGTGACTGACTCATTAAAGAGGATGGTAAAAGCTGAAGGGGTCCAGGAGGGGTCACAGCCAGGTTAGCAGAATGGCTGCAGCCTCATCTATTAGTACCTGTTGTGAGACTGAAAGAGGTTCGTGCAAAACAGCTTTTGAAGGAACACATAGCCTGCCATCAAGTATTAGAAGAATTACATCATATTGAAGAGAAATGACTCCTTAGCAATCCCAGAGGCTATTTTTAATGCACTATCTTAAAAAAAAGATTAAGAAATCTCTGTCCATCAATGGGAAGGTTTCTGTTGGGAGTAACAGTCAACACACTCAATAAGTCATGGAAGACACAAAGACATAGAAAGGACGACTCGGATACCACGGCCTAGAAAAGAGAATATGGAGTCAGTTTGCCAAAGGCTCACTTTCTAGGCCTACCAATTTGACCAGGGTTTGCCTGTTTTCACTTCTGCAGGGAAAAATAGATGTCGACCATAGTTGCAAATATTTGGTAGGTTGTCCCACCATGGAACAATTTTACCTCCAAATGGTGCTTTGATCTTGGGATCCATGGAAGCACACGCAGAGATACACAGAAATCTGAACACAATGTCAAGATGGCCATGGGAGTCAAGGGTGGGTGGTTAGGCAGGCCTTGTGGTATAGCAGGGTAAGAGGTCAATTGGGATGCCTGCTATCCATATAGAAGAACAGGTTCAAGTCCTGGCTACTCCAATTCCAATTCAGCTTCCGGCTCAAGTTGTTGGGCCCCTGACATCCATGTGAAGACTTAAATGGAATTCCTGGCTTTAGACTAGCCAAGCCCTTGCAGCAGGTGGAAGCCCGCCCTTGCTCACTCTCGCTCTCTCCCTTTCTCTCTCACTCTGCCTTTCAAGTAAATAAGACTAAACATTTAAAAAAGTGTTCACAGACCCCAGACTAAGAGTCTCCAGCTGTGACTTCTAAAATTCTTTCAAACTCTGATCCTATAAAACTTTAGGCATTAGAGTTCCTTAATAATCTTCACAATTCTTAGTTCCATTTATTAGGAAAACGTTTTTTTGACAGGCAGAGTTAGACAGTGAGAGAGAGAGAGACAGAGAAAAAGGTCTTCCCTCTGTTGGTTCACCCCCAAATGGCCGCTATGGCCAGCACACTATGCTGATCCGAAGCCAGGAGCCAGGTGCTTCCTCCTGGTCTCCCATGGGGTGCAGGGCCCAAGCACTTGGGCCATCCTCCACTGCCTTCCTGGGCCACAGCAGAGAGCTGGACTGGAAGAGGAGCAACTGGGACAGAATCCGGCACCCCAACCAGGACTAGAACCCAGGGTGCTGGTGCTGCAGGCAGAGGATTAGCCAAATGAGCTGCATGCTGGCCAATAAAATGTTTGATGGATTAAAATTAGTTGTACTGTATGGCAAGTCAAGGTTTTGCTGACAATTAGATAGTGCAGGGGAAAGTTATTCCCTCTATGGTCAGATGGGCTTCGAAAGTCTTCATGGTATTGGTAAACAAGTGGAGGTCACAAGTCCATCAGTGACAGGGTCAGGACTGGTTTATGATGCCAAATGCCCTGTTCAGATGCATTTAGATGAACCATTTAACCCACCTATAAAATAATTACACATATGCATGAATGTTTTAATGTCCTTCAAAGAAATGTTGTGGTTGCCAAGTAAATCACATTTTAATAAATACTACAGTTTTCACTCCCCTCCCCCAATGAAACTCTTCTAATGCTGGGATTTATTAAGATTTGTTTGAATGTTTGCCTCAGGAAACTATTTGCTGAGAGAACTGAAAAATTAGCTGGGCAAAGGAAGTGCAGCTAATAACATGTGATTAGAGTGGCACATTTAACACAGTGTCTCATTAATGTTCTTTGATAAATTCATTCAGATTATCTCGGTTATGACTTGTGACAAGGACCAAGAAATGGCTGAAGGCTCCATGGACCAAAGTAACAGCAAATGGTCATTGAGTGGCACGAAAACACAAGGGGGGGGGGGGGGAGTAAGTCTGTTGGGGTTGGGGAGGGAAAAGAAAGCTTCAGGGATTGATGTTTGATCTGGTCTTATTTAATATCTTCATTAATGATCCGGAAGAGGGGTAAATAGCCTGTTAATTAAATTTGCAAATGAGACTAAATTGAGAGATGCTGTAAACATGTTCAAGGACGGAGAAGTAACACGAAGGCACCTTGAGGGGCTGGGAGGACGGGCTTGAACAGAAAACGCCAAGAACGTGTGTGCTCTAGAAGGAAACAGTGGGCAAAAAGCCCTAGGCACGTGTTTTGTGTTTCCCTATTCTTTACTTTATTCTCTCACTGTCTCTTGTAAAGAATAAACAACACCATTAGATGACATTCACAGCTACACACCTCAATGCCTGCTCACCGGCACTGCCTGAAACCTCTATGCTGTCCACAGAAGCAGGATTCTCTGGAAGTATGGGAAAGTTAATGGCCCAGAGTAGCTCTCAACAAAAGATGAATGGAACAGGAAAAAGGATAAATATCCCCACCTTCTTTTGCCTGTCACTTTGGGTACCTCTGGATGTCTCCCAGAATTCCCCAACAATATTAAACTGCACTACACACAAAGCCACTTGGCTTGAGGTCATGGCTCTTTATTGGCTTCTTTCCCTCTTGTCACATTCTAGTTCATCTAGCAGTGTTGACCAAGTCCAATCACTCCCCTTTGACAGAAGGGAAGAATGACCGACATTCATATGTGGTCAATCCACCTGAATTGTATGGAGGGCTCTTCCACACTAGGATGGAACAGATTCCTTGGGTAGGGGCAGAAAAGAATATCCTCATTCACTGTAAGAGTCATGACCAACACTCCTATACCAAAATACAAGTTAACAAAAGAAAAATAGATGTATTTAATCAAAGTTTTACATGACACAGGAGACTTCAGAAATGAAGGCCCAAAGCTACATGGGAAAGTATCTGTTTTTATGGTTAAGTTCAATGAAAAGGGAAAGCTATATAGAACTATGATTGGATAGAAAGGGTAGACTGGGGCTGGCATTGTGGCATAGCAGGTAAAGCCCAGGCCTCCTATACTGGAATCCCTTATGGGTGCCAGTTTTTGTCCCAGCTGCTTCACTTCCAATCCAGTTCCACCACCACCACCCCCACCATGCTGATAAGGAAAACAGCAGAAGATGGCCCGAGTATTTGGCCCCCCAGCACCCATGTGGGAGACCCAGATGAAGCTCTTGGCTTCAGCCTGGACAGTGCTGGCCTTTGCAGCCATCTGGGGAAGTGAACCAGAAATAGAAATTCTTTCTTTCTTCCTTGTTCTCTGCAATTCTTTCAAAATAAAAGGTATTATCTAATGCTAGTAGACTTAGGTGGGGAAACCCAGGAACATCTGTCTGTTCATATTCTTCTTGACCTCTCAGGATACCATTCCTTCTTCCTGGAACCCATTCTGTATGAGGATCTCAGGACTTATAGGCTAGGATAGGTCAGAGTTTCTTTATGACCAGCCCTATATAGGCTTTATAGCTGACTTCGAGGAAAAGGAGTTTTAGTTTCATTAATCTGCTTTGGCAAAAAAGGAATTCTAGCTTCTATGACCCACATTAGGAGAGAAAGGAGAGCAAGAGAAAAGAAGCCAACAGAAGATCAGAGAAGAGATTTTGCTTCTCAGAACTGCATTCCTTCAGTTCACAGTTTTTAGCATACCAAAGTTCCATATTCTAGGATGTTATTTTCTTAGCCCCCACACTTGTCTGGTATCATGTAGTGAATTGGGTATGATCCAAGAATTTTATCTCCAAGATCTCACACCTGAATTTCTTGCAACAGCTCTGGAGGTATTATGCTTTAGCTAACCCAAGACTGCCAAGACAAAGCCCTCATTAAACGACAGATCAAGGAAATAAATCTAGACATCAACTACATTCCATACACAGGACCTCACTCACTGAATGTTCCAGACTTTGGTAGTAGCAACAGCAAATACCAAATGGACTAATTTTGGAACTAAAGGCCTAAACCCATGGAAGGGCTATTACGGAGACCTAGGGAACATTTGCAAAAATAAAGTACTTGAATGGGGCTTAGACTAACGTTTAGGACGATAGTCAGAGTTCAAGCAACAGGACCCAGCTTTCCAATTAGACTCACATTTCTGCAGATACCATATTGTATGGAACGGGATTCTCGAAGAGTGATCTACGAAGCAGCAGCATTAGAATCACTGGGAACTTACGAGAAATACAGCTGCTTAAACACCACCCCAAGAAAAATTAAACAGCGACTCTGACATGAGCCCTCCAGGTAATTCTGATACATGCTAATGTTTGAGAACCATTGGTATACTAAGACTGAATCGAAACTCATAGATATCTCGGGACCTTAAAATTAAACCCATCCTCACCCTCAGTTTTTTCATCATGTAAAGAGCAATGATAATAAAAACTAGCACAAGAACGTGGAGACAATTAAGGAAAATAAGGTTTGTAGAGTATCTAGTGCATCATCTCTCACTATAGTTTCATACTTTCCTTTCCCCTAAGTCTCACAGATTCCAGTTCAGTGAAACCTTTGATTCTCAGGACATGGTTCTAACATCAACAGAGCGTGGATTCTGCTTTGTCCCATGGACTTGGCAAAAAGGCACTCCTGTAACTCCTGCACACTCTAGTGCTGGTCTAAACCCTTAGATTAAGCAAAGAGAAACAAAGTGAGCAGAATGCACTGACGATTTTCAGGATATCATTACTGGAAAAGATTTTGGTCATGTTGAGTCTTTTTAGCTCAGGTTGGTATCTAACATTTATCATCAGGAAGAGCTAACTGAAAAATCAAGAGCTTCTTAGCTCCCAGGAGTAACATTGCACCTGAAGATAACACCAAATCCCTCAAGCATTGACTCCATTTCTCTGGGCTTAGAAAGTATCTCTTTTGACTGTCTCATCGTTATGTAACTTAACCACATGTCCCTGGCATCCTACACACTCAGCTGAAAAGCTAATTGGCTTGTTTCCTTGTGTTTATTATGCTCAGAAGAAAGGCATTCTCTCCATGTCTCAATATCCCAATGTCCTGACCACAGAACAAGGCATTCTAGCCTCACCATTTGTCATAGCATAAGCAACCAAATGTCACCTTAGTAAATATTAATGGAAATAAATTAACTAAAGAAACCAAAATCCCAAGGGACATATGGAATTACACTAGACTCTGAACAATAGGGTGATAATGATAATAATCTACATCTGAGGAGAGTTTTTCAAAGAACTGGAAACATTTTACAATTAAGTGCCATGTTGGTGTTAAATTTATTAGCATGTAATTGGATGCAGCTTTAGCAAAACTCAGGCTGGACAGTACAGCCCCTAACCCAATGGAACACCATTCCATCACTACCAAATAAGTATTCACTGTCTGTAGGAAAAGACAGCAGTTCCACATCTGAAATCTAGCGAGCCAGACCGAGGTTAGCTCAAAAACATTGCAACTATAAAGAATTTTTTTTCAAAACAAGGAGAAATAGTCTACATCCTAAGATTTATTTTTGAAGAGCAATGATTTCAGTAGAAGTGTTGTATCATACAGTGAAGTTCAAATATATTTGAATCTCAATGCCGACAGCAATTCATCTCCATGCTTGATACCCAAGAATGCTACAGGAAATACAAATCAGTAGTTTCAAAGGTCCATAAGAATGCAAAACAGGATTTCCATTATGATGTGGATAAGAATGAGGGAATATCAATATGATAGTCAAGTAAAGAAGGCAGCTCTGTCATCCCTGGCTTAGAGAATGTGCAGGTCAAATGAAGATTGGCTAAAAGCAGAATTGCTTGTAGAAACACCAGATAATCAAAGAAATTCCTCAAACAATATATATTTTTTCATGTATATAACCAGTTAAATATAACAATTTATACTTGAAAATAAAGAACTTGGAGATTTACAACTTAAAATTGTAACTGGATAACCAGTCTGGACTCACCACCTTTGCATAGAAAAGAATCATGAAGACCCAGAAGATGAAACATCCTGGAAATAAGAAAATTGGGATTTACAGTCACACTCTTATCAGAATCTTGGAGAAAGTTCTAATTAAGAAGCAGCAGACCAGATGGGAAACCCTACATGTGACCCACCAGTTGTGTGCCTCATTGCAACTATACCCTCATTGTCCACCAACATTCAGGAACTTGACATCAGTACCAATTCAATACCAGTGACTTTCTACAGCAGGATGTTTCCTCTAGAAAGTAGCAGTGTCAGGGGCAACTGGTTCATGGGCCCCTCCATCTCTCTCCATATATATCCATTCAGGGACAGCACAGTAATAATACTGGCAACAGCAGCTACACTGTCTCAGGCCTGTTGCTTTAGAAAACTACATCTAAACTAACAACCTACAAAAATTATTGGAAGCTATAGTAAGCAGCCTTTCTTTCACTCTGGAAAACATGAATCTGTTACTTTTCACTATTCACATTCAAGAAATAACTCTGTAAAAAAAATATAGAGATATCTAAATACAAGTGTAAATACTATAATTACCTTGGGGCTGGTGCTGCGGAATAGCAGGCAAAGCTGCCTCCTGCAGTACCAGCATCCCATATGGGTGCGGGTTCGAGTCCTAGCTGTTCCACTTCCAATCCAGCTCTCTGCTATGGCCTGGGAAGGCAGTAGAAGATGCCCCAAGTGCTTGGGCCCTTCCACCCACATAGGAGACCCAGAAGCTCCTGGCTTCCGTTTGGCA
The DNA here is from genome assembly GCA_949820135.1 of Sylvilagus floridanus. NCBI lineage: Eukaryota > Metazoa > Chordata > Mammalia > Lagomorpha > Leporidae > Sylvilagus > Sylvilagus floridanus. The sequence goes on from OX463226.1 coordinate 105,135,475, forward strand.
CAGCTCCACCCATTGCAAACTTGTTGATGGCTAGGGGGGTTGACTAGGTGTTCTCTCCACGGCCTCTGTTCAAATATTCCATGATTGTTCTGTAGGAAGCTTAAAGTAGCCAGCCAATCACATTGGTCAAGCAAACTTATCACCCAGGGAGTATTCAGAAACCCACTGTCTCTGACTTCAGGAACTTTAAGTCTAATTTTCTAATTGAAAAGGTACTCCATATAACAGAAGATCTGAAAATGTCTAAAAGGGAAAACAAAAAAGAGCTTCTCAGGATTTCATTATTTAAAGTCCTGATTTTTTCATTTCTAAGATTGCTGGGACGCAAGTCATTTAAGGCAGGAGACGGGCACATAGTATGGAGGTGCCAGTTTCCATGGCCCCACTTCAGAAAGGAGACAGATTCAGTAAGCTGGACAAGAACTTGAGGACTCTTCATCTGAGCTGTCCACACCATAGGCTCAGACAAAATCAGCAAGATTACATTAATACAAGAAGCACTTTGTAAATTCCTGGGATTATACAAAGTTTCCTTTTAATTATCCTTGGGAGCAAATGGGTAGACATCGAGGTCTTGTCATGACTGCACTAAGGGGACTCAGTTTCCAAGGCATGTTTCCTCAATGCCCTGGCACTGGCTGTGCTGCTGCCACTTGGGCTTCTCTTTGTGTGCAGACTGCTATCAGGTCAATCTTGGTAGGCACATACATGAATCCAGGAATCTGCTGCTCCATTCACAGCACTGCAGGTTCTTGTGTGACATTTCAGATCTGGCACAACCTGGAATAAGAATCTATCTCGGCCTGTGCTGTGGCTCAATAGGCTAATCCTCCGCCTTGCGGCACCAGCACACCGGGTTCTAGTCCCGGACAGGGCACCGGATTCTGTCCCAGTTGTTCCTCTTCCAGTCCAGCTCTCTGCTCTGGCCAGGGCGTGCAGTGGAAGATGGCCCAAGTGCTTAGGCCCTGCACCCCATGGGAGACCAGGAGAAGCACCTGGCTCCTGGCTTCAGATCAGTACGGTGCACCAGCCACAGCAGCCATTGGAGGGTGAACCAATGACAAAGGAAGACCTTTCTCTCTGTCTCTCTCTCTCTCTCTCTCTCTCTCACTGTCCACTCTGCCTGTCAAAAAAATTAAAAATAAAATAAAAATAAAAAAGAATCTATCTCCAGGTGCTTCATGTTAACGCAGAACACAAGTCGCTAAGTTCCCCCCCAGGAGGAGGCAGCAAGGGCTCAGTGTCATTGAGAGCATATGCATCCATGTGTGTATGTGTTCTTCTTACTGGGTGCATTCTTTGCCTGACAGAGGTGTGAATGATGTTCAAGTCTCTGGAGAAGAGGCTAAAGAGGAAACACTGAGTTGATGGGGTGTGCAGAGGTTTTCAACAGAACCTCTTAGACAAGGGTATTGGCCTCTATCCCATATCCTAGAAACATTCCCTTCTCTGGGTTCCCCACAAAGCATCCGCCTCCTAATTTTCCTGCCACTTCTCTGGTCATTCCTTCCTGGACTCCTTGATCATCCCTCCTTCTCTCAACCTTGAGATGTTGGGATGATCTCCACAGTAGCTCCAGGAAAGCCAAGCTCTTGTCAGCTGGTTGCCTCTGTACCCACAGTGCCGAGAGTAACCTACTTTTCAATGAGTATAGGCTCACTAAATATTTTCAAATGAGAAAACTAATTAATTGCTAACACACTTCCATATGCTTCCAAACAATTCACTCTCACACCTACAGCCACCCAGCATTCCTAGGACATCTCACTGAACAAGATTCATGATCCACTTTTAATTCTAGACCCCAGGATCCTCTCCTTATGGGACTGCTTAAGTGCCATGGCCCATGGAACCCCTCTTTCAGAATCAACTCTCAACCAAGCTCCAGTCAAACCATGTGTACCTAGAAGAGTCACAGGGCTTATCAGGCAGCATTTTCCCAAACCTAAACAACAGATGCTACAAATCCATTTCAAATACTTTGACCTCCTGGAAATCCCAATATTTCTCCTTTTGGAAAACTCCAGAGAACTTCCAGCAGATTGGGCTTATGCTACTTTCATAAGCCCATAATCACCTAAGGGTAAACTAGGTCTTAATCTGAACCTCAGTTTCCTCTTTCCTCTTTGCTGAGGTGGGTACAATAATCTTGGAAATGATTAAGTAACACACTGCCTGGGACACAAGAGGCATGGAAACAATGCTCATCCGATTTGAATCTCAACAACCCCATTTCCAGAGTTTGTGCTCATCCCAGGGAACAGGAAACAGAAAACCACAGCAAAACAGAGGTGCTACAGGACTGGCCTCTAGAAAAGCAGAGTTGGAACTGGTAGGAGGCCTTTCCTGAAGACAGAAATGAACATGCAACCTAGTGGTGAAGTCATGGAGTGGAGGGAGAGAAGGATAGTGATTCAATGTAAGAAATCCATTCCCTTCTCCCAGAGCCATGTTGAGAACAATCTCAGCTGCCCAGGAACAGATTTCAGAGGACCAGCACTTGGGAAACACTAAGAAAAGCCTGTCTCTCCTTGGATTTACACCCTGAGTACTTCGCTTGCCTCATCCCAGTCTCTGCCCTTCCTAACAGCCACCAACCTCAGAGAATGACAGAAACCCTCCTTTACTCCCCTTTTTGCCTTGGTACACCAGCCCCTACACACCGGCATCTCTGTGTCATGGATTAAGTCTTACTTGTTAAGAATCTGGCAACAACAGGCAGCCAACTTTATATCCAAACCACCAAATTAGTAGTTTTACATGAGCGAATGTTTTACTACTACTCTGCAGTGGAAGAATCTATCCTGCATTTCCAGATTTCCCAAGAGTGCTAAAAGGAAGGAGATACTAATAATCTGAGAAATTTACAAAAAAAAAAGACCCTACCTGGCTTGGGCATCACACCTGAATGCATACAATCACCTAAATCACAACAGTCTTTAATGAATGGAAGTGATCAGCCAGAACAGAAAACTCCCCTGGGAGAACATGACGCCCAGTGAAGGACTTAAGAACCTCTAACCTATGAGTTATTCTAGTAAGAAAATCTCAATTTCTTTCCCATTTATTTGCTTGATGGAGTTTCTTTCTATCTTTGATGCATGAGACTAGCCATAAAAGGCCAAACTGATGAGTTTGAACACAAGAGATGCAGTCCTCCACCCGCGGTGCCGGCATCCCATATGGGCGCCGGTTCTAGTCCCGGTTGCTCCTCTTCCAGTCCAGCTCTCTCCTGTGGCCCAGGAAAGCAGTGGAGGATGGCCCAAGTGCTTGGGCCCTGCACCCGCATGGGAGACCAGGAAGAAGCACCTGGCTTCGGATCGGCGTAGCGCCGGCCGTAGCTGCCATTTGGGGGGTGAACCAACGGAAGGAAGACCTTTCTCTCTGTCTCTCTCACTGCCTATAACTCGACCTGTCAAAAAAATTGGAGCAGTCTTCAGCACTGATGCTTCCATTTACAGCTGAGAAAACAGGCTCAGAAAGGGTATTTTGCTACCCGAGCTCAAACTCTCACAAGTGAGCCAAGACGGGAACCCAGGAATCTAAAACCCAGGGAGCTTCCATCATTCTGATTTTTGCCCTCTCTGTTTTACCACTCCTACATTGCCAACTTCAGAGTTTTCTTAAGTCAGCACATTTTTTCCCAGTATGCTTTGGCATAAATAAAAGGCAACCATAAACATAATGAAAGCAAAACAATGTTAAATTCTAAAGATGACTCTGACACCACTTCTGATTAGATGCTAAGGTACTTCGAAAAAAATTGTGGCATGTGAAACTGAAAGACACCTGTTTTCATACAAAATTTGAGATCCATTTGGGTTTTTCTCATAATACATATTTTCCATGAACTTTAGCAAACCATGTGAAGTGATATTAGGAAGTGAAATACCCATGATACCAGAAGCACTGAATGAAAATTGAGGGACAGTTGTTACCTCAATCCATGACTCAGTGTCACAGCCACAGGTTCTACACTCACAAACTCAACCAACTGCTGATGGAAAATTCCTGAAAAGAGATTTTGTCTGTATTGAACATGCACAGACATTTTTCTTATTTTCCCTAACACAGTACAGCTGCTTACATAGTATTGACATTGTACTAGAGATTATAAATCATACAGAGATGACTTAAAGCATGCGAAAAGTGGGTGGGCTCCCAATTCCAGCTTCCTGCCCATGCCTCCCTAGGAGGCAGCAGGTGATGGCTTAAAGACCTGGGCCCCTGCCACCCACATAGAAGACCCAGATCTAGTTACCAGCTCTCAGCTACAACCTGGGCCAGACCCAGCTGTTGAAGCATCTGAAGAATGAGCCAGCAGATCTCTTGCTTCTCTGCCCTTCTAATCAGTAAGACCAATACAATTATTGGTCTTACTGATTGTAAGGAGGATGTATGTAGATTATATGCACATATACACCATGTATATAAGTAACCCAAGCATCCATTACTAGGGTTTGGATATTAGCTGGATGGCCCCTAGAGGCCAGGTCCTGAAAGGTTGGTCCCTAAAATCTAATGGTACTGAGAGGGTAGAAAATGTATCCAGTGAGGGCATCTGAGGGTGGAGCCTTTGGGAAGCAGTTGGATGAGTTTGTTAGGGTACAGTCATGATTAAATCAGGGTGGCTTTATAAGAAGAGACACACAGAGACCCACACACTCCATCTGTGCTGCCACAGGACTCCACCAGCAAATCCACCACCCCAGACAGCAAACCAATGGAGGCAACTGATATTGGACGGGGAACTTGCAAAATCACGGGCTAAAATAAACCTTCCTTAATGAGTAGCCTGTGTGGGGTAGGTATTTAGAGTGATGAAAGACACTGACACAGATACCAAGGGATGTCTGTATTCATGTGTCATCTACCATGTCGTCACATGCTAGGAAACCATGCACTATCCCCTAACAGCAGACAGAAGTTCACCTTCTACAGACAATCCACCAGAATTCCTGAAGAAGCAGCATTCTCAGTGGAGTATCACTTTCTCTGTGCCTACATGTCCTTCCCCGTCACTTTATTTTTTTAAAAGATTTTATTTATTGGAAAGGCAGAGTTACAAAGAGGCAGATGCAGAGAGACAGCCGGAGAGAAACATCTTCCATCTGCTGGTTCACTCCCCCAAATGGCCACAGCGGCCAGAGCTGGACCTATCAGAAGCCAGGAGCTTCTTCCAGGTCTCCCACGTGGGTATAGGGGTCCAAGGACTTGCGTCATCTTCTACCACTTTCCCAGGCCATACCAGTGAGCCAGATAGGAAGTAGAGCAGCCGGAGCTTGAACTGGCACCCGTATGGGATACTGGCACTGCAGGTGGCGGCTTTACACACTATGCCACAGTACAAGACCCCATCACTTTATTTTAAAGATTGGGAATGATTCTGGAATTTTAAGTAGGAATGTGCCCAGGAAGCTAGGAACATGCTGTGAAAGAAAACTCAATAACTTATAAAAACTAGCTTTCTAATTATAATGCTATACATGTTCTCATAAAGGGAGCATTTACTGACAAGTGCATGCTTTGTACCACGCATCTAAGCTCACAGCAACCTTGGAAGGCAGGTTTCATTACCTCCATTTCACAAGTGAGGACCACACGGCTTAGAGAAGGTAAGCAACAGCAAGATTCAGTTTCAGGTTGCGAATGCCAGTTCTGATTCACTCACCCCCGTTCTGGCTAAATGACTAGTGTGGAAGGTCATTCTTCATAAACTTTCTAGGCAGCTTCCAGAGTACAGCCGGCATTAAGAAAGCCTTGTTTTGTGTCAAAATCGTTGCTTTTATTCCTTTGTTACTTTTTCTGTGACTTCTAAAATCTGGTTACCCATATTTCCCTTATCATTTCCTAGGGCAATTTCTAACAGGAAAGCGCAAGTCTCTAAGCCAGCAGGTCACTTCTTTAAGTAGGGAGACCCCAGCCTGAGAGTGGGGGAGTCCTGAGCTCAGCCCTCCTTGTGGCTTATCAGGGACCTTAGGCAAAGCACTCAAGCTTGTTTCCTCATCTGCCACGGGAAGAGCTTGGACTGGGTGGTCAGTAAGCTCCCTTCCAGCTCCAAATTTCTGTGATCAACTTCCAAATGCTAAGAAGCCAGCTGCACACCCTGTGGTCCTGCAGCACCTCCACCATTCCAAGGCATTTTCTTTCTTCTCCCCTCAGTTCCTTTTCTCTTTATGGAGCTTTGGCCAGATTGTGCCCTATCTTCCCTAGTGCTCTTGGCCTGCTCCTGGGTCCCTTGTTTATTTGTCTATTACCATGAGAACACTTTTTTCCTATGTGAATTTGCTCCTACTTTTTCTCCCAACTCTAGTTCGCTACAGGCTCTAGGGCTTCATTTCATACCAGCAAACACTAGTGTCCCTCCTTAGATATTAGCATAAACATTTTCTAAAGTTCATTCCAAAGTGAAGGCCAGGGCCCAACGGAGAGCAAGGTGGGAGAACAGAGTACAGAAAAGGGCAAGCTCATAAAAGTCACTCTCAGCCAATAAGCATACAGGGGAGTTAAAATCTAGGCTGTGAATCCCACTGCTGGGAATTTACCCAAGGGAAACAAAATCAGCATATGAAAGAGTTCTCTGTACCTCCATGTTTATAGCAGCTCAATTCACAATAGCTAAGATATGGAATCAACTCAGATGTCCATCCTCTGTATAAAGAAATTACGATATGTATATACACACACTATGGAATACTACTCAGCCATAAAAAAGAATGAAATCCTGTCTTTTGCAACAAAATGGATGCAACTGGAAACCATTATACTTAGTGAAATAAACCAGTCCTAAGAAGATCAATACCATATGTTTTCCCTGACCTGTGGTAACTGATAGAGTACAAAAATGTAATGTATGAGAGTGAAATTGACATTTTGAGCTTCGATGATTGTTTATACCACTAAGCAGTATTTTTTCCTTCTTACCATTTGTTGAACTCTTTACTTAATATAGAGTTAATTGTATGAGTATAAAGCAAAGTGAATGTAGATCATTGTGAAAATTGAGAAGGACTAGAAGAGGAAGGGTGGGAACATGAGTGGGAGGGAAAATAGGGTGGGAAGTATCACTATGTTCCTAAATCTGTATACATGAAATATATAAAATTTGTAAACCTTAAATAAAATTTAAAAAAAACATGAAAAAAATTCAAGCTGTATAGGTGTGTGCGCACACACATACACACACACACACACACTTCCAGCTGTTAAAATACTTTCAGTCTCTCTCTTCTGGATTCCTTTTCTCCTGTAAAACATAGAAGAATATCTTTCAGAATGCACATCATTTCACTTCCTAAAACTGACTTGTTTGTGTCTGTGCACATATAGTTTAAGATATCAAGGCCTCAGGTTACATCACTGTGAGACAAATTAAAGTAACTCAGCACAGGTTAATATTTTCCCCTTGTCCTCGGCCATACTCAAGTCCAAGTGCATGGCACACCCAGAGTTCCAACAGTGTGAGCCACTGCAGGGGCTGCTGGGAGCTATGGGCCTCAGCCTTCTAATGTGCTCTCAGCACTTCAAGTCCACCTTATCTCAGAATGGACCAGCAAGCCTTTTGCTACTAGCTCCAAATTCCCCTTGAGCACAACCGGCCTTGGAAAACTTCTAACACTGAATTTGAGACTGATTATTCCACAATGACACTCCGAATTTTCTAAGGCATAACAGATTTCCTAAAGCGTTTGAACAGAACTGTGTCCCACAGGAAGAAAGACAACTTCCAGGCTGTGCCAGGACAGAGTATGAGATGCACACAACAGTTTTTCTGAAGGAAACAATTCTGTTGATGGGAACAGTATTTTGCAAATGCCTACTTAGTTTTCATAGGTTGCAGCTTTTTAAAATCTCCTCACATCAGTTTTACATTTGTCCTTGTTGATGTTGCTTTTTTAAAGTGGAACTAATAATCAAGTCTTTTAGGACAAGTTTATTGTTTGGGATGCAACTGTTCCCCATCCAATTCCACATAACTACCTTCCCACTATTAGGTGGGAAGAAAATTTTTGGTCCTTTCATTATTCTTCCTTTGTCATAAGATCATTGGTGTGTTTTTGATTTCCAAAGAGAAAAGAGCATGTTTATGGTTTTCCCTTTATTTTTAGACTGTGTTCTTCATTGTTCTAACAGTGTATATTCTTATAGAAATCTCAACTTCTGATTTAGTTATTGGTAAAATATTAGTTCTGATAAAAACAGACAAATGCATGATTAAGTACAAAGTTAACTCCGGATGTGTCCAAATACCCTACTGAGCTCCAAACATAAGGTCAAGTTTGCCAGGGAGCAGGACAGAGAATTACTGGGATTTCCGATGCCAAGGGCATCTCTAGATGGGGTCACTGGCCATTCTACCAGTGAAGTAGCATCAAACTTCCTCTAGTGGTTGCTTTCAGAGGGCATAAAGCTCCACACTAGGCCCACCTGCAAAGAGACAACAGCTAACACTGCACCTTAGTGAAAGCACAGGATGACACCAGTTTTGCAGTGTCTATGGTGACAGTGACACCTGAAGACCCCCCCCCAGGATCTATGTCACTAATTGTTCATTACCAGAAATCCACTGTTAGATCAGAGTTGTCAGAGCTGGATGTCTGGAGACATGTCTTGTCTTGGAGACAAGAAACTGAGGCCCAGAAAAAAGAAAATGACTTAATCACAAACACCAGCTAAAGGCACAGCCAGGGTCACAACCCTGGCCTTCTCTTAGAACAGTGCCCTTTCCAAAAATGAGCCTCAAAGCCTCATCTAGAGGTGGCAGCAGGGGACCCCACCACTCTATTCCTCCAATGCTGTAATTATAAAGGCGCCCCTGCTCATTAACCCTTTATCACATACAGTTCTGTGCTAAGGTCTTATCTCACTTAACTCTTAATGTCCCTGTGAAGTATGTGCCATAACAGATAATTCTACTATGAAGCAGGGAGCTATGAGACTTGCCCAAGTCTCTCTGGCTGCTAAGTAATAAATCTAAAATTCAGTCTGGGACCTCTTGTCTTCATAGCCCCTGATCTAAATCAGTACTTTAGTCTTCCTCCTCTTAGTTCTTCCCTCAGCTCCTTAGTGCTAACAGTGGCACATCTCAAGGCACTGGACAGACTGTCTTCCCACAGCCATTTTCCACGATGACAGAACTGATGAGTTCAGGTAGCCAGCAGGCACTCCTGGATTTCAGAGGAGGTTGGCTTCTCCCCAGTGCCAGGAAATACATAACAAATGATGATTGAAAAGTTCATGCTAATCCCATTACCCCAACCAGTGGCTGGGTATGGAGAGTATGTGACCCATTCTAGCTGATGAGAAGTAAAAGGGAGAGTTCAAGGCTTTCCTTACTGTTTAAGAAGAGTATGGGCACATCAGACTCACAGAATAGCAGATGTCCTAAACAGCACTCTGGCCTCAGAATCAGCCCTTAAGGCATTTGGATATGACTGAAGAGCCCATGAGAGTATTTTAGGCATGGAAAGCCAAGACACTCTGGAAAAAAAGAAAAGAAAAAGAAAAACCTAAATGAAAGCTCTCTGCGAGTGAGATCCCAGGGGAAAGAATGGGTCATCAAAGAAGGAGGTACCTTTCTCTGAAGGGAGGAGAGAACTTCCACTTTGACTATGACCTTGTCTAAATAAGATCAGAGTTGGCGAACTCAAAAGGCTTCCATAGCCTTGGCAACTCATGACTAGAGCCTAGGGTGATTACTGACGCCATAAACAAGAGTGTCAATCTGTTAAGTCAACAACAGGACTCACTGTGCACTTACTCCTCATGTAGGATCTCTGTCCTCAATGTGTTGTCCAATGTGAATTAATGCTATAACTAGTACTCAAACCGTACTTTACACTTCATGTTTCTGTGTGGGTGCAAACTGTTGAAATCTTTACTTAATATGTAGTAAATCGATCTTCTGTATATAAAGATAATTGAAAATGAATCTTGATGTGAATGGAATGGGAGAGGGAGCAGGAGATGGGAGGATTGTGGGTGGGAGGGAAGTTATGGGGGAGGGACACTGTAATCCATAAGATGTACTTTAGAAATTTATATTAAATAAAAGTTAGAAGAAAAAGAAGAAGAGTCTGGGAAGATACGGCCCTCAATTTCTGTTGAGGATACTGGCACATGCATGTGATGTCTGCAGCTGAGGCAACCATATTACAAACATAAGGTGCCAACTAAAAGGTCCAAAACAAAACAAAAAATACTGAGAATGGAGGAGCAAGACTGTCAGGAAAATCCTATCTCTTGGGTGTTGGAGAACATTGCTAAACCAATGCACCAATGTAAAGGTATTTACCTCCATTTTTCTCTTATTTTCAGGAATATCTATTGTCTACACCACCATTAATCAAATTTTCTGTTCCTGAAAGCCAGAAGCCTTCATGACAGACAGGAGCTGTTAGTTTGGAGATGTGTCATTGGAGGGTAGCAGCCCAACCTTGTGTGCAGCCCCACTCCTCTGTAAAATAAGTACTAGGTGGAGGAAATAAATCTTACTCTTTGAGGATGATATTTAAATGTAGGGGCACATATTCTATATATGTGCTTATATAGAACTGTTTTATATCCACAATGGGTTAGTAAGCTATAAGATGGCAAGTTCATCAATATCCCATTAGAACACAAGTCTTGGCCCTTCAAGTTCAGCCTGAGCTATATATACTTCATTTGTACCTCAGTCTGCAGCTCAGCCACAGGAGGACAAAAAACAAAGGCCCTGTCTGAGATGCTACCAGGGGTCCCAGCCCTGTAGTATTTCCTCAGTCTATAAATTTTTTCATATATCTCCCTGTAAGCATATTCTAGGATCTACTAGTTTTGAAAACATGCATGGTAAGCATACATTAATACTTGCTATTTGATTCTATCTCATTTTAAAACTATACTACAAGTATTTTATCACACAGAAATCCTTTCTAAGATCCTCTACCTCACATGCCTGTCAACCCTGAGCTGTCAATTGTTCAATCAACAAACAGTAATGCATGCCCAGTGTTGGGCTGAGAACTTAGGACTTACATGTGAAAAGGCTGGGCTATGTGGTTTGTTCATTCTCAATGACCACACAAATGGAAGCGATCCCAGTATGAAGAAGTTATAATATCCTTTTGTTCTTACTCAAGAATTCCAACCCCAGCCCAGGAAAAAGACTGGAACTGTCAGTGTCCTATTTTCTCTGCTCTTCTCTGGGGAGATAGAATGGTGTGAACAAAGCTTCTAGGACAAATATGGTAAGACAATAATATCATTCCTTGAACTAGTTACACCTCTATGAACTTGAACTAAACAGAAATAGAAAGGACCAAATGGACTGCCTTGTTATCTGAGCCTTCCGTGTTCAGTGAGCCTTTGGAGAGAAAACTGGATAACTGTTGAGGCAATTTGTGTACTAAAACCCTCTAGAAAGAGCCCAAAGCTTCCCAAAGGTAAAGAGTTTGTATCTTACCAATTTCTGCATTTCTAATACCTAGGATGTGCTCAACTCAAAGCAAGAACCAATAAATGTATAATAAATCAATTAACCAGATTTACTATCGGTTATTATCATTTTCACCATCATTATATATAGGCAAATCTAACCTTGTGCTTTCCATTTTGGATATTGTAGATAAAGGAGTATCATGTCTAATAAAATACAGTATTCTGGTCTCATTTTCGAAATTTGAACTACAAAAGTACCACACAATATAAAGCTGTGTTCAAATGAAATCTTATTTTAAACTTGCATTTTAAAAACTCCACAATGCAAATCTAAGTTGGGGATCTCAACCTTGTTAGAGTGGGAATTATTAGTTCCCTTTTTAATACATTCTAAAGTGAGCACCTTGCACTTAAGATGCACCCATCGTGTGTTGGGACCTCTGAAAACATCACAAAGAAGAATCATTGACAAAAGCACCTGATTTTTTGATCAAGCATTGTATTTGTCAGGGAAGATGATTGGGGCAGCAGTGACAGAAATTTCATCACATTTAGCATTTGTTCATTTCACACTTCAGGCTCTCTCTAGATCGCAGAACTTGTCTCATTGGCATTTGTCATATCTCTGCTATCTTCTTTCACCACTTTGTAGATGGTGGCTTTTTTAGGCGACTTTTTCTGAGCTGAGGATTTTTTTTTCTAGGATGCCAATCCAATCTGGTATTTCAAAATGCCAACACCATTGGCCCTGCTGGAAACCGATTAAACAATTTCTATGCCTAACAGCTCTTTTCAAGTTGCTGAGTTTTTGATTTTCATTTCTTAAGGCTAAATTTTCACACACACAAAAATTGCCCACTCTTTGCATGCAAATGAAGCAGTTTAGAAATGGAAATTCAAGCACAGTGAGCCCTGCATTAATTTACAAATCCATGGCATATTTAAAATATTTTTTCAAATTGCTTCACACGTTTTGGGTGTGTGACACATCGCCATTTAACTTAGTCAAAGTTATTTTGCTGATAAACTTTAGATAACTCTAAAGAAGGCATCTTAGGGAGAACCAAAGAAGAACTCTTTTTCCGTTCCATTATTTTTTTTCATTAAAATAAAATGGGATCAACTTGGGTGACTAGAGCTAGCTGCCTCTAAAGGCGGAACGTTGTCGCCTAGATGAGAAAGTTGAGTAAATGGAAGAGGAAATCGAAATCAAAGTCCTTGTGAGTAAGTCTATGAAAGTAGAAATGTGTACATCATCAACACTTTACAACTGCTTCATTTCTAGTTTCTGTAAGAAGAAAACCCAAATGTATCTCACACCTCTGCAAAGATAAAAATAGATCATCACTAGTCTTCAGCAAAGAATATCCTAGCCTACTGTTGTGCATTTGCAAAGAAACAACGTACGGTTGGCTCAAATAGGTCTGTTGAAGCAAAGCGTTTTTTTTCATTTTTTCATTTTCTTAGACTGCAACAATGTCAGCACATTTTAGACTTAGCATTCCTGAGGGTTGTTTTCTTTTTACACTCAAACAAAATCTTCCCCATGACCAATCTGGTCTTGACCTATTCAGATCCTGGTCAGACTTGAGAAAACTATAATGAACTCTACCAGATGGAAGACTATTTATGAAATCATACTAAATAAGACAGTGGCATTAGCATAGGGACAAATAGCCTATGGAAACAGAATCAAAGAGACCTGAGGAAAATATATATATATATATGTGTGTGTGTGTATATATATATATATATATAGAGAGAGAGAGAGAGAGAGAGAGACATAAACACAGACACACATACATATACACACATACACATAGGACTTCAAAAGATTTTGGAAAATGGAATTAAAAGATAATTTTAAAAAGTAAACATTATTTCTCAACACAAACATCATCAAGTTGAAGACACTTCTTAGTGATGATGGCCACTGAGTTTATCCCTAAAGAATTGAGGGTCCTGGAAATTTGGCCACATCAATGCAGTCTTTTTTACATTTTTAACTGAAGAAAAACTGGTGTCCTCTAAAGATATTTTATTATTAAGAAGCAAAAAGAAGTCATAAGGAGCCAAAGCAGTATGGTAGGTGAATGTCTAAGAATTTCCCATCAGAACACTTGCAAAGCTGCTGGTGTTTGATGAGAGAGAACATCAGCACTGTCGTATGGGAAACTCCCTGGTGAAGATTTCCTGGGCATTTTACTCCAGAAGCTCTAGCTGACTTTCTCGAAATCCTCTGCCCAAGACATATTATCTGCTTTCAAGCATCCCAAAAAACTACTGTCATGCCTACTCTAGACCAGCCTTCATTTGCTTTGAACCACTTCCATGTCTCAGTAGCGATTGGTTTGATTGCGTTTTGGCTTCAGGATCATACTTGTAAAACTATGCTTCATCTCTTATTATAATTCTATAGAGGAATATAGCCACATCTTCATCCCACTCGTTTGCAACTTCCATCCAAAGATCAACTCTTGTCTGCTACTGATCTGGATGCAGCAATTTTGCCCCCAGTTAATAGGAAGCTTGTTCTGCCTTAACTTTTCAGTCAGAACTATGCAAGCTGAACCAATTAAGTGGCTATTGTGATAGTGATTCTGCTGTCAGTTGTCATTCTTCTTCAATTAGGGTACGAACAAATTTTCTGTTAAAAATGGACATGGATGGTCTGCCTCTGTGGGCTTCACCTTTAACATTGTGAGGGGTCAGATGGGTTAATAAATAGGCAGTCAGGTTGGTCCCGGTAGAAAATGAGGAAAAGGAAACTTCCCCTAAAAGTTATGTTTAGCGAGATCAAAGTGCCAAACACCACTGCTTGTCTCTCCCCAAAAGCTGCCTTTAACAAAACAGAAGTGCCTGCCCCAACTCCTTGGGAGCTTCCAGTCTTATGAAATTAGCAAGAGAGTTCGAGTCCACCCTTTTATCAGGAACAAACCAGACAGGGAAAACAAGATTACAAATCTCCAGTCTTTGGATGGCTTTTGTTGCTGCCTTGTAACTGTTAGCTGAGTGTTAGGTTTTTTTTTTCCCCAAAATTAGCTTAAAAATCCCACCACCAGCAGCCCCTGTAGATCTTCCCTCTCTTGGAGCCCCCACCCCCCCACCTGGCCACTTTGGCAGATTGTTTCTGTCTTAAACAAATATTGCTTTTCTTCCTGCTTTGTGTACTTGGAAATTCTACTTCCATGTGAGACAAAGGAAACAAAGGACCAAGGTAAACTTTCACCACTGTTTCACCCTTTCACCCATAACAGCACCATCCCATTTCTTTTAGTTGTTTTTAAATTTATTTACTTAAAGATTTATTTGAAACTCAGAGTTACACAGAAAGAGGAGAGGTGGAGAGAGAGATCTTCCATCTGATGATTCATGCAGGTGCAGGGGCTCAAGGACTTGGGCCATCTTCTACTGCTTTCCCAGGCCATAGCAGAGAGTTGGATAGGAAGAGGAGCAGCTGGGACTAGAACTGGCGTCCATATGGGATGCCGGTGCTTCAGGCCAGGTCATTAACCCACTGCGCCAGCCCCAAATTTTAAAAGTTAGAGTTACTGAAAGAGAGGGAGAGACAGAAGAAGAGACAGAGACCTCCCATCTGGCTCATTCCACAGATGGCCACAACAACCAGTGCTGGGACAGGCCAAAGCCAGCAGCATCATGGTGGCAGGGGCCCCAAACAGTTGGGCCATCTTCTGCTGCTTTCCCCAGGCCATTAGCAGGGAGCTGGATTGGATATGAAGTGGCCAGGACGAATCTACACTCATATTGGATGCCAGTGTCGCAAGCAGCATTTTTTCTCTTAAAATAAGTTGTCCATTTGCAAATGGCTGGTTTATTAGGGGCATTGTCTCCATAAATTTTTCATAAAGTATGAGTGATTTTACTATTCTTCCATCTAAACTTCACCATAAATGTAATGTTTGTTCTAGCTTCAATGTGACAAGACTTTATGTTGCTCTGAGAAGGGCCTTTTTCAATCTGATAGTTATCCTTCTTAGTGGTCAACCTAGATGCTGTTCAAAAGAGTTTATAAGTCAGCACAAGTTTATTTTGGTGCAAAAAAATATTTAAAATCATTTTTCAGAATGCATATTTTTCTAGGGATTTTTTAAAACATTGTAAACATGTGGAAAAGGAAAGATTCACCATTCAACAGTAGTTCTTGGAGACAATGGACTAGCAGCAAGCAGAAAGAGGAAAACAACAGAACAGAACGGAAGAAAAGGAGCAAAGAGAAAATAAAATGATTCCCTCCTCACTAAAATCAATTCCAGATGAATCAATGACGTACGAAAGACAGACTTTATAATTTTTAGGAAAACATTCTTTGTGACCTCAGGATTAAAAAGGATTCTTAAATCACAAAAAGAAGAAACAGTGAGAAAAAATAGGATAGATTCAACCACACTAATCTGCATTCAGTAGAGCATCCAGAAAGAGACAAAACCCAAAAGGGGAAAAGATATCTGCAAGACCTATAGTTGACAAAGAGTTGGCCGGCACCATGGCTCAACAGGCTAATCCTCCACCTTGCGGCGCCGGCACACCGGGTTCTAGTCCCGGTCGGGGCGCCGGATTCTGTCCCAGTTGCCCCTCTTCCAGGCCAGCCCTCTGCTGTGGCCCGGGAGTGCAGTGGAGGATGGCCCAAGTGCTTGGGCCCTGCACCCCATGGGAGACCAGGAAAAAGCACCTGCCACCTGGCTCCTGCCATCGGATCAGCACGGTGCGCCATCCGCAGCGCAGCGTCCGCAGCAGCCATTGGAGGGTGAACCAACGGCAAAGGAAGACCTTTCTCTCTGTCTCTCTCTCTCACTGTCCACTCTGCCTGTCAAAAAAAAAAAGAAGAAAAAAAAAGAGTTAATATCCAGAAAGCAGTAGGGAAAAAAGAACCCAGAGGGAGGCAACCCAAGGGCAAAAGTTGTTGGAAACACATTTGAGAGGAGAGAGAGGATGAATGTCCCTGAAACGTGTCGGGAAATGGTCTTTGATGAGCAGGGAAATGCACAATGAGACCATTGTGAGATACCATGCGTTCTAGGAGGTAGGAAAAACACATACAAGTCTGACAATACCAAGTGTTAGTGAGACTTCAAGTGAGCATATGAAATAATGGGTGCTCCCTTACACTGCTGTGGGAGCAAGATGGTCACACCCACTTTGGTGTGCCCTTGAGCATAACCTAGTAAAATTGAACATGTGCACACCTCACACACTTCCAGATATACTGCTGCTCCCATAGACAGTTACACTCTGCATAAGGACATTTTAGCCAATGAGGAATACCATTAAACTATTAAGGAGCTAAAATTTTATACTTCCTCACCTAATGACATTGTAGCTATTGTCACATCATAGCATAATGAAGTATTCATGTCTGTGGTGATGGTCGTATAAACAAACCTACTGTGCTGTGAGTCATACAGAAGTATGACACATGGGGGCAGGTGTTTGCCACGGAATGAAGGTGCTACTTGAGACACTCACATCTCATAACAAAAGTGCCCGGGTGGGGCTGGCGCTGTGGCGTGGTGGGTAAAGCCATCGCCTGTAGTGCTGGCATCCCATATGGGCACCGGTTCAAGATCCAGCTACTCCACTTCCAATCCAGCTCTCTGCTATGGCCTGGGAAAGCAGTAGAAGATGGCCCAACTCTTTGGGCCCCTGCACCTTCGTAGGAGACCCAGAAGAAGCTCCTGGCTCCTGACTTTGGATCAGCGCAGCTCCAGCTATTGCAGCTAGTTGGGGAGTGAACCAGCAGATGAAAGATCTCCCTCCCACTCCCTTTCCCTCTCTCCCTCTCCGCCTCTCTACGTAACTCTTTCAAGTCAAATAAATAAATCTTAAAAAAAAAAAAGTGCTGGGTTTGAGTCCCAGCTCTACTCCCGATTCCAGCTTCCTACTAATGTGTGCCTTGGAAGCAGCAGGTAATAGCTCAAGTACCTAGGTCCCTGCCACCACACGGGAGAGCTACCTTGGGTCTCAGGCTCCTTAGATTTGACCTGGCTCAGCCCTGGCTGTTGTAGACATCTGGGAAATGAAGCAACAGGTAATTTTAAAGGCAGAAAAAGAAAATGAGACCTCTTAATAAAAATTGTTTTAAAAAGGTATAGCGTGTAAGATTATATATAGTAGATAATACTTGAAAATGAATAGCTATGCTACATACCAGCTTCTGCTTTTACCATACTATACTTTCTATTATTTTAGAGTGTGATCCTACTCATGGAAAAAAGATTACTTTAAAATGTTATGCTATGTTACACCTATTACATGTTACAGCAGCAAGCTCATACGTCTTGTGCTCGCCCATGTTATCTTTTTTTTTTTTTTTTGACAGGCAGAGTGGACAGTGAGAGAGAGAGAAAGGTCTTCCTTTTGCCATTGGTTCACCCTCCAATGGCCACTGCACTGCAGCCAGCACACCGTGCTGATTTGAAGGCAGGAGCCAGGTGCTTCTCCTGGTCTCCCATGGGGTGCAGGGCCCAAGCACTTGGGCCATCCTCCACTGCACTCCCTGGCCACAGCAGAGGGCTGGCCTGGAAGAGGGGCAACCGGGACAGAATCCAGCGCCCAGACCGGGACTAGAACCCGGGGTGCCAATGCCGCCAGGCGGAGGATTAGCCTAGTGAGCCGTGGCATATAAATATAATAAGGGTACTTCAAAAAATTTTTAAATGTGAAAATAAATTAAAATTTTGGGTACAAGAAATTTTATAGCTCATGCACAGTTTTTCCTAAGATACATTTTCCTTTTTTCCAGTTTTAAGAGATTTTGAAGAGAAGAAATTTCAAGTATTTGATAGATACAATTCTAAGATAACTACATTTTTCTCCTCCCTCAATCCCCTCTCATTCCTTTTTCCTTCAATTTATGCAATATCATAATTTCAATTTACTTTATAATCACAGGTTTAATACATCACTAACCATAATGTTCAACAAGTAAAAAGTAGAAAGACCACTGCCCCACAGGAGTATAGACAAGGGCTAAAAATAATCAAATCAAAAGACATCATTTTCATTCATATACATAATCATTTATCAAAGAGAACATATTATATTTGTCTTTTTGGAATCCACATTTCACTAAGCATAATGGTCTCCAGTTGCATCCATTTTGTTGCGAAAAAACAGAATTTCTTTTTTATGGAAGAGTAAGTATTTCATGAGCATATATACCACATTTTCTTTATCCAGTCATCAGCTGATGGACATTTCTGATGGCCCCTCATATATATGAATTTCAAAATATTTTGCATCAAAATAAACATTAATTTTTAGCAAGTGTTTTGAAGCATGCATGCACACACACCTAATGTACTTGCCAGGCAATATATGTAAGAATATTCACAGCAGCACTGTTTTTCAAAGCAAAACAAGCCAACATCCATCAACAGGTGGATGAATTATGATATAGGCATAATTTACAATGGATTGCAATATGGCTACATGTGAACATGGCTCAATCTACAGTGTATAATACTGAAGAAATAAAAACGCAAATTTGAAAAAATACAGACATTATAACTATTTACTGAAAGTTCTAAAACAGGTAAAACTAGGTAATAGATTATTTAGGAATATCTTCACAAAGAAGATAAGCAATTAACAAATTCAGGACAGTGAACATCTCTTGCGGAAAAGGGGAATAAAATTTGAGGATCTCATGAATAAGCCTTCAGAAGTATCAGTTCTGTTCTTTTCTAACTTGTCATTTTATTATTCATCTTGAAGTTGTATGTAGATGATGTAGTCATTATATATTTGATAAGTTTTAAAACAAACTTTATACCTTTGATTTTGAGCTCACACATCAAGCACTCAGTACCACTCTCCCTAGCCCATCTTACTCTAGTTTGTCTTACAGAGGAAGTTAATGTCAGTTATTCTCCAATATTCTGAAAGTAGCTAAAGCCCCTAGCACCTGTTCTTATCCTTGATGCAGTGGTTGTATTGTTCTTGCTGTTGTGATCTCTTTGTTTGTCTTTTGCCATGTCACAGATTGAGAAGACACAGAAATCTGATGGTTTGCTTACTGGTCTGATCACTTCCATTTTAATAACCACTTGGTAGGTGGCATTTGAAAAATGTCTCCAAAGAATCATGTCCTGAAGTCCCAATTAAATAAACCTCACAGAGGCTCATCCTGAATGGAGTTTTTAGTTGGGAGGCAACTTAACCTTATGTGTGTATGCACGTGAGTGTGTGTGTGTGTATAGTCAATGCTTGTTAGACCCCAAACTTCCTTATGCGGTCCTAAGAGAATGATGGCTATGCATTTCTTCACATCTTAAATGCACATTCTGTAGCTATTTTCACATCTCCGAAATCAGGAAGCATTTCCAATCTATGGTGTGACAGAGTCTGACAGAATTTTCTTTCTTAGTAAAACACAAAATGACGGTTAACTTAAAGTTGGTTCCCTAGTTTCTTTGGGATGTAACATCAAGTTTCCACAGAGATCCCCATCAATAAAAGGGGAGAAAAAGGCAAAGGTCTCAGAACACAGAGAGATCACACATTCCATAGAGAGCAGAAATGACTGCCTGCAACAGCCTGCACCTGACAGCCACCCTTGTAGTCAGCAAAGGACCCAAGGAGGAGGAAAAGATGGATCTATTAGAAACAGCCTGCAGCTTTATACACGGTCAATCTCTCAGACAGAAATTCATCAAGCGCAACTATTAAGTACTAGGCACAGCTCAAAATACTGATTCAAGAGAGACATACAGGGGTGGACATTTGGCATAGTGGCCAAGACACCAGTTAGGACAACAGCATTCCCTATTGGCGGGCTTGGGTTCAAGTCCTGGCTGTGCTCCTGATTCCAGCTCCCTGCTAACGCACACCTGGGGGGCAACAGGTAATGGCTCAAGTAATTGGGTTTGTACCACCTGTGTAGAAGACCTAGATTGAGAAACTGGCTGCCAGCTTTGGCTTGACCCAGCCCTGACCATTATGGGCATTTGGGGAGTTAACCAGAGGACGGGAACTCACTTTGTATATGTGTCTTGCTCTGCCACTCAAATCAAAACAAAGCAAAAATAATCTAGAGAAGGAAAGAGACATACACACAGGTAGTGAGAGCCTTTGCCTGTGCCATGAAGCTCAGCCACTCTGCCAGCAATGAGAATGAGACCAGAGATTGCAACAGTCACTCACTCACAGGCTCTGAGGACCACAGTGCTTCATTGCTGAAAGCAGGAAAAATGAAACACAGAAGTCTACTACACACTCTTCCTTTAAAGACTCAGAAAATCAATAGCCACAACTTTGAACTGATCTTACCTCCTATGGGGCTATCTCTGCACACCTATATAGGATGAATAATTGTGAAGTTCAAACAGCAAAACCTCCACAACTCCTTGGCCCCTTGCATCACATTCCAATGTGTGCAATTCATTCCACAAACACCAGGATGGACTGGAGATTGGGTGGCTCACTGGTAGACACAAATCCCTATAAGGATCTACCTGTGGCCAGGGAGTCTTGCACAAAAGATATGATGTATATAAAGCAGTTTAAATGAATGATCACTAATTCATGAGTCACCAGGACTTGCAAAATCCCCATAGAGCAAAAAATAAATTTATGGATTTCCCTTATCTGTGGATTAGCACCCTGGCTTAACTTACTTCAGTAAGGTGAATGACATACAGCAATAGATTGAGGATTTGCCAAATGATGTAAATATGTATTTTATATAAGGTGTTAAAAGAGTAATTTGTTTCTATGCATCCTTTGAGTGTTTAAGAACTGATAGGTTGCAATTTAGGTATTACGTGTTGTATTTGCCATGTTGGGCACCAAAATATTTCCCTTGGAATACTGAGTTAAGATGCTCTCTGTGGTTAGCAGCAGGAACTACTGAAACTTGTGAAAGTGATTCCTACAGTTTTCCACCTCTTCACAACAAAGCTTCCTAGTCTAAGAAGCACTAGAAGGGGAGCCACACTTACTTGGTTTGATGTATGATAGGTAGAACCATGCCTAATACCAATATGCACAGAACTTAAGTGCAGACTGTTTCAAGTTTAAATGAGTTTAATCTGGACAGAAGTGAAGAGCAAAGATTGATGGGTACATGTTTGGCTTTGCTCTGAGATGATATTTATCTGACCTAGCTTGGTCCAGATTGATGTGGTCCAATCTATCCCCATGAGGTAGAGAGCAACCCTCACCCATGATGGAAGAGAAGTATTGTTTTAAAGTTTTATTTTACTTACAGATAGAAATTTTCCATCCACTGATTCACTCCCCAAATGGCCACAGCAACCAGGGCTAGGGCAGAATAAAGCCAGGAGCTTCATCCAGGTCTCCCATATGGGTTCAGGAGCCCAAGCACTTGGGCCATCTGCCACTGCTTTCCAAGGCACATTAGCAGGGAGCTGGATGGGAAATAGAGCAGCCAGGACTCAAACTGGCACCTGTGTGGAATGCCAGCATCATAGGTAGCAGCTGACTCCACTACGCCACAATGCCAGCCCCAAAATAAACATTCTTACCACTTCCCTTACAGCAAAGAAAGCTTTAATAAGGAGAGAAAGGATGTAGGTAAAACACAAGACTGGCAGCCTGAGCAATTCTTTGCCACCTGGCCACTAAAACATCCTCAAAGTTCCTGCCAATGCCACGTTTTCTTTCCACTCCATGGAATAGAGCGCTGGAAATGACACTGTATAGTCGTCAGCTTCCAGCACCCCGATACGTGACAGTCTCCTGCATGAGACTTTTACTCTTATTTGGCAGTTGGAGTTTTAAATGACTCAGTGATTAATGCTTCAATACCGCACGTGATAATTGTCTTGGCAGAAGAAGATGTCATTGTTCCTGCCCACTCACCTTTTGAATGGTGTTTCCCACTCCTGTTCCCTTATTTATGCCTTGTTGATGCTTATCTATATTTAGCCAGTGTTTTGCTAATATCCAAGGAGTCATCAAAGGTGCAGCTGCTTCGTCTCTACAGGAAACCCCTGCTTTAGGGGGCCAGCACTACTCTATGAGGCTCTGTTCTGGAACTTTCCACCACAGGAAGATCAGAAATGTGCTACTTAATTTTTAAATTAGCTGGCTAATGCTTCTCTGTTTGCCCCCATTTGGGGCTCAATGAACTCATCTGTTACTCTGGGTTGATTGTTAGACTCATGAGGATGTTTTTTCTGGCCCTCCGTAGGTGGAGCTATATTGGCTCCTTGCTTCCTCCCTGTCCAGGGCCCCTTTTCTTCCATTGTGTGGACACATGGCCTTGTTTTTGTTTTCAATGTCCCGAGATAAGAAACTGATGATAGTCCTTTCCTGTTTCTTCCTGAGTGACTGGTTTGTGTCACAAATGCTTGGCTCACTTCCTCCATGTCCTTAGACAAGGGGATTCTCCAAAGCCATGCCGCCTGCCACCTCTGTCATTGTGTGAACTCCGCAGCAGGAATTATTACAGGGCCCACCCTTCTTGAGTACCATCCAAGTCTGACTGATTAACAATACACCCAGAATATTCTACCTGAAAGTGGCCTCAGCATAAGGCAATGTCATGATAGACTTCTTGCTATACCCTGGGTCACCTCCTTTCAGGATCAGAGAAGGCTCTGTGACAACTTCTTGGTCTCCCCAGAAACCCCTTTCAATCCATCCTTGAAACAGAAAATATTCTCCATTGGTCTGGCCTTTCAAAAATTAGGAGTGGAAAAAAATTTTTCTATACATCTTTTTAAAATTGTATTTATTTGAAAGGCAGAAAGACAGACAGCTCCCATATGCTTATTCACTCCCCTAATGCCACAACAGCCAGGGCTGAGCTGTGCCAAAGCCAGGAGCCAGAAACTCAACCCACATATCCCATATGGGTGGTAGGGAGCCAGCCAGTCAGCACCTGCTGCCTTTTAGCATGCACAGTAGTAGGAAGGTGGCGTAGAGAGCACAGCCAGGACTTGAACCCAGGCACTTGGATAACTACTACACCAAAAGCCTACCTCTCATATATATCTAAAAATCAATAAATAGAGAAGGAAATTTTAGAATGAGGGTTTTTTCCCCCAAGAAGTTGATGGAGAATGCACACTGTAAAAAAAAAAAAAAAAGAAAGAAAGAAAAAAACTATGTATGGATATAAAAATGTTTTTGTACCAAAACAAATCTTTTAAATTCCATTTTCCATGAACTGCTTGAAGTCCCTCTGTAGATTTCACCAGGTTTTTTGGGAAACTAAAAATAATCCACCCAAGCAGGACATGGGAACACAGGAAAATGCATTGGGCAGGAGAGGGGAGGCATTTGAAGTGCTGTATGCTGGGTTTCCTTACCACCCCTTCTGCCAATGTCCCTGTGCTTCCATGGCAGAGTCAGAGGGCAGAGGAGAAACCAGCATTCCCAGGGAACTGCACCACACGAGGCTTTAGAACACGTCAGGGAAGACCCTGTGATATAGGGCCTGAGACACGGGCTCTGGAGCCAGATTCGAAACCTGACTCCATCATTTAGAGGCTGTGAGTCCTTAGTCATTTTAATCTCTCAGTGCATTGGTTTCCTCATCTGTAAAACAGAGATCATAATAGTTCCTCCCTCGTGGAGTTATGAGTAAATGGGTTGATATTAAATGGTGCCTGGTATATAGTAATCACTACATAAACATCTGAAAAGCCTAAAAATTAACTTACACAGATAACTAAATCCATTTGATTTTCATAATCCTCTGAACTACTTTTATATCACACATACCATTGGTTGCCTACTGAAAAGCCACTGCTCCTTCCCCTCCATTTTGGGCAGAACCAACCTCTACATGATAGAAACTACAAATGACATATGTTGACTTTCCCAAGATTCCTTGCTGCTGACATACAAACATGGAACCCAGTTCTAGCCAATAGAATCTGAGATTTGTGGTGCTAGAGTCTTTTAGAGTTTGTGAAAAAAAAAAGTTGAACAAAGCGGAGGCCACGTCTGTTACTGGATGTGTATTAATAAATTTGCAATATTAATGAGCCTGTGGGCTCTTGGCTCACATTCAGAGTAATTCTGAATATTAGCACAAATAAACAAGTCAGCATGATAAGTTTTTAAGCTTTTTTTTCAGTGAGAGAAATGCATAGGGAAGTGAGGACTGAAAGAAAGAAAGGGAAATCTGAGTTCATACCACGTACCAGGAGCCAGCCATGTGGAGGAGCACGTCGGCCAGGAAGCACGAGGCAGGTGGCCCAAAGGCCAAGACTCCGGAGGCTCAGGATAGCACGGGTCTGCAATGGTAAAGAGGGCAAAAGGCTAAAAAAGGGCCGGGCCCACCGTGATTAAGGCTTTTAATCGACTTCCAAAGGGAAGTGTTAATTAGCCTGATTGGCGAGTGGACACACAGGTGTGGTCAGGTAGGGACATAAGTCACAGAGGGCATGGTGAAGGCATGGGCTTCTAGCTCACAAACCTAATCAATTTATCTTATATGCCTGCCTACAATACTTCCATGCAGTCATCTTGGACTGTGAGGAAAAGTCCCAGGAAAGCCAATTTGGTTTCACAGAACCAACCCTGGAGCCACCAAGCTTCTTGGCCAGCATATATACTTCCAAAAGTGATTTTCAGATTCAATATAACCCATAAAAAAATTCAAGTGACATTCTTATGGAACTAGAAAAAGCAATCTTAAATTTGTATGGAAAGCAAAGAAGACCCCAAATAGGCAAGCAATATCAAGAAAAAAAAAAAAAAGAGCAAGAGGCATTACACTACTCAACTGTAAGATGTACTATAGAAGATACAAGGTGGCCGATTAGGGTGTAACCACACTAATGTAAGCTACTCTGAGACATGTAGAGAACAAAGGAAGGACTACATTACCAGGAATTTGATGGAAATTTTCCAAGTGAAAAAATAAAATAAAAATGAAGACTCCGTGGGATGAGAGGCAAGACGACAGACACTGCCACCAGCCATGTGGCACAGCCACTTGCCAGCTGTGAGCCACCACCTATGTCAAGGTAGGAAGAAATCACTGTGAACCCCGCCACTCAGTTTTAACTGAGAGGGAATTCCACAGTCACACACTGACTTTTAATTCAGCCTAGAGAGCTGACTGGGGTCTGAATAGCTGCAGGGCTTGGAGCAGGGAAGCCACATAGCTTTCCTTTCCCCCCCTCCCCAACATGCATACAGTGTCATATACGGCAGTGAAAAGTTGTGCCTTGTGCCTCTGTTCTCCTACTAGCCTCATAGTTAGAATCGGGACAATGTGTGGGACAAAGGAAAGACTGCCTGCATCCTGCAACTATGGGACTTTGGGCATTAGCTCCAGAGCTACATTCAGGCACTCTATGTGAGCAAGGGGGATTCACCTTAGCTTCTGGGGGCTAACACCAGAAGCAGCTCATAAAAATATCTGCTCCCACACTTGGAGGTCTAAGTAATGACCCCATAAACCCTGCAAAACCAGGACTGTAACAATTCATTCTAAAATTCTCAGTGCCAGCGAAATCTACCTGGCAGACATAGGGAAGAACCTACTTGCATTCCATCTCTCTGGACTCATACTCTCCAGAGTATACCTGTATATCTTATAGTCACCCTGTAGGACTGGAATAGGGTCCAGGCCACATCCCCTAGTTTTAGGACAAGGCTACTGGTATTATAAGCCACAGTATCAGTTTGACTCTCCAAGAAGGACCTGAGAAAGGCTCACACAGTCCTAGAGCCACAGGGGTTAGTGCCACAAGCCCTAGCATCACTCAAGCTTGCAAGGGAGCAGCCACTCTTATCTCCCTCAGCACCAAGAACATTCACCAGGGAGACTGATTCTGAACTCTGTGTGGACAAGATACATACCCAAGGAAACCTTTATTCTTCTCGAAGCTACACTGCTATTCCTACAAGCTGCAGCAGGCTAGTCTACCGTGTTATAGACACAGATGACACTGGTTAAGATGAAACAAATCAGAGACTACACTCCTGGGCTCACCTAGAATCAAAACCAAAGCAAGAAACCAAGTGATATCCTGCATTCCAGCTAAACCATAAACTCCTTTATAATAAAACCTGCTCCATAAAGAAAGGGCAAATATACCAGATGGGCAGACATCACCACAGGACAAAGGAGACAGGAAGCAGCAAGGTAACATCATGCCTCAAAAAAAAAAAAATTCCTCCAGAACTAGACCCTGAACTGAAGGAAATCTATGAGATGACAGATATAGAATCCAAGATAATGATTGTAAGGAAACTCAATGAGATGCTAGAGAACACAGATAAAGACATGAGGAAATCAATGAGTGAAAACATTACTAAGGAGACAGCATTAAGAATAACAAAACAAATTTTAGAGATGAGATCATTAATTAGTGAAACAAAAAATAAGATTGAGAGCTTTAATAGCAAAATAGACCAAGTAGAGGACATACTTTCTGACCTTGAGGGACAAGAATTTTGAAATAACCAAATCAGACAAAAATAAAAATAAAATTTAAAAGAATGAAGAAAGTCTACATGAAATAAGGAATACCATTAAACAACCAAGTATTCATGTTATGGGCATCCCTAAAGGAGAAAAGGAAAAGGGCATTGAGAACCTGCTAAATGAAATAATAGTTGAAAATTTTCCAGGTCTTTAAGGAGACATGAACATCTAGATAGAAGAAGCTCAAAGAAACCTAAGCCGATTCAACCAAAAAAAGATCTTCTCTAAGGCTTATTGTCATAAGTTAAGACAAGGAAAGAATCCTAAAGACAGTTAGGTGTCAAGTTACTTACATATAAAAATATCAAGTTACATATAAAAGAAAACCAATTAGATTAACATCAGAATTCTCAGAAAAATTCTACAGCCCAGAAGAGAGTGGGATGATATATTCAAGATTGTAAAAGAAACAAAACTTTCAAACAAGAATATTATATATAGCAAAATACCCTTTAAAATTGAAGGACAAAGACCAGTGTTGTCGTGTAGTGAGTAATGCTACCAATAGCAATGCTGGCATACCATCTAGGCACTGTTCAAGTCCCAGCTGCTCCACTTCCAATCCAGTTCCCTGCTAATGCACCTAGGAAAGCACTAGAGAACACCATGTGATAGACCTGGAAGAAGTTCCTGGCTCCTAGCATCAATGTGGCCCAGCCCTGGCCATTGCAGCCATTTGGGGAGTGAATCAATGGGTAGAGGTCTCTGTCTCTCTCCCTCTCTGTAACTCTGGCTTTGAATTTTTTTTTAACATGAAGGATAGGGGCCAGCACTGTGGTGTAGTGGGCTAAGACTGCACTTGCAGTGCCAGCATCCCATATTGGGCACCAGTTCAAGTCCTGGCTGCTCCTCTTCTGATCCAGCTCCCTGCTATGGACTGGGAAAGCAGTGGAAGATAGTCCAAGTGCTTGGACCCTGCACCCATGTGGGACACCTAGAAGAGGGTCCTGGCTTCAGATTGGCCCAGCTTTGGCTGTTACAGCCATTTGGGGAGTGAACCAGCAGATAGAAGACCTTTCTTTCTGTCTCTACCTCTCTTTGTCTTCAACTCTCTCTCTCTCCAATAAGTAAATTCTTTAATAACAAAAATGTAAAGGAAGAACAAAATATATTCCAGGTAAGCAAAAATAGAATTCACCAACACATAAGCCTTACAAAATTTCTGAAGAACATCCTGCATTAGAAGTAAACATCATGAAAACACATGACACCACAAAATTCACTAACAGAGCAGGTATAATCATTATCCAATCAACAAAATGACAGGTCTTCGTTCTTATCTATCAATACTAATCTTGAATGTAAATGGATTAAATTCGACAACCAAAAGACAGGTTTCCAAAAGACTTAGGTTTGCTGAATGCATAAAAATACATAATCTCACTATATGCTGCCTAAAAGAAACTCACTTCAAAAAGATAACATACAGTCTGAAAGTGAAGGTTGCTAGAAGATACACCAAGCAAATGGGAACAAAAACCAAGCAGGTGTAGCTATCCCAAAATCAGATAAAGTGGGCTTTAAGTCAAAAACTGTAAAAAGAGATAAAGAACATTATATTTTGATAAAAGTTTTATTCAAGAAGAGATATCAAATATATATATACACTCAACACAAGAACACCCTGATATATACAGAAAATACTGTTAGACTTAAAAGAAAGAGATAGACTCCAGTGCAATAATAGTGGGTGACTTCAACACTCCACTCTCATTAATGGAAAGATTGTTCATACAAAAGAAAAACCAATAAAGATGCATAGGAGTTGAAACATACTATTGAGCAAATGGACCTAACAGACATTTACAGGACATTTCACTCAACAGCTACAAAGTACACATTCTCATCAACACATGAAACATTTTCTAGAGTAGACCACATATTGGGCCACAAATAAGGTCTCAGCAAATTTAAAAAGATTGAAATTATACAAAGCAGCTTCTCAGACCATAAAGGGATAAAACTAGAGATCAAAAAGAACAGTAGAACACTCCTAAATGCTTGGAAATTAAACATGCTACTGAATGATCAATGGGTCACTGGAGAAAATCAAAAACTTTTGTGAAATAAATGAAAATGAAAACACAACATATCAAAATCTGTGGGATACAGCAAAAGGAGTATTAACAGGGAAGTTTATAGCATTATGTGCTTACATTTAAAAAAAAGTCTCAAAGATATAATGATGCATCTTGAAGACTTACAGCAACAAGAACAAACCAAACCCAAAATCTGCACAAGAAATAAATGAAATTGAAACAAACAAGCAAAAAAAAAAAACACAAAAGATTAACAAAAAGTTGTTTTTCTCAGGAGATTAGCCAAATAAACCTCTATGAAGAAAAAAAGAGAAAGAACTCAACAAATAAAATTAGAGATGAAAAAGAAAACATTTATACCTGGCACAACTGAAATACAAAGGACCATAAGGAACTACTACAAAGAACTATATACTAGTAAACTGGAAAACTATATACCAGTAAACTGGAAAACCTTGAAGAAATGGATAAATTTCTGGATTCATATAACCTACCAGGATTAAATCAAGAAGATACAGATAATCTAAACAGACCAAAACAAGCAATGAGATTGAATCAGTGATCAAAAGTCTTCCATCAAGGAAAAGTCTGGGACCTGATTTATGGCTTTATTACTGAATTCTACAAAATATTCAAAGAGAAAGTAACTCCAAAACTCTTCAAACTGTTCTAAAATATTGAACAGGATAGAAATCTGCCAAACTTTTTATGAGGCCAGCATTACTTTGATACCAAAACCAAACTAAGACATGACACAAAAAGAAAACAGATCTATATCTTTGATGAACATAGATGCAATGATTCTCAACAAAATACCAGCAAATCGAATCCAAATCCACATCAAAAAGATCACACATCACTATCAAGTGGGATTTATCCCAGAGATGCGGGGTGGTTCAACATTCACAAATCAATAAATGTCATAAATCACATCAATAGAATGAAGAACAAAAACCATATGGTCATCTCCATAGATGCAGAGAAAGTATTTGATAAAATTCAATACCCCTTCATGATTAAAAAAAAAATCCTCCATAAGTTAGGTATAGAAGGAATCTTTCTCAAATTTGTAAAGGAGATATCACAAACCAAGAGCCAATAAATACCATACTGAATGGGGGAAAATCAAAAGTGTTTTCCCTCAGATCTGGAACACGACAAGGATGTCCACTTTCACCACTCTTATTAAATATAATGGTATTTTAGTGAGAGAAATTGAAGAGAAAGACATAAAGGGCATTGAAATTGGAAAAGATAAAGTCAAATTATCCATGTCTGCAGGTGCCATAACATTGTACATGGAAAAACCTAAACACTTCACCAAAAATTTGTTAGAATTGCTAAACTAATTCAGTAAAGTTGCTGGTTACAAAATAAACATACAAAAAATAGTAGCTTTTTTATATGCTCATGATTAACTCACAGAAAAAGAAAACAAGAACGAAACTCCACTCATGATAGCCACACACACACACAAAAAAAATCAAGTATTTATGAATAAATTTAACCAAATGAGTGAAAGATCTCTACAATAAAAATTATCAAACATTGAAAGAAAACATCAAGACACGCACACACACACACACACACACACAGGAATATTAGTCAGCTATATAAAAGAATGAAATTGTATCATTTGCAGCAAAATGGATGCAACTGGAAGACATGATGCTGAGTGAAAAAGCCACACCCAGAAAGACAAATATCACATGTTCTCCCTTATATATGGGAATCTAAAATTTCAAAAAACAAAAAAAGAAATGTCTGTATGTTTCAGTATTATTGCAAATACAATTTTTTAAAACTTTGTTTTATACCTTTGTCAAATCAATGGTTAAGAAGGCTATACTACTATAGTTTTGATGATCTGTGATAACTTTAAAACTTACTGTATATGGGGCTGGCACCGCAGTGCAGTGGGTTAACACCCTGGCCTGAAGCACCGGCATCCCATTTGGGCGCTGGTTCTAATCCTGGCTGCTCCTCTTCCGATTCATCTCTCTGCTGTGGCCTGGGAAAGCAGAAGATGGCCCAAGTCCTTGGGCCCCTGTACCCATGTGGGAAACCCAGAAGAAGCTCCTGGCTTCGGATCAGTGCAGCTCCAGCCATTGCAGCCATCTGGGGAATGAATCAGCAGATGGAAGACCTCTCCAGCTCTGTCTTTCAAATAAATAATCTCTTTTAAAAATTTACTGTATATTGGTTAAATGCTCATTTTATCCATTCAATTATTGTTTACAGCTATTGTCATATTCCCACTAAACAATGGTATTTTTGTTTTTTACTTATTAAACTTCTTAGTTGGAAAGTATTAAGCCTTGTTATTGTAATGTAATTTTAAATGTTATCTCAAAAACTTAAAAAATAAAAAAAGAAGAAGAAAGAAGGTGGGAGAAAAAGAGGGAGGAATATCATCTTCTTAGAAGTGTATCTATGAATCAGTGAATCTGTTAGAAACTTAAAGTTAAAATTTAAAAATTTTTTACAAAGGTACAGTATCTAAAACAGCATGGTACTGGCATAAACACAGATCCTCAAAGTAAACCCATGCATCTACAGTCAATTAATATTTCACAATGGTGCTAAGAACACACCTTGGAGAAAAGAGCCTTTTAAATAAATGGAACCAGGTAATTGAATACCCACATGCAGAAGAGTGAAACCCGGCCCTTGTCTCTCATCATGAACAAAAAACAAACTTGAAATAGATCAAATATCTAAATGTAAGACTGGAAACTTCGAAACCACTAGCAGAAAATATAAGAAACACTTCCAGGACACTGGAATGGGAAAGGATTTTTTGGATCAAATCCTACAGGCACAGGAAACAAAGTGAAAATAGACATATGGGAATTCATCAAACTAAAGAACTTCTACCAAGCAAACAGTCAACAAAGTGAAAACAAAGCCAACAGCGAGCAAAAGTACCTGCAAACTACACATCAGCAAGGAGTTAATAATCAGAATATAAGGAACTCAAACAGCAAATAACGATAATCCAGTCAGAAAATGGGTGATGTAGACAGACATTTCTCAAAGAAAGACATGCAAATGTTCCACAGGTATGTGGGAAAATGCTCAATGTCACCAATCACCAGGGCAATTAAAAGGAAAGCCACAAGGAGATGACACTTCACTCCAGGTAGATTGACAGTTATCAAAAGACAAAAGGTAACAAATGTTGGTAAGGATGTGTGGAGAAAAGGAAATCCTCTCAAACGGCTGGTGAGAATATGAGTTAGGAAGGACATTGTGGAAAACAGTATGGAGCTTCCTCATAAACAGAAGATAGAACTACCATATGACCCAGCAACCCCACCACAGGGTACATGTCCAAGGGAAGTTAAATCAGCTTATAAAGACAACTGCACTCCCATGTTTATTGCAACACTATTCACAATTGGCAAGAAATGGCAGAGACCCAAATTCTATTCACTGATGAATGGGTAAAGAAAACATGGTATGCATATTCAATGGAATTCTACTCAGCCATAATGAAGATAAACCTTGTCATTTGCAACATAATTAATGTAACCGGAGGTCATTATGCCAAGCACAGAAAGACAAGTATCACCCAATCACACTTACATATGAAATCCGAAAAAGAAAAGATGATTTCTAGAAGTCAAAAATAGAAAGGTGGTTAACCAGAGACTAGGGAGGATAGGGGGAAGGAGAAATGGAGAAAAGATCGATTACTGCACACCAGGTCATAGCTAGATAGGAATAAGAAGTTTTGGGTTTCTATTACACATGAGGGAGACTATAGATAATATTAGCATACTATATATTTCTCCATTTAAAAAGTTTAAAAGATAGGATTCTAAAAGATAGGAATGTTATCTTTGAAGAGATAGGTGTATCTTACCCTGATTAGACAGTGTACAACTTATACATGTATCACTTAGTACACAATATGTACAATTTTTATGACTGTTGAGGAACAACTTACTATTTTATTCCTTTTAGTATTTTTGTTGTTGTTGTTGTTGCTGCTCTGTTTGTTCTACTTAATACCACTGGTTGAACTTTGTAATCAATACACAATCATTCTTAGGCATTTAAAATTAACAGAAAAGTGATCTCTGTTAAATATAGGAATGGGAATAAGAGAGAGAGGCGATATATAGGTCGGCACATACTCACTCAGACTTAACTCCAGTGGTGGAAGTAGAAATGTGCCAGGGGATTTCAACTCAATCTTATCAAGGAGGCATGTACCAATGCCAGCGCACTTGGTAAAGTGATAAGCATAAGTACATAACCAATCAAAAAGATAGGGTAAGTGTCAAAGAGATGTCACAAATAAGACCAGTGTAAGCAAATAATGAAGGATAGAATTAAAAGGGAGAGAATGATCCTTCGGGGGAAGCAGGACACACAGCAGATTCATAGAATGGCAAACGCCCCAAATAGCACTCCAGCCTCAAAATCAACCCTTGGGGCTTCAGATCTGGCTGAAAGGCCCATGGGAGTCTCACAGGCATGGAAAGCCATGACATGGTGGCAAAAACAATCTAAATGAAAGATCCTGGTGAACAAGACCCCAGCAGAAGGAACAGGCCATCAAGGAGGGAGGCACCTTTCTCCGAAGGAAGGAAGGAACCTCCACTGTGATACGGCCTTGACTAAACAAGTTCAGGGTTGGTGAACTCAAGGGGCTTCCATAGCCTAGACAGCTCATGGCAAGAGTCTCAGGTGATTGCTGACATCATAAATACGAGTGCCAATTGTTAAATCTACAACGGGAGTCACTGGGTACAGGCTCCCCACGTAGGATTTCTGTTCTTAATGTGTTTTACTATGAAACTTAAAAACAACACTACTAGTCAAACAATACCCTATATACCTTGTGCGATTGTGTGAGGGCAGCCTGTTGAAATCCTTGCTTAGTGTATACTAAGTTGATCTTCTGTATATGAAGGCAATTGAAAATGAAACTCGATGAGGGGTGGGATGGGAGAGGGAGTGGGAGAGGGGAGGGCCGCGGGAGGGAGGGAGGTTGGAGGGGAGACACAACAATACAAAAGTTGCACTTTGTAAATTCACATTAAATAAAAAAAAAACATAATAAAATCAGACAATCAGGATTCAAATTCTTGATCACAACATCTACTCTCAAGTGCTCTGCTCTGTATCTTAGACCTACCTCGTAGCAATGTACTCCATAATCAGGAGGATGAGTGTAACAATACTGTACCCATTGTCATTGATGCCAACAAAGTTAACTCTAAGATTACGACCTGTCCCTGCAACCAGATCACTGCTGATGTGCAGTGAAGGGCACACTCCTGTGAAGAGTTCTACTGTTGAATTACAGTCAAGCAGAAAAGGAAAAAAATTTAACTGGGATTTTATAATACAAAATCTGAAAAGATAGCTTTAAATTCAGCATGCATGTAAAGCTTTGTGCTTTATAGTTTGGTATTGGGTGGGGCTGGCATTGTGGCATAGCAGATAAAGCCACCACCTGTGACACTGGCATCCTCTATGGGTATCGGTTTGTGCCCCAGCTGATCTACTTCCAATCCAGCTCCCTGATAACACACCTGGGAAAGCGGAAGATGGCTCAAATCCTTGGGACCACATGGGAGACCTGGAGGAGGCTCTTGTCTACTGACCAGCCGAGTTCTAGCATTTGTAGCCATTTGGGGAGTGAACCAGCAGATGGAAGATCTGTCTCTCCCTCTAACTCTGCCTTTCAAATAATAAAAGCATATATATATATATATATATACACACACACACACACACACACACACACACACACACACATATATATATATAATAGTTTGCTAATGTCTTTATCTTTGGTTTCATAAGATGGGTGATCTTCAATGTCTAAATCCAACCTCTTGATTAGGAAGTCTTGAGGGAAGACCATAGCAGCCCTATATCAAGACCTCATCATCTCTCTCCATGTTCTTACAGGAGTTCTTAATCATATACCCCTCTCATCTTCTGCTCCCTGACTTCATTCTCCATAGTGCAACACATAAAGCTATCAAATGTGAATCTGAGCTTTTGTCTTACTTTAAAGTGCTGCCAATTGAGCACAGGATAAAATCTAAGCTCCTTAGTGTAGCATTTAAAGCTCTTGTTGATCCGGGCCCTGTTCAGTCTTCTGGTTTCATGACCTGACCTTTCACCCATCAGAATGCCAAAGTATCTACTTATAACACACACACACACACACACGTTTTTCTCACCTCTGGTGTCGCTCCTTCAGCTGCAAAAGGAACGACGCTACTCGCAACCAATCAGTCTTCAAAAGACTTTTACTTAGAAGGAGTAGGAAAAAGAGTGGGGAAAGGGAGAAGAGGGAAAAATGGCGCACACGTTTCTTAAGGGGGAAAGCTGGAGTGCTGTTCCCTCTCCCGTGGTCTGCTTATATACAGAATTCAACCAATCACAGTCAATCAATCACAGTCCATGCACAGAGCTCTCCAATCTGACACTTGATCATGATCAGCTGTGGAGTCCTGCAGCAGGCAGGGCATCAGCGCCACCTTGTTGTTTACCACAATCCTCAGCTAGATGGAAAGTTCAATCAGCTGCTACATCCGCATTACTGCTATAAGCCAAGCCTAGCATGGGGGGGTCCCATGGCAGGCCTATCCATGGGTCCCCACACTCTGGGCCTTTGCTCTTGCTTTCTGTCTTCCAGGAATGTCCTAACATCCCCCTTCACCTATATTTTAGGATTCAGTTTTCAAGTTTCTTCAAGAAATTATTGTATCATTGCTACTTTGACAAATTACCATAATATTTTGGGTTTCCCTTCTCATTTAAAAATGACATTATAAAAAGGCCCAAGATAATCCTATTACATAATATCTCCCAGAACTCACTTTAGATATAAGGCCTTCCGTAGGTTCAAAGTAAAATAATGTAAAAAGATGTCCTATGAAATGATAACCAAAAGTAGAAGATGCTATACCAAAACCATTACAAGAAACAGACAAGGACATTCTATAAAGATAAAGGGTCTATTCATCAAGAAGATAAAACAATTGCTAACATATATGAACCAAACATAGGAGCTCAAAACACATACTGATAGATCTGAAGACAGAAATCAACCTTTGGCAATGATAGGGGAATACAAAACCCCACTTTCAAGTTTAGATAGGATAAACAAATTATCAATGAAGTAAAGATTTGAAAACTCTATAGACCAACTGCACCCAACAGACATGGATATGCACAGAACATTCTACCCAACAATAGCAGAAGTATACATGGAACATTCTCCACAACAAATCATATGGTGGTCCACAAATAACTCTTAGTAAATCCAAGATATCTATTCTACATTCCACACAAGAGGACTTCAAAAAGTTCATAGAAAATGAAAGTAAAAGATCCTTTTGGTTTTTAAAAAATGTTAACCCATGAAGTTTTCATAATATGTATTTCTGTGAAAGTTCTGAAGATTCCTCATGTGCAAACTCCAAAATTTCAAAATTTTTGCACCAAAATAAATATACCTTTTAATTCCATTTTCCCCATGAACTTTGTGAAACACTCCAGGATGTCTCAAACCCTATGCCCATCTCTAGGACAACGGGTATTAGTGAAGCGGGTCCTGCTCTGAGAAAGACTGCAGTCATGAAGGAAGTACAGAAACGCAGTCACAATGCACCACAGTAGCTGATCACATTGCAAAGTGGGTTACTTCAGATGTTTTCAGATATAGCACCTTTGCATTAATGGTATGGTTGTCTGCCATCAGGCCTGCACTATCTGAAGCTATGATGCTGACTGACTAAACTGATATGCATCAAATGCTGCCATGTCAATAACCCGCTGGGCACTGTCTAGGGTGGATTAATTAATTAATTAAAGAAGCAGAAGCAGAAAGAACTCACATCCACTGGTTTACTCCCCAAATGCCCACAACAGTCAGAATTAGGCCAGGCTAAAGCCAGGACCCGGAAACTCAATCTGGGTCTTCCAAGGGTGGCAAAAACCCAAGTACTTGAGCCACCATATGTTGCCAAATAATTTTTCCATTAGCAGAAAGCTGGAACCATGAGAGGCACTAGGACTTAAATCCAGGTACCCCAATATGGGATGTTGTATCACAATTAGAAGATTAGGTGCTAAGGCAAATGCCCATCTCTCTAGGACATGTTTAAAACACAGCATCTAATTATTTGAAATGCCCACGTTGAGGCAGTAAGCTCCATGACCCTCCCCACTGAGTCAGGTGGGCTCACGTGTTACTCAGTAGATTATGTATGACAGAAGGAATGCTCTGTGAGCCGGGAGGCAGCTTTCACTGGGTTCTCTGGAACCTTCACACTTGGAACACTAAAGCCGGTATGTAACAAGTTCAACTTCCCGGTCAAGTCCCAGCTGTTCCACTTCTGATCCAGCTCTCTGTTATGGCCTGGGAAACCAGAAGATGGGCCAAGTCCTTGGGTCCCTGCATTTGTGTAGAAGACCCAGAAGAAGCTCCTGGCTTCGGATCAGCACAGCTCCGGCTGTTGCAGCCAACTGGAGAGTAACCAGCAGATGGAAGATCTCTCTCTCTCTACCTCTCCTTCTCTATGTAACTCTTTCAAATAAATCTTAAAAAAAAAAAAAAAAGTTCAACTTCCCTAGGACTTCTAAGCTATAAGGGCTACATTTAGATGTGCTGGTCAGCACCCAAGCCCAAACACCAGACAAGTGATTAAAGAAGCCAAACTGAAAGTGGTCCTCCAAACATGTCTCCTGAATCCATGCTACCTGGACTCATTCAAATCACCCCAGACACCCCAGACCTAGGCATCATGGAACAGGCAAGGGCCATCTCTCAATTCACAAAATCTGAAATTAGGAGTTTTGATGCAGTTTGTTATATAGCAATAAATAATGAAGATACTACTACTTTATAGGCATTAGTTTTTCCAGGTTGGGTCAATTTATGGAGTGATTGCTTTGGAGTTTCAAATCCGCCTGCCACTTTATCCCTCTGCAATATTGTAACACAATTCAATTCTGCTGCTAAGCATCTTGAGTTAGCATCAGACTCCACAGGTTCGAGGGCACGATCCACAACCATATTACACTCACTTCTTATGGCAGCCACAAGTTCAGGGGTGCCCAGTCCACCTGCATTTCAGGAAGCCTGGCTATAAATCTAAGGAGTTTCCAGGACTCCACTCATGTTCATTCATTTGCAACAGTGATGGAACTCAGGAAGCACTAAACATAGTTTTAAGATTTGTTTTAAAGGCAGAGTTATAGAGAAAAGGACATGGACACACACACACACACAGAGAGAGAGAGAGAGAGAGAGAGAGAGAGAGAGAGAGAGAGAGAGAGAGAGAGAGAGAGAGAAGGCGAGCGAAAAGAATCTTCCATCTGCTGGTTTACTCCCCAAATGACCACAATGACCAGGGCTGGGTCATGCTGGTGTCAAGAGCCCAGAACTCCATCCAGGTCTCCCAACCTGGACATAAGAACCCAAGGACTTGAGCCACCCTCTGCTGCTTTCCAAGACACAGCAGTAGGGATCTGGGTCAGAGGTGGAACAGTCAGGACTTGAACTGGCACTCATACAAGATGCTGGCATTGCAGGCAACTGCTTAACCCAGGCTCCAACAATTAATTTTATTAAAAGATTGCAAGTCAGAATTAGCCAAATGTAGAGACAAATATGGCAAGATTTGGGAGGGTTTCAAATGCAGAACTTTATCCTTGACTCCATGAAATCAGAGCACATTCCTAATCTGGCACATCAACATGTTCATCAAGCAAGAAGTGCCGACTTTTTATAAGACTTGTTCATTAAAATGAAGAGAATTCCTGGTTCACTGCCCAAATACCCACAACAGCCAGGGCTGGACCAAACCTAAGTCAGGAGCTCAATCCAGCTCTCCCACATGAGTGGCAGGAATCTGAGCATTTGAGGCATCACCTGCTGTCTCCCAAGGTGTAAATCAATAAAATGGATCACAAGTGGAACAGTTGGGACTGAATTCAGGCTTTGCAACAGTACAGGTGGAGTGTAGTGGGACGTGTCTACAGAGAAGATTTAGGGTGATACCAAGTCTTCTACCACTTCATGAAGTGGTAGAACAGAAGTTTCTCAGACACAAAAAGTTTAAGTGTCAAGGCTCATTTGCATGTCCCCTAACAAAGCTCCAGGAAAAATCCTGATCATGTGTTCACATGGTCCTAATTTTTATAAAGTTCATAACACTAAAATAACACAATTGGTGAAAACTATGATCTCTTTTCCTAAGAGCTTTCCCCTCTGTCACACTTCCTTTTGTGTCAGATAATATTGGAGTAGCCATTGGTATATTCTGGTAATAGCTAAGGGTAAATTAAATTGAAAATACATTCATATTTGAGTTTAGTTTGATATGAGTATTTTTCATGGTTCCCAATCATTTCAGCGTATAATTGTTCTTACTAACCTTTTAAGTACACAAAGTTGTACCAAAAACCCTCTCAGCATATACTGTGCCAGATCACCCAGAGTCATAGCATAAAGCTCTGGGTCCCAAATTGCAATATCATATGAACATATCATATAGCACCAAGAACCAGAGCAACATGGGTAGTGGAGGAGGGTTTTAACTATATGGAACCAGAGGCTGGCCTGTTGGTATGAATGTGTAAAGTAAGGCATGGAATATTCGTTGATGCCAACTCAAAATAGAAGTTCTTGGGGATGGCATTGTGGGTAAAACTGCTGCCTGCTAACCAGCATCCCATATGGGCACTGAGAAAAGGACCTGAGAAAGTATAAGATGGCCCAGGTGTTTGGGCCCCTGCCACCCCTGTGGGAAACCCAGATGAGTTTCCTGGTTCAGGCCTGGTCCAGCCCTGGCCATCGTGGCTATTTGAGGAGTGAACTAGTGGATGGAAGATTTGTCTATTTCAAAAAAAAATAAAAATTTTAAAAATGGAAGTTCTTCTCAACCAGAAAATATACTCAATAGTATATTCAACACAGAAAAAAAACAGAGTATGTTGTTTCATAGAGGTAGCTCCCAAGGTTACATTGGATCTCTGTTCACAAAACCCAAGTTCTTCCCTGCTGCACTCAAAGGCATGTAGGTGCTGAGAGTATGTCCTTGGGCCTGTAGACTCCAATGTGTCAGAGACAAATGATAA
This sequence comes from Sylvilagus floridanus, assembly GCA_949820135.1. Classification (NCBI taxonomy): domain Eukaryota; kingdom Metazoa; phylum Chordata; class Mammalia; order Lagomorpha; family Leporidae; genus Sylvilagus; species Sylvilagus floridanus. Next base: position 105,175,483 of record OX463226.1, read on the forward strand.
AGGGGACCTGCCCAGACAGAGAGAAGGGCCCTGAGAGCCTTCAGGAATGAATACAGAGAGATCCAAGACCATAGGAACTCCTTCCCCTGATGCCAGAATACCACCTAACCCCCAGGTGCTTTGGTGAACACTCAGGGAGAAGAGGAAAGGGAGACACGGCTCTGAATTGAAGGAGTGTGAACACTTGGGTGACCAATATCCTAAAGTGGTTAAGTTGACATGGAAATTGTTTTCAAGCATCGCTGAGTAGGGGGAATTGAGAACTTAGTTCAATTCCAAAAAAATAGTTATTCCTTGTACACCCAAATCTTGTGACTAAAATCAAGACTCAGCAAGTGGATCAAAGACAGATTCTTCCAGAATAGTTGAGAAAGCCCAACTTGTCACATTGTTGGTAACAGCACTAGACTTTCTTCAGTCTTGTACTGAAAATGAGAATAGTTAAGAAATCCCCTCTTCCAGGGGCTGGCATTGTGGCCTAGAAGCTGAAGTCACCATCTGCAACATTGGCATCCCATACAGATACTGGTTTGTGTCCCAGCTAATCCACTTCTGATCCAGCTCCCTGGTAATGGCCTGGGAAAAGTAGCAGAAAATGGGCCAAGTCCTTGGGCCCCTGAACCCATATGGGAGACCTGGAAGAAGCTCCTGGTTTCAGCCTAGCTCAGCCCTGGCCACTCTGGCCATCGGGGTAGTGAACCAGAGGGTAGAAGATCTCATTATCTTTTTCTCTTTCTCTCTCTAGTTCTTTCAAGAAATAAAAATAAATCCCCCTGTCCATGCACTGTTCTATTTCTGGACAGAGCTAAATGCAAAGGAGCACCCAGTTCCTCTTCTGGAGAAGATTCATCAGCATCACTCACAATGACTTCCTTCTTTACTTCCCTCTTGTTCTCTTCTTAGATGGTCACCATTCATGAACAGTCTCCATTTTGCAATAGCCTGAATAAAACCACTTCCTTAATTATTCAGTGCAGTATATCTTTCATTAAACAGGAACCAGAGGCTAGTTGGGTTTGGGGCCATAATCACACAACCACGATTAATGAGTACAGAGGGGCATATGAAGGACCTTGAACTCTTCCATGGAAACAACTGTTTTGACGTTTGAAAAAGAGGAAAAACCATGCAGACTTCCAAATAAGGTTTTTAGTGTCTTTGCCTATAGACCTGAGAAAATAGATAAGGAGCAAAAATGTGTTCCTGAATTTAGCAATACTTTGCCAGAAATACTATTAACTTCACCCCACAGATAATCTGCATATATTTGCTAAGGGTAAACCTGTATCCAGGTCAAAAGAGCCATCTTGGTGCCTTCACACCCTCGCAGCTTTTTGGAAGTATCTCCAAGACTCTGAGACACACAAGCCACATATGGGCAACAACCGATTTGGGCAATATCGAAAAAATAAAGAGGTGAAGACAGAGAAGTTGACTTAGCTGGTGCAGGCAGAGGTCACTGTTTCTGGGGCCATTCCTTCAAAGGGCTGCCAGCCAGGCTGACCCAGTATCCTCCTCCAGGCTCCTTCTACCTGGGCCCCCAGAGAGAAATCACCCCAAATCTCCTCCTGCTCCAATCTCATTCTCTACACACACCCACACTCACTTCATCCCTGAATCAATGCTCAGGGCTCTCCTTCCTAGGGACCTTAATCCTTCTGGAAGAAAATGAAAACCCTCTTCATGGAGATGGTCATAGATCTCCTTCCTGGGCAGCCACATGAAATGGATCCCAGAGACCAGACAGGAGAGCCAGTAAGGGGAGTCTTGCCTGCCTTTTCACCACATGTCCAGCCAAAGCTGGGGATGGCCAATTGGACAGGAAAACAAAAGTCTAAATTTGTTAAGAGTATAGATAACAGGCTTGTGAATATTGCCAAACTGACTTTAAGGGAAGATATCTTGTAAATATCACGAGAGGAATACTGTATACCATAGCAAATGAATGCATTATCCTCCCTAAAAATCATATATATATAAGCCCACCCATGGTTTGCATGCTTTTGCAAAAATCTTAATACCTACTCACAATATATACTAAAAGCCAGCTTCCATGCCATTTGAAATGTATGATCATTCCAGTGCAGTGTTGGTGGCACCATCATCCCTAAGTGAAACCACTCATCATCTCCCACATTAGCATCTATTTTTTCATGGAAGTTTTAGATCTAAAAATCACAAAGATACTGTCTAGTTTTGAGAACTAGACAAATACACCCACATTTTTATTACTCCTCAAAATCCTAATAAGGCATAGGGGCATGTTCTTAGAGGTTGGTTTCAGAGCAATCCTGACAATTTTATATCTCTGTGTCTGAGTTTAATTTCCTTCCCCAGATCAAAGTGCATATTATTGTGATGGGTGTGGAAAGAACCGAGTGCGGCTCGATGAAAACACCCAATGTGTGTATTAGTGATTTATGTGAAATACGGAAATGAATTGTGATTTTTATGGAAGGGAATTATTTTTCCTTCTGTTTAATATTTTAGGCCATGTCTCCTCTGGCATAAGAGCCCGTTATCTCTCTCCTCCTACTTCACACTTTCCATAAGCCTTCTGGTTTCACAGCAGACACATTATAAATCTTCTCCTTCTAAGTGTCCCACATATGTTTCATTAAAAGTGTTTGTTTCTTTGATCAGCTTGACGTTTTTAATGTGAAAAAAATAATAACGTTGTCGCCTGGCACTTGGAAATCTATAGGCTCCAAGTGAGAAGCGGCCGTGCCAAAGGATGCTACATGGTAGGGAGGCCTCCGTGTCTGCCATTCACTCCACCAAGGCCATGGTCAGCACGGACAGGAGGACATAAAAGACAATCCTGGTCTACTAACAGTTCATCATAACGAAGCACCACAGGCTAGGAAGCTTCAGTAACAGAAATTTACATTCTCAAAGCTCAGAAGGCTGGAAGATCCCAAGATCAAGGTATCAAGCAGGTAGTTTTTTCTGAGACCTCTCTCCTTGGCTGGTAGGTGGCAGTCTTTCCCCTGCACCTGCACGTGATCTCCTAAGTTAGGACACCAAGCATTCACCCTATAAACTTGGTTACCTCTCCGAAACCCCCATCTCCAGATAAACTCATACTCTCATGCACTGGAGGTTGGGACTTCAGTATGAATTTGGGAAAAACTCAGTTCAGCCTATGATACCTGGTATGTTATAGCTTTGAGAACACAAAAGAGAGGAAGGACAGCCAGGGAGAGGCAGTCACCATGGATTCCTTGGCAAGGTAAAGTGGACTTTGAGGGGCTTTGGCTGCATCTACTAAGGGGTGTAACTCACACTCAGAGGGCTGGGCACCAACCCTTGAGCAGACAAATTAAGCTGTCACAGCAAGGGCAAGGAGCACTCTGAGTCACTGCTGAGGTTCTATTTGGGTCTCCAGGCCCTCAGACAGCCCGTTTCCCAGCAGCGGGAAGCAGGGCAGCACACGATAAAGCCACCAATTTCCCCCTCTGCTTCCTCCACCGCCTCCCCCTCATGCCATCATAGCTGATGGTGATCCCAGAATAATTTCACAGAAGCCACCATGTGCTCCGACCCCTCACCCCCAGGGGTCCAAGTGACTAAACTTGCCGGCCAGCTCCAGCAGCGTGACTTTGACTACACAAAAGGGCATGCCCTTCGGGCACTCTGCCTCTCCCTCAGTGAGATGCTGCTCAGATGGGAGGGAGAGCACAGCCTGGATTCCCGTCCGGATGCTAGGATGTTCGTACCCATCATCATCCTCAGGAGTTCTCGCCTGCGTGTACTTCTTCCAGCTTCCTTCCCGGATCGCCATGGCTCCACAAAAGGTGGCTCCGGTTTCAGAAGCTGTTTCACAGGTAGAATTGGACTTTCCTTGTCTGCATTAAAATCTTAGATTTTAGGTCTGTGAGGAGTACATTTCTGGATTTGAGATTCTTCTTTCTCCTATTTCTAAAGTATTTTTGCACTTTGTAGCTTAAAAGTACATTCAAGGACTCAGGAAAACAAATGGCATAAATGTTATAATTCACAGAACATGTGGGTGCTTATGTCAACATAGTGTAGGGTATGGAAGCATGGGGAAAAGGAGTATTCTTATGAGGACTCTCAACTCCAGCCTCAACCTTTTAATCAGATAGAATACTTAATTTTCATAGAAAATGGAAGTTAGAGGAACATTTGATTTGGTGCAAGTTGTTTTAAGTCAGTTGGTAGAAAATGTGGATTTTGAAAACACTGCGTGGATTTCAAAAATACTTATACTAAAATAAACCTATCTTTTAATTCCATTTTCTACAGAGTGTTTAAGTCCCTTCATATTCCAAAGGTGTACATGTAGTAGGATTCATGTAGCAAGAATGACACCAAGGCCTTTTAACAGGAAGTAGTTATTGTGCAAGCATAAGGCCCAGGTGGAATTTACCCAAAGCCTGAGCCCTGATCAAGAAGGGTTTGCCCTTATATATGGTTTCGGCCTCTTTGTCTTCCGTATATGGTTACATGCATACACTGGATTGGATATTCCAGTGTTACATGGAGGCCACGGGAACTGATACATACTGCGCATGGGTACATAGGAGATGATATTCTTCTCCACACACATACTGGGTTAACATCACAGTCTACTAACAAGCAGCACATACGCAGGTAGGGACTACAGTTGAAGCATTCATAGGCAAGCAGATGAACAACTGCACTCCATTCCCAGGACAGGATCCTCCCCTGTTCTTCTGACCTCGGGAAGGCTTCTACCACAGCTTTAATCAAGTCAGTTAGAAACAACTTTAATCAAAGACAGAGGCCTCTGCCACATACACACTAGGTATTTATAATATCCCCTCACCTTTTCTGGCAAAAATGGGAACAACTTAGGGCACGAGGAGAGTAGAGAAGGAACAGCAAGCGCCCTTTCGCAGTTTCACAGTTCACCACGCTTAGTACCATCTAATGAACACATGCTTCACTTTAAACACAGTTGTCACAACTCAGGTTAGTATTAATCGAGTCCTACCCCCTAGTAACCTTGGTCACAGCAAAGAAAATACACTTTCTGGTATCTCTGCCCTATATAAGCCCTATGTGCAGCCAGGTGTGCCCACCTAGGACTGACAGCTTTGCCGAACACTCGGACTAGGGGCAGGATGGCTTCCCAAAGGAAGGGATGGTTGCACACAAACCCACATCAGGCCATGGTGGGGCATGGAGTCTGAATGAATGGATAAAGTCAAACAGCCTAGGGTTATCTACTAGGAGACTTCTGCAAATAGGAAAACAAACTTTACTTATAGGGAAGTTCTGGCCCAGACACTACCACTAATTAGTTATAAAACTTTAACAAGCCTCTTCCTGTTCTAGTTTCTTCATCTAGAACAAGAGAACATAAAACTACATCACCTCCAAATGACTTCTGGGTCTCAGCTGATCTCCCTAGGCGACCAGGAAGTAGAAAACTTAACTGCAATAGCAGTTAGTGGCATGAACATTAAAAAAATCATTTAACCTCTCAAACCTCATTTATAAGCCAGGAATGATCATGTCTTAAGTTGTTAAATGAGATTACATGTCATGTGAAAATAAGTATTAATAGCTGCCATTTACTAAATGTTTTCTATATATTAAATATCAAAAGGTCCAGCGCTGTGGTGCAGTGGGTTAAAGCCCTGGCCTGAAGTGCCGGCATCCTATATGGGTGCTGGTTCTAGCTCCAGCTGTTCCTCTTCCAATCCAGCTCTCTGTTGTGGCCTGGGAGAGCAGTAGAAGATGGCCCAAGTCCTCAGGCCCCTGTGCCTGCATGGGAGACCCAGAAGAAGTTCCTGGCTCCTGGCTTCAGATTGGCACAGCTCTGGCCGTTGCAGCCATTGGGGGGAGTAAACCAGCAAATGGAAGACCTCTCTGTCTCTACCTCTCTCTAACTCTGTCTTTCAAATAAATAAAACAAATCTTTTAAAAATAAATAAATATCAAAGTATTTCCTTGTAGCTGTATATTATTCCCTGTTCTATTTACCCAACACTATCTGATGAACACTTGTTCTTTGTGTCTAAGATTTTACTCAACTTACTCCCCCGGCTGTTCTGGTGTCTAAATAGAGCACAATAATGGAATGTTTAGCCACTGTAGTCAGATAAACTTCATGGATTTTTGCCCCTAAGAAAATGCTAAAAGGTAGGACCTTGGATAGGAAAAAAAGTCATTAAAAAGTATTAAATGATTAAAATAATTAGAATAAGATAAAGATCAACTTAGGTAAGGCAATGAGGATTGCAATAAAAATTTGAAGTTCAATAACAATGTGAAAATACTTTTTGGAACTAATAGAGACTTAAAACTTCAAAACACCAGGTGAATAATGTGGAGGACACACTTGATGTACTCTCCTGGAATTTAGAGTACAATTGCGTAGAGATGAAAATTATGAGGAAAAAAATGATAGGTTTGTTTTTTAGTCTTTCATAGTTAAAAATCCTCACAAGGCTGGAGCTCTTGAAACCAAAGAAATAAAGGATGATAGAGTTACAGAAAACTTGACAAAGAAAAAAAGCTTGAATATCAGAAGTCACCATATCCTAAGTAAATTCATGAAAACATTATCATATTTAATCTTGTAGTTATTTTAATAAAGCTATTCTTTCAAGATATAGGCAGGAAAACATGGCTAAAAACAAAAAAATTGTAGTGACTTAACTGACTTGCAACACTAAGTGGAAAAAGACAATAGGACAATATCCAAGGAGTTTTGAGGGTGAAAGTTGGTGATTATGAATTTTTTTTTTTTTTTTTACAAAGGCAGAGTGGACAGTGAGAGAGAGAGACAGAGAGAAAGGTCTTCCTTTTGCCGTTGGTTCACCCTCCAATGGCCGCCGCGGTCGGCGCGCTGCGGCCGGCGCACCGCGCTCGTCCGATGGCAGGAGCCAGGAGCCAGGTGCTTTTCCTGGTCTCCCCATGGGGTGCAGGGCCCAAGCACCTGGGCCATCCTCCACTGCACTCCTGGGCCACAGCAGAGGGCTGGCCTGGAAGAGGGGCAACCGGGACAGAATCCGGCGCCCCGACCGGGACTAGAACCCGGTGTGCCGGCGCCGCAAGGCGGAGGATTAGCCTGTTGAGCCACGGCGCCGGCCGGTGATTATGAATTTTTATACCCAATTGGTGATAGAAAATTTTTATATTGCGGTTTAGTTTAATAGAATCTAAAGACAGCATCAGGAGGTCAAATATAAGTATCTTCCCTTAAGAAAATACATACTACCACTGACGAGTTGAAAAAGAAAAATTAAAACCCAAAAAACTGAAAACTAATGGTATGCTACAGTAGAAATTTTGGTGTCTTCCTACAAAAGTTATATGAAACTGGATATCCAAGGTGAAAGGACCTTTGGCAGATGGTTAGATCTTGAGGCTCCCACCTCATGAATGGGATTCATTCCCTCATAAAAGGAGTGGGGCGGGGGAGGCTGGTTTGTCCCTCCCACATGTGGGGACACAAATGGCAGCATCTGCAAAGAGCAGGCCCCACCAGACTCTGACCCTACCGTTGCCTTGGCCTAGGACTTCCAGCCTCTACAACTATAAGCACAGGTTTCTGTTGCTGTGCCTTATCCAGCCTGAAACATTTCATTTTAGAAGCCCCAACCGATGTAGACACGGTAGGAAACAGCTGGATTCCTGCTTTTAAATCAAGGAGGATCACGCCTGACCTTGCCAAAGCAGCATTGTAGAGGGCAGCATTTTCAAGCTGGGTCCCCTTGAGTTCCAAGTTCATAGAGGTGACTCAGATGCCAAAGACGCCAAGAGGAGGGCTGTGCTGAAGAATTCTGGGTCCCTACTCCCTCTTCAACCATAGTGTTTCAGGTTTACCTTATTATATTTCTATAAATCTTATTACAGTTCTATAAAACACAGTTGGGGAGGATTTCAGTTGTTAATAAGGAGAAGAGTTTAAAAAATAAATAGGAAAATCAGACATACAAAAAAATCTGTTTGAACCAACTCTACTATCTATTAACTATATGAACTTGGGCAAACTATCAACTGTGTTACAAAATACTACCATATATCTTATAGGTTCTTGCCAGGACAAATTGAGATGAGATGGAAAAAATTTTATTTTTTCTTAATGTGCTATACATTGTGAATTAATACTATAACTAGTACTCCAACAGTATTTTTCACTTTGTGTTGCTATGTGAGGGCAAACTGTTGAAATCTTTACTTAATATATAGTAAACTGATCTTCTGTATATAAAGAGAATTGAAAATGAATCTTGATGTGAAGCAAGGGGAGAGGGAGTGGGAAAGGGGAGGGTTGCGGGTGGGGGGGAAGTTATGGGGGGAAGCCATTGTAATCTATAAGCTGTATTTTGGAAATTTATGTTCTTTAAATAAAAGCATTATAAAAAAAAAAATTTTATTTTTTATTTATTTTCCTTTGAGAAAGAGAGAGAATATGAATCTCCCATCAGCTGGTTCACTCCTAAAATGCTTGCAATAGCCAGTGCTAGGCCAGGTCAAAACCAGAAGCTAGGAATGCAATCCAGGTCTCCATTGTGGGTGGCAGAGACCTAAGTACTTGAGCCATCACTGCTGCATCTCAGAATATGCATTAGCAGGAAGCCCAAGTTATCAGTGCAGCTGGGACTCAAGCCCAGCCAATTTGGGAGGCAGACCTCCCACAGTGTCTTAAACACTGCACTGAATACATACCCTAAGAGAAATTCTTCATTACTCAACTGTTAGAAAATTCCAGCAGAAATGTAGAACAGCATATGTCTTTTGTTTAAAGTATGGGCTCAGGGGCCATCGCGATGGCATAGCAGTAAAGCCACCACCTGCAGTGCCGGCATCTAATTCTCATATGGGCACCAGTTCAAGATCCAGCTGCTCCACTTCCAACCCAGATCTCTGCTGTGTCATGGGAAGGCAGTAGAAGATGGCCCAAGTCCTTGGGCCCCTGCATCTGCATGGGAGACCCATAGGAAGCTCCTGGCTCCTGGCTTGGGATCAGTGCAGCTCCTGCCAATGTGGCCAATTGGGATGTGAACCAGCAGACAGAAGACTGACTCACTGACACTCTCTCTCTCTCTCTCTCTCTCTCTCTCTCTCTCTGTATGTGTGTGTGTGTGTGTGTGTGTTACTCTTTCAAATAAATCTTTTAAAAAAAAATATGGGCTCAAACAGCACATGTTCAAACTCAGGCTGCAAACAAAGGTTTGGAAAGCAAGATGGTTTGCCACATGGGGCTGGACTTCCAACCACTTTCACCCTATGATTCTGAGAAGGGTAATTGGGGCAAACAGGGGGATCTAGCTACCAGGCTTTTCCCAGCCATCCAGAGGGACTAGGAAATAAATACCCTGACCCACCTATAATCCATTTATCAGTAGGGAAGCTCTGAGTAAAGATCCACGTTTGTGTCTCCTACATACATTCTAGATTTAGCTACACCACAAGCATCTCTTGGAAAGATCCCTTTTGGTTTGCTTATCAGATCTTTTAGACACACTATCACCCCCAAATGAACTTCCACTTCTCAGAATAAAGCCATCAGGCACATCACTTTTGCATACTTTCACTCAAATCTCTAGGCCCTCACACAGAGGCTCAGCCCAGGTTGTGCTGGGTACAACATTCAGGCACCACCTTGGTGACAGCATGCCCAGTACTGTAAGCATCCTCAAATCAGCTCTAGTATGGGGGGAGGAGGGGATGACATTCTTCAGGAGTTTATAATACATGACAAATGTGTGGGTTAAATACTTGAGGGGAAGGGATGTAATCTCAATGTGGGATTATAATCTCAAATTATAGAGGAAAGATGGTGAAAAACCAATACCAAAAGTAAATGCTCAACATTACTTGGGGATTCAGCTCAAGGGATATTTACATGAATTTTACTCAAGTGCTCATTACTCAGATAGAAACTTTACCTCCCTTAAGGCCCTCCCAGTAACAAAATCCCCTAAAATTAATCATTACCCTAGCTGTCAGACAGGAGATCTTTCATGGATTTTTTTAAAAGCTGCATTCTAGTTATTTGAAAGGCAGAGTTGCAGAGAGAGAGAGGCAGACACACAGACAGAACTTTCACCTGCGGGTTCACTCCAAATGGTCACAACAGCCCAGGTTGAGCCAGGCCAAAGCCAGCAACCTAGACCTTCCTCCAGGTCTCCCATGTGGGAGGCAGGGTTCCAGCACTTGAACCAGCCCCCACTGCTTTCCCAGGTTCATTGGCAGGGAGTTGGATTGGAAGCAGAGCAGCTGGCGCTGGTGCTGGTGCTGATGCTCTGATACAGGATCCCATCACTTCAAGTGGTGGCTTAAGCCACTGCACCATAGTGCTGGCTCCCACGGATTGGATTTTAAGGAATATGTAACACTCACAGAATGGATGGGAACAATAAACTTTGCTTTTTAAATTATAAAAATGTAAGATTTGAAAAAAAAGCATTTGAACACACACGCATGATTTTCCCTGAAGTATTGACTCAATCACAATTATTTTCTGCCTGTAAAACAGATCTTCTAGGAAATGGTCACCATGAGAAATACTATGGGGGAGTTGAAGGTGACCCTCAAGGACTCTGTAGGTTTGTTCAGAATAGCAAGCTCTGCCCTAGGGTTGTGGCATAACATGCTAAGCTATCTCTTGCAACACCAGCATCTCAGATGGGAGTGCCAGCTTGACTCCCAATGCTCCACTTTCATTCCAGCCCTCTGCTAAAGCACACAAGGAGGCCGGGGAAGACAGTCCAAGTGCATGGGCCCCTCCTATGGAGTTCCTGGCTTCTGGTTGGCCTGGCCCAGACCTTTCTGTTGCAGACATTTAAGGAATGAACTAGCAGATGGAAGATTGATCTTGATCTCGAACTCTCACTCTTTCAAATAAGTATTTAAAAAACAATAAGTTCTATTTGGCACACATGAAAAGCCAATGCTCAGGTGTGGCCATTGGACTCATTATTAGGTCACCACTTGAGAAATCCTAAATAAGTGCCCAAGTTTGAGTCCTGGCTCCATTCTGGCTTCCTGCTAAGATGCACCCTGGGAGACAGTAGGTGATACTTCGAGTACTAGGGTCCTTGCCACCTATGAGGAAAACCTGGATTGAATTTCCAGCTCCTAGCTTTGGCCTGGTACAATCCTGCCTTTGCCTCAGCTATCACAATTGGGAAGTAAACCAGTGGACAGGGAATATCTTTTTCAATTAAATAAGGAAATAATTAACAATTTACGTTCATGCGAACTCTCCTCCAAAGAGGCCCTGCACTAACAGCCTTCCCTTGGAGATATCTGATAATTATCAATTCTTAGTGAGCGGAAGTTGTTAGCTCCAAATCCTTCTTTCTAAATATAGCTGCATAGGTTTCTCTCACCTTCCCAACCTGGCCAAATCAGGAAATAAAAAGTTAAGAACTTAAACGATGTCTCTAAAGGATCCAAGAGAGCATAAATCATCTCCTGGCGGGATAGCCGATGCCATAACCTTCTCTATGCAAGGAGTTTCTGTAACTTCCTTTCAGATATGAACAGGTCACTGAGAGGAATCCCCTTTTGTACCATCAAGTGAAGCATAGCCCTTTCTCTCTAGGGTCTCCTTCATGGAGACAGCCAATCCTGTCAGCATTCTTAATTCCATATACCTTCGTGTACCTAAAAGCAGGTGTCAAAATTTCCCTTCTAATGTCACTTATTATATTTAAATAATTCTTTAACTTTTCCATCTGGAAACGATTTTGTTGAACTTCAAACAGTTTAGCTCTCCTTCATCACTCTCACGATTGCCCACATGCCATGAGGTGTGGACAGAGTTGCAGGGGGAGTCAGAACCTTGTTCATAAAAAAGCAGGCTGGGTCCCCATTGGCTACGTAACTCCATTCTCCTACAGTCACGAGTTCTGTCCCAACGGCGTGGTTATGCCCAGCAACCTCCCCTCTGCTGCTCGGTCTCTTCTCCCATGGACTAAACATTTGCTTTTCTTGACAGTGTTATTTCTGGAGTCTCAATATCCTGCCTCCACACCCTGTGAGATCCCGAGAGCCTTCTCTTCCCTTTCCCTTTTCTCATAGTAGCTTCCTTTTCCTACACATGTTTTGGCCAACTTCTGTCCTCCTGTTTTTCAGATCTGATCCTGTTAGATGCATCCTCCCCATCCCTCTGCAATCTGATAAATTTTCCTTACATCACCCCTACCACACAGGATATAGCTCTCTCTAAAAGCAAACCTCCACACTCAAAAGCTGGCTCTGCTTTGGCTTCCCAGCAACTCATAGTGTGCTCTCTCCTCTCAGTTGCCCACTCAGTGCATACTCATTGGACACACACCAAACCATTTTCTCTACGCTCCTGTAGATGTTCAGCCTTGGCCCCGCATATTATTCCACCCATTTGAAGGTATTTCAAGAAGTTTGCATATAATGGAATAAAATTTTAGGGACTGGTAGTGTGGTGCAGTAGATTAAGTGGTCATCTGCAATGCCAGCATTCCACATGAATACCAGTTAAAGTTCCAGCTGTTTCACTCCTGATTAGCACATCCCTGGTAATGTGCCTGGAAAAAGCAGTGAAAGATGGTTCAAATGCTTGGGCCCCACCACCTGTGTGGGAGACCTGGATGGAGTTCCAGGCTCCTGACTTCAGCCTGCCCCATCCTCAGCCACTGGAGGCCATTAGGAAGTACAGTAATAGATGGAAGATCTCACTCTAACCATGCCTTTCAAATAAGTAAGTCTTTAAAAAATTTTTACTTGAGAACAAAAAGTCTTTGAAATCCCTGCACAGTTTTGTCATAATGCTCATTCTCCATGAACCTTTTAAAGATTCCTCATAAATAAAATTTCAAAGCTTTTTTGCATCCAAAGACATTGATCATTTAATTCCATTTTCCATGAACTTCTTGAAGTGCCCTCCTATTCAAAAATCTCAGAATATTCCAGCATAGAAGGAAGGAACCTCAGTTTTGCAGGTAAACAGGCTTGGGTTCAAGGCCTAGTCCAGGAATAACTTCTCAGGGCCTAAGTTTCTTCATCTCTAATGAGAGCAAGAACAACTTCACAGGACTGTTGATGAGCAGAGTGTCCCATGTAAGATACCTAGCATTATGTTGGAAGAAAGAGGCAATTCGAAATTGGCTCTGTGACAATCTTTGCATTTTTTAAGTAAAATGTTGTCACGCCTGACATGAGTATACCCACACACTCTGGTATCAATATCAACCTAAATACCATGGACTAGTACAAAATTAAGTTGCTGCCTCTGTGGGACCAGCACTGTGGTATAGTAGGTTAAGCCTCCACCTGAAGCACCAGCATCCCATAAGGGCACCAGTTCATGTCTCAGCTGTTCCTCTTCCAATCCAACTCCCTGCTATGGCCTGGGAAAGCAGAAGATGGCCCACGCACTTGGCCACCTGCACTCACATGGGAGACCTTGAAGAAACTTCTAGCTCCTGGCTTCAGATGGACCCAGCTCCGGCCATTGCAGCCTGCTGGGGAGTGAACCAGTGAATGAAAGACCTCTCCTTGTAACTTTGTCTCTCATATAAAGAAATAAATTTTAAAAATTGCCACTTCTGAGCTATAAACCCTATTTCTTATTCCTTTCCTTAAAGCCACCATCGGTGAGGAAATCTGTCTCCTCCCCTGAACTCCGCAGCCACGCGCATCCATGACCTCCAGATGCAAACCACCTCCCTGTCCCCTTCCTCCGACAGGATGCTCCCAGGCGTCCTGATCCCTGCCTGCCAAATTCAACTGTGGCCCCGATGGCCTCTCTTCCCTCTGTACTTCTGAAGCCTGGTGAATATCAGAGGCAGCCAGCAAGAGTCTCCCCTCTGGCCGTTCTGAGCCTGGTTCAACCCCTCTGATAGCTTTGCATTCATTTTTCACAGAACCCAACATATCTACAACCAGAAGTGAGAGCAAAGTGCCCCTCAGACATACTCACTACTTCAATTCCACATTTTTCACTTTTCTCAGGCATTTCTACTCTTCTAGTATTTTTTTGTTTCTCATTCTTCAACCACCACTTGGATTTTTTTTTCTCTATTCATGATATAGACATTCCTTTCCTATTCAAAAATCTTAAAATTCATTTAAAAAGCAAATGATATCAGAAGCATGATTCTTCTATTCAATGAATACAGGGGAAAATTTAACACAGTAAAGTAATTATTCTGATGCGATATATACCATCAGTTGAAGACAAAATAAATTAGTTGAAGACAAAAATAAAAGCATGTATCCATTTAATGTAAAAAATACACATCTGAGTATCTGAGTGTATGCACAGGCACACACACACAAAGCCAGACACATTTGCATGTTTTTTCTGCAAGGGAGATATTTGCATATTTCTCTGCAAGGATACACAAGACGTTATTCTAAATGTTTACCTTTGAAGAGAGGGACCTTTTACTACAACTTGAATTTCCTAGCTCTGTGCCTTACATTTTATTCCTATCAAGAATTATCTGGGCAGTGAGACTGTAGAAAACTATTGTTCCCTTAAAATGGAAGGAAATTCTGACACAAGTTATAGCATGGAGGGAACTTGAGGACATTAATCTAAGCACAAGAGACCCGTCAGGGGACAACTACTGCTGTTATAGGAAGGAACTACAGTGGTCAAATCAAGCTGGAAAGTAGATGGAAAGAGCCAACAGCTGGGCATAAAGCTTCAGATGAGGATGATAAAAAGTTCATGGAGAGCAATGGGGGTGAGAGTTGGATGGTGGTATGAATATGCCATACCACTTAAAAAGGAGGTGAAGATGGTAAAGTTTATATGCATCTTATCACAGTTTAAAACATCATTTTTAAATCCCTGCATCTTGATAAACAAGTTTTTTTTTTTTTCACTAGATCGAGCATCACACCAACACCCAGAAACATACCTATTTGTACAGAGGGATCCGACTGGGACTGAGAGCAGCCCACAGGCAGAGGAAACAGACCTGGTGTCCACGGTCACCTCCAGTAGTCAGGTTTGATGTTGAGCACCAGGTCCTCAAACAAAGCCGGCTTCTTGGCTTCCTCCTCCACCTGTGAAATAAAAGCCAGAAACATCAAGATGACCAGCTTTTAAATTTAAAAAAGGCCCATGCGTCTGCAGCCATCTTGATAACCCTTTAGCTCCTGAGGCCCACAGCATCCCTTGTTTTTATTCTGAAGCCCCGGATGCTGTCACAGAACTGGGACGTTCGGAGCTGATACAGCTCATCACACAAGAGTCAGAGCCTAGCCTGGAAGGATCTTGAGCGTGCATGTGTCATACCTCCTGGGCAGGGGGAGGGCTAGAAAGACTCCGCTCTCTATGGAGAGCAATTCCCATTGGGAAGAAAACTTGAGAAGTAGTGGTCTAGACTGGCAACGCTCAAGGTATAGTCCCCAAACCCACCATCACCCTCACTTGGAATTTAGTAGATACACAAATTCATGGGCCTCACAACAGATCCACTGAATCAGAAATTCTGGGAATGGACCCCAGACACCTGTGGTTTAATAAGGCCTCCAGGTGATTCTTGTGCCTGCTTATCAGGGGTCTCAAACACAAGCACTAAGGACCAGCATTGTAGCATAGCAAGTAAACCCACCGTGTGTGACATTGACGTCTGCTGAAGGCCTGGGAAGATGCCTAAGCATTTGGGCCCCTGCCACCCACATAAGAGACACAGATAAAGCTCCTGGCTCCTTGTGGCCATCTGGAGAGTGAACCAGCAGATGGAGGATCTTTCTCTCCCTCCCACTCTCTCAAATACTATTAATAAAAGGAAGCCCTAAAAATGTAAATCCCCATGCCCAGCACTAGAGAGTTAAGTTAGAGGAACAGCTGAGAAACAGTGTAATAGACAGGCAAGTGGGTACAAGGGATCAAGCAACACAAGATGCTGGTGACTGGCGAGCTTCACAGTGAAGAATCAGGGAGCTGCCCTTATTCTGTGGGCTTTAAGAGGTTTACAGATAGTAGAACTACAGAAATCTTGCCCCAAGGAGGTGGTGGGTAAGTGTGACAGCCAGCACAGATTCTAAAGTTTAGATAAAAGAGTCACCAATTAGCCCAGGAGAAAGGTGTTCCGCTCCCATGATGAATTCCAGTTGCTCCCAATGAGCACAGCTGGCCCTCGGAATGGGGCATGGGCAGGCAGTGGACCTGCAGGTGGGATCCACCTAGAAGGAGACTGAATGGAGATGGGGAACAGGACCATTTTGAAATACAGGGACAGCCAGGGGACAGGCCCAACGAATTTATCAGCTCAGCTCAGAGTCAGCCATGGGCATCTCATAAAGAACGTTGGGCAGTTTCTTCTCGGTGTTAAACAGGTTGTTTCTGCCAGGTAGACCACCAGGATTTCTACTCGCAGCCTGCCTAAGCCAGGTAAGTCACACTCAGCAGACAACCCCCACTCCCCGCACATTCCCACATGGAGATTTTCTATGGCGTGGACAGGAAGTCTGCTGAGGGAGAGTAGACCAGGCATGATGAGTTTTCTGATGCTCTCCTCGTTTCCCTCAGATCTGCCTCCCTCTCTATGTAGTAAGTCACCACACAGAGCATGGAGATAAAAGCCATCTTGCTTCTCCAGTGAGCTCTCATTCTCCGCCTGTGGTTCTTCAACTTCAGATATCCAGCATATCCAGTGCCCGAGAGCAGCCCTGGCTACATCTCGAGTTGCTCATGCATAGGATAGAGGCAGCCTTTCAGTGTAACTTGACGGGGCCATTTTCAGGATTTCTTGTTAGGAGTAAGTAGCAGTGATGGCAGTGTGGCAACAAGCCAGCTGCTGTAGGCTACACATAGGCCTCCCAGCCGATTTTCACGCTAAAGGCAGGGACTCCTGAAGCTGTGAGGTCCTAAAGCACCAAAGCTCCTGTGGGAGGAGCATAAAATACTTCAGCCTCTCTGGGAAAAGGGCAGACAGAACGTTAGATGCCCTTCAACGAGAGGAAGTCATTTTCGTTCCCAGCGATTATGCCAACCCAATGTCCTGAATCCCAGAGCAGCTCTGTGAAGTCCACCAGCCTCCACCTTCTCCCAGGAAGGCTACTTAGGGCTAGTTTCTCCTTTGCAAGTGCCTGTATTTGGCTCTGAGGGATTCAGGTGTGCAACGTGTTTTCATCAAACAAGCATCTCACAGAAAAACAGCAATGGCTTGCATGGTTTCATTATATTAGAAAATATTGCTGTGCTTCCAAAGTTGTAGAGCTAATTTTGACCAAAAGTCAACCCCAAAAAGCATCCCCCCAGTTGAGTATCCCCCAGGAGCGGGTTCTATCCTAGACAGCTAACCTCCCAAAAAGTGCCCGACGTCTAGATTGAAGAGGCAAATGAGGAGGGACCTCCCCGTCCCTGCCGCGTCCCAGGTTGTGCGCCTGGAGAAGCAGCAAGGGAGTGACATCCATCAAGTCCAAACTGCTCCGCCACGTCCATGACAGCATGATCTCCACGCAGCATCTGTTCCTTCCTGTCACTGAGCACAGATGATGAACTGCCGAGGACAATAACATCTAATTGCTACTTTTTAATATCTGGGGTTGGCTTTGAGGATTTCTCAATTAAAAGTTAGCACCACCACGCAGCCAAGCCCATATGGGTAAGATGTGAAATAACGGCAGAAGCCTTGGCTTTCAAACTCTCCTCTTTCTGCCACTTCGTCCCATCTTTTTCCTTCTCTTCCCCTCAACTCTGATTCTGCCCCACCCAGTGACCTTGTGGCCTCAATACTACCCCTATTCCAAAGTAGCACAAACTTACCTAGTACACATAATGACTAAAACAGCAGAGGAAGGAAGTTAAGAATCTGTAGGGCCAGATGCCTGGGTTTAAATCCTGCTCCTCTACCCACTGGCCATGTGACCTACGTCTCCATGTCCCAGGTGTCCCATATTAAACTACAGCTGATGACAGTAATAGCGTTCACTAGAGTTGTTGCAAGAATTGAAGGAACTGATGTTCTTTAATGTTTAATGAGCACTATGTAACTAAAAAGCACCAAGTGTTATCATTCCAGAAGCACTGAACTAGCACCTATGCTGTGCCTTATGGGAGACAGGTGCTGTGGAAGTTAGACCTGATAGAAGACGGAGCACACATGTTTGTGCCAGTTATGGGTATTGGATATTCCACGTCCTGTAAAGATCATACCTTTTTTTAATGAGCATCAGTGGCTTGGTCAGACGGATGCATAAAATTCTGTTCCTCTCTTTGGTTCTGAATATTCACTGATTTTTCCTTTCCAGAGCCAATGAAGAAAGCATTTAATCTTTTAGAGCAAATGTGGTCAAGAGTTTGCAGAAGCAAGGAAGAGCAGAGTGTCGCAAAGCAGGCACACTCACAGTGATTCTCCTTTGACGCTGCCTCACCTCCAGTCAACTTGCCTCGCTTTTTATAACCCCTCCCTTCAAAACAGAGGCATTTAATTGAAAACTAAACTGTAAGGAAAAATGAATTTCAGCATAGTGAAATTTCATGTTTGGAATTTCTCTACCTATAACCTCCTACTATCGTAGGCTGGGTATTGGGCCTAAATTCATTTTCCAGGTTCTTACCTTTCACTTAGAGAAGAATTCTAAATACAAGGCCAAATATGGCATACAGTATGATAAACTTTATTTACAATGTGGGAAAAATACACAGGTCCATCAGGGCTTTATTAAGGGAGATGGGGCCAAAGAAAGGAATTCTCATGCCTTATCTTTCTCGTCCTGAGACCATGTGGAGGTGAGAGAGAGAGTGTCCACTCTTCCTAGCTTCTTATGCGCTAAGAAAAAATGGAAGTGTTTATGTGGTACCACCCTGATGTCCTAGGTAAGAGGAGGTACTTCCTGGGAGGGGTCCCCTGATTGACAGCTAGATGAACATGACAAAACAATGTGAACTAGGGTAGCTTCTAGCTTATGAACTTAAAATTATCTAATCTTTACCACGTCATCCCCCACCTCAGAGATTTCTGACCCTTATTCTTAAGGTAGCCTCATCACACCTTCTATAGCTACTTCCTGCCTATCAGGGTGCAGGCTCTGCATGTCTTGGGTCTGAAAATCCCTTCTATCTCATCTAATGACTCCGTTTCATGAGCTGGAGAATTTTGAGTCACTGCCAATGGCTGGGTCCCCAATATGGTCATCATTTTATTTAGAAGTTGTTGGTTTCTTTTTGATTTTTGAAGAGGTATTTAAGATCTTTGATTGACTCACAGTAATAAACACCTGTGAAGACTCAAGAGGTAGAAGTTTAATCCTTGAAAATGTACCCAGCTTGGGACGCCTGGTAGTTTCACTGAAATAGGTGTGGCTCAGTAGCACCTGGTAAGGTACCTTCCATTTCTACTGCAACTGGTCTGAAGGGGATCCTTCGTTCCGAGTTTTTAGTTAGACTCAGTCTCCTGGGGAAATTGGCTGCTCATGAGTCTGAGGACCTGGCCTTGGGACAACTTTATTACCATACTCCATTAAAGCCTTTTGTACCTGGCTTAAATTGATAATATACTTTATCTAATTTTGAACCTCTGAATGAAAGAGGATGTCAAAGATGAGGAAAGGCCTTCTACACAGCATCCTAAATGGACTAAGCTTTAAGGAAGTTTTAGGTGCTATTCTCATCCTGAGAAGGACAACAGGCAGTAGTTTAGGCCACGTTCTGAGATCTCCTGGCAAAACCTGACTTCTATTACCTGAGTAAGATCCACTGTGGCATAACCTGCCTTCCTAACTCCTTCCTTCATGTAACTACAGCCATCAATAAACCACTCAACAGCTGGATTCTCCAGAGGCTCATGTCCTAGGTCAGGTCTACTAGCATACACCTTTTCTATCGTTTCTACACAGAGTAAGATAACTCCCCAACACCCTCAGATGGCAACAAAGTTGCTGGGTTGAAGACTTGGCACACTTTAAGAGTTATATCAGGCGAGTCCAACAATAGAGCCTGATACTTTGTGAGACACCCTCCTGTTAGCCATTGATGTCCTTTAATTTCTAAGACCCCTTATACCTAGTGTGGAGTTCAAACTTCAAGTGGCAGACCTACAGTCAGCTTGGTGGCTTCCTCCACCAAGAGTGCTATAGCAGCAACAGTCCCTAGGCATGCAGGTCAACCTATAGCCACTGAATCTAGCTGTTTAGAAAAATAGGCCACTGGTCGTGGAAGTGGAACCAACTTCTGAGTCAGTACTCCTAGAGCAACCTCCTGCTTGTCTGCTATGAACAAGGTGAATGGCTAACTCAGGGTTGGGATTCCTAATGCTGGAGCTTCCATCAAAAGCTCTTTAATCCTTTGGAAGGCCTTTTGTAGCTCTCCTGTCCAACAAAGTGGGTCTGTGTCTGGGCCTTTTAAAGCTTTATACAAAGGCTTGGCTATTAATCCAAATCCATACTCTACATTATCCTACCTTCCCAGAAATGTCATCAGTTGCTTTTTTGTCTATGGTGATCCTATACATAGAATACCTTTCTTTCTCTTAACTGAAAGAGCACACTTTCCTGGGGTTAGCATATATCCCAGGTAATCTACCTCATGTTTAGAAACCTGAGCTTTCACTGGGGAAACGGTATCCTCACTTTTCCAGATTCTGGGTTTAATGGGATGTAGAATAAAGTATCCCTTAGGCAAAGGTTTAGTACACAATAGGATGCATTAGAACAGCTGCCCTAATGGCCTTGGGGCCTTTAACCATCCTGTATTCACCATTTGACCTTAAAACAGGGAAGTATTATAGAGAGAATGACACAGAACCAAGAGTCCATGTTTGAGAAACTTAATTTACTTTAAAGAAGCACCTAAGGATAATAACAAACCTTACAAGCAATGGAGTTTGAAAGTTAGACATAACAAACTTATGAGTAATAAGAATATCCTCCACTACACACACTAAAATGAAGTAAATCTTTGAGACCAAGGTTTACCATTAATTCTAATAATACAACTCTTTGAGGACAGAGGTCCAGCATGGAAAGTTAGTACAGTTACTCCTGTTGTTAACTTAATTAAAAATCTTATGTTTGATGTCAGTGATCACCCGAAGCTCTTGACATGAGCCTCCTAGGCTATGGAAGACTTTTGCTTCCTCAAACTCCATAAGTATTTAGACAATGTCACAAAAGCAGAAGTCCTCTCCTCCTGCAGAAATGAGTACATCCTTCTTTGATGACCACTTCTTTCCATTGCGGTCTCATTCACAGAAGTCCTTCATGTAGGGACACTTTTTGTACCAGTGGCCTTGATTTCCATGCGTAAAATGCATTTGTGGGCTTTTCAGCCAGACCAGGGTGCCTAATGGGCTAATTCTGAGGTCACTGAGTGTTACCACAGCATTGCCATTCTATGAGCCTGCTGTATGGACTACTTCTGCAGTGGGAGAATTCTCTCCTCTTCAATCCTGTCTATATTATTACTCAACACTTAATCCTATCTATATTATCACTAAACACATAAAATGCTGCTTTTACCATCCAGCTCATGGGGATTTGGGATCCCACGACAAGGTTTTAAACTGTACCCTTAGAAGTAAGCCTCTAGGAATGTGTGCAGAACTCCACAGCTTTAGTTTCTTTGGAGGACCTGAGAAGATAAAAACAGACGCAGCTCTTCTGGAGCTTAATTAACCTTAAGCATGTGACATTGATACATTGTATTAGTTAGAATTTTGACACCTTAGAGTCTACATTTGTACATCAAATGGAGTAAAAAGAAAACACCAACTGGTCCAAGATGAAATCTCAGAAGGCCCCCATGCCTGGGACACTGAACTCCAGGAGGCCACTGCCATGCCTGGGGAATGGAACCCCACCAGACCCACCGATTCTGGCATGAAGCCAACAGGATAAGATGACCGGCACAAACCCAAAAGGATAAGAGGACCAGAGCAAAACCATGAAATGGAAAAAAAAAAAAAAGACCAGGAATCCCATACATGAATTCCACCACCACACATAGCTCAGAAAACAAAAGACTAAAATTTAAAATAAATAAATAAATAAAAGTCACTCTGAAAACCAGGAGTGCACCATGTGGCCAGTCACAGGGGCTGCCATCTTGGGGATGGACTCTGTTGCCCATCTTCCGGTAAGGACAGAAGTCCTCCTGGTGTCTGCCCACTTGGCAACCACGTGTTTTTACTGGGAACTGCTATCTTGGGGTGGAAGTCCCACACTGCGTCACAGGAAGTGGATCCTCCACCATGTCTGGTCTCTCACTTCCTGAGACCATGTGTCTACCAGGCATTAGAAGTAGTCTTATCCAGTTTGCACCACCCAAAACTGGCAAATGAAAAGTCGCTCTAGCATTCCTAACTTTAAAACCAAAACCTGAGGCAAACACATTGTCCATAACCGTGACATTCTTCCACACGACTTAAAGGCTTAAGTTTTAGCTTTTCCAACTACATACACTATTCCTAAAACCACATCACAACTCGGAAGAATTTAAATAGCAAACACTTGTAAGGTGGACCCTTTTCTTCTTGTTTTTTCTCTGCAATTCCATTAGCCACTTGTGTTAGCATTTGCTCACCCCAAGCTACCAAGATTAGGAACAAAAAAGACATTGAGATTTGTATTTTAGCTTTAGAAACTGCCCATATCCAAGGCAGGAGCCCCCAGTGCTCTGCCACTTCTGAAACCAAAACCGAAATTGAAACCTCAGCCGCTCGAAACTCTGAAAACCGAATCTGCGCATTTGCTGTGGTAAAAACCCGCGCGTCTGCTCAGCAAGTCACACTGCTGTGCTTGCAAACGAATCTGTCTCGTGGCTGGCTGCGCCAAATGTTACGGGCTGGGTTTTGGGCCTAAATGCATTTTCCAGGTTCTTGCCTTTTACTTATAGAAGAATTCTAAACACACTTAGAGATGAATTCTATCACACACGGCATAAACTTTATTTACAATGTGAGAAAAATACACAGACCCATCAGGGTTTTATTAAAGGAGAATGGGGCCAAAGAAAGGGAATTATACCCAGCTCTGCTCGCCCTGAGTCCACGTGGAGAGCCAGTGAGCGTTCACACTTCCTAGCCGTTTTTCGTGCTCAGAAAATACGGAAGTGTTTACGTGGTACCACCCCCATGTCCCAGGTAGGAGGTACTTCCTGAGAGGGGTTCCCTGATTAACAGGTGGATAAATATGACAACACAAGGTGAACTAGCTGGGCATCCAGCTCATGAACTTAAGATTGTCTATCTAATCTTTACCACAGCACTGCAGCCATGAGGGCTGAAGTGTGCCTGTGCTTCAGGTCAGACCAGGCCTTGTGGGAGACAGCAAAGGAGCAAGAGTTACCATGGTCACCGACAGTTCTCCCGTGTGCTCATGAAAAGCAAGGCCAGCCAAACCATGTGGAAGTGGAATTCTCTAGAATGTTCAAGGGGTTTCAGAAGACAGGGGAGTAAGTAAAAACAATAACAGGCACAGTGTCTGTGGAAAGATGAAGCTTAAAATTCATCTGGAGGCTGGCGAGGTGGCTCAACAAGCTAATCCTCCATGTTGCGGTGCCGGCACACCGGGTTCTAGTCCCGGTTGGGGCACCAGATTCTGTCCCGGTTGCCCATCTTCCAGGCCAGCTCTCTGCTGTGGCCCGGGAGTGCAGTGGAGGATGGCCCAAGTGCTTGGGCCCTGCACCCCATGGGAGACCAGGAGAAGCACCTGGCTCCTGGCTTCGGATCAGCGCAGTGCGCTGGCTGCAGCGCGCCAGCCGTGGTGGCCATTGGAGGGTGAACCAATGGCAAAAGGAAGACCTTTCTCTCTGTCTTTCTCTCTCACTGTCAACTCTGCCTGTCAAAAAAAAATTCATCTGGAATAGATGGAGGAAATGGAGTCCACCCTAAAAGTCAGGGCAAGTATCCATGACACGTCAATCATACTAAGTTTGTGGACCAGTGAGATTGGCCCACCCTTAGAGGTGGGTGATAGATGGGAAGTAGTGAGAAGAAAACAGAGAGGTTGGCATAGTTTACCAGGGGCCTTTGAAAGCTTAGCTGGAAAATCTAGATTTGATTAAGTGCTACCTGAACAAGGTATTCTTTGCCACTAGCTCTCTTAAAGACCAAGTCCTTTGGCTGGCGCTGTAGTGTAGTGGGTAAAGGCACTACCTGCAGTGCCGGCACCCCATATGGGTGCTGGTTCGAGCCCTGGCTGTTCCACTTCCGATCCAGCTCTCTGCTATGGTCTGGGAAAGCAGTAGAAGATGGCTCAAGTTCTTGGGCCCCTGTACCTGCATGGCACACCTGGAAGAAGCTCCTGGCTCCTGGTTTCAGGCCAGCACAGCTCCATTGTTGCAGCCAATTGGAAATTGAGCCAATGGATGGAAGACCTCTCTCTCTCTCTCTCTCTCTCTCTCTCTCTCTCTCTCTCTCTCTCTCCCTCCCTCCCTCCTTGCCTGCCTCCCTGCCTCCCTCCCTCCCTCTCTTTACCTCTTTACCTCTGTGTGTAACTCTTTCAAATAAATAAGTAAATCTTAAAAAAAAAAAAAAAGACTAAGTCCCTTTTCCAACAGGGCCTCTGGGAGAAGCAGTTTCTCCCCCAGCTCCCGTCCTCTCTTGCCTGTTCTCCATGCTCATCCTACCCGGCTAATTTGCCTCACTCAAACTGTTGTCAAGGCCTCTCCCTGGCCTCCTGCTGAACCCTCTGGTAGCTACAGTCCATCCCACACTGGTGGTCAGGTTCATCTCCAGAAGCTCAGTTCTCATCAAAAGTCTTCTATAGCTCTATACTGCCAATTAAATTGCATTTCAACTCCTCATTCACGAATTCAGGGCCATCCGAGCTCCGTCCTCAACTAAACTTTCTCATCTTCAATCCTATTTCTTCCTACTGTAATCAGAACAGACTAAACACAATCATCTTCTCATCTCCAATTGTTTGACCATGTTGGGTCCTCTCCCTGGAATAGTATTCCCAGCTGAAAACACTGAGAATGAAATAAAGCATCCTGGGGCCACAGATACAGGTGCAGTCCGGGCAGACAGTGAGGCTAAGGAAGTCCTCAGGAAGGTTGTGCAAACAGATGCGTGTGTGTCCAGAAAGCAGCACTGCAGGCTGGTGGTAAGAGCATGAAATCTGTAACCAAGAAAACTGTATCAACACCCTGGATGCTTAGCTGTCAGGTCTTAAGTAAATTACTTAACAGATCTATGCTCTAATTTCCACCATCTGAAAAGTAAGGATAATAACAGCATCTTCCTTGCAGTGTTATTACAAGCATTAAATGAGATGGCATTGATATGCACATAGCACAGTGCTAGGCAAATAGCAATAGCTAAGTAAGTGCTCGTGTTGTTCCAGGTAGGTGAAAACAGATGGAAACAGCGGACTTATCTGTACAAGTGCATCCATAGTTGCCATTTCTCCTCTCTTCCCCCTTCCCAAAGTGAAGCTCCTCCAAATTCTTCTCAGATGTTCTTCTTTTATTGCATCTCCCATCTTCGGCTTTCCATAAGAAAGTTCTTTTTGTGCTGCAATAATCTGACATCCTTGACCCTATCTAGCTCAGGGCCTTCTAGCACCTTCCATACACTTGGTAGTACCTGACAGCATGCAGAATAAGCAAGAGAATGAGCCTAGGACTGGAGTCTGGAATTAAGGACAGGGTGGAAGGTTTGGATGTGCGTGATGTCAGCAGAAGATGGACATCCACAGAGCTGAGGTCTCTGAACAGAGGAAGCAGAAAGAGATGCAAAACCAGAGACTTGAAGGGTGTGCACCAGGAGTCAGAATGGCTGCAAGGGAAAGCAGATTTCTACCTTTGGTATTCCTGGCTCCTCTTCACACTCTGCACTCTCTCAATATCTGCCTCATCACCAAGTGTTTGCCTGCCTCCTCTCTCTTCACTTACCATCGTCTTCTGATTTTTCTATCTTGCCAACCCAGATGACATCTGCATCTCTCCTTCCAATACCTTCCAAGATGGAGAAATTCACCCTGAAGTCCCTGGCCTACACATCCAATAGATTTACGGAGCTCATCTCCCAATGTTTGTGCCTAGAAATGCAGTGGAAGCACAAAGAGTGATCAAAGGTGTCAATGCAAACTTGTCTCACAGGTAAACCT
The DNA here is from genome assembly GCA_949820135.1 of Sylvilagus floridanus. NCBI lineage: Eukaryota > Metazoa > Chordata > Mammalia > Lagomorpha > Leporidae > Sylvilagus > Sylvilagus floridanus. The sequence goes on from OX463226.1 coordinate 105,201,484, forward strand.
ACAAAACAAACCTGCTTTTTTAGATAGGTGCTCTATTTAAATGTAGTGACCATCCAGTGTAGCCCCAAATTCAGTCGGCGGCCAATGGGCTGGATGAAGAATTCCCTATTTCCTTCCTGTGTCTGTAGGGTGAGCACCACTCAACTCTATAAGAAAAAGGGACCTAGCAGTAACTCACTATGGCTGAATTGCATAGCCAAAAGAACTAATCCAAATAGAACATTCTTGCGAGACATCACAGCTCTCAGATCTCTCATAGTCCAATATTTTGTAATATTTACTTTTTTATTGAGGCTGTGTGTATATATTTATATAAGATACATTGATCAAAAGATGCAGAATGAAAGAATGCACACATTAATACACCTCAGTTCCACCAAATGAAAATCAACATGTAGAATGACTCCGCCCCCCCGAAGCTGTCACATGTCCTTTCTTTTTTTTTTCAAAGATTTATGTTATTTATTTGAAAGAGTTTCACAGAGAGGTCTTCCATCCACTGGTTCACTTCCCAGATGGCTGCAACAGCTGGAGCTGTGCCAGTATGAAGCCAGGTGCCGGGAGCTTCCTCCGGGGGTCTCCCACATAGGAGCAGGGGCCCAAGGACTTGGGCCATCCTCTACTGCTTTCCCAGGCCATAGCAGGTAGCTGAATCGAAAAAGGAGCAGCTGGGATTAGAACCAGCACCCATATGGGATGTGGCGTTTCAGGACAGAGCTTTTTTTTTTTTTTTTTTTTTTTTTTATTTTTTTATTTTTTTTGACAGGCAGAGTGGACAGTGAGAGAGAGAGACAGAGAGAAAGGTCTTCCTTTTTGCCGTTGGTTCACCCTCCAATGGCCGCCGCGGTCGGCGCGCTGCGGCCGGCGCACCGCGCTCCTCCGATGGCAGGAGCCAGGAGCCAGGTGCTTTTCCTGGTCTCCCCATGGGGTGCAGGGCCCAAGCACCTGGGCCATCCTCCACTGCACTCCCGGGCCACAGCAGAGGGCTGGCCTGGAAGAGGGGCAACCGGGACAGAATCCGGCGCCCCGACCGGGACTAGAACCCGGTGTGCCGGCGCCGCAAGGCGGAGGATTAGCCTGTTGAGCCACGGCGCCGGCCCAGGACAGAGCTTTAACCCGCTGCTTCTCTGCACCACGGTAGCGGCCCCCACGTGTCCTTTCTTAGTCACTCTACTTCCTGTTAGATAAACAGCGTACTGAATCCTGTCATCATTGATAACTTTTGCCTATTCATGATTATCCAAATTTAACTATACATTATGAACTCATTTATTTCTGGATTTTGTTTTGCACAAAAAAAATGCCATATCCATTTCTATTGCTGTATGTGCCAGCAGTTCTTTTTTAGTGCTGTGTAATATTCCGGTGTGTGAATACTACAATTTATTCACTCATTCTCATGTTTATAGATATTTGATTTGCTTCCAGTTTTTTGCTGTTGTGAACAAAGCTGCGAAAAATGTTCTTATGCATGTCTTGTGCCATTATATATTTGTTTCTGTTGTGTATATTTCTAAGAGTGGAATTTCTGGGTCACAGGGTAGGTATATGTTTGACATTATTAGATACTGCCAAATACATCCAAAACAGTCATACCATTTTATATTCAGACAAGTAATGTCTGACAATTCTAAATCATTCCACATTCCTATTATGGCCCAATACTAATTAAACAACTGCATTTATGGTAGAAGATTTCTTTGGGCTGGGAAGATGGGGGGCAATAAGAGGAGTTCTAGCCCTAAGAATTTCAGATTCAATTTTTCGTTCAGATATCACCTCTAGGAGCTGGCACTGTGGTGTAGCAGGTAAAGCCACCACCTGCAGTGCTGGCATCCCACATCAGCGCCAGTTTGAGTCCCAGCTGCTCCAGTTCTGATGCACCTCTCTGCTGTGGCCTGGGAAAGCAATGGAAGATGACCCAAGTCCTTGGGGGCCTGTACACACATGGGAAACCCAGAAGAAGCTTCTGGTTCCTGGCCTCAGATCAGCTCAGCTCCAGCCATTGTGGCCATCGGGGGAGTGAAGCAGCAGATGTAAAACCTCTCTCTCTCTCTCTCTCTCTCTCTCTCTCTCTCTCAATCTCTCTTTCTCTTTCTCTCTCTGCCTCTGTAACTTGGCCTTTCAAATAAATAAAGTAAATCTTTAAAAAAAATCATGTTTACTTCACAAGGAAAACCTTCTTTTTTGAAGGCTCTGTTTATGCACCAAAGAAAAGGCAGATTGTTTTTACTACTTCATTCTACAAAGGATTGAGATAGCTTGCAAACGGGCACGCTTCTATGTAGAAAAATAACAAAATTGGTGGAGCAAAAGCCCTATTTACAAAACTCCCAGCTTGGGAAAGTGTTTTAATTTGAACCATATCACTTAGTCCACCCTATTAACCTTTCAAAGGTAAACGATACCTTTGGGTGAGTAGAAAGCAATGGTCTCCTGAGATGAGCAGACACGTAGCCAATGGGCTAGAAGAAGCGCTAGTGAGGCTCCTCTCACACGGCGCTGTAAGATGCTCTCGCGTGGATTTTGGCAGGAGTGGGATTTTTGTTGTCATTGGGAGTTTTCCTCCCCCTGGCTGTTCAGAAGTTTCACGTGAAATTTTTCTGATGTTTTTAATGAAAGATGATATTTGCTTACCCATCATAGAAGATATTTCCTCGGCAGGAATGCTGTCGAACATGTTGCATTCACAACATGACACAAAGTCTAAAAATCACAGAGAGACTAATTACTGGAGGAAAATTACACCAAAAGACCTATTTCCTCATGATGAAAATGACAGCCCAGTGCCCGTTACCTGGCCTGATGGGGCAAATAGCCTCGGCCACACTGTTCCAGCACTGTGCATTACAGCAGCGGCGGAGCAAAGAGGCACTTCAGTCCTGTGAGCAGCACGGTGAGAAATCAAGGTGAGCTGTCAGCTAAGTGAGTTCTAATTATAAGCTCATTTCCAGTATTTATGAATGTGACAGATAGTACGCAGGGCCTACCTGCATCCATACATAGCGTCGTTTGACTACGTCCTTCTCTCTTTCTGCCAACAGTTGAGTTATCATCTTGGCACTTTGGCGCTTAATGCTGACAGTCAGGCTCTGCCCCAGCCAACCTGTGCAAGGAGGACCACCCCTCTGCTCACTCTGCTTGTCCTCTTCCCATCAGCTCCCTGATACCAAAAGGGTCTCTTCTTCCCCCTACCAAAAGCCTACTTACAGAGATAAGGTAGTTTTTCCCTCCTCAGTAAGAATTTAAATCACTTCAAATCACATATCCTGCCCATCACATGACCACATGTTGTATGAGTCCATTTATATGAAATATACAGAACTGGCAAATCTATAGGGACAGCAAGCAGATTAGATTTTGCCTAGGGCTGGGAGAATTGGGCTGGCTGAAGAAAAATAGGGGGTGACTGTTCAGAGGAGCAGAGTTTCTTCCAAGGTGATGAAAATGGTCCAGAATTTACCATAGTGATGATTACACATATCTGAAAATATACTAAAGACCACTAACTATACAGTTTAAATGAGTGTATTATGTGATAGGTGAATCAAATATCAGTAAGGTATCTCTCTACCTGAGGTCTTTCTCCCAATGTAGAATGTTTCAAGCATCAAAAAACAGGTAGGGAATTTAGGAGTGGGTCAGAGACAGAGACAGGGACCGCCTTCTGTCCCCTGACAGCATCTCTGTAAGGCCAGTCGTGCTAATTAGGTTAGAAAAGTAGGATCCTGCTTGATATTCATCAGTATTGTTCAAACCTTTTAAACGCATGGCTGTTTTTGACACACATGAATGTCTCATGACTTCCTTTGAGCAATTTGAAATTTCAAAGTAAATTAAATGTCGTGATTATAGGTGAATCAAAGCAATTATAGCACAACCTTCAAGAGATGATAGAGACATCACTATATGCTTTCAAACCACCCTGAATCATGAGATACAGTGAGCATCACATTTGGTATCTAAAATTACCCATAACTCTGTTTGTATCACATCAAGGGACTTAAAGACGCTTTTTTTATCCTTAAAAATACAGGTGAAACTTAAAGATACAGATGCTCTTTTTATCCTGAAAGATACAGGTGATGGTTTGAGTTTAACAAAAAGTGATGTGCATTCATTAGAAACCAGGCTTGCAATCCACAGCCTGATCCTCTCTCTCTTGATACTGGGCTCCAGCTCAAAGTCAGCTCCAGGAGCTCAAGGGGAAACCACTGATTCGCCAGGGTGCTCTGTTGCTAAACCATGATGCTGGATTTACATGTATTAAGTGCACTTTTGATTTATGACCTCTCCAACCTGTGATAGGTTTATTGGGTTTTGATTTACAGTCTTTGCAGGGTGTGATGAACTTATTGGAAGGTAATCCTATTGTAAGTCAAGGAGCATCTGTAGAGATCTGTAGGAAGTGCCCAGGATCCTGGGGCTCAGAGGGGCCTGGAAGGGGAGAGGTTCATGAGTTTGACTGGGAAGGACAAAGGGGGAAATGTGTGTTGGTGGAGACACTGGGTATTTACTTGCTGATAGAAGACTACATTTGAGAAGAATTTTCTAAGTAGAGAGGGAGATTCAAGTTCACACATGATCCTTCTCCAGGATGTCACTCAAGCACCTCCTCCTCTGGAAAAGACCGGAATTTTACATTTTCTAGGTAGCTGACAGTAGTAAGGAATTTTTCTGAACTTTTATAAATACAATAATGCTGGTATAGTTAAGCTTTACAAAAGAGCCCTTACTTTTTAGAAATGAATGCAGAAATATTGATAAATTAAGTTATAAATATATGAGATTTGCTTCAAATAAATTCAAATATCTTCCTTATGCAAAGCAAGAGGTTGTGTAGGTGAAAGAAGATTGGGCATTAGTTGATAACTGTTGAGCCTCAATGATGGGTGCATGTAGATCCTTTGTATCATGCTGCCTAGGTGTGTGTATTCGAAATTTTCCACAACAGTCTCTTAAGAAACACAGTGTTTCCAAGCCACATGGAGTATCTGAGATTAGATTTAACTTCCTGCCTTAGAAAAACTTAGGAGAAACCAAAAAATATAAACACATAAAACAACTGTTTTCAGACATTGAGTAACATGCAATTCATGAAGGTAAGCAAACTAAATGAGCGCTTCAGTAGTCCCAGCTTATTGCCTAGGGACAGTTTCCATGGCTGCTGTACAGAAAAGGGGAATGCAATAGAGATCCAGCATCCTTACTAAATGGTAGAGACAAAGATCAGAGTTCAGGGATGCCAAGACCCATAGAATTTGCAGAGCAGCATCATAGAGAAGAGAGCCACAGAGACACAGCATGCTCCAAAAGTCTGCAAAGGCATCGCCTGGGTGGGGTGTGCATGGGAGGATCCCCCACAACACCAGTGACAGAAACACTGCAGAGCAATAGGTGGAAGCACGCCAGAAGCTCATCAAAGGTAGAAATCGTTTATGCATCCATCAAAAGAGAAATGTTGTGTAAAAACACAGGACACAAGATAAGGTCCCCACAAGAGTGTGGCCTTAGTAATAGAACTAATTTATCTCAGACCAAAGGCAGATTTGGACCTAACAAATCTTAAAAACAATCCTTGAAAGAACCAGATAGATTCCAATAACTTAACTGCATAAGAGAATCAAGCCCAACACATTTAAAGAAATACATCAAAATCCAGAATCCAGCAATGTAAAATATACAATGGTCATTATTCAATCAAAAATTACCAGGAATGCAAGAAGCAGGAAAAGATGGTCCCTATCCAGGAGGAAAACAAAGCAACAGAAATAGAGAAAGAAATGACAGAGATAATGTATTGATGATGGGCATATTAAAATAGCCATCACAAATACGCTGCAATGTTTAAGAAAGTGGAGAAAATATGCATACAAAAAATTCAACACAGAAAAAGAGTCAAGCAAACTTTTAGGCATGCAATAAAACTGAAATATCTGAAATTTTGAAAAATATATATACTAAGCTGGAAAGCACTGAAGAAGTCATCAATAAACCAAATACAGCAAGAGAAAAATCTCCAAGAAGAAGATCAGAGAGATCAAAAAATAAGCAACTAAGGATCACTGACCTATGGGGAAATTTCACACAGCCCAACATTCTTGAAGCTCCAGGGAAGTGGAGGCAGAAGGGTAAAAATGATTTGTGGAAATCATGGACACAACTTTTCCAAACTTGGTGAAAACTATAAACTCCCAGATCCAAGAAGCCCAACAAAACGCCAAATAGAACAAACATGAAGAAACACAATTACAAACAGCAAAACAAATTTTAAAAAAAAAGCAGGTTAAAAAATGTTTAAATCAGCCAAATAAAAATTTAAAAGACACACTACATCCATAGAAGTAAAAATGAGAATTACAACTGGTTCCCACCAAAATCTACACAAGCTAGAAGGCAATTTTATAATATATTTAAATTCCTGGAAGAAAGAAAAAAGAAACTGTCAATACCCCTAAAATATGTGCTTCAAAAATAAGGTGAAATAAAGACAAAACAAACTAAAGCTGAGAGAATTCATCACAAGTATCCCCGCATTTCATGGAAGTTAAAGAAAGGCCGTTAGGCAAAGGAGAAGGACACCAAATGGAGGTCAAATGGAAATTTGGATCCCTGCAAATAAGTGGAAAGCATCAGAAGAGCCTGCTATTCCCTCCCAAGGCTCGCTTCTGCCTCTTGGGCTCTGCAGATGTTACTCTGCCTGCAGGACTTCTCGTTCCCCTGCAAAACTGCTCACAATGTCCACAAATCTCCAATGTTAGCTTCTCTGCACAGCATCTCCTACCTCCCATGCAGACACTCAGACACCATTCTCAGCTCCTCAGTCCCTGCATTCCTCAAGTGTAGCACAGTCCGATCTCCAGATCTGCAAGGTCGGCATTGGCTAATTCATTGATCACGGGTCAAAAATATGCAGGAAAAAAATGGTATCTGCATATTCTGTGGCCCATTCTGTGAGAATGTAATATGTTAACAAATTCCTTAAAAATTATAAAGTGGGAAAATCTGCATCTATACTAAACATGCACAAACTTTTTTCTTGTCATTATTCCAGAAACAATACAATATATAATGCAATACAATATAATGACAATATAAGATATTACATTGCACTTGGTATTATAAGTAATCTAGACATGATTAAAGTATATGGAAGGATGTGCATAGATTACTTGAGATGCTACAGCATATTATATTAAGGGACTTGAACCTTTGTGGGTTTTGTTACCCGTGAGGGGTTCTGGAACCAATCCCCAGTGGATACGCACTTCTTTCACTGTGGTGTGGTTAACTGGGATCCCCCCCTTAGCCGGTGGATACCTATGTGGCAGGACTCCTTCCTGCTTATCTGTGTGAGTACCTCAATTGCTGTGCATGAATTAGTGAGGAATGGAAGGGACCTAAGTGGCACACTTGCAAGGACATGAAGCAAGACTCTGTCCATCATCGCTCATCATTCATAGTCCCTCATCCATGTATTATCCTACGCGACAGTTTAAACTTCATTGAGGAAAGAGATTGTTGCTCTGTATTCTACACATGAAAAACAAGCTGGTATTTTCAGCAGTTCTCCAGTGATAGAAGCCCTAAGCTCACAGAGACCGTGCACTGTATTATTTAAAGCAGAACTGCACAGCAGGAAGACTCGCTGAGATTTCCAGAGGTTAATCTGGAGAAGGGAACCTATGTGAGCAAAATTTGCCCCTCATGGAACTCAGGTTACATAAGGCACACACATTTCATACGTGGAGTTGCACGTTCTTTTAGCTCCCTCCTTTATCTATATTACATATTTAGTTTGTATCAAAGATGAAGAGTTTAACCTGCTATTCATCTCTTTATTTTAAAATACGAAAATAGAAACATTATGAGATCATAAAGTTCAAATCATATCTGTGACATTTCTAAACTAGTTCCTCATTTCCTTTGCTCTATTTTCCACTTAAAAAGCATTGCTCAATTTACAATCTATTTATTCAAATATGGAATAACTACATTTAATTTTGACCAGTTCATGAGACTCTCAAAAAGAAACAAAACCCCACTAGACAAAAATTGTCATTACCATTTAAAAGAATTTTAACCTCCCTGTTTATTTAAACAGAGCTTACAACCCACCTGAGAGTTTGGTCACTAAGTTATTTGGAAGTAGCTTTTGCAATTTTTTTAAAATAATTTCTTACATGCAGTCCTTATCTATTTTAAAGTCTATTCCTTTTCGAAAGCAGAGAGTTAGTCTTTATTTTTAAATTTTTTCCTTTTTAGATTAAGCAATATTCTCATATATTAATAGTAAAATAAAATATATTGCTATTTTTAACCGCCTTTCTGACTAGTAAGTAATGTTTCAATGGGGCAGGGACTTTTGTCAGTTCTCATTGTTCTGGTTCACTACTGAGTTTCCAGAGCTGACACATGGACCTGGCACAGAGGGAGAGCTCTTTAAATGCAGGTTGAATGAATGAATGAAGAATGACTGAATGAGCTGTTCTGTGCCTGTGGCAGCTGAGACTCTTCCCTTGAGCCCCTCCTGGACCCCAGCCTTTGGAGTTATGCTTAGAAGCAGTCTCAGGCCATCTGTTCTCCTTCATTCTGTCCACCTGATATTTCTGTTTACAACATGTTAATTATTTGATGACATTATCCACCTTTGAGTAATTATTTAGAAAGAAACCCCAAGGTTTTTAAGCGGGGAAAATAACTCAGCAACAACTTTCAAAAGGGTCACGTCTCAGTGCCACCATTGATTCTGAACTCAAATATCAACCTACCTAGGCTTTTGATACCAGTTTTCCTCTGCTCTTGAAGGGCCTAACCTAGAGAAAAACCCAAAACATGAGCAGATTCCAAATGGAAGTTTCCCAAGGCAAACCGAAACCCAACCTGAACTCTAGAAATGCAGGTTTGGAGTACCTAGACTCCAAAACCCAATTGCTTGTTTAATCAAGTCGGGCTGGCCAGCTCACCTGTCAGGATCAGAGACGTTCCATAAACACTCAGGGCACTGTCTCAGAGCCAAGGTAAATACCTAATAACTTCAAAAGGACAGACCTCAGTCCTGAATTCTGGGATGGAGAACCTGGACAGATGCAGATCCACAAGGAGACGAGTCAGTGCTCAGCCTTGGGATTCCTCCTATTCTGGAAACCCTGGTTATAGACGCAAAGTGTGAACAGCCTATTGAGGCAAGAACTTAGAAGATACAAACGGCCTTGAGCGAATCAGCAGCTTTTTAAGGTCTATACCAATGTCATTTGGAACACTTTTCAAAGCTGCCAACACAGGACTTTATTAGTGGGCGGATATGAAGTCAGGTTACTAAGTATCATTTCAAAGACTGCGCCTACTCACTTTTTAGTGTGAGCATGCATTCCAAAAGGTAAACTTATTTCAGCAAGGGTGTGTGGTTTGGAGGCGTCTGAAAGACTGCAACTCAAAGATGACTTTTGCTGTGGTGGCCTGAAACCGCCCATTTTCATTGGGAACTATTTCCAAGCTATGAGCAAAATAAACCTTTTAATAGAACACTTAAGGCACCTATGTTTTAAAAAGCTACCCTTCAGTCCTTCAAAAGGACCGCTCAAAGGAAATGTGAACATAGATATTTCAGAGTCTTAAAAGCATTGCCCACAGGAACCTGTAGCATTTTAAAGCGCAAGTTTCTTTTTATTACTCTGCTCAAAACACTTTTCATCATGTTCCTATATCAATGGAATCATACCATATTTTTATGAAACACCCTCCAAACACAAGAAACAGTAAACTTGGTACTAACATATTGTACATTTCCCATTATACATTTTTATATTCAACCTATAATGGAGTTGTTCCATGAACTTAAGATAGAAATCACAGGAAGTTATTAAAAAATGATGACTCCTGTCTTATTCTAGAATTTCCTTGCCCAGATTGCTTAAGAAATATGCTTTCTCTTTATCGTTGCACAGCTACCTCCTGCTCCACTCTGTGTGAGGGAATATATTTTATTGAAAACATTTCTTGTACCTGGAGGTCCTGTCAACTAACTTACAGAACAAAAAGGAAAGAAACTGGGAGAGTTCTTTGTGTGCCAAAATATAAGCTAGCTATGAAAATGTTGTTTTTTTTAATAGGGGAAAGAGAAAAGACAGGGCTTAGCTTTTTCCCCTGGTGAAGTTGAATGTTTCTGCTTCCTTGACGGACCTTCCTTTGGTATCAGGAGTTTGCTCATCAAAATAAAGGTTGCACTAAAAAGAGAAAAGAAATTTAAAAAAAAGAAATACGCTTTTTCCCCTGCATAAAAGTAGACAGAGTCTAAATCTACTTTCTAGACTTGCTTCCCCTGTAATATCTGTAATAGAACAATCCTGAATTAGCTGCTACTTTCCATAATTCTTGTCAGCAAAATCTATCAGTAGTTCTAACTCTGATTATACACGCTGGTAATGTAATTAAACGTGTTTTAAGCCTATCTCTGATGTCACAGTTTCAAATATAGCCACATAAATTTTAGCTATGAGTATTTCATACATAATTTATATATACAAATGTGTTTGCATGTGTACCTGGATTAAGTATAATAAATGTAAATTATATAATTTATATCTATATATGTTTAACTGTGTTTAGTTTCAATCAGACAATGGTTTGATATATATTTTTAATGAGGGAAAATCCTACTGCAATATTAAGATTTTGTGTTTTGCAGACTTCATTTCTTAGTATTTTTTTAATTAAAAAGACAAATACATTTCAATGTTCTTTTTAGTAAATGTTATGCTTCCTGTTCCAAAACAGCCTTAAGTTTATAAATAAGAGTTAATGAATCCAAGAACCATGTTATTTCGTGAGCTTGTGAACAGTTTAAAGTCAAACTAGAATTCTTTCCAAGTTGGATTTCCACATGATACAGTTTATAAACAAGTCTTGGGAGTAAGAAAGACTGATTTTCACTTGGTTTTTGTTCTCTATTTTTAATAAGCAAAGTTAAAATTCTGCCGCTATGATGCCCTAGCGACTAACTGGAACTCGAACCCATGCCCGAGTGGGTTCGGGCGCTGACCCTGGGGACGGCTCGCGCGCTCTTCCCTCGCGCGTGGGCGGCTCGGAACCGGCTGGCGGCGTCACGCGGCGCTCCACGGACGAGCGAGGGAGCCTCGCGTCGGATCCTGAGACTTCGATCGAAATAGATTCTGCGAGAGGCAACGCTCACCCTGGCCTCCACCGCGCTGTACACTGTCTCTTTGGTAATGGTGACAGACACTCCCCCGGATTCCCTCTTCCATGCGACTCCCGTGATCACTTCATCCTTTCTCGCTCTGCTGCCAAACAGAGTGGAGTTCCCGGAGTTTTGACACCTTGTAAAGACATTCCAGTGGATTCTAGCACACCCAAACAGATGGTGTGAAAGGAATACAGGGGAAGAAAATGTAGACCGCTGCCAGATTCTCATGTATTCTAGGTAACATGGTGTTCCAGGAGAAGAAAAAATAGAGGAAAAGGAACTGATATCATTGTTACTGCCTGCTTCCTGCGCCAAGCCACCATGCTCCTGCCAAAGATAACACCGTCTTTAAGATGGCTACAAAAACTCCTAACATTATGTGAGGTAAAGAACGAGACCTTTGAGGGGATATAAAACAATGATTTGTATTATTGTTATACTGTGTTACACTGACGCTTACATAAAACAGCTTTTTTTTTTTTCATTTAGCAAGAAATGACATCCAGCTCAAAAATAACATCTCTACTTCTTTTCCTTGTCCGGTGTGTGGGGACTCTGCTGAGCTGCCTCGACTTAACTGCGCAGCTCAAGGCTGGAGACACGGAAGCAATTGTATGAAATAAACATTAAATGAAGGAATTAAATACCTTTTCCCCAGACACAACCAGATATTTTAAAATACATATTTATATATGTTCAAATAAGCACAGGAAAAATTGTTTGCAATCATTAGCTATTAGAGAAATGCAGGCTCAATTTATAATGAAATACCACGACACACATCAGAATGTCTAAAACACAAAATGGGGGCTGGTGCTGTGGCATAGCAGGTTAAGCCACCACCTGCAGTGCTGGCATCCCTTATGGGTTCCGGTGTGAGTCCTGGCTGCTCTGCTTCCAATCCAGCTCTCTGCAGTGTCTGGGAAAACAGTAAAAAGTGGCCCAAGTCCTTGGGCCCCTGTACCCGCATGGGAGACCCAGAAGAAGTACCTGGCTCCTGGCTTTGGATAGGCACAGTTCTGGCCATTGCAGCCATCTGGGGAGTGAACCAGTGAATGGAAGACCTCTCTCTCTCTCTCTCTCACTCTCTCTCTCTCTCTCTCTGTTATGCCTCTCTGTAACTGCCTTTCAAGTAAATGAATAAATCTTAAACACACACACAATGGTGACATCATCAAATGCTGAAAGGGTATGGAGAAACCAGATTACTCTTATGCTGCTGGTGGGGATGTAACATGGAAACAGTTTGGAACTTTGGAAAACAGTCTGGCAGCTTCTTTTACAACTAAACATGAAACTATTATACAACCCAGCAATGATAGTCCTCGGCATTTATCCAGAGACATGAAAACAGGTTCACACAAAAACCCATACATGAATGTGTATACCAGCCGTATTAATAACGACCAAAGTCTAGAAACAGCCAGATGTCCAGCCAATGGATGGTACAAGTTGTGGTTTAACAAACTGTGGAGAACCTGCAGGTAGAAGGAATGGGTGTGTCTAGAATATTCTGTATCTCAACTCTCTCAGTATCAATATCTAGGCTGTGACATTCTAACCACAGTCTTACAAGGTGTTACCATTGGGGGGGACCTGATATGTTGTTGAATTTGTGTCTGCATTATTGCTTACTACATTTTATAAATCTCTAAGTACCTCAAAATTCTAAAAAATATTAATTTAAAATATAATTCCTATTAAAACAAACAATGTTTAATCTGTACAGGGACACTCTTGTGGACTGAGTTGTAATTCCCCAAAATTCGCATGCTGAAGCCCTATCCTGCAGCGCGACAGTATCAGGAGATAAGAGCTTTAGGAGGTGCAGTTAGACAAATCAAATCATAAAGGCCTTAATCCCACAGGACTTGATGTTGCTGCCTGGAGAGTGGCCTTCGCTTACAGCCAACCCTGCTGCACTTTCCCTGGGGACATTTAGTTCCAGAACCATGAGAATACAAATTTCTGCTGTTTAAGCAACCCAGTCAATGGTCCCTTGTTACAGTAGCCCAAGTTAAGATGAGCACAAAGAGAAATACAGGTCTTTTGAAAAGATAAGTTTGAAGGCTGTAATCATTCAAACAGGTTTCTTTTAAGCACTCATGGTATGATGGCTTATGGAGTGTGTGTGTGTGTGTGTGTGTGCATGTGTGTTTGCACACATGTGAGTGTGTGATTTCATACAAATTTAAAGGAGAAGGAAGCCACTGGTCTCTCCATGTCGTCATCAACCTGCTCAAAAGTTCTACATCAGAGAAATGAGATTGGGAGTAGTCTACCAAAGAGATAATGGATGATGAAACAGATAGCATTGAGCATGGATATGCAGTCAGGGTGTACAAAGGTCAAGACTATTGAAATGCTATTCCTGGGTCATCAATGTGAGTTTTTCTGGGGGCTTTTCATGTTCTCTCATCCACTGTCCTGAATTATTGAATGACTAACCAAAATAAGGGTATGGAATGTAATTTAGAACTGATATGTGACCTACACAGATATAAAAGCTTGACCTTCACCTTGTCTTTTCTGCTTGTCAGACACACATTTCATTTTGAGAGATGGAAAGAAGTGTACGGACCACATCCTTTCACTGGTTACCTGGATTCTCACCTACTTGGATTCTTACACCCATATCCAATTTGCCCTCCCTTCCAGTCTCCACAGCACAGGCCCTGCCTGGTCTCTGTTTTCCCTCTTACGTGCTTTGCCTCAGCTTCTCACACAACCACAAGTCCCCCTGTGGACTTGTTCCCATTCCTTCATTCCACACACAGGCCCTGCCTCCTCTCCGCTCCATCTCCCCTGCTCAGCTCTGGTTTCTCTTTCTTGCTTTTATAGCTCGGTGCTCTACAGTTATATAATCCAGAAGCCCCCACACATAGGCTTTGCTGGAGAGGAAGTTGTTTGTTTCTTAGATACTTTTAACTCTACCAGATTCCATAAATAGAGCCGGGTGGGTTTTTTCCCTTTTGAGTTACACAGCCACTCCCCTCAACTCTCTAGCACGCTGTTCTTACCCTGCAGACTTTAGCCCAGAGAGGGTTGATGAGGTCTGTACCCTCCCAACTGCCTGCCCCACATCTGTCTCTCTTCTCCTTTCTAAACACACCCTTCCTCTTTCTGTCTTGCCTGGATCTCTCTTATGCAAAACTTGATGGTTTTATGTTCCTTGCACAAGTATTTTACCACACGTTTTAGTCAGAGGTGCACACACACAGCAGCAGTGGCATAAGGAGGGGTCCGAGCTCAAGGGGTGGGAGGGGCTGAGACTTACTCCATTTAAACAGAAACTCTACTTTTAACTCCTTCTTAATTGCACTTACTTAGGAGTTTTCCTCATGAGGCTACGAGGACAGAGCTAGAGCTACTTGTCCGACCCCCTTGCTTTCCGAGTGATAAAACTGGTTTTTACTGGGTCTAAACATGCTGCTCAGAGTCTAGTATCAGAGCCAGGCAAAAGCTGGGCTGTTCCCTGACACTTCATCCTGTTCATTTTCCAGCCTGCACACTGGTTCCAGGGACCCGCCTCCCACTTTCCCAGAGGCCCGTCTTCTCCTGCCAAACTCCATACACCTTTCTCTCTCCCTAGCCTAAACTGTCTGTAACCAAGAGCAGCCAGTTGATGAGTCAGGACCTTGGAGAATTCCAGGGAAATGTGCCTGGCCCGGACGTGGCCTTGGGACTCCGGATGAGACAAGAGGAGAGCTTCGGATCCCAAGGAGATCTCCAAGTCGATCTCTGTACTGGGCCGTGACCTGACCCCAGCTCCTCCTGAAGCTTTATTTTTCCACCAAAGAACAAATTTCAGAGAGCAACAAATTGCCTTCTTTTTTTTCTTGTCTCACACAAAAACACCGTGTCCCGATCGCTTAATTCCCAGAAGCTCAAAAAGTGTGTTTCAAAGTTGAACACCATATTCCAAGACTTCCAAAGTGCCTAAAGGAGAAAAAAGCCAGACAAAGCCCAAATAAAGATATGTGTATAGATTTCTATCCTTTCAATGTTAATGGGCCTTGACTGAGACCACTGTGATTTTAATACATTATATTGTTTTATTCCTACTGTATTTTAAAATAGAACATCCCAAAACAATTGGATTAATTAAATATCCGCAGGGAGGCAGAAAATGTGTTCTTATCACACTTGGGGACTTGACCAGCTCAGCTCCTTAAATTTTTTTCAGAACCTCTTAAAGGCAGATTCTCCCACCCACCCCCTATATGAGCTTTGACAGCTATTTCAATCGGCAATTAAGAAGAACCTTTCAGTACCTGGAAAATCTGAAGACTTCTTGAGACTTAAATGTGCCAAGTGTAGCTGTTTAGATTGGGAGAACAACCCCCCAGCACCAGTGCCACACTTTCCAGCTCCCTAGCGTATTGTCTGCCAATGCAAAGTGGATCGTGGTCTTGCGGAGTAAAATACAGGTTAGAAAGGTTAGAAAAAGTCACCGAGCAATTTTTATTGTCTATGTTTCATCAAGATACTGAAAGTTGAAGATTTCACCCCGTGCTAATAACACAGTATTAGTTACACTTGACTGCTTTATTGGAGCCCACCCAATCTCACTTCTGTTCTCTCTAGCCCAAATTCCAGGAGCGGCCAGCTTTTCAAGAAGACAAAAGCTGCCATAATATCCAGCACAGGCTGGTGTCAAACCACAGGAGTGCTAGCAGAGACCACATATTATCATGAGCTCGAAACATTGAAGAATTCTGCGTATGACAAGCTCTAGGAAAGGAACTCTTGAAAGAGACTCATCTGTCTCCATATTGTCAGCTTCAGGAATAAACCAGCAATGAACCAGAGCTGAGGAGTTAGAAACGAAGAGAGCCCATTCCTTTCTTGGTTTCCAGACCAAAAGTCATTTCATGACCTTGGGTCATTCATTCATCTCAATGTCTCTCCACTAAGTTATCCTGTTTGTTCCCTTTGTGGATGTGTGGACTTGGCACAGTGAGACGGGAGATCGTTTATGCTTTTGCAGAATTTCAAGGCTGTCAGTTTCCTGTGCCAGGCAACATGGCTGCACACCCGGTTTTCTCCCTTGCGTCTCTGTGACCTTGAGCAAACTCTTCTCACTGCCTGTGTCTCAGTTTCTCCAACAGTAAAATGGTGATGATAACAATAATCCTACCTAGGGTGTGAGGGTTAAATGCATTAACGATTCAAATCACTTAGGATAGTGCCTAGCATATAGAAACCACTATAAAACAGCCTTACTTGTCATATTCCACAGCCTAAGACATATTTAGACTATTTTTCTTCCATTCATTTTTTATTTTTAACTGACATATAAAATTTCTACATATTTATGGAGTATAATACAATCATTCGGTACATGCATACAATGTGTAAATGATCAAATCGGGGTAATTAGCATTTCCATCGCCTTAAACACTTATCATTCAATGTATTGGAAAACTGCAGACTCTTCTAACTATTTTGAAACATATCATCAATTGCTGTTAACTAAAGCTACCCTACAGTGTTGTAGAACACTATAGTCAAGTCTGTTCGATTTTTAAAGACAGCAGAAGATTTCACAGCTCCCCCTATTTTAGTACTTAGAGATCTTCATTGAGTGAGGTGGATTTTTTAAATGCATATAAACCAATTTTCCCTTACAAAGCTCTGGCAACTACACTGCATGAGAAAAGAGATTTCATTCAAGAATTCAGATTGGAGGTGAATTACAGAGAAGAAAAACCAAGCCTTGATTTTTTTTCACTGCATAGCTACATAGAAACTCTAAAACCGAGTGATTAAATGGCACTGAAAAAGCTGAACTCAAGACTGACCACTGAGCTCAAAGGATTAAAGAATCCCAGAATATCAGTAGTCATGTAGCTGGACCCTAGTTTTACAGGGCAAAATAACTGAGGAACAGAGAGGTAAATGACCTTGTTAATATACCAGAAATTATGTTAATATAGCAGAAATTATGTTTAATAAATAATGGTTTCCCAAAAAAACTGCTGGTAGTGCCCTCTCGATAGGATTGCTCAAAAGGCTGAAACCTGGCCGGCGCCTCGGCTCAATAGGCTAATCCGGGTTCTAGTCCCGGTCGGGGCGCCAGATTCTGTCCCAGTTGCCCCTCTTCCAGGCCAGCTCTCTGCTAGGGCCCAAGAGTGCAGTGGAGGATGGCCCAAGAGCTTGGGCCCTGCACCCACATGGGAGACCAGGAGAAACACCTGGCTCCTGCCTTCGGATCAGCACGATGTGCCGGCCACAGCATGCCAGCTGCAGCGGCCATCGGAGGGTGAACCAACGGCAAAGGAAGACCTTTCTCTCTGTCTCTCTCCCTCACTCTCCACTCTGCCTGTCCAAAAAAAAAAAAAAAAAAAAAAAAAAGCTGCAACCTAAATAAGTATTTACTGTAATTCCTTGAATTTTGTTTTTAAACTCTTCTTGCTTTTCACGGCTTGCCTATGTGTCACACAAGAAAATCATTATCCATATATTAAGATCAGTTTTTCACCTGAAATAGCATCATCCAGATTCACCACTCATCTGTTTATCATATTTGTCTCATTATGATTTTTATCATTTTCAGAAGCTGAATTCATTCTCACATGATCCAAGACACAATTCCAACTTTTACAACATGCACTGGACAATTCAGATGACAATTTTATTCAGGCTATTGCAATAGGAAAAATGTTCATTAATAAAGAATACCCCAAAGAAAAGGAAGGATATCTCAAAGACAAGGGTTTTATAAAGACGTTTCTTTGATGAGGCCATTTAGCAACTCTAGAAATCTGATAGAAGTGAAAATTATTCTTATCCATGGAAATGTAAAATCTGTCCTGTAGCAATTCCATTGACTTGATTCTCCCACTGTGGAAAAAGCCAATTTTACATGACCAAAACATAAGATCATGTATATTAAGTCCTATCAACAGATTGTTTTTAAATTTTTTTAATTTATTTGAAAGAGAGAGAGAGGTCTTCCATCTGCTGGTTCACTCCCCAGATGGCTGCAATGGCCAGAGCTTGGATCCTGGATCTGGCAGCCAGGATTGCAGAGCTTCATCTGGGTCTCCCTTGTGGGTGATAGGGGCACAAGCACGTGAGCCATCTTCCACTGTTCTCCCACGCTCATACGAGGGAACTGGATCAGAAGTGAATTGGCACCCTTATCAGATGTGAGTGGCATTGCAGATGTTGCAGGCATCAGCTTAACCAGCTGTGCCACAATGTTGGCCCCTAACAGATATATTTTAGAAGGGAAACATGTTTCTGCATTCAATTATATTCAAGGAAATATGATTTTCCTACTTTCAAATTTATGCTAAGGTGTATCATCCAACAGAGACCAATACTTTAATAAATGTTCTATAATGAGTACATCACTTTTCAAAATAAATTATTGCTTCTAGAGTACCTAAACACTACAGGATATTTTAAGTGTTTTA
Source organism: Sylvilagus floridanus (assembly GCA_949820135.1). Taxonomy (NCBI): domain Eukaryota; kingdom Metazoa; phylum Chordata; class Mammalia; order Lagomorpha; family Leporidae; genus Sylvilagus; species Sylvilagus floridanus. The sequence goes on from OX463226.1 coordinate 105,220,111, forward strand.
AAAACTTCCTCTAGTCTTATTTTTAGTCTTCTTAAAAAGAACAAGGATATGCTATGTAATGAAAGACTTCAGCTCAATTATTTCAAATTACAAATTAGTGAAATTCTACTAATGAACAGAGAGAACACTGATTCTTAGAATTAGACATCAGTTAATATGATACAGACATCTCTTCAAAATTGGTCTTGATCAGCCAGCCCCTGTGTGAACACATCTCTTAACAGGGGGCTCATTAGCTTTCCACAAAGGACATTTTATTATTAAAAGCTTCTGTTGAGTTGAAAGTTTTCCTTATAATTAATCAAAATCTCCTTCCTTGAAATAATCACCCATTGGTCCTAGTTGTCGCTTCAATATAAATAGACACATAAGACCTGCCTTTTATCTTCTTTTTCCTCTAATGGGGAGGCTTACCTGCTACTGGGAAATCGCTGGGGGAAACACAGGTCAAAAAGAATGATCAAAAGCTAGGTCTCTTATATAAAATAAAGTCAAGAGTTAACAATTATAAACACAGAAATCATCATTGCTGCTGTAAATATCCAAATCACCCCCTCAAACACAATCCAAGTCACATAGAGGCCAAGTGTTATGCCTCAGTTCTCATGGACAGTTTTATAGATACTCCTTTAAACTTGAACTTTTAATTTTAAATATTTTAATGATTTTTTAAAGATTTATTTTATTTATTTGAAAGGCAGGGTTACAGAGAGAGAGGGAGAGACAGAGGAGGAGGGAAAGAGAGATCTTCCATTCACTGGTTCACTCCCTAAATGACTGCAACAGCCCCGTCTGAGCCAGGTTGAAGCCAGGGGCCTGGAACTCAATCCAGGTCTTCCATGTGAATGGCAGAGGCCCAAGCCCTTGGGCCATCTTCTGCTGCTTTCCCAGGTGCATTAGCAGGGAGCTGGATGGGTTCTGGGGCAGCCAGGGCTCAAGCTGGCACCTATAAAGGATGCCAGCATCGAAGACAGCATCTTTAACCTGCTAAGCCACAATGCCAGTTCCTATTTTTTATCTATTAAAAAGTACCCCACAGTCCAAGTATTTTCCTCTTTTAAAATCAAGAAAGTAAAATAACAATTTAAAAAGGTGTTGCCCTATTCTATTCTACTATCTTATGCTTCCAATGTCAGACAACCTCTTCTTCTGCAAGGACTGGAAGTCTTTCATAATTTTTAGAGAAATAGCCAGCCTACTGCTCCCTTTTTTGCCACAATGCACAAGTAATCCAAGTGATTCTTTTGTTGTAGCACCCATTTCCTAATACCAATGCATTTTTAAAATTATTTGTAGTATGAACATTAGACATCTCCTAGTTCTACACATGACTTTTTCTTTGTATCTATCCCTCTCCTTAAGAGGAAAGACTGGATATATTGGACTAGGTGACAGAAATAAATTTCCTAGCAGAAGGAACAGGCTGTAGAATGCCGGATATCCCTCTACATTTGGGAAAAACAGAGAAGTTCCTGTGGCTTTTAAAGATTAGTTTGCTAGAGAATAAAGAAAATCTTGCCATTTTCCCTGTGTCAGATGTAAAAATAAAAAGCATAGAAGAGAAGAATGGGGCCATAAACTTGATACCACGTATTGCAATAGAGTTTTATCAGATAAACTACGGAGACAGTTTCGATGATGCTCTTGTCAGAAAACACATGGTATGATACACTGTATATGTGCCAGATAGCTTCTGCACTTTCAGAAATGTCATTTCTAAAAATGTCTATCCATTTGGAAAATAAGTATGCAATAAATCTGTAAATATTTATTATAAAAGCAATAAGAAAACAGTAAAGAATGAATTCAGCTTCTGACAACACTGCATCAACTGTTAACAACAGACCTTTGCAGCTGACAATTCTGTCTCTGGATCAGGGGCCAGGGCCCGAGGGTTGCAATAACTGAGCCCATATCAATACATCCCAGACCCACCCTCCTGCTGTGCAAGGTCCACCTAATCAACATGCCGAATGATGAGATGGGAGGCAGAAGCCAAACATACAGATCCTGCATTTCTGAATCCATATGTCTCACTTGATCAATGAACCAAAATAGCTACTCTCTGGAATTCAAAAGCTGCAAGAAGTTGCTGCTGTTCTTTTTTGTTCTCAATCCTATAGGAAAGAGCTGAGAGGTGAAGAATAGGAAGAGAATCTCCCAGGGAAGAGCAAAGATGCATTCTGGAGAGGGCTTGGGTCACTTCAAGCTGTCCGACTCAAAGGTACAGACCGCCCTTTGGCAGTAACCATTCTGCTTTCTGTAGCAGCCCAGTTCTCCTCAACAGACTGGGGGAAAAAAGGTTAGAAACTAGGAGATGGAGGCAAGGGGTAGAAAGTGACCTCCTGTATTCATTTAAGCAACTCAAGTTCCCATTGGTTCACCTTTTCTTAATAACTATCCTCTGGACACTTCAGTTCAACACTTCTTGACTTAATCTGTGGAATTGGAACATCTGCTCTAAATGGAAGATTTACGAGGGAATTATACCTACTCTGTCTAGATTGTTTGCTTCTGATGTCATTCTTGATTAGATGATTTTGGAATTTTGATTGCTTCACATGAGATTATTATGATTTCAAAATGCAGCTTGTAAATGTATTCAGTTCATCAAGGACTATAAATATAAATCTTCAACAACAGACTTCTCCTTTGCTTTGGTCCTTTCAGATGCTCTTAGGTTAATGGGAGACTTATAAAAGGTGAAGAAACTCCTACATTGGAAATGACTTTCAAAACATCTGGTCTCCTATGCAGGAGTTTGATAATCATGATTTTTTTTCTGGCTTTAAATTTAAATTAATGACTACAGGGTGATGAAGTCTAACTCTTTGAAAAAACATGTATAACATTGAAGGGCTACTCTCTGATCAGTAAAACAATGACATGATTAGGTAATAAAATTCCTCCAGACTTTTCTGCATTGCTTTGGGTTCCATCTGCAATTTTCTATCCCCAAGGAAGCCATCTACTTAGAAGTCACAATTCCTTATACTGTAGTGGGATTTGGATCTGATGTGGTCATGTGGGGAAAAAATACCACACAGTACCTATTCATATTTAAAAAAAAAGGAAAGAAAAAAGACTGGGGCTGGCACTGTGACATAGTAGGCTGAGCCTCCACCTATGGCACTGGCATCCCATATGGGCGCCAGCCAGTTCGTGTCCTGGCGGTTCTCCTTCCGAACCAACTCTCTGCATATGGCTGAGGAAAGCAGCAGAAGATGGCCCAAGTGCTCGGGTTCCTGCACCCACATGGGAGACCTGGAAGAAGCGCCTGGCTCCTGGCTTTGAATCAATCCAGTTCTGGCCTTTGCGACCATCTGGGGAGAGAATCAGTGGTTGGAAGACCTCTTTCTGTCTGTCTGTCTGTCTGTCTGTCTCTCTCTCTCTCTGTGTGTGTGTGTGTGTGTGTTTGTAACTCTGCCTCTCAAATAAATGAAATCTTTTAAAAATAGATTATGAAGTTCCTAAATTAGAATTAGGTTAAAAAAATAGAATTAGGTTGAATGTATGTTAGTAATGAAGTTCCCTAAAATTACACCTGATTCCTTCCCTATTTTTTATCAACTTTAGAGGACTTTTACAATTGAGATTAGATCTCAAACTTTAAATCTACTCTAAACATGTCAGACCCTATGCTTCGACATGTTTCATGTGAGTTCTCCATGAAATCACATCACTGCTGCTATTTCTATTGAAGAACTGGGAGAAAGAAGAGGAACAACGAGATGTGTGTCAGGAGTGTGGCGGGTGAGCTTGCAAGGAAGGAGAAATAAGCATCAGTTGTTTCCAGAAGTCTGCATTGCAGCATGACGACGAGCCTAATCTGACACACAACTGTGTGTCATGAGTTACAGTGGTAATTAAGTCTCTAGAACAGCAAGCTAACTCGAGAACCCCCCAGGATTTCAGGTGGCTGGCTCCCAACTCTGAATCATCCCGCATTTCACTGCATCTCATCCATCTCCATCACACTTTTATTTATCACCATCCTAAGCCAGGGGACTACGTTTGGCTCTAAAACACATTTTCCCCCTTGCATGCCTACTAGCCTATCTTTACACTCCCTAAATACTTTCTTTAAAAAGGAAGCCCATTATTCCAAATGGCATAAAACCAAGTATCTTCATCATTTCTCTTTTCTTTTCCAGAACTCCTGTTTGCCCTGTCAAGGGAGTGAGCAAAATCCTCCCACCCCAGGTCGCCACCCCAGTACGGGTCATTCCACCCTCTCTTTCCTGCCGTCACCCTTGCATCTCCCAAGGGTACTCACTGACAGCAGAACGCCTCGTTCATTCATTCAGCTAGTATTTATTGATGCAACAATGGCTGAAGCATGTGGTCTAATTGTCTGAGACGAGAGAGAAGAAAGGAAACAAATGAGTAAGATGAGAGTCGTATATCCTGTGGGAGATGTGCTTTCACAGGAACACCCATTAAGCCGGGTGTTTCTGAGCTTCTCAGTCTCTGTGTGGCCCCGCGTAGGCTTTGGCAGCACTACCTACCCGCCTTTGTGGAATCATATGTAAAGAGTTAGGCATCAAAGGAATGTCATGTTATAGAATGTATAAGCCTTTTATGTACTTGCCCAGTGGGAAAGGTAAAGGAAAATGGGGAAAGACATTGTCACCCCATATCCAGTGGCCTCACATCTCTGTGCTTGAAAGGGAGGAGCCACGTGGTCCACATTGTGGCTGTTATGCCACTTCTTTGTACTCTAGGCCCCATTAGCTTACACTAGCAATCTTGGAGAAGTAATTTCTGCTACCAGGTGGCAGCCCAGAAGTAAATTTCTTGAAGAGTGAGGTAGGCTGCTCCCCACTTCCTCCCTGAACATCCACAGTGCAGTGCCCTCAACCTCAGCCCCCACAGGCTTGGGACTGGGTGGTGAGACCCACATAGACTGTGAGTAAATGACTCATCTCCTTAGTGTGTGTTTACGTAAAGGTTACTCGCAACAACAGCAGCAGAGCCCCAACTGCAAGTGGGTATTTGTCAAAAATGAGTCAAGATAATAAAGGGCCATCGAAGAAACAGTAGGATAGGAGAAGAGTAGTGTTTGTGACCTGAGAAATATAGTCAATCGAACACTTCCATCTGCCCTTTGGAAAAAGTTGACCCTCACAACAGAATCAATTCTTGGTATACTGCTCGTTACTCAGTTGAGACCACAGACTCCTATCTACTCATTCTTCGCCATTCGTAATGATGCCCACATCTTCAGTCAAGTCGATATACCCCTGGCCTGGTTTCCCACGTCCCCTTGGTGATGCCAATTATAACAGGCAACGAGGCAGAAGTGGCGCCAACCCTTAAATCCAAGCTTCTCCTAATTCATCAGAATTTCAAAACCAGAAAGAAGAAATGAGATAAAATTAAAATCAGCAAAATTCCTAAATGATGATTTTTATTTAAGGAAGATATATCATAAAATGGAATAAAAGCAAGCTGTAGCAATCTTTTGTTGCAAAGAAGCCTTGGAGTCATTCACAAGGACACACACAAACACACACATACACACACACACACACACACACACGGGGGAGGGGGAGACAGGACTAGTGGGAAATTATTATTAGAGGTTTCTGTTGCAGTTACTATGAGCAGATGAGTAGAGAATCATGGGGAATAATTTTCCTAGTAAATAATTCAGGAACTGATAGTAGGAGAGACGAGCTCACATGTGTTAAGTGCTAATTTATGCCAGACAGTCTGTGACGACACATATCATCTTATTTAATCCTCAAAACAGCCTTGTTTGATCAATATTGCTATTCTCAGTTCATAGATAAGAAAATTGGAATTCAGAAAATTTCAATGTCCTCTGTAAGGATGGTGAGCATTTGGTGAGCATTTGTCCTTTCTGGCTCCCTAGCAACCCAGCACACTCATTATTTGGGGAGTGCCTTCCTCTGGGGATTCTTCATGCTCCCATCAAGATAGCCTCACCCACCTTATTTTTAGATTTATATATTTATTTATGTGAAAGGCAGAGTTACAGAGAGATGGAGAGAGAGAGAGAGAGAGAGAGAGAGAGAGAGAGAGAGAGAGAGAGACCTTCCAACTGCTGGCTCACTCCCCAAATGACCTCAATGGCCAGAGATGAGCTGGTCTGAAGCCAGGAGCCGGGAGCTTCTTTCAGGTCACCCAGATGGGTGCAGGGGCCAAGGGAATCGGCTATCTTCCACTGCTTTCCCATTATCAGGAAGCTGGATTGGAAGTGGAACAGTTGGGACTCGAACCAGTGGCCACAGAGGATTCTGGCATTGCAGGCGGCAGCTTTACCTGCTATGCCACAGTGGTGGTTCCTCACCTACACTTTTCAAGCCAAAGGAGCCAAGCGCTCTTTCTTCTTCCCACTGGATCACAAGGCACAGGAAAGTTGCAAGTCCCTCCCAATTGCCAGCCCAGTGCTTGCCCCGAGTAGAAGTCACAAAGCAGAAAAAATACTCCCAGCTGTTATTGGCAGAGAGGAAAATCTAGAACCAAAGCTGCATTGAGAAACCAACAGCAAGATGACTAGCAATTCACAATAGTCTGTGATTCAGTACCTAGGGGTGGTATAAGCAATTAGCAGTGAGAAGTCTTACACAGAATACCCCTGAGGAGAGACTCAGTCACTGGAGAGGGAAGAGCATTCCTGATTGCAGGAAGCCCCTAAGAAGATGAACATGGTGGGACCCAGGTACTTGCCAAGTTCAAGCGGCATTGACACAGGGAAGGCTTGTGGCAGGCTTCAGAATCCAGGTGAAGAAGCAACGAGTGCTAAGACAGGCTTAGACATGAAGGGCATGGACATGGGAATGGGACTTTTGGAAAAGTGATCTTGTGGAGTCGGGCAAGATGAACTGAGAAGGGGAAGGGGTGGAGACAGCAGGGATGAGTGCAGTGACAAGGTTTGTGTCTCTGGAAGAAGGGCTCCTGACCCAGACTCTGTTTGCTACAGCTCCACCTGGCCCAGTTCTTCTGTGCAGTGACTTGATGAAGATGTGATGAAGAAGCTGTTCTCGGCAGAGATGCCTTGAGAGAACAACCATCAAGACGGAGACCCAGAAAGAGCCAAAAGCAGAGGAACTCTCTCTGCTCCTGTCTCAGAGTGTGCTCCGGGCTCCCAGACTCAGCCACTGGTCCTGTCCAGTGGTCCAGAGGCTTCCCTGATACCATCACCCCAGGACAGAAAAGCTCAAGCTCCCAACTCAGAGGATGCATTTTCATTCTTCATTAAATATGGTGGCCATCTGTTTAGTGTGTCCAGGGTAAGCCAGTCTACATTTGAATTTCCTTTTAGGATCAGCTGAGACAGTTTCAAGTGCTCCTCTCCCTGCTGGGAGTTAAGGGTCCAGGAAACCAGATTGCTTTCTTGTTACACGTATGAAACATGTGTCCAAGAAAGATCCTGAACTCTATACTAGGGTGGCCCATGATGCCGAGGGAGGGAGGGAGAAGGGATGTGGAGAAGAAAAGAATTTAAGATTTTTAAATACACATTGTACATAGTTGTGTAAGATGTACCCATTCGGAGAAACTGAGTGCAGAGTAAACAAGGTCTCTCTATACTATTTGTTGTGAATCAATAATTCCTTCAAAATAAAGGTTTAGGGGTAGGTGTTCAGTCCAGCAGTTACGACTCCAGTTAGGATACCTGTGTACCATATTGAGCTACCTGGTTCTGATATCTGACTCCAGCTCCTGAGTCCAGCTTCCTGCTAATACAGACCCCAGAAGGTAGCAGTGATGGCGAAGGTAACTGGGATCCTGCCACTCTGGAGAGATCTGAATTGCATGTCTGCTCCCAGTTTTGGTCCCAGTCCAGCCCTGGCCATTGCAAGCATTTAGTGTGAGTTTCTCTCTCCCTCTCTCTTCCTCTCTCCCTCTCTCCCTCTCTCCCTCTCTCCCTCTCTCCCTCTCTCCCTCTCTCCCTCTCTCCCTCTCTCTCTCTCTCTCAAATAAATAAAGATTTTTTTTAAAAAATCAGATAGATTTAGATAATAAAGAGAGGAATGGGCAAGAGGAGACTGGAAAAGAAACAGGCATAGAGGAATGGACCCACAGAGGTCCAGGGTGGCGTCTGACCCCACACCTCCAGCCTCCCCCAACATGCTCACACTGCAGCTGTCTCCTTAATCCTGACGGGGCTTTCCTTTCCCTTTATGGCCCCAAACTGAGGTCTAGAAAGTAACGGCTGCAGTGTTGAAAATCCACGGGTGTCATCAGCCCTCTCAGGCCCCAGCTGCAGTGGAAAGCAGAAAATCCCTGAGACCTGACCAGCTTCTTTTCAGGTTCCTGAGCCAAGGCCATAGTCAGCCTCCGAACCATGCTGAGCCAGGGCCCTGTCCTTCCCTAGAAGTAAGGGTGTCATGCATTCTATGAGTCTAGGTTCTGTCTGATATGTGTCTCAACATTAGAGAGCTAATGTGAACAGTGCTATTTCAGTTGACTACGGCATTGGGGGGATCTATATGTAACTGAGTAAGTAAGCCATGAGCCAGATTACTGTGGTATCTCCAACTTTACTCTAAAGTTGTAGGCGGCCCTCCACACTCTGACTCTGTGCACACTTTGCACGATGCCTCCTGCCACCGTCCAAGCCAGGGAGCTTCAAGTGGGCCTCACTGTGGCATGGTCCCTCAGCTGCGAAGGGCATTTTCCCACAAGCATGTCTTCCCAGGCCAGAGGTCACACTCTTTGAGGAAAAAAGTCACTTTTAGTCACGCACATTAAACCCTTACGTGTTCACAATAGATGCTTGTGACACGTAAGCTGAGGGAAGAAATGAATGATTCAGTGGTGTCAAAGAACTCAAACCGAAAGATGAAGCTTGGGTTCTCTCCCTTATCCAAAATTCTCATTTTTGTGCATAAAATAAATAATATTATCAGAGGAGGAAAAATCTTAAGTAATCATCCTGAGATGCATATTACAGTTTATTTGTAAATGAAAGCTGAAAGCTGTGTGAAGTTAGCAATGACTCTGGACTCTGAGATGAAACTAAAGAAACATCTGCTAGGCCTCACATCTGAGCCTGCTGAGGTCCAGCTCAGGCGTATGGGCTGTGTCTCAGGGGCCGGGCTGAGGTCCAGCTGATCCACTTCAGTAATAACTGCAATAAACAAGAATCTCAGTTTTCCACTTTATGGAGCATTAACAGGTGACAAGAACCAACTCTTACTTCTGACCAACATGTCTCTGACCTGCATACGAGCAATCCTCAAAAAGTTCCTGGAGGAGGTCAACGCTGTGGCGTAGTAGGCTGAGCCTCCACCTGCAGCATTGACATCCCATATGGGCTATCACTTTTGCAGAAATGTCTACTGAGGGAGCCGGTGCTGTGGCACAGCAGATAAAGCCACCACCTGCTGTGCCAGCATCCACTATGGGTGCCGGTTTGAGTCTCAGCTGCTCCTCTTCCGATCCAGCTCTCGACTGCTGGCCTAGGAAAGCAGTAGAAGATGGCCCAAGTGCTTGGGCCCCTGCATTCATGTGGGAGACCTGGAAGAAACTACTGGCTCCTGGCTTTGATTTGGCCAGCTCTGGCCATTGTGGCCATTTAGGGAATGAACCAGTGGATAGATTACCTTTCTCTGTCTCTCCCTCTCTGTAACTCTGCCTCTCAAATAAATAAATAAAATCTTTTTTTAAAGTTTCTGAAAATGTATATTATGAAAATATTATGAGTTTCAATTTTTTGCAATAAAGTAAACTTCCTTTAATTCTGTTTTTCTGAGAACTTTTTGAAATCCCCTCAAATGTGCTTATGTAAGTTAAATAACACAAGGAAGAAAATAGGTAAAGACTGTTGGAAAATACACTCTTTATTTCATTTATTTGAAAGGCAGAGAGACAGAAAAAGATCTTCCTTCTGCCTGTTCGGTCTCAATTGTCTACAATAGCCAGGGCTGGGACAAGCTGAAGATGGGAAACAAGAACCCCACCCAAGTTGCCCATGTGGGTGGCAGGACCCAATGAGTGATTACCATTCTCCCCCAGGGGGGCACATTAGCAGGAAGCTAGAGTCAGGAGCCAGAGTTAGGACTCAGGAGCTCCAATACGTGATGCAGAAATCTTAACCAGCAGGCCAAATAAATGCCTACCCCATCAAATGTGTTTTAAATGCAAAATTATTTATGCTTCTCTTGCCTTTCAGTCTGAACTAAAGGAGCACTGAGTTGAAACAGGAACATGAAGACAAAGTATTGAGCATTGTCTGCTGGTGCTTGTTGATTGATTTGAGAACTCTGAAAGGAGTTTCTTCCTGTTTGCACCCTCTCTCCCTCCTTCCTTTCTCTCTTACAGAAGAGGCGGGAGCCAAATGCAAAGGTGATAGGACACTGTTGAGACAATCGCCAGCAGGTGAATGCCCTGTGAGGACCAGAGGTTGTAACAGATCAAGGTTCATTCCTGTTTGGAGGGGTGTCTTGGGTCATGTGGCAGACTGCCCTGGTGGTAGAGGTCACACACTCAAGGTCAGACTTGACTTCCAATAGCGCAACTCAGCAGTTGTTCAACTTTATCACCATGCAAAAGTGATAGGCATTCAGTAGAAGCAGGACTTAGAATTATGAATGTTGCTCTTTTCCTGAGTTGGCACCGTGCTAGCCCATGCTCTCTTTCGATGCTGGGCAGTGATGGCCACAGCACCCAGGCTGTCCCACAGGCATGAGGGAAATCCACCCCCACCCCACAGAGAACTGTGAGCACTGTGCTGCTGAGCTAGGAGGGTCAGCAGGTTAGGTATGCTGCATGCATGTCGACCATACAGTAATTTCACCATAGTGTAGTTTATTATGGTTTATGTTTATTGGGACCTGGCCCCATGGTGGGTCAAGGAGCCCCTGTAATTGGAGTGATACACACACATCAGTAACTTACTCTGGAAGGGTCTGGGATTCTGAAAGCTCTTTGTATTTGTCTTGTTCAGTTTGAATTATTATTTTTTTTTTTGACAGGCAGAGTGGACAGTGAGAGAGAGAGACAGAGAGAAAGGTCTTCCTTTGCCGTTGGTTCATCCCCCAATGGCCGCTGTGGCCAGCACGCTGCAGCCGGTGCACCGCACTGATCCGAAGCCAGGAGCCAGGTGCTTCTCCTGGTCTCCCATGGGGTGCAGGGCTCAAGCACTTGGGCCATCTTCCACTGCACTCCCTGGCCATAGCAGAGAGCTGGCCTGGAAGAGGGGCAACTGAGACAGAACCGGAGTGCCGGTGCCACAGGTGGAGGATTAGCCTATTGAATTATTAGCCAGTTTGAATTATTTTATGAAAGAAAATGGAGGGGCTGGCATTGTGGCGTAGTGGGTTAAACTGCCACCTGTAATGCCAGCATCCCATATGGACACCAGTAAATGTCCTGGCTGCTCCACTTCCTATCCAACTCCCTGTTGATGAGTCTGGGAAGGCAGCAGAGGATGCCCCCAAGTGCTTGGGCCCCTGCACCCATGTGAGAGACCCAGAGGAGGTTCCTGGCTCCTGGCTCCTGGTTTCAGTCTGGCTCAGCTGCAGCCATTGTTGCCATTTGAAGAGTGAACCAGCAATAGAAGATCTCTCTCTCTCTCTCTCTCTCTCTCCCTCTCTCTCTCTCTCCTTCTGTCCCTCCCCCTCCCGCTGTAGCTCTGCCTTTCAAATGAATGGTTGATGTAAAAAGAAAGAGAGAGAGAAAATGAAAAAAAAAGAAAACTCAGACAGTAATGAGGTTAACTTTATAAACAAAAGCAACACAGCCACGACCCTTGAGAGCCTCTGGGTCCGCCTGACCCTGGGGCAACCCTGTTTTTATCAATGTTGATCCCTTGCTGTGGGGGAAGAGGGGTCAATGCAAAGCTCTCCCAGAGTGATCCAACGTTCTAGCTCTAGGAACTGTCACAGAGTCCCTCCTGCCACACCTCACCCATCCCCCCTTCTCACTCAGTCCAATTCCTCTGCTACCTCCCAAAATTACAGCTGACTCAGAAGCCCTAACCTGAGGTAGCCAATCCGCCTGCTCCAGTGGCACTGGGCCCTTCCTACATCCCTCTTCATGCACACGCATAGCTGCGCAGCCCAAGGCCTCCACCTGCCATGCACCGAAGACTTCCCACAGCACTGCCTCCACAACGTGCTGCACTATCCTGGCTTCTCCTCTCTTATCCTCCTGACAAATCCTGGACAGCGGCTGAAGTCCTGCCCTCCAGACAGACTGTGGGTACTTCCGCTTTCTCCTCTCTGGAATGCTGTTTTCATTCCTGCCCCCATGAGCCCCTCTACCCAATGCACATCTTAAAAGGCCCCTCTCAAGGGCCACTTCCTCTGTGAAGCCCATCTCTGCTTCCCCACCCAGTTCATCTCTGAATTCCAAAATGCTTATTCTATCTGATTCTGCTCTAAACACACAGGCCTCCATGGCAGATGAACCGGTCTGTCTCCACATCTTTCTCTCTCTTTGTATTTGTCTTGTTCAGTTTGAATTATTATTATTTTTTTGACAGGCAGAGTGGACATTGAGAAAGAGACAGACAGAAAGAAAGGTCTTCCTTTTTTCCATTGGTTCACCCCTCAATGGCCGCTGCAGCTGGCATGCTGCAGCCGGCACACCACACTGATCCGAAGCCAGGAGCCAGGTGCTTCTCCTGATCTCTCATGTGGGTGCAGGGCCCAAGCACTTGGGCCATCCTCCACTGCACTCCCGGGCCACAGCAGAGAGCTGGACTGGAAGAGGAGCAACCGGGACAGTTAGACAAAAGGCTGTCAGAGGGCAGGCATGACGTCAGGACCCACTCACTAAGAATGTGCTCATTCCAGGAGGTGAGCAGGAATCACACTGGTTACTGTCCCTGGCTGTGGGCACGTGTGCACACACATGTACTCACACACTTTAGCCAAAACAGAAATACAAAGATATACTCTTCTTCCCTCTTTGCTCACACACTGAGTCAACTTCATCCAATGTGATCTTTCCTACACTTTGAAAACAAAGCATTTAGTTAATCCTCTCCTGTGAGTCAGTGCAGAATTATGGGGGGGGGGACTGTGAGGTAGGGATTTGGGAATCTCTACCACCCATATCACTACCCAATTCCTTAAAGAAAATCCATTCTCCACCAGTCTCCTCCAGGTGGCTATTCTCTGTGGCAGGCCCGCAACAGGTTAGCAGCTGGCTAAGAGATTAGCTGGTAAGGTGAACAGTTCCCAGGGGGCAATTTTCATGATAAAAGAAAACTAAAGAATGGAAAATCTGCCAACCCCCATGGATGAATCACTAAACAGGAGCTGTCAGGCAAAGGAGCTGGTTTATCCTGTCAGCTCAGCCTATCCGCACACCAAGTGCCAAAAATGGAAACTGGAAGAGGACCAGCTATCAGCCCCCCCCCCAAAAAAAAAAAAAAAAAAACAGAAGCAGATGAGTTTTTCTCAGAAGGTAGCCCAAGAGTACACTGCAAAATTGGGGAGAAAACATAATGAAGGCTTAACACAAAAATCATCTACTTGGAGAAAAACCTCTAAAGAAATGGTGACTTAACAGGTGATGGGAGTGGCGTGTCTATAATGAAGCCAGACAAAACTCCAGAAGGTGCATTACTGGGAGAAGCAGTGAGGGGGGAGGAAAGATGAACTATGAGAGCCCAGCCCACAGCAGTAGGGCCCCCAGGTGGGTATGGAAAGCTGGTGTGGACACAGCTGTCCCTCTTGGTGGAGGGCATCTTTAGCTTACGCCATTCTCAATATCTATGAAGCTAATTCAAGATTGCTCAAGGAAAACAGCCACGTGTGGGCCCATCTGTTCTTTACATCCCAATGACTATATTCTTTGCAGATTTAAACACAACTTCCAATACAAAGATTTTTTTTTAACATGGCAATCCATAAAACAGACTCTTCGCCATACTCTGCCTTCATTTAATAGCATTTGCTATGTAAACGTCCTAATGGCAAATGTTATGGCCTGGGAAATCATTTGGTCAGATTCTGATGTAAATGGCTCTGGCACTTGGTGCAGAGCACGAACTCTTGAGCCTCCCATAACATTCCAAATTCCTTCATAAAATTGGTCACTGGGTGACTGAGAAGAAACATTCACACAGCCTTGCAGAAATGTCTTCAAAACTCATTCCCCCCACTGGCTTTCCAAGCATATGCAAGTGACTCAGAGCACTTACAGTCTCCCATGCACCTGTGCTCTCCTGGGCCTATCCTTGCCCCTTTTCAGCCACCCAGAAGAATATCAGTGTCCATCTACTTCAGGCTCTCCCGGTCAGGAATGAGTCAATGTCAAAGCACATCATGGCTTCAACCGGAACTGAGATGACACTATGCAGACTGCAAAGCTCTTCTGCCTATGTGATCTCATTTGAGCCCTACATTTGCTCTTCCAGGAGCAAAGGAAATTAATACTTAATAAGCCATATGCAAAACATGGTGCTGGGTAAACACACATTTTAATTCATTTTCTCCTCACAAGAATCCACAAGGCTGGTGTTCAGTTTCTCTTGATTACAGACGAGGAAACCGGGACTCAGAGGGTCCCATGGCTGCTAACGGTCAAGTTGGGATATGCAGCTCTCAGGCCCCGAGGTCCCTGCTGTCTCATCGTGTCCAGCACAGTTGGCCAATCACGTCAGTCACATTAAAACCTTCTACTTAGCTGCTGTGCAGCCTGGCTCAGTCCCTTAGGGCTTCCTCTCGAACTAGCACCTGGAGCATAGCAGTGTTCTATGAAGAGATCAGCAACCTTCAAAGGGCTGTGTTGCCAAGTTTCCATCTCTCATTTTTCTGGCCATGGGATGGCAGAATTGCTGTTTCAGTCACATCATTCTGCATCTTGAGAGAGGGAGGAATGTACTGGGCCATGGCAGGGGAGAGACTCAGGTGGAGGAGGTACAGGTTGGGTTGGCAGTCACCTTAGGCCCAGTGCTGGAGATTGCTAAGTACTTGTGTCCTGAAGGCCACCTTGCTGTTCCCATTGAGGACCTTTATGGTATGGAAATGTTTCAAACATCCAATCAAATTGTAACCTGATAAAATACTACCTGCGTGTTTTGTAGGTAGAGGACTTACATTTGGCTTCAGATGAAAGACATCTACTGCTTGGAAAAGCTAAGTTTGGAAACCTGGTCTAGACAAGGTGTCCTTTCCAAGACACCTCTCAAAACACATTTCTACGGTGAAATCTTTGATAAGTGTGTTAGCTTGCTGGGGCTGCCATACTAAATACCACAGCGATTCGCTCGGTCAGGAGGCTGGAAGGCTGAAGGAACATGTCCACATGATTGGGCCTTCCTTGGCTTGCAGATGGCCAGATTCTTCTAGTGTCTCACGTGATCTCCTCTCTGAATGTCTAGGCTCCAGTTTCCTCTACTTTTTCATTTATTTATTTATTTATTTTTATTTGAAAGGCGGAGTTACAGAGAAAAAGAGGGGAAAATGGAGAGAGAGAGAGACAGAGACAGAGAGAGACAGAGAGAGAGACAGAGAGCTCCAGCCATTGCAGCCATTTGGGGAATGAACCAGCAGATAGAGAATCTTTCTATCTCTCTGCCTCTCCTTCTGTCTATGTGTAACTCTTTCAAATAAGTAAATAAATCTTTAAAAAAAAAAAAAAAACGCATCTTCCTAACACTGCAGCCAGCTGCCTTTTCCAAAGATGACCACAGAGATATTTCCCTTCCAACCTACTGTTCTTGCAATGTGATTGTGACACTTATCCCATGGACAGGTGGAGTCTATGTTCTCTCCCCCTGAATCTTGGTGGCCTTGTGACTCTGAGAGAAGTGATATTACATGGTCTGAGGTTAGGGTCTAGAAGACCATGTAGCTTGTATCTGACTCTCACAGAACACAAACTTTTGGACATTTGAGCCCTTGTACAGTAGTTTGACTGTCCTGAGGTCATTATTCCATAGGAAAAAAAAAACACGTGGAGTGGTTCTAGATTACAAGGAGAACTATCCCAGGAGCGCCTACTGCTTCAGCTCAAACCACATCTAACTGCAACAATGTGTAAGACCCAGAGCCAAAATCAGGCAGCCACGCATCTCCCAAATTGTTGACCCACAGAACCCATGAGCATAATAAAATGATTGTTGCTGTTTTAAACCACAAACTTTAGGGGCAAATTGTTACACAGCAATAAATAATAAGAATGACAATATTCTGATTAAGTCTTTCTGATGCTAATTTGACTTTGCTTCTTCCAAAAATTAGTCCAAATGAGTAAAATGATTATTTCCTCTTGGCATGTCTATAGATTTTCTACTTGGCATCTTCTCCATCTGCAAGTGACAAAATGCCTTGGTTTTGTCCTATTCCACTGATGCTGCGCATGTCAAGAAGTCAATCTGCATCATGGAGTACACAATGAGCAAGCTGCATCACCATCACCTCTCATGCATTTCCTAGGACAGACTTTATCTAGTTCATCCGTGTCTGTTTCTACCTCTTCTTTTCCAGGTTTCTGCTACAATCACTTTCTCATCACTTTCTAGAAGTCCTAACTTTCATCTCTCTACTTCTTTCTATCTTGTTAGTGACATGAGGCTTTTCCCTTCTTTATGCACTTGGAATGACTTCAGGTCAAGGCAAGACACAAAATATTCAAAGATACTTTGACTCAGACCCAGGATTTACTGAAGTCACCAAAAGATGTGGCTTCCATATCCAGTTTGCTAGTTGAGCTTTCAGGATTTTGTAGGGGCTGCATCTGCCGCCTGACCCCATCCTTGGGCTTCCCTCTATATCATGCTTCTTCCCCCTCCCCCACCTCAACTCTGGGTAGTGATGAGTCCTTGGGGAATTGAAAGTAGATTGTGGAGCCTGCACTGTCACACAGTGGGTTAAATATCTGCCTTCAGCCCCAGCATCCCATATAGGCACCAGTTTGTGTCCCGGCTGTGCTCATGTTTCTGATCCAGTTCCCTGCTATGGTCCGGGAAAACAGTGGAAGATGGCCCAAGTTCTTGGGCCCCTGCACCCACATGGGAGACCCAGAAGAAGCTCCTGGCTCCTGGCTTTGGATCAGTGCAGCTCTGGCCATCACAGCCAACTGGGAAGTGAACCAGCAGATGGAAGACCTCTCTCTCTTTCTCTCTCTCTCTCTCTCTCTCTCTCTCTCTCTCTCTCCCTCCCTCTCTCTGTAACTCTGTCTTTAAAATAAATAAAATAAATATTTTTTAAAATAGAATTAGGTATTGATCCAACTGAGTGATATTCTTTTAAAATGGGAAGTAGTCAGAATTTGATGATTGTTATATTCAGTTTTTATTTCTATTTTTTTAAAAGATTTTATTTGTTTGAGAAGTAGAATTACATAGAAAAAGGAGAGACAGAGAAAAAGGTCTTTAATCCACTGGTTCACTCCCCAGATGGCCACAATGGCACCAATCCGAAGCCAGGAGCCAAGAGCTTCTTCCAGGTCTCCCACGCAGATGCATGGGCCCAAGTGCTTGGGTCATCTTCTACTGTTTTCCCAGGCGATAGCAGAGAGCTGGATCAGAAGAGGAGCAGCAAGGACTAGAACCAGTGTCCCTTTGGGATGCTGATGCTGCAGGCAGAGGATTAACCTAGTGCGCCACAGCATCAGCCCCTATACTCAGCTTTTAACAAGAAACTGAAGTACTCCTAGAAACTGAAAAGGTTTTACCCTCCAGGATGTCTATAAACATCAATCAACACATATTGAATGGTACTCGCCGTTTGTTTTAACAAATTATCCTAGAGTGAACATTGCCCTAAAAAGCTGAAATAACTGTGTGGCCAACAAAACATGAGAATACCTGATTACAAATGAGTCACTGAGGGTCATTACAAAGAGAGTATAAGAGGACAAACTCCTTGTTTATGAAAGCTTAGACCAAATCAATAAATTATGTAATGGTGATTGGCATCCCCCAACTTAATATGCCATGTAACAGCGATCTCAATGGTCTATGACTTATTAACCTATTATTCTTGCCAATTTGAATCTGAAATAAACAGGCAGGGTGACTGGCTGCAGCTCTGAGTCTTTGGCCAAAGAAGAAGCCTACTCAACAGCCCCAGTTACATCCACCAAACAGACTCTGCTGTCCATCACTCACAGTCACATTCAGTGAAATTCTTTCTTTTTAAAAGATTAAATTTATTAATGTAAACAGAACAAATTCTATGCTTTCCATAGGTACAGTTCCAAGAAGACAACCACATTTGCTTCACTCCCCTATTCCCCTCAATCTCCTTCACTCTCTCCCTTTGCTTCAGCAGTTTTCTAAAGACATAATTTAATCCACTCCATATTCACAGGCTTAATTCATCAATAATCATAAAGTAAAAAGTAAGAAGACTACAGTTCCACAGGACTGTAAACAAAGGCTAAAAATGACAATCATGCCCCAGAATGTCTGTTTCACTCCTACACATTTTTTGGTATTCTATATTAACTGCCATATATCAGAGAAAATGTGGCATTTGTCTTTTTGAGACTGAATTAGTTCACTGACCACAATGGTTTCCAGTTGCATCCACTTTGTAGCGAAGGACAGGATTTTATTCTTTTTACAGATTAGCACTATTCCATAGTGTATATATACCACATTTTCTTTATCCAGTCATCAGTTGATGGAACTCTGGGTTATTCCATATCTTAGGTAATATGAATTGAGTTGCAATTAGCATGGGGCTAGAAATTACTCTTTTTATATTGATTTCATCTCATTTCTATAAATTCCCAGAAGTGGGATGACTGGATCATATGGTAGACCTATTTTCAGCTGCCTGAGGAATCTTCATACTGTCTTCCATAATGGTTGCACTAGTTGCATTCCCACCAGTGGTAGATTAGGGTACATTTTTCCCCACATCCTCAGCAGCATTGGCTGTTTTTTTGTTTCATTTTGGAATGATAAGCATTCTGACTGGGATAAAGTGAAACCTCATTGTGGTTTTGATTTCTATTTCCCTAATGACTAGTGAGCCTGAGCATTTTTTCATGTGTCAATTGGCCGTTTGTATTTCATCCTTTGAAAAAAGCTTGTTCATATCTTTTGCCCATTTCTTAACTAGATTGTTTATTTTGTTGTTGCTGAGCTTCTTAAACTCTTTATAGATCCTGTAATTAATCCTTTATCAATTGTGTAGTTTACAAATATTTTCTCCCATTCTGTTGGTTGCCTTTAACTTTATTGAGGATTTTGTTTGAAGTGCAGAAGCTTCTTAGCTTCGTGTAATCCTATTTGTCTACTTTTGTCTTTATTGCTTATGCTTCTGGGGTCATTTCCAAGAAGTTTTTGCCTATGCTAATTCTTGTAGTTTCCCTGATGTTTTCCTCTGGTGATTTGATGGTATGGTATCAGATTATAGATTTAGATCCTTTATCCATTTAAATTTGATTTTTGTATAAAGTGCAAGGCAGGGGTCTTGTTTCATACTTTTGCATGCATAAATACAGTTTTCCCAGCACCATTTGTTGAAGAGACTATTCTTTCACCAGTGATTGATGCTAACTCATTTGTCAAAAATTAGTTGATTGTAGATGTGTGGGTAATTCCAAGGGTTTCTACTCTGTTCCATTAGTCTGCAACTATTTTTGTTCAAATTTGATTATAACTGCTCTGTGCTATGTCTTTTTTTGTTTTCTTTTTTTTAGAAAATTTATTTAATAAATTTTGAAAGTGCAACTTTTGTTATTACAGTGGTTTTTCCCTCCATAACCACCCTCCCACCTGCAAACCATCCCATCTCCTACTCCCTCTCCCATCCCATTCTTCATTAAGATTCATTTTTAATTATCTTTATATACAGAAGATAAACTTAGTATATACTAAGTAAAGATTTCAAGATTGCACCCACACAGACACACAAGGTATAAAGTACTGTTTGAAGATTAGTTTTTACCATTAATTTGCATAGTGCAACACATGAAGGACAGAGATCCTACATGGAGAGTAAGTGCACAGTGACTCCTGTTGTTGATTTAACAATTGACACCCTTATTTATGATGTCAGTAATCACCTGAGGCTCTTGCCTCTTGAGTTCACAAACCCCGACCTTATTTAAACAAAGCCATAATCAGAGTGGAAGTTCTCTCCTCCCTTCAGAGAAAGGCACCTCTTTCTTTGATGGCCCATTCTTTCCACTGGGATCTCACTCACAGAGATCTTTCATTTAGGTCATATTTTGCCACTGTGTGTGCTATGTCTTAAAGTCTGATATTGTAATGCCTCCAGTTTTGTTTATGTTATTTAAGACTGCTTTAGCTATTTAGGGTCTCTCATGTTTCCATTTGTATTTTAGCATCATTTTTTCCTGGATCTGAGAAGAAGGTTGTTGATATTTTGATTGGGATAGCATTAAGTCTGTAAATTGCTTTCAGAGGTATGGACATTTTGATGATATTAATTCTTCTAATTCACAAACATAGATGTTGTCTCCATTTGTTTGTGTTTTCTTCTATATCTTTCTTTAATGTTTTGTAATTTTCACTGTAGTGATCTTTCACATTCTTGATTAAATTCATTCCAAGGTATTTAAATTTTTTTGACAGTGTTGTGAATGAGACTGATCCTACATGTTCTTTCTCAGCCATAGCATTGTTAGTGTATACAAAGGCTATTAATTTTTTGTGTTGATTTTATATCCTGCAATCTTACCAAACTCTCTTATGAGTTCCAACAGTATCTTGGTGGAGTCTTTTGTTTCCCCTATATTAAGAATCATTTCATCTGCAAACAGGGATAATTTGACTTCCTCATTTCCAACTTGTACCACCTTTGATTTCTTTTTCTTGCCTAACAGCTCTTGCTAAAACTTCCAGAACAATACTGAATAGCAATGATGAAAGTGGGCATCCTTGTCTGGTTCCATATATTAGTGGAAATGCTTCTAACTTTTCTCCATTCAATATGACACTGGCTGTGGGTTTGTCAAATTGCCTTGATGTGTTGAGGGATGTTCCTTCTATATACAATTTGCTTAAGGTTTTTATCATGAAAGGATGTTGTATTTTATCAAATGTTTTCTCTGCATCTATTGAGGTAATTATATGGTTTTTATTCATCAATTCAATAAATTTGATGTATCACATTTATTGATATGAAATCCTTTCTAAGGGACCACAGAGTTCCTTAAAATTTCAAGCTATTCTTTACCACATATTATGGAGGAAATCATGTACAAAAATTACACAGTAGTCCCTCCCTTATCCATGGTTTCAGCTACCCTCCATCAACTACTTGTTGAAAATATTGATGGAAAATTCCAGAAACCCATAATTCATACTTTTTAAATTACCATTCTGAGTAGCATGATGAAATCTCAGGCCATCCCACTCTGTCCTTCTAAGGGCATGAATCATCCCTTTGTCTAGAGTATCCATGTTGTATGTGTTATTAGCCCTGGAGTCAATTAGTAGCCATCTTGTTTATCAGATCAACTGTCACAGTATTGCAATGCTTGCGTTCAAGTAATCCTCATTTCACTTAATAGGGTAATTATTCTCTTTTATTAATCATCATTTTTATTCTCTTACAGTGTCTTAATTATAAATTAAACTTTATCATAGGTAGGTATAAGAAAAAATGCAGGCTATATAGGGTTTGGTTCTATTCGCATTTTGAAACACCCCTAGGGGTCTTGTGGAAAAAGGACTATTGTATGTTCAGGTTTCGTAATCACCAAGATCTTGAGTACATCCCTCTAAAAATGATGTCTAACACAGTGTACTCTGCCTTAAGGATAAACAGAGTACTAAAAGAAAGACAAGCTGCATGAAACAGAGGAAATGAAGGCCCTCAAATACACCAGGTTAAGATATGGGCCATGGGCTAAGACAGCCTTGAGTCTGTTCTGGTTTATCAAAGAAATTGGATGTGGTCATCAAAAAGGTATCCCCAAGTTATGAGGTAGGAAGAATTTCCCAGAAAAATATCTCAGCTCTAACAACCTAAGCTCTGACTCCATACTCACAGTCCAATTTATAATAACTAATACTATCACTTCTTGGTATTTTGGCTAAGATCAAGTGTGTAATGACTAATACTGCTTCTTTGGAACTCAGATGTTGCCTGAAATGAATAGAGAATCTGTGGTAGCTAATAGAGGAGTACCAAAAATATAGTATACCGGAGTGAAATTGACATTTTGAGATTCGATGATTGTTTACAGACCTTGTCTGTACTGTTGAGGAACAATGCTTTTTTTTCTTCTTACTATTTGCTGAACTCTTTACTTAGTGTAGGGTTAATCTTATGAGTATAAAGTAAACTAAAAGTATTCATTGTGAAAATTAAGAGAAAGAATAAGAGAGGAAGGAAGAAGAAGGGTGGGAGTTTGTGCAAGAGGGAGGGTAGGGTGGGAAGTTCTATTATGTTCCTAAAGCTGTATATATGAAATTTGTTTACCTTAAATAACATTTAATAAATAAATAAAGAATTGGGAGCTTAAAGTGCCAAAGGGAGCAGCCATCACTTTTAGATTCAGGCTTTTACATCCATCTCTAGTTAATTTAGTTATCATGAGTCCCTGAGAATCTGATCAGCTCTGGCCACACTGATGGAATCAAGTGCTGAATCTTCACATGTGACTATAACATAGGCCTGACTCATGGTGGTCATACTCAAGGGCCCCTGTGGGGCCATCCTGCCTGGAGCCTGGCTACCCTCATGCTCCAACACCCCACAATCTCCACAGGGTCTGTTTTAGATTGAATTATGTCCCCCTAACATTTGTATTGCAATCCTGCATGATGGTACTTGAAGATAGGGCTTTTAAGGTGGTATTTACAGTTAAATGAGGCCATAGGATGGGGCCCTAATCCAATGGGATTGATGTCCTCAAAGGAAAAGAAAGAGATACCAGGAGTGAATGTGCACAGGAAAAGGCCATTTCAGAGCACCACGAGAGTATGGCTACCTTCAGGTGAGGGAGAAAGCCCTTACCAGAAACTAATGCTTGCTGACACTTTGATCTTGAACTTCCACCCAGCAGACTTGTGAGGAAACAGTTTTTGCTGGTGAGCCTATGTGGTCTGTGGTATTTTGCTATGGTGTCCCCTCGAGATTAATATGGCGTCTTCCCACACAATATAACGCTAGTTGTTTTTTGGTGATTCTGTTTAAAATGCAAATAAACCATTGTCAGTCACGAAAAACATTCTATGCATCAATCTGTCTAAAGTTTCCCAGAGGGAGGGCAGATTGAGAACAGATTTCATTTGCATTAGGGAAAAGCAAAGGTGGGTAGGGAAGAGCCAGTACACGGGGTAAATGAGGAAGCCTAATCGAGCACAGGCAGCAGCGGGAGGAGCAGGTGGAACATCAAAGCAAGTGCAAGGGCACTGGGTGCTGGAAAAATAATAGTGAGCTAATCTCTATTGAGCACTCAGCAAGGGCCAGGCACGAAGCTAATCGTTTGTTTATCTACTTCTTCATAACAGGAAATCTAAGAAAACCGAGATATAGACACATCAAATAGTGTTAGAACCAGAATTTGACCCAAAGCTATCTTTGGAAATAAATCTTTCTTTTTTGACAGCTTTATAGAAATATGAGGTTAAACCATAAAATCCACCAGCTTTAAGTGTATAACTCAATAATTTTTAGTAGATTTACAGACTTGTGCAACCATCACTTATAAGCCAACTTAAGAGCATATTTATCATCCCATAAAGATCCCCTGTGCAGCACCCAAATCTTAATCCCTAAACTGTGCTGCCTCAAACACCATTTCAAGGTAACCGTCGGGTAGAAGCATCAATAAGAAGCACCCCATAGTTATAGACTGCTGGAGGACATTTAAATTGGCACCACTACGTTGGAGAGCAATTTAGCCATATGAAGTCCAGTATAAAAATGTTCACACCCCACAACCCAGCAATTCCTCTTCCAGACCTGTCCCAAAGATTTTCTCACATCTTCAGAGGGATTCACACACACAAACATTCACTACAGCAGCAATTGTAACGTGGAATTTGGAGACCACCCAAACATGTGCCAAAAGTGAATGGATAAACAAGTTGGAGTACATGCAGATAACATGAGATACTTAAAAAGTCACTGAAGCAAATCAACCATAACTCCAAGAATCCACATGAGTAAATCCCAAACCCAGAATGTTGAGTAATGAAAAGAAACACCAACTGGCATGTATACACTGAAGCACTATTGGTGTCAATTGTTAAAGCCATAAACATTGTAAGAGTCTGATATTTAAGCTTTATTTCATTTATGAAATAAATATAGCTTAGTGCTAAGAGTTTGATAAAGCATAAAGTTAATATTCCAGACTTTTCCTCGTAATAGATCAGGGCAGTCGTTTTTTGGTTTTTTTCTTTAATGATTTATTTTATTTATTGGAAAGATAGAGTTACAGAGAGGTAGAGCAAGAGAGAGAGGTCTTTTATCTGCTGGTTCACTCCTCAGATGGCCGCAATGGCTAGAGTTGCGCCAATCCAAAGTCAGGAGCCAGGAGCTTCTTCCTGGTCTCTTACGTGGGTACAGGGCCCCAAGGACTCGAGCCATCTTCTACGGCTTTCCCAGGCCATAGCAGAGAGCTGGATTAGAAGAGGAGCAGCCGGGGCTAGAACCTGCACCTATATGGGATGCCGGTGCTTTAGGCCAGGGCATTAGCCCGTGGCACCACAGTGCCAGCCCCCAGTAGTTCAAGAGATAAAAGGAACATGTTTAAAATTACACAATAAAAGGACAAGGGTCAAGTTTCATTGAGTTCACTAGGTCATAATTGACTCTTTTTCTTTTTCTTGAAGATATATTTTATTTATTTGAAAGAGTTACAGGGAGAAGTAGAGACAGAGAAAAAGAGGTCTTCCATCCATTGGTTCACTCCCCAAATGGCAGAAACCACCAGAGCTGAGCCAATCTGCAACCAGGAGCCAGGAGCTTCTTCCAGGTCTCCCATGTGGGTTCAGGGGACCAAAGACTTGGGCCATCCTCTGCTGCTTTCCCAGGCCATAGCAGAGAGCTGGATCAGAAATGAAGCAGTCGGGACTTGAACCTGCACCCACATGGAATGCCAGCACTGCAAGTTGGGGATTTAACCCACTGCAGCACAGTGTTGACCATATAATTGACTCTTTAAACCTCTTTAAAAAGTTATTCTACACTAAGCAGGTGCCCTGCACCCCAAAGGTATTGAGTGCACTTGATCCTTACCTCATTTCTTCTGCAGGCAGCTGTTCTTTGGGGATTCTGTGTTTGGAGCCACACTTCTGCACACCACACACCTCTACCCTGCTGATGTTCAAATGGACTCTCCCTGGTCTCTCATTCAACAGCAGAGAAGTCTGTAACAGAGAGATGACATCGTTGTGTTCCAGCAACAGAAAAATAGGACTGTTAGGCTAATAAAAAGGTAATGAAGTCTTTAACTATTACTGAATGTGGCAGAACGGAAAACACAGTCTTTCCCTGGCCTTCCCAAAGGCTACCCTGGGAGGACAAACAAGTCTGGAAAGCAGGTAAGGACAGAGTGACATCTTCACCCCCATGTTCTTGGTGAGGGACTGAATGTTGTACCCACCAAAAGTCATACAGAAACTTAAATCCCACTGTGGCGGCATTAGGAGGTAGGCCCTTTGGGTAATTATATCACACGGTGGAGCCCTGAATGAGAGACTCCAAGGAGCTCATGTGCTCTCATTCCAAGATGTGAGAACAGGTGGCTGGCACTGTGGCACAGTAGGTTAAACCTCCACCTGTAGTGCCGGCATCCCATATAGGCACCGTTTCATGTGCCAGTTGCTCCTCTTCCGATCCAGCTCTCTACTGTGGCCGGGAAAGCAGTCGAAGATGGCTCAAGTCCTTGGGCCCCTGCACTTGCATGGGAGACCTGGAGGAAGCTCCTGGCTCCTGGCTTCAGATCAGCCCATTCTGGCCATTGTGGCCATTTGGAGAGTGAACCAGCAGACGGAAGACCTCTCTTTCTGTCTCTGCCTTTCTGTGTCTGTAATTCTACCTCTCACATAAATAAATAAAATCTTTAAAAAAAAAAAAAAAAAGATGTGTGAACATCAGGTAAAATCAGCCATTTGCAACCCCAAAGAAGGCTCTCACCAGAATCCACCAGAACTGTGACCAGTTAATTTCTGTTGTGTACAAGCACCCCAGCCTATGGTACTCAGTTATGGCAGCTCAAACTAAGATAGTCTTCTATCAATCTCAGATTTTTACATCAATACATTTCCAAATGCTCCAAAGCAAATGTCTCTCTAATGATGTCCCTTTCACACAACACAGAATAGCTCCTTTGCCTCCTTGGACTGAATTTCAAGGGCTGCATTATCTGGTCTTCCAATCCTCACTCCCTCCGGTCTCAGGCAATGGATCACACTGAAGCACAGTCATTTTCCATACACCCCCTGTCTCCCTCCCACTGCCTTTTTCTCTGTTTCCCCACTTCCTTCTCCTCCTCTAGCCTTGCCTGTGTCTCAGGGTGTCTTATTCTTGCCAACAATCAAGAGCAATCAACAAGAAAATCCAAACTCTGGCAACACTTTGATTCTTGTCATTAGCATCCCTTAAGAATTAAAACAGATTGGGTTTTATATTATTGGCTTTCATTTTACATTTTTGTATTGTTGGTATTCGTTTTACACTTTTTCTAACCATACCATGAAAAGAAGGGAGAACATGCCTTGTTCATTTTTAAGTCATACTGATAAAATAGAGCATACAATAGATGCTCAATAAATGTTGACTAAATGAGTTAAATATTTCTGTCTTGACCCACTGGTGTTTTAGTCTGTTTCATTTCATTTGAGTGGTTGGCACATGTTGACAAATTTCCTAGATGGAAACATGTTAAATTTCTTTTGCTTCTTGGGAACCGAAATCAACCTGATTCTATACACTTGGGGCCCCAGATGATGGAACAGTTAACTGAGTCATGATCCATAGTTTGCAGCCCTACCACGTGTTCCAATCTAGGGTTGGGAGTGGGGCAGGAAGGGGCATTGAAAAATACTCCCAACACCCAGTACCTTCTTGAATGCAGTCTACCTGAGCTAAGGCCTGGGTACGTGGAATTCCAGAAGTGTCCCAGGAAGTTTGCATGCACATCCAGGCCTGAAGAGCAGAACCTGTGTGCCCATGCACTGCATCGTCATTTGAACACACTGAGCCCAGGTTTGGGTACCCCAGCTTTGAAAGGAAGCATGAACAATGTAGTAAGCAAAGGGAATGTCAACCCTATTTGCATCCAAGACCACAAACTGCTTAAGCGCCACCTTCCCAGCAGTTTTTATTCAAACCATGGATGAGCTCATTTGAAGCACATCTTATCTATTTGTTAGGCACTTACAGGATTCTCTTAAATGCATAGGCACTTCCCCTTTTCCACTTCCCCTTGTCCTGTCAGCAGTTACTGAATGAATTCGAAAGTCATAAAACTCCTTTCCTTAAATAAAAAAAAAGTTCTGTAAACTATGTAGCTACTAAAAGAATATGAGTACTGAACCATGGAGCTATAAGCAAATATGGCCACAAAATCATGTCCAGTGAAAAGAGTAGAATATAAAATAGTACTAAATGCAACTATATACAAAGTGATGCAAATTGTGGATACTTTAATGGAATTTTCAGCAATGTACAATAGAAATTGAAGCTGATTTTGAAAGTGCTATGTAACTCGGCTGTGTCTGAGGAGGTTGATTCACCATCTACAGGGGACATCCTGCCATCAGTGTTTTCACAAAGCTGTCCAACCAAAAGTCACTCCGTGTTTCTGTCTCGGAAGAGTTTCTTCCTCAGTTGGTCTAGTGGGGTCGTCTCCTGCCTGTGGGTTCTCTGGAAGGATTTAGTTCTGCAGTGGCTGTTTATCTTCCCCTTGGCACGTCTCCTTCTCCCCGAGTGACATCATATAATTGAACTACTCTGGAACTACTTTTGCTGATCTGTCAGCCATGGGAGTCACTTCCTTGCAAACTGGGCATTTTTGTCAACTCGCCACAGTGAGGAGGCGCGCGCTTTGCCTAAAAGACATGTTCTTCAACCTAGGAAACAATTTTGTTTCCCTTTTGCCTTCAAAGGAAAGGAAACAGCAACCTGCACTCTTCATAAAACAAGGCTTTAGAAAAGTAGGCATCAGTCTAGTCACACTGTAAACCCCTATACACTCCAGCTAGGAACCCTAAGAGTCTTTCCTTATTTCTTTTGATTTACTTACTCATGAGTTAGAGAGACAGACAGTCTGGGAGCTTCCTTTCACTGGTTCATTCCCTGAATGACCACCAAGACCAGGGCTAGTCCAGGCTGAAGCCAGCAGGTCTCCCACATGGGTGGTATCAACCCAACTACTGGAGCCATCACGCTGCCTCCCAAGGTCTGCACTAACAGGAAGCCGGAATCAGGAGTGGAGCTGGGACTTGAACCTCGGCACTCTATGTAGGATACAGGTGTCCTTACTGGACTCTCAACCACTAGGGCCAAACACCCACACCTTTAAGATTGTTTCATTGGTGAGGAAATAAAACTTTTCCAAATAGCTACCATTAATTAACATTTTTTTCTTTTTCTTTTTTCTTTTTTTTTTTTTTTTTTTGACAGGCAGAGTGGACAGTGAGAGAGAGAGAGACAGAGAGAAAGGTCTTCCTTTGCCATTGGATCCCCCTCCGATGGCCACCACAGCCAGCGCACTGCGCCAGTGCACCACGCTGATCCAATGGCAGGAGCCAGGTGCTTTTCCTGGTCTCCCATGGGGCGCAGGGCCCAAGCACTTGGGCCATCCTCCACTGCCTTCCTGGGCCACAGCAGAGAGCTGGCCTGGAAGAGGGGCAACCGGGACAGAATCCGGCACCCCAACTGGGACTAGAACCCAGTGTGCAGGCGCCGCAAGGCGGAGGATTAGCCCTAGTGAGCCGCGGCACCGGCCTAATTAACATTTAATAAGTGAACTGGGGTATGGCTCTTCATTCTAAAATGAAAAGATTATTTTTGTGGATTTATAAATCTCTCAATTCCAGTGGAGAATGTTTCCAAAAACTGATAATAAATACCTCTCTAAAAGAGCACTAGGAATGACACGTATCCTCATCCTTTCTTTGCAAATGAGAAAATACAGTCAGTGCTCTGCCATCCACACAGGAGGGATGAAAGGATGCCCAGGGCTTTGTGCTTGAGACCTTGAGACTGCTCCAGTTCCTGAGTTGCCACGAGCTTAACAGCCTTGGGTGAATCAAGCATCCACTTCCCGAGTGCACGAACCAGATGGGTTGCTCTTGGTATGCCGTCATGATTGCTCATCACAAGAATCGATTCACTGAAAGAGTGTAGAACAATACTTCCTGTGTAGCAGGCTTCCAATGATAACTATGCAGAGGTGGTTGCTCTCTCTAAAAAGTGCACAAATAGTTGGGGGCCACAGAGAAGATGGTGTTTGGGGACTTCAGGAATTTAGTTCACTCTATCCTTTTTTTTTTTTTTTTTTTACAGACAGAGTGGACAGTGAGAGAGACAGAGAGAAAGGTCTTCCTTTGCCGTTGGTTCACCCTCCAATGGCCGCCGCACTGATCCAAAGGCAGGAGCCAGGTGCTTCTCCTGGTCTCCATGGGGTGCAGGGCCCAAGCACTTGGGCCATCCTCCACTGAACTCCCAGGCCACAACAGAGAGCTGGCCTGGAAGAGGAGCAACCGGGACAGAATCCGGCACCCCAACCAGGGCTAGAACCTGGTGTGCCGGCACTGCAAGGCAGAGGATTAGGCTAGTGAGCCACGGCGCCGGCCTAAGTTCACTCTATCCTTGAGAAGGTTTTCTTCTGGCTGTTAAGGACAAATTAATAAATGACCTGGGCATGCTCTCTACTCTTCTGGAATTTGAAATCATCAACAGAAACAAGAGTCAGAATTAGAAGGACATAATTAACAATGTAACTGTGCTGAGTAAAATGAGAGGAAAGGCCTAATGCTCTGATTCCTGGGCAGATAGAAGCTGTTTCCCAAACTCTCACTGTTCCTTGTGGATTTCCTCATTTAGATCCTGCTGTCACTATCACTACCTTATGGACAGGAGGACTTCAAAAAGTTCATGGAAAATGCTTATTATCCAAAAAAACTGAGCATGAATTTCAAAAACTTTTACACCAAAATACATGTATTCTCTGAATCCATTTTCAGTTAGCTTTTTTTTTTTTCTATTTTTTTTTTTTTTTTTACAGGCAGAGTGGACAGTGAGAGAGAGAGAGACAGAGAGAAAGGTCTTCCTTTTGCCATTGGTTCACCCTCCAATGGCCGCCGTGGCCGGCGCGCTGCGGCCGGCGCACCGTGCTCATCCGATGGCAGGAGCCAGGTGCTTTTCCTGGTCTCCCCATGGGGTGCAGGGCCCAAGCACCTGGGCCATCCTCCACTGCACTCCTGGGCCACAGCAGAGGGCTGGCCTGGAAGAGGGCAACCGGGACAGAATCGGTGCCCCGACCGGGAGTAGAACCCGGTGTGCCGGCGCCGCAAGGCGGAGGATTAGCCTGTTGAGCCACGGCGCCGGCCTTCAGTTAGCTTTTTGAAGTGCCCTCATTTATTCCTCTTCCTTAAAATCCCAACCTGAGAATAGATAAAAGCTCCATTTTTATCAATGAGCAGGTTACTTCCTAAAGTTTATTGTGCTGTGAACTAAAGAGGATGAGAAGAAGGAACTATTAAAGTATATTTGCAAATGCTGTTAGGAGAAAACCAAGTTTCCAAAATACAGGTTTCTGATTCTAAAAATTCCATGTATCAGGAAAAATCATTGGCAGCTTGTTGAGACAATGAATAGAACCTACAGTAAAAAAAAAAAAAAGTTGGATTCTTACCTCACAGCTTAGAATAAAATGAATTCCACCTATATCAAAGATTCACGGAGAAAAAAACATAAAAATATTTGAAGAAAACAGAAAACTTGTTATAATCTTGAAGTATAAAAAGCCTTTCTGAAGAAAGTATAAATGAATATCTCGGAGGCAGGAGGTAAAGGTCCAGGCATTTTGGTCCTGGCCACCACATGAGAAACTCAGATAGAGTTGGACTTGTATCTTCGGTCTGACCCAGTCCTGGCTTTTGTGGGCATTTGGGGAGTGAACCAGTGGATGGAAGATCTGAGAGTTTCTCCCCCCAACCCCAGTGTGTGTGTGTGTGTGTGTGTGTGGTGTGTGTATGTGTGTTCATGTGTGTGCCTGCCTGTATTTCTAATACAATGAACATAAATAAATATTTTAATAATTATTTAAAGAAAGAATGCACGTACTGGCAGAGCTGAGAAGGCATAGGTTCAAATGCCAGCTTCATGGCTTACTAGTCAATTCCATGGGAAATGTTTCTTTACTTCTCTGATTGCAGTTCATTCACTTATAAAGTGGTGGCAACAGTGACTTCCTCAGGAAGAAAATGGGAGGAGGTTGCACAAGAAGAGACGAAAAAAGCCCTCACATGGGCTTTGCTTCTCCAGAGCCTATGGCTGAGTGGGCCTTCTCCAGAGCCTATGGCTGAGTGGGCCCACATCACATGGACACGCAGGCCCTTCTCCAGAGCCCATGGCTGAGTGGGCCCACATCACATGGACACGCAGGCCCTTCTCCAGAGCCCATGGCTGAGTGGGCCCACATCACATGGACACGCAGTCCCTTCTCCAGAGCCCATGGCTGAGTGGGCCCACATCACATGGACATGCAGGCCCTTCTCTAGAGCCTAAGGCTGAGTGGGCCCACATCACATGGACATGCAGTCCCTTCTCCAGAGCCCATGGCTGAGTGGGCCCACATCACATGGACACACAGTCCCTTCTCCAGAGCCCATGGCTGAGTGGGCCCACATCACATGGACACGCAGTCCCTTCTCCAGAGCCTATGGCTGAGTGGGCCCACATCACATGGACACGCAGGCCCTTCTCTAGAGCCTAAGGCTGAGTGGGCCCACATCACATGGACACGCAGGCCCTTCTCTAGAGCCCATGGCTGAGTGGGCCCACATCACATGGACACGCAGTCCCTTCTCCAGAGCCTATGGCTGAGTGGGCCCACATCACATGGACATGCAGTCCCTCTCCAGAGCCCATGGCTGAGTGGGCCCACATCACATGGACACGCAGTCCCTTCTCCAGAGCCCATGGCTGAGTGGGCCCACATCACATGGACACGCAGTCCCTTCTCCAGAGCCCATGGCTGAGTGGGCCCACATCACATGGACACGCAGGCCCTTCTCTAGAGCCTAAGGCTGAGTGGGCCCACATCACATGGACACGCAGTCCCTTCTCTAGAGCCCATGGCTGAGTGGGCCCACATCACATGGACATGCAGTCCCTTCTCCAGAGCCCATGGCTGAGTGGGCCCACATCACATGGACACGCAGGCCCTTCTCCAGAGCTCATGGCTGAGTGGGCCCACATCACATGGACACGCAGGCCCTTCTCCAGAGCCCATGGCTGAGTGGGCCCACATCACATGGACACGCAGGCCCTTCTCCAGAGCTCATGGCTGAGTGGGCCCACATCACATGGACATGCAGTCCCTTCTCCAGAGCCCATGGCTGAGTGGGCCCACATCACATGGACACGCAGTCCCTTCTCCAGAGCCTATGGCTGAGTGGGCCCACATCACATGGACACGCAGGCCCTTCTCCAGAGCCCATGGCTGAGTGGGCCCACATCACATGAACACGCAGTCCCTTCTCCAGAGCCCATGGCTGAGTGGGCCCACATCACATGGACACGCAGGCCCTTCTCTAGAGCCTAAGGCTGAGTGGGCCCACATCACATGGACATGCAGTCCCTTCTCCAGAGCCCATGGCTGAGTGGGCCCACATCACATGGACACGCAGTCCCTTCTCCAGAGCCCATGGCTGAGTGGGCCCACATCACATGGACACGCAGTCCCTTCTCCAGAGCCTATGGCTGAGTGGGCCCACATCACATGGACACGCAGTCCCTTCTCCAGAGCCCATGGCTGAGTGGGCCCACATCACATGGACACGCAGTCCCTTCTCCAGAGCCCAAGGCTGAGTGGGCCCACATCACATGGACACGCAGGCCCTTCTCAGAGCCCACGGCTGAGTGGGCCCACATCCCACTCCCATCTGCACTCTGTGCTTGGGCTTGTCCTTGCCTTGACCCTACCTCCAACTCCAAGGCAAGCCCTGCAACCCAGGCTTCAACCAGTCAGCACAGCCCATTCTCCTCACTCAAAGATGAGTGTTTCAAGCAAAGGAAAACTAGGCTTCAGATTTTTTGTTCAAGCTGTTGGATGAAAATGAGCTTTCCTTTCCCTAAAATAGGAATCGAGTGGTACTGGGCTGAAGGTACAGGTAGCCCTTGTACCAACAGGCTGAGTTCAAGAATGAAGCAATCAGGGCCCGATGTTGTGGCATAACAGGTTAGGCTGCCACCTACAATGCTAGCCTACCATATGGGCACCAGTTCAAGTCCCGGCTGCTTCACTTACAACCAGCTCCCTGTTAATGCACCTGGGAAAGCATTAGAAGATGGCCCAAGTGCGCGGGCCCCTGCACACATGTGGGTGACTTGGAAGAAGCTCCTGGCTCCTGGCTTTGGCTTGGCCCAACCCCAGCTGTTGTAGCCATTTGGGGAGTGAACCAGCAGATGGAAGATCTCTCCCCGCCACCCATGTGTGTGTGTGTGTGTGTGTGTGTGTGTGTACCTCTCTCTGTAAATCTGCCTTTCAAATAAAAATAAACAAATCTTTTTTTAGGGGTTTAAGCAATCACTTATGAGAACAGAATGGAAAGGCAGAAGGACCCATGCCTAGTACTGAGGCCCTGGACACAGAACCGCCCTCCTGGACTTTTCCATCACAGAGAACCACACATTCCTTTTAAAGTCAGATGGGTTTGAGCTTACATGGCACTTGCAACTCAATGAGCCCTTCCCGATATCTCTTCTTTCCACCTCCTGCTGCTAGAGCAGTCCAAGTGAAGTTCTTCTATGGGGACAAGAAAAGGAGCCGTTCTCGGTTTTGCTTCTTCCCAGCAATGAGCAACCCGCGGGAACAGCTTGCCAAACTGCTCTGCCTTACCTTCCCGAGTGAGCACCCCTGCATCCCATGAGAAGCAAGTGCACCTAGAGTCACCAGTAACCACCTGCTTCTCACTTTGCCATCTTGGAAGAGGTGGGCACATTTCTCCTTCTTTTCTCATCGTGGCTCTTCATAGCCCCCCTCCCCCTCCGGTTTCCCAGTCGGCGAAGGTCCCCATATGGACGACGGTTCCGGCTTCTTTCTCTCCCGGCAGTCTTGTCATACTGCAGTCTACGGCCTCAGTTGCTACTGCCATACGTTTCCTCTCCTCCTCCATATTTCAGGGCCAGAAAACGCGTGGTACACATTTGCTCCCCACACGTACCAGTGGATCTTCTTTTATTAAGGAGGGGGCTCTGTGTGGTAGCGAGATGGTTTCAGTGAACCTTGAATTTATAAATAGCTAACACTCCAATTGGTTGCGAGCCTGGCAGAACGGGTAACATATGCATGCCCCCGTTCGAGTGGGCCCAGCTTATGTTATGTTAAGCAATTTTTTTTCTAAAAAGGAATAAAAATTAAGACAAAATGCTTTAATTCCCTATTATTCATCACAAATGCTAGTTTGTAATCACGCAC
Organism: Sylvilagus floridanus; assembly: GCA_949820135.1. Taxonomy (NCBI): domain Eukaryota; kingdom Metazoa; phylum Chordata; class Mammalia; order Lagomorpha; family Leporidae; genus Sylvilagus; species Sylvilagus floridanus. The sequence goes on from OX463226.1 coordinate 105,254,635, forward strand.
ACCATAACTTGCATCAAAATCCCTGTGGTTCAGAGACATCTTTTTTTATGGAAGGGAACAGCAAACAGATGCATGTTCCCTATCATTTGTTGCAACATATTAAAATCATAGGTCAGATTTGCTTTTTCCCTAAAACCCTGAAACGAGCACAGAATGGCAAAACCAAAAAACCAAATGAATTCTCTAGAATTAAGGATGGTTTAACCAAATTCATGTTCCCCTTATGTTCCTTAAAAATATCAGAAATTCTTTTGCAAGTCCAGCCCACATAACTGGACCAGAATTAGGAATTAAGACCAGAAACAGGCTGAACAAATATGAGTCTCCAACCTGCCTCACTATAGCTGTCAGTCGTGACCGCCTGTCACGTTAGAAGTAAATAATTAAATTGCTAACTCGTCGCGGTAGCACAGTGACGCTGGGGTTGTTTGCCCTCCATCCTTAGCCCTTCCAGATCATGAGGAATAGACGGTGTCAGAGAAGCAAGGAGAGGATGACGGAACTGTGACACGGCCCGGGGAACTTGCTGAGTCTCCAGCCTGAACAATTCGTTTCAAGACAGGTGACCCGGCTGAAGCGAGCAGAGGGTGAGCTCAAGGAAGAGCACACATCGAGACCCGCAGAGGCTGCCCGCAAGCCCCAAAGCTCCCATGACAAGAAGGGCAAAGTTGACCACGGAGCAGAGAAATTCTGCCTTTCGTTTCTGCTTTAACAGTCCTGCACCACCTCCGCCTCACGGAGCAACTTATTCTGGCAAAAATGCTCTTCCAACAACCTGAACGTTAGCTGCTCCCGTAATCATGAAGCTCTAGCTGCCAGGCAGTGACCGGGGGAGCCAGGCGTGAGGTCTCCCCAGTCTTCCCCAGGGGACGCACTCCATGGTCCCACTGCCCCCGGTCAGCCCTGGCCGCCTCTCCAGAGCACCTGCCTGGCGAGTTGTGCTCCAGCCATCCGAGTAAGCGGCTTCCGCAGGAGACCCCGATTTGACCAGCACGACAGAGGGGAGGGAAACCCGTGCCCTGGAAAGAGAATTGGCTCGGGAGTCGGAGGCCCCAGCTCAGCCTTGGTGCAGCGATGCTGACCGAACGTCAGTCTCTCCGGCTTTTCTTTGCTCAGCTTTGTAACCGAGATTCCGCATGATCTCCTATCTTCAGAGTGGACTAAGGACACAGCACGCAAACTTAGGAAGCGCTCCCAAAGCCCCACGTTGCTGGTGATTGCATTTATAACTTAGCCACTGCAGACACAACCAAAGGGCAGTCTTTATATGCAAGAGCATAAAAATAAAGTTCAAATATAGGCTCTCAGTGTAACTACTTATGAGAATTAAAACGGTAGGTCCTTCAGTTCTCAAGACAGAGCTGTCTTTTTGGTTCATATATTTTCATCCTCAAGCCCATCAATGTCCCAGCAGATGATATATATTCTAATTATTCTTAACCAGACTGCTGTTTACTTCTGCTCTCATTACTAATCATTTGCTTAATTAAGGCTCCTACCTCAGAGGCTTCAGCACAAATACAAAATTTGTGAAGTTGAAATATATTTGTGAGCTATAAACACTCTTCAGCGTATGGCCAAGTAATGGCCAAGTAATGAAAAAGATCCTTAAACAATTAGCCTTGAAAATTTTTAAGTCACTTTTTTTTTAAAGAAAAGTCACATGTACTGGGATGCAATTGGTGAATGTGTTAGGCTGTAAAAATTAGTGGTATTCAATCTGCAGCCACAAATTTTTTTAAAAAAATTAAGATATCAATTCCAAACTACTTCAAATTCATTTGAGAAATAGGGTATAAATAAACACATAGAATATACATGAAATAGCACAATGAATTCCTTTCTGGATTTTGTATTTCTACCAGTTCATTATTTACAGTCTCCTACCTACATCTACAGCACACAGACAGAGTCCTCACCTATGTGCCCTTCTTGGCCTCCAGAGCGGTGTGTGCCAGTGCCTAACTGTGTGGGTCCTGGAGTCAAATCCCACTGATTCAGACTCCAACTCTGCCTCTCACTGTGTGGCCCTCGGTCACCATACACCATTTCTGAGTCTCGATGTGTTTAACATCAAGTTATAATAGTATCAACTCCATAGGGTCTTTGTAAACTAATGCAAAGTGTGCCTCAAAGTACCTGATTCAGAAAAGGGATCCAAAAATCATTATTGTTGTGGAGGTGGTGGTAGTGGTTGTAGTTTATGGTTAGATAAGTGCTCCCTGGCATTTGTATCTTCCATGTTGGTTGTGCCCAGGAAGCAAGCATCTTATGAAACTTCTCATTACTTACAGAGAATGGTAATTATAAAGTAAGGTTCTATCCTCAATCGTCTTTTGTTGTTGTTTAAACATAGGATGTAGCAGATACTGCAATCTTATGCTTACTCGTTATTGTAGTATTTTCCTATAAATTATAGCATGCAATATGATTGGACACACACATTGTGGGATGATTAAATCAAGTTAAGTAACATATCCGTCACCATCATATTTATTTTTTTGTGATGAGAAAGTTTAAAAATCTATTCTCTTAGCGCTTTGCGAACATGCGAGGCATTCATCTCCAGATAATGTCAGTTTGCAGTGTGAGTTGTACCTACCACACAGAAGACAGAGCTCGGGAAGCCTGATGCTGTCAAAGAATCTACAATCAACCCTACTGCTGAGAACAACACCTTCTTTTCAAGTCCCTTAAAATGCAACTTGGTAATGTATTTGTCTGACTTAATTACTTCATGCCTTCTGCCTGTAGGCGGTTACCTGCAATGCTTTTCTCTGAAGAAGAAAAATGTTTTCCAACCGTAATTGGCAGTGATTGCTCACTCACACTGCAAGCTTCGGCCTTCCCTACCCTCTGCCATAGCACGAGGCCCCGGCAGAATGCATCACTCTTCTCACGCACTTGCTTCCAAAGTCTAGTGACAGAGTGAACACAACTTGCCTGTTTGTCTCTCCCATTTAATAATGAGCCAGAGGCTGGTGCTGTGGCATAGTAGGTAAAGCTGCTGTCTGCAGTGCTGGCATCCCAAATGGGTGCTGATTCTAGTCCCAGATGCTCCTCTTCCCACCCATCTCTCTTTTCTATGGCCTGGGAAAGCAGTAGAAAATGGCCCAAGTCCTTGGGACTTTGCACCCGTGTGGGAGACCCGGAAGAAGCTCCTGATTCCTGGCTTCAGATCAGTGCAGCTTTGCGGCCAACTGGGGAGTGAACCAGCAGATGGAATACCTCTCTCTCTCTGCCTCTCCTTCTCTCTGTGCGTAACTCCGACTTTCAAATAAATAAATAAATCTTAAAATAAAAAAAAGCAATAAGCCAGTGAGGACAAGGTCTGGGCACTTGGACTGAGTTGCTTTGTATCCTCTTACCCAACACAGCATGTGACCATGGAACCAGCTCAGCCTCTGTTAGTTAAGTGAACAAACTAACTTAATGAATCAATCCAGCAGCTCTTTCTCAGCTCGCCAAAGCTAGCCTCGGACACAGAAAAGGGGAATTGGCTGCTAAAGAACACTTGGATTCACAAAGGTAAATAGTTTAAATTATCCTTCAAAATTCCCAAAATCTTCCATGAAGTTTAGTGCACATGTTTTTATGAATAAAACCCAATATTATAATACAAATATATATGCACAATATATATAACAGACAGCATATGGTGCAAATACAGTTGTCATATGTTTAAGAGGATCTATTTCATTACTTAGCCAATATAGTTGTTATATGTTTAAAAGCGAGAAAGCAGGCCATGCATGGTTTGACTTGAGATTAAATGTAACTCTGTCTGGAATCCCTGTTCCATTGTCACTTGAGCTGCCTTCATTATGGCCCAGTCATGCTGTTTTGCGATTATTGGTCCACATGTCTTTCACCTTCGTGTGATCTAGAAGAAGGCCTGTTTTTTCCCTTTCGGTCCTCCTTAGCTTAGTGTCTACCACAGTTCAGTGATGATGCCTAAAGCTCACAGGAGCTTAATACGTGTCTGGCACTGTACTGAATGTTTTTCTGTACTTTATCTCCTGTCTAAAACTTCAACAAAGCTAGGAGTATTATGTCTTATCCTAATTTTATGGAGAAATTGGCTTGAATAAGGAGACTTATGTAACCTGGTAAAAGCCAGTATTTAAAAACAGGCCTTATAGAATCTTCAAGCCCCTCTCGTGACCATTGCACTGGTCTGCCTCTCCATTATACAGAATTTGATTTAATGAACATTTAATGAGCATTTACTGATTCCTAATTACCTATCAGAGAAGCTAGGAGTGGAAACATGGCTGGGAAAATTAATAACAAAGGTGATCAATTTGACTCGAGTCAGAAGACATTATTAAAGGCCAACCATTTGCAAGAATAATGGCAGAAAATATAACTCAGAGAGAAGACAGTCAACTTTAAACAACCAATTGCCCACAATCCTATAATAATACATCCACTGCTTGAAGCAAGAGTCACATGTATGAGAGCAAAGGCTAGTGTACAGAAAAGTGCAGATGTCTCTTTAATAAAAGATTTTATTTATTTTCTTGAAAGGCAGAGTTAAAGACTGAGAGAAAGGTCTTCCATCTACTGGTTCACTCCCCAAATGGCCACAGTGGCCAGATCTGGGATGATCCAAAGCCAGGAGCTTCTTCCGGATCTCCCACTTGAGTATAGGGGCCCAAGCACTTGGGCCATCTTTACCAGGCCATAGCAGAGAGCTGGATTGGAAGAGGAGCAGTTGGGGCATGAATGGGTGTCCATGTGGGATGCTAGTGCCAGTGGCAGAGGCTTAGCCCACTACACCACAGCACCAGCCCTGAAAAGTGCAGATCTCAACATTTATAAAATATTCAGGTGTGCTGGGTGTGGCTGAGGGGTATAAGTGTGTTTATATCTCACCATGACAGGACAACCATAAGTAGCATCAATCAAGACAGAGAAAAAGCATCAAGATATGTTAGTAATGTATTTTATTTTCAGACATGGAAAGACCCAGCCAGGAATTGGAAGCCAGAACCCAAAGGCCATTTCTGCTTCTGACTAAGCTAACTCTGACCTTGGACACATGCTGGAAGCTCAGGTTACCCATCTGTGAAGTTGGGATAAATTAAAAGGTACAGGTTGTTTGTTGACAGCCATATGCTTCCTTTCTCATGTGCATCTCAAACGGTCCTATCACAGGACCCATGGTCCACACTGCAAAGCCCAGCAGAGGGCTTCACAGCCCCCATGGCTTCAGCTCACCTGCATGAAATATATGCAGGTGTAATTGAATTTTCCAGGAATAAGACATCGCTCGATGGCTAGGATACTTGCTATGAGGACTCAGACCCGAAGTGTGGTGCATTGTGGGAGTCATTGAAAGGGAAAGGGAGGAGCCTTGAAAACAAGCACTCATATCCTGCCTGTGCCTTTTCTCCACTTGTCAGTATAGTTGATATGCACAAGTGTAATATTATATATAATACCCCTTGTGCTTTGCTGTATGCAAAATTTTCAGCTTGTTCTGTTTTATACTTTGTGCCTGCGAGAATTGGCTACATATAGAAAATGATCAAAAATAGCTTCTGGATCCACTGGGGAGGCGCTGATGATGGAGGCAGGTAAGGAGCAGCCAGGAGAGGGAAAGAACCACATGAGTCAGGCTAAGGCTGCAAGTCCAGTCTGTGGGTGTCTCTGTTTCTGTCCCTTTGCACCTGCAGCCTCCTCCTTTGGCTATTGGACTCCACAGCATGGCAGGAAAAAGGAAAAAGAAAGAAATCGAAACCCACATTGATCTGTGTTGCTTCTTGTTAGCAGTTGTGAGAAAACATTTAGGAGGGAAAAGAGGAAGTTGAAAGTTGTAAATATGTAAGGATCCATAGATGGTTGAAGAATTTAGTTCCCTTTGTTGCTCTCAACAATGTCAGCCCAGACTCTGGGTTACAAAATGGCAATGGAGACATCAAGATCTATGATGTCAGTGGCATTGGCTAGACGTGTGTCACTTTAATGCCCCAAACTGGCAGGTATTTGAACACAACTGACAGTCAGGAATGTCTGTGTAGCACAGATGAGAGAATGGATTTAAGCTAAGAATTCCACACGTTCTCCTGCCTGGCCAACTACAAGTCTCTGGATTCATGGATCACTCATTCATAGAGCCCATCATTTTATCAAGCAAGTTCATTGTGCCACTCACTGCACTGCCGCCACTAGCCAGAGGCGCCTGTATCCGCTCAGTCAGAGACACCTCCGCAGCCAACGAGGGGCAGCACAGCATCGACCAGGATCATCCCCTAAATGCAAGGATGTGCAGCTAAGTCTGCACAAAAGCTGGAACTGAGAAAATAACGTGGATTCCAGCAGCAGAGACCCAACGAGTCATCGGCACTGGTAGAATGAAAGCGTTGAATGAGTTGGGTCACTTTTCTGCCTTAGTGTCTTTACCTGTAAAACCAAAGGATTCCTTTTCCATCTCTCATTCTTATTGAATCTTTACCTAGCACCGCGTAAGAACACAGTGTTAAGTATTAGGTAGTAACTGAGAATCTAGAAAATGTGAAAGCAATCAGGAAAGTATACAAAGGCACTGATGTTATTGTTAAATACTTTGACAGTTAATGTTTCCAGAAGAATCTATGGGGTCTAGTTACTAGGCAATCTGGCAGAGGGAAACATATTATCACAGCTGAGAATCAGTGAAAAACATGGGAGTTTGACTGGTGATTGAGTCCACTAAGGACTCAACGACTACATTATCTCGTTGCAGATACACGCACAGCTTGTTCTATTGTGTCTTTCTTTACTGAGCTTTGCAGATATTGCATTTCTTTGGACAAAGTGAAGGTCTGTGGCAACTCTGTGTTGAGAAAATTAGCATCATTTTTTTCAAGCAGCTCAAATTATTTCTTTTGCCTTTTTTAGAAATAAAGTATTTTTTAAATATTTATTTTATTTATTTGAAAGGTAGAGTTACACGGAGGGGCGGAGGAGAGACACAAAGAAATCTTCCATCCACTGATTCACTCCCCAAATAGCTGCAATGGCCAAGATTGGGCCAGACCGAAGTCAGGAGCCAGGAGCTTCTTCCAGGTCTCTTACTTGGGTGCAGGGTGCCCAAGCACTTGTTACATTTCCCCCTGCTTTCCCAGGCATATTAGCAGGGAATTGGATTGGAAGTGGAGCAGCCAAATTACAAACCAGCATCCATATGGGACACTAGTGTCACCAGTGGTGGCTTTACCCACTGTGCCACAAGGTCTGTCCCAGAAATAAAGTATTTTTTAATTAATGTATGAATATTTTTAGATATGATGCCTTTGGACACTTAATGTTCTATAGCATAGTGTAAGCATAAGTTTTTTGTTTTGTTTTGTTTTGTTTTGTTTTGTTTTGGACAGGCAGAGTTAGACAGTGAGAGAGAGACAGAGAGAAAGGTCTTCCTTTTTTTTCCATTGGTTCATCCCTCAATGGCTGCTGCAGCCGATGCTCTGCGGCCAGCGCACCCCAGGAGCCAGGTGCTTCCTCCCAGTTTCCCATGCGGGTGCAGGGCCCAAGGTCTTGGGCCATCTTCCACTGTTCTCCTGGGCCACAGCAGAGAGCTGGATTGGAAGAGGAGCGACTGGGACAGAATCCGGCGCCCCAATCGGGACTAGAACCCGGGGTGCCGGCACCGCAGGTGGAGAATTAGCCTATTGAGCCGTGGCACCGGCCTGTAAGCATAACTTTTTAAAAGTTTATTAATTTATGATTATATATTTGAAAGAGAGAGAGAAAATCTTCCATTTGTTGGTTTACTCCCCAAATGCCCACAACAGCAACCTGGACAGGCATGGCTGAATCCAGGAGCCAGGAACTCCATGCAGGCCTCCCTTGTGGGTACAAGGACTCAACTGTTTGAGCCACATTCTCCTGCTTCTCAGGGCGCACATTAGCAGGAAGCTGGGTTGGAGGCAGAAGCAGGACTCAATCCCAGGCATACTGATATGGGATGCAGGCATCCCAAGTGGCAACTTAGCTGACTGTGACACAATGCCTGCCCCTAGCCATAGCTTCTGTAAGTACTGGGAAGCCAAAGATTTGCATGATTCACTTTGTTGCAATGTTTGTTTTACAGCACTGATCTGGAATAAAACTCCCAACATCCCAAAAGAGTACCCATACAGAGATGGGGGGACTAGGGGGGAAAGAAGGACACACTTCGAAAGCTGGTAATGGAAATAAATATGCAAGAACACTTCAAGATGTTCATGGAAAAAAATGGAATTAAAATTTAAAAATAAGTTTGGTTGCCCAAAAAATGGGAATCTATAATAAGTCTTTTCCATGAACTTCTTGAAATACCCTCAGAGAACCTCAACCGAAGAGTCCTGCCTTTTCATAGAATCCTTTTAGAGCTATGGAATTTGAATTACTAAACAGTTCAATTATCTCACTTAATAGATTACAGAAACAATAAAATGACTAACAGAATGGAGTGGTGGGCAGAGCCAGGCCTACATTTCAGAGATGTGTCCCAACCCTTGGGTATCTTCCACCCAACCTGAAACAAAAGCATAACACTTCCAGAGGGTTGGTTAGCACGTGGCCACACGTTGCTGATCCAGGGTTGTGACCTAACCCCAGAGGCAGTGATCTATAAATTCAAAAGAAAAAGAGAAACAGAAATAGAGATACAGATAGAGGTATAGAAATGAGAGAGATTCTAAAACTATGAGTCCAACCACACAAATCACACAAATGACTAAAGACAAGTTTTGAATCATCAAGGCTGCCAAAAATCAGGAGTTTATAGGAAGCTTTTGGCAGTAGGGAGGGGGACTCCAGGTTCTTTCTATTATAAATGACACCACTGACTCTTTTTTTCAATCCATCAAATTGGTATGCCAAAAGGCTGAGATTCGGACTTCCTTGTCTGTCATCAATCATTTGTGGTGCACCTTGGGTAAACTGTAGTAACAAAAATAAGAACCCAAGGAAAAGGAAGGATGGTCACATGCTCAGAGCTAGCTAGAAGGCAAGTTCAGGATTGTCAGTGAAGTTGAGGGGGAGATGACAGACCCTTGGTCTTGACCCTCCTTCCTGTAGGAAGACAGAAGACCCTTCTCTTTCAGGAACCCCAGGGGTGACCCAGGTCTGCCTGGGTGAAGTGACCCAGGTCTGCACAGCCTCCTGTGTGCAGACTCCAGCCCTGCCACTTGCACTGTGAGACTTTAGACCAATCCCCTGTGCACCCCCCAACTGTGGAACGCAAATGGTAACACTGCCTAGTGCACACTGGTTGTGATGAGGATTTGCTCAGTGAGTATGCATAAAGCACTTTGAACAGGGCTTGTCATATAGAAAACATTCAATTGATGGTAGCTGCAATTACTGGCTATTGCCTAGTTCTGAGCATTTCTCCTCCAAAAATAAGCAGTTACTTTCTTAAATTGAACCTTAATTAAATTACACAATAAGGTTACGACCATAGCTACATTGTGCTTAGGAGGGACGCTGAACACAGATGATGACTTAAAGGATCCTCTGCATAAAACCGTAGGCTCTGTGTTGAATTGAAGCCCCTGTATCTCCGGCTCATCTCACACCAGTGCAGCCCACATGCATGGGGCACCCCGTCTTGCAGTCACTTGAGGTGCTGCTGATGACTTCATCACCGAGGTTCTGTGCTCGGACAGGACCTTACACAAAACTCTCAATCCCCAGCCACCATGGCGGAGTGCCTGCTCATGAGTGCTTATAGCCACACACTCCTCTTCTGTTTCATACCCTCCTCATGCTGCCTGCCACTACAGCTACACCAACAACCACATCAGAAAACATGGGTTGTGTCTAAGCTTCTCAATTACCCAGCCAGAGGAAGAGAACCCTGGAGGGCAGGAGGAGGCTTCAGGTTTTGTGAGATTGGGGATTACAGGGTTTTGGAGAAAGTAGGAGCCCACACCCCACAATGCCCTGAGCAGAATCCTAAGTGGTAGTGGTTTCAGGGAGCATCTGGGGCCATAGGCACCAAAAGGAGCTCTGGCTCCTGAGACTCCCAGGCCAACCTCAGTGGAGAAATCCAGTTTCCCTCCCCTCAAGGGACCAGAAGGACAAAGTTGGACTCCCCAGTGCCTGGGATCACTCGCCCATGTCAGTCATGAGATCCTGGGATCAATGACACAGGCGTGGCCATTGTCCTCCTAGAGCTCATAGTCCAGTGTAGGCAGAGACATATAAATAGCAACTACATGGCAGGTCTTCAGTGCCCAGTGGGTTGGAGGAGTCTTAGGGATTTGGGGGAGGCTTCCAAATGGCAGTGGTTGCCAAGCTGAGATTGAAAACAACAAACAGAGTTAGCCAGCCCACCAATTCCTGCCTCTCTCTTCCTGGCATTCCATATACGCCTATGACCTTTGCTATTTGAACAGAAAAACTTGACCAAGAATAGGAGAACCCAGAGGGAATTTTACCAGGAGAAGGAGGGCCAGGGGTCTACCCTGTCTTTTACTTTTCAATCCCACTTCTCGGCCCCCTCCTACAAGCAAAGCAGCTGGATTTCACAGGCTGAGGCCAAAGAACAGGTTCAGTGGTTACTTCTCCCCTGCACGTGGAGTAGAGAAGCAGAATAACTTGACCAAAGGCAAGTCGACCTCACTTGGAAACATAATGATGGGGCTCAGTTCCCCATATGGCTGCATGTGGTTACCTGTGCCTCTTGGAGCCCCCTGTGGCTCCTCACCAGACAGTCCCACATCCCCCACATGGGGCCACAGATGTTGCTGTGCTATTTTAGACAAAAGAACAAAGAAATGGGGGGTGACAAATTGGGTTCACACCTCAAAGGACAGGACCAGGACCTTGATGGTTTCTGCTCTCATCTCAGGATTTGAGTTCAAGTCCTCACAATACTTTATGACACTTCACAGTTAGTATGGCACAGATGGCTCTTGCTCACTTGCAGGCTGAAGAGCCAGGGGCTTTGAGAGCATGATGTCAACAGCCCAGAGATGGAAAGAGACAAGCCAGACTTGAATCCAGTTCCATCTCACTTTGGCCCACTGCAGAATACGAATCTGTTGAGCAGAGCTCGGGGATGCATGCATTCACGGTCCATTTGCAATGAAGAAACTTTAAAGACTGTGGTTTCTAAAACAAAAGATATATTTTATGTGTTTATGCACACATGCAATAAGAAGAGCAATTATATTTTTTCAAATCCTTGGGAGTTTGGTGTTAGAGGTAGAGAAACTAGTACAGAAATAGTAAGAATGGTGGAAAAAGAGAAAATTGTAAAATTTGTTTGATACTTCATGAGAATTCTACCCATCATCCACCCCCATGCTTGGCACATCATTGACACTCAATAAATATTTGTCAAATGAAAAACTCACTAACCATGTGCTACATGGAGTAACAGAACTAGATATCCTGGCTGACGCTCAACTATAAGATAATCATGACAACAGGAAAAACAGTCAACAAACTCACGAAGCAACTCTCTACTTCTGGTTTTATAGCTTAGTTCCAAAAATAGTGTATTTATATTTCATTCTATACTTTCATCTAATGCACTTCAAATTTGAAAGTACCAGCTGTGCTAGACCACCCAGTTGCAAGAGACAATCCAAGACACCAAATCTTACTAATTACAAATGTGTTCTTGTACATTTTAATAGTCACTTTTGGTACATGATCAATGTCCAACTTGTTGTATAAACAGAAAGTTATCTCCTTTGCTTGAAGTTTAAGTGTAGGCTAATAAACAAATTTATTATTTGTTCTTCCCTAATGTCAGCATTTGGTCTTCAGTGTTGATGTATCTAAAAACCTATTGTGTGGGCCGGTGCCATGGCTCACTTGGCTAATCCTCAGCCTGTGGCGCCAACACCCTGGGTTCTAGTCCCGGTTGAGGCGCCGGATTCTGTCCCGGTTGCTCCTCTTCCAGTCCAGCTCTCTGCTGTGGCCCGGGAGGGCAGTGGAGGATGGCCCAAGTGCTTGGGCCATGCACCTCTCATGGGAGACCAGGAGGAAGCACCTGGCTCCTGGCTTTGCATCTGTGCAGTGCGCCCGCCATAGTGGCCATTTGGGGGGGTGAACCAAAGGAAGGAAGACCTTTCTCTCTGTCTCTCTCTCTCTCTCTCACTGTCTAACTCTGTCTGTCAGAAAAAAAAAACCTATTGTGTGATTGGTGTGTGTGTGTGTGTGTGTGTTTTTGGGTGGGTGGGTGGGTCTGTGAACATAAACAGCTCATATATTCATTATGGAGACACATGCAGTGGCATAGAGAGTATTTTTTATTTTGATTCCTGGGATCTATACAGCATCACATCCTTATACAGCTACTGAAATTAAACACACACACCCTAACATTTGCACAGCTTCTCAGCAGGGGCAAACTCCAAAAACAGCAGGAAAAGTCATACCAGCTGTTGAAGAGGAAGCTGCCTGGGCCTCAAAACCCACTGCCATTGGGCTCATGTCTGCTGATATCATGTCATTAATAACCAACTATCATCTCAGCTTTACTTATCTGAATCTCATCCTCAAAATATGCTCTTCATTTCTGCTCTCAGACTAATCTGTATCTCCCAGGTCTTCTTTAATTCTAGATAGAAAGGAGAGAAGAGATGGGTCACTGCCCTCACAGGCCTGGACCTCTTAGTCAATCTGTCTGGTCAAACACACAGGCGTTAGAGATACCTTGGAAAAGACTTGGGTGTTCCAGATCATAAAGAATGATAATGCTTTGTAGGCTAAGGGGAAAACACACACACACACACAAAGAAACGGAAAGAGCAAAAATCTAACGAGAACAGGTTTTAATGTGTGCCGTTTCCTTTTCCTTTATTAGCATCTAAAACTCATCTTGGATTTAAGAACATTTTGAAATTTGTCCCTGCAATGTTTTCAATTAGAAGCCGTCTTGCATGTGACGCATCAAGGGAAAAACAACACTTAAGAGTTAGAAGGAAGGTACTCCCAGAGACAAATATGATTAATGGGATAATCTTGTAGATTACAATAGTTAGAGGCAGTTCCTGCCATTCCCCACTCCCCAAGGACTGAGACTACTCGCTCCAATACAAACAGCTGCACGTTCCTCAATACAATTAGTATCCAATGCAAGGCCGCATTCGGCATGTTAAAATTCCTATAATATCCACGTTGGGCAATTTCCTATTGTGCAACTTCGGTTTCAGAAGTTACAGCTTCAAGCTCCATGTGATTACTTGATAGAGTTTACAAACGGAATTGATTTTCTAAAGAACCATTAAAGGTTGCTCTTCGAGAAACTAAACAGAGGCCCCAACAAGTCAAACAGCTTTGATGTGGCACATTGAAAACATAAAGGCAGTGCTGTCATCTGCCAGTCCGGCCCCTGGTGTCCCCCTGAGGGACAGGTGAATGTGTTTGTTCCTGGTTTACAGGGAAGGAACAGAGAAGTTAAGCCCAGGGCTTGGCAGAACCAGAAAGGCTAGCATTTGGAATGCCAGGTTCCCTGTCTCTGTGTCCCACACTCTGCCCACCAGGAGAGACATGTCCTCTAAGATGCTCTAGGACCCTCAACACCCATGACAACACAGCAGATGGAAGCTAGCTTGATATTGGCTGAAATTTTATTATAACCTTTATTTTCTTTCAAAGAAACTGTAGGAAACTTCTAGACAAACTGCAACTTCCCTTACATGTGTCCACTCAATTATACATTTTGGGGATCCGCTGATGAATCTGCAATTTTTTCTTGCATCTTTAAGTAAAAACTCCTTGATTTTTTTAAAAGATTTATTTCTTTATTTGAAAGCCAAAATTACAGATAGGAGAGGGAGAGGGAGAGAGAGAGGGAGAGGGAGAGAGGGAAGGGGAGGGGGAGGGGGAGAGAGGGAAAATCTTTCATCTGCTGCTTCACTCTCCAAATGGCTGCATAGCTAGGACTAGGCTAGGCTGAAGCCAGGAGTCTGGAACTCCATCTCAGCCTCCCATATGGGTGGAAGAGGACCAAAGACTTGGACCATCTTCCTCTGCTTTCCCAAGTGCATTAGCAGGGAGCTGCCTTGGAAATGGAGCAGTCAGGACATGAACAAGCAGCCATACAAGATGCCAGCACCTCAGGCAGCACGGCTTAACCCACTACACCATGCTGGCCCCCCTCATCTTTGTCTAATATTCTGGATTGTTCAGTCTTTTTGCAATCTGTCCAGGAGATTGTGCAGCCTCCTGACATGCATCTTTACATTGTCTCAGATGACCACGAAACCACGACATAAACACTCTAAGCCAAACTAAACAGAAGGAAACTGCCATCAGTGCTTTGCACCCTCCAGGTTGCCCGAAATTCCTCTTAAAAGCTGGAGAATCCCTCCCCACCTCCAGGTGGTGTCTGGGTTCTGTTTTCCTAGTAAAACCAGAAAAAAATATATGAAACTGTTCCTACTGAGATGTTAATAACTGATGACAGCTTAAACTGTACCTAGGCACATGTAAAGATTCAAAGCTTTAAACTGTAGAGAAGACATGTTACTCTGAGGACAGGACAGCTGCATAACACGGGGAGGGAGATCTGAATGGTGTGAAGTGAGGGACAGGGTAGGGGGCGTTCTGGTCCCTGAGATCATTCCGTGTCAGTGGTTTCTGAACAGTAGCATGTTCTGGCATGATCTGGAGGCCTTGTTAGCACACAGATGGCTGGCCCTGTCCGAGAGTGCCTTATTCAGTAGGTGTGGGGCACAGCCCAAGAATTTGCATATTTAACAAACTCCCTAGTGATGTTGCCCGCTAGAAGGCCATACTGTGAGTGATGCTGACTTCAGCACCATGCGGTCTCTGGACACAGGGAGACGGTCCCAGCAAGAACTCTTCTTGATGCCCAGGATCAATTAATTAAACTTTTAAAGAAATCTTTAGTCCCCCAACCTGAGAAGGCAACATGATCTAAGCAAAGCTGAGCTGATCAAGTGGAGATTCCAGCCAAGTGGCTTGGCCTTGTGAATCTTTCTGATCCAAACCAACTAGGAAAGATGACTTCTGAGCCAGAGGGTCTTGATCAAGGACACTTTTCAGAATGTTAGCTTGGAGGCTTGTTAGCCAGTACTGTCATTGCCCTCAGCTGTCACAATGGTACACAAAGAGCTGTCGTTCATACCCAGGGACCAACCATTGGGGGTTTATAGATCAATATCCACACCTTGAACTGCACTTGAAAGCAAATTAGAGGCTAGTGCAGACTGCACAGTGTACAAGCCAGAGTGAAGGAATGATTTGCAAAAACTCGAATTAGAGTCAATAAGAAATGCCTCTTGCTTTTTTCTCCTTCCATTCTTCCTACGAAGCTAGTGGTTTTATTTTTCTTTCAGACGTCACAGATGTTGTTCAAGAGGATGGTACAACACTGACTTTCTAAAAGCTTGAACTTTCACAAAAGTGTGTTAATTGGAATCCATTACTGCATAGAAAATATGTGAGGTTTTGTGCTCACAAAACCTAAACGGAGAAAACAGTTTCTAAAATCCAACAGGTCTTCCGCATGGATGGTAGTGACATGACTCCATATCATAATATAAGGCCGTGTGAGAGAGAAAAATAAATATACAGACCGCCTCCCCGTAAGAACATGAAGAAGGAGAGCTTTTGACCTAGGGGCTAAGTCAGCTGTCAGGACACCTGCAGCCTGTATCAGAGTGCATGGGTTCGTGGCCTGGCTCCAACTCCCAATTCCAGCTTTCTACATGTGTAGACTGTTGTGGGGAGCAGCAGGTGATGACGTAAGCAGTCCCTGCCAGCACGTGGGAGAGGTGAATTGAGTTCTTGGCTTTCAGTGTGGCCCGAGGTGGAGCCATTGCTGAAATGTGGGGAGTGAATCAGCAGATGGGAACTCTCTCTCTTACTCTATTTTTCTGTCCCTCTTCTCTGCTCTCCCCTCCAAATTAATTAATTAATAAATAATAACATATTGTTTTCATTGTGTACAGTGGAAAAAAAGAAAAAAGTGAGAATAATTTTTAGTGAATATAGTATGTCCTTCAATATCCAATATCTCTAATCCATTTTTTTCTCCCCAGGAGTTGGAGAACATGTGTGGGTTTTCACATTTGGGAAAACATAGCTTCTCCCTGTACCTCTCCCTTCAACAGAAGACTTCCTAAGAAATTGAAAGTCAGGCGTGGCTACAACTTCTGTTTAAATGCACATGTAGACTTTTGAATGAATGTCAACATCTCCATTGCATTCTGTTTGCCTTTTTCATTCTAGCTATTTCTGTTGTGGTTTCAGACTCCTCAGTGCTAACTTGTGGGCAGTCATTTTCTACGTCAGTGAAGAGGCCTCTGGGTAAGCAGTAATTTAGACTAAGATGGTCTGCAGTGGTTTCCCACTACAATCCTGGAGGAGAGACGACAACACGTCATTTCTCTAAAAGTTGGCCTCTGTTTCCAGAGCTCAAGTGCATGTCAGGTGCCTGAAACCATGAATATTCCAGAACCACATGATCGGGTGGAAAATTAGATCAATTTCTTTTTTGTATATTGTTTGCACTTTGGAAAACAAATACCTTCCCTTTGCTAAACTGAAAATTATGAAAAATGAATCAATACATTGATACATTTTGGGTTAAAATGTTTGTTTCCTGAGTTTCTTCAGACATGCAAACAAGAGCCAAAATCACAACCAACAATTTAACTTTGTAAAAATTCTTAAATGGAACTTTTCCTTCCTCGCCAACCTCCTTAATCTAATATTTTTTTCCCTCTTCAGAGTGGTGGGAGCAGGGGCAGAGGTTGATAAATCCTTTCCCTCCAGCCACTGCTGTGGATCTCCAGTGTGGGTCAGAAAACACAAGCTTCCAACATCCTCTTCTGAACTGTTTCTGTTGGGGTTTCCACACCACTGTTTCCTCCCTCCTTCCCCTATTTTCCTCCCAACACTAGAATCAGAATCTCTCTCAGTCTGGCTATTTTGAATAAACATTTAACCTTTGAAAGAAGAACATCTGAACGGGATGTTCAAGGTGCTGTATACCCCATCTCTTTTCACTCTTGCAAATCCGTGTGAGACAGATAAGGCTCTTATGTAACGTAGAAGCAAGAAAGCATGGAGAGGGTCCGCAACTTGCCCAAGGTCACAAGGTGAGGCAGCCTACACGGCAGCCAAGTCTTCCTAGGCATGGTGCTGTGTGATTTCCACCACAATGCTGCACCGAGAGCTCATGGCAGTATTTTTTTACTTTGCCTGGAAAGATCATAGGCTCATTGTGTGTGAAACATAACGAGACAGCTGGCATTCACTCATCCAGTCCCTTGAAAAACATGTATAGGTGCAGGCATTGTGGCCCATATCAGAGCCCATATCACTTCTGATCCAGTTTCCTGCCTATGCATTCTGGGAGGCAGAGGGGATGGCTTGAGTGACTAAGCCTCTGCCACCCATTTGGGAGACCCAGATGTCGTTCTGGGTTCCTGGCTCCAGCCTGTCCCTGCCTTGACTCTTTCAGGCATTTGAAGAGTGAACCAGTGAGTAGAAGATCTCTCTCTCTCTCTCTCTCTCTCTCTCTCTCTCTCTCTCAATATCTCTTCTCTCTCTCTGTCCCTCCCTCTATTGCTCTACATTTCAACTAGATGAAAATAAGCACATAAATGGACATTTCTTTAAAAGATAAATAGTTATGGAATGCTAACCACATGCCCAATCCTCTTCCAGGCACTAAATACAACAGTAAACAAAAGAGAAGATAATTTCTATCCTTGTGAAGGGTGCATTCCGCTTGGGGGAGACATATAATAAAATAAGTAAAACATTTGCATTCTTTGATGTTGATAAAGAGAAAAATAAAGCCCGGAAGAGGGTGGAAAGTAGAAGAGACAGGAGTGGCAGGCGCTGCTGGGGAGCCTGCAGTGGAGAGAAAGGTGTTGCAACTATAAATGGGGCAGCCTGGGAGATGGGATGAGAAAACAATATTTGAGGAAAGACCGAATGAGGGGAGGGAACAAGGCCCAGGGAATTCTGGAAGAAGCAAGTCGAGTTCTGGGGAGCAGCCACAGCAAACGTAGAAGCCTAGAGCTGAGAGTGCCCTGAACTGATTGAGACACAGCAGCTAGGCCAGTGTGGCTCAGCCCAGGGAGCTGAGTCAGTTGAAGAAGGAACCTAAGACAAGGTCAGAGGAGTAAGCCGGTGGAGGCTGGGACCAGATCAGCCTGAGGCTTTGCGAGGACTTGGCGTTTGCCCGGAGTGAGACACAGAGCCACATCGGGGCTTGGAGCCACAGATTGTTCAGTGCCTTTAATAGCGGCTCACAGACTCAAGGTGGCTGAGGAGGGCTGGAAGCAGAAAGACAGGGACAGGCCCTTGCAATCATCCAGGTGCTTGGTGATGGTGGATCTTATCCTTGCTTCACACCTGCTCCGTGGCGAAGCACGGTTAACTCAGAGAAGGGGGTTGATGAAGACAAGCCCAGAGAACCTTATGAGGATCCTTGGGACCAGTGCAGAAGCCAATCTGAGCTCCCGGCCCTTAGGGGATCCTCAGCTGTTTCCTGCATTTCAATACTCCTAAAGCAAATCATGTGGAAAGTTGCTCAGGCTAAAATGCCCGATTTCCTTGCTGTGGGTGAAGCTTGCATCCACTGGAGGCTGACGCTCACCTTCCGTACTTTTCAGCAGGTTGGGGTTGAGAGCAACACCAATCTGTCTTCTTAGTAAGGAAATTGACAAATATTTGGCAAGATTTGTTTTGCAGACCTAATCTTTCAACACGTGGGGCCCACGATGGGGAGCAGTTAATACATTCAGCCCTCAGAGGTAAACTAATAATCACCACTGGAGTGCGTTTCTCCTCACCCAGCCGCCTCTTTGATTCCCTGGAGGGGTGAGGCAGGGTATGTCCAGGTGTCGGTGCAAGTCTGACTCTGGGCTTCAAGTCACACCCCCTGGGAAGGAGACAATATGACGGACAGTGAGACAGTGAGCTGTCAATCAGAAAAAGTCACGTTGAGCCTCGGTTGTCTCATCTGTGGAATTCAGAGATTGGCCTAAATGCTCCATGCCACCTAACATGGATCAGTCCGGCTCTAAGCACCTCTGATACCGTGGAGCTCAGTGTTCAGGCAGAGTGGAACAGAATGACGTCATGTAACATCTGGTCCAGGATCCAGGTAAACAGCCCAGCCCTTAACTCTTGCACATCTACAGTCAGAGCATGTGTTAATCCTTTCACTCTTGGCATTGGAAGGGAATTCTAAACCCATCTTGAAGGCTAACCATGTGGAATTTTATAAAACTCTGAATATTTATAAAAAGTTCTAAAACCTGGCTTTTACTGACTGTATTTGGGTAGAGTTTATCGAGCTGTGCTACCTGATATATAAATTAGGGTCATGCAATAAACCTCAAGGCCCTGGGTGGGCTTAAACCATCTCAGCTATAGTTCTCTTTTTAAGAGCACAAACTATGTGAACATTTTTCATTTTGTTTTTATCAATCTCTGGAGCTCACGTGATGCACTCCAAGAGTCAGCCATACTCTGGGGCTTACCGTCTTGGCAGAAAACTGTGGGGAGGTCAAACGAAGGCCCATTCCCTCTCTTCCAGGCCAGCTGGGACCTTCCATTCTGGGGCCAAGCTTTAGTCCTTTAGGACGGCCTTAAATCTTTGTCTCCTAACAAAAGGAAGAAATTGAAAAGATTGTCACTTAAATGACTCCCAGATTCACTTTTTAAAGACTGAGTTGAGATCAATGTTCGATTAGAAGGGGAAGGGACAAACTGACAGGGTTTCCTAGAAGGAGGACTTGGGACCCTGGGATGAAGAGCATTTGGGAACCTGAGCCAGGTGGTCCCTTCTCACCAGGGCCCAAACTCTGCCCCAAACCCTGGCAGAGTCCCTCAACCCAGGGCAATCACCACAATTCTCCTGTGCAGTTTCTTTGAAACTCTATTTCCCTTAGCTTCAGTAAATTCAAATATATCATTTGTAGTTATCTAAGCACACCTTCTTGGTTGTTGAATGCTTGTCACCACAGAGGACGGAATTACAGATCTAAGGATCCTAGAGGCCACTTACACCAAATTTCAAGCCTAAATAGAGCTTCTTTGTAGGACATGTCCCCACCAGGGCCCATCCTGGTGGTGCTGGGGCCTTTCCAGTTATAAGGACCCCATGGCTTCATAAGACACTGTGTTACATGATGGGCTGCTTTATTTCTTAGAAGTTCTTACTTTAACTGAATCAATCTCTCTCTCTCTCTCTCTCTCTCTCTCTCTCTCTCTCTCTCTCTCTCCATGTGTGTGTGTGTGTGTGTGTGTGTGTGTGTGTCACTTCTAGTCTGCTACAATTACTTTGATTAGTGGAACTCAAAGCCTGAATACAGGGCAGGCCTTTGATCTACTGGTTGAAACACCTGTTAAGATGCCCCAAGTTCACGTCAGAGTGCAAGTAAGGCTTCCTGCTGATGTGCACCGTGGGAGCAGCAGGTGGTAGATCAACTCGCTGGGTCCCTGCCACCCACATAGGAGACCTGGATTGGGTTCCCAGCTCCCAGCTTGGCCCAGCCTATTCTTGACCATTGTGGGCCTTTGGGAAGTAACCTAGCATATAAGAGCACTCTCTCCCTCTCTCTCCCTCTCTCTCCCTCCCTCTCTCCCCCTCCTCCCTCTTTCCCTCTTTCCCTCTCTCCCTCTTTCCCTCTCTCCCTCTCTCTCCCCTCTCTCCCACTCTTTCACTCTCCCTCTCCCTCTCAAATAAAAATATGAAATCTAGTTACAAACTTTCTCACCTGACCATTAAATTCCTCCACCTTATTACTTACACAGGTCTAGTTTCATGAAAAATCCTATGCTGTCTTGTTGACCCATCACCCAAGAAGCCCATGCCCATCTAGTCAGAAAGGAAGGCTGGGGTTTCCTAAGCAGAAAGTAGCAGAGCAGATTCTTCACTGAGCAGGTGACATTCCCTCCCCAGATACCCCAGTATTTGATAAGCTGGTTCCCCAGCATTTGATAACTGCTCATATTTTCCAACAGTTCTAATACCTTACTAAAAATTAATATGTGATGAATAGTTGATCCAAACCCCAAAGGAAATAACTTCCTATCTAAATTAACTAAAAACTCAGGAAACACTTTAAAAGTTTCCGTAATCGACTACTGTCTGCAAGCAAACCTACTGCATTTAGCTGGGCTCCTGCTGACATCTAGTGGTGAATCCTGGAAAAGTTTCCAGTACTCAGCAGCTGAGACCGGGAAAGTCTTAATCCTCTTCCATATCCACCCTTTGAATATTTTATTTTGTGAAATTATAAACTGAATTAATATTTCCACACATTAATATTATTTACTTTACTTTAGGAATCTTTGTTGCTTTCTACCTTTTATATTTGGGCTTACTTTGAAATTAAACACATCTTTTTTTTTTCAAAGATGTCAGAGATATGATCCCCTTTCAAAAACAAGGCTTTGGGACAAGGATAAATAACTATATTTTGATCAAGAAGCATACCACAAAATGTTGCACACAAATGTATTCATGCTCAAATGTGATTTTAAGATTTTCAATTCCTGAGAAATCCGAGTCATTTATAGCTAACCTTGAATGCATTGTTATTCACAATTAGAAGTAGATAAATTTCACAGGCAGAGAAGCTGACAAGTCTTTAAGACTTCACACTTAGTTTTGCAGGAAGAGCTGAAGTTAATTAGAAGTGATTACACACACATTTGTGTGTGTGTGTGTGTGTGTGTGTGTGTGTGTGTGTGTGTTGTTGCACATAGACACCACAAAGACCCTCAGAAGGTTGCAATTTTTTTTATGTTTTAAAAATAAACATAATCTCCCTCCCATGTGCTGCTATAAGCTCAGTAAATCTAGGAAGCTCAGCGGGGTTGAACAAGGTCATTTCTTGTCAGGACTCCGAGGGGGAGCAGGAAGCAACCGTGGGCATCAGCTGCTGGCATCTTAATCCCCGCTCAGCACGAGCTTCCCAGGCACTGGCAGCCGCAGGCTATGACGCCAGCCACGGCCGAGCACTGGAAGCACAGTGGCTCTCCACCTCCAGTGCCCCTGTAAGGCTAAAAGAGATCCTCACCGCCTAAACAAAGGCACAATCCCAAATGCACTAGCTCGCATCTTCCTTCTGAGAGACGGGAGAGTGGTCACAAAAAGATACAGCTGGTCGCTATCTCCACAGCAAAGGGGCTGTATTGATCTGCTTGGGTTATGGCTGGATCTAAATATATATCTTAAGTTCATGGACAAAAGTAGCTTAAATATATATTGTTCTGTTGAGTTTAATGTCGACATTAATTAGATGGCTAAATAAGTATGCTTTTTTTAAAAAGATTTATTTATTTGAAAGAGTTAGAGAGAGGAAGAGGGAGAGCTCTTCCATCGGCTGGTTTACTCCCCAGGTGATTGCAATTGCCAGTGCCGGGCCAGGCTGAAACCAAGAGCCAGGAGCTTCTTGTGGGACTCCCATGTGGGTAGCAGGGACCTAAGCACTTGGACTATCCTCCACTGCTTTTCCCAGGCCATTAGCAGGGAGCTGGATTAGAAGTAGATCAGTCAGGACTTGAACCAGCACCAACATGGGATGCCAGCATCCAGACAGCAATTCTACCTGTCAAGGCACAATGCCTTCCCCCAGCATACATATATGTAAATTCAACAAAACCCAAAATAAGAGGATTTATATACACCCACCTGCATGCACACATGTATACACACACATACACCCTTCTCCATAGGTCTACTGCTATAGAAAAGAAACAGGGGCCAGTGCTGTGGAACAGTGGGTAAAGCCACAGCCTGTAGTACCAGCATCTCATATGAGTGCCAGTTCAAGTCCCGGCTACTCCTCTTCCAATCCAGCTCTCTGCTATTACCTTGGAAAGCAGTAGAAGATGGCCCAAAGCCTTGGGTCCCTGCACCCATGCGGGAGACCCAGAAGAAGCTCCTGGCGCCTGGCTTCTGTTTGGCACAGCTCCACCCATTGTGGCCTTTTGGGGAGTGAACCAGTGGATGGAAGCTCGCTCTCGCTCACTCGCTCGCTCTCTCTCTCTCTCTCTCACTCTCTTCCTCCCTCCCTCCCTCTACCTCTCTGGAACTCTGCCTTTCAAATAAATGAATAAATCTTAAAAAATTTTAAAAAACGGGACACACACTATCAGACATTATGAACAGGTCACTAGATAGGATCACCAAAAGGGTGTGTGAGGAACAGGAGTGCTGGCTCCCTGCTGGGGGGACAGGAGACTAGGGGATGGGACAGATTTGGGGAGGAGGAATGACTTTTCTCTGCATACTAATCCTGTGAGAACTAGCCATGTTACCTAGTAGGAAGAATATTTTAATTTAAAAACAATATAGATCCTTTTTTCCAAAAGAAGTTGGAAAATGCATGTTCTCACCTTGCTGAGAATGATGTAAGTCTTTGGATACATGATTTTGAAAAGGCAGATGGTGACTCCCAGTTTCCAGTCCATCCTGAGAACAAGGGAAAACCTAAACCACCTGCAGTATCAACACTTCTTAGATGCGTGTGGTCATAGGACAAATCATTGCCTCCAGAACCGGAGACACAACGTCCCCGGGCAGAGACCCACCCCCAAACCCCGAGCCAGCACCAGGGTAAGAAAGTCTAAACTGCAAGTGGCGAGTTGGTGGAGGCACAATGTGCACAAGGCTGGGAGAGGAAAGCCCAGGGAACCCAGTCATACAGCGACTCCTCCACTTCTGTGAGTTTTGCTTCTGGAGCTCAGTCTCCTGGGTTCCCACAGAGAACACCGGAGAAAAAAATCCCCTTTGCTTCCTAAGGAGGGGCCGGTACTCACCCTGAAATTTGCCAGAGCATTCTGCTCCCCACCAGGCCTGCCGGGGGGAGAAACTCCGACCAGAGCTCAGCCAGCGTGGGTTTTATCAGCGCCCACTTGACTTAGGGGAGGGTTAACACCCAACTCCGCCCATTCTCCCCATCTGGAGGCGGGGAAAACTTGAGAAGCACTGGTGCTGCTCCCAGGCCAGAGGCTCCCTGAGACTGAGACGTAAGCACAGGCCCATAATATTTCCTTGTGTGAGATTTTAAAATGTGAAAGGATATGGCTATTGTCGGATGACCCAAAGCTGAGAACATGATAGAATGTTAACAATCTTTCAAAATCATGGGGCCAATGGAATGAGCCGAAGCTGAAACTGAATTCAACATTATTCTACATCGACATAGAAAGAATATTTCTACTGCTCTCACAGGTTAAACACTAGCTGAGGTACAGTTGGAAACTAGATTGTCCAAGGAGTTTTTCAACATATATATAAATTTTTGAATATTTTTCATCAAATAAATTTATCTTTTAATTTGCATTCTGCATGAGCTTTTTGAACACTTGTACAAGAAGATAGTTCAGTGAATATGGCTGAAGCGCTAGCATATCTCAAAAGTCATTTTCAGGCCGGCGCCGTGGCTCAATAGGCTAATCCTCCGCCTTGCGGCGCCGGCACACCGGGTTCTAGTCCCGGTCGGGGCGCCGGATTCTGTCCCGGTTGCCCCTCTTCCAGGCCAGCCCTCTGCTGTGGCCCGGGAGTGCAGTGGAGGATGGCCCAGGTGCTTGGGCCCTGCCCCCCCCATGGGAGACCAGGAAAAGCACCTAGCACCTGGCTCCTGCCATCAGATGAGAGCGGTGCGCCGGCCGCAGCGCGCTGTCCGCGGCAGCCATTGGAGGGTGAACCAACAGCAAAGGAAGACCTTTCTCTCTCTCTCTCTCTCTCTCTCTCTCTCTCACTGTCCACACTGCCTGTCAAAAAAAATAATGAAGTCATTCCAGTATTCAGTGAAAGTTTATAAAAAATTGGAACACTTACCTTTGAGAAGTTTACTTACTTATTTACTTAATTTATATATTTAGAGAGAAAGTTTTTCATCTACTGATTTACTCCCCAAATGCCCACACAGCTGGGGCTGCGCCAGGCTGAAGTCAGAAGCCAGGAACTCCATCCAGGTCTCCGACATGAGGAGCAGGAACCCAAATACATGAGTCACCACCTGCTGCCTCCCAGGGTGTGCATCAGCAGGAGGCTGGAATTGGAAGGTGAGCCAGCCCTCAAACCTAGGCACTCTATTGTTCCCAAGTGGATGCTCCAAACAGCATCTTAACCACTGTGCCACATGCTCACCTCGCACGACATTTTGAAGGGGTGGCCACTGTTTTAAGCAGTCAGGAGACAACATAGAAAATTGGACTTTGCCATAGCAATTCATACAAGATTGCAAGATCAAAAGTTCATTGAGGAGGCAATTTCATGCAGGCAGAAAATTACCAGTTCCACATTTTCTCAACATAAAGACTACAATCACTGTTTCCTCTTTATGTTAGTGGTGTGTGTGTGTTTAGCTTTAATGGTGGTTATTCATGGTGACCAAACACCAAAGGCCAGACACGGCCTGCGAGCCTTTAAAAGCCTTGAAAAAAAACTTGATCTACAATTTTATGTTTTGTAGCAATTTAGAAACTGTTGTGGTAAAGCTAATGACTAATAAATTTCTTTACAACATTAGATTGAAAATACATTCAGACCTCTGTCCCAGAAAGGAATTTAGATGTTGATTTGCAACTTGCATATATAATGATTCATAATTTTGAAAAATATTATTGCAATGAGTTCTTGCAAAATCTTTACCTTCAAAAACACCATGCACAACGGCACTAAGTCGTGAGTCTGTAGATCAGATTTTCCTACTCATTGTCCCACCTTTTCCCCTCTTTGAACAAAGACTTAGTTAAATTCTGATTCTGAAAACTCTTTGTCTTGAAACCGTTATTTTGTATATTTTGATGCCCAAAATCCTAGAAAGTGATCAGCAGAGCTTTGAGCTAAATTAGTATTGAAATTTAAACATACAAGGGCCAGCGCCGTGGTTAATCTTCCACCTGAGGCGCCAGCATTCTATATGGGCACCGGGTTCTAGTCCCGGTTGCTCCTCTTCCAGTCCAGCTCTCTGCTGTGGCCTGGGAAAGCAGTGGAAGATGGCCCAAGTGCTTGAGCCTCTGCACCCGCATAGGAGACCAGGAAGAAGCACCCGGCTCCTGCCTTCGGATCGGTGCAGTGCCAGCCATAGCGGCCATTTGGGGAGTGAACCAACGGAAGGAAGAGCTTTCTCTCTGTCTCTCTCTCTCTCACTGTCTATAACTCTACCTGTCAAATAAGAAAAAAAAAAGAAATTTAAGCATATGAATATAAAAGTCTCATTCATAAGTGAATAAGCCATTTTTCTCACATTTGTCCTGAGACACAAGGTATTTTGATGCATTGATATTGCAAGGTCAATCAACGTCATGTGTTTTTCCTAAATGTGGTAAGAAAAAAGTGCTAATCGTTTCATATGAACACCCCCACTTTTTGTTGCTTTTTTTGCTTTTTGAACCTCAAAGAGTATGATGTTTTGAATTCTAGGATGTCCAGGGCCGGCGCTGTGGAGTAGCTGGGAAGCTGCCCCCTGCAGCTGCTGGCATCCCACATGGGCATCTCACATTGAGTCCCGGCTGCTTCCCTTCCGATCCTGCTCTCCACTAGGGCCTGGGAAAGCAGCAGAAGATGGCCCACGTCCTTGGGCCCCTGTACCCATGTTGAAGAACCTGAAGAAGCCCCTGGCTTCAGATCAGTGCAGCTCCAGCCATTGGGAGTGAACCAGGTTCACTCCCACCTGGGGAGTGAACCAGCAGATGGAAGACCTATCTCTCTCTCTCTCTCTCTCTCTCTCTCTCTCTCTGTAATTCTGCCTTTCAAATAAATACATTTTAAAAAAATTTTTCCAGATTTTAAGGTATTGTTCTTGGCTTTTGCAGTAGATTTAGCAGGTAGATTTCTGATACTGAATGACTGAATGTTTGACCAATCAGAGATTGAGGAAAGAACCATTCTGGTCAAGTTGAGATCTGCGTGTTGTACCTGTGAAATTAACAAGTTATCTGTGAGGGTGCATTCAAGATGTGTAAATACCCTGTTTTTCACCAAACTTACTTGACTAGGTTTAACATCCATTTATGACTAATTCCATTGCTCCTTCTACGCTTACAAGTTTACTCTAAGGTCTGAAATCTTTATGCTACAGCAAGACAATCTGTATCTTTCATAGGTAAAATCAACCTATTTGGAGAATGATAACTTTTCATTAAACAAGTTGAAGTTCAGAAAACTATCATTGGCCGGTGCCACGGATCACACCGGGTTCTAGTCCCGGTCAGGGTTCCGGATTCTGTCCTGGTTGCCCCTCTTCCAGTCCAGCTCTCTGCTGTGGCCCGGGAGTGCAGTGGAGGATGGCCCAGGTTCTTGGGCCCTGCACCCACATGGGAGACCAGGAGAAGCACCTGGCTCCTGGCTTCAGATCAGCACAGCGTACCAGCCACATTGGCCATTGGAGGGTGAACCAACGGAAAAAAAAGGAAGACCTTTCTCTCTGTCTCTCTCTCTCACTGTCCACTCTGCCTGTCAAAAAAAAAAAAAAAAAGAAAACTATCATTAAGATCATTTTGTATCTCTAAATGCATTCTCCAAGTGTATACTCACATGGCATAAGACAGTTTTCTTCGAGAATTGTAAATATCAAGCTTCTGTGAAAATGTTTTATATAGAGGCTCACTAGTAAAAACACAATTGAATTATAAATTTTCCTGTGTTAAACTAACCATTTTTTCTGTGAAATAACCCCTTTCTCTGCTTTAAAGGCCAAGGGACAGAGGAGATCCCCTGCAGTTCATTGATTCTGACAATATAGAAAGCAAGAAGTCTCACTATTTTATAACTAGGAAAACATTGCCAGTCACAAAAAAAAACAAACACGGAAGGATACATCCCAATTCTAAAGATGTTAAAAGAAGGAGAGAAGTTGCATCTGAAACAAAAGACAACCTTGAGTGGCTTCGGAGTCCCTGAGACACGATGGAAAGACCAGAGCAATGTCAACTGATAACCAAGCTCCACAGTGGTCCTAGAAAGGACAGAGGAAAAAGCAAAAGGCAAAAAAGGACTCAAACTCATCTCTTTGGCTAAATTATTCTTATCCAAATTTATAGAAATTCAAGTTTTCATTTAACACTGAAACTTTTAACCACAAATCAATTAAAGATGCAAAAGATTAAAGGGCAAATTATGGGCCAACATTGTGACATAGCAGGTAAAGCCACCACCTGTGAAGCCGGCATCCCACATGGGTGCCTGTTGGAGTCCCAGTCTACTTGCGACTCAGCTCCCTGCTAATGGCCTGGAAAGCAGTAGAAGATGGCCCAAGTGCTTGAGCCCGTGCACCTGTGTGGGAAACCAGGAAGAAGCTCCTAGCTCCTAACTGTGGCCTGACTCAGCTCCTGCCATTGCTGCTACTTGGGAAGTGAACCACCAGATGGGAGACCTATCTCTCTCTCTCCTTCTCTCTCTCTCTGTCTTTCCCTCTCTCTCTGTAACTCTGACTTTCAAATAAATAATAAATCTTTAAAAACAAAACCCAAAAAGGGCAAATTAAACAGAGCATAATTTCTTTTTAAAAATATTTTTAAAAGATGTACTTATTAATTTAAAATATGGAGTGACAGGGAGAGATGGAGAGACAGAAAGAGAGAGATCTTCCATCACTGATTCAATAACCAAATGCAAGGGTAGGGGCTGGGCCAGGCAGAAACCAGAAACCTGGAACCTCATCTGGATCACCCATATGGGAGATCCAGACTTTGACCATCTTCTGCTGCTTACTCAAGTGCATTAGCAAGAAGCTGGATCAAAAGCAGAGTGGCCAGGGACTCTGATATGGGACCCAGCATCTCAAACAGCAGCTTAAGCCACTGTACCACAATGCAGGCCCTCACAGCAGAATTTGTGATTTGGGTTTAGAGATGTCTTTTATTTATTTATTTATTTATTTATTTATTTATTTTTTGACAGGCAGAGTGGACAGTGAGAGAGAGAGAGAGACAGAGAAAGGTCTTCCTTTTTTTCCTGTTGGTTCACCCTCCAATGGCTACTATGGCCGGCGCACTGTGCTGATCTGAAGCCAGGAGCCAGGTGCTTCTCCTGGTCTCCCATGTGGGTGCAGAGCCCAACCACTTGGGCCATCCTCCACTGCACTCCCGGGCCACAGCAGAGAGCTGGACTGGAAGAGGGGCAACCAGAACAGAATCCGGCGCCCAGACCGGGACTAGAACCCGGTATGCGGGCGCCACAGGTGGAGGATTAGCCTAGTGAGCCACGGCACTGGCCAAGATGTTTTTTATTATTGTGGGGGTGTGTGAGAGAGAGAGAGAGACAGAGACATCACAGAAGTTAATTGCAAGTAGTTTGTCATTTATTCATGTAAATTTATTGAATAAAGATGATGATTTTAAAATCTCTTACATTTGTTTTATAATTTAAAAAAACTTAAGTGGAATCAGTAAAATTTTAAACTGAATGTACAAGTGAACTTTTATAAAGTGATTTCTTTGTTTCTCAATCTGGATAGCACTATAAATACGAGAATCTTGGCTGGCGCCGCAGTTCACTTGGCTAATCCTCCGCCTATGGTGCCAGCGGCTCAAGTTCTATTCCCGGTTGGGGCGCCGGTTCTGTCCCAGTTACTCCTCTTCCAGTCCAGCTCTCTGCTGTAGCCTGGAAGTGCAGTGGAGGATGGCCCAGGTGCTTGGGTCCCTGCATCCGCATGGGAGACCAAGAGGAAGCACCCGGCTCCTGGCTTTGGATTGGTGCAGCGCCGGCCGTGGCGGCCATTAGGGGAGTGAACCAACAGAAGGAAGACCTTTCTCTGTCTCCCTCTCACTGTCTATAACTCTACCTGTCTAATAAAAAAAAAAAAGAGAATCTCCAAACTGAGGATCACATTAAGATATAATCTCTCTCTCCTTAACTTCTATTACATCAATCATATTGTATATTATTATCGATATTTTTACTTTAATGGCTTTATGGAACTATAATTCAAGTATTACACAATTTGCCCACTAAAGTGTACAGTTCAGTGGTTTCTAATATAGCCACAGAAACGTGTAATCATCACCACAGTAAATTTATTTTTTTTTTAAGATTTATGTACTTAGTCGAAAGTCAGAGTTACACAGCAGGAGGAGAGGCAGAGAGAGAGTCTTCCATCTGCTGGTTAATTCCCCAATTGGCCACAACAGCCAGAGCTGTGCCGATCTGAAACCAGGAGCCAGGAGCTTCTTCCAGGTCTCCCAAGTGGGTGCATGGGCCCAAGGGCTTGGGCCATCTTTTACTGCTTTTCCCAGGCAATCGCAGAGAGCTGGATGGGAAGTGGAGTAGCCGGGTCTTGAACCAACACCCATATGGGATACCGGTGCTTCAGGCCAGGGCGTTAACCCTCTGCACCACAGCGTTGGCCCCACCACAGTAAATTTTAAAGTTTTTGATTCCATCGAAAAGAAACCTGGCCTTCTAGCCATCACCTTTTATCTGCTCTCCAATTCTCTCAGTCTAAGCAACCAGCACTACTTCTGTCTGCATAGATTTTCATATAGCGGACTTCCTTTCAAATGCAATTACTTAGCAAGGGGCATCTTGTGCCTGGCTTCTTTAGCTTAGACAAATGCTTCCCAGGTCTACCCACTTTGTTGCATGCACTTGTATCAGACTTCATTCCTGTGTATAGCTGAGGAATACTTCATCGTACGGACATACCACATTTCGTTTATTCATTCGTCCTTTTGGTTACTTGAGTTGTTTTCACCTTTCTTCTATGAATAATGCACTATGAATGTTCAAGTACAATTTCTTGTGTGGACGTGTTTTCCTCCCTTTGGGGCATTTAACTAGAAGCGGAATTGTCAGGCCCCACGGTAACTCTGTGCCTCATGGTTTCCTGCATTGTCCAGCCGTTGCACAGAGCCGCTGCTCCACATGACACTCCCATCAGCAGTGAATGAGGGTTCTGACTTTTCCACATCCTCGCCAACCCTTTCATGACTCTGATTCTGGCTGCTTGTGGGATGAAGCGGTTCTGATTCCTGTTTCTGATGATTAAGGATATTGAGCATCTTTCATGTGCTTAACCATTTTTGTATCTTCTTTGAAGAAATGCCTACTCAGACCCTATGATTGTTTTAAAAGTGGACCTCTTTATTTCTGAACTGTAACACTTTATATATCCTAGCTACCAGTTCCTTGTTAGATACATGATTTAGAAATTTTTCTATTTATTCCACTTTCTTAATGGTATCCTATAAAGTTCTTAATTTTATGAAATTTCAACTTAATCAATTTTGGGTGTGCTAATGCTTTTTGTTATATATCTAAGAATCCTATATCATATCCAAGTAAATGGTTTTCTTAAGAGTTTTATAGTTCTAGAATCGTACTACCTTGATTGCCATTACTTTGTAGTAAGTTCAGAAGTTGGGAAGTGTGAGTCCTTTTCCTGTGTTACTTTTCAGGATTGTTTTAGATGTGCTGGATCCTTTACAGTACCATATAAGTTTTAGAATGAGTTTGTCAATTTCTACCAAGAATTCAGCTGGAATTCTGGTAAGGATTGCATTTAATTTGTACATCAGTTTGGAGAGAATGGCCATGTTAACAATATTAAGTCTCAATTCATGAAGATGAACATGTTTTTTCACTTCTTTACATCTTTTTTCATTGCTTCAACTGTTTTTTACAATTTTCATAGTGTAAGTTTTAAACTTGTGAATTTTACTTGTATATTATTCTTGATGCACACCCTGCAAAAGTGCTCTGTATCAGGTTGAAGAAATGTTTTTTCTATTCCTTGTTTGTAGGGTATTTTAGTATGGATGGAGTTTGGGTTCTACTCTTTTAAGTTGTGTGTAATGTGTAAATTAAATAATTTTTGGTATATTCTATACTAAGGCAATTCAACTGTGTTTTAACTGAAACATACCTGAGATATTATTCTGGGTGAGAATTGCTATAAATAAAGGATGGATTACAAACCATCTGAAACCAATTCCTAGAGTAAAGAAAGTCGATTCAACAAATGGTTCTGGGAAAACTGGATCTCCACATGCAGAGGTATGAAGCAGGACCCCTACCTTATACCTTACACAAAAATCCACTCAACATGGATTAAAAGTCTAAATCTATGACCTGACACCCTCAATTTATTAGAGAACATCAGAGAAACCCTGTAAGATATAGGCACAGGCAAAGACTTCTTGGAAAAAAACCCAGAGGCACAGTCAAAGCCAAAATTAACAACTGGGATTACATCAAATTGAGAAGTTTCTGTACTGCAAAAGAAACACACAGGAAAGTAAAGAGGCAACCAACAGAATGGAAGAAAATATTTGCAAATTATACAACTGATAAAGGATTAATAACCAGACTCTACAAAGAGATCAAGAAATTCTACAACAAAACAAACAACCCACTTAAGAGATGGGCCAAGGACCCAAATAGACATTTTTCAAAAGAGGAAATCAAACAGCCAACAGACATGTGAAAAAATGTTCAGGATCACTAGCCATCAGGTAAATGCAAATCAAAACCACAATGAGGTTTCACCTCACCCTGGTTAGAATGGCTTACATACAGAAATCAACTAACAAAAGATGCTGGCGAGGATATGGGGGAAAAGGCACACTAATCCACTGTTGGTGGGAATGCAAACTGGTAAAGCCACTATGGAAGTCAGTCTGGAGATTCCTCAGAAACCTGAATATAGCACTACCACACAACCCAGCCATCCCACTCCTCAGAATTTACCCAAGGGAAATTAAACTGGCAAATAAAAGAACTATCTGCATCTCAATGTTTATTGCAGCTCAGTTCACAATAGCTAAGACATGGATTCAACTGAAATGTCCAACAGAAGACTGGATAAAGAAAGTATGGGATATGCACTCTATGGAATACCACACAGCAGTAAAAAAAAAAAAAAAAAGAAATCTTGTCATTTGCAACAAAATGGAGGAAGCTGGAAAACATCATGCTGAGTAAAATAAGCCAGTCCCAAAGGGACAAATATCAAATGTTCTCCCTGATCTGTGACAACTGACTGAGCAGTTTCACTGTAGAAGTGAAACTGACACTATAAAAAGCAATGACTTGATCAGCCCTTGTCCTGACTGTCAAGGAAAACTTACTATTATTCTTTTTAGTATTTCCTTTTTCTACTTAATACCATTGGTTGAATTCTTTAATTAACACACAATTATTCTTAGGTGTTTAAACCCAACTGAAAACTGATCCCTGTTAAAAATAAGAGTGGGAATAAGAGAAGGAGGAAATGTACATTTTGGCACATGCTCCCGCAGACTTACCCCTAAGGGTAAAGCTAAAAACTTGCCATGGGACTCCAAATCTCATTAAGTTGACAGGCACTAATGCCACCTTACTAGTAAAGTGATAAATTTAAGTTCATAACTGATCATAAAGATAGGATTAAGTGTCAAAGGGATCACATAAATAAGACCAGTGTCTACTAATAATTGATATAATTAAAAAAGGAGAGAACGATCCAACATGGGAAGCAGGCCACACAGCAGACTCATAGAATGACAAAAGCCCTAAACAGCACTCTGGCCTCAGAATCAGCCTTTAAGGCATTCGGATCTGACAAAAAAGCCCATGAGAGTATTTCAGACATGGAAAGCCAAGACATGGTGGCAAAAACAAAACAAAACAAAACAAAACCCAAAAAACAAACAACCTAAATGAAAGATCTCTGTGAGTGAAATCCCAGCGGAAAGTATGGGTCATCAAAGAAGGAGGTACCTTTCTCTGAAGGGAGGAGAGAACTTCCACTTTGATTATGGCCTTGTCTAAATAAGGCCAGAGTTTGTGAACTCAAGAGGCTTCCATAGCCTTGGCAGCTCATGACAAGAGCCTTGGGTGATTATTGACATTGTTAAATCAACAACAGGAGTCACTGTGCACTTGCTCCTTAGGTAGGACCTCTGTCCTTAATGTGCTGTACTATGAGAATTCATGGTAAAACTGATCTTCAAACAGTACTTTATACTTTGTGTGTCTGTGTGTGTGCAAACTGTTGAAATCTTTGCTCAGTACAGAGTTTATTTTCTGTATATAAATATAATTAAAAATGAATCTTGATGAAGAATGGGATGGGAGAGGGAGTAGGAGATGGGATCGTTTGCAGGTGGGCGTGTGGTTATAGAGGGGAAGAACTGCTATAATCCAAAAGTTGAACTTTTGAAATTTATATATTTTTAAAGATTTTATTTATTTATTTGAGAGGCAGGGTTACAGACAGTGAGAGGTAGAGACAGAGAGAAAGGTCTTCCTTCCACTGGTTCACCCCTAAAATGGTCACAACGGCTGGAGCTGCACCAATCCAAGGCCAGGAGTCAGGTGCTTCTTCCTGGTCTCCCACGTGGGTGCAGGGGCCCACGGACTTGCGCCATCTTCTACTGATTCCCCAAGCCACAGCAGAGAGCTGGACTCGAAGAGGAGCAGCTGGGACTGGAACCGGTGCCCATATGGGATGCTGGCGTCACAGGCAAAGAATTAACCTACTGCGCCATGGCACCAGCCTCTTGATATTTATATTTATTAAATAAATTTTCTATTTAAAAAAATGGGTTACAAACCATCTAAAGGGACCTACCGTCCCATCAAAGGGGCCACATACTCTTTATAAAGAAATTATAGATCCATAAAAATAACCAATTCTTAAATTGGCACACATATATTAAAGAGTGTTCGTAATGAACTTAGGATACTTTGAAAAGCAAATGTGTTGAACCCAGGTTTTTAGCATTTCCCAAATTCAGTGGATTTCATATTTTGATTGGTAAGGGGAAGCAACAAAGAAATTGGTACAGAATTTTTTAATTCCAGGAGTAAATATTTAAGGTTAAAAACTCCAAAATGTGAACACCCATCAGTGCCTTCCCCTTCTTGTTGCTTGATTCAAACAGAAATCAGAGGAAACATTTTCAATGGACATCTATTCATTTCTGTACAAGTCTATCCCAGTGGTTCTAGCTGGCCTACACCCTTTCAGCTATTGTCAGGTTTGTCTTAGATACTCAGTTTTAAATATAAAGGCCACCTGCAGTCAAAGCCAAATCCATGCAGTAGCCTCCCTAATGTGGACAATATGTCTACTCCCTTGAGAGAAGTTATGTGACCAGGGAAATGAAACTACCCTTGGTCACAGAAAAGATTACAGGGATCTAATGAAGGAGTTCCTTGTTACTGGAAAATCCAGAAGAGTAGCTTTTAACAATTTATGCATTTGATGCTGTCCAATAAAATCAGAACCTTATTACTAAGGAAACTAGCAGTCAATCCAGGACTCTTGACACAGGAATCATCGTCATGAAATTAGAGAAATAAATAAGAGAATAAAAGCAGTCATAAAAAGGTTCTAGGATGACAAAATTTCTGATTACAAATAAAATACAGGAGAGGAAACCCCTGATTATAAAACTAAACCCCTGATTATAAAACTAAATCCTTAAATGACACTTGCTAAACAGTTTCATATATTCCGTTACGGAATGATGTCACTGATTTCCAAACCTTGCTAATTGTCGTGTGAAGACTGCTTCAGTCGTAGAGAATAAAGATTTCTCAATTTCTTTGCAGAAAAGGTTTCAAATCATTCAGGCTGCTGATGCTTTCTCCAACCAAAAGATTATCCTTGTAATCAATGCAGCTTACAATGAAGCACTGGATTGTCTCCACAATTTAATGGATTAACCATTGGACAACCTTGTTAATTTTAATATTTCTATCACATTTGATAATGACCATTCCCATATGAAGTTGTTACCACTTTATAATAACCTCATTTTTCTTCCTCATCTTCACTGCTTTGCTTTCCAGGCACCTCATCTGCTAACTCTTCAATATGGCTTAGTCTCCAATAGCATTTGTTCCTTAGTTTCATTCTACCCCTAATATTCCCTTTAGAAGTTTCCATACACATATTTCAACTTTTATCATTTAAATGACTATAGAGATAAGATATATGTACCCTGCTTGGACATTACACAATGTATGCGCATGTCAAAGTATCAAATAGTACCCCATCGATACAATTTTTTGATCTGTTAAAATTTTTTTAATAAAGAGTATTTTTTAATAAATGACTCTTAGTTTCCCACTCTACCCTGAACTCTAAAATCACATTCCTGACTGCACCTGCTACTAAACTTAATGCCAAAAAAATGTTCCAAGTACATTGCTTTAGGCAATGTATCCCAAACCACATTCATGTTGTGGCCTAATAAGTTTCTCCATTCAATTGCAAAAGTGAGAAACTTGAGTCACCAAGGCTGCCTTTCTAGTGTGCCCTTCCCTCATAAATTAAGGATAACATCTGATCTCTTTCACAGCGCAAGGGAGCTTCATGTTATGGCTTCTACTCACTTTCCAGCTTCACCTCCTCCATCGCCTCCATAAAGATAGTCTCACATTTAACCATCAGTCATTCTGTCAACACAACCTATGCTTTTCTTTTACTTTGGCTAAATTCTCTTCCTTATCATGCTGAACTGAAAATTCCTACTTAATCTCCCAGACTCAACACAAGCATCTCCTCTTGGAATCTTGGAATGTGTTCAATATTGTGCTTAATAACAGAGATCAAAGCCACTCACTTGGAACTGGAGAAAAAAAATTCACATTCTATTACTGCTCATGACCTACTGATACAAATATGAGTACAAAAAACCATGAGCAGTTTGATAAGTATGCCCACCAAGATGAAATAACCAACCACACGGAGCTTTGGCAGAGTGTTCCCTCTATCAATTTTGCTTTGACTGAGACTTGCAGGCCAGTAGCCAATTTGTCAGATGGATAAGCTGTCAGGGTACATCCTGGTAACCAATAGTATGGTACAGCACCCATCAGGGAAATGAGAGGCAGGTGAAGGCTGGTAAAGGAGGGATGGTACTAAGACCTCATAAAGAAGAGAGAACAAGCCACCATGTGCAAGACACATCAGAGGGGCCAGATCAGAGGGTAGCAGGCTACTGCAACATACTCAGTAAGAAATGATGGCCGAAAGCAGCAGCGGTGAAGCAAGAGAGCAGGGTACCAAAAGAACGACTTACCCTTGTTCCAGATAAAAGTTAAGGCTCATTTAATCTTCATAATCAGCCTAAGAGGTAGATGTTCCTATTTTTACACAGGAGGCTATTCAAACTCCAAAGGACATTAGTTGTGATACAAGGCTAACAAGAGGAGCAAGGATTCCAAGTTCTCAAAGATCTTGCTCTTAAGTAGCCTAATGAGCTGCTATCTCCAAGTGCATTTGCAAGTTTAAGCCAGTAAATCTTATTTTCACAATTCTGGCCTGTTCAATTTATTGGAATTAACTCCTAAGTAAATTAACCTCCTCTTCCCATGGAAAACCATAGCAAGCAAAAAGGAGAAATACAGTTTTGCTAAGTATTGTAAGATTTTAATATTATCCAAGGTATGTACAACTTTACCTTTATTTATAAAGTTACTCAATTTAGTAACGCATTCTCCAAATAATAAACTTACATAGGTCACAGAGTTTAAGTCATCTTATTAGCCTAGAAAATCCCCACTCTGGGAGGTGGTGTTGTGGTGTAGCAGATTAAGCCCCCACTTGCAACACTAGCATCCCACATGGGTGCTAGTTCAAGTCCTGGCTGCTTCACTTTTGATGCAGCTCCCTGCTAATATGCCTGGAAAAGCAGTGAACTTAGCCCAAGTCCATGGGCCCCTGTACCCAAACAAGAGACCCAAATGAAGCTCCTGGCTCGTGCCGTGGGCCTGACCCACTCCCAGCCATTGAGGAACTAAACTGCCTTTCAAATAAATTAATTTAAAAAAAAAAAAAAAGAAAATCCCCACTCTATATAAACTTATGCCTATGATGTTAAGTATATAAAATATATGTATACATATATGTATGCATCATGCTGGTGTTGTAGCACATCACTTGTGATGCCAATATCCCACACTTAAGTGCTGGTTTGAACTCCAGCTGCTCAATCCTGATCCAGCTTCCAGCTTGCATCTGAGAAGGCAGCAGCAGATGCCCCAAGTGCTTGGGCATCTACCACCAGTGTGAGATCACCTAGGGGGAGTTTGGGGCTCCTGGCTTCCACTTGTCCCAGGCTAGCCTGTTGGGGGAATTTGGGGAGTGAACCAGCTGATGGGAAGAGCTCTGTCATTCTGCCAAATAACTTTCTTTAAAAAAAAAAAAAAAAAAAAAAAGGCTTACTTCTTTGGAAGTCAGAGTCACAGAAAGGGGGAAGACACACATCTTCCATATGCTCCTTCACTCTGCAGGTGGCTGCAATGGCCAGGGTTGGGCCAGGCTGAAGCCAGGAGCTTCATCCCTCATGCATGGCAAGGGCCCAAACACTTAGGCTGTCTTCCACTGCCTTTTCCCTGCCATTAGCAGGGAGCTGGATTGAAGTGCAGCAGCTGGGACTCAAACCAGTGCCTTTATGGGATGCCATCAGGTAAAGGAGCTAACTTACCCACTGCACCACAACACCAGCCCCAGGTAAATTCCTCTTAAAAACAAAAAAAAAAATTACTCACCTAAAGATAAAAACTGAAGTTTAAACATGGCTAAATGACATTAATATTCTAAAGCAATATGGGTATAGTTCAGGAATAAAAATTATTCTAAAATTCGCGTACCCAACATACTATATGTGCATTATAAAGCACAGTGTCAAAATTTAGATGTTCTAAAATGCACACATTATTAGAGGTGTGCATTTGATATTCTTAAAATTCTTTTAAGAGGTGGAAGCTTAGCATACTATCCTACAGTCACCAGTCCCTAATGACACTTTAAAATTAAGTGTGGGGGTTGGGGCCGGCGACGTGGCTCACTTGGTTAATCCTCCGCCTACAGCACTGGCATCCCATATGGGCACCGAGTTCTAGTTCTGGTTACGTCTCTTCCAGTCCAGCTCTCTGCTGTGGCCCGGGAGGGCAGTGGAGAATGGCCCAAGTGCTTGGGCCCTGCGCACGCATGGGAAACCAGGAGAAAGCACCTGGCTCCTGGCTTCGGATCAGCACAGCACACCGGCCATGGTGGCCACTTGAGGGGTGAACCAACGGAAGGAAGACCTAACTCTGCCTGTCATATTAAAAAAAAAAAATTAAATGTGGGGGTTAATGCTGTTGTATAGCTGGTAAAGCCTCTGCCTGCAGTGCCAGCATCCCATATGGATGGAAGCCGGTTCAAATCCCGGCTGCTCCACTTCCCATCCAGCTCTCTGCTATGGCCTGGGAAAGCAGAAAATGGCCCAAGTCCTTGAGACCCCGCATTGTGTGAGAGATCAGGAAGAAGCTCCTGGCTCCTGGCTTTGCATCGGCCCAGCTCCGGCCGTTGTGGCCATTTGAGGAGGGAACCAACGATGGAAGGCCTCTCTTTCTCTGCTTCTCTCTATAACCCTCATAAACAAACCAACCTTAAACAAAAAAAAAAAAAAAAAAAATCTAAACGTGAATCCTGTCATCTGTGGAATGGGAGGACACGTTAAGTGAAATAAGCCAGAAACAGAAAGACAAACTCTGCATGGCCTCACTTAGGAAGCTAAAAACTTGGGATTTCCTAGAAGCAGAGAACAGAACAAGGGTCACTAAAGGCTAGAGTGAGGAGGAACACAGGGAGGCTGGACTACTGGTACCACACTGAGTAATAAAGTTCTGTTCTACTGCATGGAGTTCACAAGTTTGTAATGTATCTGAGAAAGCACTAGGAGAGGAGTCTAAAGGTTCCTAAGAAAGAAATGCTATTTAAGGAAATGGAAGTGCTAATTACACTGATGTACTCACTACACATTATATACATGTACTGATCACAATCCATAAATGCATATAATTCTGCTGTCACCTAAACTACATAAACACAATATTCCTGTTAAGTTTTCCTTTACATTAAGTGAATGGATTCTTTATTCTGTTACTTTCTTTTAAAATTAATCTAAGACTAGAAATCACTGACTCAAGAAGATGTATCTACACAAATTAACTCACCAAATTGAACTATATAAACTTCAATACAATAAACGTGGGTAAGCCCTAAATTTAATTTTTAAAGCTAACAAAGGAAGGGGTATTTGTAATTTACTGAACTTCAACACTTTATACTTATTAAAATATTAAATGGTTCTAGACATGAAGATAAACCTGGAAAAATCTGAATGGGTAAAAGGCTTCCCCACCCCCCATTTGCAAAGTGCATTAATGGCAGCCATAAATAAAACACTGAAGCCAAATGTACGTTAAAGGCATCCTTGTGAACACTGCAGACAACACCGTGTACATCCTCCAACACTGAGGCAAGAATGACAGGGTCTTGAATCACACATGTCAACTTAATAGATTGCTAAGAGGTTGTCTCCAACATGTATGGAGATTGGAGGACAACAGGAGGTTTTGGCAACTCGGGCCAAAATGGATCATAAAGGCCTACCTGAAGCCTAACTCTTTGTTCTGAAATACTCTACTTCTGTTTCTATTATGGGATGGGATATTTCATTGTTGTTTTTCATTGATGTGAAATATATAACAAAATCTGCAGATCATGGGAAAGATTCACTTTTTTGCTGTTTGGCAAAACAAGCAATAAACCTAGGAAAGCACTACCTGATGGATGACTTGGATTAAAATAACTAGCATTACATTTCTTTCAAATGCTCTTCTAATTCATCTGAAAAATTTGGTATCATGCATAAGTTTTAGGAGAAAACAGCATTTCAGCTTAATATTTTAAATAATGTCAATTATGCATGTTTATTTGTAATAAAACTTCCCATAAGTGAAACATGTTACAGTTACCTATAAACATTCATTTTCTGCTATTTACAATTTGAATAATTATGGAATGTTTGTATATTGCAACCGAGTTATAGAAAAGCCACACAAACATTATAAATCAGAAGCCCAACCTTTTACAAATATGAAATCACTTTCATTGGGTTTTCAAATTGTCA
Source organism: Sylvilagus floridanus (assembly GCA_949820135.1). NCBI lineage: Eukaryota > Metazoa > Chordata > Mammalia > Lagomorpha > Leporidae > Sylvilagus > Sylvilagus floridanus. The sequence goes on from OX463226.1 coordinate 105,295,471, forward strand.
AGTAAAAATAGGATGAGGTCAGCAATACTTAGGATGAGGCACTTTAACAATTACTCAAACAGGTTAAGTGTACAAAATTATAAAACAGAACCCTCCATATTAGCCTTATCTTTAATTTCAGGCGTGATTAATCTGAGATGGTCTGTATAAGGAGTGATAGAAACTTTTATTTCTTGCCCTTCTACCTCCACTTGACCCAAGGCAACATAACTGCCAAGAACATGACATAAACATCACTGCAGTCCAGTTATGTGCTCACATAATGAACTACACATCACCTAATGACACCTGGGTTTCAGAAGGTGACTATTTCACCACTAAAACTTCCACATAATTTTTTTCATAAACATGTATAATGAATACATTGGTCTCCCAAAAGTAAAATTCCTAGACAAGAATGTTCTCAGATGTATTAACTGAATCACAAGTTACACAGTGTGATGTACTCTTTTAAAATACTGAATTTAAAAATTACATGTAAAGATTAAATTTATGAATACTTTCTAAATTACAATTTTAAAATTTAAAAAAGGAATAAAGAAAACAGATGTTTTGTTTTGATAGCCTTTTATGAAAGAACTTTTAAAAACAGACATCTGGCCAGCTATCTTCAAACTTAAATCACATGATCTCTGTGTATTTACACTGCATGGTTGGGTATTTCAAATAATAAAAACATGATTAACAACAATAATTCCTACTGTTTCATGAAATCATTGTATTATATTCTCCCCAGTTTTCTGATTTCAACATTCCTATTAATAAAGAAAATGGCTGATTCAAATTTAAAGTTTATTCAGAAGGAATTAAAAACTTGGTATAAGAAAGAATTTATGGACCCATTAACTACATTGTTTCCGGTAAGACTAATTAGAGCTCATCAAGCCTGTTTATTTCTTGTTGTTTATAAGTTGAGGAATTTATATAGTCCAGATACTCAAATATCCTTTAATAAAAAAAATGCAAGTTAGTACCCATTTGAACATAGCTGTTCCAAGTCCCTTCATCAAAATCACTTGTTCTGTGGGTATGCACACACATTCCTTAACTTCCTACGACAGTTTTGCTCCTCTAAAGAGAGAAACTGGCTTCCAATAAATATGTTACCAATCACCTAACTCTCTTCTAAAATCAGGTGGCTCATTTTCAAATAGATGGAAAAAGTATTTATTTGAAATGACAAGAATTAAGTTTGGCAAAAGTAGTGACTTTTATTTACAATTGCATGTATCAAGATTACAATAGAAACACTAGTGATACCATCTGAACAAAAGCAATGATTTATTGGTAATGGTAATGAATGAAACATTGACAGTCTCTGGCGAGAATCAAGCAATTATCCAGGAGCTGTAGATCTGATTGCAATACGGTCTTCCAGTGTCTTTTGCACCTTAGTGGCTTTCTCCTTTTTTGCCAACTACCTAGAAAAACAAAAGTAACTTTATATGTACATCTTATTGTTTTAAAAAATATGGATAGGGTTATTTTAAAAAATACTAATATGGTAATGTTTTTTAAACCTGGTATTAATTTTTATTCTTGAGTTTCTTTTGGCATGCAGTATACTTTCACTGTTGAAACAAACTACCATAACCCCTGCCCCCAGCCATAAGGAATTAAAAATAAAACACATGCAGTCTATTTTTGTATTCCCACGCTGTTTCAAGAAAAAGTAATGCAATTTTTCATAACAAAGTTGACAGTTTAGAGACATTAATAAAAAAGATGCTGCTATATGAGTAAAATATATTTGGCATTCTATTTTTAGGCAATTAGAAATCAAATGTCGATCACAAAATAATCTGGAATTAAGAGTATGCTAAATTCATGTCTTCATGCCCCAGATGACAGGTTTCCAGACTTTTTCTTCAATATACAGACATGCAATGAAAACAGATTAAAAATGACTGATACTTCCTGGTTTCTTTAAAAAAAAAAAAAGGTTGTTATAAATGTATGATAAAATTATAATCACTAAATCCTGTTTCTGTCAATGATTAATATAATCCTCTATTAGAGGCTTTAAAAAATGTCCTGGTTACTATAAATGTGGCAGCCAAAAAATGTAAAGAATAAAGTTAAGGGAGCTGGTATTATGTCTCAGTGGATTAATCTGCTGCCTGCAGCACCAGCATCCCATACGGTTGTCAGTTCAAATCCTAGCTGCTCCATTTCTGATCTGAGTTCCTGGGAAAGCAGAAGACAGCCCAAGTGCTTGGGCCCCTGCCACCCAAGTAGTAGACCCAGATGAAGCTCCCCTGGCTTCTAACTTCAGCACAGCCCAGCCTTGGACACTGTGGACATCTGGAGAATGAACCAGTCGATGGAACTCTTTCTCTCTGTCACTACCTCTCTCTGTGTAACTCTGCCTTTCAAATAAATAAATAAATCTTAAAAAAAAAAGTATGAATAAACTTGATTCCTATCAACCTTTCTAGACAACAAATTCACTGTTGTAATCAAGTACTTCAAACCCAGATAAAGTATTCTCATAGCAGAAAGGTTTCTAAGAAAAACTCACTTGCAAGAATTTGTATGCTTTTATAGAAAAAGATTTTTATATACATTTATAAATGTAATTTTCATATTTTAAAATGATTCTGTTCCAAATAGTAGTGTATATACCAGACACATCCTCATGAGGGCTATCAGTACATGTATGGAATAAAACAGAACATAGATGGGTCAATGCCACTCATGAGAGAAGATTTAGAAGTTCTTTCTACTGAATGCCCAATAATACATTGCTAGAAATGCTTTCTTCTCCAGTCTAAGAAAACCACTTTTATTACTTTACAGAAGTCATCTCTGGTTCAAAGAAACCATGTTAGAAAAGCCCAGCAAGTCACAAGGGGGATAAAAAAAATAATAAAGTTTCATCAAAGAGGATGTGAACAAGAGTAAAAAAATTCAGGTATATGGAGCTATAAGAAGGAAGGGTAGGTGGCATAATGTGTATCACAAATGAATTTAAGCCAATAAACAATAAACACTGAAAGCATTATTGATCATTACATTACTTAACACAAAACATGGAGCTATTAGATTAAGCAAAAGAAAACAGAAACAACTAATATTAAAAATTAAAATTTTAGCAGATGTGATACAATAGAAGACACAAATCTGCATACTGTTTCACAGGTTGATAACTCTCAACTTGCCAATATGTACTCTCTGTAAAAAAGAAGAAATTCAATATTCCAATATGGATTCTCATTCCAAACTTTTAGCTTTTTTATTCACTCTTAACTCTTTGTATTATACCTCAAACAAAAGCCTGTGTACATCAAAATTAGGTGCCAAAGATACTTATTCAGTAGAATCCATTAATCTTCTATGTTAACATTTTAACCCAGCCTATTAATCAGTCCGTAAGTCCTTCAATTGAACTTGAGCTTACTTGAGTAGGCAGAAGCAGAAGATACACCCACAATATATCATCAGAAAAACTTTGGGACTAATATTCCACTAAGAAAACAAAGTCACACCCTTCAACTAAAACCTAATCAATGCTTTATATTAGCGCTAGTACAAGGATGAAATCGTTGTACTTGATTTCCAAAGTGATTCTGTAGATTCTAAAAAATAAACTTTAAAGTTTAGAATTAATTAAAATGTTATCCAATTAATTAAATCTGAAACTTGTTTCATTGCAGTTTGACTTTTCAAAATGTAATACAAAATTAAATATGCAAACAGTAGAAAGTTTAAAAAAATCTAGTGAGCAACATGGTATAGAAACAGAAAGCACCTAGTTGCCAGCCCAAAACAAAACAAAAGGCCAACTGAAAACGTAAGTAGGATGAGATTTGAAGAAAGAGGTGGTTGAGGAAATCTAGTAAAAAAAAAAAAAGCTGATCCAGATGATAGAAGCTGTAGAAATCTCGCACCAGCAATGGTGACAACATGGGGAGGGTGAGAGCAGACAGGTGCTAGATGAGCAGAGAAGCAAGGAGGGGAGTAGAGTGAGACAAGGTCAATCTTTATATTACTTCATTTAAAAAAATCTTCTGGTTTAGTTCATTTGAGTTGGATTAAAAAAGCTGAAAAATAAACAAACAGAAATGTTACAAAAATAGCTGATATGGTGAATGGCCAGTTTAGAAAAGTCTGTTTGTATTATAGTGATAAAAATCTGCTCTGCCTTCTACATGCACCTCATTCCCTGAGAAGCAGAAGCCCCTACCATGTTCTCATTTTTATATACTTACAGTTTAATATTTTTGCATTAAAAGAAAGCAATCAATGTAAACAACCTATTTTAGCAAAGAAAACATCTACTTCAAATGAAGGTAACAAACTTCATGCTGCAACAGGAAGAACCCATTTCCAACAACAAAACACCAAAGTATCCACTATCATCTGTGCATGATGCTTTTAAAGGCCAAAGATAAGTGAAAAGCATAATCTACTCTTGCCAATCTTTGAAGTATAACCCTATATAATTGTAGGCACATGCAAGGTGGTCTAAGATTTCTATACATAGCAAAGATTCATCAGCATTATCTTAGCTTCTGTCATTTTAGTGACAAGAGGAGGTCAATGACATTCTGAAAACGAAAATGATCTAAAACAATTCATACAACATAAAAATGTAAACTGAAAACGATAAACAGTTAATCTATGGGGCCGGCACTGTGGCGCAGAGGGTTAATGCCCTGACCTGAAGTGCTGGCATCCCATATGGGCTCCGGTTCGAGAACCAATTGCTCCACTTCCAATCCAGCTCTCTGCTGTGGCCTGGGAAAGCAGTAGAAGATGGCCCAAACGCTTGGGCCCCTGCACCCATGTGGGAGACCTGGAAGAAGTTCCTGGCTCATGGCTTCAGATTGGCGCAGCTCCGGCCATTGTGGACAACTGGGGAGTAAACCATCGGATGGAAGACCTCTCTCTTTCTCTCTCTCTGCCTCTCCTCTCTCTGTGTAACTCTGACTTTCAAATAAATAAATAAATCTTTTAAAAAAACAAAGTTATTCTATCTTACTGTTCATTAAACCTACTTATATAGCTCTCTTCACTACACAGATCATCAAAACTTCCTTCCCTATCCCTATAAAATAAGTGCCAAGTCTATTTTATAATTTTAAATTCAAATTATATTATGTGTAATCCCTTTTAAATCCAGGAAAGGGAAAGAAGTGCCACATCTGACTTGTCCTTGAATGAATCCTGTACCTTCCTACTCTCAGGTCCAAGTTCCTATTTTTCCAATCTATTTAGGGTGTCCATCATTCTCTACCCAAATTCTACTATCAAAAAAACTTAGTTTAAGGTTCTCTTTCTCCACAAAGCATTCTCCTACCTTGCCAGTTCTCATTGAGAAGAAGAATCTGGCACTGGGCTGGGAAAGTATAAGACTACTTTGTGGAGGAAGAGGTCCTTGAACCAAGTTTTGATTAATTCTGATTACCTTTCCATATATTGGTACACTGTCTTATAAGATTATGAAGGAAATTCAAAAAGTTGGCGGAGGGGCCGGTATTGTAGCACAATAGGTTAAGTTAATGCCAGCAATGCCAGCATCCCATATGAGCATCGGTACAAATCCCAGCTGCTCCATTTCTGATCTAGCTCCTTGCTAACATTTCTGGGAAAGTAGCACAAAATGGCCCAAGTACTTGGACCTCTGCCACCTATGTGGGAAACCAGGATGGAATTTCTGGCTCCTGGCTTTGACCTTACCCACCCCTAGCAGTTGTGGCCATTTGGGGGAATGAACCAGTGAATGAAGGCTATCTATCCTGCCCCCTCTCCTCCCCACTCCTGGCATTCAGCCTTTCAAAGAAATAAAAATGGAATTAAAAGTTGTTTATTTTAGTGCAGAAATTTTTTATATACACGCATAGTTTTTTCATAATACATATATTCCATGAATAGTTTGAAGATCCAGCATGTAAGCTTGTTGTAGACAAGAACTGTGGTTGCACTGGTATAGTCACCACAGGGATAAAAAGCATAATATTACATATGTATTATTTTTCACTAAAACCAAAATGATTTGTAATTTTTAATAAGCAATTCTATAGGATGAAACTGAATAATTTCAGGTAAACATAACCCTTTCAATATTTGTATTTTTACCACACTGAAGTTGCTGTCTCATATAATATGAAAACAATGAGATTTTTGCTTACTTTTGAGAAATAACTTTACATGAATAACCATAGCAGAAAAGATATCCTTCAGAAATTATCATGAGGAAATGAAATGTAATATTTATATACATAAGAAAACCATTCAGCCAATGAAAAACCTGCACAGGGCTCCATTAAAATATTCAATTATTTTCATAGCAGTTCTCAAACTATGGTCTAGCCTGGGATCCTTGAGACCCTATCAGGGAATCAGAGTCAAAACTATTTTCATAATAATGCTAAATTGTTATCTGACTTCTTAACTCTCATTCTGTCACAAGTACACAGTCACATTTTCCTGAGGCTACAAAACGTGTGACTATTATAACTGAATGTAGAGTTGGCCAAAAGAATGAGAGCGCTCTATTAGGATAGTGAAGAAATTCATAAAATTTTAAAGCAATGTGCTTCCTCTTATTGTTTTCTCTTTTGGAAAACACTCAAATGTTTATTTATATTTATTTCATGCTTTATTTATTTTATTTATTTATTCAAAAAGCAGAGGAAAAGAGAAACAGAGATCTCCTACCTGCTGTTTCATTCTCCATTACCCACACCTTTGTGGCTGGGTCAGGCTGCAGCTATGAGCCAGGAACTCAATCTGGTCTCCCACATGTGTGGCAGAGACCTAACTACTTGAGTCATCACCCCTGGCTCCCAGAGTATTCAACAGCAGAAAGCTGGAATCAGGAGCAGAGCCAGGACTTGAACCCAGGAACTCCAACACTGGATGGGCATGCCAAGTGACATCTTTGTGTGTTTGTGTGTGTGTGTGTGTGTGTGTGTGTGTTTCATATTTATTAAAAAAAAAAAAAAGTGGATCCAAAGAACAACCTCAGGGATGGAGGTGGCAGGACACAGACCCATAGGTAGCTAGAAAAGTATGCCTTAGGGAAATTTAGGGAGCCTCATTACTACCTTGTTTTAGATGCTATGTAAGTAGCTAGCTTAGTTTTCCATTCTTCTGTCCTTACAAACATGGCACAGCTACTGGCTTGCCTAGTAAGGCCAAGTGACATCTTAACTGCTACATCAAAAACCTGCCCCAAATAGGTATATTTTTTATTTAAAACTATTACTTAACATGTAAGGGGCTTTTCATCTGTAGATAAATATCTTCAAAATTTCCCAATTTTAACTTCTAATATGGTAAATATTAGACAAATATAGCCCATATAAGAGTTTTTTAGGTCCTCAATCATCTATAATATTAAAGAAGGTACCCGAGACCCTCAAGTTTGAGAATGGCTGCTCCACAGTAATTTAAGTAAGATGAAAAAATATAAATGAACACACAGCTGTTATAAAACAAACAAACACTCTTCAGCAAGAAAAGCCTAATATCTTTTCTATCAAAAACAGCCCAAAAGGATAGTCTGGCAGTCAAAAACAGAAAAGATCAGGCTAGAAGGGGTGCGAAGGGAATGTTAAAAACAGTGAGATGGAGTCAGATTTACTAATACAAAGTGGAAAAACTGTAACTGAATGACAGGCTGGTAAGAAGATGGACAAGACAGATGGTTGGTTACTTAGAGAAAAAATGAAAAAAGCAAGTAAGCAGAGGCAAAAAACAGGAAACTTACTGGTATGAGGAAATAAAGTTAGGGATCTTACAGAAGACCTAAGTTAGTAACAAACTCTGCAAGGCACAGTTAAAGCCCAGTACAATGGCATTTAGTTCAAATAGGCAAAGCAGAAAAGGAGGCAGCAGCTCACACACCGTCCCAGTAAAACACGCTGCGTATCACAAGAAAGTAGATGTTTAATCTCTGCTTCCTCTGTCCTGTCATTATATTTATGTCAAACATCTAGACATGGCCATCTAGATATGTAAGTATTTCTGCAGCTCCCAAAAGTTAATCATGTTATCAGACAGAAAGACCAATTCAAATATCTATTGTTAAGGTTTTCAATTTGGTAAAAATGACATACAATTTCATATGATTATACCCTGTTCTGTAGCTCTAACTCACTAAACAGAAATCTGCTGACAGCCTCTTCCTCCAGGAACCAGGAACCCAGAGAAATTTTCCCTCTTGTAATTACCTGATATCTTACACTGCCACATGCAGCCATAAGAAACACTATGATGCCTACATCCCCTACGCTATCACATACTTGAACTGCATATAGCAACTTGCGTCCCAAACTGCAAAACTCTCCAGCAGCCTGTGGTTTCAGATTTAGGAGTCATTCTATAAAACCAATTAGATGTTCTAGTAATACACTGAAGAGACTCCTCTTCACTTCTAAGCATCCTTTGTACATCACAAATTCTTTGTAAACTTAGAATTGTTTTTTTAAAGCAACAATTATACAAGGGGGGGCTTCAAAAAGTTTGTGGGGAAATGAAATTAAAAGATACTAAATTTCCCACAAACTTTTTGAAGTCTACTTGTACGTATACAGAGATACACAAAAATATGAGGAAAGTTGCCCATTCATTTTAAATTTATTTGCTGAAATGTACTCTTCAGCAGACAAACATGGTTTGGAAAATTAGCACTAACCAATGTATTAAAATTGAATCATCCTCTTTTAATAAAATTATTCAAGTTCTTTAAAAAATTTTTTGTCCAAAGCAATAATGATCTTAGTGTAAGTTCTTAAAATCAATCCACTCTTAAAAAAAGATTTAGCTTACTATTTTCCCATTATTCTTAACCACTTTGTGTAATCAAACATTATTCTCCCTCTTATTTAGATATTATTCACTAACCTTCACTATATCAGTTAAGACTTACCATTTTTCTTAGAAACTAAAAATTACTGTACTCATCTTTTAGAAAATTTCATGATATAGTACAATTTTAGATCTCTATGATTTAAAAAAAAGTGTGGCAACTGAAATGTATGATGTGATTCCCTTAAAATTATATTTTTATTGCCCCAAATATGATTTAAAAAATTTTGAAAAACTTACTCGCTTGAAATCATTCATATTTGTTGCTTGGACTGGAGTACCAATAAAAGTAAAATATGAAATTCTTGTTGTTTCTTCTTCACCTTGATTGGACTGAACAAATATCTATCAAAAACAAAAGAATTTTTACATTTATAATTATTCCTTGTTTAAATGTCTTTAATTAATAATAAAAGTTTAAGTATAATCAATTTCCTTATACTATTAACAAAAATCTTCTGTTCTAAAAGGTAATCTAAATTGTGCAACATTTAGACTAGTACTGCCACAGGATTATTAGTTCCACTGCTTGTCCTACAGATCTCACTTTCTCCAAAGATGTCATAGCAAGACATTCACATAAACAAATTCATGGTAATTTACTGTGATGGCACAGAGCAGTCATAATTATTTAAGAGAATGCGGAAAGAACGTGACACACATGATTACAATGGGACAGAGTGTTTTTCAAAGTTTTACTAAAGTCACAGTTTTTCAATGAGGAAAATTTCTTTCTGGTAATCATGGATCCAATACATATAGCAAAAAATTAAAAGATAAAATAGCATTGAAACTCAGCTTCTATTGCTATACTATGCCCTCTGTGCTTTTTAATCTTGACTCTTAATACATTTGTTTTAAAAATTCCCTTCAGCATGTTAAGAGATAAAAGCCTTACTCATAAATATTTTTCAATATATTTCATTTTTTGATTCATTTTTTAAAGCTTTATTTATTTATTTGAAAGGCAGAGTTACAGAGAAAGGGAGACAGAGAGAGCGAAAATCTTCCATCCACTTGTTTGGTTCACTCCCCAAATGGTCACAAGGGCAAGGGCTGGGCCAGGCTGAAGCCAAAAGCCTGAAACTCCGGGTCTCCTACTTGCATAGCAGGGGCCCAAGGATTTGGGACATCTTCATCTGCCTCCCCAGGCATATTATCAGGGAGCTGCATTGAAAGTGGAGCAGCCAGGATGTGAACCAGTACCCATATGGGATGCTGGCAGCACAGGTGGCAGCTTAACCTACTATGCCAACCCCTGTTCCATTTTAAAACCTAATACTCTAGACGCATACAATTGCCCTAATACAAATAACACATTTCTTTAAATCTGAGACAGTACTCAGTTTTTGCTGTTTTCACAGGCAAACATAGATTCATTTCAAATTGAGCTTATCATCAATTCAGACTTTTAAGTCACTTCTCAGCTTATATGGAATGTGTTTTGTTCTTTGAATACAAGCACAACCATTTCCATTTATTGGGTTTTAATATTTATTTACCTGCTTTGATTAGATTCTGAAAAGCTGTCATTTTCATTCTATCACCAAAGTGATAGGCATGCCTTCTGGGTCTTCATTTTAAGTTACTGACTAAACTTTTGATAAGATAGACACAGTATGCATCCTGTAAAAGGGCATCCTGGAAGACAGCAGCTCGGGTACTTAGGTCCTTAATATCTGCGTAGGAGACAAACTCAGTTCCAGCCCCCTGGCATCAGCCTGGCCTAGCCCTGGTTTTGTGGGCATTCGGAGAGTGAATCAGAAGGAAGATGAAGATCTCCATGTCTCTCTCTGCCTTTCAAATAAATTCTTTAAAATATTGCACACAATACATAAAGACTTGAGCCTATTAAAAGAGGAAGGTCTTCAGTGATTCCCAATGACAGAAGAGATTAAATCAGTGTCTCTGGGTCTAAAGGGCTTTTTATCCAATAAACAAATGCCTTCCTCCCCATCAATAAGTAAATAAAACAAAAGGGGTTATAAATCAGGGATATGTGAAAGATATGAATAAAGTCAGGAAAACACCTGATAACTAGTTTAAAGTCTAACGTAATTTTTTAAAAAGATTTATTTATTTGAAAGTCAGAGGAGAGAGAGAAAGGAGAGACACAGGGAGAGGTCTTCTATCCACTAGTTCACTCCCCAAATGGCTGCAATGGCTAGGGCTGAGCTAGGCTGAACACAGGAGCTAGGAGCTTCTTCCAGGTTTCCCATTTGGATGCAAGGGCCCAAAGACTTGGGCTCTCTTCCACTTTTTCAGGCCATTAGCAGGAAGCTGGATCAGAAGCAGAGCAGGCAGGACTCGAACCGTGGTACATGTGGGAAACTGGTGCTGCAGACGGCAATTTAACCTGCTGTGCCATAGTACTGGCCCCTAATGTAATACTCACTTTTATTTGGGTAAGATATTCCAAACACTTAAAACTCAATTTGTATAATTCTTCATATTACTACTAGGCATATTCTATACAAATTCACTGAAAATCTTCTAAAATGAACAGAGTTTTCTTTTAATTTACAAAAACAGAACAATTCTACTTAAAATGGAAATTACATCAGTTTGACGTGACCTGCTTGCAGTGACTGTGGGTCCTTCCTTTTTTTTTTTTTTAGGTATTCTGGATTATTTTCTAATCCTCCTACCTCTAAAGGACAGGATGAGAGGATTTATTGCATTTCAATACTAACATTCTCAAAAGCAATTAGTAACTGCTAAAACAGCTGATGTTTATGAGTGGTATTTTTATAACATTTAAAATATATCACTTAAGGGGCTGCACTGTGGCACTGTAGTCTAAGCCTCTGGCCGTGGCTCATCCCACATGAGCACTGGTTTGTGTCTCAGCTGCTCCTCTTCTAATCCAGCTCTCTGCAATGGTCTGGGAAAGCAGTAGATGGCGGCCTAGGTGGTTGGGCCCCTGCACCCACATGGGAGACCCAGAAGAGCTCCTGGCTCCTGGCTCTTGATCAGTCCAGCTCCAGCTGTTGAGACCATCTGGAGAGGGAACCAGCAGACGGAAGACCTTTCTCTCTGTCTCTGTCTGTAGCTCTACCTCTCAAATAAATAAATAAAATCTTTAAGGAAAAAAAACTTAAAACATTATCACTTAAAATCATCTCAGGCATTATTCAATAGGATATACTTAAGTCATTTTATAACATGTAAAATTGCCTTTTTAAAATCACTTTTACTGAGATTATGGCCACCATATCATTATAAGCTATAATTTCGAAAAGTAAATGGGAATTTAACAGTCTATCACTCTTTACCTATTACCAGGTTCAAATGATAAAGCACAAATATGAAGTATAAATGTTCTGGAATAACCTTTCAATAATTCCCATGTAAACAAAATAAATAAATTGACAACATGCAGAATACTTAAATATCAACCTGTCCTTCCTCTTTAGAGTACATAGATAAAATAAAAGCAAAATTTAAGCAGCTCATTACATACTTTTACTCATTTCAAACTGAGTAGACAACCACTACTTTAAAGGATCATTCAGACTTACTTAGGAAAATCCTGTTACAAACTTATTACATACACAAGAATGGGCCAAGGTTGTGGCATAGTGGGTTAGGCCACCACCTGTAACACCAGCATCCCATGTGGGTAACAGTTTGTGCCACGGATGTTAAACTGGTGATTCAACTCTCTGCTAGTGCACGTAGGAAAGCAGCGAAAGATAGTCCAAGTGCTAGGACCCCTGCCACCCATTTGGGAGACCCCCCCCAAAAAAAAGCTCCTGGCCCAGCCCTGGCTGTTAAAGCCATTTGGGAGTGAACCAACAGATGGAAGATCTCTTTCTCCCCATCTCTAACTCTGACGTTCAAATAAATACACAAGAATGGCTACTTACAGTTACACTGTTCACATTCTGAAACTTGACATAACGAAGTGGAACAATGCCATCTTCTTTAATATCATCCTCTGTTAGTTCCAGAGCTTGAGTTGGTTCACTTCTTTCTGCCTCTTCAAAATCCATAGATCGGGGTAGGTTGATAAAGATTTTTACATACTTCGGACCCTGACCTATAAAATGGTAGAATAAAATGAAATGCTAAAAACCACAAACATATTTACACCATATTATACACATATACAAACCTACACATCAGTGTACACCTTTGTAGATGCCTACCATTAGGATTTACAACAAAGTCTGAGTATTTTGATAGCTGATTTCCACCACCAATACACATTCATTAGTACTTTACATGGCTAACTAGCCCTATACCAAAGACTGGGAATATGATTATAACACACATGTACAAATGTATATATGCATATGTTCTCAATTCTAATTACTGCCACTGCCAAGAGTTGTTACATTTTATTATTTAGGAGAAAAGCATCATCAGTGACAACATTTAGTCAAAAAGGAATTCATCATTAAAGTAGCCAACTTTCATTTTAGGATTATATCAGATGTGCTCAGTATATAGAAATCAATCTATTCAATATAAGGGTATAATGTATGACTTATTTTGTAGCTGATTAAGGAGTACTGACTTGTTTCTACAGAATTTGCTTATACAAATACTTTTCACTTTCAGAATACAAGTACAATTTTATTAAAAGAAATTATTAATATGAAAAGTTAGAACAAATGCGGGGCCAGCTTTATGGTATAGTAGGCTAAGCCTCTGCCTGCAGTGCCAACATCCCATAAGGACACCAGTTCATGTCCTGGTTACCTCTCTTCCAATCCAGTTCTCTGCTGACAGCCTGGGAAAGCAGTGGAAAATGGCCAAAGTGCTTGGGCCCCTGCACCCACATGGGAGACCTGGAGAAAGTTCTTGGCTCCCGGCTTTGGATCAGCCCAGCTCCAGTCATTGCAGCCATTTGGGGAGTGAACCAGCAGATTGAAGACCTCTCCCTCTGTCTCCCCCTCTGTCTTTAAATCTACCTCTCAAATAAATAAACTAAATCTTTTTAAAAAAAAAGTAGAAAGCTGGCACCGCAGCTCAATAGGCTAATCCTCCGCCTTGCGGCACCAGCACACTGGGTTCTAGTCCCGGTCAGGGAACCGGATTCTGTCCCAGTTGCCCCTCTTCCAGGCCAGCTCTCTGCTGTGGCCCGGGAGTGCAGTGGAGGATGGCCCAAGTGCTTAGGCCCTGCACCCCATGGGAGACCAGGAGAAGCACCTGGCTCCTGCCATCGGATCAGCGTGGTGCACTGGCCACAGTGTGCCAGCCCTGGCCGCAGCGTGCCAGCCCCAACGGCCATTGGAGGGTGAACCAACAGCAAAAGGAAGACCTTTCTCTCTGTCTCTCTCACTGTCCACTCTGCCTGTCAAAAAAAAAAAAAAAGTAGAGAACAGGGAGAAGAGGGGAAATGGAAGGGCAGAACAGCAAAATTCTTTTTTATAAAAAGAGAAACCTCAAATCTGTACAATAATGTTTACATGCATAGATATAAAGATATAATACAGCACCAAAAGGAAGATCTGAAGCCTTAATTTTATCATTTATAAGAGGAGAGAGAAATAATTTCCACCAGTTTTGATTCTAAAAATGGTTTCCTTAGAACCAAGAGTTTTAGAACACCTGGAAGAATTCAACAGTTTTCAGATTAACAGGAAACGATCAAAGTTTAAAGTAATGTTTTTTTTTTAAAGATTATTTATTTGAAAGTCAGAGTTACACAGAGAAAGGTGAGGCAGAGAGAGAGAGAGAGAGGTCTTCCATCTGATGATTCACTCCCCAATTGGCTGCAATGGCCAGAACTGTGCCAATCCAAAGCCAGGAGCCAGGAGCTTCTTCCAGGTCTCCCACATGAGTGCAGGGGCACAAGGACTTGGGCCATCTTCTACTGCTTTCCCAGGTCATTGCAAAGAACTGGATCAGAAGAGGAGCAGCCGGGACTAGAACCGGCGTCCACATGGGCTGCTGTTGTGGCATTAACTCACTGACCATAGCGTCGGCCCCTAAAATAATGTTTAGAAATGAAATAAAAGGATCCTTTCATACTTTCGTTCTCTAACACTGTCATGTTATTTACACATTCATCGATGTTCTCGCTTTGTTCCAAAAAGAATTTTACTCTTTCTCAAAACAAAGAATATCTAATTCTAATAAAAAGTTTTAAATATGTGCTAATGGGGCTGGCACTGTGACGTAGCAGGCTAAGCCTCCACCTGAGGTGCAGGCATCCCATCTGGGTGCCAGTTTGTGTGCCTGCTGCTCCTCTTCCAATCCAGCTCTTTGCTAATGGCCTGAGAGAGCAATGGAAGATGGCCCTTGCACCCTCGTGGGAGACTCAGGAGAAGCTCTAGTCTCCTGGCTTCAGATCAGCCTAGCTCTGGGTGTTGCAGACATTTGGGGAATAAACCAGCAGATAGAAGACCTTTCTCTATGTCTTTCCCTCTCTCTGTCTGTAACTTTACCTCTCAGATAAATAAGTAAAATCTTTTTTTTTTTAAATGTGCTAACAGGTCTACGAAGTGGGAAGTTAGTTCAAGGAAAAGGTGTTCTTTACTCACCATTATCTGGCCCTTGAAATTTCATGGAATAAAGCTTAACAGGTTGATTGAAAGCCACAGTAATAAGCAGCTGTGGAGAAAATCAGTTTTGTTACGAAAGAGCTTATGTTCATCTTTTACACACAAAATACACAGTAGAATTAAACAGAAAAATCTAACAAAAATAATGTAATATGAAAAAATAAGTAACTTCAAGGAATTGATTAGATTGACATTTGAGAAACATCACCAACAATTATTTATAAAAGACAATGGCAAAGCAATTTTAATAGAGTAAATTTACTAACATTGTATGTAAGAAACTAAGGACTTGAAACCTATAAACTGGCAAGCAATCCATTTTCCAACATATCAAACAAAATTCCAAAATTAAAATAAAGTTTAAAGTATGCATTTTACCATACACCTTATCTAGAATGGTTTTGTCAAGCAGGGATCCAGGTCACTTGACATCTGGAGGCACTGTAGAGGTTATGCAAAGAGACTAGCCCTCTGGAGGACTCTGACCTAAAATTCAACAACAGCACCTTTCTAGCTCTACAGTGACCTCCAAATCTCCATCCTAAACTTATCTGACTAACCCAATCTGAGAAAAGAAACAAAACTCAGAAACGTGAAGTCACTGGCTCGATCTTCTTTCTTTCCAAAATTGTGTTTGACCTAAGTACTCAGGCTTCTCCCCTGGAAGAAGGAATTTTGACAGAAGATTTTAAGAGAACTATAGAAAGTTCTGCTGATATTTACCACCACATTTTATTGTCAGGGCATCACTTACCAGGAAAACAATGAGAATTATATACTCTTAAGTAAGTTATATCAATAGGAGAATCTGGTTAAAGAAAAATGGGATTTAAGTTTATGATTTTTAGAACCATATTGTGGGCCGGCGCCGCAGCTCACTAGGCTAATCCTCCGCCTTGCGGCACCAGCACACCGGGTTCTAGTCCCAGTCGGGGTCCTGGATTCTGTCCCAGTTACCCCTCTTCCAGGCCAGCTTTCTGCTGTGGCCAGGGAGTGCAGTGGAGGATGGCCCAAGTGCTTGGGCCCTGCACCCCATGGGAGACCAGGAGAAGCACCTGGCTCCTGCCATCGGATCAGCGCAGTGTGCCAGCCACTGCGGGCCAGCCGTGGCGGCCA
The DNA here is from genome assembly GCA_949820135.1 of Sylvilagus floridanus. Lineage (NCBI taxonomy): Eukaryota > Metazoa > Chordata > Mammalia > Lagomorpha > Leporidae > Sylvilagus > Sylvilagus floridanus. Next base: position 105,311,919 of record OX463226.1, read on the forward strand.
TTAGAGGGTGAACCAATGGCAAAAAGGAAGACCTTTCTCTCTGTCTCTCTCACTATCCACTCTGCCTGTCAAAAAAAAAAAAAAAAAAAAAAAAAAACCTTAAAAAAAAAATCATATTGTGGTCTATCTAGCAAAATAACTAGACTTGTTCCTTTCATTACACTAGGCTTTTTATATTTGACCCATAATTGGTTTTTTGGTTTGAGATTTATTTATTTGAAAGGCAGAGTTAGAGTTAGAGTTAGAATTGAGAGAGAAAGAGATAGAAGGAGAGGAGAAGACAGAGAGATAGATCTTCTATCTGCTAGTTCACTCCCTATATGGCTGCAAAATGGCTGGAACTGGGCCAGTCTGAAGTCAGGAGCCAGGAGCTTCTTCCAGATCTCCCACTTGGGTATAAGGACAGGCCTAAAGCACTTGGGCAATCTTCACTGCTTTCCAAGGTGCATTAGCAGGGCATTGGATTGGAACTGGAGCAGCCGGGACTTGAACCAGTGCCCAAAGGGGATGCCAGCCCTGCAGGTGGTGACTTAAGCACTAAGCCACATCACTGACCCCTTGACCCATAATTGTGTAAAAAAATAATAAGCACAATAGTTTAGGGAATTGAACTGCAAGTGAAAAGAAGATGGCATTGGAAAGCTAGAAAGACATCAAGTCAGCAAGACACTCTCTTCCTGCATCCAGAGAAGCATATAGATCTATATTTTAGAAAAACAACTTTTGTTACTATGTACAAGATGAACTGAAACAAGCATGTATCAGAAACAAGGGAAGAGACTATATGGAAATTAACAACCAAGACAGAGATAAAGATGGCAACCACATTCTTCCTCTGTGACAAGGACAAGCTTGGAAGCAAGGGATACAACTCAAGTTTATATACGGCAGTGGGATCTGGACATATAAGGAATACTTGCCTAGTTAGTCTACTTCTTAGACACAAACTAACGTGGGTGAAAAAAGAAGGGAAGGCAGGTTAAGGATGAACAAAAGGACTAAACAATGGTGACAGTTCAACTTAGCAGAGCTGGTCAATCCAAGTTTCCTTAGCACATCCAGTAGCTCATACAGAAGAGAAAGAGAATGGGTCTATGTACTCAAAGGACAGGAGTCAAAGAAATGGAAAGGACGAAGTAATCATCCAGGAATGAGACATAAATCATGATACGGGAACATGAGAAAGTAAGAACCAGCAAATAGTGATAACCCCTGTAAATTCTGCCTTAAGTATCCAATTACCTGTTCATCACAGTCAGATTCCAAAAAGGTCAGGTCTTTTCGTAAACAATTGTCAAAACCATGTTCATCACTTTCATTAAGACATTCACAGCCAGCTTTATTAATAAAAGGCATTAGATCCATCTGAAAGAAATTCAATAAAGACTTTAGGCAAAGCATTTGTATCTGGAATTAAAATGTTAAAAAAAATTAAATCTGTGATTCTGTTTAATTAGGCGATTTAAAAGAAAATTTCTCTTTTAATATAATTACTAAAACTTTTAATAATTTCATTTGAGTTTCTGAAATGTACTACTAACTATTAAAGGTAAATCTAGGCTTAGCCCATTCAATGAGGTATCAAAAACTAAGTTTTTAACACTTTTGATTATAAAATGATGATTTACACTTTTAGAGTAAGTGTTTACAGTGGAAAATAGGCAAACTAAAATACCTGTAAGATCCAAGAAAACAGAGTTCCTTCTCTAGTGGTCCTATACCCACAAGGGTTAGATTTAAGATGAACATCAAATAAGACTTAAAATTTTGTTATAGAAAAGTTCAGACATAAATAGAATAGTATAATGAGTTCTCTGTATACACCACCCCTAACTACAATAATCATCAGGCCATTTGTTTCTTCTTTACCCCAAACCACAACCTAACCCCTCCTGATGATTCTGAAGCAAATCTCAGACATCTTTTCATTTCATTCATGAACATTTTAGTGTGTACTTGTAAAAGATGAAGACTCTTAATAAAATAATTTTCAATATCATCACAATTACAACACCTAATATTATCTAATATTAGATATTATATTATCTAATATTAACTGTCTCAACATTGTTTAATAGCTGAATTCTTTATCTATTTATTTATTTGAAAGGCAGAAAGAGAGAGAGAGGGAGAAACAAAGATCTTCCATCTACTGATTCACTCTCCCAACAGCTAACAGCTAGAGCTGGGTCTGGCTGAAATCTAGAGCCAGAAATTCCATACTGGTCTCCCACATGGGTGGTTGGGGCCCAAGTATGTGGGCTATCTTCCACAGCCTTCCCAGGTGCGTTAGCAAGGAGGCAGATCAGAAGCACAGCAACCAGGACATGAACCAGTGCTCTGGCAATGAGGCAAGCAGCATCTTAACATACTGTGCCACAATGCCAGCCCCTACAGGTGAATTGTTAAAATAAAGATCCAAAAGAAATAAAAACACGCCAGCCCCGCGGCTCAATAGGCTAATCCTCTGCCTGCAGCGCCGGCATACTGAGTTCTAGTCCCGGTAGGGGCACCGGATTCTGTCCCAGTTGCCCCTCTTCCAGGCCAGCTCTCTGCTGTGACCCGGGAGTGCAGTGGAGGATGGCCCAAGTCCTTGGGTCCTGCACCCCATTGGAGACCAGGAGAAGCACCTGGCTCCTGCCTTTGGATCAATGCGGTACGCCGGCCACAGTGCGCTGGCCGTGGCAGCCATTGGAGGGTGAACCAATGGCAAAGGAAGACCTTTCTCTGTCTCTCTCTCCTCTTTCTGTCCACTCTGACTGTCAAAAAAAAAAAAAAGAAAAAGAAAAAGAAATAAAAACACGATATTTGCTTACTGTGTATTTTAAATCTTGTTTTAACCTGTAGATTTCTTAATACTCTCCATTTCAAAAATTGCTTCTCTGTGCTGTCAGCATATTCCTGTCTCCTACATTCTCTGTGGGCTAAGACTTAACACTTTCAGTGTAACACTAGAGTGTTATGACAGTGGTCATGCTTGAGTGGTTTCTGCTTTAGTGGGAATGCCTCCAGTCATTTCTCCATTTAGACTTTATTGAAGGCTTTAGAAATAGGTATTAAATGTTGTTAAATACCTTTTCTGCATATTTGGAGACAACTTTTCACTTTAGCTCTATTAATGACAGATTATAAGCTTCCTAATAATATAAAAATTTCTTTAAAAGCTGGCTTTGCAATGTAGTGGGTAAAGCCACTGCCCACAACATCCTACTTGGGAGTTGGTTCACGTCCCAGCTCTACTACTTTCAATCCACCTCCCTGCTTGGGAAAAGCAGTGAAAGATGGCCCAAGTACTTGGGCTCCTGCCACCCATGTGGGATACCCAGATGAATTTCATGGCTGCTGGCTTCAGCCTGGCCGAGCCCTAGCCATTGCAGCCATCCAGGGAGCGAGCCAATGAGTAGATTTGTCTCTCCCTCTCTCTGTAACTGACTTTCAAAAAATAAATAAATCTTAAAAAAGAAAAAAAAAAAAGTCTTCCATGCTTGAAATAAACTCAACCTTGCACATGACAGTATTTTTAAAATGTACTACTGGATTGTTGACCTTTGCTTACTAACATTTTATTCAAAATTTTTACAACAAAATCTGTAAAGTCAAACTTTTTTAATATGGCTTTCTTCTTTGATACATACATTGTCAGACTTTTGAGATCAATGTTGTACAAAAAAAAAAAAAAAACTAGGAGAAATTTTTCTATTTATTTATGGTCTTAAGTAACTGTAGTAATATTAGGTGGCCTTTAAAAGACTGGATAATTTTCACCAGGGACGAGCAGCCAACAAAGCTGGAAACTTAAACAAGGCCTCCCATGTAGATGACAGGGAGCCAATTCACCTGCCATCGTCACTGCTTCCTGGGGTCTATACCAGCAGAAAGTTCGATTCAGGAATCAGAGCCAGAAACAGAACCCTGGCACTCTATGGGCCATGAGTGTCTTACTCTGCATTATCACTGCTGGGCTTAACGCTCACTTCACACTACTAGCACTATACATTTAATAATCCTCTAAGTCCTAAATTTTTCAAAAACTTATCTTCACTGACACCTGATAAAAATGTTTTTAATAGTCGGCGTCATGGCTCAATAGGCTAATCCGCTGCCTTGCGGCACCAGCACACCGGGTTCTAGTCCTGGTCAGGGAACCGGATTCTGTCCCAGTTGCCCCTCTTCCAGGCCAGCTCTCTGCTGTGGCCAGGGAGTGCAATGGAGGATGGCCCAAGTGCTTGGGCCCTGCACCCCATGGGAGACCAGGAGAAGCACCTGGCTCCTGCCATCTGATTAGCGCGGTGTGCCGGCCACCACGTACCCGTGGCAGCCATTGGAAGGTGAACCAACGGCAAAGGAAGACCTTTCTCTCTGTTTCTCTCTCTCACTGTCCACTCTGCCTGTCAAAAAAAAAAAAATGTTTTTAATAGATTTTCACATTTTACTCATAACATATGCATGAAAAGTAAACTTCTTTTTCTTAAAATTTTCTTCCTGCTTATCTCCTATCTGAGGTCAACATACTAATATCATACTTAGCTGATGTGTAAAGAAGTATCCCTGTGGCTAAGCAGTAGGACTATTCAGCTCATAAGACTTTTTCAGGCAAATACCCTTAGTAAATAAAGGAAAAAAATTACAAATTCTGTAAATATAACAGCTTACAAGTTAAATGATTTTCAAAATTTTCCAAAAGGTGTTATAATCTTAACTTAAACCACAAGCTTATATTATACTCTCTAATTGGATATGTGACTTCAAATTATAGTTCAATTTTAAAATGAATACTAATTATATTTTTCTAACTTAAAATGATTAATGTTGGTATAATACATTATAGATAAGTTCAACTTTAAAAATAAAAAAACAAAGAAAACAGAAAAAAATCAATCTCTCATATTTGCTTGACGGTGGTTTTTCCTGGTCAGCATGATGGAAAGGCCTTCCAGAAAGGACTCAGAGCTCCAGGACCCCTGCTTTAACATACTTCACATACAGGAAAATATTGAACCTATTTTTTTTAAATGCATTTTTTCTGTTACACTACTGTAGTTTTAATGATTTCTGATTACTTTAACACTTACTGTATATGGATGGGGCCAGCGCTGTGGCATAGTAATTTAAGCCTCCACTTGTGGTGCCAGCATCCCACATAAGATGCTGGTGCCAGTCCCGGCTGTTCCATTTCTGACCTAGCTCTCTGCTATGGCCTGGGAAAGTAGTAGCAGATGGCCCAAGTATTTGGGCCCCTGCATCCATGTGGGAGACCCAGAAGAAGCTCCTGGCTCCTGACTGACCCAGTTCCAGCCATGTGGCCATTCGGGGAGTGAACCAGAGATGGAAGACCTCTCTCTCTGGCTTTCCCTCTCTCTGTCTGTAACTTTGCCTCTCAAATAAATAAATCTTTAACTAAAAAAGAAATTACTGTATATGGTGAAATGGTCATCTTTCCATTCAATACTTGTTTATAGTCCCTACCTTATACTGCCCATGTTCCCACTAGAGTTTTTTTTTTTTTTTTTTGCTTTTTATTTGTTAAAACTTTTTATTTGGTATACCATTAAACCCCTACTGTAATGTAAATTTGAAATGTTATCTCAAAAACTAAAAAAAATAAAGAAGAAAAAAAAAAGGAAGAGGGAGGGTAGAAGGAAGACAGGAGAGGGCACCGGGGAGGGAAGGAAGGAGGGAAGAAGGGAATATCATTATAATCTTAGAATTGTTTTTATGAACTTTATTGAATCTGTTAAGAAACTAAAAATAACTTTAAGAAATAAACAAAAAATATGTTGCACTGTAAAAAAAAAAAAAAAGAAAAAAAAACAGGTGCAATGAGAAGAATTCATTCTTTAATCTTCCATTCCATGAACTTTGTATTTTAGCATGTAGGATCTGCCAATTTGCATAAACAAATCACGAAGGGCTGAATCTGAATTTTTTTTTTTTTTTTGAGATGTGTTTTTTGAAAGGCAGAGTGACACAGAGAGACAGTGAGACACAGAGATACCTTCCATCTGCTGGTTCATTTCCCAAATGCCTGGAACAGCTAGAGCTGGGCTGAAGTCAAGAGCCCAAAATTTCATCTGTGTCTATAGCAAGAATAGAAGAGATCCAAGTACTTGGGGCCATCATCTACTGCATTCTGAAGGGCATTAGCAAGAAGCTGGACCAGAAGCAGCAAAGCTGGGACTCAGGCTACCCTCTAATATGGGATTTAGGTGTCCTAAACCACAGATAATCAGCTGCCTCTAAAATAAAACCACAACTAGGTCTTTTAAAAAATAGAGTGTCAGAAAAGAGGGGATATATTTAAGATAGGGACAACTATAGGAAGTGAGTGGTAGCAAAGGGAATATAGTATATAATAGTCATTTCACATAAATTTCAAAAAGCGAAACTTTCCCAACGCACATTGCTTCACTTTGGGGGAGAAAATATAAACAATAATTTTAACATGACTGTCAATAGTTCAGAAAACAGATTTTAAAAAAGCAGCAAAGAAAAATTGGTTTCTGATGGAGCTTAAGGTAATAACGACACAAAAGTCAACAGTCAACTGTTTTGAATGTTTTTTGCAAAATACTCAGAATAAGGATAAAAAATGTTTAAAAAGGATAAAAATAAAGAAAGAGATCAAGCGAGAAACTCTAGTCCTTTCTTTTAACCAAACAACGAAAAAGGCAAGCTATTCTCTCATGATCCCACCGTTCAGTCTACATACATAGCCTTTTGGAATATCTGTGTCCTCATTGCTTCCAGGGTCATTTTCTAAGTGCTGCTTGATTTTTTCTTCTAGTCCCACAGCATCTGCTCCTTGATATTGATCAATTCTCACTTTGTTTCGAAAAAACAAAAATGTAGGTGTTGCTGATATATTGTTGGTGGCAGCTGTTCCCTAGAATTGGCAAGTTAAACAGTGTTACCAATGAAAACAAACAATGAGTCATTTTGAATATTCATTCTGTATATTTATAGAATTAAATATCAAAACCGTAAACTAAAAACATATAAAATAAAGTCTTCATAATTGTTATTTAAGAAAAAGTAGGCTTATCCCTGAGAGCTCACCTTAGGGTATAGCAAAATTAATTATCCTATATCCACAATGAAGAATGACCCTACACTTTCATGATTTTTATTGTTAACTGTTTCACCCAGTGAAATAACTAGTTTCCGATATAGAAATTGTGCTTCACCCCAGACCCATTTGAAAACCAAGAGCCAATCTCCCCATGAATTTCTCCTATAAAAATGACTTCTGGTTTCCTATCAAACATATTGCAACAAACATCTTTCTAAATATTGCCTTAACCCCACAATTCTATAAGACCACTCAAAATAAACTAGCTAATAACCATCATGGTTTAAACTTTCATGACAATACTAAAAAAAAATTAAAACAAATTTGCCACCTTTCATATTCATATACAATGAAGATGATTACTATATTATCCTAAAAAAAAAACAGGGATGCCTTCTCTAAACTTTGTAAGTGAAAAATCAATAACTGACCTTTTGAAACAAAGAGGTCCAAAAGAAATACAATACAGGAAATATTTTAACTTTTCTAGTATCCATAATAAAAAAGAAACAAGTAAAATCAATTTTAATATATTCTAGTGAATCCAATAAATTCATTTTCAGCATCAACAAAACAATATGAAATATTTCATTTTTTCTTTCATATTAAGTCTTCAAAATCCATTATGTATTTTACACTTTTCAGCTCATCTCAATTTGGATTTGCCAAACTTCAAGTGTTCAATTAACACATAACAGTTGGTGTCTACCATATCAGACATTATAGCTCCAGGAGAAAGCACTTTGAGATCAGAGACTTAATATAAAGGCAAGTGATGCAATCTAACAACACATGACATAAAAACTTAAAACATGTACTGCAGGGTTTACGCCAAATTCCCAACTACAAACTTCCTAATAATATTCTAAAAATTTCTCACATTCAAAAATTTATCAAAGGTAAAGTCTCATCCAAAAAAGTTACAGTGTTGCACAGCTGTTTCTTAGTCAGAATTAATGACTATTTAGTGCAGAAAGACACTTTGCAAAATTCCTTTTTCCTTAACAATGTCTACATATGCAAATAGAGAACTATCACACAATCATTTCAACTTAAGTCATCAGGGCAATTTTCCTACAACAATGTGGTTCAATCAACAGTAATCAACATTTTAAAGTTTCTACTGAATATATATATTTGAGGTGAGATTCTAACCTGATCAATATAAACTATACCAAAGAATTCCTTGCCATAGCTTTATAATCAGTAGGAAGATATATAATTCTAGATTTGCAAAAGATAAAGAAATGTAAAAACAGATGACCTATTAATGTATTATATTAATTACAATATTAATTGCACATCAGAGAAAATATCAGTCCAAACCTGAAACAGTAATGTGCTACCCTTCTTAAATAAGGTAGCCAAAATAAATCTGTAGTATCATGTCAACATAACATTTTCCTATCTTCAAAAGTATACTAGTTCCCATGTGCATAAAGAGGTAAATCAAAGGTGACATTTATGTTGGATTTCAAACTGATTTGAAAGTAAATTTAAAATAAAAAGAGGACTCTTCCCTTACCTGACACTGATGTACATCTACTTCCAAGAAAACAGCTTGAGGATATTTATTACTCATAGAACTGAATGCTGGGGCAATCCTCAAACATGGTCCACACCTGTCAGAAAGGGAAGATACAGCAAAATAACGTGAAGAACACTCATTATACTCTAAAGTATAATTGCCAAGTTAAACATAAAACACTGATATTCCCAGTATCAGATTCTCTAGTCTTCTCCATAGGAGTATTTATATGCACTTGTATCAACACCACATTGTCTTATTTAGTAATACCACACTGTCTTCATGTCTAATAGCGTTAGGTCTTCTAGATTTTTTTTCTCACAAGGAGAAATTTTTAAAAACCTAAATAAATGGAGGGATATACTACAATTATGAGTTACAAAACTCAATATCGCCAAGAGACTCATTCTCTGCAATTTGATCTTCAGAGCTGCTGTAAAATTCCAATTTTCGCCGGCGCCGTGGCTCAACAGGCTAATCCTCCGCCTTGTGGCGCCGGCACACCGGGTTCTAGTCCCGGTCGGGGCGCCGGATTCTGTCCCGGTTGCCCCTCTTCCAGGCCAGCCCTCTGCTGTGGCCCGGGAGTGCAGTGGAGGATGGCCCAAGTGCTTGGGCCCTGCACCCCATGGGAGACCAGGATAAGCACCTAGCACCTGGCTCCTGCCATCGGATCAGCGCGGTGCGCCGGCCGCAGCACGCCGACCGCGGCAGCCATTGGAGGGTGAACCAACGGCAAGGGAAGACCTTTCTCTCTGTCTCTCTCTCTCTCACTGTCCACTCTGCCTGTCCAAAAAAAAAAAAAAAAAAAAAAAAATTCCAATTTTCTTGTAGCAATCAACAAATGTAAATTCTAAAAATTTATAGAGAAATATCAAGGATAATGCAAGCCCTTCTGAGATTCAAAACTGAAGAAATCACACTGTAAACCAATATTAACTATTATAAAGCTTTCTTAATTAGGAGCATTTCCAGCATCAGTACAGATGAAGGAACTGTAATCAGCAAGTCCAAAACATTTTTAAGTGCTGACATGCTTTCAAAGCATTTTGGAGTTCAGATTTTTGGATTAGGGATTTCAACTAGAAAAGTCTATGCAAATATTCTGAAATCCCAAAACTCTGAAACCTGAAACACTTCTGGTCCCATTCATTTTGGGTAACAGACTAATGTAAAAAACAATATAGTTCAGAAACAAACCCATCTCAAAGGGATCACTGCAGGGGAGCAGACTGGGGCTTCCTAGGGCATTGTGACAGGGCAGGGCTGGGGCAGTGGCAGAAGGAGTAGAGGTGGAACCCAGGGAGGTGGAGAAGAGGCTAGGGGAGGCAGAGGGCAGCCCTGGGAAAGGGGACAGCAACAGGATGGGGAAGGGGTCTGGAACAGGGATTTTTGCAAAGGGATCCTTCTGCTGCCAGCACCAAACAGAGCAGAATGGATGCCTAGGAATTCATAAATTGCTCGGATTGATTTACTGGAGTGGATGATTCAATCACGTAAGTCATCCAGCAATTATACTTTAATGGGTATTATTAAAAGATAAAGTATTAATTTCTAAAAGAAAGAAAGCAACAAACACATCCTACATGGAGTAACCCAATTTATGAAAAACCTGACAGCAGTGCTGTGGGGAAAAGATGGTGTTTTCAATAGTGTTCAATCAACTGGATATTTATGTCAGAAAAAAATTATCATGACTATATCTCACACTATACACAAAAACTAAACACAGATGGGTAACATAAATATAAAAGGTAAAACCAGCCTTTTAGTAAAAAAAAAAAGATATTTTAAAATTTTGTAAGAATCAAAGATTTTTTAAACAGTACACAAAAAGCACTAGACAACAAGAAAAGGATTAACATACTGGAATATATTTGATAAACTATATTAAAATTAAAATTTTCGGCTGGCACCGCGGCTCACTTGACTAAGCCTCCACCTGCAGCACCAGCACCCCAGGTTCTAGTCCCGGTTGGGGCACCGGATTCTGTCTCGCTTGCTCCTCTTCCAGTCCAGCTCTTGGCTATGGCCCATGAGGGCAGTGGAGGATGGCGCAGGTGCTTGGACCCTACAACGGGCATGGGAGACCAGCAGGAAGCACCTGGCTCCTGGCTTTAGATCAGCGCAGGTAGCGGCCATTTGGGGGGTGAACCAACAGAGGGAAGACCTTTCTCTCTGTCTCTCTCTCTCACTGTCTAACTCTGCCTGCCAAAAAAAAAAAAAAAAAAAATTTTTTTTTAAATTTTCATCATCAAATGATTCCATAAAGAGACTGGAAAAAAATACACGCAAAACATATCATACCACTATGATTCAAACAGGATATGGTCTCCAAACTCATTTAAACATTTTTAAAGTTTAAACCCCAAAATCGTCCATTAACAGCACTAGGATGGTAGAGATTTAATTCAATTATGGCATCTAAGAAGTGGGCCTGGTGGGAGATCAGAGGTCATGGGAGCATCCCGCTGGAAGATAATTCTCACAAAAGAAGCCTGAGTCAGGCATGGATGCTTTCTCTGCTCCCTACCTCACCATGGTCTTGTTCCTCTGCACAGAGCCCTCTATTGCCAGCCTCCAACTTCACCAGATGACTAGACCAATGGGGCCCATCCAATCTTGGCCATAAACCTCCAAAACCATGAGCCAAAATAAACCTCTTCTCTCCAAAGTAGGTGGCTTTAGATGGTTTGTTTTAGTAACAAAAAGTTAACAAAGAACTTATACCTCCAATACGTAAAGAACCCCTATAATCAATAAGAACAGAACTGACACCCAAAAGAAAAATGAGTAAACTCTTGGAACAGACACCCAATATATGATGTTATCCAAACAGTCAATACAAGTGAGAAAGACGTTCCACTTCATTAGTCAATAGGGAAATCATGGAAATCCAAAACCATCTCAACCAAAATAGCTACAAAAAAGAAAAAGTACCAACACGCATGTGAAGCAACTGAACTTTTCATATATTGTGTCAGGGCACACTAGTGTAACTAGTTGGGGGGTGAGGTATGAGGAGTATCTGCTAAACAGACATGCCTACCTATATATATATATACCTACATAAATACATACCTATTTGTATACCTACACATATCCAACAGTCATGCTCACCTTAGGACATCTAAACAGTAACATTTCTCTATTTTTTTTTTTTTTTTTTGACAGGCAGAGTGGACAATAAGAGAGAGACAGAGAGAAAAGTCTTCCTTTTGCTGCTGGTTCACCCTCCAATGGCCGCCGCAGCTGGCGCGCTGCGGCCTGTGCACTGCACTGATCCGATGGCAGGAGCCAGGTGCTTCTCCTGGTCTCCCATGGGGTGCAGGGCCCAAGCACTTGGGCCATCCTCCACTGCACTCCCTGGCCACAACAGAGAGCTGGCCTGGAAGAGGAGCAACTGGGACAGAATCCGGTGCCCCGACTGGGACTAGAACCTGGTGTGCTGGTGCTGCAAGGCGGAGGATTAGCCTATTGAGCCGCGGCGCTGGCTAGTAACATTTCTAATAGCCAAAAGCTATAAACTATGTATCTTCTTATCAACAATAGAATGGTTAATTAACCACAATTATTCAGACTGCACAATAATGCAAAAGACTGCTGTAAAACCTCATGTAGTAGGTTTTATATATTGCAGCACAGTGAGTTACACTGCATCCTGCAACACCGGCATCATCCTGTATTAGTGCTGGTTTGAGTCCTAGATATTCCACTTCCGATCCAGGTCTCTGCTAAATGAGCCCGGGAAAGCAGCAAGGATGACTCAAGTTCTTGCGCTCCTGCTATCCATGTGGGACACAAAGATGGAGACATATCCTGGCTTTGGCCTGGTCCAGCCCATGCTATAGTAGCCATTTAGGGAGTGAACCCACAGATGGAAAATCTTTTTGTCTCTCTGCCTTTCAAACAGATCTTTTAAAGAAGCAGCAGCAGCAATATTTATGATTACATAAAACTATTACTTTAAACTTTATAAATGGGAATATAATTTGATGCATTATTTTTAAAGGTTCACTGGGTCATATCCTTACATTAAAAAAAAAAAAAAAACACAACCCAAAACCCAAAAATCTCACTTTAAAAAAAAAGTCTAGGGGCCTGTACCGTGCCACAGTGGGTTAAAGCCCCAGCCTGCAGCACCAGCATCCCACCCATATGGGTGCCAGTTGAGTCCTGGCTGCTCCAAATCTGATCCAGCTCCCTGCAGGTGCACCTAGGAAAGCAGAAGATGACCCAAGTCCTTGGGCCTCTGCACCCATATAGGAGACTGGAAGAGGCTCCTGGCTCCTGGCTTTGGATTGGCTCAGCTCTGGCCATTGTTGCCATTTGGGGAGTGAACCAGTAGATGGAACACTTCCCTCCCCTTCTCTGTCTCTATTCTCTCTCTCTCTCTTTCAAAATTTAAAATAAATATTTTTTTAAAAAAGGTCTATGCTATTTTTATTATTTTTAAAACATTTACTTGGGGTTGACATTATGGCACAGCAGCTGAAGCTGCTGCCTACAGTGCTGGCATCCCATATGGCTAATGGTCTGGTAGAGCTACTACACTTCAGATCCAGCTCCTTGCTAATGTGCCAGGCAAAGCAACTGAACTGGGCCCCTGCACCCACTTAGGAGACCCAGAAGAAGCTCCTGGCTCTTGGCTTTGGATTGGCCCAGCTCCAGCCATTGTGACTGCTTGATGAGTGAACCAGCACCTGGAAGATCATTCTCTATGTGACTCCTTCTCTCTCTCTAAACTCTGTTTTCAAATAAATAAATATTAAAAATATAAATGTTTATTCAATTTCACAATATACAAGAAAATTAAGGGTGGCAAGTTCATAACAACAAGAATTTAAAACCACCTAAATGATAGTCCCCAGAAAAATAGTTTAAAAACTTGTGACAATCCATACCAGGTCATAATTTGTACTACTGGGGGGAAGGGTTGAATAAGTCTTGTGATAAAATGTTCTCTATATCCAAAATTTTGAAAGTTTTATTTATCTGAAAGTAAGAGAGAAACAGAGAAATGAATCTTCCATCTGCTAGCTCACTCCCCAAATCCCCATAAGCCCACAACAGCCAGAGCTGAGCCAGGTCAAATGCAGGAACACAGAATTCAATCCAGGTGTCCCTCGTGGATGGCAGGGCAATCCAACCACCTGAGACTTCACCTGCTGATTCTCAGGATGCACATTAGCAGTAAGCTGGAATAAAAAACAGAGGCTGGGACTCAACCCAGGCACTCCAATATTGGATACGGGCATCTCAAACAGCATAACTGTTGTGCCTACCCTTCTATGACCACATTTTTAAATTACATATATATATGGAAAAATCTATTAGGCAGAACACAATAGTTAATGTCAACTACTTTTGCAAAGTGGGATTGGGAAAAGAAAGAGTTGACAGGAGGCTTTTTAAAATAATCATGTCCTTGGGGCCAGTGTTGTGTAGCAGGTAAAGCTGCTACCTGTGACACTGGCATCCCATCTGGGCACCAGTTCAAGTCCCAGTTGCTCTACTTCTCATCCAGCTCCCTGTTAAATGGCCTGGAAAAAGCAGGAGATGACCCAAGTGTTTGGGCCTCTGCCACCCATGTGGGAGACCCATGACCCTACATGGAGGTCACCCTCCACTGCTTTCCCAGGCACATCAGCAGACAGTTGGCTAGGACGTGGAGCAGCCAGGACTGGAACTGGCAGCCACTATGCCACAGTGCTGGCTCCACAAAATAAATTCTATTTCACGAACTTGCTTACTGTTCTTCCCTATTTGCTAGTGGCCAGTGCTTTGTCTTGAGAAAAAAACTTGTATAAACACATACAGATTTTAAATGGAAATAGAAAATGTATGTGTTTTCCATTTTTTTAAAGATGTTATTTTTATTTAATTGAAAGGCAGTTACGAGGCTGGTCCTGTGGTGCGGTGGGTAAAGCCACCACCTGCAGTGCTGGCATCCTATATGGACGCCAGTTCAAGCCCCAGCTGCTGCATTTCCCATCTAGCTTTCTGCTATGGCCTGGGAAAGAAGAAGAAGATGGCCGTTAACACTTGGGTGTTTCGTGAGAGACCTGGGAAAAATTCCTGGCTCCTGGCTTTGGATTGGTGCAGCTCTGGCCATTGAGGCTAACTGGGGAATGAAGCAGTGGATGCAAGAGCTCTCTCTGCCTCTGCGTAACTCTGCGAAAGAAAGAAGGTAAGATAGGAAAGATGGATGGATGGATGGATGGATGGGATGGAGGGATGGAGGGAGAGAGGGAGGGAGGGAGGGAGGAAGGGAGGAAGGAAGGAAGGAAGCAAGGAAGTTACACAGAGGGACAACGACAAAGGGAGAGGGAGAGAGAGAGGCACCTTCCATCCACTTGTTCACTCCTCAAATGGCCTCAAGGCCTAGGTCTGGGCCAGGCTGAAGCCAGGAGCCAGTAAACCCATCCAGGCCTCTCACACAGGTAGCAGGGGACCAAGCACGTGGGCCATCCTCCACTGCTGTCACAGCTGCATTAGCAGGGAGCTGGATCAGACGCAGAGAAGCTGGAACTTGAACCCACCATTCAATGAGGTGGGCAATGAGTATACCAATTTTCTAAAATCTAGGTTCTTGCCTCCCACAGCAATAGAAATATTAAGTGAAGACTGGCACTGTGTACAGAAAGGAACAGAGTTTACTTAATAGTGACGGAATAAGTGAACATTCATGCCCTGCAAGTGTGGGCCATCCCATATTGCGGAATACCAACATGAGTTGGCCAAAGAGTTGACCATAAACAAGAGGAAGGGAAACACTGAAAATGGTACCTATAATTGGGAAGGCTAATCTGAGAGTGGAAGAGGCGAGAGTGGCAGAAACCAGTCCATGGTATAAAAAGTACAAACAAGAACGATACGTTCCAGTGCATTATGCTGTGGAAAGAGTGAAAATGGGCGCAGTACCTCTAAGCGAGGCTCATGATAGAAAGAGAGCTCTCTCTGCCTTTCACCTCTTTTTATAAGGAAGAAAGTGGTATTCAACTGAAATATACAGATAGGGTGGTGTCTTAGCATGTGTCCTGGTCCTGGATGCTACAAGTGCATGCTGGGAAGGTGGGCATATGGAATTGGCAGTTAAAAGAAATAACATCATTGCGGGGATACAAGAGTTTCCGCTCTCCTAAACTTGAACTATTTACACCATATTACTGGCACAATGATATGGGATGTTGGTGTGGCAGGTTGTGGCTTAATCTGCTGAGCCATAATGCTCACCCCTCTTCAAGGTGTTTATAGGAGAAAAATTATAATTCTGAGATTCAAGCATAGTGGGTAATGTAATGTTTTATAGCTTGGAAAGGTGCTTGAGAACCTAGCCCTTCTCATTTTATACAGAGAATTCAAATGACTTGTCCTGACTTATGCTGTTACACATTTTATTCTTCAATGTTAGTGTTAAGGAAGGCACACGTCTTATTTAAAATTTAAAATAAATAACTTGTTTCAATGATTGTAATGTGAAAATGTTACTGTATATGTGCACATATCTATGTACATGTTTGTGCTTCTCTGCTCTGTAGTTTATTTTGACTTTCAAGTTAAGTTTCAGACTGTTGTGGCACAGTAGGTTAAGCTGCTGCCTCCAACACCAGCATACCATGAGTGCTGGATTCGAGTCCTGGCTGCTCTATTTCTGATCCAGCTCCCTGCTAATGTGCCTGGGAAAGCAGTGGAAGATGGCCCAAATTCTTGGGCCCCTGTACCCATGTGAGAGAACCAGAAGAAGCTCCTGGCTTCTAGCTTTGAACTGGCCCAGCTCTGGCAATTGCAGCCATTTGGGGAGTGAACCAGTGGATGGAAGATCTCTCTCTCTCTTTGAAATTTTTCCAAATAAAATAAATAAATCTTTTAAAACATAAAAATAAAACCTATCTTCAGTCCTTGGCAATTCTTGATGTTAATAAAATATTATATGTATAACTAATATTTTATTTGGGCAAGCTACCATAGCCATTAGCATTTAACATACTCAAATATACTGACATCCTTCTTGAATGGTATTATTACCCTCCCTCCTCCTCTTAAATCAAATAGAGAAAAGCACAGACAACAAAATATACAGATAATCCAGACTTCCTCATAATAAATGAACTTTCACACATTAAAGGACACATGAAGTAGGTGAAATGACAGAGTGGGAGAAAAAACTTCCAAATCAGACATCTGACAAAAGGCTAATATCCAGAATACATAAAGAACTCCTAGAACTCAACACAATAACAATCCAACTCAAAAATGGGCAAAGAGCATGAAATAGACATTTCACCAAAGAAAATATACAAATAGGCTAATAAACACATAAAAAATAAGCTCATATTTTTTCACTGGAAAAATCCAAATCAAAACACAGTAAGATACTACTTCACATCCATTGGGATGGCTATTATCCGAAAAAACAAACAAACAAAAACTGGAAATAACTGTTGGGGAAACTGAACTCTCATGTGTTGCTGCTGGGAATGAAAATTGGGATGGTACAGTCATGATGGAAAACACTTTAGCAGTTCCTAAAAAATTTAAACATATACTTTTAACTCCCCCAAAAGAAGTGAAAGCAAAGACTCAAAGAAATTCCTGTACAATACTGTCTACAGCAGTATTATTCACAATAGCCAAAGGTGAACACAACTGTCAACAGATGCGTGAATAAACATGAAACACAGATGAATGAGAAGACATTATGCTAAGTGAAATAAGACAGAAACAAAAAACAAATATGAATTCATTTATATGAAATACCTAAAATAGGCAAATCCATTGGGAAAGAAAGTATAATGGAGGCTGGGGAGAGAGGGCTAGTTACTGTTAAATGGACATTTTTTTCTCTCAAGTGAGGATGAGGAGTTATTGTTCAATGCATACAGAGTTTTTGTACAGGAAGACAAAAAAGTTCTAGGAAACAGCAGTGATGGTAGCACAACACTGTGAATAGACCTAGCATCATTAAACTATATTGCTAAAAATGGTTAAAATGGTCAATTTTACATGATATATATTTTATCACAAAAAAGAAACCAAAGAGGTGAAGGCATTTGACACAGTGTTCACCAGTGAAGACATCAGTTGGGATGCTACACCCCAATCAAGTGACTGGGTTCCAGTCCCAGCACTGCTGTTGATTCCAGCTTCCTTTTAACGTACACCTGGGGGCAGCAAGTAATGGCACAACTAGCTGGACCCTTGCCATCCATGCAAGATCTGGATGGAATTCCTGACTCCTGGCTTTGACCCAATTCCACCTGCTGTAGGCATCTTGGGAGTGAATCAGTGAATGGGAACACTGTCTGTCCATCACTGTGCTTCTCAAATAAAGAAACTGGAAAAAAAAAAAAAAAGAAAGAAAAAGAAATTCTAGAGCCAATGACAGGTTTTGAACAAGATTACAACAATCCTTATACTGTTTTCATGAAATTAATTTAGGTTGAAGATAAATAAAGCGTCAAAGATGAAAATAAGAGGGAAAGTTTGAGATAGAGGTGAACAGGAAATGAAGAAATAGGTGCCAGAGAGCCATGCCCTGGGCCTAAAATGGGAATGTTAACCTTAACCTAAAAGGTTTCTTAAAGGATTTTATTGGATATAGTTGCTCAGGGCTCTAATACTAACCCCCTTTTACTAAGTCTGGGGTTGGACTGACAACGAGTTCAGACAGAAATGCATTAATGGCAAACACATCAAAGGTGCATTAAAGGCAAATAAACCTTACCAGTTTATAAATGTAACCTAAGCATGTTTTTGAACTAAAAATGTCCTCTAACTTCAACTGTTTATTTACTCTCTGCTTCTACAAAGAAAATGTAATTTTCATTCCATTAAAATCCTCTTTTAAACATTAACAGTAACAGACTTCTTTACCAGTCAATGTCTGCAATTATGCTTATGCTAGTGGAAGTTCATATGGCTAGCGGAAATTTCTGCGGTAGCAATGTTTCCTCACTTTAATCAATAAATTATTTATTACTATCCCATCTCTCCCTCTGCTAGGGAAACGAGGCCAAAAAAGAATATATTTTTGAAGGACAAAAACTTACAAATGACCGGAATTAGAAATCAACTAAAAGTGGCATTCCTTGTTGAAATCAACTCTTCCCTTTTCCACTGAGCATAGACACTCAGCAAACACATAAAAGCATTCCCTTACTTTTTTTAAAAAAATAAACATGTTTCTATTCCATTAAGATTTATTTATATGAGAAGCAGAGTTACAGACAGAAAGAAGGAAAGATAGAGGTCTTCCATCCTCTGGTTCATTCCCCAAATAGCCGCAACGGCCCCAGCTGTGTGGATCCAAAGTCAGGAGCTTCTTCCAGGTCTCCCCAGTGGGTGCTGGGGCCCAGGCACTTGTGCCATCTTCCACTGCTTTCCCAGGCCACTAGCAGGAAGCTGGATGGGAAGTGGAACAGCCAGGACTCGAACAGGTACCCACATGGGATTCCAGCACAAGAGGTGGAGGCTTAGCCTACTATGCCACAGCCCCAACCCCTACTCCCTTACTACTAAGAATATATACAATACAAAATTGCTAGCGCCGAGAAAAGGCATTTATGAAATTGATATGCCTTTTAGACATGCCTTAAAAGATACAACACCACCTAGCTCTTCCATTTGGTACATGTGAAAGTCCAATTTTCATGCCAGTACTCTATCCCACCCTATTAAATCCAATATGTTGCCCCAGTTCAATTCTATGTGAGACTGGTCCAAAAATATGTCCTAACTCGTTTTCATCTTGATCTGCATCCCTCTAACCCCTAAAACTATCTGATCGTAACATCATCACTCATGTACACAACATTTACTGAACCGTGTGCTAGAAGTGGCATTTGTTGCTCAGACTCAAAACACTGCCTTATATAGTTTTTAAAGCAGTGACAACAGAAGTAGAGTGTTCTAGAAATGGTGACACCAATAGCAGACTGCTTCAAGTTCGTGTATATGTAAACAATGGCAGGAGGTCAAGGTAAGCCTGGTACAGACACAAAGGGAGATCCGCAAACACACTCTGAAATCATGGTTCTCCGCGCCAACTTCCAACATGTCAGCATTGCACACCCATTATAAAAAGCCCACCAGCCCTGACAGTTACTGTCTTTTAAGACGCGTGTTTTCTTAAATCATCAAGGCTAAAGTGGAGTCTGCCAAACCAAGACGTCTGGCCCCCTGACTCTCTCTGCTGCCACTTGTGTGACCAGACGCCATCGCGTCCACAGGGGAGCCGTAGTGACTAACCACACGAGGGACAAAAACCTTAAGCAAGTTAAAATGCATCTTGGCCCAACATTAACAACTCATGAAATCAGCGGGCGCTGGGACGACGCACTACGCAGGTAAGTTGTGGAAATGCAGTGCTCCAGAGAGCCAGAGCGGTCGAGCAAGCTTCCAGAATTCCTAGGATGCAGGTGCTAGCCGGCCCCGGAAGAGGGGGACTGGCACCACCCGGGCGGCTGCAGGGGGCAGGCGTCGCGGGCCGCCCCCGGAGCACCGCTTCCCGAGGCTGCAGCAGGTGAGGGCCTCCGGAGCTGGCGAGGGCGGCCACGTCTCCCTGCCGCTGCAGACACGGGGACTGTCGCCCGAGGGCTGCGGCCTAATCCTGCCGGCGGCCCGCGCCGGACCCCCCGCAGCAGAACTCGGCCAGGGAGCCGGCACCGGGAAACGGCAGGCACCGGCGGACGGGGCCCAGAGGGCTCGCAGCCCGCCTCACCCTCTCATGGTGAACTTGACCACGGCGAGTCTGGAGCCCGCGCCGCTCAGCTCCGGCTGGAAATCCGGGTCGCTTCCGACCGGCTTCACTCCCACCATCCTCGCAGAGGGCCTGGAAGGGCGGCCGCGACACCACCGGCTTCCAAAACGAAGCAGAGGAAAACCCGAGGGAGGACGGGGAGCGGCTCAGGGGCGGCCGAGGCCTGGACGGAGGCGGCGGCGACCGCGGCGGCGGCTCCCAGGGCTCTCAATGCCGAGTCACGCCAGGGAGCGGAGCGGCCGAGGGGGCGGGGACGGGAGGGGGAGGGAGAGGCGAGGGAAGGAAAGGCGTGCGGCACCCAGCAGCCACCGCGCGCCGGGGCTCCGGGCGCCTGCGCGCCTCGACGTCATTTCCGCGCCGTCCGTTTGGCCGGACCACCGCCCAATCCTAAAGCGCGAAGCATGGCCCCACCCTCGACTGAGGGGAGCGACGCAGGCGCAGACGTGTAGCGATCACGCGCGCAGGCTGAAGCTGCTGCCCCAAATTTCCTGTATTCCTCCGCGTTTTCCACACTTTAGCTTCTTCTTAGGCGTGTCCCGTGGCACAGCGGCGACAAGGATATTCCTTTCTGTCATGTGCTCGTGTCTGCTAACAAAACAGACTTTAGGAACTTGATGAGTTTCATTACATGTGTCCACTGTGTCATTCAGAAAGTATTGTGCACCCAGAGATGAAAACACATCATCCACCTTTAGGGAGTTCACAATCAAGCCGCAGACACAACAGGAACGAAGTTTGAACGGGGAACAGTGGAGGCAGATGGGCTGGGAGGATGGCACAGGGTGAACCTGCTGGATGAGAACCCCGAACTGAATCTTGGGAGAAGGGATGATGAGAAACAGTGGTATGTAGGCAAACCGAGCAGCAGGTGCAAATGCGTGGGTTGGAGGACAGTTAATAAAGTCTATTTAGCATACGATGTACCAGGCAAGATGTAAGCTGTGTGTGTGTGTGTAGGCTCATTTCATTCTCATGTGATATTAGCACAGTGTGATCACTTTGAAAGCACGGATGGACTGGGGCCCAGAGGGCTTACAGCCGGCCTCACTCTAATGGTGAACTTGACCGCAGCAAATCTGGGAGTCTAGAACCCATGTCACACAGAGGCTGAAAATCTGGATTGTTCCAACCACAGTAAATCTTTGCAACTTATTTTATAGTCATGGGCAAGCCACTAACTTGTCTGTTTCTTGTCTATGTGAATTAGTAACACCAAGGGTTAAAGGATAATGTACATGAAGAAGCACTAAGAAATCATAAGCAGTGGTGTTTTAGCCAGCTACGGCTGTCCTGACAAAACACAGTCTAGGTAGCTTGCATAATGGAATTTATTTCTCACAGTCTGGAGACTGGCAGTCCAAGATCAAGGTGCCAGTCAGGTTGGCTTCTCCCAAGGTCTCTTTTCTGAGTGAGTTTTGTACGGCTGCCACCTCACTGCGTTCTCACTTGGCATTTTCTCTGTGTGTGCATGCACAGATACATCCAGTACTGGTCTCTTCCACTTCGTACATCAGCCCTATCAGATTAGGGCCCTACCCTCCTGACCTCATTTAACCTTAACTACCTCCTTAATGGCCTTATCTCCAAGTACAGTATATATATGAGGGTTAGGGCTCCAACTTATAATTTTAGAAAAATTAGTTTAAAATTTTTAAAATTAATTTTCCCACTGCCCTTCCATGTTACACTCCCCCCCCCAAAAAAAAAAAAAACAAGCAGGAAGAGTCTCAACTAAGGCTAAGGCAGATATAGTAGATAGGAAGGGAAAACAGGACTTTTAAAAACAAGACCATACAAATTTACAGATTCCTGGTGCAGGGCTGAGGTGCAGGGGGTTAAGCCCCTTCCTCAGCCCCACCTTTCTTGGCTGGCATTCTCTATCAGAGTGCCAGTTCAAGTACTGGTTACTCTGCTTCTGACCCAGCTTCCTACTAATATGCTTGGAAAGGTAGCAGATGATG
This sequence comes from Sylvilagus floridanus, assembly GCA_949820135.1. Taxonomy (NCBI): domain Eukaryota; kingdom Metazoa; phylum Chordata; class Mammalia; order Lagomorpha; family Leporidae; genus Sylvilagus; species Sylvilagus floridanus. The sequence goes on from OX463226.1 coordinate 105,334,235, forward strand.
GCCTAAATGTGTGGGCCCTGGAATCCATGTGGGAGTCCCAGATGGAGTTCTTGGATCCCAGCTTCAGCCTGGCCCAGACCTGTCTGTTGCAACCAATTGGGAAGTGAACCAGAGGATGGAAGATTGGTATCGCTCCTTCTCTTTCTCTCTCCTTCTACCTTCCTCCCTCCCTCCTCCATCATTCTACCTTTCAAATAAGAAATCTGTTTTTATTTTTATTTTTTTCGGGGGGTAAAATCATTAACTGAACAAAGCACTTCATCTTGTTTTGATTTGAGGTAAAACCATTAAACACAGTTCACAAGAAAATACAATGACTATTTAACTACAATTACAGAAGTCTGAAACCTCACTAGTTGTTCATAGTACAATTTTACAAATTCATACAACTGTAGAGTCTACTTAAGCTAAGTTTAGTGTTAACCAAAGGCGGGATATCACAGGCCTAGACACACCTGACTACTACTTTCATAGTGACTACACTTTTGGAACAATATAATGACTGTCACCTTATTAATACACTTTAAGGACCACTTGGCTAGTGACATGTACTGTTTCCTCATTTTTCAGAGGAGTGCATGGAGGCTCTTAGGACAAACATCTGCTCCCATTCAGTACACCCTTCTCTCAGGTCAAATTGTGTTGAAAAACCAGATAATCATGGCTCCATTGTGAACACAAGGATTCGGACTATAGTCCCATAATCGTCTTCATATATTTAGGTTTTATAGGCAAGCCAGCTTAGGTTTTTTTTCCAAAGCTTTCTTTTAAATGTTCAGATCCTGTTGTAATCCGAAACTCAGAGAAATCTGTTTTTAAAATAAGAAAATTAGATTCCTGAGAATCAAGATGAAAAGAGGCATTATAAAAGATAATAGCTGCATTTTGATGTTTGTTTTCCACTTGCTCATCAAGAAGTACTTTGGCATTCTGCACCCTGCTCTCAGCCCTAAGAAGCTGACATGTATGCACTGTACCAGTTGGATACCCTACTGGAGCTTCTTGTTGGAGATGGGGGGGGGGTGCCGTTGGGTAGAAGAGAAGGAGATCCAGTTATTCATTCTCTCAGCTCCTTTGCTGCTGTGTTGTCACAAGTTGACTGTAAATCTGTGGAAAGCCACAGCTCCTGCCACACCATTCCTCTATTTGGGTTCCCGTAACCACTGTTTTCTCTTGTCTCTTTAGGCCTGGAAGCAGGAATCACTCCTGGCTGCTGGTAACACCAGAGCCCTAACTGAGAAATCCTGGCCTGCCCATGTAGCGCAGGCTATAAAAGAGAATCCTGAGCTTTGCATAAACAGAGACACTGGCCACCATAATCCACAGTACAAGTGCTCAGGGGAAGCAGAGCTAACTGGAAGCCGTGATCTCCTCGATGAGCCTCCCACACTTGCATCATGGACTGCCTCCAGCCACCTAGCCCTGCCCTCACTGGGAAACCCAGAAACAGGCAGGTAATCCTCCATGCTCAGACACTTCACCGTCAGAATGTCAAGGGAGGTCTTTAGGTTTGAAAAGAGCCACCATTCTTATCTATTCTTGCTCCCTGGAGCCTTGTTGTGAAACTTTCCTACTCACCAATCAATCCTTTATGTCTTTGTCTACACTTTCTCTTGAGCATTACCACTACTTTTATAGTCTTTTGAAACCTGTCTGCAGGTTTGTTAATACTCCCCTTACTAAGTTTTCCTCTATTACCCATATTAAAAGTGCTATCATTTTCCTTTATGTCTCTGCTGATATAAAAAGCTTTAAATGGTTACACACCAGGAAAATTGGGAGTTTGAAGGTTAATATAGAAATCTGAAGATAAATATAAGAGATAGACATCATAAAGATAATTTTTGATTCCACTAAAGTTGATTAGCTCATCAGGAAATATACAAAAAAAGTGATATAATAGAAATTTAAGGTCAACTACAAATAAGTAAAATGAGAAATGTTCATAAAGAAGCAGGAAAATGAAGCAGAACAAAAATCACAAAATTCCAGTATCAAAGACCAAAGAGATGAAAAATGAGAAATACTGATGAATCATTGGTTTTCATCCAAACAGTCACTACAGTTCAGTGAATTAAGATGAGAATCAATTCAACAACCACAACAAAACCTTCAGGGCCTCCAGTGTATCAGGCTCTGTGCTAAATCCCCAGAAATTAAAGATGATCGTCATGTGCTCCTGTTCTTGGGAGAGCAGGCCCTCCTCACAACATTCCAGAGACACAGGCAAAGTGGGAGTTATTATGCTCAGTCTACTGATGAAAGAGTTGGAATTCATATAAGATTGTAATTAATTCCGAGTCCACAATTAGGCTGCTGTGTAGTCCTCTCTGGATTGCACTCACGTCAATATAAGAACAGACTGTGTACGTGCATGGAAACATTTAGCAGACATTATTGCAATATGATGCTCTTTTAGGTGAACTTTACTCATCTGTATTTTCTATTTTTTTTTATTTAAGGATTTATCTTATTTATCTGAAAGGCAGAATGACAGAGAAGGAAACACAGAGAGAGATCTTCCATCTGCTGGCTCATTCACTAAAAGACCACAATGGCCAATGCTGGGATAGACCAAAGCCAGGAACCCAGAATTCCATCTGGGTCTCTCACATGGGTGGCAGGGCCCCAAGCACTTGGGCCATCTTTCACTGCCATCCCAGGCACATTAACAGGGAGCTGAATTGGAAGCTGAGGAGTCAGGACTCTATCCCATGCACTCAGATTTGGAATGCCAGCCTCACAAGTGATGGCTTAACTTCCTGTGCCACAAAATCAACCCCTTCATCTGTATTTTCCAAATTTATTCAATGATTGTATATAATATATAATAATAAGGCACACAGAGGGGAAAAAGTCCTACATTAAAAATAATATTTACAGTTAATTGACCCCCTGTGTAATTTAACTGATACTTAATTTCATTAAAATATGTTTTTACTGGGTGAAGTTTTCCCAAAAGATACCAATTTTATTCCAAATCACCACTTGACCACCCCTCTCCAAGTTTCACTAGAAATTTTGCAAAAATCATGCGGACTGCAAAACCTATGCAAGGATGACATAATATTCTTAAAGGAAGGGGGGATGGTCTCTTTATTCCTGAGATTAGCATATTCAGAGATGTCAAATATGTTATAAACTTTCCCCGCTCCCTCTCCTTCCTTTCTTTTCCATGGCAGGCCATGATGCCATGGTTGCCCTTGGAATTTTCAGCCTCAGAATTCCATTCAGCAGCACCCACTACCAGATCCAGCACTCTGGATGAAACCTCTCTGCCGTTCCCACACTTTCCTATGACTAGTTTACCCTGAAATTCATAGTTCTAAGAGCAGTAAGTTCTTTAAAACATGGGTTCCCAGCCTCACACTTTGACATTCTGATTCAGTAAAGCTGTAGCATTCCCAGGAACCTGCAGTTTAAAAACTCAGGGTGATTCCAATGCAAAGGGTCCATATTTTGGGGAACACTGGTGATAATGTTTCTGCCATGTCTATGAATGTTTATATTATACTCAATATGTACAAGACACTGTGGTATTGCTTTGAAATACTCTCTTCTAAGAATACCAAAAAGGAGATGAAGCAGCGCTACAAAGCTAGTAAATTAAAATAAGTGCCAGGAGAAACGCATAAATAATATCCCATACTGCGCAGAAAAAGTAGAGACTATTTTCAGGGGAATGATCACAGAATACTTTATGAAGACACACGCTCTCCTATTGCGGTCTAGATAAATCTAGGGGGGGAATGCACAAACTTCACCGGAATGACTCCTGACTTGCCTCTCTGTTTTTCAAGAAGACCATGTGCTTCAGATCTCCATTCCTGTACTCCAGCCAGCCACTCAGGGAAGGCCTTTTACCACGTCTCATAGCCATCATGGGTTTACTTTGTTAATTTCACAAATAGTCTACTGGAGCTAAGCCATACATATCTATTTTTCTCATAGCACTTTGTACACAGTAAGTACAAAACACATATTGGTTGAGTAAATGAGTGACCAGTAAGCATAGTAAGTAAAAATTTCAGTCCACAGAATCAAGTGTACAAGAAATATTATATTTTACCTTATAACTCAATTTCATTTTGGCTCTGGGTTTCCACCTTCTTGCTGTATCTAACTAGAACAAAAACTTACTTCTTATCTCCTCTGCCTGCCTGGGAAATGTGCCAGATTTCTAGAGTTGGGGTAGGAGCAGAGTGTTGGGGTGCAGTTCTCTAGGATCACTGTCTTCTCTACATGCTGTCTTCAAGTCCAGCCACACTCTGCTTGCTATAACTATTTCAGAGAGTGGGGTTTGCCATTTTTCTTGGAGTTTTTACTTCCCTCACATTCAAGGAACAAAGATCTTGAGCATTCTTTATTTCTTCTACATTTCTATAAGAGAACCTATTTTTTGTCCAAGGGAAACTCATCTAATTCTGTATTTATTCAAAGCATTTTATCTGTACCTGTAATTTCCCATCCCTCAAAGTAGAATTAGAAACTCTGCAACCAAAAACTGATATACCCTACAGATATGTTTTGCTTGGCCACACCTTGTAGTATATGTGTGTATATACGCATGTATGATGGTATACTGTTAGTGATATTATAGCTTTGTGTTTTCCTTGGATTTTCTAGTTGTCTTTCTGTTTTTTGTTTTCTGAAGCTAGGAGCCAGGTGCCTCCTCCTGGTCTCCCATGTGGGTGCAGGGCCCAAGCACTTGGGCCATCCTCCACTGCCTTCCTGGGCCACAGCAGAGAGCTGGACTGGAAGAGGGGCAACCGGGACAGAATCCGGCACCCCAACCGGGACTAGAACCCAGAGTGCCAGCACCACAGGTGGAGGATTAGCCTAGTGAGCTGTGGCACCGGCCATCTTTCTGTTTTCTTATGCTACTTACCTGTATCATAGGATTTATTTATTTTTGGAAATTTTCAAGTATATTGAGCTTATCTTTTGTCTCATTCTTAGTTGGATATCTTACTTTTGGAGCCCCTTTGCCTCAAGTTTAATCTGGATTAGTTGCTCTAAATACCTGACATATGGCTGTCATTCTGTAATTTTCCTTCACTGATCATTGGGTAAGTGGATTCCCAGAATCCAATGTTTTCTACTTCCATGATTTATTCCCCATGTTTTAGGAGTAGATCATCAAGTAATTCTTATAAAAATACATGGAAAATAACTTTTCTGAGTCTTTGCATGTCTGGAATGCCTATTTTATTCTCACATTTGACTGACAACTTGTATAAGTATATACTTCTCTATAGAAAGCCATGTTTTCACAGAACCTTAAAGGCATTGCTTAACTTCTCTCTGGTTTCCTATTCTGCTCCTAAGACTGATTTTTAAGGTGAGTTTTGGTTGCAGGTTTATTTTTTCTAACCTTCCCTTTTTGTGTATTGAGATATATTTCTGTTCAGTGTGTCCAGTCTTCTGGCTAGAAGGGCTACCTACTATTGCTCTTGCAATTCACTTGCAACAGGAGGCGTTGTTCTACTTCCCTAGTTCAAAACCCTCATTACCCTATTGTAAAGGCAAATCTCCCATGTGTCCCTAGGTGGCGCAAAATCTTTTTAGTCAAAAGTGTAGCATTTTCTCTTAGATAACAATGCTTCCTTAAACAGTGTTGTCAAGTATCAGATGGGTCATTTGTCTCACTAATGCTATATCCTTTGGTTTTCGACAATGGTTAGTGTCTTAGAAGTCATGGCTTTTGCCGGCGCCGTGGCTCAACAGGCTAATCCTCCGCCTTGCGGCGCCGGCACACCGGGTTCTAGTCCCGGTCGGGGCACCGGATTCTGTCCCGGTTGCCCCTCTTCCAGGCCAGCCCTCTGCTGTGGCCTGGGAGTGCAGTGGAGGATGGCCCAGGTGCTTGGGCCCTGCACCCCATGGGGAGACCAGGAAAAGCACCTGGCTCCTGGCTCCTGCCATCGGACGAGCGCAGAAAGCCATGGAATGATTTGTCATGGTCACAGATCTCTCTGGGAGCATATTAAAGGACTGAAAAATACACATAACAGTCTATGTTTTCACTTAGTCGCTTGTAGAGCTCTTTTTGTTAGCAGCAGCATTGTAGATATTGTCGACCTAGGAAGGACAGAGGAAAAAAATGATAAAAACCTTAATAAAAGGTTTTACTGTATTCAAAGTCCTATCTTAGGCATACCCTCAAAGAAACAATCCTTCCCTACCCCCATGCATACTGCACATATGCCTTTATCATTCAGTCCATTCTTTTTTTTTTTTTTTTTTTCAGTCCATTCTTGAGCACCATGCTCAATCTTTCTTCAGGGGCTGCTCCAAGAATCTTGTAACTTCAGCTCTCACAGTCTATTTTTTATACCATATGGATTCCTTTCTCCACACAGGTTTGTTCAAGGTTCTGGTTCAAGGCTCTGGTGGTCCTTTCTTCCTCGTGGGAAGCTGAGAAGAGGGAAGTGTTGCTGTAGTAGGTGGTGATGGCTGCAATTTGTACTCACTCAATTTGTTTATTTCCTCTAGCTGATCTTGGTAGTTAGGATTGGTCCCTCCAAATCCTCACTGATGAAGTGTTTGAGCACTCCCAGCTTTATCACCCTAACTCCTTCCTAGAGGACTGCACGTGTAGCAACTAGAGGAATGTCCAGAAAAAATATCCTGTTACTTGGTAAGAAATGTTCTTATTTAGTGGAGATCATAAAATAGGAAGAAAATGCGAAGTCTTGGCAGTTGACTTTCATGCCATTGAATAAGTGCAAAGAGAAGCTCTTATTTACACAAGATGGTTTTAGTTACAAAATAATCACTCAAAGAGCATTTATTAAGCTACTCTACTTCCCATCTTCCGCTTTTCCTCAGGCCCATGCCATCCATGTGGGAGAACCAGATGGAGTTCCAGACCCCACCCCATCCCCACATTGTGGCCATGTAGGGAGTGAACCAGCGGATAGAAGAGCATTCTCTCTCTAGCTCCATCTCTCCCACTCTCTCTGTAACTCTGCCTTTCAAATAAATAAATACATCTTTTTTTAAAAAAAATTTAATACTATTATATTTTCTCATTCCAACCTAGAAGTAATTCATCTCTTTTCTCCATTCCTTGTTATGTGTATATTTCTCACACTCATACTGCATTATACTGTATTTAACACAGCTATAAGAAACAACCCCTAAGAGCTAAAGTACAGAAGTTGGACACTATGTGACCTAGTGAAGGAATATGGACTTGCCACTTGAAACCTTGAATTGTCTGTAGTGTGTTGCTGTGGGGAAGACATATAGATGGTAAGGTGAGGTATTCCATTAGCAGAAATGACAAATGGTTAACAGAAAAACTCAGTGCACTGTACTCTGTTGTCATTCTTTTTAGCTTCCAAGAATCTATCACACTTTCCAAAGTTCAGGGAATTCCTGACATCTTGAGTCTTGGTGGGTAGCAAACCTCGCTTTCCTTCAGAGACACTGAATATGCTGGATTCTTGCTTTTCTAACTTCACTTTCATTATTGAGTTAAGGCTCAATAAATGGATGTTGAATTGAATTTTTTTGTTTAAATGATTTAAGAGTTTTGTGTAATTCCTCTGGATGAGTGGATAAACAAATGATTTATCTAAGTAAACATACTCAGTATCAGCTTTCTGAAGATGCAAGTCTTAATTTTCCATTAAATTATATGTAAAACATAAACAAGTATATTTATGTGTGTGTATAAAAATTTATAAAATTTTATCAATCAGAAACATTTTACATTGGAATGTATCTATTTTATAGTGGCTTTTAAAAAATATTTATTTATTTATTTGAAAGGCAGTTACAGAGAGAGAGAGAGAGAGAGATCTTCTATCTACTGGTTTACTCTCCAAATGGCCAGAATGGCCAGAGCTGCACCAATATGAAGCCAGGAGCCAGGAGCTTCCTCCAGGTATCTCACGTGGGTGAAGGGGCCCAAGGATTTGGGCCATCTTCTAATGCTTTCCCAGGCCATAGAAGAGAGTTGGGTTGGAAGTGGAGCAGCCAGGATTCGAACTTGTCCCCATATGGGGTGCTGGCACTGCAGGTGGCTGCAATTGCTATGCCACAGTGCCAGCCCTGAAATGTATCTTTTTTAGCCCTATGGTTCAGGAGACTTCCCATACATACAGACTTTGGCAATAAGTTTGTAAACTTGGTAGAGAAGAACCAGAGTGATAATAAACTGATAGCCTCTCAGGAATCTTATTAGCCTATACATTTCTGAAACTAGTAATTATTCAATTAATATTTGTTGAATTCCTACAGGATTTGTTCACAAGCCAAATATGTTTTAACACTGCCTAAGATTATCCTATGGTTACCATTCTGTGCTCTTGTATATCCAAAGAGAACTTCATAATTGTAAATGTATGATGAACTGGAGGGTGTAAATTTACTCATCATCACAACAGAACAAGTGAGTATACTGAAGCCAGCTGGCTGAGGAATTAATTTCTACTATTTGACATCATTTTTCCCTCTCCACACATGTTATTGTAAGACAGTCCAAAGTAGAAGAAAATCATAGAATTCCAATTTGCTACTGAAAACAACTTCAGAATCATTGACTTTGAAGTGTTCTAATACTTCTGTTGTTAAAATTATGATTTAGTTTTTCTCATTATGGGTCCAGCAGAGATAGCCTCTGCAAATAAACAGACACAGCTATCAGAAACAACCCCTAGGAGCTAAAGTACAGAAGTTGGACACTATGTGGCCTAGTAAAGGAACATGGACTTACCATTTGAAACCTTGAATTGTCTGTAATGTGTTGCTGTGGGGAAGACATATAGATGGTAAGGCGAGGTGTTCCATTAGCAGAAATGACAAATGGTTAACAGAAAAACCAACACTCAGCACTCTTGGCAAATGAGGGAGGAAACTATTCTGGTTGAGAGAGTTCCTGTGGCAAGTACTGTGGCGTAGCAGGTAAAGCCACTGCCTGCAGTGCCAGCATTCCGTACGGGCACCGGTTCAAGTCCTGGCTGCTCCACTTCCCATCCAGCTCCTTGCTATGGCCTGGGAAAGTAGTAGTAGAAGATGGCCCAAGTCCTTGGGCCCCTGTGTGGGAGACCCAGAAGAGGCTCCTGGCTCCGGGCTTCAGATAGGTTGGGGAGTGAACCGGCTCTCCTCCTCCCCCCTACCTTTCTGTAACTCTGCCTTTCAAATAAATAAGTGAAGTTTATTCCTGTCCTGTGCTAATCCCATGATTCCTTGCTCCAAGCCCTATGTCCAAGAGGATTTTTGCTATTCAGGGTATGTCTCAAGGACCAGCAGCAATGGACAAAACCTGGGAACTTGTTAGAAATGAAGAATCCTAGAACTCATTCCAGATATACTGAATGAGAAACTTTTTGAATAAATCCTTCCATGATTTGTCTACACATTAACTACTGGGCCTTGCAATAGTTCTTTCTCATCCCATTAACTCACTAGCGAGCCTTCAAACAAAAAACCACGGAATCAATATCTTCAATACCTCTTGTGTCTTTTTATTAGACTTGACCATTGGCCACCAGCATGGCACTAATTTCCCCTTGGCTGACATTCAGTCACCCATTCAACCAATATTTGAGAAGACAAACATTGTGAGTCATTAACATTTACTGAGCTTGTTCAATTTCCTCGACAACCAGGGGGTTATCGTTATGATTTTGTAAACGGGGAAATTGAGAGGAGAATGAAAAGAAGCCATATGCTGAAAAGACACTAATAGCAGGCGTGTTGTGGGGTAACCCAGACCCGCATCCAGGGCTTTCTCAACTCTGAGCTCATCCTCTGCCACGCTTTGCCACCCACACAGGGAATTCACTGCCTCTCCTCCACAGCGTGCTGCACAAGGTCAGACTTCCTTGAGTTCCTGGTCTGTCTGGCCCTGTGCGTCATGGCAAACAGCTGAGTTCAGGAGCCATAAGGACATAGTAACTAATATTTTCCAAGAGCCTGGATGGAGTCGCATAGGCAGAAGTGTAACCGTGCAACATCCTGGTCGCCCGGAAGACCTAGACTTGCTATTTCATCCTTCCCTCCATCTTGGTCCTCTCGACACTGGCGTTAAAAGGCGAGAAGCCAGCACAGAACGCACTTCCCCTAACCAAAATGGCGGCCACGCACTCCTTGCCCACAGTTGATCCCTGCGAGGCCATTCGGTCTCCATGGTGACGCGGCCGGTTCCTTCAGCGCCAGCTTAGGCGAGGCGTGTAGCGAAATAGTGAACATCTCCCTTCCCCCTCGTTTTTACGACAGTTGTCGCGAAAGTCACGGCAGTGGAGGCTGGTGTCAGCTGATTTACTGCGGCGGCGGCGGCAACGGTGCCGGCACTGTGCATCCTCGGTGGCGAGACCGCGGCTGGTCGGGGCGTGCGGCCCCCAGGGTTTTCCACCCAGATTCGCGCACCCCACATCCTCCTTCGCTACGCCCTCGCCTTGTCTTCCTTTGCTGGGGTGCCCACGGGTGGTCTCACGGATCGCGGCATGAGGTGAAGCTGTGACAGGTAAGGGGACTTTCCAGGTCCCTTCGGGCAGAGCGGGCTGTGTCTCCACCGCCGGGGTCAGGGGTCGGGGGTCAGGGCTCACGCGTCCACCGGTGCCGGGGGCGGCGCCAGCTGTCAGCTCTCGGCTGCTGGAAGCTGTGTCCAGCGTCGCCTGTAGCTTCAGGCCCACGGCCAGGCGACTTGGCCAGGGCCATGGAGACCGTTCAGGGATCGTGAGTGGCATCTGCTTCTGGCGACAGAGGCTTCCGATCTCGAGGTAAGAACAGCCTTGCCCCAGGGGCCATCTGCACGGCAGGAGGTGGCCGGAGACGACCGTGGCCTTGCTTCCGGGGTGCAGAGGGTCTGTCCGTGCCTGCTGGTCCCCCCCTTGAGTCTGCCCTTGGGCTGGGGACTGAGACATCTGTTAGCGTTTCATGCGTGAGATGCCGCCTGCCAGCTCTCACCGCTTTGCGCTGGGACGTGGTCTGATTCCTGCTGCTCCCGCTCACTTTCCAAGGGGTCCCAGCGTCCTGGAGCTGTGCCTGGAGGCAGGCACTACCCTGTGTCTTATGTTTCTGACCCACTAGTCCGTTTCCCGGGTCCTCTGCCGGTTCTTACAGTCTGTAGCTGCTGTGGGGTGGTTGTTGCTGCTGGTTTCAGGGTTTACCCCCCCGGCAGCTGCGCATTCGGTTCCAGTGACATTTGCCATGAGACCAAAAGAGGCGAATTGAAACCCTCTTACTTTTATTTCTTAGGATTTTATGGACATGGTTGCAACAACCGCTGGTTTTATGAAACCCTAATTTGAATTTTGGACATTTTCTTATGCAGAAATTCCAATTTCGATCTACTTCTTCTTTTACTAGCAAACTTGCTGAGGTGTGGAGGTGGAAAGAGTGTCAATAATGAGTTGAAAGCAGCCTTATTATGAAGAATCAACAATTGTCGTGATCACACCCAAATAACAGATCTTGGTTACTTTAAATTAGGAAGACAAATTATCATTTTGTATAGTAGATGCCTTCTTGTTTATATCAAGTAGAGATATGGTAGAGACATTGGTCTATGTAAATGCTTATCTTTATTTTATAAATGTTCCAGGACTGTACTTAACAGGAAAAGCAGTGTATACACGTTGTCTTTTCTTATTGTCAGCTGTAGTTAAATTTTCAATAGATCTGAGTGACTGGATGCATCGGAGTGGCTGGGCTTTGCATTGTTTATCACTTAAATTTGGGGATAATGAGCCTTGTATCTTACAATTTCCTTTTGTCTCTCTTCACTCTGTTGATTGTTTCCTTTGCTGTGAGAAGCTTCTTAGTTTGATATAATTCCTTGCTTTTATTGCTCGTGCTTTTGGGATCTTATTAAAATTGTTGCCTGTATCAATGTCTTGAAGTATTTTGCCTTGATATTGTTTTTTGTTGTGAATATAAATTCTATGTGGAAGTTAAAGGAAGTGGAATGCTTTCTTCATGTAGCTCTAATAACCTTAAAAATAATTAGGGAAATGTTTAACTTGTGTGCCTTCCTCAGGGGAAGGGTAGATGACATTTAGCTTTAGAGGTATGTATGCTAGGCATGAGTCCTTACTGTTGGTTCTGACCCTGAGGTGCAGAGGATTGAGTTAATCTTACTCAGTTCAGTGTGATCATCACTGGGCTGTTCAAGGCATCCCTCTTGGTTTTTTCCTGCATTACCTAATATTTCCAATTCCCACTCCATTTTCTTGCTGATCAATCCAGCGGCACCCATTCTAACATGTGTGATAGTTAGCCTTCTGTTTGTGTTATTAGTGTATATTGTTGGAAGTGTCCACATTTTTTAATTCATAGAAATGATATAATGCCATATATTGCAAAAGTTTTATTCTTCCTCCATTATGTTTTGAAGATCAAAATATATGTTTCAGATTGTCCATATAGGATAGTTTATTTTTTGTGGCTACCCATGAGAATACTTTGATAAGCCTGTCTTTTAGATCTCTAAATACTTTCTTTGAGAAACTTTCATACTTTCTTTGAAATGAGCATCCAGGACTGTGGTTTACGATTATGGGAGTATTCATATATTTTGTTGAAGTACTGTTAGATTGTGTTCCAAAACAGGCTGCAGTGACTGTTCTCCTGCAGAGTAATTTGTGGGGGTTCCTAGATCTTTGTGTCCCCACCAATGTTTGTGTTGTTCAGTGCCCTGGTTTTTCCAGACTAATAGATATGCATTAATATCTCATTTTAAATTACATTTCACTATGACTAATACATTTGGGTATTTCTTTGGGTGCGTTTTATCTTTTTGGGTTTTTTTGCCTGTTTATTCTTTTACTCATTATTTTATGGTTTCAGTTATTTTCTTGTTGATTTGTAGAAGTTTTTTGTATATCTTTCATATTAGTCCCTTAGATATTATGGGTATATTTGTCCTTAGTATGTTGATAACCTTTTCTGAGATGTCCTTCATTGACCAGAAATCTTCAATTTTGACATAATTAAGTTAAAAAATTTGCCTGATGACTTGTATTTCAAAGATTCTGTTTCACAATTTTTCTCCATTTCTATGTCACAAAGTTACTGTCTGATGTGCTATTAACTTCACAGTTTCCTTTTAAATATTTAAGTCTTACCACATTCAGAGTCTACCTTTGTTTGTCACAATCTTATACTTCACTTTGTTTTCCCCAGGATGTACCAGTTCTACTTTCATTCTCTCCCTTTCCCATAGATAATGATGCCACACTTACTGTATATTGAATTATCATAGATACTGAACACTTGATTTTGTTGCTTTTGTCTGTTTTTGATGTAATATCTGCTGTTTTATTTTTTAAAGATTTATTATATTTATTTTAAAGGCAGAGTGACAGAGGGAGAGACAGAGAAAGATATCTTCCATTCACTCCCCAAATGGCTGCAATAGGCAGGGCTGGGCCGGGCCAAAGCCAGGAGCCCAGAACTCCATCTGGGTTTCCTACATAGATGACAGAGTCCCAAGTTCCTGGGCCATCATCTGCTGCATTTTCAGGTGCATGAGCAGGAAACTGGACTGGAAAAGGAGTATCTGGGACTAAAACTGGCACTCTTATATGGGCAGTGGGCATTGCAAGTGGAGGCTTAACCCTTTGTGTCACAATGCCAGTTCCCCAAATTGTTTTTGTTAAATTTTCATTTATTTGTTTTCATTATATTTGAAATCCAGAGAAAGAAAGAGATACAGAGACACAGAGACAGATCTTTTTTTTTTTTTTTTTTGACAGGCAAAGTGGATAGTGAGAAAGAGACAGAAAGGTCTTCCTTTTGCCATTGGTTCACCCTCCAATGGCCTCCGCGGCCGGTACGCTGTGACCGGCGCACTGCGCTGATCCAATGGCAGGAGCCAGGTGCTTGTCCTGGTCTCCATGTGGGTGCAGGGCCCAAGAACTTGGGCCATCATCCACTGCACTCTTGGGCCCTAGCAGAGAGCTGGCCTGGAAGAGGGGCAACTGGGACAGAATCCAGTTCCCCGACCGGGACTAGAACCTGGTGTGCCGGCGCAGCAAGGCGGAGGATTAGCCTAGTGAGCTGCAGCACCGGCCAGAGACAGGTCTTTTATTCACTTGTTCACTCCTCAAATGCCCACAGTAGCTGAGATTGGGCCAGGCCAAAGCCAGGAGTCAGGAACTCAATTCTGTTCTCCTATATGGGTGGTGGGGACACAACTACCTGAGCCGTCATCCTCTGCCTCCAAGGGTGTTCATTGTAGTAAGCAGGATCAGAAGTGGAGTTGGGACTCCACCTGGTCAGATATGGGATTCAGGTCTCTCAGGCGGCACCTTAACTGCTGTGCTGGATACCCTTATTTAAATTATTGAATTAGACAGTTGTGGAGATTAATCCAAGGTGCTGCATATTTCAATAGATCATTCTGTTTAATTGCTTGGGAGAGGGAGAAGAGAGAGGGGAGACAAGAGAGGCAGAAATTGTTTTTTAAGATTTATTTATTTGAAAGTCAGAGTTACAAAGAGAGAGAAGGAGAGGCAGAGAGAGAGAGACAGAGAGAGAGAGGGAGAAGTCTTCCATCCACTGGTTCACTTCCCAGTTGGTTGCAATGGCTGGAGCTGCACTGATCTGAGGCCAGGAGTGTCTTCTGGGTCTCCCACGTGGGTATAGGGGTCCAAGCAAGGACTTGGGCCATCTTCTACTGCTTTCCCAGGCCATAGCAGAGAGCTGGATCGGAATGGAGCAGCCAGGACTCAAACCAGCGGCCATATGGGATGCTGGCCCTGCAGGCTTTACCCACTGTGCCACAGCACTGGCCCCTGGGCAGAGACCTTTTATCAAGTGGTTCACTCCGCAGATGGCTTCAGCAGCCAGGGCTGGGCCGGTCTGAAGCCTGGAGTCACAAGCTTCTTCCAGGTCTCTGACATAGGTAAAAGGGCCCAAGTGCTTGTGTCATCTTCTGCTGCTTTTCAAGGCACAGTAACAGGACGCCGAATTGCAAGTGGAGCAGTTGGGACTTGAACCAGCACCCAGGTAGGATGCCAGCACTGCAGGCAGCTCCTTTACCTGAATGCCATAATGCTCCAGTAACTTAGAATATGAACTCTATAGTCATGGCTTATTTGTCTTCTTTTGTATCTAATAATTAAAGTTAACCTGAACATAAAAAGATTTTATTGGAAGGAGAAATCTTATGTCATGACTTTTTTTAAAAGGTCCTTAAGGGCCCAAGTGTAATTTTTATTTCTTTCTATTAAAGAGCAAATGTACTATATTTATAAAATATTAACTATTTTAAATAAAATTGGACATCTCTTCAAAAATATGTTGGTGATGTTCAGTGAGATTTCAGGTTTTCTGCCTGGGGATTGCTTGTGTTAGAAGGAGCTGTAAAATGATGGAAGAGTGGAACTTGGAGACCCTGCTGAGTTCTGGGTAGAAGAAATGGCTCAAGTGCTAAGGGCCAATAGGGAACCTGGAGGCACATGACTTGGAGACCAGTGTTGCCCATTCAGCTAGTACTTGTAATTATGGCCCTTCAGACTCACTGAAGATATTTCACTAGTGTTTTATACATAACACTTTTCTCTCTAAATGTTGGTAGTACATGTCAGTGATAAAAGACTGAGCCAGTTATCTTCTGTTCTCATGGTCAAGTTTATTTATTTGATTGCCTTCCTTAAGGACTCTTTTTTTTTTTTAATAAAACATTTCAAATAACAAAACAATGCTAGCAGCATTAGTGAGAAAGAAAAGTTCACACTAATAAAATATCACTTACTTTAGGAAACTGTTTCGCAATTCATTAACAGACCTAGTGAGGACGCAAGCTAATTTGCTTCATAACTCCTTAGGTGTGTCACAGATAGAAAAAGAGGTAGGAATATAGGCAAAACCTGCAGCTGGGGAAAAAACACAATTATTATGTTAATGGGATTTATTTAAGGAGGATTGTATTAACTGTTGACATTATTGTAGAAATTGATAAGAAACTCCTGCAAAATCCAAAGTGTATAAAATCTAGATATACTCGAAATTACTAATGAGTACAGCTTTTTTTTTTTTTTTAATGCCAAAACAAAATTGGCAGAGATTTTAGGTACTGGGAATAAATAGATAATAAAACAAAAATAAATCTTTGCTTTCATGGAGCTTACATTATAGCAGGAGTGATACATGATAAATAAAACATATGGTATGTTTGATGATTGTAAACACTGTTTGGGAAGTGGGTTTTACTATTTTTGATGGTCAGGAGAGTCAACATTTTGTGACTTTAAATACTCAGGAAGATCTTCTTGGGAAAGAAAAGGTTTATTGGGGGGCAGTGCTGTAGCATAGCAGGTAAAGCCGCTGCCTGCAGTGCCAGCATCCCCTATGGGCACCGGTTCAAGTCCGAGCTGCTCCACTTTTGATTCAGCTCTTTGCTATGGCCTGGGAAAGCAATAGAAGATGGCCCAAGTCCTTGGGCCCCTGCACCTGCATGGGAGACCCGAAAGAAGCTCCTGGCTCCTGGCTTTGGATCAGCTCAGCTCTGGCTGTTACGGCCATTTGGGGAGTGTACCAGTGGATGGAAGACCTCTCTCTGTCTCTCTTCCTCTGTCTCTTTGTAACTCTGTCTTTCAAATAAATAAATAAATCTTTAAAAAAAAGGTTTATTTTAGCTTACACTTGAGGTTACAGGACAAAGCAACCCCATAATCCTGTGTCAGATGGAAGCTACTCCTGGTGGATGTAGAGTCATTCATAACACAAGTCAGGAAGGAGAGAAAACATAGGTAGAACTTGAACTGAAAAAGGCAAACCTCTTGTGAGAGCCACCTGTCCAGGGCATGCCTCCAGTGACCCAATGATCTGCCACCAGTTCCATGTCTTAGAGGCTACCTTAACATCAGGTCTCCACCAGTAACATTAAGCCATTAGAGTATAAACAGCCGCATGAGTTTTGGGGAGACAAATCCTATTTAAACTTGTAAAAGAAGGTGACATTTTGGCAGAGACCTGATGGGGAGTGAGAGAGCATCATGAAGAAGTATAGGAGACCAGTGTTCTGAGGTGAGATCCTGCTTGGTATCTTTGTGAATGCTAGTGAATTGGAATAGATGGAGAAGTGAGCAAGTTAGAGGACAACTGCCTTACCCATGTAAGATAGGCACTTGAATAGTTTGGCTTATTTTATTTTATTTTTTTTGACAGGCAGAGTGGACAGTGAGAGAGAGAGAGAGAGACAGAGAGAAAGGTCTTCCTTTGCCATTGGTTCACCCTCCAATGGCTGCCGCGGCTGGCGCGCTGCGGCCGGCGCACCGCACTCATCCGATGGCAGGAGCCAGGTGCTTCTCCTGGTCTCCCATTCAGGTGCAGGGCCCAAGCACGTGGGCCATGCTCCACTGCACTCCCTGGCCACAGCAGAGAGCTGGCCTGGAAGAGGGGCAACCGGGACAGAATCTGGTTCCCCGACCGGGACTAGAACCCGGTGTGCTGGTGCCGCAAGGCAGAGGATTAGCCTGTTGAGCTGTGGTGCCGGCCTAGTTTGGCTTTTACTCAGTGGGAGAAAGGAAGCCCTCGGAAGACTTTGAGCTGTGACCATGGTCTGATTTTTTTTTTTTTTCTTAATATCATCAGTGATATGTTATGTTGGGATTGTAGTGGGGCAAGGATGGAAACAGAGACCAATTAGAAAAATATTGTTATTTCTGGTGGGAGATACTGGGATTTAGTGAAGGTGTGAAGGAGTCATTGGATTCCGAATGTATTTTGAAGATGTAGCTAGTGGAGTTTGCTGGTGGATTGGGATGTGGATTGTTTGTATGAGAGAGTGATTAAATAGGATTCTAGGATTTGGGCCTGTGGAGCCATAAAAATGGAGTTGCTGTGAACTGATATGAAAGAAGGCATATTTGAGGAAGAAGACCAGGCACTCACATGTTTGGACAAGTTTGAGAAGCTTATTAGCTATGCAGAGGAGATGTTAAGAAGTGTGGATATGAATTTGGAGTTCAGAAGAAAGCCACAATATATATAAATTGTGGAGTTGTTAATGTGTAGGTGGTATTTATTTTTATAAAGATTTATTTATTCACTTGAGAGGTAGAGTTACAGAGAGAGGGAGGGAGAGAGAGAGAGAGAGGTCTTCCATCTGTTGGTTCACTCCCCAAATGTCTGCAATAGCTGGTGCTGGGCCAGGCTGAAGCTAGGAGCCAGGAGCTTCTTCTGGGTCTCTCACGTGGGTGCAGGGGACCAACCACTTGGGCCATCTTCTACTGCTTTCCCAGGCCGTCAGCAGGGAGCTGGATCAGAAGTGGAGCAGCTGGGACTCGGATCCATCCCCATATGGGATGCTGGTGCCACAGACAGATGCTTAACTTACCATACCACAGCACCAGCCCTAGTGTGAGACCTGATGAGCTCATTGGGAGTATTGCCAGAGAAGAGAAGTCAAGGACTAAGCTCTGTGTGTGCCAACAGTTAAAGGGCAAGAAAGGCGAGGAAGAGGGCAAATAAAAGCTAGAGAAGTACATGTAAGGGCAGGGAAGTATGAATACTTGGATGCCAAGTAAAGAAGTGTTTCAAGAAGGGAGTATAAAGTATGTCAGATGCTGCTGGTAGGTCAGGTGTATTTAGGATTAGGACATGATTTGGAATTTGGCACTGGGGAGGTCATTGGTGACTTGTCAAGAACTTTTTTTTTTTTTTTCTAACAGGAGGAGCACTTTTCTCTAGTGTTTAAAGAGGAAGGTGATGTTGCAAATGAGGACACTCTAACTTAGAGAGGCTACCTATATCCTCAAAGTTTAGTGTTGGTAAATATAGGAGCTGGGTTTTTCCCCAGTGTGACTCTCAAACCTTCATGCTTATGCAGCATGTCTTGCTGACTCCCAGAATGTTGTGACAATCCAGTTTCCTGTTTGGAAGAGCAGGTTTGTTTCCTCTTCTTCTTCTAAGTAGTTTAATTATATACAATAAAAATTTTCAGTGCTCAATTTATTATTTTTCACAAAGCTTTAGTTATTTGAAAGAGAGAGAGAGAGAGAGAGAGAGCGAGCTTCCTTCCACTGGTTCACTCCACAAATGACCTCAATGGCTGGGACTGGGCCAGATTGAAGCCAGGAGCCAGGAACTTCTTTCAAGTCTCCCATGTGGGTGACAAAGGCCCAAGCACTTGAGCATCTTTCGCTGCCTTCTCAGGCACATTAGCAGGGAGCTGGATTGGAAGTGAAGCAGCCGGGACTTGAACCAGCATTCATATGGGATGCCAGCTTCCCAGGCAGCAGCTTAACCTTCTGCCAGACAAAGCCTTGGTGCTCAATTTAGAGTTTTTAAAAAAGATTTTTATTTATTTATTTATTTGAAAGGGGGAGGGGAAAATAGATGTCTTCCACCCTCTGGTTCATTCTGCAATTGCTTTCAACAGCTGGGGCTGGGCCATGCTGAGGCCAGGAGCCTGGAACACTATCCAGGTCTCCCACTGGTGGCAGGGACTGAAGTACTTGAACAATCACCTGCTGTCTGCCAGGGTGCACGTTAGCAAGAAGCTGGGATCAGAAGTGGGCTCAAACCCAGGGGCTCTGAGAGTGGCATGTGGGTGTCCCAAATGACAACTTAACCGCTGCACCAAATACCTACCCTCAACTTAGAGTTTTGATGGCAATATGAGGGAAAGAAGTAGGAGTGATTGAAGATGAAAGTGAGCTTAGAAATAGGGGGCAGGTGAAAGTTAAAATTGGTTCTACCAAATGGAAGCTATTTCCTCTAAAAAGGGACTCATTGGGGATGCTTTGCTTTTAGCTTAATTGGTAGCTCTTGAAGTGAGTGCAGACGGGTGATGGATAGAGCATACTTGGAAGAGCTCAGGCATCCTTACTGTGGCAGCAGAAATTTAAAACAGGATTTATACACCTCAAAACCTGTGAACCACTTTTAAAATTGTGATTTATTTTTAGCCAGATAACTCTGCAGTTCTTCAAAACCTGTCTGTCATGTGCTCAGGGCTGTTTGAGCCATAAGAAATAAGTCTCCTGTTGCCATCTGCTCATCCACATGTTCTTTTGAAACTCAAGTACTGTAACTTCCTTTAACAAAGCAGGCCTAAAGTGTCAAGTTCATTGAGAGTATATCTTTGCCACCTGAATGAGAAAATATAAACTTGTTAGCTGCTTAAGTGTTCAGAACGTGTGTCCGTCTCTTTGAACTATAATAAGCAGTCTTCATTATCTGCTTTAGTTTTTTCCAAGTCTTCAGTTAATAGTGGCAGACATAAGCACATAAGATAATTCATCGTCTTAATGATTACTTCTTCTATCACATAATACACACTCTTGACAAATGAGGAGAAATCTTTGAGAATTTGAGTGAACTTTTTAAAGATTTTCTTTCTTTTTTCCATTGCAGCTGTGGCAAGGGTGTGTGTGTGTGTGTTTTAAAGATTTTATTTATTTATTTGAAAGAGTTACAGAGAGAGGGGAGAGACAGCAAGAGAGAGAGAGAGACCTTCTATCTACTGGTTCACTTTCCAGATGGCTCCAACAGCCATTGCTGGGCCAAGTTGAAGCCAGGAGCTTATTCCAAGTGTCCCATGTGGGTGGCAGGAACCAAAACACTTAGATCATCTTTCACTGTCTTTCCCAGGCTATGAGTAGCAATGCTGGATCAGAAGTGAAGCAGCTGGGACATGAACCAGCACTCATAGGATGCTGACGTTGCGGGCAGCAACTTTACCTGCTACGCCATAATGCCAGCCTGCTATGGCAAGTTTGTTTAGCTATTTAGTGTTTAGTCTCTGTTTCTCATATTCCCCATTGGTAGGTGGGATGCTAAGGCCAACTGTAGTTCATATGTATCCATCCTCATGAGAAAGGATTTGAGTTTGTTTTTGTATGCAGTTCACAAGGGATCTGCCTGGGGAGCAGGAAGTAGAAAGACTAAAACGACTCATCTCCTCAAATGTTTGAATTCCTAGGATAGAAATACATCTTGTTTTTGCGTTTGAGAGTTAGAAAAAAAAATGGAGAAATTAACATTGGTCTGACACTAGACTTCTCATGTATAATCATTGTAGTCTTAAAGCTTTTTTAAAAAAATATTGAAAAGTTTTTAATTCAGCTTCTCACCATAAACAGAAACTTTTAGTGGAGTAGTAAGAAACAGCAATTCCCTTATTATGATAAAGATTGACTACAATGAACTTATAATAAACATCATTGCTAACATAAAACACTGAACATTTTTCTCTGGGAGTAAACCTGGACAAAACTTCTTCCTTTCACTTTATTATAGTGCTGGATGTGTAGTTAAGGAAATTAAACACAAAAAGTAAATTTTAGATATAGGGGTCAGCTTTTAAGCAACAGAACTGTCAATATATGTTAATGAAGCTACTATGTATATAGATAATCCAACAAATTCCAAAATAAAGTAGAAACTGATAGGAGAATTAAGCAAGATTTCCTGGATACAAAATCAAAGTATACAATCAGGTGGTTTATCATGTGCCAATAAGAAACAAATGTGAAACAATATTAAAGGACAAAATACAGACTAAGAAATGAATATCACTTAATGCTTTTGGAAGCAACACTGGGATTTCCAGTGTCTCATGTATGAGATATTGGGGAGCAGGATGTTCTTATCAGACTATTGCTCCATTGGTTGTTGTTAGCTTCAAAGGAAAAAATATACAGTTACAGTGGAAATATCTGGTGGTCACTACCGCTTAATCAGATGGTCAAAGGTGGCATCACTGATAGTAGGACAATGTGACATCAAATCTTCCTCTGGTGATACAGCAAGAAGTATACCAACATCACCTATGGGGTATTCTTGCCAAAAATATTGACTTGAATCTAATAATGCCTTTAGATCCAATTTCTAGTTTGTAAGAAAAACAGTTGAGGAATAAGATAAATGACATAAAAATCACAAAAATCTAACATATGGGACATCTGCAAATGATTTTGTTTCTTAACGTTACCATAATAAAAGGAGGTAGGTTGTTTTAGAACCCAAGAGGCTTAAGAGCCATGGCAGCAGTTTAGTCTGTTTAGCTACTCTAACAGATACCACATACTATGTGACTTAAACAATGGAAATTAATTTTCCCACTGTTATGGAGTCTAGAAGTTCCAGATGAAGGTCTAGAGGGTTTGTTTTGGGTGACTCCTCTCTTTCTGGCTTGCAGATTGCTGCCTTCTTACTGTGACCTTGTAGTGGTGGCAGGAAGGAGAGCTTTTTGTGTCCCTTCCTTTTGCTATAAGGATACCAGCCCTATCACATTAGGGCCCTACTTTTATGACTTCATTTAACTTTTACCACATCCCCACAAGTGCTATCTCCAAATATAACCACACTGGGAGTGTATTCACTGGTTCACCCCCCAAATGCCCTTATAAACTGTCTCTAGGCCAGGCCAAAGCCCATAGCAGGAACTCCTTCCAAGTCTCCTACATGGATGGCAAGGATCCAAGTACTTAAGCCATTGTCTGCTGCCTCCCAGTGTATTTTTAGCAGGAAGCTGTATCAAAAGCAGAGGCAGGATTCCATCCCAGATATTCTGACTTGGTATTCTCGTGTCCCAAGAAGCAGTCGAACTTCATGTTCTACAATGCCAGTCTCTATAAACGAATTTGTGTTAAGTTAAATACATTTTGGAAATTCCATGTTGTGTGCATATGTGCAACTTTAAAACAAAAGAATTTGGTGAATCAAGGCTACTATATTCATTTATTAACTTTATTTTAATGGAAACCACCATGGTGGGGGGAAAAGTTACTTACCTTGAGAATTGGGACTTGCACTCAATCAATCTCTTCCATTTCCTATTCTTCCCCTTTAGAGGCAGTCCTTGGTGGTTTTTATGTTTGTATAATTCATTCCAGAATTTGTGTGTGTGTGTGTGTGTGTGTGTGCGTGTGAGTGTATGCGCGCCTGTGGAATGATTTGGAGGTTGCCTTGTATTTCATATAGCATTTTTCCATTGCAAAGCTTGGGATCATCATTTTTCTAAATTAATCCTGATTGATGGACATTGAAGTTCTATTACCCTTTAAAAATTCCAGAAATTCTCAGACATATAAAGAGAGAAAAAATAGTGTAATGAACAGTATTGTACTAAAAAGAGCTTCGATTCTTATTTTCCCAGTTTGGGCTCTCTGGCAAGCAGGCTCTGAGATGGAGATTAGTACTCAGGTTGTTTAGGGAGTGTTCTCAGAATCTACACCAATGATAAGGAAGCACGTTTGGCTGTGGATAAAAGTTGTGCTGAGTCTCAAGGGAATTTCAGTTGACCTTTGGGGAAGCCATGACTGTAGAATGACCCTTCAGAGATACCTTGAGTTGCTGAGGAGCCCGATCTTCATATCTCTGCACTGGTCCATCATTCGATGTGGGATGTCCCATGGGAAGTGGACAAGCGCTAGGACCAAGTGTCAATCTTTGGTGGAGGCAGTCTTAGTGGGTGCTTGCAGCTAGGGCCTATGTGCCAGGAGCTCATTAGCAGCTGGGTGATGAGTCCTTCGTCCTGAAGGTAAGGATCTGGGCATAGCCTGTCATAGTCATCATCCTGTTTCTAATCTCAGAAATCATGACTTTTTTTCTGTGACCACTATAGTTCCATTTATATCTTTTTTTTTTTTTTTGACAGGGAGCGTGGACAGTGAGAGAGAGAGACAGAGAGAAAAGTCTTCCTTTTCCGTTGGTTCACCCTCCAATGGCCGCTGTGGCCGGCGCACTGCAGCTGGCGCATTGCACTGATCTGAAGCCAGGAGCCAGGTGCTTCCTCCTGGTCTCCCATGTGGGTGCAGGGCCCAAGCACTTGGGCCATCCTCCACTGCACTCCCGGGTCATAGCAGAGAGCTGGCCTGGAAGAGGGGCAACTGGGACAGAATCCGGTTCCCCGACAGGGACTAGAACCTGGCGTGCCGGCGCCGCAAGGCGGAGGGTTAGCCTATTGAGCCGCGGCGCCGGCCCCATTTATATCTTATTGAGTGATATATTTTGGGAAGTTCTTGATTTAACCAATTCGTTGGCTAATGAAGTTTTCTGGTGGGTGGAATTTTGTGGTAAACAGAGAAGGTAGAATAGTGAAGAGTTTCATTAGGGTCTGGAAGTCTCTGTCTGTCCCTGAGCTGTGAGATCAGTTTGCTGGGTGATCTTGAGTGACTTGCTAAGGGACCTACATCTCGACCAAAATTAAAAATCTACAAGATCATAAGGAGATATACTTCTTTCCATTCTAGATTAGGAGAACAGATGATTTCTTATTAGCCAAGTACTTAAATGTAAAAAGCAAAAAGCAAAACAGAAGTGGACCTGTATTTCATAAATGTTGAACTGGCTTGCTTTGGCAAAGGCTCATTGCATTTTTGCCATTCATGTGGAACACTTTTTGTTGAGTTCTCTGGTTATAATTTCTCTAAGACTAGATTAGCCTCATACTTGGCATTTTTTTCTTCCCTTCCTCTCTTGCTCCTCCCCTCCCAGCTCTTCCCCCTTCCCTCTTTCCTTATCACTCAGCTTAGAAAGTTACATTTTTCTTGCCTGTGGACTTACATATTTCATCAGCCCCTATGATTTATTATTCTTCCTTTGTAATGTCTCATATTTGTCTTTTTTGTTCAAAATGCTTGTCATTTAAGCTAAGCTTCTTATCACTGTATACCCAGACTTATTGCAGTAGCATCATATTTAGTTTGTCTGCTCCAGTTTTCTTCCTCTGTGTTAATCCAATCTTTATACCATCACACACAAAGAGTTAGCATATTGCTTTTCTGGTTAGGTATATACTTATTGGACCTTTGGTGTGTTTATAGTCTGGCCCTGTTGAAGATAAGCATGAGACCTTGCAGTATTTCCTCCCTTCCCAAAGGAAATATTAACTTCTGGTTAAGTGTAGAGTAATTTATCTTATATATTAAGAATTCAAGGGACCGGCGCTGTGGTGTAGTGAGGAAAGCCGCCGCCTGCAAGGCTGGCATCCCATATGTGTGCTGGTTCGAGTTCCGGCTGCTCCTCTTCTGATCCAGCTCTCTGCTTTGGCTTGGGAAAGCAGTAGAAGATGGCCCAAGTCCTTGGGCCCCTGTACCCACGTGGGAGACTTGAAAGAAGCACCTGGCTTCTGGCTTCAGATGGGTGCAGCTCCAGCAGTTGCAGCCAAATGGGGAGTGAACCAGCGGATGGAAGACTTTCTCTCTCTCTCTGTCTCTCTCTCTCTCTCTCCCTCTCTCTCCCTCCCTCTCTCCCTCCCTTCCTCCCTTCCTCCCTGCCTCTCTGTGTAGCTCTGACTTTCAAACAAATAAAGAAATCTTTAAAAAAAAAATCTAAATCTACTGATGACTTCCCTGGGCGTTGGTTTTTTAATAATAGTGCCCATCCTTTACTTGGGGAGCTGTTAATATACAAAAATACTTCCTTCTTTTTTATTTTAATCCTCAGAGTACCTTTCTGTAAACCCTGTTCAAAATTCCTGTTGCATTGTTATCAGCTTGTTGAACCCTAACTCCTATAGCTGTCATATCCTTATTATTATTACTCTTCTCAACATTAATACCCTTTACAATCCACTTTATTAAAAACATCCTATGAGGTAGACATTATGCTAAGTACCATGTAATGGTGAATACCTAGAATGTGAGTCTTGTTCTAAGGGATCTTAAAGTAGGGAAGGTAGCTGCTAACCAGGGCAGCCTAGAAATAAGTAACGAAAGCATGTGATGAGTTGAGACATCATCTGTCACCTGCAGTTTTGCAATAGCCTCACAGGTCTTCATGCCTTCTTTTGTCACTCTACATCATATGCAGTAAGGGTGATCTCTCTGAAAAGCGAATTCAAATTCACTTGACATGTGTCTCATTGCTGTCAGGCTGAAGTCCAAACTCTTTAAGATGGCACTTTATGGGCTGTTGCATGTTGGTCTGTTGGTTATTGTCTCACCATTCTGCCTTTTTCCTCTGAATTTGCTTTAATATTTTCACGGTCCAGAAATAATTAACATCTTATCTCTGGGACTTTGAGCATGTGATTTCCAGAGTCTCTGCCTTCGTTAGTTCCTCCTCATTCTGTTCGTCATTTCTTACAGAAATTCTTCCTGTACTCAGTGAAGCCAAGTTAAGGGGAATCCATCTGTTTTGTTTCCACGTTGTTGAGACTGCTGCATACCCTCTGGTAGCTGCTTATTTGCATATATGAGCCACCAGACAGCTGAATTGCATCTGTTTTATTCTCAGTTGAAATACCCTATACCTATGATGGCATAGGGGCAAAATAGAAGCCTGGGAAATACTGCTCTAAAATATATATTAATTATTGTTACTAAGAGATCAAAATTTAATTTGAAAGCCATCTTCATGTTGAGTTGGCAGTTTGTATTATTTGTATTTTTTTTAAATTTATTTATTTGAAAAGCAAAATTAGAGAGAGAGAGGGAGAGACAGAGAGAGAGAGAATTTTCCATCTTCTGGCTCATTCCCCAAATGGCTGCAATGGCCAGGGCTATGCTAGGCTGAAGCCAGGAGCCAGGACCCTTATCAGGGTCTCCCATGTGGGTGCAGGAGCCTAGGCACTAGAACTATCCTCTGCTGCTGTCCCAGACATATTACCAGGAGCTGGATTAGAAGTGGAACCTCCGAGGGGGCTGGCGCCGTGACGCAGTAGGTTAATCCTCTGCCTGTGGCGCTGGCATTTCATATGGGCACCAGTTCTAGTCCCGGCTGCTTCTCTTCCAATCCAGCTCTCTGCTGTGGCCTGGGAAAGTGGTGAAAGATGGCCCAAGGCCTTGGGCTCCTGCACCCACGTGGGAGACCAGGAAGAAGCACCTGGCTCCTAGCTTCAGATTGGTGTAGTTCCGGCCGTTGCGGCCACTGGGGAGTGAACCAATGGAAGGAAGATCAGAACTCTGACTCCCACTCACTGTCTGTAACTCTACCTCTCAAATAAATAAATAAAATCTTTTTTATTTAAACGGCCAGAGCTACACTGATCCGAAGCCAGGAGCCAGTGGCTTCTTCCTGGTCTCCTACATGGGTGCAGTGGCCCAAGGACTTGGGCCATCATCCACCACTTTTCCAGGCCACAACAGAGAGCTAGACTGGAAGAGGAGCAGCCGGGACTTGAACCGGTGCCCACATGGGATTAACCTACTGCGCCATGGCGCCGGTCCCCACAGAAGCATTTTTAAGTTTGTGGGATAAAGTCATGAAAGATACTAATCTGTTGAAACGCCCCACTTCATCAAATATTAAATGATGGTGCTAGAAGAAGCTGGTAGATATATAAATAGAATGTGAAGGAAGTAAAATCTGTGTTTTTTTTAAAAAATTAGGAGGCTGGCACTATGGTGCAGAGAGTTAAAGCCCTGGCCTGCAGCACTGGCATCCCATTTGGCACCAGTTCGAGTCTTATCCGGCTCTCTGCTATGGCCTGGGAAAGCAGTGGAAGATGGCCCAAGTTCTTGGGCCCCTGCACCCTGGTGGGAGACCCGGAAGAAGCTCCTGGCTCCTGGCTTCGGATTGGTGCACCTCTGGCTGCTACGGCCATCTGCGGAGTGAACCAGTGGATCGAAGACTTCTCTCTCTGTCTCCACCTCTCTCTGTAACTCTGTCTTTGAAATAAATAATATAAATCTTTAAGAAAAAGTTAGTATTTACTAAGTGTCTTCCATGAATATTACTAGTGGCATTACATATATTATCTTTTTTTTTTAACTTTTATTTAGGATATAAATTTCCAAGGTACGACTTATAGATTACAATGGCTTTCCCCCCATATTTTCCCTCTCCCCCCTAAACCCTCCCCCCTTGCCCGCTCCCTCCACCCTTTCGTTCACATCCAGATTCATTTTCAATTCTCTTTGTATACATGAGATCCATTTAGCATGTGTTAAGTAAAGGATTCGTCCATTTGCCCTCATATAGTAACACAAAGTGACATACACTCTTTGAGTTCTCATTTTAGCATTGAGTCACATTGTATAGCACATTAAGGACAGAGATCCTACATAAAATATATATATATATTTGAAACTGATTAATTTTTTTGATGCAGTTTCCAATGTAACACTGAGTTTTTCTCTTTTTTTTTTTTTCATTTTCGATTATCTTTATATAGAGAAGATCGGTTCAGTATGTATTAAGTAAAAAATTTCATCAGTTTGCATCTACACAGAAACACACAGTGTAAAAATACTGTTTCAGCACTAGTTACAGCGTTACTTCACATTAGATAACATATTAAGGACAGATCCCACATGGGATATAGGTACACAGTGAATACATATATTATCTTAATCTACATGGCAGCTTTCTGAGAGGAAGGAGTTATTAAACATCTTTTTAAAAAAAGATTAATTAATTAATTTATTTGAAAGGCAGATTTACAGAGAGGCAGAGGCAGAGAGAATGAGAGAAAGAGAGAGAGAAAGGTCTTCATCTGCTGGTCCACTCTCCAGATGGCTGCAATGGCCAGAGCTGCGCCAATCCAAAGCCAGGAGCCAGGAGCTTCCTCCAGGTCTCCCACAGAGGTGCAGGGGCCCAAGGATCTGGGCCATCCTCTACTGCTTTCCCAGGCCATAGCAGAGAGCTGGATCAAAAGTGGAGTGGCCAGGTCTTGAACTGACTTCCACATGGGATGCCGGCACTGCAAGTGGTGGCTTTACCCACAATGCCATGGCACCGTCCCCTAATCAACTTTTACTGATGGAGAAATTGCGGTCTAGAGAGGTTACTGTGTCCAGATCATATAGAAGGGTCAGGGTTTGAATACAGGCCATCTGATTGTAAGTTAGTGTGCTTTCTGTTACCATTTTTGTTGTTGTTGACTAAGATGCACCTTTATGATTTCTATACAGAGCTGAGAAATAGGTGAAGTTAGGAGAAATAAAATAAAATAATTAGAATCAATGTCTAAAATTTTATCTTTACAACTCTTTAATTTTTTTACTTAAAAATTTTTCAGTGTTGTTTTTAGCAACACTGGATGAGAAAACCAAGTCTCAGAAATGAGAAGATATTATCAAAGACTGCACAGTTGAGTCTTTAATCATTCAGTTTATAGCACACACAGACATGTTTCAGCAACTAAATTTTAATTTGATAAAAGAAGATTGCCTTCTATGTGTGCTGTCCTGCAAGAGGTACACTCCAGCATGTGGTAATTTTCTTGTTAGCCTGTCAGATTTAGATCACTTCATCAGAAACTATATTTTTATTGCACATAAATTAATTTACAATAAAATACCTTTTTCCTCAAATTTCAGAGTTTACTGCAAAAGACGTTCGTGACCTGTAGTCATAATAGTTTTGGAGTAAATGGTTGAATGAGTTTCTCACGGAGCACACCTTTTTTTTTTTTTTTTTTTAAAGATTTATTTATTTATTTGAAAGGCAGAATTACAGAGAGGCAGAAGCAGAGAGAGGGAGAGAGGTCTTTTATCCACTGGTTCACTCCCCAGATGACTGCAACTGTCAGAGCTGGGCTTATTGAAGCCAGGAGTGTCTTCCAGGTCTCCCACATGGGTGCAGGAGCCTATGTACTTGGGCCATCTTCCATTGCTCTCCCAGGCCATAGCAGAGAACTGGATTGGAAGTGTAGCAGACAGGACTCAAACTGATGCACGTATGGAATGCCAGTACTGTAGGCCACGGCTTTAACTGCCATGCCACAGTGCCGGCCCCACTTTTTTTTTTTTTTCCTTATTAATGTTCAGCATACAGTAAAATAGTACTGTGGTGGAATGAGAAGACCATGCCAAGATGGCTGCTGACAAGCAAACGTCAGTTACTCAGGAATGGCTTCAGAAACCACCTGGCAATGGAGCCTGCCTGGGAACAGGCTGTGATTGGTTAGGGCATAAACCACCCCTTGACC
Source organism: Sylvilagus floridanus (assembly GCA_949820135.1). Taxonomy (NCBI): domain Eukaryota; kingdom Metazoa; phylum Chordata; class Mammalia; order Lagomorpha; family Leporidae; genus Sylvilagus; species Sylvilagus floridanus. The sequence continues at coordinate 105,364,017 of OX463226.1, forward strand.
GGATTGGCTGCCTTGGCTATATAAGCTTCTGTACCAACTAAAATAAATGAGTTTGTGAGCTGCTCGCCTCTAGCCCGCTTTCACCTGACTCCCGGTGTCTGTGTGGTGATGCTGTGCCTCTTGCCCCCACCTCGCTACTGCTCTCAGAACGAATACACAGCAACACAGTACTGAGTTTTTCTTTGGGATTACTATTTATTATTGGTTTGGAGACTTCATTTGTTATAGCATAGAGAAGTGTGGAGAACCACAGGGTCTGGAGCTGGGCTGCCTGGGTTCTGTTTTGGGCTTTATCACTTCTCACTTTGTGACTCTCCGTGTCTCCATTTGTGTCTGTGAGAAGGCAGGGATATTTGTAAGGACCTCACAGTTTGTTGAGAGGAGTAACTGACATGGTGTATGTGAATATTTATACCTGGCACTCAGGAAGTTCTTCAGAATTAACCATCTAATGGCCATGGTGTAGTCTGTGTGTCCTGGGACTTTTTTAGATCAGCTTTTATATTTGACCTTTTTTTGTTTGGGCTGACAACTTGGCATCGAAGGTCAGGATTTGCATTTGGGTTCTATGGTTTGCTAGCTCTGTGTCCACAAAGAAGATGATACTTATTCCCAATTTCTACCCAGCAACCTCCAAAGACAGTTTTTTGAATTTTGTGAATTTTTTTTTTTTTGACAGGCAGAGTGGACAGTGAGAGAGAGAGACAGAGAGAAAGGTCTTCCTTTTTCTGTTGTTTCACCCTCCAATGACTGCCGTGGCCAGTGCGCTGTGGCCGGCACACCACACTAATCTGAAGCCAGGAGACAGGTGCTTCTCCTGGTCTCCCATTCAGGTGCAGGGCCTAAGCACTTGGGCCATCCTCCACTGCACTCCCGGGCCACAGCAGAGAGCTGGCCTGGAAGAGGGGCAACCGGGACAGAATCTGGCACCCCAACCGGGACTAGAACCTGGTGTGCTGGTGCCGCAAGGCGGAGGATTAGCCTATTGAGCCGGGGCGCCGGCCGTGAATTTTGTGAATTTTTTTAAAAAATGTATTTGACAGGTAGAGTTACAGATAGTGAGAGAGAGAGACAGAGAGAAAAGTCTTCCTTCCGTTGGTTCACCCCCCAAATGGCTGCTGCAGCTGGTGCGCTGCACCAATCCAAAGCCAGGAGCCAGGTGCCTCCTCCTGGTCTCCCATGCGGGTGCAGGGGCCCAAGCACCTGGGCTATCCTCCACTGCCCTCCTGGACCACAGCAGAGAGCTGGACTGGAAGAGGAGCAGCCGGGACTAGAACCCGGTGCCTATGTGGGATGCCGGCGCCACAGGCGGAGGATTAGTCAAGTGAGCCACAGCACTGGGCCCCTGTGAATGTTTTTAAGTGAAGGGGTATACATAAAAGTGCTTTATAAGTTTTGATGTGCTAAAAAAATATGAGGTACTGAGTCATTAGCTTTTTTTTTTCCTTTTTTTTAAAAACTTTTATTTAATAAATATAAATTTCCAAAGTACAGATTTTGGATTACAGTGGCTTTGAGTCATTAGCTTTTCATTAGTATGAAATGTAAATGTAAATGCCTTGGGTAAACAGCTGTGTTGCATCTTTAAGCCCCTGAATCTAAGAGTAGTTGTGATAAGTTGGTGATTTTTATTTGTGAATAATAAATGTTTAAGTGGCTAAAATGTACTACCAGGAATAGGAGCTTATTATTTTCAAATGATACAATTTGTCTCCAAAATGAAAACATGCAACATGTTTTAGAGTTGGAGTAGTGTAATATCTGACATTATTCTGGTAACATTTTCAGGTTTGAAAACACAATGGCAGGAAACAGTCTTGTTCTACCCATCGTTCTTTGGGGCCGCAAAGCACCAACACATTGCATCTCAGCGGTACTTTTAACAGATGATGGGGCCACGATTGTAACAGGATGCCACGATGGACAAATATGCCTCTGGGATCTTTCAGTAGAATTGGAAGTAAGTATTTGAAATGCCTGTTGTACATTTTAAACCTAAGAAACTATTTATTAGAAAATAATGTCATTTCAGAAATTTATTTAGGCACAGAATATATTTTCTATAGAATATATTTTGACTAAAATTGGTAGAATGCAGATTGATTAGTTACACTATTCACCAGAGTTGACTTCTGCTGGCTTTTGTCTATTTTCAAATATGATATCTTACCCTAGGGGCATGTGTTTGTGCAGTGGTTAAGATGGTACTTTGGATGCCTTGTTCCAGTCCTGACTCTGCCTCTCATCCAGCTTCCTGCTAATGTGCACCTGGAGAAGCAGCAAGTGATGATTCAAGTGATGGGTGCCTGCTACCCATGTGGCATACCTGCATTGATCCAGGCTCCTGGCTTCATTTCTGCTGGTTAACTCCCCAAATGGATACAATGGCCAGAGCTGGGCTGATCTGAAAGCAGGAGCCAGGAGCTTCTTCCTGTGTCTCCCATGTGGGTGCAGGGTCCCAAGCATGTAGGCCATCATCCTCCATTGCTTTCCCAGTTACATCAGCAGGGAGAAGGATTGGGAGTTGAGTAGACTAATGGGAACCAGCCCTCATTTGAGAAGCTGGCACTGTAGGCGGAGGCTTTACCCACTATGCCACAGCACTGGCCCCAGATAACTCTTTTATTCCTCATATTGGTAATTTTTGTCTTGTCTCTTTTTTGGTTAATCTATGCTAGAAGCATGTCAGTTTTTATTCTCGTTAAATAATCATCTTAATAACTGATAAAGCTGTCTCTGGTGGAGCTTTATTCTAGAGCTCGTTTTGCTTCTGCTCTTGAGATGTTTTCCATCTGGAGTCGGTTGTTCAACAAGGCTCTTCATCACTTGAATCCTCCTGCTCTGGATTAAGCTCTGGAAATGTCACAGCTTACTGTTTCCAGTCCATTTTCTGCCAGGTCTTCCAGGAATCCCTTTGTGAACTGCCCTCTTCTCTGAGTGGCTTCCTTGTCTCTGATGCTTTGCTGTGCACATTCAGCCTGCCTTAATCTTCTGTATACTTTGATCTTTGTCTTCTCAATCCAGGGATTCTGGGAGATTTCTCCCACCCTGCAGCATGGCTGAATAAGAGCCATAGGCTGAAAATCTGGTGATCATAGTTTCCCACACGGTTGTTTCATATATTTTTGTTCTGTTTTCCTACCTCTTATGTGGGAGTAAAGACCAGTTCTCTATTATGATTGAAAATGGAGGGGCCAGCTCTGTGGTATAGCAGGTAGAAACGCCACCTGCAATGCCAACATCCCATATGAGTACTGGTTCAAGTCCTGGCTACTCCACTTCTGATCTGGCTTTTTGCAATGGCCTGGGAAAGCAGTGGAAGATGGCCCACATGTTTGGACCCCTGCATCCTTGTGAGAGACCAGAAAGAAGCTCCTGGCTTTGGATTGGCTCAGCTCCAGCTGTTGCAGCCATTTGGGGAGTGAACCATTGGATGGAAGACCACTCTCTCTCTCTCTGCATCTGCCTTTCTGTAACTCTGCTTTTCAAATAAATAAATCTTTAAAAAAAGAATATGAGGTTTTCTGGCTTAACTGTGCATATTAAAAATAAAATTTCTTTGAGAAATTACTGCCAAGAATATTTTTTCCCAGTGAAAGTTCATAAATGTCTGTTACGATTTGATTTATGGGAAAGCTTTCCAGGCCTAGTCCAACTATGAACAACAAATTTTTTCTTGATTATAAGTATACTAGAAGATGACCAAGATATGATTGAATTTGAAAAATTTTCTCAGTTATCACATACTCCGTTAAACAATTACAGTACTCTTATGGAATATTCAATTTTGAACATCTTGCCTTTACTTATAAATTGGAATTAATTATTTGCAAAATGGGCAATACTAAGGGTACAAAAGGGATAAAAAGTTATTATTCATCTTCTGTTTACTAGGATACATGTGGGGTATGTGCTCAATTTATTTTTATATCATGTATGTTATAAATATTTCTATATAATAAATAGTTAATTAAAATTGTGTTCTGAAGTAACCTAAGGCTCTGAACTAACCTGATTACTAGCATGCCATTTGGTACAAAGTAAATAAATTTGGGGCTTGATTGCTGGATTGTTTCACTATGGTGGATATAAAGCCATCCTTATGCACTCCCTCTCAGTAATTCTGCCTTTCAAACCAATCAATCAATCTTTAGAAAGCTTGTTTTCACTTTATTTGAAAAGCAGAGAGACTAAAAGAGACAGACACTCTCCATCTACTAGTTAACTCTTCAAATGCCTGCTCTAGCCAGGACTTGGGCTAGGCTGAAGCAGGAGCCTGGAACTCTACCTGGGTCTTCCATGTGGGTGTCAGGGACACTCACTAATGTGAATTTCATTTCTGAATGAAGGAAAACTAAAGATCTTCCACAACAAACAGAAATTGAAAGAATTTGTAACTACTGACCCAGCCCTACAAAAAATGCTCAAGGATGTGCTATACACAGAAACAGGAACATCACCACGAAAGAAAATGAACACAGAAAATGACCCAGCAGAAGTACAAAGGAAATCCAAAATATAAAAACAGGACTATTTACAGAGACAAGGTAAAGTCAGTACTCAACAATAGTTACTCTGAATGTAAATGGACTCAACTCCCCAGTTAAAAGACACAGACCGAATGGATTAAGAAAGAAAACCCATCTATTTGGTGCCTACAAGAAACACATATTACCAATAAAGATGTATGCAAACTGAGAGTGAAAGGATGAAAAAAGATAATCCAAAGGAACCAAAAAGAGCTGGCATGGCCATCTAATATCAGACAAAATAGACTTCAACACAAAAACTGTTAAAAGAGACAAAGAAGGTCACTAAATAATGATTAAAGGATCAATTCAGCAGGAAGATATGATTATTATAAATGTATATACACCTAATTACCGGGCACCTGGCTATTTAAAGAAATATTAAGGGATTTAAGGGGAAATATAAACTCAAATACAATAATAATAGGGGACTTCATTACCCAAATTTCAGCAATGGACAGATCAATGAGACAGAAAATCAAAAAGAAAATAACAGAGTTAATTAACACCATAGACCAAATAGACCTAGCAGATATATACAGAGCCTTCTACCCTATAGCCACAGAATATACATTTTTCTCACCAGTGCATGGAACTTTCTTGAAAATTGACTACATGGTAGACCAGAAAGCAAGTCACAGGAAATTAAAAAAAATCAAAATCATACCATGCATCTTCTTGGACCACAATATAATGAAGCTGGAAATCAGCAACCATAGAATCTCCAGAACATACACAACACATGGAGACTGAACAATACACTCCTGAATGAGCAGTAGGTCATAGAGGAAATCAAAAGAGAAAAAACTTTCTGGAAACAAATGAAGATGACAATATAACATATCCAATTTATGGGATACACCAAAAGCAGTGTTAAGAGGAAAGTTTAGGGGCTGGCTCTGTGGTATAGCAGGTGAAGCTGCTGCCTGCAGTGCCAGCATCCCATATGGTTGCTGGTTTGAGTCCTGGCTGATCCAGCTCTGAACCAGATCTCTGCTATGGCCTGAGAAAGCAGTAGAAGATGGCCCAAGTCCTTGGGCCCCTGCACCTGCTTGGGAGACCCAGAAGAAGCTCCTGGCTTCAGATTGGCACCACTCTGGCCATTGTGGCCAACTGGGGACTGAACCAGTGGATGGAAGACCTTTCTCTCTCTCTCTCTCTCTCTCTCTCTCTCTCTCTCTGCCTCTCCTCTCTGTGTAACTCTGACTTTGAAATAAACAAATAAACCTTTAAAAGAAAAAGAGGGAAGTTGATAGCAATTGGTGCCTACATCAAGAAATGGAAAGGTACCAAATAAATGAGCTATCAGTGCACCTCAAGGACCTAGAAAAAAACAGGAAACCAAACCCAAAAATAGTAGGAGAAAAGAAAATTAAAGAAAAAATCAACAAAATTGGAACCAAAACAATTAATGCAAATGATCGGCAAAACGAAGAGCTGGTTTTTCGAAAAAATAAACAAATTTCACACACCGTTGGCCCAACTAACCAACAAAAGGAGAGAGAAGACCGAAAATGAACAAAATTACAGATGAAAAAGGAAGTGTAACAACAGACACCACCGAAATAAAAAGAATCATCAGAAATTACAACAAAGAGCTGTATGCCAACAAGGGAAACCTAGATAAATAGATTACTAGACACTAACTAAATTGAGCCATGAAGATGTAGAAAACTTAAACAGAACCATAACAGAGACAGAAATTGAACAGTAATAAAGACTCTCCCAACAAAGAAAAGCCCAGGACTGGATAGCTTCGCTACTGAATTCTACCAGACAAAGAAGAACTAACTCCAATTCTTCTCAAGTTATTCAAAACAATTGAAAGGGAGGAAAGCCTCCCAAATTCTTTCTATGAAGCCAGCATTACCTTAATTTATAAACTCGGACATGATGCAACAGAGAAAGAGAACTACAGACTAATTTCCCTGATGAACGTGGACACAAAAATCTCCAATAAAATTCTGGCCAATTGAGTTCAATAACACATCAGAAATGTGTCATTGTAGGATTTATATGTGTTATAAATGTAGGATTTATCCCTGGTATGCAGGGATGGTTCAACATTTGCAAATCAATCAATGTGATACATCACATTAACAAACTGAAGAACAAAAACCATATGATTATCTTAATAGATGCAGAGAAAGCATTTGACAATATATCATACCCTGTCATGATGAAAACTCTAAGAAAATTGGGTATAGAAGGAGCAATCCTCAACACAATCAAGGCAATTTATGACAAACCCAGTGTCCTGTTGAATGGGGAAAAGTTGGAGGCATTCCCACTGAGATCTGGAACCAGACAAGGATGCCCACTCTCACCATTGCTATTCAGTATAGTCCTGGGAGTTTTAACCAGAGCAATCAGCCAAGATAAGAAATCAAAGAGATTCAGCTTGGGTATGAGAATGTCAAACTATCCCTAATTGCAGATGGCATGATTCTCTATATAGGGGATCCAAAAGACTCCTCCAAGAGACTATTGGAACTCATTAAAGAGTCTGGTAAAGTAGCAGGATATAAAATCACACACACAAAAAAAACAGCATTTGTATAAAAAGAGAATGCCATGGCTGAGAAAGAACTTCTAAGATCAAACCCATTCACAGTAGCTACAAAAAAAAAAAAATCAAATACCTAATACCTTGGAATACATTTAACCAAGAATGTCAAAGATCTCAACAATGAGAATTACAAACATTAAAGAAAGAAAGGCTGGTGTTCCGGCTCACTAGGCTAATCCTCTGCCTGTGGCGCCAGTACTTGGGTTCTAGTCCCGGTTGGGGCACCAGTTCTGTCCTGGTTGCTCCTCTTCCAGTCTGGCTCTCTGTTGTGGCCCAGGAAGGCAGTGGAGGATGGCCCAAGTGCTTAGGCCTTGCACCCGCATGGGAGACCAGGAGAAGCACCTGGCTCCTGGCTTCAGATCGGCGTAGTGTGCCAGCTGTAGTGGCCACTTGGGGGGTGAACCAATGGAAGGAAGACCTTTCTGTCTCTCTCTCTCTCTCTCTCTCTCTCTCTCTCACTGTCTAACTCTGCTGAAAGAAAGAAAGAAAGAAAGAAAGAAAGAAAGAAAGAAAGAAATAGAAGATACAAAAAAAAAATGGAAAAATCTTCATGTTCATGGATTGGAAGAATCAATATCATTAAAAGCCCCTTCTTCCAAAAGTAATGTACAGATTCAATGCAATACTAATCAAAACACCAAAGACATTCTTCTCATATCTAGAAAAAAAATGATGCTGAAATTCATACGGAAACAGGAGACCTCAAATAGCTAAAGTAATCTTATACAACAAAAACAAAGCCAGAGGCATCACAATACCAGATTTCAAGACATACTACAAGGCAGTATAATCAAAACAGCCTGGTACTGGTACAAAACAGATGGATAGACCAATGGAACAGAATAGAAACACCAGAAATCAATCGAAGCATCTACAACCAACTTATATTTCACAAAGGAGCTAAAACAACTCCGTGGAGCAAGGACAGTCTCTTCAATAAATGGTGCTTTGAAGACTGGATTTTCACGTGCAGAAATATGAAGCAGGACCACTACTTATACCTTACACAAAAATCCATTCAAAATGGATTAAAGACCTAAATCTACAACCTGATACCATCAAATTATTAGAGAACATTGAGGAAATCCTTAAATCATTGTCACAGGCTAAGAGGTCTTGGAAAAGACCCCAGAGGCACAGACAATCAAACCCAAAATTAACAAATGGGATTATATCAAATTGAGAAGTTTCTGTACTGCAATAGAAACACTCAGGAAAGTGAAAAGGCAACCGACAGATTGGGAGAACTTATTTGAAAATCATGCAACTAATAAAGGATTACTAATCAGAATCTACAAAGAGATCAAGATTCTCCACCATAACAAACCAAACAACCCCATTAAGAGATGGGCAAAGGACTTAAACAGATATTTTCCTTTCCTTTCCTTTCTTTTCTTTTCTTTTTTTTCTTTCTTTTTATTTGACAGATAGAGTTATATATAGATAGAGGCAGAGAGAAAGGTCTTCCTTCTGTTGGTTCACTCCCCAAATGGCCGCTATGGCTGGCGCTGCGCTAATCCGAAGCCAGGAGCCAGGTGCTTCTTCCTGGTCTCCCATGTGGGTGCAGGGGCACAAGCACTTGGGCCTTCCTCCACTGCCCTCCTGGGCCACAGCAGAGAGCTGGACTGGAGGAGGAGCAACCGGGACTAGAACTGGCGCCCATGTGGGATGCTGGTGCCGCGGGTGGAGGATTAACCAAGTGAGGCACGGCACTGGCCCCCAGATATTTTTCAAAAAAGGAAATCCAAATGGCAAACAATCACACGAAAAAATGTTCAGGATCACTAGCTGTCAGGGAAATGCAAATCAAAACCACAATGAGGATTCACCTCACCGCTGTTAGAATGGCTTTCATACAGAAATCAACAAACAACAAACGCTGACGAGGATGTGAGGAAAAAGTACCCTAATCCACTGTTGGTGGGAATGTGAATTGGTAAAACCACTTGGAACAGTTTGGAGATACCTCAGAAATCTGAATGTATTCCTACTATATGACCCAGCCATCCTACTCCTTGGAATTTACCCAATGAAATGAAACCAGTCATTTGCAACAAAATGGATGAACCTGGAAAACATCATACCTACTGAAAAAGCCAGTCTCAAAGGGACAAATATCATATTTTCTCCCTGATCTGTGATAACTAACAGAGCACCTAAAAGGAAACCTGTAGAAGTGAAACTGACAGTATGAGAAGCAGTAACTTGAATAGCCATTGTTTTAACTGTGGAGAAAAAGTTTTTAATTGTATTTGTTAAATTTTTAAAAAATTTTTTTCCTGCCTAATACCATTGGTTGAACTCTTTACTTAACATAGAATTAATCATATGTGTATAAACTCAATTGAAAATAGATCCCAGTAAAATATAAACGTGGGAATAAGAGAGGGAAAAGCTGTATAGTTCTGCATACATTCCCATGAACTTACTTCTAAGGGTAAAGCTAAAACTTGCTATGGGACTCCATTTCCCTTTAGGCTGGGAGGTATTAATGCCATCTTATGTGTTAAAGTGATCATATTAATTGTTAAAGTGATCATATAGATAGGATTAAGTGTCAAAGGGATCATATAAATAAGATCAAGTGTCTGGTAATAGCAATAGAATTAACAAAGGAGAGAATTTTCCAACATGGGAAGCAGTGAACACAGCAGGCTCATAGAATGACAAATGCCCTAAACAGCACTCTGACCTAAGAATCAGCACTTAAGGCATTCTGGTCTGGCTGAAAAGCCCATGAGAGCATTTCATGCCTGTTAAACCAAGACATTGTGACAAAAAAAAGTTTCTTCATGAAGGATCTCGGTGAGTGAGACTATAGTGCAGATAAGTAGCCATCAAAGAAGACTCTACTTTTCTCTGAAGGAAGGAGAGAACTTCCATTTTGCTTATGGCCTTGTCTGAACATGACGGAGATCATGGACTCAAAAGGCTTCCATAGCCCTTGCAGCTCATGTCAAGAGCCTCAAGTGATCACTGACATCAAACCTAAGAGTGTTAATTGTTAAATTAACAACAGGAGTCACTGTGCACTTACTCCCCATGTAGAACCTCTAACCTTAATGAGTTTTACTATGAGAATTAACTGTAAAACTTGTTCTCAAACAGTTCATTATACTTTGTGTGTGTGAGTGTGTGTGTGAAAATTGTTGAAATCTTAGTATAGAGTTGGTCTTCTTTATATAAAGTTAAAAACAAATCTGCTAGTGCCGCGGCTCAATAGGCTAATCCTCCGCCTTGGGGTGCTGGCACACTGGGTTCTAGTCCCGGTCGGGGCACTGGATTCTGTCGCAGTTGCCCCTCTTCCAGTCCAGCTCTTTGCTGTAGCCTGGGAGTGCAGTGGAGGATGGCCCAAGTGCTTGGGCCCTACACCCACATGGGAGACCAGGAGAAGCACCTGGCTCCTGCCATCGGATCAGCGCGGTGCGCTGGCCGCGGTGGCCATTGGAGGGTGAACCAATGGCAAAAAGGAAGACTTTTCTCTCTGTCTCTCTCTCTCACTGTCCACTCTGCCTGTCAAAAAAAAAAAAAAAAATGAAGAATGGGATGGAAGAGGGAGGAGGAAGTGGGATGGGAGTGGGGATTGGAAGGCGGCTATGCAGGGAAGAACCACTATATTCCTATCGTTGCACTTAGAAAATTTGTATTCATTAAATAAAAGGTTTCTTTTTTTTAAAAAAAAGATTTTATTTATTTATTTATTTGAGAGGTAGAGTTACAGACAGTGAGAGAGAGCGAGACAGAGAGAAAAGTCTTCTGTCGTTGGTTCGCTTCCCAAGTGGTCACAATGCCCGGAGCTGTGCTGATCCAAAGCCGGAGCTAGGAGCTTCTTTGGGTCTCCCATGCGGGTACAGGAACCCAAGTACTTGGGCCATCTTCCTCTGATTTCTCAGGCCATTAGTAGAAAGCTGGTTTGGAAGAGGAGCAGCCGGGATTGGAACCGGCGTCCATATGGGATTCTGGTACCACAGGTGAGGGCTTAGCTTACTATGCCACAGCACTGGCCCTGGGAATCTGGATTTGAAATGGACAAGCTAGGATTCAAACCAGGCGTTTTGTATGAGATGTGGGCCTACCAAGCAGTGACTTAACCCTTATGTCAAGTTCCTACCTCATAGTTATTCCAGTTTTGATTTTTTTTTCTTCATCACTCCTGTTTTAACTTCAAAACTACTTGGTATACTAAGATTGTGGGCATTCTATGAATTAGAGTTTACTATTTTGTTGCTGCTGTTTTTACTCTTTGTTTTTAGTGTTTTGAGAGATTCTTTTTAAATCTAAATCTATATATTTACATTGAATATTTAATACGATTCCTAATTGAAATATTAACTTAGATTTTTACTTACATCAGCATTGTTTTGCTTTTCTAGGTTAATCCTCGGGCTCTGTTATTTGGTCATACAGCTTCAATCACTTGCTTATCTAAAGCTTGTGCTTCCAGTGACAAACAGTATATTGTGAGCGCATCTGAGAGTGGGTAAGTGTTTTCTTATTTACTTTTATTCTCATATGTCTTTAGTATCAATGTTTTAGTAAATAAGGGAGTTTTTTTTGTTTTAATTTTAGAGTATTTTCTAAATAAATATTTTCCATTGTTTAAACCTATAGAAAGAGATTTGAAATAGCTTTAAGGATGTGATTTTCATTTCTATTAATGATTTTATAAAACTTTTATTATAATATGATTATGTTCTTTGTTTTGCTTTTGAGAAACTCAGAATGCCAGAAAAGTTAAAGCATGATCATTAATCCCCTTGTTGTTTTAATTTAGTCAGCAGATTGCTTTGAGATTGTTAAAAACCAGAATGATGCTAGGCTGGCACAAATTTGGAAAATGAAGCCATGCAAAAATTCCTACAGTGACAGTGATGTTTGCCACTTTATTAAGATAACTGTGTATATTCCTGAGTCTTAGAATGTAGCTTGCTTTTGGAGAATTGGTAGTATATTGAACAGTAGTTTTGGGGCCCAGAGTGAATTTTAAAAAGCATTTTTGGTCCTTTGAAAATTGTATATTTATACAATGTATTATTATTGTTATTATTTTTTGACAGGCAGAGTGAACAGTGAGAAAGAGAGACAGAGAGAAAGGTCTTCCTTTTGCCGTTGGTTCACCCTCCAATGGTCGCCACGGCCAGCGCGCTGCGGCCGGCGCACCGCGTTGATCTGAAGGCAGGATCCAGGTGCTTCTCCTGGTCTCCCAAGTGGGTGCAGGACCCAAGACTTGGGCCATCCTCCACTGCACTCCCAGGCCACAGCAGAGAGCTGGCCTGGAGGAGGGGCAACCGGGACAGAATCCGGCGCCCCGACGGGGACTAGAACTTGGTGTGCCAGCACCGAAAGGCAGAGGATTAGCCTAGTGAGCCGCGGTGCCGGCCCTACAATGTATTATTAAAGAGAGTTGGGGAACTTGGAGAGAATTCTATAAGCAATTATTCTCTCTTCCCCATGATTTATGGATTTGAAGAGAACTTTGTGTAATTCTACAGAACCAAAAGAGGTAGCATCAGGTAAAAATACAGTATCTGTTGAACAGTTAAAGCATAAGTCACATTAAAATGTTCTAGATTGAGTATTCTTTGAAAAATTGTTTCATATCACGTGAGAGAAAAGAAAATCGTATCTTAAACTCTAATAACCTCAGGATCATTGCATTTTATTAATATTTTTGTCATATAAGTTATACTTTTACAAAAGATGAGACTTACTGGTATTTCTGATTTTCACTGTTACATCTTTAGTTTGAGATAGAAGTTGTTTTTTTGTATGCACTCAATAAAATTACTAAATATACAGAATCCCAAAACTAGAATACCATAGTTTACAGAAGTTTGAAATTCAAATAAAGTTGATTTTAACTTTTATTTGTTTTTTCATACTAAATTTTCTAGTTGGCATTGATAACAAATGAAAAAGCTTTGTAGTTTAAAAGTTTATTTCTTGTTTTTGTCTCTTGCTGCTCATGTGGTAGCTCTGCTTCATTTTTATCTGTACTTTAAGGTTCTAGGTGAAGGAACAATAATTATCCAAAGCAGCCAGTATTTGGAATAGAAGTAGGAGAGAAAGAGTTCCGTAGGGTCTCACTTGCTCACATCACTTCTAGCCAGAGCTGGTCACCAGCCTCCACCAACTAAAAAGAGCCAGGAGTACAGTCCTATAATGGACCCAGGAAGGGTGTGGTTGGTGTGGGGGGTGGGCAGGTTGGAGGGTGGCTTAAGATTGTGGGTGGGAAGACTGTATATTTTGACAAACAACCATAATGACATTGGAATAAAACTAGAATGTTAATTTTAAGGTACTGTGACAAAGTTGAACAATGCTTTTAAAAATCAGATTCCAATCTTGCTGTATTTTTCTTTTACAGGGAGATGTGCCTCTGGGATGTGAATGATGGCAGATGTATTGAATTTACAAAGTTAGCCTGCACACATACTGGCATACAGGTTAGTATCTATTTCTGGGATTACGCACAATTCATTACAAATACATGACTAAAACTTTTAAAAACACTAAGCATGTGAATTTTTATGTGAAAAATGGTGGGGAGTGGGAGTAGACAAGATGATTAGAATTGGAGTAGGAATGTGATTCGTCGTAAGATGGCAGTTAGGACGAGTAATAAAGCAGGAGGGACCAATCAGGAAAGATTCAGGGTGAGGCAGTGACCACTGCTGCTTCTGCTGATGTGGGCTTTCCTGGCTGCACCTTACTTGGGTAAGTGGTCTTGGCCCTAAATAATGAAATTCTTTATGGTTAAAGCCATTAAAATTCCATTTGTGATTGACATAGATTGACCTACATTTTGGGCCATGTTGTTTTTTATTAGTATAATTGGTTCTTTTTAAGACTCTCTAACTTTTTAGAAGAAATGATATGTTGAGTATTACATAGAATTTATAGTTCCTGACTTAGGGTCCTGATGTTCTTACTTTTTCATAACTGTCAACTTCTCAGTGCTTCAGTACTTGTTAACTGTGTTGAGAAAACTATGAGGTATAGAGAAAGTATGAGCAGTTATGTTCTCAATGGAAGGGGAAAGGGGAGAGAACTCACATTTATCAAGCAAGAGTTGTATAGATATTTCTTGTATTGCATTTCATTTAATCTCCCCCACATCCTTACAAATTAAATGGTAGTGTCATTTTACATATAGGGAAGTTGAGGCCAGAGAGATTATATGAGCTATTGAATCTCATAGTGAATCATCCTTGGCACCCTGGTCTCAAATCAAGTCTGTTGATCTCTAGGACTGTGTTTTCTCTTACATTGTACCATTTACTTTAAACCACACAAGATTATTCATTGAGAAATAAAACCTTCTCTACTAACACAAATTAGAGAATCAAAGGAGAATACTTGTGAGGGGGATGGTAGTTAGTGGGATATGAGTCTTTTGGGATTATTTCTTATTTTAAAGGCCTTTTAAAATTTACTTTTTTAATCTTGTTAGGGCATGTGCTTTCTTAAAAGGCATATATTATTTATTTTTATCATATGAAGAATCATCAAAATTTATAGAGAGAAAAGGGATAATAAATCAATGTTGGTTCATGGACTGTAATTTAATTAATTGTATATGAGTATCTTGAACTCATTGGATTCAAGTATTTTGACCATGATATAATTTTGATTTATGATTTTAAAATGTTTGTCTTCTACATTAGAGAAAAATTTCTGGATTTGTTCAACATGTCTCCAGTGCCTGCTATTTATCAGATTCTGATTTATCAGGCCTTTAATATTTCGGTTGGCAGACATCTCTAAGGAGACAACGTTTGTTGACAGATTTGCCAGTGTGGTGGTGGTTTCCTAGGTGATCTTCACTCTTTCAGGTCCAGAAGTGGGATGTTTTATATATACACAGAAATGATAAACTTTGGTGACACTAACACTTACTAAAATCACAAGGAAATGCCAGTTTGTTGAATTAATATTTGGAACACTTGGTTCTCCATTCAAGATGCTGTCTTTCCCAGTATCCAAGTGTCTTGGAGGCCAAATTAGCTACATTAGTTAAGGGTCAGAGATGGTTTGAGAGTATAACTTTAAAGTGAAAGGTGACAGACTTGCAGTCAGGTAGTTCTAATATGATATCTCTGCCTTCAGGAGACAGTTCTTTAGTGATTGCAGTACACTTGTCTCTCTCCTTTCTGGTACTGGTTGAACACTGAGAAGTTTGCTTCTTGGCATCCATCCTTTCTTCCTTGATTTATCAACCCCTTATATAGCTCAGGGCTACCTATAGCCACTATCATATGGGACTGCCTGCAGTTCCTGGAACCTCACAATGTATGGTTTTTGGGTCAACCTTCTGAGATCTAGAATGCCCTCTGTGGTAATTTGCATTTTATTTGATGCCATCCCCTTAATCTATGTGCCACCTTATATTAAAATGTGTTCTACAATCAATATTTATGCATTCAAAGTTATACTCCTTCTTTTGAAGCGTATTCCATTATTGAGAGGAATTATTCCTTTACAAACAGTGTTTCTATTTCTAAGAGTAGATCTAATGAGCATGGGGACAGATTGGACCAAGATTCCTGAGTTATTTCCCTAGTGTAGAGTAGTTACAGCATTGCCTTCTGTGCTTTACTTAGCCTGCCATTACAAGATTCATTTAGGGGCCAGTCCCTTGGGAAGTAGTATTCTGGAAATGTCTTCACCTTCTAAAAAATCTTCTAGGAGGATCAGTCTACTAAGAAGCACTGTTTTCAAGGCTTAGGGAAGACAGCTCCTTTGATACTTTTATAGTTATTCTTCTATTCTTTGGTTGATGGAAACCCATTTATCCTCTTAAGTAATTCTTGACGTTAGTAACACAGATCAAGATTGCATTGGTTCTTCCTCTCTTTTCTTTGTTGAAGTATAATGAACACTGTGTTTCTATAAGTTCTTGTGCTCTCGTCTGAAGTAACACACTTAGTATAGTTAGAATTACTTCTTTTTTTTTTTTAAAGGAAGCTGATATAACATGTTTTCTTTTTTTTTTAAAGATTTATTTTATTTATTTGAAAGAGTTACAGAGATGCAGAGGCAGAGAGAGAGAGAAAGAGAGAGAGAGAGAGAGAGATCTTCCATCCAGGCGTTCACTCTCCAAATGGCAGCAACGGCTAGAGTTGGGCCCATCTGAAGTCAGGAGCCAGGAGTTTCTTCTGTGTCTCCCACGTTGGTTCAGGGGCCCAAGTACTTGGGCCATCCTCCACTGCTTTCCCAGGCCATAGCCCAGAGCTGGATTGAAAGTGGAGCAGCTGGTCTCGGACCAGCACTCATATGGAATGCCAGTGCTGCAGGTGACAGCTTTACCCACTATGCCATAGTGCCTGCCCCAGAATTTGCTTCTGATGTTTGAACATTGATCATCTTTCACTTCTAAATTTTATATTGTAGATAATTAGTGATTATAAGCCTATAGTCACCTATTTCCATTCATTTAAAATTCATATCATTTTTGTGACCCACCTGGCCATCCCTATGATTTGATTTGTGAGACTTTTTTTATTTAGGTGTTTTAATTCATTCAACAGGCATGTTTTAGATGCTGGAGGGGGATAAAAAGAAGAATTTTCACGAATTCTTTTGACCCAAAGATAGGTCAAAAGGGAAGATAAAAATGTTAGGAGAAGAACAATTTTTCTTTGATATTTTAAAACATTTCTATAAGTTGATGTATTTTTATGTTTGTACATACACACATATAATGTGTACCCTAGAGTTTACTGGAGAGGTTGAGAAAAAGGAGAATATCATAATAAACTTGATGAATACATATTAATTAGATATCTGAACTAAAGAAGTACACTTAAAAATTTTTTTCCTTTGGATATGAATTTAGTTCTACCAATTCTCAGTTGGAAACCAGCGGGAAGGAAGGCTTTTGTGCCATGGACATTACCCTGAAATACTGGTTGTGGATGCTACTAGCCTTGAGGTGCTCTACTCCTTAGTATCAAAGATCTCACCAGACTGGATTAGCTCCATGAGTATTATTCGATCCCACCGAACACAAGGTCAGTGTATGATGCCTTGACTTAATGTTCAGCTTACTGCCAAGTTCAAAATTTATCCTAAATTAATAATTCTGGTTATTTTCTTCTATTTAAAGATATCACTTCTCCAATAATTTATAGTCTATCTCCTCCTTCATCAAGGAGTCTTTGATTGAATTAAGAGTTAACATGTTAGATTGTCTGCATTCCATGGGGTAGACAACTAGCTTTTGGCGGTATGAGAGTGTGAGGGTGATTTTCTGGAGTCGGGGACGGATGGTGTCACTCATGGGTATTGTGGGGTGAGCCATAGTCTCACCTGCGCATGTCCTCAGACCACATTGGTCACTTGCATAAGAAACACAGGATGTGAATATATTTCCAATGGAAATAATGAAAAGGGAAGAGATTATACATAGTTAAATTTATTGAAGTTCTTGATAAGTACCTGGTATATAGTTGATGCTCAGTAACATTACTAATCTTTTGTTCATTTCTGTTGAAATCTTTCTGTAACAGGCATGAGGGCATAAGTAAGATTGTTGAGAAGAATAATAACTAACACCAATAATTAATGTCAAACGTTGAATGTGTATTTTCTGAGCCTTTTTAGAAGCATTCTTTTCCTGCCAAACAACTTCATGGTTCTGTGGTTTTCTATAAAGCCTCAGCTATAACAACCACCCCTTGCCATCACCACAAGGACTTCATTTATTGAGCACTTATTTTTTTTTATTTATTTATTTGAAAGTCAGAGTTGCAGAGAGAGTCAGAGACAGAGAGGTCTTCCATCTGCTGGTTCACTCCCCAAATGGCTGCAATGGCCAGAGCTGTGCCAATCCAAAGCCAAGAGCCAGGAGCTTCTTCTGAATCTCCCATGTGGGTGCAAGGGCCCAAGCACTTGGGACATCTTGTACTGCTTTCCCAGGCCACAGCAGAGAGCTGAATCAGAAGAGGAGCAACCGGAACTAGAACCGGCACCCATATGGGATGCTGGCGCTTCAGGCCGAGGCTTTAACCCACTGCGCCACAGCGCCGGCCCCATTGAGTGCTTATGCTATCAGGCTCTGTGTTAAGCATTCACATGTGATTGACTCTCTCTCTCTCTCTCTCTCTCTCTCTCACTTTTAAAAGATGTATTTCATGTATTTGAAAGGTTTACCCGAGGAGGGGGGAGAGAGAGAGAGAGAGAGAGAGAGAGAGAGAGAGAGAGAGAGAGAGAGAGAAGTCTTCTACTCACTGGGTCACTCCCCAAATAGCCGCACCAGTTAGGGCTATGCCAGACCAAAGCCAGCAGCCAAGAGCTTCCTCTGGCATTTATGCAAGGGCACAAATACTTGGGCCATCTTCCACTGCTCTCCCAGGCACTTTAGCCAGGAGCTGGGTCGGAAGTGGAGCCGCTGGGACTTCAACAGTGCCCTTATGGGATGCCAGCATTGCAGGCAGTGGCTTTACCCACCGTGCCACAGTTCCAGCTTGATGGGACTCTCATAATATCCTGTGTGGTAGGTTCTTTTGTTAGTAGTTCCTACTTTCATGTAGATGAGAGGAGACTGATGAGGTTTAGTGGTAGAGTCTGCCTAAGATCACAGGATAAACTTGTGACTGACTGGTGGCCGGATGGACTCTGGAGTTGTGATGACCACTGTGTTACACTGCGCCCGCCTCCCCCCCCCCCCCCCCCCATTCATGAGATGCCTTCAACTTTATAGCAGCTTCCCTTTGTAATCCTTTAGGAGTAGAAATCAGCACATAGGTTTTTGGTCAGTAGCCATTCAGCAAGTATTGAATGCCTACCTACTGTATTCCAGGTACAGAGTATTTAAATACTTAAGGGACTCAAATTCTAGTAGGGGAGAATGATACATCAGCGATTGATTTGGAGTGCAAAGTGTGGCGGTGTGGAGGGAGGGTACCTAGAGGATGGCAGTGAAGGGGCCTGAGTGCAGTAGGAAGGCTGCCAGGCCACAGGGAGGCTCTTTTAGGATTTGCAAGGTAAGTGGAATTTGTCAGGCAGACACGGGGATCAGGATGTCTCTGACAGAGGAAAGCTTTATACAAAAGTGCAAAAGCATAAGAACTAGTCTAGGTGTGTGTGGGAAGCCAAATTTTCTTTCTATGTGATATCAAGTTTGAGGGAAGGAGTGACAGGATATAAGACTGGCCAAGTAGGGGCCGGAGCCGTGGCTCACTTGGTTAATCCTCCGCCTGTGGCACTGGCATCCCATATGGGCGCTGGGTTCTAGTCTCAGTTGCTCCTCTTCCAGTCAAGCTCTCTGCTGTGGCCCAGGAAGGCAGTGGAGGATGGCCCAAGTGTATGGGCCCCTGCACCCACATGGGAGACCAGGAAGAAGCGCCTGACTCCTGGCTTGGGATCGGCGTGGCTCTGGCCACAGCGGCCATTTTGGGGGGTGAACCAATGGAAGGAAGACCTTTCTCTCTGTCTCTCTCTCTCACTGTCTAACTCTGTCAAACAAACAAACAAAAAAGTACTGACAAAGTTGTCAGGGGACAGCTCATGGAGGGCCTTGTGTGTTGGATTTCACTTTGTAAGTCTGGGTTGGTAGGCTTGTACTCTAAAGAACTAGGTAGAAAATATTTTAGGTTCTACAGGCCATGTGGTCTGTGTTTCAGCTACTCACATCTGCTGTTGTGGCACAAAATTAGCCAGGGACAATATGTAAATGAATGAGCCTGGCTGTGTTCTCATAAAACTTTATTTACTTAAATAGCCATTAAGCTGGAGTTGACCCTTGAGCTGTAGCTTGGGCAGTCTTGGTAAGAATAAGTCCATGAAAAGATTTATGTTTAAACACCACCTGGGTGGCATCGTTGAAAATGGTTTAGATGGGAACAAATGTGATAGGAGTATATTGTAATAGCCCAGCTGAGAGGGACAGGTCTGAACTAAAAACTAAAGCAATGACTGAGGAAGAGGGTGGAAGGATTCTCCATGCTTCCTACAGGGCTGTCCTACAGATTACTGTGGTATTTTTTTTTCTTTGTTAGTTTTTGTATTTATTTATTTGAAAGGCAGAGTGGCACAGAGAGGGAGAGACACAGAGAGATCCTTCATCTATTGGTTCACTCCCTAGATGGCTGCAGCAGCCAGATCTGGGCCAGGTCAAAGCCAGACATTAAGAACCCCACCCTGGTCTTCCACATGGATGGCAGGGGCCCAAGCACATGCACCATCATCTACTGCCTTCTCAGGTGTGTTAGTAGGAAGCCAGGTAAGAAGCAGAGCAGCTAGACTGGAACGAGCACTCTATATGGGATGTGGGCATCATAAACAGTGACTTAACCCATTGTATCATCCCACTGGCCCTCAAACAGTTCATTTAATACCAGTAGTAACTAACCTTTATGACAGTTTAGCATGTGCTGAGAAGTAAACTTGTGGTGTCCCTTAATTTTCATATAACTCAATTGAGTTGGTGCTGTTTCTCATTTTATTTGCCTCCAGATAACCACAATGAATTAAAGATAAGTTAGTTATCATTGAAGAAAATGTGACTTTGATTTTAACATGTGCCCCCTTCACTCTGGAGCTTTGTAATGTTCATGCTCCTCGAGTGCACATAGATTATTGTGGTGCTGAATCTGGTCCCTTAACCACAACTTACGAATGTAGGTTTTATATCATGCTGTGTTGGAAAAACATTTTTTTTCCTCCTCTGTCTCCCACACGCAATCCAAACAGAAGACTTCTGTGGCTTTTGAGGGTGTGGGGATTTCCGTCACTAGCAAGCAAGCTGTTAAGCCTGCGGCAGACACCAGCTGTTTCCTCTGGTCACCTCAGTTCTGACTGTCCACCTGGAGATGGAAGCAGACCCCAAGGTTGAGGGCTCTGTGCCTAAGACCATCTCTGTAGTTGTCAGTCTGAAGCTCCAGCTTGTGTTACCTTGCTGTTGACCAGTTGGCTTCTGACTGACCGGTTCCTACCACACCCTTCTTGGGTTCAGTGAATTTGCTCAAACAGAGAACTCAGGGCGACACGGAGGTGTACTGGTTCATTATAAAGGATGTTACAAAGGCTACAGACAGAGATGCTTCTAAATCTGGTTTCTATTTCATGAAGTAGAGAATGAAGTTTTTTCTGCAACTTGTGAAAGCTGCTATTATTTCATTTCATTAAAGCAAACTGTCTTAATATTTAGAAAGAAAACATATTTTGTTTGTAACCTGGGCTTCTTGTGCCTTCTCGGCCTAGAGGACACTGTGGTGGCACTCTCGGTGACGGGCATCTTGAAGGTGTGGATCGTTACCTCTGAAATAAGTGGCATGCAGGTGAGACAAGGGAAGCTGGGAGTGCTTTCTCTGTTTTTATTCCTACAGTCTAAAGTTTTAGTCCTGACTTGTTCCTTCTCTTTCTTTTCCTAAGAAGGGAAGTTGTTTTGGGTCTTGCAGACAGGTAATCGAAGTTCCCTGTAAGTGGTTAGCATAAGTGCATTGTTGTTTTTCATATGTATTGGAAATATAGCTCCCTCAAGTATCTGAAATACAGAAACATGCTGCAGAGGATATAAAGTAGAGACATATAAAAGAGGTGGAGTTTTCCACAACTGCTTTCTAAATTAGAAGTTAAAAAAGATGAGGCCAGCGCTGTGGTGTAGTGGGTAAAGCCGTCGCCTGTAGTGCTTACATCACATATGGGTGCCGGATCGAGTCCTGGCTTCTCCACCTCTGATCCAGCTCTCTGCTATGGCCTGGGAAAGCAGTAGAAGATGGCCGAAGTGCTCGAGCCCCTGCATCCGTGTGGGAGACCCTGAAGAAGCTCCTGGTTCCTGGCTTTGGATTGGCTCAGCTCTAGTTGTTGGCAGCCATTTGGGGAGTGAACCAGTGGATGGAAGACCTCTCTCTCTCTCTCTGCCTCTGCCTTTCACATAAATAAATAAATCTTTAATAAAGAAAATTAAAAGGTAATTTGAGGGGAAAAAAGTAAAGCAAACCATCACTGAAAGTGTGTAAGGCTGCCTTTAGGCCTCCATTGCAGGTATGGGGGCTTGATTTTCGTGTTATTTTAAATCGGTAAGAAAGGCAGATCAATTTTCAGAAAATGTTGATGCTAATCTCTCTCTCTCTCTCTTTTTTTTTTTGGACAGGCAGAGTGGACAGTGAGAGAGAGAGAGAGAGACAGAGAGAAAGGTCTTCCTTTGCCATTGGTTCACCCTCCAATGGCCGCTGTGGCCTGTGCACTGCGGCCAGTGCACTGCACTGATCCAAAGCCAGGAGCCAGATGCTTCTCCTGGTCTCCTATGTGGTGCAGGGCCCAAGCACTTGGGCCATCCTCCACTGCATTCCCGGGCCATAGCAGAGAGCTGGACTGGAAGAGGGGCAACCGGGACAGAATCCGGCTCCCCGACCGGGACTAGAACCTGGCGTGCCGGCGCCACAGGCGGAGGATTAGCCTATTGAGCCACAGCACCAGCCTAATCTCTCTTTTTTTTTTTTAAAGATTTATTTGAAAGGCAGTGTTACAGAGAGAAAGAGTGGCTACAGTAGCCAGGACTGGACGAGGCCAAAGCCAGGCGTCAGGCTCCAGGAGCTACATCCAGGTCTCCCCACATAGGTACAGGAGCCCAAGGACTGGGGCCATCTTCCACTGCTTTCTCATGTGCCTCAGCAGGGAGCTGGATCAGAAGTGGAGCAGCCAGAACTTGAACCAGCACCCATATGTGAACCTTTGTTGCAGGCAGTGGCTTAATCCAGTGTGCTACAATGCCAGCCCAACGCTAATCTCTTTAACTAGAGAAGCTTTAAGCATTGAATTTGGTAGAAACTAGAGGAGCTGATCAGTTATTTTTTTTTTTAACCTAAAGGACATATAGCTACAGATACTAGGATTAATACACTCTTTACTCTCTATTTTTGCCAGAGTGATGACATTCTCACATAAGGCTTTAAATCTTGAGTAGCTTTGTAGCAAAGGCATTGTACCCAGGTGTTTTTAGGGTGATAATTTTGTTGATAACTAAGCAATTCCTAAAGTTTCACAAATCTTTCTCTTTTCAGGATACTGAGCCAATATTTGAGGAGGAATCCAAACCTATTTATTGTCAGAATTGCCAAAGCATCTCCTTTTGCGCATTCACACAAAGATCACTTTTGGTTGTGTGCTCCAAATACTGGAGGGTAAGATAACTACACATCAGGAGCTGTATTTTTTTCTTTCAAGATATTGGTGCATCAGTCTTCCAAAGATAATTCTAAGGCAATACTGGGTGCGAGACTGTTTTAATAATTTTGAATTGCTATCTAATTTCCATACCATTTTTTGAACACCAGAGACTTGGCTTTAAATATTGTCTTTGTTTTGGTTCATGGAATGATTCAGTTAGTGACTGTATTTTATTGGTCTTAATTTCAGCTTTTTGTCACTGTTTAGTTATTGTCTTAGTACAATGTAAACAATATAGTGAATATTCTGCAGGTTGAATATTTTTGGTAGGA